>CM041786.1:149996777-152396777 GCA_023375725.1 Nephotettix cincticeps
CCAGAAGTAAAATGCTAGTAGTGACCATGTAAAATTTTGTTTAACACATTTTATGATCATTTTACCATCCTTAGAGGGTAATAATTTCAAAAAAACATCTCAATCTTCTCTAACTTAAATAAAAATTATAAATACCCAGTTTTTGGGTATTTACCCAGGCCTGGGGTAAATACCCAATTTATATTTACCTACCCACTGGGTATTTACCCGACCCACATCACTAATTATAATCCATTATAATATGGAGTGAAACATTCAGTCCATAGGCGGAGTTAGAGGTTACACGTTGGGGAGGCTGAGTTCCTAATTTTATAGCTTTGTCATTATATAACCTAAAAATAGAGAAAAAAACATTTACTTAAAACAAATATAAACCCACAATAAAAACCTATGAAAATAGGTGTAGAATAAAAATCTATAATAGATCTGTTAAGATTCGTTATAAAAATTTAAAAAAATTTTTAAGAGGTCTGGAGGTAGAGCGCGGGGCTTTGGTGCCCAGTGTCCCGGGGGTTCAAATCCCGCCAATCATCAATGGCTTTTCGCTTTGTGATAATGCCGCAATCCACACAGGGATGCGCAAAAAGCCGCTACAGCTGAGGTGCCTTGGGAGTAATCCGCCCCTTTCAATTAAAGAAATCAAAAATAAAATAGAGGTCTGGGGGGGTATTGCCCTCTCATGCCCCCCCCTAACTCTGCCTATGATTCAATCAGTTAAAGCAGAAATTACATGTTTTTGGTAATTTTTTAAGCATGTATTTAAACCAACTCTTTTGAAATGATTTTAGTTTAATTTTAATAATTTTTTATTTTAATTTAATTCAAATTCTAGCATTTTACAAGAAAATTTTTAGAGTGGTCTAGTCATGAACGGTCATAATATGTATTGAGTATTTGATAAGTTTTAAAATCCTTATAAATCACTAACCAAACCCAATGAACATAGTGATAAATCTAATGAACTGTGCCAAACACTCTATGTGTTTCTTTTTTATCCTTTTGGAAATATTTACAATTCTAGGTATTTATCCGGGCCTGGGGTAAATACCAATTAAAAAATACCCTACCCATTGGTTATTTGTTCGTCCCACATCTATATTTTCAACTCACTATTTTTTTAACACAAATTCAATTAAATTTCGACACCTGACATTACTTATTACAGAACACAGCACCTGCAACGGGACACATTGTCCCCCTTCCAGTACTAGAGTTTTTAGCAGTACCGTAATTTAATAATTTTAGTAGATTATCATAGTAAGTTAATAATTTTTATAAGTACTTTTATTAGTAACTGAGTTTTTAATACCAGCAATCGTTTTCTGAATCCACCGGTTTTTATATATATATTTTTAGGCATTTCTTTTTCAAATTTGCTAATCACAATTTAACTTTTTTTCCAAATTTCCAATTTTACTTAACATCACAGTTCGCTGACTGTGATGACCAAGCCTACGCACAGGCATTCT
The DNA here is from genome assembly GCA_023375725.1 of Nephotettix cincticeps. Lineage (NCBI taxonomy): Eukaryota > Metazoa > Arthropoda > Insecta > Hemiptera > Cicadellidae > Nephotettix > Nephotettix cincticeps. Next base: position 149,998,247 of record CM041786.1, read on the forward strand.
GTCCACGTAGGCTTATTTCTTGATAATTTTAATTTTAAAATATAATTTAATTGTACTATTAAATTAGTTATTTGGTTTAAGAGATTAATTATGTAGCGATGTTATATTTTCTGGAAATAAATTATTTTTTTACTTTCTTAGAAATTTCTTCAATTGAAACTCCATACTGTTTAGTACTTGTGGATATTCTGATTATTGCAATACCTTAAAGCAAGTGTATGCCAATTTGCTCTTTAGATACGTGTACGGCCAGGACACAACACCGAACATGAGTTTTGATGAAGCTGACGACTTGCTGTATGTGGCTGAGAAGTATATGATGAAGCCATTGAAGGACAAACTGGCAACAAGGCTGATGGAGCTGCTTAACCCAGACAACATCTGCACTCTGCTTAACAACCCGGCGTGTTACACACACCTGCAGCTCGACGCTGCCATCACAGATGTGAGTTGACATTTCTGTTTGAGAGGAAACTGCAGTTTTTTTGCTTAAAAGATAACCTCTATCTCTAACCAAACAAACTGAGAAGGCGCTCTAATAAGACGGTGAAAATTGTTCGGTAACCCAAACAATGCCCTCTACTAGAATCACCCAAAAATATGTCTGCAGTGACTCAACAATGATGATTGATGATGCTTTTTAGTAACTCAACAATGATGGTTGATGATGCCTTTTAGTAACTCAACAATGATGATTGATGATGCCTTTTAGTAACTCAACAATGATGATTGATGATGCCTTTTAGTAACTCAACAATGGTGATTGATGATGTCCTTTAATATAATCATCAAATTTGTTTTTTGTGTAAAAGAAGGTGTAGGTAACCTACTGCAGACTCATAGATGTAATACTCCCTTGTTGAACAACTGACATTATATAAATACAAATTATGTAATTGTTTCTTTATAATTAAAATTATAAAGATTAATGTGTATACATGAGTAAACTTGAGCCCTTATATACAGACTGGGATTGACTGTTACAGATTTTGAGGAATGAGACAGACCGTGTTCTGGCCAGTCCGCAATTCCTGTGGATGAATGCCGACAGTTTCCTGAAGATTTTGGAACAGGACGGGCTGGCAGTGGGTGAGATAGATCTGTGGCGAGCTGCCATAAAATGGGCCGAACATAGAGGTGATTTATGAAATAATTTATTGCATATATTTAGCTGTTACAATTGCCTGTGTACTCGGTTTTAGTTGAGGGGTATATTTAACCAAAGGAAACTGATGAAATACAAAAGACTCAACTCAGTTTCAAATAAACCAAGCTTCTCAGTAGCAAGTCCATTGTGCTACCACTTAGTCATTTTTACTTTCTCCCCTTATACGTAGTATATGGAGAAAGTATTGTTTTCGTCAAAATTTTCGAATTTGAGTTGAGGGTGGATATATCCGTTTTGGGGTCCCCTGAATCCAAAAAAGTGGGTTTGGACGTGATGTCTGTCAGTCTGTATGTCTGTGTGTGTAACATATTATAGTACATATGTTATATTTGTATACTCTATGGTTTGATGTATTATTGTAGTTTAGATCTTTGGTGGTAACACTGGGTCTTCTGTCATATAGGTTAGACTTGAGAGGTTAATAAATAGCGTGATCTTAAGATGTGCGTTCTTATTTATAATCCAGGTTAATCCTGTAATAATTAATAACTATGTTAGTTGATATTAAGTAAAATCATCTAATATAAAACAGTGTGTGTGTGTGTGTCTGGATGTGTACAGTGTCACAGCCTACCCAACGGATGTACCCAACAGGACCAACGGGGTAGGCTGTGGCACTACCCCGTTGGTCCGATTTAGATGAAATTTGGCATGTATGTATATATTCACGGTATCTCCAGGCATTTTTTTTTCATTTTTTTTACTTTTAACCCTTTCAGTGCCAGGTGATACTCCCATAGCGTGTGCAAGAAATGCCAGGTTAAAATGAGCAGTTTTTAGCTGTTTGAGAAAAACTGTCATTGTTTTATTATTTATTGATGAAAATGGATACTTTTGGTATTGTTTTGTTCATAAATAAGTTTGATAAATGTAACAGATAAAATAAATATACTTAATATTTTTATTCATAAAATAAATTATGAAAAACTATTACTTAATTAATATTTTATAATGAATTTTTCAGTTTGAAGTAAAAAAATTGGCAGTAGAAAATTCCTCATGCTTAAAATTGAGTATTTTTGTTGAACTATACTTAGTTTTGTACATAAATGCAAAAGTTTGAACATTTATCTTCAAAAATAAAGTTTTTGTGATTATTTTAGAAAATATCGTGAGTTTTGGTTTTTCCATAAGTTATTGAAACTATTAATCACACTTGAAAATATTTTACATTAGACATGGAATTTGAACTTGTTCTATAGCTGAGTAAATGAATAAAATGATTCAAACTATTCTGATTATTACTTTTAAGATTTTCTGATTATCAGGATCAAAATCTGGATCACTGTCCGTGTTGTCAAAGCCTAAACATGACAACTCATCGCTCCCACTCAAATTACTCATGGAAAAATTACTATCACCTTTTTAACACTCTAAGAATTGTTTTATCATTGACAGGTGAATCAATACATTTAATTTACAAAAGAAACTAAACAAACAATAATAATAACCTCAAACTTTTTAAGTCTCACTGCTACCTAAACAAGTAAACAAACAACAGAAGTTGATGTGGACTGCAGTCAAAAATACTTAGAATAACATTTTAACTTAAATAATTATATTTAATGTGCTCTTTATATCCTAAACCCTAATATACGTCCGTATATACGGACGTTGGCACTGAAAGGGTTAAGGGTAGTTCACCCCTAAAAACCCTTTAAAACCGTGAAAAATCAAAATTTCTCAAAAACGGCTCTAACGATTTTGATTAAAATGTGATAGTTTATAGTGCACAGAGTACTAAATAATTTGACACCAACCGCATGTCTGTAAAAAAGTTATGGGTTTTTAAATGTCAAAAAAATCTAATTTTTAAATTTTCAGCAATAACAATAAAAGTAAAGTATAACTTGACTGCCATCATTGAAACCAGCTTAAAAAACTAAACAAATTAGTAATTTGAATTATTATCTACTTCTAACGGTTCCAGAGAGAAGATAAATTTACTGTCCATGATAAACGCAGTACGTTGTCTGAAAGCGCCCAATGTTATTCTTATGGAGAATATAAAAAAAACAATTTCTTCCTTATTTTCTAACCGTTTTCCATGAAAGTTGGTATGAAGTGTAAGGTCAAATCACCCAATAAAACCAACTCAAAAAAGCTTGGTATTACCGGGGGGGTGGAGGTTCCCCCATAGCAATTCGAACAATTAATTTAACTTTTTCTCCCATATTTTTATTTTCAGAAATGGGATGGTTATTTTTGAAGCAATAAATTATTAAATAATATTTAGATAAACTTTGAAGAACATGACAGTTTTATTACAGATTGTCTTTTTTTAAATTTACTTAAGGGAGAAAGTATGTGTCAGTCCACTGATACCGTTTATTTAAATTTTATATTGATTAGTGTTGATCAGTTTGTCTATAGTAGGCCAACATTAAAATGAAGTCAATTTATTTTTTATGCAAAAATCATTTATTTTTGCAATTTTGAAGAGGAATTTGTTGATGTGTTTTTCCTATGTTGTACAATATTGTAAACCAAAATTTTGAAATGTTATTACTCTGCTTCTATTTAGCAGAGCTATTTAAATACTTTTTGGTTTCTAAAGTTTGCATATATATTTTATCCTTAGAAATATCAAATACCCCCGTCGCAGCAGACCTGCGTACTCAGCGAATTTCCAAATCAATAACATAATAATAATAATATATGACTAGTTTGATCATTATCTGTCAATAAATATGAGTATTATTTGCCTACTCTCCATAGATTAACATGGGAAAGAGTATGCAGGTTTGCTGCTGTGAGGAACACTGAAAGTAGGTGTTTCTAGCGTAAACAATTAATTTTTTGAGCATTTATATCAACTTTCATCAACATCTGTCCATTAATAAAGGAGTTTGCCTATTCACTATATGATTAATATGGGAAAAGAGAATACAGGTTTGCTGCCATGATAAAAACATAAACTATGATTTTTAAGCATAAATGGATAGAACTCAACCACATGAAGCTAAATATCAAGTTTTATCCAAAAATATTGATTAATATGGGAAATATTAATTTTTCCCTATCCTCCATAAGATTAACATTGGAGCCCCACAATACAACATACTGTGTTTAGATTTTTTAATATCTCGGTAACCGTTGGAGATAGAGAAAAACTTTAAGGAACTTAATCGTGTACTTTTTTAAGCTGATTCCAATGGTGAAATAGAAAATTAGAAATTTTTAAAAATTACATGTGAAAAACGCAAAAAACCCATTTTGGGGTACAAAATCCCCCCAAACTACCCGTTCTCATTGACCGATATGTCTGGTTTACGAACTCGTCAAAGCATTTGTAGGAATACACGTCTCTACCAAATTTGGTCTCGATCGGACCATTTTTACGAGAGTTATTGTGTTCACAGACACATATATATATACATTAGTAACAAATATATATATATATATATATATATATATAAAAATTTTAACGACTATTGTTTTTGGACTCTGGGCACCTAAAGAAGAAAAAATAACATAGTCCCGGGCTTAAGTCTCGCCATGAGACTTACCGTAATAGCTTCTTCCCTATGGGAAATTCGCTAAAAACCTTTATAGTTTATTACGTCTTACCAGAACGCATTGTACAATATTTCTAATCAACTACAGTCAACAAGGAAATCAAACTTGTTTATGAACAACTGTTAAGACATCATCTGTCTATAATTTAAGCTTTAGAAGTTTGATTTTTCAGTCATAAATTAGCTATTTATAAAATGTAAAGAAATTCTGCAGAGCAGGTTTCAAAATATTTACATGCAGTCAATAAGTAAATACCTTTATTCCCATCTGGGTTTGTACTTAGGTACAGTTCATTGAATAGTGTCAAGCAGGAACTATAAACACGAGACAATTTTTTAAATAAGGTCTGTTTTGTTGTAGAGACAAGTAACCCGCATGCAGCAACCAGCGTCTACCTCTTGTACTAGCATGCCTTGGGAAAACAGTTTTAGCTCTGAAGCTAACCTGTACGGCTATTCAGAACTTTTAAAAGTTTTAAGAATGTCAACACGGGTATCAACATGAGTTTCTGTTGTGCTATACAAAACCTATGGTGTGTCTTTAGTTACAATCTGACTAAAGAAACCGTCACCTTCGTGATAATATTAATGATCGATTAAGTTGAGGGGGTTGGACTCCAGGTCCCGACACATACTGGCCATAGTATCCCAGAACAGAAGGAAGAGAAGGGATCAGGGTGTGATTCGGGTACTTTAGGGATGTTAGCCCACCGTGTTGTCGAAGTCAACTACCCCTGATGTGTTGTGATAATAAGTCAAGAACTTTATCACAAACTCATATCTTAAATTTTTTGGTGCTCTGTTTGGAGTTTCGACACCCAACACAAGCTCAGTACTTCTTAAACTTCAGAAGTTCAGAAATTACCGCATTACTGAGAAAAATTCATAAGCGCCGGGTGTTATTTTGAGAACAGAACCATAAAGGTTAGCTACAGAGTTGAAACCGAGCACAGTTTTTCCCTAGGCATGCTAGTGTATTTAAGAGGCACATGCTGGTTGCGGTATGCGTGTGAATTACGAGTCTCTAAAACAAAAGAATTTTAAACACCTCATGTTTTCTCTTATACAAACAATCGACCTGAATCATCATATACCTATACACCTATGGTCTTGGTGTAGTTCCTCATTTGAATACAGTGCTAGATTTGCCAAATATTATTTTATTCTTTATTCAAACTTAATTAAATATTTTCACTTTTCAATTTCAATTTTCTTAATTATTTTGGAATTTGATAAAGCGAATTTTTTCCTGTATTTTATGTATTTTTCTTATACAATTGTAAATTATGATGTTAAAAATACTACCGTATTTATTTTTCACTCTAGCAATACTGCATGATTGAGGTAGAACTTGGATAGTATGAATTCTTTATTTGAGATGATTTCTTGGTCCCCATAATTTTAAATTCAGTAAAGTCAAGATTATTTGACCTAAACCTTCCGCCACAAGGTAGGTTAAGCAGGAAAGTTATATAACACAGATAAAACCGGTTAAAGAATTCACATAATAGTATTTACTCAAATTCATGTTTATTAAATATGCAGTAACTTAAAACTACAGAAACCACAAACAAATAAAAAAATTATATACATTTTAATTTTAAAACATCTTCATAGTAGTATAAATTATAGCCTATTAAACTTTAGTAAAAAAGTTTGTATGTGGTAAGGCCGCTCGACAGATATTTACAGAAGCAGTTTTGTAGTCAATCCCGCACCGAACAGTCAAGTAACCTAAGCTCGGATAATAGAGACTCCATTGTATTATAAATTTTATCAGTGTTAAATCGGACAAAATCATGGATAAATAAAAATTTTTGCAATTAATTATTTGCAATACAGCCAGAAACCTTTGTTGGCAGTACCACAAGTTTCAATTCCAAATTTAAAATTAAATAGTGTACATATACAGACGAACACCGAAATGTATTTATACCTAATGTTTAGCTTTCCTAATTTTAATTTTTTTGCAGCGAAATCTAAAGACAGCAAACTCGTGCGTCAACAAATCAGTGGCTTCACCAGAAATTTGAGATTATGCTCCATGGCTGCAAAAGAGGCATTTGAAGTCATTACTTCAGGTGTTCTCAGTGCAGATGAAGTAAACACTATCTGTCTGTACAATTGGAAAGAGGAAACCCCAGTATTTGAGGAGTTTTCAAACATAACTGAACCAAGGAAAAGAATTTGTTTTGGAATTAAAGATTTGGATTTAGCATTTCTTGATTATACGAATAATTCGTGCCATACCTACAGCTTCACGATCCTAACAAAAATATTTTCCATTGAGCTGTTGCCTATGACTTGTTACTCAAGATCTCGTGACAACATGGAACCTGAGAACTGGACTTACGAGGTCGACTGTACAACAACCATCACCAAGGTAGCCAACCCTTACAATACTGACAGCTCATCAATCAATGATCCTTTAACAACTGTGTCTATCAGTACGGATGTCAAGTTTGGGGGACACTTTCAGATCCCTCTGGGCATTGATGGAAAGGGCGTCATCTTAGAGCCGGACACCAAATACGAGGTAACGGTTAAGCTGATTGGTTATCACAGACAGTATTACAGCAAGGACAGCAATGACAGCAATGACCACTTCACATTTTCCATCAATACATATCGTGATTGTTATTATCGTTTCCCCTTTTCCAGGCTTTGTTACAGAGTTGTTACCTAAATGCTGTCCCTACAGAACTGGCCCATGAACACCACACTGGTGCATAAATTTGTATTTTATATTACTGTTGCATTTTACAACTTAGGAATTTTATTGATTTTGCAATATTTTTATTAGTTTGAAATTTTGTTTGTGGGTTCACCCTATAATTAATTGTAACACTGCTAACATCTTCAGAATATGCAAAGTTTAATAGTCCAGTCAATGACTATTTTTCCGTGTGTTTATCCCTTACAGCGCCAGAATTTTGCCAGGAGTTGGTTTTTCCCAGGTGGTCGATTATACCACTTCTTTGTGGTGAAAAAAATTTTAACTGAAAATAAGTCAAGAAATTGACTAATTTTAAGTAACTTTTGTTGAGCGAATTTCTTCCGAAATCCAATATTTTTTACTTATTTAAGAGTGAATTTTTCGGTTTTCAGGAAAAAATACTACGTTTTTATATAGTTTTTTGCAAATAATTAGAAAAGTATGTACTTAATTGAAAAATTTGTAAGGACCAAAATATTACTTTTTATAGATTATAAAATGAATGGTATATTTATTATTTCAAAATAATAATGCAAAATTGAATTGTTTCTATTTGAAAGTTTATTGTTATTTTCAAACGGTAAAATGGAAAATTTATATGTACATTGACCGAAAAACCAACACATTTTTTGAGGCAAACTCACAGAAGCACACTTTTTTTAAGTCATTGAAAAAGTCTTTAATTTTATTATTTTTGAAGTTCCTAGCATTAAAACTAAATGAGAACTCAATAAAGAGAATTATGTCGATTCTTATTTTTGTGTACCAAAAAACCAGTGATAATCTCACCCTACCTTATACCTTATAAAATAAGATCTAAAAAACATTATTTAAGTAAGCTTAAAGCCTTTAAAAGTCCTACGGAATTCGTTTTAAGGGACTTATTTGCTTAAAAACTAAGGAAGTTATGTCAAAAACCAAAAGTATTTTTTGTAGAAACATGTAAAATATATTAAAGACAATCAATAATTTTGTTTGCATTGGGTCTGCTGGAATACACTGTTCTAGGCTATTTTTTCTATACAATTTTATTATTTATTCCTCAAATTTCGGTCCCATTAGGTTTTTTGATAAAGTGCATACTTTTAAAGTTATTCGCGAAAAACTATCAAATAAGCATTTTTTTACTTTAAAACAAAAAAATTACCCTTGAATAATTCCTTAAAATTAGTCAACTTATTTTCAATTAAAAATTTTTCACCCCAAGAGGCGGTGGCGTCCACCTTCTGGGAAAAAGCAACCCCTAGCATAGTGTAAATTTTTAAATAGAGAGTAAGTTGAACCAAAATCCAATACATACTTTTATACTTTATACTTTTTTATACTATATGCAGTTAAGTCTTTTTTTACCTTCATTGACTGGACTATTAAGTTGATGAGTCACAATTGTAGAGCTGGTAGTAAGCCAACTATAACTAAAATTTTACGTTAGATGAAAAATTCTTCCTTCGTGCCCAATAAAACTGTTAATTTTAGTTCATGTCACAGATATTAAAAACTAAGAAAAACGAGATAACCCGCAAAATAGTGACTGACAAATATTTTATGTCACTTTCACATTTTAAGGTAGCATTAGAAATGTTACGGTTGTTACATATTTTATATTTCATTAAATGATACCTTTATTGAAAACGTGTTTCATTTCAATGGTCCCATTTTTCCTACGAACGTGTTTGATAAAGGAGAAGTAACATGTCATGACCTCTAAAATTCGTAGGTTGGCCAGATCTACCTGATCTGACACTTTAGGATGGGCTCTTCTCATGTTCAAAGTAGAAGTTTCCTCCCTAAACACATTTTAGATTGTTAACCCGCCATCGGTCACCCTGTTATATTTCATTTCAAATAAAAAGTTGCTCTGAAGAAATTTTTTACACAGAATCGGTAGCCACGTCTTAATGCTTCTATGACAATATTAGAAACATGTTTTCGTTGCGGTTAGTTAAATTGGTAGTACTGAAGTGCCGAAGGGGTGGCGGCGAAGTCTTGGCCATGTGCCTTTATAGTGTCTTGCTCATAGGTGACTGATTGCGTTGTGCTGTATGTGAGCTGACCGTTTACACCGGTATTTTTGTACGTGGTGCTGATTGTTTCTTTTCGCAAATTATAATAAATAACTCCAGAGTACCCTTGTCTTTACATTTTATTACATTCTGGCGTTCATTATGGGTACTCTGGAGTTAATTATTACTGATTGGAGGGGAGGTTGGCAATCCTGATTGCCTGTCTTGGGTCGTTGCTTCTGTGTCTCCTCAGTTTTTGCTTGTTTTATTATTATAACTGAAAGTATTTACACAGTGTGCGTAACCGTCCGGTTCCAGTATCAATTGTGAACCCATACATATGTTTCAATCGCAGAGTTAGACTGTGAGTAGCTGAATGTTATGTGACTAACCTTCGTGAGTCAAGTCAGTACGAGGTTTTCAACCTGTTCAGCAGTTTCCTCCAAGTCAACAAGAAGCTGGAGGGGGTGGAAGCGTCGGCGGTTGCGTGGCAACGGAGCACGTGCACCAACTAACCTTGCGCAGCACGGAATGTACCTGGACTAACCTGTGTTGCTTGGAGTTGCCAGTGAATCCGCAGGCACACGTCCCTGTCGCCGATGCGCTCAGCGCCTTCAATTTGTTAGACGCTACCTGCAGTACATATCTGTTTTTATCTGCGTTTGCCAAATTTCAGGCGCTTGGAAATCATCGGGATGGTGGTTACTCGAGCTCAGTTGTCTTCAAAAATAGCTGTAAACTTGGAGAATGTTGTTGAAAGCATTGTAAATATTGACGATACTTATGAGGACCAAATATCAATAATTTGCTCCCAATTAAGATCGCTAAATAGCAATCATCCAGAAATTGACTTTGGTAGCTTGGAATCATCTATCAGCGAACTTTTAATGAACTTGGACATTTCTCTTGCAACAATCGGAGGTTTAAAGGACAAAAATGAAGTATTGCAGCGGCAAAATGACCAGCTGATTTGCATGATCCAAGAGGAGAAGAATCGGAGGCGAGCCCAGCTGGACGACTCCTTGACAGCCCAGGAGGCGGTTTTGGAAGAAAAAGACATTTTAATTAAGGACATTTGTTCTCTTAAAGCTAGCTTAAGGGAAAATAAAGTAAGATTTGAAAGATTAAATACTGATTACAGTTCATTGCAATTGTTAATTACAGATAGAGAGTCTACAATTGTATCTTTAAAAGAATTAATTAAGGAACATGAGGAAAAACAGGCAACTCAAAATAAATATTTAAATTGTCTAAAAGATGAGCTTAAACGGGCTAAAAACTTAGCTTGGTCAGAAAGCAGGTGGCTAGATGATAAGATTTTAGAAGCTTATTTTGATAGTTTTAGTAAATCTGTTAGCTCTGGTATTTCAGTAAAATGTACTTTTATTGGTCCTACAAAGACACAATTAATAAAATGTGGTAGTAATGATGATGTTACAGATTTGTTGTGTCAAATTGAATACTTTAACTCAGACTTTGTGTTTTGTTGTGTTAGCGATAGCTCCATCACCATGACCGGTGATTCAGGATCACATTGGAGTTTGTTGTTTATTGATTATAAGTCAAATGTGGCGTATCACATAGACTCACTTCCTGGGTATAATCACCGGCATGCCAGTGACATTGTAACTAAACTTAAGTTGGGTAAAGTTGTGGAGTTGCCTTGCACAAAACAGAATAATGGTTTTGAGTGTGGTCTTAGAGTACTAGTGAGTGCTAAATTTATTCTTGATTGTTTTTGTATAAATGCATACTTAGGTTCTGTAATGCTTTCTTTCAATGAATGGTACATGAGTTTTACCAATGTCAACAAGGCGCCGGCCCGGGTGGCGGCGGCTGGGGTGGGGGAGGCACGTGAGGCTCAGCAGCCCTGCGTGTCCCCCGCGCGGCCGACGCCGACACCCGAGCCGGACGGTGTTATCCACACACCTGCCATGCCCAAACTCGATGATGGCTGGACTTTAGTTAAAAAGAAAAAAAGAGTAGGGAAGTTAAAAGTCAAAAATTTAATTACAACCTTCCCAAGTAATGTTATTGTAAATGCTTCTGGATCTTGGCGTGAATGTCATGAGGAAAAACGTTCCACTCAGTCTAAGAATTCAAACGAGAAGTTATTTAAAAATGCTAGAGAAAGGAAAAGGGCAAATATTACTGTGTGTGGCTCTTGTAAAACATTTTCAAAGCAAGGTAGTTGTAGTACAATGGTTAATAAGTCTGTAGTTAAAAATAAAAATGATCATGCCCCGATTCTGGACGATGAAAGAAAAGTCGGAGTAAATACAACAGTGGATTATTTGTTGATTGGTGATTCATTGTTGCGCTTTGCTGGTAAACCGTGTGAAAAAATGGGTGTTCTGTTAGTGTCAATCCTGGTGTCCTGGTGCCAAGATACAGGATATAAAGTTAAAAATCAAGTCTCTTTCAAAACAAAGTCCCCGAGTTATTCATTTTCATGTTGGCACCAATAACTTACCGACTGGTTACAGGGGTGGTCCTGGGTATAATGGCGGGCACGGCAAGCGCGAGGCTCTCCATAGTATGGCCGACCTTCTCTATACCACGCGGACCCTCTTTCCGCAAAGTAAAGTATTGGTGAACGGAGTGTTACCGAGATCCGACATATCTGACACAGCTCTCCACTCATTTAATGAGCAAATTGAGTTGATGTGTGGCAATTTCGGTGCCACCTTTATAGATGCCGGGTCATTGATGCGAAGGTATCACCTGGGACGAGATGGTCGACACCTCAATCGAAGCGGAGTCTCTATTTTTGGAGAAAAACTGCTTAATACTTTCAAGAATTATATTGCATTTGAGGCGGCTCCTGTGGCGCCATCCTCCTTCCTGAGCTCTCCGGTTGGGGTGGACCTGGTGCCTCCTACTTCTTCTGAGTGTATGGGAGAGATAGAGTCTTCACTGAGAACTGGTAGGGGGGTCAGTCCGTGTGCCACAAAAAACGGCCACCTCGGATTGGCTCAGCCCTCAGGATAGGCCATCTAAACATTAACTCACTGTCGACGGGGTTTGAGGAGATGGCCTCGGTGGTTTTGGATCTGAACCTTGATATTTTTGGCGTAACTGAAACCTGGTTAACCGAGTATGTGAGCAGTGATGAAGTTAAGTTACCTGGATATTTCTTGATCAGAAATGATAGATGTAACAATGGAATAGTCAAGAGAGGAGGTGGAGTTGCTTTGTATGTAAAAAATGAGCTGAATTTCACTCCTAAGACAATTAAAGTACAAAAGGGTCTTGAGTGCATTTGTGGTATAGTTGGTGTTAGGGGAGACAAGATTTGTATTTGTGTAGTATACAGGCCTGGCGATGTTTCATACACTTGTTTTGAACCATTTTTTTCCTCAGTATTTTATGACATGTGTGAGTATACTGAGAAGATTGTTGTTATGGGGGATTTTAATGTTAATCTTTTAGATATTACTCAGCCAGATTGTCGCTTCCTCATAAACCAATACGATGCCCATGGTCTGACACAGTTGGTAAAGGATCCCACGAGAGTCACTGCGACCTCCTCTACACTAATCGATCACATGTTAATCAACAAACATGTTGACTCCACAGGATGTGACGCTATTGACATGTCTTCCATTTATGACAGTCGAGGAATCAGAGTTTCAGATCACAAGTTGACGTTCTGCAATATAATTGTTAAAGATAAAATGAGACTAAAACAAGTAAAATAGATTACTTATAGAGATTTCTCAAGATTAAATGTGGAGGACATGATTGGTTGTGCTTCTAGTGTTCAGTGGAATACCATTAAAAACATGGTCGATGTCAATGAAATGGCGAGATTTATAACCTCATCACTAACGGAAATATTTGATCAGTGTGCACCATTAGTAAGAAAAAGAGTCACGAGGAAAAATGCTCCTTGGAGAAATCAATTCATAACTATGCTCACTCAAAGGAAAAATTGTTTGAAGAAAAAACTTTTAGTTGATAGAAGTGATGTTTATAGGGAACAATATTGTAAAACGAGAAATGCTCTGAATAGTGCAATTAGGAAAGCTAAGCAGAGTTATTTTCAAAAAGAACTTACAGGTTGCAAAAGCTCTAAACAATTTTGGGCGAAAATTAAGAAAAGTGGAGTAATTCAAGGTAAAGATTATGACATTCCGCAATTCCTCAAAAAACCTGATGAAATAAACTCACACTTTGCAACGATGGGTACAGGTTGTGAAGCAAAACCTGAGTGCATTGAGTTTTATCTAGAAAATTACTCTGAACACGTTCAAGATGAGTTCTCATTTAACACTGTGAGTGAAAGAGAGGTAAAAACTGCGATTAACATGATTACCACAGGTGCAGTTGGTACAGATGGAATATCAATAAACATGATTAAGATGGTGGGTCCTTACTGTGCTGGGGCCATCACCCATCTCCTTAATGCTTCTTTAGCTGCTGGGGTGTTTCCTGAGGATTGGAGAGGCAATTGTTATTCCTCTTCCAAAGATCAAAACCCCTTTGTCTGTGTCTGATTTCCGTCCCATCTCTATTTTACCTGTCCTGTCCAAGGTCCTGGAGAAAATTGTGGTATCACAGTTGGTTGATTTCTTGGAGTCTGAGTCAATACTTCCATCAATGCAGTCTGGTTTTCGAAGGGGCTTTGGTACGGCATCGGCTCTGTTACTGTTTTGTGATGATATCTTCAAAGCTCGAGCTGAAAGGAAAAATACTACCCTTGCAATGTTGGACTTTTCTCAGGCTTTCGATTCCATTGATCACCGTTTGTTGTTAGCTATGATGAAATTTTATAAATTTGACCAACTTGTAATTTTGTGGTTTCAATCCTATCTGGATGGAAGGAGCCAGCGATCCAAGGTTGGCTCAGAGTTTTCTGCCCCTCTAATGAGGTTACTGGGAGTTCCACAAGGAAGCTGTCTTGGGCCTGTTTTGTTTACCTTGTTTGCTGCTACGATGGGGGGAGATCTTCAGCATTGTCGTCTGTATTCTTATGCTGACGATGCCCAACTCGCTCTTCAATACAGCATTAGCGAGGCTGACCTTGCTGTATCTAATCTCAATTCAGATCTAGACGCAATTAATGTTTGGTCTGTAAATCACGGCATCAGGCTGAACAAAAGTAAGTGCTCAGTTCTAACTTTTCCATCTGGTAAGGCACGACCATATCAGTCCTTATCTGGGGTGTGTCTCGACGGTGTTTTTCTGCAGGAATGCAGCTCCCCGAAACTCCTTGGGCTTATGCTTGATGCCAGTCTCTCATTCTCTGAACACGTTAGCTATGCTTGTCAGAAGGCTGTCACTCACCTTAGAATATTATATAGGCATCGCAACCTGTTTTCATCCTCCACTAAGCTTCGTCTTGTTCAGGCTTTGATACTCTCTGTGTTTGAGTATTGTCTCCCGGTGTATGGAAATGTCATATCACTTGGGGACATGAAACGAATGCAGAGGGTGCAGAACATGTGTATCAGGTATGTTTGTGGACTGAGAAAATTCGACCATATTTCTCTTGAGAGGAAATCTCTTGGCTTACTGCCAATCAATGAATTATGTTTTCTCCGCACTTCATGCCTTGTTCATAATGTCCTGACTGAGGGGAAACCTCAATATCTGAAAGAGAGGCTCAGGCCCCGTTCCAAACTTAGATCTCGGAGTACCAGGCAGGACGACATGATGGAGGTGCCTCGTGTGCGCTCCGAGTCTGAGCGGAGAGGATTTTCCTATTTCGCGCCAAAAATTTTAAATTCATTGGGGTCCAGTATCGGGCATGATAGAATGTCAAAAAACAAATTTAAAAAAAATGTACGTGAAAGATTGCTGAGCGGTGTTTTAAAACCTAATATAAGACCAATAGAATAGAATTTAACCTTGTAATGTACAGTGTTTTATTTTATTAAGTACGGTATTTATAAGCCTTTCTGTAAATTTTCTTGTTTTTATAATTTTGTGAATTTTGTGTGACACGAGTTGTTTTGAAAACCATTATTGTATGATGAAAACCGCTCTAAATAAAAGACAATTTATTATTATTATTATTATAAATGTAGCCCTAAATTGTAAACACACACTATTGACAGTCAAAACAAGGAACCTGCCTCCAAAAAGAAAATACCCTCGTCGCAGCAGACCTGCCTACTAAGCGAAATTCCAAATCAATAACATAATAATATATGACAAGTTTTATCAATATTACTAGTACAAGTTATCATATAGTACAAGTATATCATCATTATCATATACTAGTATATACAAGTTATCATGGTTACTATTATATACTGTAATTATGAATCTAGTAAAATTTACAGACTTTAATTTTGGAAATAGTTATTTTGTTTGTAAAAATATATTTTTTACTATCATGAAACCCATTAATATGGGCAATTATTGTTATTATGTTCTTTATGAAACCCATGAAGGATAAGTTTTGTTTTTGATTATGAATTTTATTTTGCCAAGAAAAGTATTTATTATTTTTATTATGACCCTTTTGTATTTAATTATTTTGTTAGCCACCGCAAAATTCTAACAAGTAAATTATATTAATTTATGATGGAATCCCTAATCTGGCGTTGCCTTTGGGACCCTATTTTCCTCAAATATTGTATGTTTTAGTTCAATTAATTATAATTAAATGTTAGATGTTATGTTATTTTTGTTATGCTATGTTATAAATTAAAGATGTTATTTAATTTTTGTTATGTAAATATGTTTTAGAAGGAGGAAATAAATCATTTATTCATTATATCATAAATTATTATTATAAAAATTATTTCATTAATAAAATAATAATTCAACAAAAATTCAAAACTAAATACCCCGCCGCAGCAGACCTGCGTCCTCAGCGAAATTCCAAATCAATAATATAATAATAATAATATATGACAAGTTTTATAAAAATCTGTCCATAAACATGAGAGTTATTTGCCTATTCTCCAAAAGATTAACGTCGGAAAGAGTATACAGGTTTGCTGCTGTGAAGAATGCTTAACCCTAGAACACAAAGGCGTCGTCTGAGAGACGACGCGCAAGGTGTCATTTTTACCCCTAACCCACTTCCACTCCACTAAAATTCACAAAACTCTGTGTAGCTGTCGGTCTTGGCCTAATATTAAAAGGGTCTGGTTGGTGTTCGCTTGCGTCCTTTGTTTAACGAGATTTTAAAGTTTTTTAAGTTCGCGTCGTCAGGTTGACTACGCCTTTGTAACAACGCACAGTTCGCGGCAGACTCGCAACGTGTACGGATCGTGGTGTCTTGTTGCAAAGTATAGTATACCTTCGCTTTTTCGCGTGTTTTGGTGTTAGTTAAACATTATATTGGAAATATATGTTGTATATAGTGTAAATATTTATTTTAATTGGACCAAATGTGCAGTAACACTTCCTGAAGTCGTAAAATAAGGAGGTGGACCCTATGCATGTTTATAACATCATAAACATCACTTTAAATGATATATACGTATTATATGTAAAAAATCGTGTCTGAGACAATCGTGTAAGCCCCTAAGTCGGCAAAACTTTTTAGAGAAACGCACATAGAGCTCCTGAAGTACTGGCTTCAGGCCACAATTTCGCCACGAACTCTCGTCCGGCAATCTATTGCTTATATTTTAAATGTTAGTGTATTAAATGAAGCTCCACAACTAGTCCAACAAGGTAGGAAGGTTTGTGCCTTCTTACCTCCAAGATTACGGTGCATGACAAAACATTTTTGTAGACGTTGCGCAAATGTCATGTGTGGCGAACACCAAGGGACAATCTGCTGCCAGTTATTAATAACAATTAAGTTTTGGAGATTAAACTCTCATAAAACATTAATTCAATGTCCACTTTAAGTGTTTTTATAATTTTAAAAATTTCCCTGTCATTAAAAGTATTTTTAATTTATTTTCAAAAAAAGTAGTCTGAGAGACTACGCCTTTGTAACAACGCTTGGCTCAGGGAGCCTTTGTGTTCTAGGGTTAAAGTAGGTGTTTCTATCGTATGCAATTTATATTTTGACCACTTACACCAATTTTCATCAACATCTGTCCACAAATACAGGAGATTACCCAATCTCTAATATGATTGACATGGGAAAAGAGTATGCAGGTTTGCTGCCATGATAAACACATAAACTATGATTTCCAAGCATAAATGGATGAACCTCAACTACATGAAGCTAAATATAAAGATTTATCCAAAAATATTGGTTAATAAGTGAAATATTAATTTTTCCTTATCCTCCATAAGATTAACATTTTGGAGCCTCAAAATATACAATGTAATGTAGAGAAAAACTTTAAGGAACTAAATTGTGTAGTTTTTTAAGCTGATTCTAATATTGAAAGATAAAATCTAAAAGAATTTTTAAATTACATATGAAAAACGCTAAAAACAAAAAAAGTTACAAAACTCACGGAAACGGGTAGTTTGGGGGCTACCCGTTTCCATTGACCGATATGTCTGGTTTACGAACTCGTCCGAGTAAAAAATGTAGGAATACACGTCTCTACCAAATTTGGTCCCGATTGGACCATTTTTACGAGAGTTATCGTGTTCACAGACACACACACACACATATACATAAATATATATATATACATATATAATATATGTATATATATTATTAAAGTAGGTAGGTATAGTTAAAGTAGGTGTTTCTATCGTATGCAATTTATATTTTGACCACTTACACCAATTTTCATCAACATCTGTCCACAAATACAGGAGATTACCCAATCTCTAATATGATTGACATGGGAAAAGAGTATGCAGGTTTGCTGCCATGATAAACACATAAACTATGATTTCTAAGCATAAATGGATGAACCTCAACTACATGAAGCTAAATATAAAGATTTATCCAAAAATATTGGTTAATAAGTGAAATATTAATTTTTCCTTATCCTCCATAAGATTAACATTTTGGAGCCTCAAATTATACAATGTAATGTAGAGAAAAACTTTAAGGAACTAAATTGTGTAGTTTTTTGTGTAGTTAGTCGATTTGGCACAGTATATATATATATACATTAATAACAAATATATATAAATATATATATACTGGCTGACCCGGCGAACTTCATAATGCCAAACAGTAAATACGTGTTGACTTTCAGATTGGCCATGTTCTTAAGTCGAATACGACTTCGTTGTGAAAAATTAGATATACTGGGTCACGGCATAGTTAATAACAATACTGAAAGGATAAGACATATTAATAACATTCCCACAAAACAAATAAATCTGAGTGGATCGATTCAAAATTTTTTCTAATCCAACGAAAAACCAAACAAAACCTAACTGAAATACGGCTTTTATAGGAAAGATATAAAACAGCTGATTATTATAACAAACGTAATATGTATAAACACCTTAATTATTTATTTGGCCGACATAATTATAAACACGCGACTTTTAATCAGACAGTACATTAACTATTAACGTGTTGAAAAAATCTGTTCATTTTGTACAGTACACATTTACTCCATAGTTTTACATTAATGAATGATTCAGATGGCATTAGATAGTAAAGCATATTGCTAATGGAAAGTAAAACAACAGCTGTAGCTTAAGAAATCAAATGTTTTTATTGTAGAACATTTTTGTAAACAAACTTAGTCCCCATAAAGGTTAACGTTATAAATTTAAAACGCTATAAAATGGAAACTAATTGAATTTATGGAAACTGAATATGCCTAAAGCATGACCGGAGCAGAGACGAATCCAAAAAATCAAAGATCATTAAAATCAGTTCAGCCGTTCTCGAGTTATAACTCGAGAACTCATATAATATAACCAGAGAGGAACGGTTTACAAGTAGTATCCGTTCATCTATGGTGTAACTAACACGACTTATATATTTATATATTTAGATAAATTTTAACAATTATTATTTTTGGCCTCTGGGCACCTAAATACGAAAAAATAACATGGTCTCGGGCTTAAGTCTAGCCATGAGACCTACAGTAATAGCTTCTTCCCCATGGGAAATTAGCTAAAAGGAAAATTCAAGGAGCCAAAACAGTGCTGACCTCAAGCCAATGTTTCCCCCTGTGTGTGCCATGAACTGACCACTGAGTATAACACGTTCAACGCTAAAAAGCATCTTAATTTAGATTTGAATTTTGGTTCCGAATTTTTGAGTCTGATGCTTTCCAGGATTCTATTCAATGAGGAAACACGCGCCAATGAGGGAGCATATATGCTCTGTTGTCCTGAATACATTAATTGATCGTGTGTTATAATTATGTAAGTCTCGTCACTGAATGAGATTAGATTGAATGTACAGATAAGAGCAAGCTATAGCATGTACAACTCAGCCAAGTGTTAGCAGCCCAAAATCCCAGATAGCATTACGACACTCTATATTTGAGTTTTGCTATTATTCTTATGGCTTTTTTCTGGGGAATAAACACACGGTTGAAATTTCTCTGTGAGCAACCACCCTATATGCAATGCCATAAGAGAGGTGGCATTGTATCTACCCATAACAAGCCATTAGCAATAACTCGGTGGGACAGTGTTGTGACAGTCTTCTAAGCAGAAATATTGCAGAGGATCGCCTCTTGCAAACACTGTAGACATGATCGGACTACGTCAACTCGCATTCCGAGGAATTTTGTGATGCTAACTTATTTTATGAGTGTCTTCTATCATATAAGTTGGACGGTGTGTAGAGCAGTGCTGATTCCAAATAGCATACATTTGGATTTTGAGGGATTTACTTTGAGATTCTTGCTCTCAAAATATTGAATGCAAGAGTGTTGAAAAGACATCAGTTCGATTTGGTCAATGCGGTTTGAACTGAAACAGGGAGTCGTATCATCCGCGTACTGGACAATTTTTTGTCTAGGAATAACTGCATTCAAGTCGTTCACATACACCAAAAATAAAAGTGGGCCGAGAATTGATCCCTGGAGAACTCCATATCTCAATGTGGTTGTATGTGAGTTCACTCCATTCACATGAACCTGCCAAAGCAGGTTCAGTTAGGTCAAAACCTAACCGAAGTTATGACTTCAACCACTGGTGTGGTTAGCTACGAACTCCAAAGTTCCGAAGCTGGTCAAGGAGGATATTATGTTCCACATAATCTAAAGCTTTTGATAAGTCGAGGAAGACACTAAATTTCGTGTTTCACTTATCACAAGCAAACATTTCCACTAGACAGATGATTACATCAATACTCGATTTACCTTTTCGGAAACCAAACTGTTCGTGTGACAAAATTTGGAAATCCTCAAAAAATTAGCATCCTGCGCATGAACAATGTTTCGGACACCTTACTAAGCATCGGGAAGATTGAAATATGCCTATAGTTGGGCTTCCTCATCAAACCTTTTTTACGAAATTGATAAAATATTTTTGACATGGATATGTCTTACCTGTGCGGGGTGTATTATTGACAATCTGTCAGACCAAAAGTTGAAACCGAAGTGACGTCACAAGGTTAGTGACGTCATATAGTTATATGAACAGCTGATTAGAGGAACAGAAAACATTCCCTTTAGATAATATATATATATGGTCTAAGCTATTTCCCAAAGCGAATTCAGTTATTTACTAACATTTTCGCTTATTATAGTTGTTGCCATGCATTTTAATATTTTTTCCTTTTATCGCACTTTATCTAGGCTAAGAAGTGTTTCCCTAGAAAGTGACGAGTGTTCCCACACGCAGATGTGCAGTCTTTGTGGGGGCATTTCCTGACTTCTTTTAGTGCTCTATTTGTTTATTGTAAAGCTATAATTGTGATGGGAAATAAATAAATTAACACTTGGTGGACTCTGTAATAATTTATCTGCGTTATATCATTACTCTCTGTAACAAGTAAGAAGACTCTCTGAGCCTGTAAGAAAATATAAAATCAAATTCACGACTTCCCTTTAATTACACAAAATATATATTTTTTATTTTGCGTACAGAATCGCTGTTATATTAGTTGCTTGAACTTACTAAATTAAATTTTGAAGATTTGATTACTATCAGAAAGGAAAGGACTATAAAGTTTACTTTACTATCCGTTGATCTCTGTTACGATATTGCTTGGTCGCTTTCTGTTGGTAGTCTTGTAACAGCTGATAATCAAATACTGTTTCAAACAAACTAAAAAAAAAACAATTAGGAACTGTCAGTTGTCGGGTGTCACACATTCCGCCTTTTAAGTTTCAGTAAATCAGTTGTTTATCAATGGTGTGATTGTGTTTGTTATTTGCTTTGAAAAATTAGTCATTCAAAACTTAAGTATATTTACTATTCATCCTTATGCTAGGCATCAACTCGTGTTTTTGTAAAAAGTTATTCTAAATTTCTTACAATATAAAATTATAATTTTGATTTTCCAACGTTCCCAAAATTATTCTCAAGATGATTTTTGATAAAAGACTTATAAATGTGATTATTTTAGGGTTTGCATTCATGCTTATTTTCACTGCTTTCCAGACAATGGGGAACATTGAGGTAAGACAAACATATATTTTTTTAGAGAATTTGACCTTTAAAAAGTTATTCAATAATTAATACCATGAAAACTGCATTCAACATTAGTCAGATTCCACAAAGTGAAATCATAGACCTGTTGATGAAAAATATACATTGCACTGTCTGTCATGTTGTTAGATTAGATTAGATCATTGAAATGGCAACCATACTACAATGTAGGTTTTTTTAACCCAAGTATGAATGAGGATTGAGTGTAGGATGATCGTGGCGCGATCTTGTAGTCTTGTTACTAACTGAGGCTGACATGTTCCATAGACAAGACTGTTAATTAATAGACCAACAACCGACGGAAACTAAGGGACCTACAGTTTAACGTGGAATCCGAACCACAGCCTCTGAATCACGAATTGGTGTAATAATGAGGACAGCCCTTGCGAATTAACGTAGTATTCATTAGTTCGGACATTAATCCACACAAGAGAACACTACATTCACCGACCATCTCTCAATGTTTTATATTTCAAACCTTGTAGTCCTGAACATACTAATTTTATTGACAATATTATGCAGTTCTTGTTAACAACTGTCAAAATAAAGCAATCTGAATCTGAATCCTGACAATTTAATCTTTACCGAATAATTTATTTCAGCCTTTAAGTATAAGGTAGATGTACAATTATTATCATCATCCATTCAGCCATAAATATTAATATAAATAGGAAATAATGCACATGACTCGCAAATAAAAAGAGCAATGGTGTGCTATTAAGACATCAATGACATACTAATTAAGCTAAACACTTTCAGTGAAAATAAGCTTTGTCTTGAAATTTTCAGTTTTACTACAGTTTTAAAACTAAAAAAAATTAAGATGTTTAAGAATAAAGTTTTTACTCCATTAATTGATGTTTACAAAAAAATTAATGGCTGATTATGATTTAGATTAGCTGATAATTTTGGACACTTGAAATTAAAGGTATATATCCAGAAATTATATTAACTACCAGACGATTGAGATTTACTCACCCGAACTTTGATTAAAGCCTAACACTATAAGATTTGGACAAAAATAGAATGGTCTATACTTGAGAAAATAGAGAGTTTACATTTACAAGTTAATTAATTTTGTTTCGATTTTAAAGAATATATGACTTTGCAGTACTTAATTAATTGCTTTACATACTTTCGTGTGATCCATTGAAGTTAGAGGAAAACTGATAAAATGTGTGCCATACATAAGTTAGGTCTGTGATCTTTGTGATTGTGTGAACAGCAGAATATGTGATTTTGACAAGATTCTTTCTCTATGTTTCAGTTCAATTTATGTTGGTATTGACAAAACCAGAACTATATTTGGTAGGTTAGAAGAAAATTTAAACAAATCAGCTTGAGTTTCCGGAGTAAAATTAATAATTTATAGTAGGGCCTATAAAAGAAAATTGAATGTATTTGAGTGATGCATCCCTATAATATATAAAATTAGAAAAAAATTGTGTTAAAGCGTTTGTTTTTAACATTTGCAAAATTAATAGTGCCTATTTATTTATAAATTTTAAATAACATGGCTTGTGCCTATTTTACTAGGAGTGAACAACTGAACTGAGCAAAGATTTGGGTCAAAATTTAAAACAATTAAGCACTATCTAATCATACTGACAGATGTGTTTGTGATTTTTCCCCACTTAAGAGTTCTCATTCATAAAATTAGGGCTCTTGTCAACCAATTGTTGTAAACAAATCAGTTTTGAATGATACTTGCATCCGAAAAGTACAATGGGCAGCAAACATCAGGGGTTTATCAATGTTGTTTATTGCGGGTTTGGCCTTATGTTTGTCTTCACTTCATTTCAAACGATTGGAAATATAGAGGTAACGTCTAATATGATTGAACTGATGAAATTTTGTCCTTTTTTTCAGTAAGTTAAATTCTGGTAGTTTAAAGTTTTGAAAGCTGTAATTGTACCCAGTATTTATAACACATCATAAGAAATTATCCATAAAAATCAGGGTAGGGTTATTATAATTGTGAAAAATGCGTAGTAAACCACTCAGTACCAGAATTGAAAATATGTATCATACTAGATAACAGGTCGCCTACTTCATTTGTTATTCAGGCAATAATATATTCCTAGACATATTGCACAGGCCTAAATACCAAATGACATCATATTAATGTAAATAAACTAAAGTGTAACTATAGATTTGAGTTTTCTATGCTAATTTTAGTTTACTATAACAAACATTTTCGAGTATGAATGTCAGTGAACTATGAATAACCTATAGTACATACACGTATACTTACTTACTCTTACTCCTAGGGCCATTTATAAGAAAGGTGGTATAACATACATTTATTTTACAGCCTAATTATTAATATGTCCAAAAATTTTTTGGTGAGAAATATGGTACCTCATTAACAGAATCGAGATTGACATATGGAATAGTACTATGCTCTGCTTCCCAGTCCTCATTAATTAGAGTTTTTAGATTACAAAAAAGAGCTATTCGCATCATGGCTGGTGTAAACAGACAGACATCTTGCCAGATATTATTTAAAAACATGAATATTCTTACGTTACTGTCCATTTACATATATGAAATGTTGTGTTTATATAATTCGATTGTAACCGGTGCTGATGTTCATGGTTATAATACTCAGCACCGTCATAATCATAGGCAGGTCACCCACAGATTGGAGCTTGCGGAATCCCTTCCTCAAAACCTTGTGCCAAAATTGTACAATCGTTTACCTGATAACATAAGGACAACACAGTCTTCAGGTCTGTTCAGGCCAAGACTGAAGATATTTCTTATTGAATGAGTTTTTTACTCAGTTGGAGAGTATTTAAACATATAATTTTGTAATTTGTATTGCCATTTTTTGTTAGTTTTTATACAGTTTATTTCATTTAAATGCAAATTGTATAATCAATTGGCTACTGTGATTTTGTGTATACTACCGTAGGTTAATATATTTTTTGGAATACAATTGTAAAAAGTAGGCCTAATACTTGCACAGATTTTACCTTAAAAATCTGACCAACCGAATAAGTCACAATCCTTCCCCCCCCAACAATAGGTTACAATATTTTCTTATAGAATTTTACTTGCCACACAATAGCAATTGCTGGAGGTATTCAAGGCTGTCTGGTCTGTGTCTTAAGTTCAAGGGTGTGTCCCTTCCTGGAATATTTTCGTAACCACACCTAATCTTGTATTTTTTTATACCCTTTAAGGTTAGGTATTCAAAATATAGTACTGGAAATTTTTTTCCTAGTAAAATTTGTAATATTGTATTATGCTTCAATGAATTAAATTATTGTTTCAATCTTTATATACTGTACTAGCGAATCAAGGGGAAAAAGTTGTTTTGTGTTAATTGAGAAGTGTAGATTAGATTAGTAGGGCCTAACATATTTATTAAATATAATAATTTGACAGCTATAAAATCATAAATACAGTTTTATATACATACAAGTTCAATTAGGGCAAAAATAACTCATTTAACCTCATATTCCTACCAACTGAAGCAGAGAGATTAATACACACCTTAGTATGTTTATTTTTCGGAGAGCTCCGCAGTTATTTAAATAAATAAACATTATCAGTAAAGTGTCACATACGCTTTTCCTATAAAACTAACTTGCATAATATTCAAAGCTATCTAACTCTTTCTTACATAATATAACTCTATGAATTGTAATAGCAATATACAGTATTTTGAGTAGTTTAGTTGGGAAATCCAACCCAGAGGCACTTACTTAATTCATGAAAAAGGTAGAGAAAAACGACAACATTTTTCATTTCCAATTAAAATAACATTGGGTACGAAAACTCAAAACTATTAATTTTTGTAATGTATTGTATTTTGTTCGGTTGATTGTTGCGTTTACACAACATGCTGTATTCACCAAGGACAGTATATTTAACTTTTCTCTGGAGCCGTTTGTCTTAACAAATATTTTAAAATACTAGTTTGCTGAGTTTTTGAGCTAGCTTTAATGGTGGTAGTCAAACGATTTTAATAATAAATTGTTATGCTGGGAAATAACAAAAAAAATTTTTTACTCTTACATTTTTAAAGGCCAGTTTTGAATGTGCAGTAGACTACGGTGCAAGTATGGTGGTAGGGATGTTTACTTACTCTACTGACTGGGATGGTGGCGACATCCTGTAATCCAGCTACTTGGAGGTCACGAATTGTGGATAGTTGTGAGTGATGGTCGGTGGGTGTAGTGTTCTCTTGTGTGGATTAACGTCTGCACTATTGAATACTACGTTAATCCACAAAAAAGACTATCCTCATAATTAGACCAATTTGTAATTCAGAGGGCGTGGTTCGGATTCCACGTTAAACTGTAGGTCCCTCAGTTGTAACATTGGCTGTTGGGCTATTAATTAACAGTCCTGTCTAAGGAACATGTCAGCCTTAGTCAGTAACAAGACTAAAAGATCGCGTCACAATCATCTTACACTCAATTCTCATTCATACTTGGCTTAAAATACCTACCTTGTAATATGGTCGCCATTTCAATAATCTAATCTAATCAAATCTACTTATCCATTGACAAATAAAATAAATCTAAATATAAACATAAATGGAACCCCATCACGGTTCTTTACCTCCCCTCATGCGGATCTCAGGGCTCAGATGAAACCTGACGAATTTTTTCATACAAGAATAGTGTCAATACTATGAACAGTGTTATAATAATATTGTATTATGGCAGAAGACAAACAACTGTTAAACTGTGCAAATTTTTAAATAAGAATCCAGGAAGATGAAATAAAATTAAAATTATTACAAACAAACC
Organism: Nephotettix cincticeps; assembly: GCA_023375725.1. NCBI lineage: Eukaryota > Metazoa > Arthropoda > Insecta > Hemiptera > Cicadellidae > Nephotettix > Nephotettix cincticeps. Next base: position 150,024,874 of record CM041786.1, read on the forward strand.
AAATAATAAATACAATTATAACAGTTTTCAATCAACATAGTTATTTATCCAGCCATGTTTTTATGTTTAGAGGTAAATGGTTAAACATTTTTGATCACATATGAATTGCGTTTTTTTGTAAAAAAGTCAGTTTATGCTAAGACAAATTAATAGAATTTCTGCTTGTGTTTTTAGCGGGCAGTGTAATATTATTTGGGGTTAAAATCACTATAAACTGTGAAGCTTGAATAAAAAAATAACAGATTAGAGCTCTTTTAGAGATTTTTCATTGATATATGGGGGGGGGGGGTGATAATCCAAAATGCAAAAAAATTGGGGGTATAGCCTAAGCCAAATATCATAAAATGAGGCCATGGCTGTGGTGTCGCGTTCACTAAATAGACAGATAGACAAACATCAGCCTGAAAACGACTATTTGGATTCAAGGAGGCAAAATGTTTCCACTCTCCGCTCAGATTTGAATATTTAGACAAAAACAATACTTTTTCTATATACTTTATATATATATATATATATACATATACATATTAAACGTTGGGTGAAATTGTAGATGAAAAATCTTGAAATATGCTATTAATTTAATTATCATTTGAGATAAAATGCAGATTTGGTCCACAGTGCAGTCCAATACTTATCTTTATCTTTCTAGGTTGATGCCATTGAACTATTTAAAGTGGTTTTAATTTTTCTTATCTATTTAGATAGATTGAGAATGATGTCCTATTTAGCTTTAAAATTGGACCAGATTCCAAATTTAAAGTATCATTAGTGATATTTTGTCTTATTCAATATCATAGTTTGAATCAGGGCCAATTCCTATTTTCTTATCTATATTAATAAAATTAGAGTTTTATCTGTACATTGCTCAAAATTATTAATTTTTTAGATTTTTTTTACTTTTTATGCGTTAAAGAAACCGGTCTTATCTCAATTTTTGTCTGTTTGTCTGTGACGCTCCAGGAGGCATTTTACGCCGTCTTCTCCGAAAAAAACTGGAGAACTGATTACAATGAAACTTATTTCATGTATTTTCTACATTCCAGAGAAGGTTTGTAAATGCTTGAAATCGGCCGCCGACCCTTGAAAAGTAAATAACGAGCACTTAAATTACCACTTTTACGCGATATTACTCACATTTTGCTTCAGTTTTCAATGAATGACCTACTGGTAATAATCAGCTGTCTTTGTACTTTATAAAATTTAATAGAAATAAAAACAAACAGCTGTTAAATATTTGTTAGTTTATATTGGTCATTGATTTTAAACCCATTTCGAAATCATACTATATTAAAAAGTTATTTTAACGTATAACTAATTATAACAATTGTATAAATGTTCTAATCTATTTAATTGTAAATTAGTCCTAAATAATTAAGCTGGGTATTGATTTATTTTATTTGTATTGTTTTGTTTAGGATTTCAGGTTTACATTTTGGTATGATAATCCTTCTTCTTTAAACTGAATCTTACAACCCGTACAAAGAACGGGCTTACTACTAGTTCATAATAAAGCAGTAGATAGAGATAGAGACAAATCCAGTTTTAAAATGTTTTACAATATTGATATAAACCTTTTTCTTAAGTTACATGAATGAATGATAGGTGAAAGTAATTTAGTATTTGTCATTTTCTTACTTTGAATTTTGTTTGATTCAATTCAATTAGTATCAGAGAACAGAGTGTTGTTTGATGAAGTACGTAGGCCTATACAGTTATATACTCAGTTATATACTAGCTTGACAGATAGGGGTTGCTTTTAAAAATGTAATTTACCTACTTAAAAAAACTAATTCAAATAAAAAACTTTTTTAAGTAAGAATGTACTGAATAGCATAATATGAATAAACATTTCAATGCTGATACTTTGTTTGGAATTCCATTGTGCCACCACTATAGTACAGTACTTGAAATAGGTACTTTAGTTGGTTAGTTTATTTTATGGTTTCTATATTTCAGGGTCATTTAAGCTTTAACATATAATTCTTAAACTTATATTTTGAGAGTGTATTACAAATTATTAACCAAAAATGAACAAGTTAATAAATATTTTTTGTGACATAGTGATGTCTAGCTCATTGTTTAAAATATTGTGATCAAGACTTGGTATGCAGCTTCACATAGTTGTGGTTTCTAATTAGTGTAAATAAAATTATAAATTATTTGTCGTCTGTATATTGCCTGGAAATATGATATTTTTAGCGAAATTTCCATAGGGAAGAAGCTATTACTGCAGGTCTCAAGGCGAGACAAGCCCAGGACCATGTTTTTTCTTCTTTAGGTGCCCAGAGACCAAAAACAATGGTCATTAAAATTTTTATATATAGGCTATATGTGTCTGTGAACACGATGACTCTCGTAAAAATGATCCGATCGAGACCAAATTTGGTAGAAACATGTAATCCTACATTTGCTCGGACGAGTTCGTAATCCAGACAAATCAGACAATCGGAAGGGGTAGTTTGGGGGGTTTTGTACCCCAAAAATGGGTTTTTTGCATTTTTCCCATGTAATTTTTACAAATTTCAAATTTTATCTTTTACCATTAGAATCAGCTTAAAATCTGCACAGTTAGGTTCCCTAAAGTTTTTCTCTATCTCCAATGGTTACCGAGATATTAAAAAATCTAAACACAGTACGTTGTATTTTGGGGCTCTAACGTTAATCTTATGAAGAAATTAATATTTCCCATATCAATCAATATTTTTGGATTAAACTTGGTATTTACCTTCATGTTGTTGATACCCACCCGTTAATGCTTAAAAATCATAGTTTATGTGTTTATCATGGCAGCAAACCTGCATACTCTTTTCCCATGTTAATCATATAGGGAATAGGCAAACTCCTTTATTTGTGGACAAATGTTGATGAAATTTGGTGTAAATGTTAAAAATAAAAATTGTTTATGGTAGAAAACCTACTTTCAGTGTTCCTCACAGCAGCAAACCTGCACACTCTTCCCCATGTTAATATTAAGGAGAATAGGCAATTAATTTTCATGTTTTGGACAGATTTTTATAAAACTTGTCATATTATTATTATATTATTGATTTGGAAATTCGCTAAGTACGCAGGTCTGCTGCGGCAGGGGTATTTATAATTCTACATTTTATAACCCTCGAAAATCTGTAATGGGTCATATCTCAAATTTCAGCCTGTCTGTCGCTTTACTGTGGCACCTTTTTGAGATGGGTTTTGTTTATGGTACTATGGTAATAAAATAACGAGCTTCTAAAATCTTAGTAATAAACAGTATTTGATATATTTCTTCAAGTTTTATAGAAAATTTGACCCATTTCATCCCATCAGGCCCTAGTTTGACCCATCAGTGTTGTCAAATTAAAATCAATATTGGCTTGTTTACATTGATCATTGATTTTAAACCTATTGCAAAATTAATACTATGTAAAAATTTATAACCAATTTTAATAATGATAGTTTTTTCCTTGGCAGTAAACCTAGTAAATTTGCCTTGTTATTCTTGCGGACATAAATTATTGTATTTGAACTATAAACATACTGTGATAATATTTGAATTATGTGACTTTGCACATTCGTTTTTATCTTGAGTCATCTATAAATAAAAGAAAGTTTGCTGAGAACTCAGGCTGCTACGAGGGTATTTTAAATATTCAGACACACTTAAAAGGCAAGGTTCCAAGGTTGGTTGTTAGTGGTTATAGCTATACCTGCCATTATGTTTGGAAGGATTATGTTAAATTGTTAACGGATTAACTGGTTTATAGTGTTTTGCACATGTTGATGTGAAGAGAAAGTGGTATCGTTGTGATGAGGTAATTGTGATTGAGGACATTCTTTTCGTGATCGAGGAAGTTGATCATGAAGGTGCTGTAATTAGTTGTGTCATTTACTGCGACTCCACCCTAGCACGCTGCTTACCTTGTTGCCAGTAGTATTTTTCACAGTTTTTATTAGAGGAATGGTCCAAACCCCGGTCTTGATTTTACTCTCACCTTGAGCTTAAAGTGGAAAGTTTTCTTTAGGCTCCCAAAGTCCAAAAAAGCGGGTTTTCGGACTGATGGCTTTTTGTCTGCCTTTTTGAACACCGATAGTCATTTTCATGAAATTTGGTAAAAGGATGCACTTTACCTATAGGCTTATCTTGAGATTTTTCCTTTTGTTATTTTTATTTTAAGACTCCTAAATCCCTTAAAAATGTGGGGAAAGCTAATACCAAAATACCCCCGTCGCAGCAGACCTGCGTACTCAGCGAATTTCCAAATCAATAATATAATAATAATAATATATGACAAGTTTGATAAAAATCTGTCCATAAACATGAAAATTATTTGCCTATTCTCCATAAGATTAACATGGCAAAGAGTGTGCAGGTTTGCTGCTATGAGGAACACTGAAATTAGGCATTTCTACAATAAATAATTTTTATCTTAACATTTATACCAACTTTCATCAACATCTGTCCATAAATAAAGGAGTTTGCCTTTTCCCTTTATGATTATTATGGGAAAAGAGTATGCAGGTTTGCGGCCATGATAAACACATAAACTATGATTTTTGAGCATAAATGGATAGATCTCAACCACATGAAGCTAAATATCAAGTTTTATCCAAAAATATTCATTAATATGGGAAATATTAATTTTTCCCTATCCTCCATAAGATTAACATTGGAGTCCCACAATACAACGTACTGTGTTTAGATTTTTTAATATCTCGGTAACCGTTGGAGATAGAGAAAAACTTTAAGGAACTTAATTGTGTAGTTTTTTAAGCTGATTCTAATGGTGAAATATAAAATTAGAAATTTTTAAAAACTACATGTGAAAAACGCAAAAAAACCCATTTTGGGGTACAAAACCCCCCCAAACTACCCGTTCCCATTGACCGATTTGTCTGGTTAACGAACTCGTCCGAGCATGTGTAGGAATACACGTCTCTACCAAATTTTGTCTCGATCGGACCATTTTTACGAGAGTTATCGTGCTAACAGACACATACATATATACATATATATATAAAAATTTTAACGACTATTGTTTTTGGACTCTGGGCACCTAAAGAAGAAAAAATAACATGGTCCCGGGCTTAAGTCTCACCATGAGACCTACGGTAATAGCTTCTTCCCTATGGGAAATTCGCTAAAACTAACAATATTGATTAAAAATTTTAAGGTTTAAAGTCCCTAGAGTCGCAAATATGATATCTTGTGACACTATTGACATATCTGTAAACATGACTTGGTCAAAGGTTTTGCTATTTACAATGTCAAAAATTTAGGTAAAAATTAAAAACGTAATACACTTTTTTAAATTATTAGTCTGTGCCTAATGGTTTTTCTTTTATGGATTAAGGTTGCTTGAATAAAGTAGAAAACAGAAATTTGCTTTATTTTTATTTATTTCACATTTTAACATTTTTTAGATGTATAAAAAAGTGATTTAAAAAAATCAATTTCAATTTTAAATAAACGGTACCAGTGGACTGACACAAACTTTCTCCCTTAAGTAAATTTAAAAAGGACAATCCGTAATAAAACTATCATGTTCTACAAAGTGAATCTAAATATCATATAGAATATTGTTTCAAAAATAATCATCCGATTTCGAAAAATAAAAACAAGAGAGACAAGGTTAAATTAATTGTTCAAATTGTATGGGGGAACCCCCCCCCCACCGGTAATACCAATCTTTTTTGAGCTGGTTTTGTTCGGTGATTTGACCTTACGCTTCATACCAAGTTTCATGGAAAACGGTTGGAAAGTAAGGAAGAAATCGATTTTTTTATATTCTCCATAAGAATAACATTGGGCGCTTTCAGACAACGTACTGCGTTTATCGAGGACAGTAAATTTAACTTTTCTCTGGAACCATTAGTCGTAGACAAATAATTCAAAATACTAATTTGTTTATTTTTTTAAGCTGGTTTCAATGGTACCAGTCAAGTTATACTTTACTTTTATTGTTTTTGCTGAAAATTTAAAAACTTGATTTTTTTGACATGGGCTTTTACCCATAACTTTTTAACTGTCATTTTTCCAGACATGCGGGTGTGTCAAATTATTTAGTACTCTGTGCACTATAAACTATCAAATTTTAATCAAAATCGTTAGAGCCGTTTTTGAGTTAATTGGATTTTTAACGTTTTTTAAGGGTTTATAGGGGTGAACTACCCTTTAAAATCAAAAATTCAAAAAATGAAAAAAGGCCTGGAGATACGGTGACTATATATATATATATATACATGCCAAATTTCATCTAAATCGGACCAACGGGGTAGGCTGTGGCACTGTACACATCCAGACACACACACACACACACACGGACGGACAGACATCACGTCAAAACCCACTTTTTTGGATTCAGGGGAGCCCAAAACGGATATATCCACCCTCAACTCAAATTCGAAAATTTTGACGAAAACAATACTTTCTCCATATACTATGTTTAAGGGGAGAAAGTAAAAATGGATGAGCCATTTTCTATAATTTACATTCGCAAAATACTAACTATTACTCATATAACAAAAACACAATCATCACAAGTCGTGGATGTCAACAAACAATATTTTGGAAACTGAAAACAGCTGGCCGTAATGACTCGCGTTTATAGACGTAAGCCGCAGTACGGGAGCGAACGAATATTGGCCAAAGTTGCAAAACACCTAATTTCAGTCACTAAATATTTCAAAAAAAGCCGCCATGTTATTATTGTGAGTGCATAGAGGCTAAAACAACATCACCATGTCGGCTGTTTCGCCTCTGAATTACGACTTTGTTTGATTTTTAGGATAGTCTTTTTTGTGAATTAACGTAGTATTCGATAGTGCGGACGTTAATCCACACAAGAGAACACTACACCCACCGACCATTGCTCAACTATCCACAATTCGTGACCTCCAAGTAGCTGGATTACAGGACGGCGCCACCGTCTCAGTCCCAGATGAGACATAACATAAGTACTTAATAGTGCGGTTTCCAGAGGATTGGGTACAGCAGCAGAGTGAAACACTTGAGAATGGGACAAGTTTGCAAGCTGCGTTAACCAACATAGGTTTCTCACAACCACGGGTTGAGTGGAACAAGCATGATAATGGCAAGACCAATCACTTATCCACACTCCACGTCTGGTTGGCAATCGGTGTAAACAAGTACACACAACCGATAAAATAATGTTTGTGGTTTCTCAATGGAAAACAATGGTTGCTTATTGAAAGTATTTGTTAAATGCTTCCGCCATTTTAGATTTCAGTCCCATATGAAACAAAGAAAAATTTGTGACAGTATTGTGACCATACGATTTTCTTTATCAAAAGATAATTATATTTCATACTTATTCATTACCTGGTATAACTGTGTTGTAGTTATAGTTATATTATCCTAGAAAATAGAATATTAAAATTAATCGTGTACTTTTAACGCTTTTTACTGAAATGGTGACCTGCCTAGGTTTAAAGCCAAATATGATAGAGAATGAGTGTAAGATTGTAGTGTGATCTTGAAGCCCCGACAATAAGTTTGAACTGATTGTCTGTAGGGGCTTAGGAAGGGTTATCCGACCATTAAAGCATAATTGAACTATTTTTTATAATTATTAGTTCGTGAGTAATGGTTGTAGAAAAGGTAAATTTAGGCTAATGTTAACGGGTAAACACAGCTTGTTAAATAAAAGTGCTTTATGTTATTCTTAATGAGAGTATTAAAAATTATTATTTTTTCCCTTATCATCTTCATGAAACTAGTTATGTACTCTCAGGTCCCAAACCCATAGAAAACAGTTTGTTTACTACTGCAAGGGTAGGGTTGAGTTGGCTGTCTCTCTCAAAATCTTTTAACCTACAGTTGGTAACTAGACAGTACCAGATCGAGCCACAATTATTTTACTCAAAACTTTTGACTGGGACGGTGGCGACGTCCTGTAATGGTCGGTGGGTGTAGTGTTCTCTAGTGTGGATTAACGTCCGCACTATTTAATACTACGTTAATCCGCCGAGACCATCTACATAATTAGACCAATTCGTAATTCGTGGTTCGGATTCCACGTTAAACTGTAGGTCTATTAATGCCCATCGGCTGTTGGGCTAAATTAACAGTCCTGTCTAAGAAACATGTCAGCCTTAGTCAGTAACAAGACTACAAGATCGCGCCACAATCATCCTACACTCAATCCTCATTCATAATTGGCTTAAAATACCTACCTTGTAGTATGGTTGCCATTTCAATAATTTAATCTAATATCGCATTTCTCATTCATAGCCTTCTTGGCTTAAAATACCTACCTGGGCACGACGTCATTTAAGAAAGGTTAGATTGAGGATTGAGTGTAAGATGATTGTGTTGCGATCTTGTAGTCTTGTTACTAACTAAGGCTGACATGTTTCTTAGACAGGACTGTTTTAATAGCCCAACAGCCGATGGCAACTAAGGGACCTATAGTTTAACGTGGAATCCAAACCACGGCCTCTGAATTACGAATTGGTCTAGTGGATGTGTCTATGTGGATGTTTGTCTATGTGGATGGTCTTTGCGGATTAACGCAGTATTCAATAGCGCGGACGTTAATCTACACAAGAGAACACTATACCCACCGACCATCGCTCACAACTATCCACAATTCGTAGCTGGATTACAGGATGTCGTCACCATCCCAGTCAAATAAGTTAATAATAAGTAATAAGGTAATAAGTAAAATTTTTATATCCAACAATTAAATTTAGTATGTCAATACAATATTGAAAATAACGAAACAAAATCGATACTGTATTCACTGAAATGGTCACTTGTCAGTCCGGTATCAGATCACTTGTATTGGCGACATTGTCCTTGGTCCATGGGTCGCTTCGCCGTGTTTACGTCTGCATACTCGTCCTGCGTGACCTAGTTCAAGTCTGTCTTGGTCTTGGATCTTATCCAACCAACGCAACGGTTCACTCCGGTATCGGCCGGTAGGGACGTTGCGATACCATCAATCTTCCGATACTTGGTATCGATACCGTATCGAATCTGTGGTATCGATACCAGTAAAGTATTGAATAAAAAGTATCGATACCGTAAGTATTGAATGATTACGGTATCGAATGAAAATGTATGCATTTATGATGAGTTTTTAGCAAATTGGCCATTTAAATCTAAATAATAATTCTATAATTATAAGTATATAATTACGATAATGTATAATTATATTAATTAATATTATCTATAAAAATATATTCCTACACTGTAAAACTAAAACACATTGAAACTTATAACCTCATAGAACAGTAAACTGAGAACTATAACAACACTAACAATTAAGAAACAACAGAAAAATGCACCTCTTATTGCACAGCGATTCGAATTGGTAAATGGTAGGAGGTAGGTAATATGACGAATTGACTAAGTGAAGGCAGAATGACATGTTTAGAGATTATGGTTACTGCTTTATAAGAAAACTCCACTTAACTGGCTGGGTGGTGTAGTGGTTATAATACCCGCCTTCAAAACTGAAGGTCGCCGGATCGAATCCCGCAAGGGTCGAATCTGGACCCAGTCGCCATTTGTCATTGGGCTACTAATTAATGATGCTTCCTAACAACAGGTCGACGTTAGGTAGTAACAAGACCGGGGTTTGGACCGTTCCCCATCAAAACGTTAAAAATGCCACTGGCGTATAAATACACAAAATAAAAAAATAAAATGGTAAATTGAAATAAGTTTAAATTCAACAGCCCTATTTTATTCAAATTGATAAAACAATTGAATAAAACATATATATTTATACATTATAAATTAGAACTACTTTTCCGATACCGATACTGCATATTTTCTTCCGATACCGATAAAGTATCGCTTCATTCGATACCAATACCGATACCACAAGTATCGAAAGAAAAGTATCGATACCTACTGGTATCGATAGTATCGCAACGTCCCTATCGGCCGGTCGGTCGAGTCGCCTCCAGTGGCCTTGAACCGGTTGTTTCCTTCTCCTACAACTCTCAACTTTCTATTTCATCTTATTATCTAATTTCATGGAATTTCACTTTCAAACAGTTATTCGTGTATTTCTGGAATATTTTTTGAACGTAGTAAACCATCTAAATAAGTAAACATGGACGTTTGTTCATTGCCTGATGCTTTATGAATATTCTAGATTTTTTACGTTTTATATCCCACAGAACTGGGTCTAATCTCAATTTTTGTCTGCATTTCTGTCACGCTAAAAAAGTTTTGTATGTGACGCTTTTCCGTTAGCACCCACAGTTAAAATGAAATGATTTTCAGTATTCTATACCTACAGAAGGGTTTGAATTATTTTAAAATTACCCACGTCCTATTTTAAAATAAAATAAAGGGCTCTCAAAATCCTAGTTTTGAACAAAATTAGACATGTTTTTTTGTGTTTTATTGACATAAGTAGGCCTACAGTCAGTCTCGCTCCTTAGGGTGGAGCGAATGGAGCGGCCGCTCCAGGCCTCGCGCTGCGACGCCTTACTCTCGCTAAAACACAATAAGTTTGGGTTGAATTGAAATAGTGTGCAGAGTGAAGATATACATGCCTAGAATAATGTCTGATTATACGCGCAATATTTTCAATTATTAAATAGATAAAACAAAAACGAACAAGAAATTAGTGACTTAAAGAAAGCAAGAAATAAGACATTACGTTTTTTCTAATGAATTTATTATTTGTTAGACAAAAATTACCTTATTTAATATTAATAAGCTGTTCAAGCATTACTTAAAGAATAAACTTTTTTTTATTTTTCTAGCTAATTTTTCTGAGATTCACATTTTTTTACCTGAAACGAAATTAGACTCGAAACAGACCAACCTGAAATGGATGTTTTTGTTTTTGGATAGAAGTTTTGTTTATCAAAAAGCTTACCATTACGACTTTGCAAGTATAGCTTGACAAATATTTTCCAGAACCCCCCCCCAAAAAAAATGTTTTGCTCCAGGCCTCACATTTTCTAAGGGCGGCACTGAGTATAGTAGAAGTAAAGCCGTCCTTGTATGGGTTCTATAATTCAGTGTTAAGAACCAATATACACTTATAATCATAATAAAATATGGACCTGATTTTAAACAAATTGATGCAAATCATTCTCAGTTAAATGCTATAGCTTACTCTTTTATTTATCGACATATATTGATGAAACTTGGTATAAATTGTCAAAATAAAAAATTAAGGTTAGAAATGCTTTCAGTGTTCCTTATAGCAGCAAATCTGCATTCTCTTTCCCATGTTAATCTAATGAAGAATAGGCAAACAACTCTCATATTTATCAACAGATAATCATAAAACTTGTCATACATTATTATTATTATGTTATTGATTTGGAAATTTGCTGAGTACGCAGGCATGCCGCGACCGGGGTATTTTATTATAAAAAAAAGTTCCTGTTGAAACATGACTTTCAAAGTTGTATGAAGTTCTCAAGAATATTAAAATTACATTAGTATGACGGTTTAAAAAAAATTAAAGTTAGTTAAAAATTGGATGAGTCATCGAATTATCTTTTGATAGATACTTCAAATAATGTTTTTTATTATAGCTGATTGAGGTAGCAGTTTCCATGAAATATAAAACATAAATGACTTTAAATTGTAAAATTAGTTGTAGCCTACCAAATTAAATTCAATGCAAAATATTACTTTGCTTCATGCAGAATTATACTTCTCCATTAAGGTTAATGACATCCAATACAACTCTAAATCCAGTTAGGTTTTTCTTGAAATGTTTTCCTCATGGAGTTTAATGACTTGATTACTTTGCCAGAGGTACAATCATACCTTGACCAAGTGGCACATTTATTAAGGAAATAAATTAGCTTTCCTCAATTGTCAAACTTGCTAGGAATTATTTTACAGCTTGAGAAAATTTATCTGATTGGTTGAGATCCCAATTTTTTCGGTTATATACAGAGTGTCCAAGTATAAATGGTTTTATACACATAGAGTTAAACTTTTGAACTTTTCATTTTATATTAAGTGCCCATTCATTTTCCGAACATTTTGCAACTTTACACAATCTATAATGTAGGTTAAAAAAAAACATTTTGGGAAAATTTCAGCTCCCTCAGCTGTGTAGGAACAATATGGTGAAAAAATAATACTTTAAAAACTTTAAAATGTTTTAGCGAATTTCCCATAGGGAAGAAGCTATTACCGTAGGTCTCATGGCAAGACTTAAACCCGGGACCATGTTATTTTTTCGTTTTAGGTGCCCAGAGGCCAAAAACAATAGTCGTTAAAAATTTTATATAACACGATAGTGTTCTAGTGTCTGTGAAAAATCATAGTGAATGTTTATCATGGCAGCTAACCTGCATAATCTTTTCCCATACTAATCATGTAGAGAATTGGCAAACTCCTTTATTTAAGGGTAGATGTTTATGAAACTTGGTATAAATGGTCAAAATAAAAATTGTTTACGCTAAAAACGCCTACTTTCAATGTTCCTCACAGCGGCAAACCTGCATACTCTTTCCCATGTTAATTTTACGGTGAATAGGCAAATGTCTGCTGCGAAAGGGGTATTGTTGATTTTTGGAAACTAGAACATACCCTAAAGAAAATACATAAAAGTAGAGTCAAAAATTATTCAAACTGTGACCCATCCACAGTGACATACTGATAACAGCGCTTTCCGTGCTTCGGAAGGCACGTTAAGCCGTTGGTCCCGGCTACATAAGTAGTCGTTAGGTCACGTTAGAGGCAGTAGTGCGACCTGAAAACACTAACATTAGACCTTGGCCAGAAGGTTACACGAAACTTTTTTAACAGCGCTTTACAAATGAATTGCTTTTACAAAAACATGCTGCAAAGTTCCTCTTCAATTAATTGATCGTTTCAGTTGATCATCATTTTTGAGGCTATGGGTGTAAAATGTTTCCTTCAAATAACCACATAAAATGAAGTGTCACACAGTAAAATTTGAGAACCGGGGTGTTCAATCTTACAAATAAATTAAAGAAGAACTTCTTTAAATACTGCAGAATGTATTTCCGGATGTCGTTGTGGATGGGTCACAGTTTGAATAATTTTGGACTCTACTGTTAGGTTTTTCATTAGGCTATGTTCTAGTTTCCTCTAAAATGTGACAATAATAATATTTAGGCCTACAACTAACTAAAAACATCATTTTTAAAGTATAACTTTTCAATATGCCACTTATTTGTTTTTATAAAGGTTTGGGAGCTAAAATTTTCTTAGAGTATTTTTAAACCTAAAGTACTTTTAACGTTTTGTAAAGTTAAAAAAATTTTTAAGCATAAATGGGCAATTAATTTAAAATGAAACTTTCAAACCTCTTCTTGGGACACCCACTATTTTTTATATTTCTGATAACTTTCAAGTGATTTCAACACTGCCACTTTTCCGAAGTTAAACGAGATGATTTGCCTCTGTTTGCATCTTTCTAAATACTTGACTCATTATCACATATGAGACGACAAATAATAAAAGTTAATGAATTGTATAAATTAACTGAGATTTATGTGTGTTTTCAACAAAGAATAACTTACATTTTCGTGAAACTTCTTCATATCAGGAATTGTTTTTCATATTATTTGAACGTTCCATTGTCAAAGCAAAGAAATCTAAACTTATTTTAGACAACTTTCATTGTTTCTTGAAAATACCACCTTTTTCCACAGATAGAGCTTTCAACAATATGGTTTTATTAAATATGAAAAAATCTTATTTAATGTACTTAGTATAAAACTTCATTTTAGATCCTCATTTATTTTAAAATTTTTATGTACAGTAATTATAGTAAGCACATAGGAGATCAGAGACATGTAACAAAAGCAACTAGTTACAGCTGGTTATATTTCCAATTAAAGAAAATGTTAAAATAATCAGTGGCTGGAGGAGCATTTAAAAAAGCTATTATTAAAGAAATCATTAATCATTAATCTATCTAAACACTGACTTTGCCTTGAGACAAGCAGATACGATAATATTTCTTTTTCGAATATTTTAATACATAAAAGAAGAACTATGTATATGTGTGTTCCCTCTAGACTCAGAAACTGCTCGAAAGATGGTAATGAAACTTTCAGGCATTATTAAGCATGGTTCGGGGATGGTTTCTGTGAAGTTTAAAAGGATTTACTATGTGTAAATCCTTTTAAAGGGCTGCACCACAGAGGGAAAAAAGTGTGGTTCAGGTTTTATAAATTTAGTGTGTACAAAATTAACAGCTGTGAGTAAATAATTTTTAAGTTTCTTTAAACTGTCATTTGTTCAAATGTAGACAATAATGAGCAATGTGCTTTACTATCCAATGCCGTTTGTATCATCCATTAATGCAAAACTATAAAATAAACACGTACTGTAGGCCTAAAAATGAATAGTCTTATTTACCACGTTAATATTTGATTCAAAACTACATGTCATTGTTTATGTGTTGGCCAAATAAAAAATAATTACAATGTTTATAAATATTACGTTTACTATAATAATCAGCTGTTATTGTGTATTATTATCAAATGTTTGATTGTGTGTGTTGGCGTGTGAATTTGTATTTACAAGGTTGTAAAATGATCAAATGTATGTGTAAGATGAAATAGTCTGTCTCAATTTTTCATACATGTTTCAACGTTTCACGTCCACATGAGTACACTTTTTATTCATAATTTTGCTTAAAATACCCGGATAGGCCACTTCAGGAAGGTAATAATAATTATATTATGTCTCATATTTGCCTTCGAACCTAGACCTATTTAATCTGTTTTGTACATTGCAGCAACACGAAACAGGTAACGCTAGTAAATGAATATTTTTTGTTTTTGCTGGTGCCAGTTATTAGAACTTCTGGAAGATGTGGGCTTTTGTAGACTCTCAAACAAAACCCAACTCCTCAACTCAAACTTTTTTCATTTCCTAGCTATTTAACAATACTCTTTTTGCTTTGTAAGGATTGTGGCATTGGCTGTATGAATTTTTAGTGATTACTGGTTTTAAACACCAACTTCATTAGTGTAGTTTGCGAAATCACCATCCACTTACCAATCAGATAACAGCTGTGCTAGGTATTTAAATACAAAATCACAATCGATTATAATGGCTGTGTTAACAGCAGTTCTGACTGAATTGTGAAAGCAAAGAGAAGGTGAAAGGAATCATTTTACATTCTGTTACGCATGCCAGTGGGAAACTGTTGCCTAACATGTCCTTATGAATGCTTGTTTGTATTTCTCTCAAAACATACACACTCACACTTAGTTCAAATTTACATTCATACCTTAAAAATACTGTATCAATTATGAAAATTTGTTGATTGAAAGATAATTTTATATCTAATCTTTCCCCAGAATTAATGGTCGAAGGGTAGACATTTTAAAAGCAGTATTACAATGTAAGGCAAGACAAATTTGATTTATTCAAAATTCAAGTTGTTTATATCCGTGAATAAAATACAATAGAGTTTTAACATATAAACAAATAAACGGTATCAGTGGATTGACACATACTTTCTCGATTAACTAAATTAAAAAATAAAACATTAAAATTTAAAAAATAAAACTAATAACAATTTTTATAAAACTGTCATGTTCTTCCAATTCTTAAACAAACAACAAGAAAAAACAAGTTCAAATATTTGCTAGACACAGCTTGTGCAAAAGGAAACTACCAGAACAATGGAGATAAAATAAAGAAATAATATATGAAATAAAAAAATTGCATTTGAATAAAGAGAAAAAATCATAGTAATTAGAATAAAATAGTAAAAATTAATTTGGTGTATGAAATTCAACACGTGTTTCTGTTAGATACTCTAAATTGACTGACAGAGATTTGCAAGGTAATTTAAATTCAATGTAACCAGGTTTTACTACAGGAGAAGGTAGTACGTCCTAAATGCAAACGAAGATTAGGCAAAGAAGTCAAGGATTGCAGAAATGTTGTAAATGGTAACAAGGCTAAAACCATGGCTTGCAGCCAGGACGTAATCTCAAATAATCTCAATTCTTTTTTCATTCGATCTCAAACAAGCCAAGCCACGTGGCTATATGTACCCCAAAAAGAAGAGATGTTTTAAAGAATACAATCCATATATTAATTAGACAAAGTTACATTTTTAATCATTTTACATTAATAAAAGATAAACTTTCAATAATTTACTGTTACCAGAGTCAGAAATTACACTTCCACTTTCTATCCTACGCTCCAGGAAGAGGACATCTGGAATTGTGGAATTGTTAGGCACTGTGTACTAACCATATGGGTGAAAAAAGTCGTTCTCGATCGGCTATAGCACTGTGATCACCCCAATGAGGAAAGCTCTAGTTACATAATTATCAAAAGTCTAGCCTGAAGTTATGTGCAAAACAGTTCCAGGCTAGTCCTAAGAGATGAGGGGGAAGGTTTACCAGGACTATTCTGCGTTCATTAGCATTATCCCCTCCCAAAAAAAAACAAACAAAAAACTACCATACTAAATGCAATCCAACAATCACAATACCGTACAACAAATACATTCGGTAGAAACATTTATCCCTGTTCACCTATAATAATAAACTCTTTTCCAATTTTTATCTAAAGGGGAGAAATGAACTTTGAGTGAGGCTTACGCCCAGCAGAAAAATGATTTCTTGGAATTAGTGTTGATAAAGAGTTAACTTGAACAGAATTTATTAATATTTAAAAATGGTTGAGAAATAAGGAATAAATGATGTTTAATGTCGTCCATAAGAATAACATCAGGCGCTCTCAGAAAACGTATCAAGTTTACCATGGAAATCAAATTAAACTAATGTAATGTAATGTTAAGTCTTCGAGTTTTAGAGGTGATGGTCAAATTATTTTCTTAAAATTTTAATTCGCCAGAAAATTTCAAAACAATATTTTTTGGCATTTAAAAGCTCATAACTTTTTACAGACATGGGTGGTGTCATATTGTTTGGGACGTCGAAAGCTATAAACCATGAATGTTAATTAAAATTGTTAGAGCGGATTTTGAGAAATTTGTTTTTAGGTGTAAACTACACTTAAAAATAGAAATTAACTAAAATAAAAAACATGGTTTGAAGATATAGCCAACGTGCATCGAATTTCATAAAAATCCTTTTATCAGTGAGGTTCAGTGAGGGTTTGTACACGGACAGACAGACATCAGTCCGAAAACCACTTTTTTTGATACAGGGAGACTCAAAATGGATATATCCACTCAACTCAACTTCGAAAATTTTGACGAAAACAATACTTTCTCCATATACTATGTAAAAGGGGAGAAAGTAATAATACTACTGTTTACTAGTATTGAATATTTAACAAATCTAACTGGGCTTAAAATAAACCATAGTTATGAACCAAGGTATGAAATTTTGCTGAATTTTGGTATTGAGACAGGTATTGTACTTGTACATTTTAAATGTTTACACACATCAAAAGCGGTTTTTATTAAAGTGCAGTATTTAAAATTTTATTTTGTAAATATTGATCTGTTTTAAGGAAAGTATAACGGTTCTAATGTCTTAAAGAAATGCAACCAAACAATGTTTTTTTTCAGTTTTAAGCTACAATTATAAGAATATTACTATATGTAAGAAAGTATTTAAATAATAAAAAAATATTTAAATAAAAATATGGGTAAATAACTTTTTAAAAAAGGTTATAATAAATGGTATGATTTTGTAATTGTAGACAGTTAATACATTTTATGTTTTGACAAAAATTTTTTTATTAAGTATTAAAATTTTTTTTATATTTATCTTAATAAAAATACACATTAAGTTTTAATTTTTTTTTCAGTTATTTAAAAATTAAATATTTTCAGAATTTATTAGTAGAAAATTAATATTTTTAAAATATTTTTTTTTTAATTGATATACTATGTAAACATCATTTTACAAAAAAAAATTTATTTAAAAAAAAAACTCTTTTTTTTTCATGAACTCGAATGTATTTAGACAGATGTTGATGAAATTTAGAATAATTCTTCATTTTGGTGGTGCATTTCAGTGTTTCAGTTTGCACATTTTTATTTCCTATGTGATGGTTCTCGTTTTGGTAGATTTTGTAAATGTCAGTATTTTATTATAATGTATATTATGTTTTAATTCATACAGATGTACTATTATCATATATAGAAATTTTAATCATTAGGTGACTAGTTTTCAGATTAATAGTCTCATTTTCAAGCCTTGTCAAGTTAAAATTCACACATCACTGACATTAATACAAAAAATTATTATTATTAAAACTAATTAGTTATTTTCTTAAATCTTAGAGTTAGTTCTATGTCGCTTAATGTGTTTTTTGGCAATATTATTTAGTACTTCTTTTTTGGTGGTCTTACTTCCTAAAAGTCCAAAAATTAAATTAATAAACAATATGATTGAAATGACACATTATTCTTTCCCTTAAAATTGACTGATATGTATTTATTCATTTTTACTAAACTTAGGACGTTGTTCTGTATCTTTAAAATATCTTTTAAAACTCATATTGGCTTAAGGGTTGTGAGAATAAATTACAGGTCAAATTTGGTGATCAATTTACCTGCTGATTGGCTCTTAATACCTTTCTGAAATTTTGACTTATCAAGGAAGGTATCTTCAGCCTTCCTAGTCGAGGATGGTCTTTGCAAATTTATTTGATAGTGAGGATGTTAATCCATGCCAGGGAATTCGCATACACCAGCCTTCTCTTATAACAATCCACAATTTGTGACCAAGTAGCTGGATTATAGGACACGCACTGCCCCAGTCTCTGTGTCAGTTCATATAAATTGTGTAGACATGATATGATAAACGTAAAGAAATGATATATTTTATAACTGAACAGGGTGAAGGGTAATAAAGTAAAAGAAGTATCTAAAACACTACTCTATTGTCAAAATCTAAAATTTGTAATTGTTTCAGAAAACTGTGTTGGACAGTATAACACGAGATGATCCATCGTTCACGGGCAACGGCTACACTAGCCTTGCCATTATCTACTCTGTGTTCGCCTTGTGTAACTGGCTCGCTCCTAGTCTCATCAGCGTGCTTGGTCCTCGGGTCACCATGTTCCTCGGAGGAGTCATATACCTGTGAGTAGTAACTGTGACTAGGCCATCGGCCTGAATTTCTTGACCCTGGGATGGTGGTAGCTATGATCCTCACATTAGGAAGAGATTATTTCTTGTCCTAATACCATTACGGATTTGAAAGGTGATGGTACTACAGGCTGGAAGGGGTTTCACTCCCTCCTGGGTTTGGTTATATAGTGGTGGTGGTTGGTGCTGAAATGCAGTGGTTAACCCTAGAAGTGGCAAGCTTTTTACTCTTAACTGTAACATAAAAATAATTACTAATATCTTCTAACTACAAAAGCAAAACAGGTGTCCACTGCAATCCCAATTAAGCCTACAAATGCCGTCAACTTACACCCAAGCCGGTCACCGTTTATTTAAGGTGGGCCCTCCTCTCCGCTCTACCACACATTTGCAAGCCAAATTGGGATTGCTCATGGTCGGGATTCGAACCCTAGCACTTCCGAATGGCTAGAACGTTACGCTCGTCAGCGCAGCGCTTTTGCCGGTTAGGCTACCAGTGCATAGGCGCTTGAAGGTTACTTGTAGCGCTTACTTGGTTATAAGACCTGCCCGGTGGCAGTCTAGTGCACTACGAGAACAGGTTCGGTTGTTTGCCCCCAGAGGGCAACACGGTCACGTAGCCGCTAGTGTCTAACAAGTTCACTAAACTGACGACAGATGCCTCCACCTGCCACTTCTTATTGAATATGTAAATGCGTCGTAAATTACGACTTTGCCACTTCTAGGGTTAAGTCCCTGTTCTCTTCTAGAGTGAGGTTTGCCAATGGAAAGGTGTCTTTTGTCTCTGAGCCATTCTCGGGTTGATAGCTCATGTTGTAACCAGTGATCTGAGAGTGCAGGTGATGGGAACACTAGCTGGTGAGTTTCGCTGGACGGGTTGGAGTTGACAGCCATCGTGAGTCGGCACTAGATAAGATCCGTCAGGTGTAGTCGCTATCTGCCATCCGTACCGTATGAAGGCATAAGCTCATTTTCCACTCTAGCCTACTCAAGAGCCTAGCAGAATAAACCTTTTGCACATATCATTTGCAAAAACCACGATTGTTAATATAGGCGATTCACAATTATTTACATATATGGCGTTTTTGGCCGTGCAGCAGGTTGGTCGTTGAGACACCCTGAATGGCTTACAACCTGGTCTTCATTAATGGTGGTCGGGGTGACTATTACAGAATGGCTGGAATGGTTGGGGGTTTGTAGCGGGTTGTGGGTGGGTTCTGGGTCGATTTTTATTTTTGCTGTGTTGCCTATTATATTGTCTACGTTGTTGTCGGATTTCAAGTTTTGTATGATATTTGGGGTTGTATTTTCAATTTTGTAAAGTAATTTTGAATTTAGATAGTCTTTTTTCTTGGTTAGTGAATTGATGTTGTCAACCTAAAAAAAGTGAGTTATAACCTAAAAACATGAGCGCCACAATAGAAAATCCCACCAAGTGTGAAATGTGTGGTGTTATAAGATTTTTGTGATCAAAAAATCTACACATCAGCTGAAATTCATCGTGAATTGAGTGTGGTGTATGGCCCAAACTTTATGATCGAAGTTGTAGTCCATCAATGGGTTTTTTTTAATCGGAGAACGAATGTGCTCGATGAAGATGGGAGTGAGTGGTGTTTATACATGAAAACGCTCACCCTCACACAGCTCAAAGAACATCTGAACTTTTGAAAAAATTCAAATAAGACGTTTTTGACCACCCCTCCTTACAGCCCGGACTTGGCTTTCAGTGATTTTCTTTCTTTATCCCGTACATGAAGCGGTGTCTTGCATCCCAAGAGGTTTGCTAGTGATGAAGAGCTTCAAAATGCTGTGACAGGTTGCCTACGTTCTCAGGCAGCTGTTTTTTTAATTGACAAAATTTCAAAAACTGTTAAGATATATGATAAGTGCTGATATTTTTTCAAAAACTGTTAAGATATATGATAAGTGCTAAAATTTGTATGGTAAATATGTAGAAAAGTAGAGAAAATCTGTAGTTTTTAGATGAATGTAATACATTTTTTGTATCTATTTTTTAAGTATCAAAAGGTTTATTTTTTATTTCACAACGGAGGTTACTTTTTGGGTGACCCTTGTATAATGTAAACTACTTATATATAAAGTTTATCAGAACTATTGCCAATTTTGATCATGGACTGTTATAAATTATGCTTAATAGCTTGGGTATTTTGCTAGCGTAGTGGTTAGCACTAGGTCTTCAGTGCAAGAGTTCACGGGTTCAAATCACGGTGTGCGAATTTGGGTTTGGACCGCTTTCCAAAAAAGCGTTTGTGTGTGATTACTCTGTGTGATTCTATAAAAAATAACTCTGGGTAGAAAGAACAAATATACATCAACCAGAGAAAATATAGTTTTAGGTTCTACATATTATCTGTTTTTCCTAGTAAATTTTCTGGTAAATACATTACAGGGTTGACAAGTTAATCGATTATCTTTCAACAATTTGTCTGCTTGCAGATTGTTCATCGCTTCATTCCTGTGGCCGCAGACATGGTTGCTGTACGCAGCTTCTGCTCTGCTCGGCGCCGGCGCAGCCGCCATATGGACGGCGCAAGGCTGCTACCTTACGCTTAACAGTGATGCCAACACAATATCCCGCAACTCTGGTATATTCTGGGCAATGTTGCAAAGCAGGTATGTTTACCGAGGTTTTCTATAAAAAATTGGTTACTTAAACTCGTACAAAGTCTTTTAGTCTGGTAAACTGTTGTGTTTAAATTCGTAATTTATGATATCAACAAACTGTTAAAGGTAGTACACTTAAGAGTGGAAAACATCAAAACAGTTTAGTTTGATTTTATTTTTTATTTAAAACATAAGTAATTCCAAAACTTCACTGTGAAATGAATTAATTGTGCTTAAAAGAGAAAGGTATGATTATACAGACACAGTATAACCTCACTAACTCGACACTTTGTGGATCCAGAAGTTTTCGAGTTACAGGGTTGTCGAAAAATCCAGAAAATTAAAATTTTTTATAGGTTTTATTACAAATATATAACACACTCAAGTTATACATATACATTTTTACAGTACTATGGAGAATATATAAATTAGTATAACTCGTTTAGTTATTGACATAATTTAGATAAAATGTTGTATGTGTTTTTACTAAGTGAACAGCAACTTCATCCTTAATGGGTTAATTGCACCACACAGATTGGTGATGGGCTTTTGTGGTTTTTATACACATTAGCTGCCATGTAGGTCCAATAGGATTTAAGCAAGGAGTATTTCTCAGGTGACACTTAGGTCCGTTTAGACCTAAGAAGGCTGAAATGTAAAGTTTTGTTTTAACAGTCACATTTATTCACCAGAGCAACTTGGTGGCAAATAAGTGAACTTGAGACAGACGGCTCCTGCAGACGACTAATACACTGTTTTTCTTGCTCTTCCCATTACTGCCAACTGCGGTCTCAAAATAGTCAAACATTTGTATAACTTTAGGTCCTTTTAGAGCTTATGTTGTTGATTTCAACAATTTTAAAATGAATGATATAAACAGTATTTAAAGAAATATTTTTTAGAACAATTTATATTTAAAGTAAATAATAAGTTAAATTTCCGTAGCAGTTAAAAAAAATTTAAGTTAAGGAAAAAGTAGAATACCATATTTTTTTGTTATTTTCATTTTCTCTTGATTTATTTGTTTTACAACCACAACTACTAATGTAAAGAAAAATATATATTAATTAGGCAGGCCTATTCTAAAGCTTTAATATATTGGAAATTAACATAGTTATAAATTTACAGAAAATGACGTAAGTAGAACAGACCTAATGGTAATGAATGTGGATAGGAAAATAGTGTAAATCTGCATTTAGGTCAGATTTTAACAATATTTTTTATTCAAATTATCATAGAAATAGTGTGGAATATGAACTTATACAGTTTTCATTACGCTAGAAAAAGACATTTTGGAAAATTCTGTTTATTTGGAGTGGTACTCTAAGGACAAGATTGTTATTAGGCCTTCGCAGCTAATGAGTTTACATGTTACGTACAGCATGTTCCTGGGCAACACGTTCGTGTCACTGGTGTTCCAAGGCAAGGCTGAGATCGACGCAGGGTCACGCCATCTGGTGTTCACCGTGCTGTGCGTGGTGGCAGGCCTAGGAGTGGTCGTGTTGGCGATACTGCCACGGCCACGCACTCACGACGGCGAGTGCACGCAGCAGCCCAACGCTGGTCCGTTAAGAGCTCTGCGGTCTGCAGGGTCGTTGTTCGTCACAAAGGAAATGCTGCTGTTGTGTGTAACGTTCTTGTACACAGGTGAGAGGTAGAACAAGATCTGACAGACATTGGTTTGCTTATTAGCTGATCAAATTAGGCTTGATTCAAATGATTTAACCCTAGTACTGGCAAAGTCGTAATTCACGACGCATTTACAAATTCAATAAGAAGTGGCAGGTGGAGGTATCGTCGATTTAGTGAACTTGTTAGACACCAGCGCTTTTGTGACCGTGTTGCCCTCTGGGGCAAGCAACCAAGCCTGCTCATGCAGTTCACTAAACTGTCACTAGGGTATGTCTTATAGCCAAGTAAGCACTTTCTACTCCTATGCTCTGGTGGCTGGACCAGTTAGAGCGCTGCGCTGACGAGTATGCCATTCGGAAGTGCTAGGGTTTGAATCCTGACCATGAGCAATCCCAATTTGGCTTGCAAATGTGTGGTATAGCGGAGTGGGGGGCCCATATTAAATAAATGGTGGCTGGCTTAGGTGGAAGTTGACGGCATTTGTAGGCTTAATTGGGATTGATGTGGACACCTGTTTTGCTTTTGTGGTTAGTGGTTATCGGGGGGAAGGGGGCATGTTTTATGCTTTTTAGCGAAATTCCCGTAGGGAAGAAGCTATTACTGTAGGTCTCATGGTAAGACTTAATAGAGACCATGTTATTTTTTCTTCTTTAGGTGCCTAGAGACCAAAAACAATAGTCGTTAAAATTTATATACGTCTGTGAACACGATAACTCTCGTAAAAATGGTCCAATCGAGACCAAATTTGGTAGACGTGTATTCCTGCATTTGCTCGGACGAGTTTGTAAACCAGACATATCAGTCAATGGGAGTGGGTAGTTTGGGAGAGTTTTGTACACCAAAAATGGGTTTTTTGAGTTTTTCTCATGTAGTTTTTAAAAATTTCAAATTTTATCTTTCACTATTAGAATCACCTTAAAAAATTACACAATTTAGTTCCGTAAAATGTTTCTCTATTTCCAACGGTTACAGAGATATTAAAAAATCTAAAAAACACAGTACAATGTATTTTGGGGCTCCAATGTTAATCTTATGGAGGATAAGGAAAAATTAATGTTTCACTTATTATCCAATATTTTTGGATGAAACTTGATATTTAGCTTCATGTGGTTGAGATCCATACATTTATGCTTAAAAATCATTGTTTATGTATTTATCATGGCAGCTAACCTGCATACTCTTTTCCCATGTTAATCATATAGAGAGATTAGGTAAACTCCCTTATTTGTGGACAGATGTTGATGAAACTTGATTTAAATGGTCAAAATAAAAATTTTTTATACTAGAAACACCTACTTTCAGCGTTCCTCTCAGCAGCAAACCTGCATACTCTTTCCCATGTTAATCTTATGGAGAATAGGCAAATAGCTCTCATATTTATCGACAGATAATGATGAAACTTGTCATATATTATTATGTTATTGGTTTGGATATTCGCTGAGTACGCAGGTCTGTTGACGGGGGTATTTTTGTTGATACTTAATATTTTAAGAAGATATACATAATTTAGTGAATGGTACAGTTAAAGGGGAAAGGACTTGCAAGTTCTTGGGTGAAAGCTACAAAATAGGTTTACACCCAATATTATTGTTGCATTTAAGTAATTATCGTTCTTATAGAAGCAAATTTAAGGTCCAACAATTCACTGCCACTTACAACATTACATGTTAACTTACCACAAGATATGCTACCAAATTTAGACTAAATAAAGTGATATCAACAAACAAAGACAATATTTTGTCAATGAATGTGAAATATAAATAAATATCAAGATAAATAATTAATTATTAATAGATTTTAAACAGCATAGACTAGTTCATTGTTAATTTAAACACATATAATGTTTAAATTAATTTAAGGGTATGGATGTTTTTAAGAAGTTACTTGATCTTAAATAAATCCCAAAGCAGAAAAAGAAGATTTACAGAAAGAAATTAAACAATTCAGAAAGAACAAAAATCTGGTAAGAACAGATGGTTATTCTAAAAGGGTTAAAAACTAAAACCCAAGTTCATCTTTTGCGTGTTGTTTTGTCTGATGTAAGCTCATTACCGCTGTTTTTTTTAGGATTTGAGCTGAGTTTCTACAGCGGAGTTTACAGTTCCTGTATCGGTTTCACCAAGGAGTTTGGAGACAGTGCCAAAACTCTGGTGGGGATGTCCGGCATCTTCATTGGTGTTGGAGAAGTCCTAGGTGAGTATAACAAGTTTTCATCTCTCAATAGACTAAAATAAAATTGGCTACGGACCTGTCGTCCTTTGAATTAGATGAAAGGCCTTGTAAATTTCAATTTCAAAGCTTTGAAATTTAAAAAGCCTTCAAAAATTTGCCTAGTGATGTTCTGAATTAAATTTTGGTTCTGACATTCTATCTGATACAGTAGCAGGATTAGTAACAATAGAGGAGATAAACAGACGATACTCCTCCCCCAAGGTCAACGTCATCAAGATGACATCGGCTTACATGCTCTTATATTCCCACAGTCTAGTTTTACTCTCGGCTGACCACACGTAATTTTTAATTTTTAAAAGTGTCTCATCGTTTATGTAAGTGTGTGTTTATGTCAAATATGACGAAAGCAGTGCTCGATATACAGGTTTGACAGAAAAGGATTTAAAAATGGGGCTATAACCCCGAAACTAGTCATCCGTTGAAATACCCAAAAATTGAAGGATGACAGGTCTGTTGCCAATTTTATTTTAGTCAATTTATCAATCCAAGAGGCATATTATGAATAAATCTCTAAATAGATTTATTTTTGTTCAACAACTATCAAACTATCAATCAGTTTTAAAATATGCAATAAAATTTTGAAGTTTATCTGGGGAAAGCCCACAGATTTTCTGGATTGGGGCCTTACCCACCTTTATTGGAGCACTGTACAGTCCTCGCCATTGGCCCGGTTATGTCGGCAAATCAATCCCCCCGCCCTACTTGATTGAAAAACAAGTATACAATCAATTCATATTTTAATATCAAGGGGTGGGCAGTTATTGAAAGTATTATCTATTCTAAGATCATTCTGACTACCGGCTGTATTGCTGGTAGTCAGGAACAAGAACCGCTGGCACCCTGGTCAAAAGATAAATTTCCATCCACAATTGACAAATGACCAATTTAAAGGGTTCATTGTTCATTCATTATAATAATCCAGATAGCAAAATCAGTTGGCTCAATGAAGCTCAAATATTATTGTCAATGATGTAACAAGTATTTTCTCAGTAATACATTATTATGTTTATTCATCTTTCTTTTTTTTAGGCTTATGGTGTAGTTGGAATAAGAATATTGTATATTTGATTTTAGTTATAAAACGTTATTTCATCACGCTAAAGGGATTAAAGTGCAACCAACGTGTTACCAACCTAACAGACGGTCACAGGACCATTGTTTATTGTGCTGTGTTAACCCATTGGCTACCATAGACGGGCACTGTCTGTCACGGGATCGTCAGCACGTAACTACCGATGATGAGCAATTTCTGTCATCAACGGAACTGTTAATTTGTTATTGTATTTGGAGGTCTTTGACTGTTGTATTATATGTTGTATTATTATTTATTGTAGATTATAGCTTCGTAAACTTGTATATATATGCAGTTAATAAAACACTTTTCTATTAATTCATTCAAAATGACATCCGGCGTAATCCTCAGTTCTGGGGATTATTTTGTGCCGGTTTTATTGGTTTTTCCTCAAAGTCTTTTGCTCTCCTAGGTGGAGTAACATTCGGTCTGTTGGGCTCCCGTACTATCCGGTGGGGACGAGACCCCATCGTCATCCTGGGCTTCATTATCCATATAATTGCCTTCTTTGTCATTTACCTCAATCTGCCTAACACTTCTCCCTTCGGGGAAACGGGGGACCAAGCACACATTCAAAGCAGGTCAGTGGTTTTGAAAATAAATAAAAAAATGTAGAATCTTTTATGCTATTCATTAGTTAGGGTTCATGAGAGTCTAGGATTTGCTAAGATTGAAGAATTGTTTAAATTAAAAGTTAAGGAGTTGAGGTATTGCAAAATTTGGAGAAGATGGAGAAAAAATGGAGAAGGTAGGTTTAGTAACAATTTTAATTCATCATTAATTTACAGAAAATAAATGGATTAGTCAACTTCCTATTTCTTAAATTAGGGTTCATATTTTTACAGATATTAGTGACAGAGAAGTGCAGAAATTTGTGTTAAAATAAAATGTATGTAATCAAGATATTGCGGTAAAGTGAATGCCCGATTATCCAAGGTCTAGTTAACCAAGTTAGTACGAAAATTAAGATAAGTAGTGTATTTTATTCGTATGACATAATATTTTTAATCACATGTTGATTTCCTTGAATATTATTATGACTAATTAATTCTAGGAATCATTTTCCTTTGTGTCTTATACTGTGTGGATCGAAGTTGTTTTTAACAATGATGTGTGATTGCGGTATATTAAAAAAAATCAAAATGTTCTTTTTCGAGAGGTTCCGCGTTTTGATCGCTTAGTAAAAAGTTGTTACAATTAAAACGTTCTGCTCGATTTACCACTGCGCACACGCTCAACTTTGATCTTTGTATTACGTTGTCACATTGCCTCAAAGAAATTAATATTAGTATTGCCATATTTACAAAAATGGCAGGAATGCGACCATTATGCACAAATGACAAACTATTTAAATTGTAGTTGACAAAGGTTTTTTTTACTGTCTGGCTAAGTAGCTAAATAACCACATACAGTCGACTCCTTCTAACGCGGACTGGGCCACTATCCAGATTTAAAAAATTCTGCAACATCCGGCGGTTATTGTAATAGCATACAGTATCTATATAAGTCACATTTTAAGATGATTTTAAAACGTTTCTGGAAGTAGGTTATTGGCAGTTCGCATGAGTGAAAATTCCCACACCGGTGTTGCCATTTCCCGCTTTACTGAAGATCCATATCAAACTAAACTACAATCTTAACTGATGCTTGTGATATTATATATTTATAGTTAGGCCAGAAATAAACAAACACGTTCAATCCTGTCGATTTATGCCATGAGAAACGTGACCACTCATGTCCAAGAAGTAGTCCAAACCATCCGAATCCGGACTAGAAGGAGTTGACTGTAGTTGAACTAAATTATTTGGAAGACAACCGTGTTATCATGATGAGCCATCAGCACCAGCTCCAGTAGTTGATTCTGCAATTTTTGCTAGGAACTAAACCTCTTTTTTACCCTCAACTCCTACTACTAGTAATGTTTAGGCCACAGCCGCCACTCAAGGTCTAGTTTGGCCTAAATCTTTTGATCACTTTCCCTTTTTTATTTGTTTGCAGGCATGCAAAATTGTCTATTTAAAGTTTTTCTTTGTGATAAATGATTACTCCAAATAAAATGTGTATATTCCTCTATATTGTACGAGTTTTCTCACACCCGAAGTGACCTCAGTCCCTATAACCTCGCATAATCAGGCGGCTAATCTTTTTTTTCTTATTCAAGCAATAGATTTTATGTGACGTAGCTTCAGCTGATTCACTTGCCAGGGTCATTATTTAACAACCCAATGATCAAAAGGAACTGGGGTTTTCATAATATATTAATTTTCTTTTTTGTAATAGAATAATTTGGATCTAATTAATTTTATTCTTAGGGTTTTTTACCTAGTTCGCTTTCCTTTACCTTTTTTGTACTAATATTTAAAAAAGCTCACTGTTATAAGTCAAAAACACATTTATTTAATTTTTAATTATGAAAGCATACTGATAATACCTGGGGAAAAATGTATATATTGTTTTACATTATGATTGTTTTGATATACCAAGTATGTGATATAATTTCTTCCCTTTCACAGTGCGTTCCTGGCCATTCTGGGCAGTTTGATGCTTGGTTTTGGGGACAGTTGTTTCAACACACAGATTTTATCGATTCTTGGGGGCATGTATCCTGATGACAGCGCTCCTGCTTTCGCAATCTTCAAATTCACCCAGTCCCTTTCTGCAGCTGGGAGTTTCTTCTACAGTAATCAGGTTAGTGTAGGCAGTTTTTACTCTTTTAATTTTTATTAGAGTAAATCAGTATTTCCCTTCCTAATTCCCTAACCAAAGAATTTGTTTGTAAAAAGTCATTACTTACTTTTACTCCCATGGCCATCAGTACCCAAGTAGGATTTTGGCCTCACCATCTCACACTGTCCCACCATCTTCTCTTGAGCCCTCCCCCTTTCGACTGCCCTTCTCTTACTTCCCTTAATCCTCTGTCTCTCCTCAAGGCATACCCCACCCATCTCAATCGTCTAGTTCTAGCGTGGACCGTGATATCACAATTTCTGTATAGATTATTTAACTCTTAATTTTGTCTAATACTCCAATATCCATTTTCACATTCTGTTCCAAAATTCATTCTTAAAATTTTATTTTCGAAAACAATGAACTTTCTCGGATATTTCTTATTTAATATCCATATTTCTGCTCTATATGAGAAAACTCACCAGATAATTTTGTTAAGGGTTAATTGTCGGGGTATGTTAGACTCTAATAATTAATATGGTTTCTTGTGATACAATTTTTGAGGTTAGGATCTTGTTATATCCATACATACTTTTTATTGGCCTGGATAATTCTATTGTTTATTTCTTGTTCTTCACTATTCCTGCTTGATATTAAGGCTCCAAAGTATTTAAAATACCCCGTCGCAGCAGACCTGCGTACTCAGCGAATTTCCAAATCAATAACATAATGATAATAATATTTGACAAGATTTATCATTATCTGTCGATAAATATGAGAGTTATTTGCCTATTCTCCATAAGATTAACACGGGAAAGAGTATGCAGATTTGCTGCTGTGGCATTTAATGTTGAAAGTAGGTGTTTTTAGCGTAAACAATTTATATTTTGACCTTTTATACCAAGTTTCATCAACATCTGTCCACAAATGAAGGAGTTTATCTAATTATGATTGACATGGGAAAAGAGTATGCAGGTTAGCTGCCATGATAAACACATAAACTATGATTTTTAAGCATAAATGGATGGATCTCAACCATATGAAGCTAAATATCAAGTTTCATCCAAAAATATTGGTTAATAAGTGAACATTAATTATTCTTTATTCTTCATAGGATTAACATTGGGGCCCCAAAATACAACGTACTGTGTTTAGATTTTTTAATATCTCAGTAACCGTTGGAATCCAGTTTATCTGGATTTTACTGTATTAATGACTATGTTTAATCTAGTCGACCATCCCATCACTATTTTCTAGCCTAGTTGAAAGCATATTGGACTAACGTTTGTGCGTTCAATAGGGTTGTGACCAAACAAATGGTGTTATATAAGATGACTTTATGCTAATAATGTTTTTTGTAGGTTGGACTATACATGCAGTTGTACATGTTAGCGGCCTGGGGTACTGCGGGCACTCTGACATTCTGTCTCGTGGAGAACATGAATCGTAAACTGCGAGCGTACACTCCGTCAGCTGTTGTCACTGCAACCACCAAAGAGACGATCAAACAAACCTAACCTAACCTCCCTGACATACTGATACCCACATTATGTTAGACTCATTGAAAACAACCCGATGTTTAAATTTCATTACTAGTAGGAACTATAATGCACATTTTGAGTTATAGTTACAGAAATTTCTTTTTTTTTAAATTGGGAATTATTCCTTGAAATTTTTAATCACTCACACAACGTCAACCTCAATTATTGAAAAATTTATTATCTATTTTAAGAAAAAAATTTTTTTAGAAAATTTACATTTTTCTTTGTGACACAGGTCAAGTATACAATTCTTTTTCAGCTGTAACGTTTTTTACTGACATTTAACAGATAAAACAGCATCAATTCTTGAGTAATTGAGCCTTTAAATGAAGATAACGCTTATTTTATTTTCAAATGATTAGTAGTTTATGCAACGATCGTAAGTTAGAACACGAGCGAAGCAAGTGTTCTCACGAGTTGGCTTTTAGGCATTATATAGTCGTTGCATACACTATTTTATTTTCGACCAACAATATTCAGACTTTCAGAAACAAGGGTTGTATATTTCATTTATCTACGACCATTGCAATATTCAGGGTATCAAAAAAATAATTTGTGTGTATTTCATTCTTGGGAGAGATCAGCTGATGTGCGAATTAAGTTGTACTTATTCTGTGAATGGCTCAAAACTCAAATTTGAGGCTAGCCACTAAAACACACTATCTTTGTGGATAAATCAGCTGATTTGGCATTTCATTATACCCTTAATGACATTACTTTCCTCAAATGCTGAGCTCTATTGGTCTAGAACCTGTATGTGATATGAACTCATAATGCAACAAAGTAACTTGTTTTATGGTATTTAACAGTTTTACCAAGTCTAACATAGTGTGTCATGGGTTTTCAAGGACATATATATTTATACATTCTTCATTCCTTTTATAAGTCTTTTTACAAATTTCGATCAACCTTAACTTATTTAGGTCTTCCAGTGTTTGTTATTAATGTTTATAAATTTTTGTATGTATTCTTATTATAATTGCATTATTTTACTGAATGAAACATACTTACTCCCACCAACTACTAGGATCTTCTCACATTTGATGTTGAATCTTTGAGTTTTGTCACAAACCATAATTCAACATTGGTCTGAAGCGTTTCACGATGCTTCTTTAAAGAGGTGGATTGAAGAAGACATTTTTTATATCTTTAATATTTGCATTAAAAATTAATAAAGTCAATGGTTTAATTTTCAGACGTCAGTATTTTAACTGATAACTGCTCAATTTTACTCTCAATATTGTGAAACATCTTTTTTGGAAACTCTAATTTCTTTTGAAGAAATGTATTTTTACAGAAATACATTTGTAATTTTATACATAATTTTATTTGTGGACGTGTGATAGTTGTACAATTTGTATTTAGTTAAGTTAGTTTTAAGGTGTAAAATAAGACTGTAAATAAACGTGCAATAATTAATTATTTCCGGTGTTTTTCATACAATCCTTACTTTTTTCTTGAATCCTATATAAATGAATGGTGTGATGATATGATATGGTGTGTGCCCAATTTGAGAAGTGTACCTTCGGAAGCCTTTGCATACATAATTGTTTAAAAAATGTATTTTCCATATACTGTCATAACATTTAATTGACAAAAATGTTTTTTTAATACAAAACTCAAAATTGATACAATTTAATCCTTGCCGGACACCGCTAAATTTTTAGGCCTAGCGGACGGTCAGCATGATGTATCCGGGGAAAGTAAAAATAACCTGAGCCAGGTTTAACGCTTTGTGGTCGGATGGGTCACTTAAATGGCCCATCATGATTTTGTACCAGCTCTATGTTGGCTGAAGTTACTTTGTCTTCCTTGGTTGGGTGGGCCACAATTGTGGACACTGCTACTTTCACAGGCAGCTCGGAGCAACTTTTGTTTGTTTGGTGTCTTCAGGTCGGGTGGGCCACTTTAGTGACCAGTAGTGCTTTTTCTACGTGGTAGGTTAGGCCACTTTTATGGCCCTTAAAACTATTTGTAATATCTATATTTTTGTAATAACCATCTGGTTACTACAATAAAAAATAATTTGTGGTCGTTCCGACCTCACAGCACAAAAAGCTTAGTGTAGTAATCGAGCTGCCATGGAAAAAGCTGTGGGCAGTAAAGTGGCCCATCCACCTGAGAGGACAATCTTTACAACACCCATCCGACAGCAAAGGATTAAACTATTTTGATCAATAGGAACTCAAACTAAATCATTAACATTATATTATGTATATTCTTATTTGGTTTTTTAAATTTTTTTCTTAAAGAATTATTTCTGGCATAAGTGCAGTTTATTTCAACTATTTACAAATAACCAAGTGTTATAAACACAAAACAGACAAAAATGTTCTCACATGAGCACTATGCCCAATTAGGGCGTAGTCTGGGATGGGTTAAATACATTGTCAAATCCAAATACAGTAACAATATTTTTGAAGGTTGTCCTTTTTTTGATTGAGGAAATCTTTCAGCACAATTATTATATTACACTTCAATTGTATTTTTACCTAAAGTCATTAAGACTTTACTTTTTTTATTTGCCACAAGGTTTTTTATATGTTACCCAAATATGGTGTAAACACAACTAAATTGGCAACACTGTATGGAAACCAATGAAAGAGGCTGAGAAAGGAGCTTGCCAGGTCAGTTGTTAAACATTCAGATTTAGAATTAAATAGAATTGTTTAAACCTAAACCAAGATTAATGTACAGAAAATGAGAAGTGTTTTCTAACCTGGTTCAATTTGACTAAAATTTCGTGAGTAAATTAAAAACTGAAAATGAGAGATTAACATTCCTATCACTTATAGGTTATGTCTAGGTTGTCCTGTAGTCTAATATTTCAGAAAAATCCCATATATATAAATCTAGTTACATCAAATCCAATATGGATAGTGATAAACTCTTTCTTGGTTGTAAGTAAATAACATGAATGTTACCTACATAATGTGAACTGGCCTGAAATATTTTTGTTGCAAAGTTAGTTATATCATTTTCATGACTACTCTGTATCTTATCACAAATTGTTACTCTACTGTACTTTTCCAATATTAGTTCTAATATAAAGAGCTTATGGCTATACTGTGTGCTCTTTAACAGAAAATAATAGTTAAAACATTTTGACCATTCACTTTCTAACCTTATGATAATTCCTAATCTTTTAATTTCCATGAAATACAAGATAAGTACTTTTGATTTTACTTTCCTGCTCTTGAAGTGTTCTAGTCATGAGTCACTTTCAGATAAATAGCTAATAACACTACTTATGGCACAGAGGTTCCAGTTCTATTCGCTTACTTTACTTCCACTAGTTAAGGTAAAATCCATAGGATTAAAATAATCTATAATTCATTATTACAATATTATTCCAGTCATAATTCATGTACATTTTGTATGTTTATTTGAATAAATATTTATTTGATTCAATATTAAAATTCAAAATATTCATTTACAGGACTGTGTACTTAAGTTAGAATTTTAGGTTAGCTGGATATATGGTTGGGAATACATGAAGTGTAATTTGCTCATCATGTAATCCAGAGACTGAAGTTTGTAATTGACTATTAATTAAGTATATAATTATTTCAGGGTGAAAATCATCAACATTTAATTAGATAGTTAAGTCTCAACTGTCCCCATGCTTGCCCTTTTCGATTCTTTTATTGTTAATTTCCAATATACACCTCAAGAAAGGTTGTTCAAATTCAGGACATGTTTCTATGTTAAAACACGATCAACTTCAGATTGTGAAGTTTTGTGATAGACAGCTTCACAACAGGCCTGTTGTTAAGTTTCTAATGTTTTCTGTTTTTTTTTTAATTATCATTACAATATATATGAAACATCAAATTTACAACCTTAAGCTGACAATGGTGTTTTAAAACAGAAACATGTCTCCAATAACCTTTATTTTGCTAACAGGAATTTTACTAAGGTAATGAACATTATGTCCAGCTACTAAACTCTCTAAACATGGCTTTTATCAATCAATTAACAGAATAAACACATTTTTCCTCTCAGTTTCTATAATGCAATTTCCATTTTAATACAAAATTGGTAAATTCATTTGAGGTATAACAAGGACCACCATCTGTTTGGAAGACATTTTTATTGGTTGAATAGCACCTCTAGTTCTGAAATTAGTAAATCTACTTTTGTTTCATATTATATCAGTTAAAATAAGGAGTCAACACTTCTATATTAAAAACATCAGCTCTAATTACTTATTACACATGATTTTCTGCATAATTTTTCTTTATTATCATGTATTTTTGCTTACCTGATTATAACTTGATTTACTGTTGCAAATTTGATGTGATGGACTTGGTTAATAAGCTATAGTTTGTAAATACTCTGACGGAACATCCACCTAGATTTCATGAAGCAAACCATAGAACCGACAGATATGCATAAATAAAGTGATTTAACATATGTTAAACTAAATACCAATTCTTCTTATCTTTTCTTTTTACAGGTCGAAGGAAGTTCCTCTGAAGTTGAAATGTTACCTTACGATATTATTCTTAGTGAACAAACACTTCAGCTGTTAATTAAGTACAAGTCTGATTTAATATCAAAACATATCGAACCTGGTGATTACTTGAATGACCAGTTCACTTCATTTATGGACAAAGAACTTGACAAACTAACTGATGCTGAGTTTCTACAGTATATTTTATGGACAAAGAAAATTATTTGCTTTGCAGAAAGCGAAATATCAGGGGATGGCTCAGACTGGAATTCAACAGAATTAAGAATTCTGGGTGACATATCTGTCGCCATGAGTGTTCAGGTTTTTGATAATGGAGTGTGGGGAGTGCATGAAAGAACATTTAAGACACACGATCCTCCGATGAATGCAAAGCTTATATTCACTCCAGGGCATCTACTGCATGGGAGCAGATTTCATACAATAACCCCTGATCTTGAGGATATATTGGTCTGTGGACAAATTGACCAGGACAAATATAACAACCTAATGAGAAGGCGGCTTCTGCCTTGTCTTCTCTATGCGGAAGAAACAGCCAAACAAGAAAATAAAAAAGCACTCATCGTGCTCCCAGGGTTAGGTTGTGGTCAGTTTGCTGGAAAATTTAAAGGTAAAATGGGTGAACACCTGAACCAAGCTTTGCAAGCCATACTGAAACAGACTAACTTTGAAAACATTTCTTGTGTCAGGTTTGACCCTTTCAACGAATGCACTGATATGGAGCAGGAACTAAATCATGTTAAATATAGAGTGAGAAAAAATATTGGATGCTTTGGAAAACCCCAACTCTCTGCAGTCGAGGAGTATGAGGAAACAGTGGGAGAATTTAAAAACTGCACTTTGTACAAGATAGTGGCTTGGGACCATGCTAGTTTACCTGGAAATGACTACTTCAAGAGCAGCAGAAGTACCGATGACGGAGTTACAGCTGCAGCGACAAACTCTATGGAAGTTCTGACTGGAGTAAGAGGCAGCTACTGTGAGCCTGGGTACTTCAAACCTCCAGCAGGCTTCCGGAACTGGTGGAGTGTTGCTTCTACAAGCAGGACCAGGCTGATGGTGCAGGGGAATGTCAGGGTAGCAAGGGAAAACACACTTGTACAACTACATCAATAAAAGGGGTAAGGCTCGTTGCACATTCTTCAAATAACTCATGCTGTAAAAATAGGCTGCCAAGACCACAAATAGGTAATACTTTTTCTAAGTACTTCATCACATGTATATCTTTGAATTGCAAATACTATTTGTTCTGTTTAATCCCAGGAAAATTTATACTTGGCATTAGCCAAAAATTCAAACTTAAGTTTTCAAAATCTATAACCGACAATCGTTGTATAATTTGTGTTATAAAGATATTACACATTTTAGAGTCCACTTGAAATATAAAGCTGTAAACCATAAACTGTTTTAACCTGGCAGTTAATTTATGTTATCTATGTTTAGGATGCAGTCTAAGAGTGAAATAATGTTTCTTGTACATACATCAAGTTACCATATTCATTAATTACACGTTTAACCCTTAAATGTGCGCGCCACTATTTGCAACGTGAGTGTGCGCGTGGGGTGCCCTAGAACCCCATGGTCAAAAACGTCCGTTTTTGTTTCATTTTTCCACTGTTTTCAACATTATTATGTTTTATTCAACTGTTAAATACCCAAACAATGTTGTTATATAGAAATAATGATATACTTAAATGCGATTTTATGTCGTTATCATGTTACTTAGTATTTCAAATTGTTGTCAATTTTGCTTTTTATTATTGTCAAAATATTATTATTTGTAGTAGTAAATTATATAATTTTTTATACTTTTTAATTTATTATATACTTAAAACCTTTTTACGTGAAGTAAGTGTGGTATAAATGTTATTGAGAACTCCGAGTGATAAACATTATACAGGGTATAAATATCAATCTCTCATTGTTCCAAATACTTTTGCGTTCATATATCTTTTATTTCAATAAAAAATAAATCAAGAAATTATTTCCCAAGTAATTATATTTACATGTATCATTGAATTACTGATTTTATATCCAATTTCTGATATATAAAGGTAAAACACACTCAGAAACACGAATTTTATTTACACTCTGAATATTTAGTACTGAACATAAGTAAACAAATACAAATTGATTTCAATCAGGTGTCCACATTTCTTGGTAGGATATGACTACTCATCTGCGTGCGCGGGGTATAGCGACACCCCAGACTGCAACGAACTACAAAGTCAATGTCAACCCGTCACACGCCAAGGTCAGTGGCAAACTAATGTGTGCCGGCGCTAACTAAGGGTCTAGCCGAAAGGTACCTAGAAGGTGTGCAGTTGTATCAACCTACTTTGAGAAATATCCCTAATTAAATTAGCCTGGGGTTCCCTGACACCCCACGCGCACACTTAAGGGTTAATGCAGTGCTACATTGTTTGAAACATCTTTTCTGTATGGTGATGCATTCAAGTTGAATGCTCTATTAAGTTATCAGACTAAAATGAACCAGGCAGTCATTATGATACTTAAGCTGAGAAAAAATTTAACAAAGAGAATAAATAAACAGCGGTTACCTTCACTTCAATCTATTTTATATGTACAGATTATTTAACCACTGTAAATTAAGTACAAAAATAAGATTCTATATGCTTCAAATGCATGAACTAAAACACAACATATATAAAACCCATTACTCATGCAAAATTATTTGATAGCAATTGAATGTTTTAGAACAGTGTTTCATTTTGATGTTAAAATTGAATAGTCACGGTTTATTGAGTATTGATTTAACATAATTGCCATTGTGAATTAGGAAATAATTTTGGGATGATTTGCAACAGAAATCATGACCTCGAACATTGGGTGAAGACAATATACCAACTTTACACAATAAATATTGGTAACCATTATATAAAAATGTATTTTATTTTTAATTGCTGTTTTTGTTATTCTATGTAATCATGTTAAAGCTATTACACATTACCATACCTTAGTTTTTATTTTTGGCCCAGATCACCAACAACCAACCTTACATTTCACATGTTGCGTTCCTTCCCGTCCACGCAAAATGGGGATGGGAGGTATGTTTTTCAAAATTCCATGAGAAAGCAAAGTTTCTTACATCTTGACTTACCTTCTCTCTCTTTACAAGAAAAATCATAGGAATAAGTACATCCTTATATAAATCTTAGAAATTGGAAAAAACTAATGACTGATTATATTAGGATTTATAACAAAATTGTTGTAGTAAAAACTAACTTTAATGTCATTTATTTAACCGATGAAAACATTTTAAGATTTATTAAATATGATTGGAAAGAATTAATCATTTCTTGTATTTTGTTATATGGGAAGATAAATAAAACTCACTGTCACCATCAAAATTGAACAGTTTTAATAGTAAACATATAAAAAACATAATTTTGACCCATACAAAAATATATACAAGACTGAAATCAAGTAAAAAACATTACACTAATTCTAAAATGAGAAAAACACTGCTGTGAAAATGCTCAAGTTATTAAAACAATTGATTGAGAACTACTAAGAAATTATCGCATATTGAATGAATATGATCATGTACTTATCGCATATTTTACACTACAGTATCTTTCGAAAATTCGTTTGAAAAGAATAATGAATCGCAAATAAAATTTACCATATATTTTGACTGAGATAATTCGCAATTTCTAAATTATAGTTTTCTTAACGAAACTATTTCTGTATGGGAAAGAACACGGCGGACGCACGTGATCGAAATTCCGATCATCGACTTCGTCTTGCCGGCAATATTGCGACAGGGATTCAGGAATATCGAAACACGACAATGAATAAGTCTAGTTTATTTTATCAAGTCAAGGGCAAATAACAATTTGCTCGTTACATATGAAATACAAAAGAACTTACAATGATAAACATAAGTCCGGAAACGACTCCTTACCCGAGCCGACGTTATCGGATAATGTACGGGAAACTACATTACACTATAATCATCAGATTGAGTGGATACACGTGATGATGATACCACTGCTGTTACGTCTTAAGATAAAATGAGGCAACGACGCAACGTTCTCTCCGGTTCCGGTCGCTATCTACCGTTCCGTGCCGAGAGCTCGGTACGCCAACGCCGCGTCGTGATTGGTTAGTATGGCGTATAACGGCGCGGCGACGCCCCTCGTAGACCAATTCTGACACACACAGAGTAACAGCGTTAAACACAACATAAAGAAACAATGTCATTGAAATTGGGGCTACTCGATTCCTACCATGGACTGAATCGTTCAACCGTTCGTTGCAATTACAATATTTATTTGTGAGTAAAAAAAATTAGACAAACTATAATTAATTGAAATAGAAATAGTAGTGAATAAGCCATATAGATTAACCAGTGTTATCTAGCTAATGGGTAACAGTTAATAGTCAAGAATATTTTGCAAAGTTCACAGGGAGGGGAGGGAGTCTGATAAGACTACTTTTTGTACCAATTTAATACAGTTACAGTTATAAACTCCACAATAGTTTCCTAAAGTATTCTCGTAAGTAACATATTAAAATTCTGTTTGATTTAGTACTAATTTATTTTTTATCCAAGAATTTATAAAAACGTCTGATAGATCGGACGATTCGGTAAGGGTAGAAAAGCATTAACATTGCTTTAAATGGGAAAAGGTCTCCCAGTAGAATTTTATTTCAAGAAAAGTACCTTTTTTCTGTTAAGAACTGTTAAGATCTCTGTTAAGATCAATTTTTTTATCTGAAATGTAACATCCAAGGTTTTAGCTATTCTTCTCAACATTGTCCATCAAACGTTGAAAAAAAGTAAAAATTATAAGAATGGCCAGTTTGGCCATTTCTCTATCCTAACTTTAAAAATTAAACTGGTATTTAAAATAGACAAAATCACAGAACACTGTGTAGGCAAATTATCCTAAACAAGTCGACTGGTACATGTGTAACAAAAGCTAGGCGGTTGAGCGATTCAATCCATAAGTGAATTATGAATACAGGCTAAGGCTGTGCAAAGCAAGTCCCACAATCTGAGAGGAGATTCAACAATGACTGGACCAAGTTTAAATTTGTACATATTATACATTATCTGGATACACTGAATAACTTCTTGATTAGCATTATACATATTGGTTTTACTATAGGGTGAAGTAAAAACTCAAGTCTTCCAACACTACTTAATACATCTTTACGACTAATAAATGTATACTTATATTGTAATCATATACAAAAGGTAAATATATACAAAAGTTGTTAAATTGGCGAGCGATTTCATCCAGTCATACCGGACATCATCAGGCCCAAATAGGGACAGTCTCTGTTTGGGCCTGATGATGTCCGGTGTGACTGGACGAAATCAATTGCCAATTTAAAAATACTTCTGGATATACTTAATCTATATTTCAGTTGTTGGAACTACTCAATGCATAGCCTTGAAACCCCAAAACTAAATGAGTAATAAATCCACCTGCAATTTCTAAAAATTTTACATTTGAATTGAGAGAAAAGGAAAAGAGCTTTTGGGATTTTAATATATTGCTACCAATATTTTATTGAAACCTACTCCTTATCAGGCCTTCTGACTTAGATAAAGGGATTAATCTGATAGTTGCCAAGCGTATACTGTACAATGATTAATAATAAATTACACTTCTAGTAAATTCTACCTGAGGTAAAGTTAAAACAGTTGAACATTATGTCTGATAACCTCAGTCAGTTCAAGTTTAAGAGAAATAAAAACTTGGTTTTAAAGCTCTTTCGCCTTTTCATCTCAGATTTCCACAAAAGCAAAATATTAATGAATATTAAAGCAAACACCTACTTCTGATGTGCAAAAATAGTTAGTACCTATAACACAGTATCTATTGAAAACCAATAACCATTGGTGAATAACTATAATATACCCTTAAGAAGGTGGGATAAGGTAGCAGGCCACTATACTATGTAAACAAACGCTTTGGAAAAGTGACGAAACGTACAACGCTTTTTGGACTCGTGTTTTCTTTCACTAAAAGTACACTAGTAAAATTACACGCCCTTTTACTAAAAATTTTAAAATGACAACATTTAGATCAAAATAGTTTGTAGTCTTTTTAGAAATTTTTATTACTCCTGTTTTAGAGGGATTATATTGGGCTAACTGACATTTAACATTTATAAAAAAAGCCAGATATATTACTTAATCCTTAAAACATTTTTTTAAACACAATAACCCATTATTTTGCTGCTGCCACGTTTTAACTAATGTAGACATAGCAGCCGGTGGGACAAATGGTGCTATCTATTAGACACTGAGTAATTTAAATTTTATTTTGCAAACTTGTTTATGATGTAAGTGTTAGTGTGTGGGATAAAGAATATCAGGCAGTAATCCCGTCTTTTGACGAGAATGTTTCAATTTAATGTGTTGTGAAATTATAGTCTTGTTCCAGTTTAATTTAGTGAATTAATTTTATTAAATACATTCATAATTATCTGTAGTGATCCTTCACAAAAATGTGTTTACCCATTATAAAAGCTAAAAAGATTCCTGCAGTGGGAGTATTTTTATTAAGTCCCACATTGAAGAGCTTTGAATGGATTAGATCACTTTTGAAATGGCAACCTACCCTGGTAGATATTTTAAGAATGAATGCAAAATGAGTGTAAGATGATTGTGCATCCTTGTACCAAATTTTATAAAAATCAAACCTGTGTGATCTCGGGGTTGGTACACAGACATCAATACGAAAAACACTTAGAATTCTGGGACCCTTAAAATAGATATTTTGACCGTAAGCTCAAATTTGAAATTTTGACAAAAACAATCATTACACCATATATTGAAGAGGGAAAAGGAAAAATAAAAGTATAATTTTTATATTCAGTATCAAGACAATCAGTTTTCCCTGAATAGCCACGAAGACAAAACACTTCTAACCCTACAACACTATTTTATAGCTTGTAAATGAGGCACTTCCCTTGTATATTTTTAAGTTCATACATAGAATTCCTGCTTAAAAAATAAAGCAAATTCTTATTTTGATAAATATTTTGAGGCGGTGTATCATCTTAGTGTTCATTGCTACTTAAATGTTAAGCCTGCTACCTTATCTCCCCCGATTACCTGGCACAGTGCTCTATTCTAAACATCATCAAACAATGTAGAATAAAAATAAGGAATGAAATCTTAATTAGTAGCAAATTCAAAAGGTTACTGATTAAATTCTTAAATGTTAACATTTGAATGGAAAGCCTGGATGATGGGAGGAGGTGGAGTGATGGTTCTGAGTTGTGAAAAAACAATGTGGCAAGAAAAAAAATACTGTCTCTAGGGTTCATACAATTTAAATAAGAATTGCTTTCATTTTCAAACTTTTGTATGAGAATTACAGGTGTGCGGATATATGAAAAATCAGGTTGGATTTTTATCTGATAAAAAGCCTTAAATGTTCACCCTTAGGTCTAATCCTAATGTATTTTATTTTGTTTTCATAATTTTATTTATTTTTAACATTTTCATCTGATTAATTGATAAAGGGTGTGCGATGCATAAAAAATGTGTCCAAGTTTCGATTTGATGTAGAGTTATTCGAAATCCCGATGCATCGGGTACTCTTTCAATGTGATCCTAATGGCAAAGCTTACACAGAATTCCAGGTTTTGAAACAAATAAATTTAATTTATGTCTGTGTTTTTTGCAATCAAATTTTCCTATTTATTTTGATATTTGAACTGATTTTAAATACGTTCTCAAAATCAACAAACAAGTCAGCGATGTTTACATCAAGACAAATTATACTACGGTGACAATTACGATTTAAATGGAAGTTGTTTATGGTCATGTATTCCTCCGCAGGACACAACAGAACATCAATACTAACAACAAATATTAATAATCAAAATTGAATTGTATGTAATTTAATCATAGTTAATAGTTTAGTTTTAATAATGGCTCCTTATTACAGCAATCAATTACAGTATACAATTACTTGTTACAGTATCAACGTTCATTCTTTAATTAAATAAATTTTTTGCATGAGTATGGTGGCTTTTGCAAGTATGAGGGTCAGAATTATGTAGGCTAGTTTCTCTATCTTCTAGATGAATTTTGTATTAATATTGTGTGGTAAGGATGATCTAATTAATTGTGAATCTTGTGTTGTGGTTTGGCAATACTGTAATGGCATGCAAACTAAAAAAATATAAAAAAAATTGGGTATATTAGAGATATGAGACTCCCTTAACTAATAATTTAAAAAATCACTGTCCGCACACCTCAAATTTAAATGAGAACTTGCCATCAAAGATCATCAGATAAAAATAAAGAGTGTAACAATAAGTTTTTCCAATATGAACTGCAGTTCCATTTTATTAAATATCTTCGAAATTGTGTGGAATTATTAAAAGTGGATTAAAATATCTGTTAATGGTAGGTATGTTATGTATTAATAAAAATATTTAGCTGCTTTAAGAAACATGAGTTTGGGCCAACTTTTGGCTCTAGCTT
Organism: Nephotettix cincticeps; assembly: GCA_023375725.1. Taxonomy (NCBI): domain Eukaryota; kingdom Metazoa; phylum Arthropoda; class Insecta; order Hemiptera; family Cicadellidae; genus Nephotettix; species Nephotettix cincticeps. The sequence continues at coordinate 150,068,603 of CM041786.1, forward strand.
GGGTGTTTTCTGACTCATTGACAATATAACATTGCTTTATACACTATTTTTACAATAAGCTAAGAAAAAATAGAATAATATCCAGTTGCTCAGGAACATTAACCCTTTGAGGTCGAATGGCGAGTACAAGTCGGCAGACGCCATTTTCCCGAAACCTTAAGGGTGATCTATAACCGCCACGATGTATAACCGTAATACTGTATATATAATTTTCTTACTCAGTGTGATTTTTTGTCCTTATATTTATTTTCTCTGTGTATTTATCAAAGCTGAGGGTTGTGTTTGTATCAGCTTGGAGTGATTACATAGGTTAGTTTTACGCAATGTTTACTTGTATCAGAGTTTCGACTGTTATTTAAATGTCAAATAAAGTTACTGACAAAGAAATAGATGAATTATTATTGAATGATGATTAAGATATTGATAGTAAATGTCGCAATGTCACATTAGTTTAATACTAATCTTGGTAATATTAGTTTTCTCTTGAATTTATTAATTTTTATTTTTTACAAGGGTAACTTCAAGATAAACCATCATGAATGTATTTATAAATTAGTTTGGGCACTTAAACACAAGAATGCATAAATAGGCTAAATAACTAATTACATCCCGGGATGTTCTTGTTATATTTATTCGACCTCAAAGGGTTGAAAAAATGTTTAGAAAATCATGCATAAAATATGAAAACATTAAATGTAACTCATGCAACAATTATGTCACAGAAAAATTGCAGGTCTTAGATATAGTAAGTTTGTTTTTTACTTTAATTGTATCATATTTAGATATTGTTCTCAACCATGAAGAAAGTAGAAGGATAAAACTCATTCACTTCAGAACTAACCTTCCATTGGCTTTAAGTTACACTTAAACTATCTCTTTTCACTAGTCATTTATCACAAGGAGAAGGAATTGAATTAATGTGATTGATTGTTTATCAGTTAGGGTAACTGGAATGAAGAAAATTTCATCCACTAACCATATTTGATTTGTATTAATTATTTTGAAATTCCTTGAAAACCTCTTTTTCCAATCCCCTTTTAAGACTATATTATTGGTTCCGTGAAGTAACATTTTGTAATGTGCGCGGACATAGAAATAGTGAACTGGTATGTTTAAAGAGGAAGCTAATTTCTCAAGTAAAATTACAATGGGATGTGAAAAATAACATGCCATTTACAGGTGATTTTACATGTCACATTTAAATTTCAAATGTGAGTGTGGCCCTGAAGCGTGTCAACTAGTTTGTAATGTTACGTCTTATTTGTATAAGGGTTAGGGAATTAAGGATGGATGCAACATTCAGTGCTCCAGTACTTACCTGCGGTCATCGTAAGTGTCTCTTGTATAGTAGTCATCCATGGCACTGCTGGAACAAATGACAAGGTTAACTCATCTGTAAAAATTAGAGGTGTGTATTTAGAGTTCGAGCCGAGCTTTTAAAAAAATTCCCGAGCTCGAGCTTTTTCAAACCTTCACCTTATCTGAATTATTAAGGTGATTTTCTCTCAAAAGTTAAGAGTTTACTTAATTTATTGTATTAGTTCGAAACAAATGGCTTCATGATCGTACTATTCCATTTACATATTCAGTATTCATCTAGAAGTGTGTGATTGAGTCAGCAGCGCTACAGTTATTTTCCTGGTCGAGTTTCTTCTGATTGAGAACAATGTTTATTATTATGTAACTGTTCGACAACCAACACCATGGTGATCAGTTACTTTCTGAATCGTGTCACCTTTATCTAACATTTTCAAAAGATCAAGTTTGTCTTTTATCAGTAAAACGACTTTCTTTCTTTTTGTTAGTCATGATCAGAACTAGGCACTTATCAAAATATATATTTCATATTTTTTTGCTGAAAAGCAAGCAGAGGATAACACAGACTGGCGAATAACCAAGACTCTGCAGTAATAAGTTTTATATTTTAAAAAGAGAGAAGTAAACTCACCCAAATCTGGCACTAGGTGGTGGAGGCGACCTGCGGCTGAACATGGACCTCTCAAAGGAGTCACGGGGAGGACCTCTCAGGGCACCCAGGGGGGGCAGAGGCTCTCGCGGAGGCAGAGGAGGGGGGAGGAACTCACGACCACGGGGGCCAAGGTCCCTGGGAGGGAGAGGGGGCAACCGGCGGTCAAAAGAGTCCCGGTCGTCAAATCTGCTGGATGGGCGGTCATAGTATCTGTCATAGTAGCTGTCCTGCAAGTAAAGAATATGAATTAGACAATAATTTTCCAGTAGATAAAGTTTTAGTTTCACAATATCAAAGAATAAAATTTCAATCACCGTGTTGCTCTTACACAGGAGCTTTCTTGGGTGACCTACAATAACAAATCAGTCGTCATTGAAAAAACCCATAAGGTCTTAGTCCAATAGGCTTTTTATATTTTTGATATTAGTTTGATATTGGTCAGGCAAATTGTACAACTGAAGTTGGGATTTTAGTTTAAAGGTTTAAGCCTTTCCATCAACACATTGACTGGGAGCTTGTGAACCACATATATAGACCACTCGTATATTGTACCCTGAGGCTGCGTGAGACAACAGGGGACCACAAGTAATGCTTAAAAATATGTAGTGGCCCCACTGAAAACTATGATGCTTTTAGACAAAATTTTTTCAAAATACTTTTCTACAAATTTTGCTTCAATGTGGCTCTACAAGACATATATACTGATTAGGGATCTGTGGTGCACTGAAAAAATCGGTACGGTACGGTTCCAGCCTTGTACCGAACCTAGGTACGGTACAAGAATTTTTTTGGTACAAGTTCGGTACGGTACAAATAAGTAAAAATTAAGTCACTCTCCAGTCTAGGTTGCCATCAAATATAACTGTGGAACAACTCCTTCCGAAAACATTGAATAAAACCCGACAAATTCGAACTAATTGGGACTGAAGCCTGTTCTTCCCGGGAAATAATATTAGGCACTTATTTCGTCACTGTATGTAAGCGACGGGAGACGCAGTGATTGGGGTTAAACAGGCTGTGTGTGACTCAATAAAGGCAGTGACCTTGGCGGGTGGATGTACGTCCCATGACATGCCATTGTATCTTGTCGAGCCTCTGCTAAAATTAAATCACTCTCCCCCTACCTTACTGAGATGCGTATCGCGTCTGTCTACTGTCTGTGTCTAGTTTAGTGAGCGTTTACCTACTGGTAAGTGCGTATTGCTAACAACCGACATGGCTTGGAATTAAGTTCGTGTGAAGATTTTCTTCATTTAACAGTTAAAGATAACAGACTTAAACCTTGAAAAATAAGTTTATGTGATTATTTTTTTTATTTCCAGCTATTTTTTTTTATTTCTTGAGAATTGTTCAGATTTGACAGGTTCCACTGTAATATTAAACTATTAACCACTCTTTACTAAAATAACTATTTTAGTCTAAAGAGCCCTTTGACATTTTATGAAAGTGTTTGATTTAATTTGAACAATGATTGTGATTGGTTGAATTAAAAATAATAAACCAGGACAATATAAAACATAGTTCTAATGAACCCTTGGCTAATGGTATTGACTCAGTATATTTTCTGTATTTTTTGTTCTGCAATAAAATACATTAGAGTTTTTTATTTTGTTTGTTCATCCTTAGTTTCATATAGACTTGAGAAGATTATTTCCCCTTATTAATTAGTTACAACATAAATTATAATTTTTAAATTTTACACAAAGGTAGATCTTAAACTCATGTAACACATAGGCATACTCATTTCCTTGAAATTCTCTCGGGCTACACCCTGTGAACGTCCTAAGTTTCAAAATGTTTACATTTTTAGAGAATGAAAACATAAAATTACTTGAATGTCAACAGCTGTGAATACTAAAATTTGACAGTTCGAGAAGAAGGAGAAGAAGAAAGAGCTGCTGTGACCGGCCTAGGTTTCAATGTTTACATTTTCTAATGACAACATCCGTTTGCACTATATTTTGACAGTTCGGGAAGAAGAAGAAATAAAGTTGATTTTTCAGATAAACTGCTGGATCGAAATTAGTGAATTATTTGAAATAGCGGAATGGTAGATTTTAAGTTTATTTCCGACGACTGTCTATTACATTAATCCTTATCCTCTCCCAATATTTGACATATGTTACTTTGAAATGTTGTAGACACTCCTGTTTTGTCATTTTGTAAACAATGAAGAATTAATTAACAATATCTTAAATGTATCAGTAGAGCCTACACCTCTCAGCCTTTTTAGCCCGTGCGAAGAACGGGTACTTTGGCTAGTTATTAATATGTTTAATGTCATATGTTTTTTACAGAATGGATTTAAAAAAATCTTATTACAGTTTGAAAATTAGTACAGTAAAATATTTCTTCGGACATTGTATATCTTTTTTAAACTCATTTTTCTATGTTTTACTAAATAAGTTCTGGAAAATAGTTATGAATGAAAGGATGAGATCAGTTGATGTTACTAGCGGCATTATTCTCAAGTACCGTACCGAATTTGTACCGTACCGACCTCATAATTTCATGTACCGCAGACCCCTGATTCTATATTTTGAGACTGATTATTATATTTTGATGGAAGTTAATGAGTTAATTGTAAAATAAAAACAACCTTTGAGGAGCTTTCCTTCTACTTTCACATTTGAAAACGTCTGCTTGTACTCCCGCGTTGAGATTGAACTTAATCTGCTTACCTTTCCGAAGCCTCCCGTCAACATCCGGTCCCGCAGGAAGGGTGGGGGTGGTGGAGGGGGGTACGGGTCACGGCCCGGCCTGCCTCTGAAGTAGCCTCGGTCTGGACCCATCCTGCAACAGTGACAGATCTTTAGAACTACAATATTGATACAGTCATTGCTAAGCATATTAATTAAAATGAGATTAGTTTAGATTTTCCGTTTTTCCACCTCAATGATTATTTTCTCATAATGAACTGTACATTAGAATGACCTTCCTAGCTTGGCTGCACTTCCTGGTTCCTATATCTACGTTGAGTACTAAAAAACCATTTTTTACAATTTGTACCAGAACTCCCAACCATAAGTTCAGGACATTGTTCTTCATGTTCAGATGAACTAACACACCTATACATAGAAAGACTACTCTCACTCCTTTGAACTACACTAATTACATTATTTTCAGAAACACTGAAGGAACTTTAACCATTCAACTCCTTTTGACATACTGTGCACCCAATGCCAATGTCACGCTTGCCGGCCGGTTTTTTGTCAGTACTGCATTTTGCTACTACCTTACAGGATTTTGGGAACTAATTGAGCTTCTCAATATTAGAGAACGCTGTCTGCCTTCCTAGCATAATTGTTTCTGCCATTCTGCTGACTTTGAAAGGAGGAAAACTCTCAGTTGGAAGAGCGGACGATGACCACTTGGTTTGTTGTTTTACTGTTGTCTACTGTAATGTGGGATGGCAATGTTTATTGTGTTAGTTTGACAGTGTTTTTAACTGAAATATAATTAGTTATTATCTCCAAGTGTTTTATATTTTGTTAGCAAAGTGTAGTGTCGTAATAGTAAGAAATAGAAAATTAGTTGAAAATTTAAAATGGAAAGAAGACATTTTGTGGTAAACTGACATTGTGAGTACTGCCTAGAACTAGGTTATTTTTGGACCTTTTCAATAAAATATTAGTTTAAAATAGAGTTAAGACGATAACATTGCAATGCAGTTAGATGAACAGTTATCAGTTACAGGTCAGGTTTGCTGATAGGTGATCCAAATCCCAAGATAATGTTGTCTTGGCTCTTAAAATTCCGGGCTTGAAGGGTTAACATGTTCGATGTGAATCACTCGTAAACATGTCACTTCGCGTCCATCCCATATGCGGACGTCACGTGTGTTCCCACATGCCCAATTTTCACTTGTAATAAAGCCATGAACCAGTTAGAAGGTTATGTTTGACTTTGAATGTTGTCTGTATTTGTTCCTTCACCATGTATAATGCTTCGCTCGTAAGCCCTTTGGGCTTGGCATACATAAAAATTGTCAATGCATTGAACGTGTTTAAACTCAGAATATGAGTAATTAGATTTTTACATCATTTGAAAATTACTTATGGGGGTTGCAAACTCCTATAATTCCAAATGTTGTTTCAATCTTAAAAACTGTATTTAAAAATATTATTATTGAAATAGTGGACTGTAACCGTGGCGTGTCCTGTAATCCAACTACTTGGAGGTAACGAATTGTGTATAGTTATGGGCAATGATCGGTGGTTGTAGTGTTCTTTTGTGTGGATTAATGTCCGCACTATTGAATACTATGTAAATCCACAGAGGCCATACTCATACATAAACTTATTTGTTAATTTTAAGTCAGTGGTTCGGACTCCACATTAAACTGTAGGTCCCTTAGATTGACTGTTGGGCTATTAATTAACAACTCTGTCTAAGAAACACTTTAGCTTTAGTCAGTGAAAAGACTACAAGATCACGCTACAATCATCCTACACTCATTTCTCATTCATATGTGGCTTACAATACCTACCTTGGTAGGTCACCATTTTAATTGGTTATCTAATCTGGTTAAAAAAGCAAAATTAAAAAAATCCTAATAAATAATCCTGTTAAAATATAATTGTGGCGTTGAATCGTCAAGTAGGGAGCGTTTCACAAACCCGAGTTTTCACTACGCCGAGTAAGGCTAAAAATCTAATAAATATTGAATAATTTAATTTAATTATTATTAATTAATTTAATAATTTAATTAGCTTGAATAATAAAAATCTAACTTTATTTAGAAGTTGTTACTTCTCGCTTTCTGCCATACTTAGCTCAATATTAAAATTTTAATACCAGTTAAAATTTAATTAGAATTTGAGATGCCTAGTTTTGACAAAGTTACTTTCACAGTTTCTGAAATTAAATGAATTATTGGATACTAACACTGACTTATATATATATTACTCTTTTGTTAGTTTTGACAATATCATGAAATTTTAGTCAGGAGTTCTGGAACACCCTCAATAGTGATATCCTGTTTTCTTAACTTGAATAAATCCAGCAGGGAAACAAAACATCTCACTTGGTTTGATGAACCCGGATGGTTAACCCAAACACTTATTGGCCTAATGGTTGGCCACTGTAATGGAAAAATGTGCTTCAGACTGAAAATCAGTACCCCCATTTAAGTTCTGCTTGTTAATGTTCTCTGCAGATATTTGTTTGAGAGATCATGTGCCAATAAGGGTTTCCTTAACTTACCTAGAAAGATCACTTCAAAAATCATTTTCATAGGAACACCAGTCAAAAACTTACCTTATATGCCTCTTTCCTAAACTGTTAAATGCTAAACCGCTCCCAAGAACAAAAACCCAACAATCGTGCAAGCGCAAAACCAAACCAACACTACGGTACTGAAATAAAAGGAAACACATGTACACCTAGAAAAATTAAAAAATTAATAGGAATGGATTAACCGAAAGCGAAGGTGATGGTTTGATGCGTGAAGCTTACCCTGTCTTAGGACACTCCTTGGACCAATGCCCGCCGCGACCGCACCTATCAACATTACACGGCAAAACGGTTAGTTGAGGGTCCATAGGATCGGAGCAAGTAATGCGCCTCTAGAGGGTCACCCATAACTCTCTGATCAACTTACACAGTGTTATACAAAGCCCTTTCATAAGATACTTAGTTGTAAAATATAAATACAGTACTCCTGGTTTCTCAAGATCCAAAAGTACACACAGTTTAAAAACAAAATTGTTGTAACCAAACTATACTTTTGGATCTTATAAAACACCGTACAAGTTTTGAACAAGGCAGCACCATTATAAGATCCAAACTGTTATTGTTTTTGCAGCAATGAAATTAACCCATTCTTGTCTTAATGATACACATTTCACATTCTCAGATTTCGCTAGTCAAATGACTATAACAATTGACGTGCATTGTGTGCCCGGAGTGGTTCTAAGCAAACAATGTGTGTCGCCTACTTATATTCCCCCCTTATGTTAGGTGTGCTAGTTAATTTCTCATCCGATAGTTAGTGTTGGTTTCCTCTTTAAATCATCGTATTTAGTGTACAATATTTCATAATGTTGTTAGTAAATTGTTGTCTTGTTCCCACAATTCATTTAGCGATTGTACTTATTGATGAGAATTCAGAAAAATAATTCTCTTTTTTAAAGATTTATCATTAACTATTTATTACTGCAGGTAACTAGAAGTAGATGTGCCAAGTGAAATAAGAAACCGTAAAAAAAGTCTTAATGAAGTAACAGTACCTACTTGTTTCTAAGCCTGCCGCTTGGAACTGGTGAAATAGTATATTTCTTTCTAATTTTTTTCCCGCTAAAAGTAACTATAATTAGCATTTGCAGGGTAAAATTAACTGTGTAAAGAAATCAAACATAATAATTCATGAAGTTACTGTTAAATCTATCAAGCTAATGTGACACACAATCGTAGTCAAAAAGGCTCGATTTTAATTCAGACCTTAGGGCCTCAGGAGTCGGTTGGAAATTCTGACAAGAATGGGTTAAAAAAAGGCTTTGCATATTTCAATTTATTTTATTTATTTATTTTTAACTTGTCCCATGTTCCTGTCCTAACCTAACTAGACCTAATTTGAATCAAATTTGATAATATTTCTAACTTCTTCAAATTTTACTGACTCAAAAACAAAAGTTTGGATATTATGCTACTGCTACATATTTCACGTTTGAAAAGATCAAAAGTACACGGATTGAAAACTAATCTGTTATGTACTTTTGGATAGTATGAAATTGTTTATTATGACACGGAGATGATATATTTTACAAATTTAGATTTGATAAAATGTTTCCATCAGTTACATCAAGACTTTGAGATTACCAGTATCAACATGGGTCTATGATCTAGTTTTCTGTATGTCTGTCTGTATTTTACATGCCATTAATCATATTAACCATTATTATTCAAATTAACCATGGTAAGATGTGTTAAGGAAAAAAAAGGAAATGCAAAGTTTCTACTTTTCATCTTTAGAAATAGAGAACAATATTACTTTTCCTGAGATTTGAGATGTCAAAAAAAGGGTTCTAAAGGCAAGTGTGGAGCTGGCAGAAGAATGTGATTGACAAATTTTTGAGGCTAAAAATCATTTGCTATTTGGGAAGAGAAAGAGATTCTAGCTTAATTAAAAGTTAGAGAACAGAATTTGAGATATAAATTTCTATAAACACAATACATTTTTATGAATATTTACTGAGTGGTAACATAAACCACAATATTAGAATGCACTTTGGTAAAATCTAACATGTTAGCATACTAAGTCGAAGTGTTGAAGACAATGAAGACCCATGTTAATATAGTAAAACCGTTACCAAGGAATAACACCAAAAAAGTTCATCCAGAGAGTTACCGGACACCCTGTATAGTGTTGTCATACATTACAAACCCCGCAAGAATTGTAATGCCGTTCATATTAGAGTGGAAGTTCTACCTTCATGATTTGAACTTATGAAGACTTTAATCGACCGATATAAATTTTTTTCAAATAATAGTTTCATAATTATTTCTTATTCAGGTAAATTTTTAGCAAGCATTTAAGTTTTAATTCCGGCAAAACTTTATTTTTCGATAACTTTATATCAATAGGGATTATTATATTGATCTTAAGTGTGGAGTTATATGAAAGAAAAGTTTCATTAGAAGCCAAGTAGCCAAGTTTTAACACACTTTATGTTTGCATAAAATAATTTATACAAATTAAACTACAAAAATCATACTTTTTAAGTCGGAATCAATATTAATTGACAAATTCATGCTTAGAATGAACAATCTAGACATAGAGTTGTAGCTATTCCTAAACCTTGACAGAATTTAGTTCGCCAAATCAGATTTGCCACGAAATATTATAAAAACTTCATTCATTCAGTTTCAGATTTACATGCAAAACGCCTGTGACTCTTCAAAAGCTTTATGAACAATTACAACTTAAATAAAACTCCCATTGTATGTATATAAAAAACTGCATGTTGATAATTGGCGCACAGAGTAAGAAATAACCAGAGGTTAGAGAATAGACAATTTTGATGAAGATTTGCTACTGTTAGAAACAAGATGGGATTTTTTAGCATCCCAACAGGACCTAATTTTTAGGTTGATTCACAATATTTCAAATAAGCTTGAAATTAATTTTTCACCTTTTTCTCAGTTTTGCCATTTGTATTAACATTGAGGCTTCAAAAAAACCCTACTGTAACCAACATACCAATTTCAGTTACTTGGTAAGTTATTGAAAAAGTCAAGCATTTCCTAACCCCACAAGAATGAGATTTTAAATTGACTCTGAAGATTTGTTAACCCTTTGCGCTCAGTTAGCCAGTAGCACTGGTTGTGTCAACTCCTTGACAGCTCAGAATTATTTCCCGTGTTGTTGTCCTCGCCACTCGGGTGGCCAGCAGTACTGGCCGCGCTACAATCTTTTGTTAACTCGGCAGCCATGATCGACAACCTTTCCTACTAGCTCGAAATTAATTTTGTGTCAAACCTGGTTTGTTTACAACAATGTTTGTAAGGACAATAATAAGCAAACGAATAGCAAAAATAAAGAATAATGTTAATACAACATTATCTATTTCACAATTAAATTATATGACAAAACATTTTCGTCATACTCCTCCAAATAAATGCCTCAAGTATCCGAATTTAAATTTTCATTCATTGCTATGTTTAGGTTTATTATCTACTGTGGTTACTACTGAAATAAATAATGAATTATAATAACAACGTACTTAGCACAACCTTAATTTCCAACACATGTAAAGTTTTAAAAGTGGGAATTCATCTGATTCGCTAGTTCATTAGTTTCCCGAAAGTGCAGCAAATCCCAAACCTAGCATATAATATTAAAAAAACAAACAAGTGATTATATTTAGTGACCAGTACTGCTAGCTTTCCGACCGTGAGTTGGATTTAATCTCGTCCAGTACCACTGGCCATGCGAGCGGTCAGGACAGCTCATATAGAAATTAATTCAACTTCAGCGAGAAAATGGTGACGGCTAGTACAGTTGGACATCCGAGTGCACAGGACAAGTTATACATACTCATCTGAGTGTAAAGGGTCAAAGATGTTGTAAATTTCCTAAAGAGTCATAAATTGTAAAGAAATGGTAAAACATGTTTTTCTCTTTACAAACTGTTTGAGGAATAAAATTCTAAATGTCTTCTTTCCATGCTAATAAATTATCTAAAAGATATATTAAATTTCAGAAAACTAGCTGTAACTCAAAAGCAAAATGGATCCAAAGATCACAACGGATCTACATATTTCCCAATTGGCCCTATCATGTTTGAGACATGATATGAAAATGCAATTTTTGGTGATTTCAAACTAAATAAGTTAGATATTTGATTTGAACTTTTATGACTAAATGTTAAAAAATGATGTCAACCAAGATGAATCCTCTACATCATCATAATATATTAACAGAGGCCTTTCTTTAAATATTGAGCAATTATTTAATAATGAAGAAAATTAGAAATAACTATCTATAATTATACCAAAAACTAAGTGGACCGTAGGACTGTGAATTATTAAATCAAAAGGTGATTAAAAATAAAAAAAGCCATCTGGAAAAAATAGGTTGCCATCTTGGGTATTTCATAAATTGTTTAATTCTCTATCACACTGACCTAAGCACAACTAGAATACCTGTAACACTGTTCTGGGTTTCCCATTCCTGGTCTTTGGCGAACTTTACTTGTAGACACCTGGACTTTCATTGGCTGACCGTCCACCATTGTTCCGTTCAACTCCTCGACCATCTTGTTGACATCGGTGCTATCGATGTGCTGAAAAACAATTTGCGAAATTCAATTTAAAAAAATAACATTTAAATTTAAAAAAATTATAAAACAAATTATACAGTAGTCTCGGTTATTCACCAATCCATGCTGTTCGCCGCTTGCTCCACAAAAATAATAGTGTTAATAGTTTGCAGGCATGAGTGTACTGCTCTTTTGTGATTGACTCTGACTTAACGGCTGGATATTGGCCTTACTGATAGCCAGCTAGACCGCTTCCCCCACTCACACGCCTTACACAGACATGGCATTTACTTCAGTACATTACGGTCTGTCATCGATAATGTTCCTATTAGGGCTATTTTACAAAGTGAGTGCCTAGTGTTGTTTTGATGAGTGCTTAGTTTTGATCATGGGTACAAAAAGAAAGAAAGTCGTTTTATTGATGAAAGACAAACTTGAAGCCTTGAAAATGTTAGATAAATGTGTCACGATACAGCAAGTTGCTGATCACCACAGCGTTGGGTGTCGAAAAGTTGGCAACTGGAAAAAGAGACAAATCGAATTACAAGAGTGAAGTTCATCACGGGTTGCGGAGGCCAGTTTTCCTCTCATCATAAACAGAAACTATCTTTATTCATATTTTTTACAATTTCAATTTGTGCTATGTATAAGAAAATTTTTATTGATTTTTTGTAAAACGAAGACTTAATTTCCAAATAAATTTACAATTTTAAGATGTTATCATATTAAAATCATTTAAATATTTATCAACCCTCCTTATTATCCCCCATTTCAGCTTATCCGCTGGCCAGTTTATGTCAGATAACTGAGGCCCTATTGTATAACCATTTTTAACTTTTGTTTCATAATTTTTAGTATTTCAACCATTGATATATTTAAGATAGCCTACTATATATAAAGATATGTTATTTACAGTTGTAATATAATCTTCAGATAAATTGCACAAATTTATAACCTCCACACCTGTTGTTGACTAATATTTTTGTTTTATTTACCAGACCTTGCAGGAAACCAAAATTACAGGCAGAAATTACTGCTATATCATTAAGAAACAAATTATTGATCCAGCAAGTGCTGCAATCCATTGGAAAAACGTTTTAACTACTAGCAAGAATGAGCACCAGAAAAGTTCTGTCCAAGTATGTTATTTACAGTTGTAATATAATCTTCAGATAAATTGCACAAATTTATAACCTCCACACCTGTTGTTGACTAATATTTTGGTTTTATTTACCAGACCTTGCAGGAAACCAAAATTACAGACAGAAATTACTGCTATATCATTAAGAAACAAATTATTGATCCAGCAAGTGCTGCAATCCATTGGAAAAACGTTTAACTACTAGCAAGAATGAGCACCAGAAAAGTTCTGTCCAAGTATACCTGAGTTGGGTATACTTAAAAACACCATTGTATTAACATTTTTTGTTTAAAAATAATCATGATAATAAATACTGTGCCAATTCATTTACACACCTTTTACATAAATGCCAAATTTTATCAAAATCAATTTTTGTTATGATTATGATTTTAACAAATAAGCTTAGGCTATACTTACCACAAACCCATAGTTCCGGACTATGTCACACTCTACAACAGTCCCATATTTGGTAAACAGCTGGCGAACCTGAGGTGCTCGTGTGTTATCAGAGAGGTTGCCAACGAAGATCTTCGTTGTTGGTGTGTTGGGACCTTTGAAAAGTTTAATTTCACATTATTAATCAGATTCATACTTCTGTCACTGTGCCAAAAACCTAAAAATCATAAAACTTGTACTGAAAATAAATGTTAGATTTTTTAACTAGAGTTCAATACATTGGTTAGGGTCCTAAGTACCTGTACCTAAGTACCGGTATCAAGATTTAAGTTTGAAATGTGAAGTATACATATCAACCAGTCCCTGCCTGGGTAATGTTAAAAAATACATTCCATTCTACTACCTTCAGTGCTACCACTTTCTTAATTTGTTATTACTACTCCTAAAAAAATCTTTGTAATTATAAATTAAAATCGTAGGCTTATATTTATGTTCATATGCAAGTTAGCTTTAAAAAGAAATGCACCTAAATTAAAATTATTAAGCCTATTAGAACAGAGTTTTTATAGAAATAAATTAATGGAATAACATATTACAACATGAATCAATAAGTTTTACCTCGATGACTATGGTAACCATACAACTAATTTTAATGTGATGATGTCAATTTCACATTCTTCCCAAGAGATTTTCCCCAGAGTAAGCGAAACTAATCTGAAAAAACAACAGACAATCATAGCCATAAAATCTCACCTTTTCTGCTTGTAGCTGCCTCGACTTTGATAGCGGAGCCATGAACTAAGTAACCATTGAGGTTCTGGATGGCATCTCGCCCTGCTTCCTCTGACTCCATATGGACAAATCCATAATCCTTGACAACATCACATTCAACAACCTTTCCATACTTCTCAAACAAAGGTTTGATATCAGCAGAGACTGTCTTTTCGGCGAGGTTACCAACAAAAATCTTGAAAGTTCCAACGCTGCTGAAACCTGGCATTGTGCTTGATCAGCTCCTGCAAATGATTTATAATATATAATATAATTTCAGGATCTGAAACATTTTTGCTTTCAGCTTTGTGCTGACTTTTGTACTTAACTTGGTATATTCAAGGTTCCTGCTCACCTGAGGATGGAATCAAAAGTTGAGAAAAACGTCCACAAAAATTTAATTTTTAGACCTAGATAATTAAAAATCATTCTACTACTTCAAGCCTACATGATGTATTTTAACGTCCGCACTATTGAATATTACGTTCATCCATAAAGACCATCCTCATAGCTCAACCAATTTGTAATTAACTTAATTAAAGTTAATTAATTCAGAGGCAGAAGTGGTTCCGATCCCACGTTAACCCTCCAACGGTTCACTATCTGGCCCCTTGAGGTTCACCTCTTTTAGGCACTATTGCAGGCTTTTACTAAAAAATTCACATAAAATTGTAAAAATATAGTAACTATAACATATTATACACCATTTTAATCTACATTTAATTATCTAGGTATAAGATAGTGGTAATATGTTTTATTTTTACTTTGGTTTTAATGGGTGGATCCAATTGAAATAGATAAAAAAATCTTTTCAAAAGATTTCTCAAAGTATGCTCCCCCACCAAACACAGAAAATAAATGCCAGTCAAAAATTGAAGATGGCCAAGTTTTTCAAGATTTAATAAGGAAAAGAAAAATATTACACTTGTTGTATACACTTAAGTCACTACTATCAATTTTAACCCTCCAGCTGCCCATCATTTCACTCTGGAATGCCTCCTCATTTTTGGCCATTTGTCAGGTTATGTTTAGAAAACCATAACAATTTAAGATACTATGCAAAGTATAGCATATTATATATTTTCGTGTTCAGTATAAAACAGGCTACAAGGAAATAATAACAAATACTAACTTACATGTAACAGAAAAAAATTATTTATGTAAAAAAAGGTTTTTATGAAACAAATTTTTTTCATCATGTTTGCGCTCCCTCAAATTGCTCAAATAATTATTTTATAAAAAATCTGAAATAGCCATTTTGTTTGAAATTTCATAACGAATAAGAATATATATACTTATATAAATATATAAAAATAAATAGAAGTACCCATGTTCAAAAACCTTTATATGTACACGAAACCCCTACTGCCGAGTCCGGGTCCTATGAGAATAATCACCAAATAAATTATAAAAATATTGTTAAGAATGACATTAGGCCTACATATGTTTATAACACTAAGTACAAGGAGAAAGGTAATAATTCATATGTTATTATAGAAAATTCACGCAAAATACACAACAAAACACTAACCCAATAACACGACTCTAACACAATGCAAAGTATACGGCTCGAACAGCTGTTGGCGTGAAGTCGTAACACCAGTAAATAATTGTAGGCTAATCATACGATGTAGTGCATAGAGTATAAAAATTGCAAATAGTACTAAGGACGTAGATTATGATTTCCTCTTTCCAATGGTACACGTAAAAGTACATTTTCGATGTACCGTGAGTAGCTACGAGAAGATTAAGTCGCGCCGGTTTTATCGCCAGATTCCGGCGAATGGCAGCTGGAGAGTTAAAATTGTAAAATTAACATCAGAACATCATACAAACGTGACGAGAACATGTAATGCAACCATTGTAAACAAAGCGACATAACCTCACAACTGGAGTCTGATGTTTTAACTAACAAAAAACTCAACGCATAGAGTAAGCAAAACGAAACATACCTCAGCAGAAAACGTATGATGTGTAGAAAACAACTATACTATATTCAATGTAGTTTTAACCAAAAATGTATTCACACCATTGCTTTTTGTAAAAACTACCTACCGTCAATAAAACGGCGGTGAACCTTCCGACGACCAGGCGTGGCATCGATTGATCGACTGTAAAACCTTTCGAAGGTTAAGCTGTAGGTCTCTTAAATGCCATTGGCTGTTGGGCTATTAACCCATTCAGGTTCAATTTTTTTTAAACTTATATTTCGAGAAGACAACCGGCTCTGTTCGAGGACTAACATAAACCATCAGGCAATTTATCAAGAACTTAGTAAACAACATTCTGTACTGCTACCTATGATCTAATTTCGAACCTATCTCAATTGGTAGCTGGAGGAATATAACTTAATCATTGAAAAAAATGTGTTAGGGCCTAAAGGATAATGATAATTAATAGATCATAGATGAATATTGCCATAAGCCCTTAAAAGTGGCATTCAAATTTATCGATAGTCCAGTCTACATCATTCTTCTGTTTGAGTTTGTGTTCCTCGTCAACATGTGCAACTAAGGTACTTGAGTTATCTCCCTCAAACATTCAAGTTATATCTTCGATACCGATTGAACCTGCCCTTCACTTTTTGTACATGGATCTGTCAATGAACAGTGAGCTGTGGCTTGATAGTGTAATATACGAATTTGGTCCATACTAAACTAGAAATTAATGATTAATGTTCAGTCCAACAAAATTAAACGCGCCGCCATTTTATATGACGCCGCCAAGATTCTTTGTGAATCTGTAGCAAACTATTCTGAGGGTTTGAACAATTGGTAACAGACTAAAAGTAATTACACCATCAAAAAATTAAACTAATACTAATTGTTAGAATGAATATGCAGCTATGATTTAAAATAACCAAATATTGGAATGATATCCTTACCGAGAATATACAAGGAGAGAACTCTGACTCAGCAACGGCAAATGGCGTCGACGTCAAGGCAAGGGCAAGAGGGAGGAAGGAAGAAGAATTATTCTCTTCACTTCGGAAATTTCCATTCTGCATGGAGGGGATGAGAGGGCGGAGTCAAGGAAAGAGGAATAAGAACTGGTATAGTTATTACAGTATAAAATGCATTTTTAGCCAAGCTTTAGTAATAGCAGAGAAGAACGGATTATAACTTACTTATAACTATAACTTTTACTTACTTATATTATAACTTTACTATCTGTTCATCTATGGTAGTAGCTTTGTTTATAGAAGTTCAGTAAGTTAGTTAATCTACTTTAAATGGCAAACAGGTATTTTAAGCTAAATATGAATGAGAAATTAGTGTACGATGATTTTGGTGGGATTTGTAGGCTTGTTACTAACTAAGGCTGACATGTTCTTTAGACTGAACTGTTAATTAATAGCCCCAACACAGTCAATGGCATATCTAAGGGGCCTAGTTTAACGTGGAGTCGAACCATTGCCTCTGAATTAGGAACTGGTCTAATTAAGAGGATTTTCTTTGTGAATTAACCTAGTATACCTAATTATAATAGTATGGACACTAATCAAGAGAACACTTCACCCACCGACCATCGCTCACAACAATTCACAATTCGCAACCTCCAAGTAGCTGGATGATTTTTTTTGACATGGATATGTCTTAGTTCTGGGGGGTGTTTTATTTTTAAGATGGAAAATATGTAACAGGTTTCCATTGAAACCACCAGAGTTATTGTGTTGAATTTTTAATATAAAAGAATAAGAACAGCTGTTTGGATGAACTGAAACCATTCCCTTTAGACATATCCATGATCTAACTATTTCCCACAGGGAAGTAAATATAAACATTTTTAACAATGATTTATTTCCGGATCAATATACAATATTTACACAGAATATTTAACAATAATTCGACTTAACTTTAATAAGAAAAACATCGAGTGGGTTCGCCCTTTTTTGAGACACCCGGGAACATAAGAGGAACATAAATTTTACACATTTTTTAACAAAAGAAAGTAAAACTTATTTAAACAATGAATTTATAATTGTGTTGTTAATCTAGATCAAGAAAATCCTGAACGAGTCTAGGCTTTAATCGTCTATTAAGAGTCAGTTGACCAATATTGAATTGCACGACTGCCCCAGGCACTTGATCCAATGTATAGATAAAGTTTGTTGAACATTTTCTTATAAAATCTTTAATGGGGTTTACACAAAGTTCTTCATGGAGATGTTTATTCCTAATAAACCAAGGAGCGCGTTAACACTAATACGGAGAATTTAGTTCTGAAAAATTTGAATTCATTTAATTTTTGAATCTGAAGCTGAATACCCCCAAACGAGGGAAGCATATACATAATTAATGGTCTTATTATTAATAATACTATATATAATATAATAATATATTATAATAATAATATATATTAATATATAATATAATAATAATAATAACAATAATAATAAATAGTGTTTTATTTCATAACATGTACACAACATTCAGAAAATAAACAAAACAGTACCAATAGAGGAACCTTACATATACATATGATACATTAAAATGGTGCACTCAGGTTTCCATTTTGATTTTCTGTTAATTAACGGGAAGAGGGTTGCTAGGCGGGCATAACCTTGAGTCAATTTATTGTTGGTATGTAGATTTCAATTAAGTTTTTTGTCAAGCCATATACCAAGATATTTTACTCCATGATCATCTCTGTTCCAAGGTAAAAAAATTCCGTATATATGAATTTCATGAGGCTGAAGATACTTTTTCGAAGAAAATATTTTTATTTCACATTTACTTGGATTAAGGTTAAACCGCCACTTCAAAAACCAATCAATCAGAGTGTCAATAGATAATTGTAATGTTTCGGCCGCTATAACAATATTTGAATTTTGACAGATAACGGCAGTGTCATCATAAAGTGCCAAAGCTGCGTCTTGAAGTTTCAGCATATCCGACAAATGTATGTTGAAAAGCACAGGACCAAGTATCTATCCCTGTGGCACTCCAGCTTTAATTGGTCCAATTGAGGAAGTAGAAGAATTAATTTTGACAGAAAATGTTCTGTTGAGTAAAAAAGATTTAATGATATTTATTAAGTGGAGAGGGCGGCTGGATGATAGTACACGCCACGGTCCCTGTCTTTCTTTTTTTATCATATATGGTCGTAGCTTCGCTCGTCTTTACTTCTCTCTGGTATTTAATACAGGCCCTACAGTTAATAATAATATTTTTATTGTCATCAAAACAAATATTTGTAGTAGACACAATCAGCTGTTCAAGGCAAATATTCACTATATTCAGTTGTCACCATGCCTACCAGATTTTTTTGTTGACATGGATATGTCTTAGCTCTGGAGGAGGGGTGTTAGTGATTTTACTTTCTCCCCTTATACATATGGAGAAAGTATTGTTTTCGTCAAAATTTTCGAATTTGAGTTGAGGGTGGATATATCCGTTTTGGGGTCCCCTGAATCCAAAAAAGTGGGTTTTGGCGTGATGTCTGTCCGTCCGTGTGTGTGTGTGTGTGTGTGTGTGTGTGTGTGTGTGTGTGTGTGTGTGTGTGTGTGTGTCTGGATGTGTACAGTGCCACAGCCTACCCCATTTGTCCGATTTAGATGAAATTTGGCATGTATATATATAGTCACCGTATCTCCAGGCGTTTTTTTCATTTTTTTGAATTTTTTATTTTTAAGGGTAGTTCACCCCTAAAAACCCTTAAAAAACGTGAAAAATCCAATTTTCTCAAAAATGGCTCTAACGATTTTGATTAAAATTTGATAGTTTATAGTGCACAGAGCACTAAATAATTTGACACCAACCGCATGTCTGTAAAAATGACGGTTCAAAAGTTATGGGCTTTCAAATGTCAAAAAAATCAAATTTTTAAATTTTCAGCGAAAACAATAAAAGTAAAGTATAACTTGACTGGTACCAATGAAACCAGCTTAAAAAACTAAACAAATTAGTACTTTGAATTATTTGTCTACGACTAACGGTTCCAGAGAAAAGTTAAATTTACTGTCCACGATAAACGCAGTACGTTGTCTGAAAGCGCCCAATGTTATTCTTATGGAAAATATAAAAAAATCAATTTCCTCCTTACTTTCCACCCGTTTTCTATGAAACTTGGAATGAAGTGTAAGGTCAAATCACCGAACAAAACCAGCTCAAAAAGCTTGGTATTAACGGGGGGGGGGGTCCCACATACAATTTGAACAATAAACTATTAAATGATATTTAGAATTACTTTGTATAACATTATAGTTTTATTACAGATTGTCTTTTTTTAAATTTACTTAAGGGAGAAAGTATGTGTCAGTCCACTGGTACCGTTTATTTAAGATTGAAAACATGTAACAGAGGTTTCCATGGAAACTACCAGGACTATTGTATTGAATTTTTAATATAAAAGAATAAGAACAGCTGTTTATAGATGAATTGAAAACATCAATAATTCTCGTCCCTCGTCATCAGTTCAATGTCCCTTTAGACATATCGATCTGACCTATTACCCACAGTGAAGTAATAAAAATTTTTATCTTTGTAAAAACCCCACCAGTTGAAATGTAATCAATTTGCATACTACAACTCACATTTCTTCTGACCATTTTATGCTCTTTATTGTATTTTTTAAATGAGTTTGAAGTAAACATTATTACAACCTACATCTTCCATATAGTGGTGACCCCGAATATAAATTACTTTTGTTTATATTGTGTTATCTAATTTTTTTTATTACGTTACTCCATTTTCTACGACGATTTTGATTTGATTTTAATTTTGACGACACACATTTCTACTAAATTGTATCGCAGCCCAATACTCGACATGAAGCAGAAGTAGAAGATGTAAATACGAATCCTACTCCATCAGATCGGTACGTCACACTTCGCTCAAAACTAATCGAAAGAAACTACCTCCCTTTTTACCTCACCTAGACTGATTCTCAATCAGACCATAAACAATCCATAGCCTGGCCTAATAAATATAATCCAGCTTAATCATTGTCCATTTTTCCCTCTTCTCTGCCTATACTGTCTTCACTCGACTGATAGATTGCGCCACAAATCATCTTACAATCAAATCAACTCTCATTCATTCTTGGCTTAAAATACCTATCTTGTGGTATGGTCGCCATTTCAATAATCTAATCTATAGAATGACAGCATCAATTAGACGTGCCCACAAAGGAAAAGGAAATTTGACTGGTCCCATGTCTGGCAAGGTCAACCGGGACGACGCGGGATATGTATGTATGTATGATTCCTGGGACCAACTTATATATTTGGTGTTACACTTTTGTTGGCATTATGTTCCCTTAGAGTTTAGACTCATTGTGTCGTTTGACCAGGTGCATAACTTGACGAGTCACACCCAAATACGTGCTACATCCAAACTTGTATGTGAGCGTTTCGTTTGGCCTTCAATACGCAAAGATTGTCATAGTTGGACCAAGTAGTCCTGAATCCCATGTCAAAAGTGGCCAGACATGTTTCGTCACCATTGAGTGATTTTGTGTCGCTAACAAAGAGATGAACCGTCAGACCTAGAGTGCGATTTTCACCCTAGCGACACCTTACTTGGGGGGCTGGTGTAGTGGACACAATCAGCTGTTCAAGACAGTATTCACTATGTCAGTTGTCACCGGGGCAACCAGTTGTTATTTTTGTTTGTGTTCATTTTTGTATAAACCCACCAGTTTAAATGTAATATATTTGCATACTACAACTCACATTTTTCTTATGGCAATTTTTCAGATATAATTTGTTTTGGTTTATTTTATGTGAGATTCAAGTGTTCATAATTACCACTTACAATCTCCATATATTTATTTCTCATTAGCAATGTTAAAAAAACAAACCGTTTGGTTTTAAACTGATTATTGAAATACAAAAATGAGAAGATTATATGTAACCTAATCAGTTTCACACCAAATTAAAAATAAAAAAATAAATAACAAATGCATTAAGTGGTAACAAATATATTATAGATATTATCATTTACTTGTTCCATTAATTCATCAATACTGTAGAACGCGTAGGTGATTAAATATTTTTTAAATATAATTTTTTAAGTATGGATTACATCTAATCTAATATCAAGTGTTCGCTATTAAAATACACAGTCTTTGATAGTCACTGACCCGATTTACAATTAATTAACTACCACTGTCAGTTATTTTCGCTTTCATTAACTGTCACTTCACTGCTTTGTCACTACACGCACAGCGCTGACTGGTGATATTTGGTGTGGGCAAGTGGTGACTGCTGCAACGCGCAGAGTGCTGAGTATTTAGTTTACTTTGATTATTGATCAAATGTAAATAAGATTATTGGAAAAGAAATCCACGTTTCACTTTAAAACGTCATGAACAATGATCATGCAAATAATATCCAGCCGACTGCCATCCGTTTTAATAAAAAGCTTTATAACAAGGATCTTATGAGAGCGAGCGCTTCTAGTGTTATTATAGTTAGTGGAATAAGAAATCAAAATGAGCTATTAATATAATTAATTCGTTGTAGCGATACAAGCAACTTGGTTTTCTTGTAAGCTCCAAACTCTGATGTGGTAACACTGGAACTCACCGACGATTGGTTGTTTGTTATTGGCTGCTGCCTGCTGCTTAAGGTTCGAATACAGCCAGGAAGACAACGTTACACCAAAACAAAACCCAAGCCCAACGGCAAATCAGGCAACGGTGTGTTTGTGACGGTGTGGTGTGGTTGTGAACTCAGGTGGGGTGTGTGACGCCATCTTATTTGCAGGAAGTTGCGATAGATCTTCCCGTTGGCTTTTTACTTTCAAAGTTATTTTTGCATTACTCATATTCAAATGTAAAATGCCAGTAAAAGTTGACATTGTTCCTCCTCCGCCAGCAAACTCTAAACAACCAGGAGTAACAAGGTCACTTTTATACAACGGATCTAGGTTCCAAGGTCATCAGAAATCAAAGGGAAATAGCTATGAAGTCGAAGTTGTTTTGCAGGTTAGTTCAGAATATGGTGATTTTTGTGAGCTACTTGTTAAAGTTATAACAAAATTGAGTGTCCATTGTAATTTTCTTTGTGAAGAGAAAGTGCATCAATATTTCATAAGTCAATAGAAACCTAACTTTCATTTTCTAACCATAAGGTGGTTAGGTTTACTAACTTTGAACTTTACATTTTGGCGAGGTGTTAGATTTCATCACAGCACCCTACCAAACTTATGCATTGAACAGTTCAATATATAATTTCAAACAACCTCCTGGACTTTGAGGTATAATTCAGACCTCAAGACTGATGCTGCGAACTTGAGTGCCAAGAATCACTTCCACATTCACCCTAGGCCTAGGCATATATTTGAATTGATAAATAAAACCATACAATTTGTTGTTCCCTGAATAATTCATTATTATTATTCTCATAGAATGAAACTTATACAAAATATTAAAAGTTAACAACCCCTTTTATTGTCTAGAAGATTTTCTCAAAACATAAAATTTGGATTTTTAGTTCATATGTACTGTTTTTATTCTACTGGCCTTGCTGGTGTTGTATTTAGGTGTACCATACTGGTCATTGTCTTCTTAGATAGAATAATGTTAGGTTTTTGTGTAAGATTTGAGTTATATCTTGCTAGTTCTTGTGTTTGTGTATATGATTGTGAATTATCTGTAACTTACATCCTTACTACCCAACAATAAAGCCATTGCATTTCATATCTTGTGAATTCATGTAAAAATTGTAAAAATCATGACCCAAGTTACCAATATCTTAGGGTAATGGTTAGCTGATAATATTTTATTAGCTTTTATTGTATTTTTTTACCGTCACTTGGAAAAATTCTGATCTGATTTAGATTATACTAATTGAAATGGTGACTCTACCACAAGCTTGGTATTTTAAGCCCATTTATGAATTAGAAATGAGTGTAAGATGATTGTGGCACGGTCTTGTAGTCTTGTTACTGACTAAGGCAGACATGTTCCTTAGACAGGACTGATACTAAATAGTCCAATAGCTGATGTGAACTAAGGATGCTATAGTTTAACATGGATTCCGAACCATTGCCTCTGAATTTCGTCTGAATTTGAGTATTGTCAGGCCATTTTTTGTACGATTATATTAAGACTTTCCTTCAATCCATTTACTTTAAATTTCACTTTATTATTTGCAGCATGTCGATGAAGAAAATTCATATCTCTGTGGGTATCTAAAAATAAAGGGTTTAACAGAAGAGTTTCCTACATTGACTACATTCTTTGATGGAGAAATCATCAGTAAAAAATATCCGTTCCTCACACGAAAATGGGATGCTGATGAAGATGTAGATAAAAAACATTGGGTAAGTCCAAATGGCATACTTGTAAGTAGACAATTGTTCAAAGCAAACTAAGATATTTATATCTTTGGAATTTGTTCCTTTGTGTTTTCTTCTTTACATTAATTAGAGAAAATCTCGTTGACCATGAAACTTTGAAGATGAAAGTCGGCTGAGAAATTACAAGTTGTTCTGTGTTATCTAAAATCCTCGAAAGAATCGAGAAATCAAATTCAAAAGACCATACTGTTAACGGTGATTCCCATTATTAGACTTGACAATTATAGGGCCAATAGCTTATTCCTATACCTAAATGATGGATACACAATTTAATGTGTTTTATGTTTGTGTCTCTGTGATGAAGTTTTAACGTTAATATGTCACAGGTCCAAGTCTGAAAATAAAAAAGGTAATAGCCTAACAAAAATTCTTACTAACAAAAAGAGGAAAGGTAATAAATGGCAAACATAATTGATAAAGACTGAAAAAGGTTGACGAACAATTGTCAATGTTTCAAACTTCATAACCTGAAACAAAAACATATTGATAGACTTACGTAATGAAACATGCGCAATGTATTTTTATCCCAAACAACACTTGGATGCCACTGTATTATGGGCTGTGAGTAGGCTTATTTTTGAGTCCAGAAAACTCTGTTGTTCTTCTCTCATTTTTATGAAATATCGTATTGTGCCTGTTTAATTTTACCTCAAATTTTTCAAATTTAAATTGAACAAGGTTGTTGGGCTGTAGACTATGTATCAAGCTTTGTTGTAGATAAACTAATGGGTTTGGCCTAATTGTTCTTATTTTTTAATAGGACGAATGAAATAGAATCAAAATATAAAAAGATAACCAAATTAATAAAAGAGTTGGCTGTAGGAAGGAAGGTCATTTCCTAAAATTTACTTTAAAAAACTTTTAATTTGATCAGCCGGAATCATAAAGTTTTCTTAGTTAAGGGCACAGATGTCAGCTCATCCTAGGGATCGTATATAGAATGTGGTAAGCCTCGGATAACGTGTTGTCTGTGGTAATTGCTTGTAGCATCAGTTTCGGTAATTTAATTTCAAAATAAATAGCCTAACTTTATTTTTCACAATGTTTTTTACCCGTATAAATGTTTAAATAATTGATTCTGGTGTAGGCCTATATATTTTATTTATTATATCCTCAAGATGCAATATAAATTAAATTTAAGACTTATAACTTGATCGATTTGATCATTTGTAGGAATTTGCACAAACTGAAGTGAGACAGGTAAATTTGTTCATATACTTAAGTAAGGATTTATAGCAATGGAGTGTTGTCTGAGTTTATGAACATTATTTATCGTATAAGAGTTACATAGGTATATGATGACATTGCGTGTGCTTGTTGTTTCGGATTTCGTACGATTTTCACATATAGGCTTACCCTCAGGTGGGAAGATTCGATTCGTCCGAGACGGTGATTCGTCCAGACTGACCAAACCCGGGGACGGCAGACAATACGGTTCGGATTCGTCAAAGACCGAGTGAGTGACACCGTAATCGATATCAGGTCGCTTCCATCGATGTACAATTTTAAGACTGGATCTCGCTCTTTTCTACCCGTCGTTTAGTTTTGATTAATTGTTTCTCGGTTTCCCTTTATAAATAAAATATGATCTCAGTAATTCGTTAATTTGGTACTACTTTTGATTGAGCACATTACTTTGGTGAAGTAAAAAATTTATCTGTGTCTAGTATTGCAAATTATACAATTTTATATTCTGTCTAGGAATGATTTGGTGAAGAATAATTTGTGAAACATTTATTTTATGCTTGGACAAGCATAAAATCCCTTCATGAAAGAAAAGATTGATGTTTAGTTTTTACACTAAAATTTTTGCTACTTGAAATAGGCCTAATACAATATTGTATTTTAAATCTATTATGGATAATGCTTTAAGAACTGGTTAGTTTGCACATTACCTGGTTGTAAGTGTTGCAAATGGTTTGGTTCATAGGCCTATATATTTTTCTCATTTAATATTAATGTATTCCTAACTAAAATGGTCCGGTAAACATTTTCAACTTTATTTTGTTATTTTCTAGATACATGAAGATTAAAGTGATATGAAAAATATACAACATTTTCTTAATGAAAAAACTAATTTTGCTCTCATGACTTGAACAGGAACAATTCCCAGGAACAATTTTTTTTAGTAATTACTGTTTTTGTAAATAATCTATGATTCTATTATCACAAAAAATAAGGCATTTGAATCCTCAAATTAACTTAATTTTTTGTGCTTGTTTGCGTTGTGATGTTTGGGACTTATTTGTGTTACTTTTATTACAATATTAAGTCGGTTTTATTCATCAAGGGCAGTGATCCATTCTTAATATTTATAAATCGATGCCGTTTTAAGTCCGGTAATCTCGGACAGCAGATTTTCGACCTTTTTTTGTCATTAGTTTAGGTCTAGGACTCAATAATCAACCCGATAATTTTAAGGCTCGGAAGTAAATCTACAAAATTTTGTGATATTTATAATTTTTGTTCATTGTTACTGGTTTCAAGAACTCAATACTTTATATAAGTATTTTAAATGATTGGATTAGCATTTCAAATGATTGAAACAGTCAGAGGATGTTGAAAAGTATTATAGACGAATGTGTACATTCTTGTAGCTACAATTAATTTTGTTTATTTACTTAAGAATTATTTCTGTGAAAGTTCAATAATTGTTAGTATAAATGTCTTCCAATTAAATGTGTAAGTTTTAAATTTATTCCTGTTTTGGTTTTCTATACATTAGTCTACAACCATGAGACTTGCCGTATTTCGGCCCCTCATGATTTGATCAATATCCAGGGAATCGTTTTACCCCCTGTGATTGAGTTTATAATGGCAGACATGATTAAATTTTCTTCCTGCTTAATTTTAGACCATACTGAAAAGGGCCTTTTTTAAATTGGTAGCGTATTTCTAGGTAGCCGTATGTGTTTATTTTTACCTCAATTTTTTCTTTCAGTAATTTACCATTTAAATGATAGAAGTTTCATTGATTTTACCCCAAAATGGTCAAACTAGGGGAAGCGAATACTAGTTACAGTGTGTTTTTTTGTGAATTTTCATTGAGGAAATCTTGCGTAATTGTATAAGTTAAAAACTTGAAAGCTGCTTCACTTAGTTACTCTTACAAAACTGGCAATGATTAAAGAATTATTTGAATTAGCCGTACCATTGTTTGTGATATGTACTGTTACTTTGTAATAAGCAGTAGAGAACATTTTATTTGTAATGTTGCTTAAATTAAAATTGTTCCTGTTTGATGGTTTGGAAGAATTGGAAGTGGCTCCACAAAATTTAACTTCATTTACAAATTAATGATGCTGATTATTTTTTAGATCACATAGTTTGGAACTTTAATGGAAACTTGTGGCAGAACGGTTCCGATTTGAAATTATAAATGAGTAAATTAGTTCATATTTGTTTGGTCAGTACGAAGTTTTTACACTAGATTTTGTCTTCATTATATCTAATGAATTGTTGATTATTTAATCACTTAAAGAATTAAAATGTATTGACGGTCTGATTCCGATTTTAAATTTCCCCAACTTTAGTTATGAAAAAATCAGCTTAGTATTTGGATAATCTGTGTCTCGGTTGGTATAGTGTGGCAGATTCCAAACTTGAGGTGGAGAAGTCACATAGAACATAGTTATCCTAATTACTTTTTACTTTCTACCATCTATATTTTCTGTTAGTTTAAGTAGAAAGTACACCAGAGTCTTGGTAATTTAAATTAATTGGGGCCGAACCCTGTTCGAATTACTGAGTTGTTCGGATCATTTGGAAGTGCAGTGTAAAGTTGCATTAAAAGTAGGCCCTACTAATAAAGTCCATTATTTTAGACCCGAATGATGTATTTAGAGACGTTTTGAACTTACGTCCTATTACAGTTCAAATATAGGTTTGTCCACCACATCTTTTACATGAACGGCATCAAGTGTTCCTGCAGAGACATTTTATCCGTTATGGACCCGTCATTAGAAATATAAACACAAAATTTGATAGAGGAAAGGGAAAAGGAAGGAGGAATGGCCACCCGAAAACTAAAAGCATCCTTACATCTGAATTTTTATAAGTATATAAGCCTGATAAAAGGCCTACATACGGTCAACAGTAACGTATGTAGGCCTACCTTTTACGCGATTGCAGTCATTGTAGATGAATTCAAATGTTCAAAAAGTAGTTAGCCGAAAAACAATGATATAGAGTCAGACTGTGAGAATCGAAAATATTGTGATGTACTGTGTGTGTAGCTCTAGACATCGCCCTTTACTATCTTGAGCAACAGTGCTACATCCGAATGTTTGATGATAATATTATGAGACGTTGGCGCAACTTGGCTAAGAGGATGTCTTTGTTACGCCAAAAGACGATAATTCAATTCTTATGCTCCAAATTGTAAGTTATTATATATTATTAACATAGTGTTCATGCGGTAATGTAAAATTAGTGTAACTGTGCCATAGATTAAAATGTTATGATTGAAATTACATTGCTTCGTTTTTAATTTAAACTCAGTTACCTTTTTCCCTATCAGATTGTTTGGCTTAGCTGGACGTTTGGATTACTGGGACTCTGGTGTATTGTTTTTGTTAAAAGTTTTAAATTTGAATTTTCAGTGTATATATCTGTTTTGGAACACCCTGAATCCAAAAATTGGTTTTCAAAGAGATATCTGTGTGTGTGTGTCTGGATTTGTACAGAGGCACAGCATAGCCTACACTGTTGATTCAGGTTCAATTTAGATAAAAATATTTTCAACTTGTATTAAGAGGGTGTCTGAACCAAATTTCTTTTTAAATGTTATTTTAATATGAATTT
The DNA here is from genome assembly GCA_023375725.1 of Nephotettix cincticeps. Taxonomy (NCBI): domain Eukaryota; kingdom Metazoa; phylum Arthropoda; class Insecta; order Hemiptera; family Cicadellidae; genus Nephotettix; species Nephotettix cincticeps. The sequence continues at coordinate 150,097,751 of CM041786.1, forward strand.
AGGTATCATGTTATTTAAATGTGATAGTTTTAATACATATATGTATTATTTAGTCCTCTTTTAAAGAGGGAAAAAATGTATATGTTAAATTGTTAATTAATCTTCCAGATTTGATATTTAAGTTCAAATTTGCACTTCTTCTCCATTCATCTTGTAAAAACTACACATTTACTAAATAATGTCATGAATTGTGTATACAATAATAACAGTAAGGTTTTAACACTATTTACAGTAATTATTTAAAATCAAAACTCGACGCACAGGTCACAAGACGCAAGGGTGCAACCAGAGGTTGCACACGGAAGTTAACTCCAGGCCATCACACGGATCGACAGGGCGCACACAGAAGCTACTTCCAGCCACGGGCAAAACTGAACAAAACTAATAATTATAAGTAGTAGGTGTCAGTATTGACTTTAATTTGATTCTAGGAATGGCGCTAAAGGTACAGAGCCGCTCACATTGCCGACACCCTCCCAAAATAGTGAAATGCAGAAAATAAAACAACCCTGGAGGTAATCTCCGTGATGCGCCCTCTCTAAGGTTTATAGTTTATTTGTGGATTGTGCTTAATGCCGTATCAGCACTCTCTGAACTTTGCTTCATACACCCCACATATAAATCTTTCGGGTTGGATGGGTAAAGTATAGGTAAAAGAGGCTTGCCACCATATTAAGAAATATCCAAATAAAATAACTTTGTTTTTTGTTGGAAACATTTTGGTGTTTGAGAGTTTTGATACTGTTAACGGTATAATTATAAGGTATTGTTAACGGTATCGTTCAGATACCATTAGATATGTGGCTCTGGTTAGTCTCATGTGGCCTAAAACTGAACAATTCTTTACAGTCAGGAAATTGACTTCCTAACCTAAGACCTCAGGTATATTTCTGTAATTCTATTGCAGAGCAAGTTCAGTTCGTTCTACCAGTATGCAAAGACGTTCAACTCGGACTGCTTTGACTACGATGGTCTCAATCTGACGGACTATGTATTTATGAGGTGGAAAGAACACTTTCTCGTGCCCGATCACACGATAAAAGACATTAACGGGGCCAGCTTCGCAGGTTTCTACTACATTTGTTTTCAAAAGTCTGCTGCGACCATCGAGGGCTACTATTACCACAGAAGTTCTGAATGGTGAGTCAAAATTGGTTTTCCTGATCATATGTTTATGAATTTAAATGTAGTGGAATTTGGATGATTCAAATTTCTATTTTTATTCCTTTATCTAGTTAATTCAAAACTCTCACCGATAATTAGATTAATATGTTGGATCTTCATAAAGCTTTATGCGTTAAAAGACAACTATTGGATTTAAAATTACTGTACCAAGAGTTCCTAAAAAAGTTTGAATCATTGAGGGTGTTTAAACTTTCATCGGTAAACGTGGTTTTAAGGTTATCCAAGGACGCTGGAAGAATATGTTTAATCTCCCAGCTTCCTTGCTTTGAAAATTGCTTTACTTTTCAATCACTTATCAATCAAACGTTATCCCCATCTCTATTGTGTTTGTTTGGTACAGATTAGCTTTTTAAAATTGGTTTTCTCTAAAATTTAATGTCTCAAATTTATTGGATCTTCCAAGAAAAGGGTTTTTTAAAGCGGAACTGTTCAAAATTATGGAGAGTACATCTGCAAGTGTAGAGATAGAAAACAAGGGAATTAATGAGTTCTTGTATTATTTGTAAAAATTATCACATTCTTGTATTTCCAAAATGGCAATCATAATAACACACAGAGTAAAAAAGACACTCAAATGCCATCCCAGCGTTGAAAACAATATTTGGTAGCCAGGAATCAGTTTTATACAACTGAACAATGTCCAGCTTTCTGCAGACATCTCAATATAGTTAAGGAATTATTTTTGGGACTGGTCTATTTTTAGACTATTGTATAATACTAACAAACAAACTAACTAAACAAACTAGCAGTTAATCTATTTAAATTAAATTTATAAACAAATACAGTAGAACCTCTCTAATCTGACCTAGGATGGTACGTCACTCCGGTTAGTCCCACCATGCTCAGGCTTGCAAGCATGTGCCTGTCACTGATGGGACATCTGTCTAGCCGTTGCTTTTGGTTTGTTAAGGGTTTTTTGGGATTAACTACCCGTAAAATTAAAAAAATGTGCTCTAGAGATGTGGCTAAAAAGCACCCATGTACAAAATTTTATGAAATAGGACGATCAGTGTAGTCTCGGGGTTTGTTCACAAACAGACAGACATCAGTCCAAAAACCACTTTTCTGGACTCAGGGAGCCTCGAAAAAACTATAACTTAGGTATAAAATATTATCTGTTAGTAATTACCAGGTAGCTCAACCTAAAAATTCACACAAACAACCAAGCTGAATACCAAGGTCAAGATTTAGAGCATCAGAGGTAGCAAAACCTTGGAAAACTCATGGAAATCTCCATTATTGTGAATTTTCTGTTTTTACTCAGACTCAAGCATTGACTTTTTCGATAAGTTCGGCAGTCACCAGACTTCCACGTCGCAATTCACTATAAACTTTAACTCGGTCACTTTTAAATTCTAAGACACACTCAGGGATAATGTTGTTCCCAAACACATAACAAAGTTCTCTATAAACTTATATCAGTTTACAGTTTTTTTACCGTCAGAAACCTTGTCACTACACGCACCTCACAGTTTGCGGCATTTTTTACTTACACAGAAATTTCAAACTGTCACTGTAACTCAACCGAGTACAGTACGAACCCCTTAACTAGGGAGGTTAGACGCCGACCGAGTTGCGTAAAACCCTGACACCAAGATCGCCGCGCTAGCCCCAACTGGATTCAGACGAAAACGTAATCTATTTTCTGGACGGTGAAAACTATACGGTATATTGCCTTTCTGGAAAAACTTATTGCACGATTAGACGGGTTAAAATTAAAAATTTCTACTTCTTGGGGAGAGTATTGTAGCACATTTCTATTTTGAATTAATATAATATTTAAGTCCCCAATCTTTAAAAAAAACTATTTTTGGTAGTACAGTAGAACCTCGATTATCCGGGGTAATCGGCGGGAGAGGGGACACGGATAACTGAAAACACGGTTAATCCGAATGAAGAAAATAATTCAAAGTATTCACGTAAAAACCGCCCTAGTCTATTATTAATACATCATTAGTTGTCAGCATGCTTTAAACAGATCTTCGTCACTGATAACTTTGAATGCGGGCATTTTGTTATCGCATACAAACCATTATCTGATATTTTTACAAGGATTATAAACAATTTAATTTAATTAAAAATATTACAATATACAGACAAACAAACAGTTAAATTGAAACAATAGATTTAATGAAATGAATTGAAAAACTAGTTCAAAACTGTAACTCATCGACAGAATAATCAAAACTGGAACTAAAAACTCAAGTCAGCTGAGCTGTTGTTCAAACAAAACATGGCTGAGGGGAGGGATGATGACTCATCGACTTCTGGCAGTCTCCTTCCTTATCTCTCTTCCTTTGTCCGTCTTCACTCTCCCCGCTCACACACATGCGCAGTATCTATTGCGCAATATAGTGCATGTGTCGTCATAGCCATGGGCCAATCAGATACTGAGTTGTGTCGTGAACAGCCGTGTAATTAAGAAATATTGATAGTCTGGCGCTTGCTTATTTCGTCAGAATGTTGATCGATATTTTATTTTTCATTCAAGTTCTTCTTTATCTACTCTTTAGTTAATACCTAGAATATTTTCAGTAAAATTATTATAATAATGTTCAGTTTGTTTCAAAACTAATTTTACGTTAGTAAGAGTATTATTAACACGTATTTGAGATTAAAAAAGTTTTCAAGAGAAAATTGACGATGAAAAACTTCTTTTAAAATAATAATAATTTGCCAGTTTTGGACCCCGGTTAACCCGCCGCCCGGTCGATCCACCCCCGGATAATCGAGGTTCTACTGTATACTATATTTATTTAACACTCGAGAGGGAGCTTACGGAGTTTTCCTCCGCATGTAGTTTTTCTTAAAATAAATACGCATATCGGTTCTCGATAGCTGTGTCAGGCTCAGTACCTCACGCGTCTCATTCCAGGAATCCCCCGAAACTATTTACAACTCCCACACTTCTTTTGTTTCCTTGTAGTTGCAATGCAGTGAAGCGATGCCAGTTTGCCGAGGCTTTCTCTAAACGGAGTACACATATGAACGTTTGTGTGAACCAAAATATAATTTTGTTTTTATTTAATTTATAATACTATCATTATCATTTAATATATTTGGTTTGCATCAATCGATGTTCAATTTTATTATTGCCGAAAAATACTCCGCATACGCCCTCTCCCGTAACACCATTCTTATACTAGAAAATTACTATGTTTATTACTATGTTTGTTACTCAAGTTTAGTTATTAATTAATTTAATTAACAATGGAACTTTATATTTTACCATTTTATTTTAAATTTAAATGCAATGCTATGTTATCAAAACAAGTAAGATGGGTGTTATTCATGCGATTTAGCATTGCGGAGTAAAACTCTGCATGCGCCTTCTCGCGTTTCACCAGTGAAGCGCCCATTCAAGGGTTAACACTTATTTTTATGGTCAGGAAAATTATCTAACAAAAAGTCAAAACATTTAGTTGTTTAATTTCGGTAGACACCAAGGTACTGTTGTGAGTGATTGGATTTGTCATGATATCTGCACGGTGCATGTTATGTTCCAGGTACCAGTCGCTAACCCTAAGTCATGTACCAGAGCACAGTACTCAGATTTACGAGTTCAGGTGAAATCCTAGTGCAAAGACACTGAGTGACATTTGCTACGACAACTATCGTCACACAAAAATTGCGGATTTGGTGAAATCTTAGTCAGTACGGTCGGAAGCTTTGTTATTTTTATTAAAGTTTAAAACTGTTTTATGTCTGTCGATTGTTTATTTTGTTTTCATATTTAGACGTAAGGTCGCTTAGGGTTACCATTTCATCTGTAAATTCGTGTATAGTCCGGTCTGAGTACAATGGATACTTTCTGTGTTAGTTAAGACTGAGGAGATTTTAATCTCGGATTGGAATATTTTATACTCCTTATCTTTAATCTTAATCTATAAGCTTTATTTTGTGACTTTTTAATTACATGTTTGGATCTATTTTATGATTTGAGTTTCATTTGATGAGTTATATAAACCTGTTATTCCTTTCGTTAAAAGAATCATTTTGTTAAACTAGTGTTAGAAAGATTTTTTGAGATTTAATTTTATTTAAGAATAAAGATAATGTGCAGATAAACTTGTATGCGATTTTAAGTGGAATATTTAAATGGTAACCTTTTCGAGATTTTTATTATTCTACTGGGTTGTGAATTAAATTTTCATTTAATCTTAACATAGTTTGAATTGCAGTATACTGTAATATTTTTTTAAATAAATTCAATAATGATGGTATCAGTTTGTTTTCTGTAGATATATTTTTGTAAGGTTTCTAAAGGGAACTTTTAAAAGGAAGAATATTGTTCCCTAAAGCACAGTCGCAGAAGACTGACTTCTCTAATTGCTTATAGCATTTTGTTGGAGTATGCACAACAATTGGTGTATACATGGGAATTGGCTTGTAGTATCACTAAAACAGGGAAATAAAATTGGTTTTTCTACTTTATAATTGTATACGTCGAAAATCTCAAATAATTGGATTCAAGGGGGCTCGAAAAATCAAACTAAAAAGATTGTTGTAACTAAAAAATTATTGATGATCAATTCTTATGAGAAAAACTAATCAATGTAAATGAATAATTAGAGTACCTTTAAGCAAAATATTATTTCATGAAAGTGAAGTATTGATTACGATTATTGTAATAAAAAGTATAATTAAATATGTCTTAAAAAGAAATTACAAAAATTTCATCAGGCTTTTAAAGTTCCCTTTGTGGAAAAGCAATCATTCATTTTGCACAAATTTTCATTTTCGGCCATTCAAGCAATCGTATGATCAACGCTCTGCTGTATTTTTAATTTAAACGAGGTTACTTATAACTCATGAGAAACCTATTGTGGAACAAGTTCTATTGTATGGATTAAAGAGTTATTAAAGTAATGTTTGACTGTTTGTGTTTACATAGAGTAACTTAGATTTATTATATTTAAATGCCAGGATAAAATCCGATTAAGTGCTTTCACTTATTAAATAAATTATAGAACTAAGACAATTGAGGTTTCATTAATTTGGAAGTCCTTTGAAGGATCATATTTAAGGGGTTCAGTTTTAGAAAATTGGTAGTTAAAATACTAATTTTTACCGGTAAATGGAAATGTTAAGGAAAAATGCTGAAGTGAGGCAATCATCTGTCATAACTTAACCTAACAACACAATAGTAGTAGCCTACTATAGATTATGTATATACAGAAAAAATGTATAAGACAGGTAAATCTAATATTCTGTGTTCAACATTTTGTTGTAAGCTTACTTTCACAACTCTAATGGTCATGTGGTGAAACATTAATAGGCTTATATATTGATACAAATTGAGATATAAGGAAGCATTCAGTTTTCGGGTGATCAATCCTCCTTCCTTTTCCCTTTCTTCTTTCAAATTTTGTTTTCAAACTATCTTGACAAAATTACGCACCCCTCCTCTAAATAATACTGCAGATCGCCTTTGACCTGAATTGAATGTGTATCACTTCACTTATCACTTGGAACTATCACTGGAAGTAAAGTTTTACCTTATTAGGTTTTGGTTTGGTGGTTGTTTAGTTTATCATTGGTCATACGAAGGAAATAATTCAGAATGGTTTTCAAAATACTCATTTCCCAAATTGACAAATATATAACATTTTACAACAACTTATTATTAATCGAAAGTATAATTCTATTGTAAAATATTGTTTGAGGACAAAACTTGGAAGAAGACAATAATTTTGATTTTTCTAAAGTACAAAGGTAGTCTTTTACACTATTTATTTGCATTAAATAATCCTCGAATTTTGTGTTTAAAATCAACCAAACGAGTGAAGAGAGTTAAAAATTAATCCAATACTATAATACGAGCAAGGTTTTTATCTAATCTAATCCAAATTAATTGTTCCTGAACTTTGAAAGTAAACAATTATTATGAGTAACAATTACTTATCCAGTATATTGTCCCTTCCTGTTGTTAAAAAGAAATGGTAAAAAGAAGAATCAACATAACTAAACTCATTTTATTAAACTAAAAGTATAAAATCAAAAGCAAACAAACATATCTTAAAACCACTTTTCCATTAACTTGTCTTTTCTATTTAACACCGTTTATTTTATTCAAACACAATCAAATATTTAACAAGAGATCGCACGCATCACGCTGGAGTGGGTAGAGTGAATTTCATAGAACTTCTGTTATTCTCATCATAATAATTGAATAGTACTCAGTGTGCAGGTTTGTTGCAATAAGGGTTGTTTTACATGGTAATGTGCTTATATTAAGGCTGATCATTAAGTAAAAAACCCATACAACATTTTATAAAATTATTTCAATAACTAAGCGAGAAATACCGATTTATCTATTCTCGTAAGAATTACATGGGCATTGAATAAATACAGTAGAACCTCGCTAATCCGTCACCTGCGGGACCGGGGGTATGGTCGGAACAACAAAAAGGTCGGATTATCAGAGGAACTCGTATATTAACATAAAAACAAACTTAAACTGTATTTCGAACAAAGAATATTGCATCAAGATTTTATAAAAAGCTACTGTACTGATGAACGCTACAGAAAGCCTAAAAACATTAAATAAATACACACATATACACACTCACGATGTCACCTGTCGATGACGCATCGACAGGTTTCAACTTGAACGGAGTTACCAAGTAAACAAAATGTTGAAAGAAATTTACTGAATTAGACTTTCTACGGAAACAAACCAACCTGTTGAAACATGAAAGTAATTTTAAATCATTACTGTATTGCAAAATCTGATGCCACGGAAAAAGTTGATAAATTTTTTGGAAAATGGTCGTTTACCCGTCTGAAAGCTGTCCGAGATTTGTTAAAAAAATATACTGAAATTATCTATTGCTTGAGATGCTTAAGAATTTGAAGGTTTATTTTTGAGTCTAAATTTACATAGAAAATTTATGAAAGTTGAAATATTTTCCAAATATATTTTAAATATTTATCCTGGCATTAAATGGTTTAAAATATTAATTTAAATATCTGATAGAATTAGCTGCAGTCCATAGCACCTGGTTTACAAAAATTATTTTTTCACTTAGGTAAGGAGTATTATTAAAAGTTAAGAACTTTTATTTACTTTGTGTAAAAATGTAATTTTTACTACTTGTAGAGTACAATGTATGTGAATAAATTTAACTGCTATAAAGCGTATCATTTTTCTTTATCCTTTACTTAGATTAAGGGAAGGCTCATTTCAAGTTTGGTTAGGCACAGTGAAGAAATAAAGTAGATATGGTTTTTAGCATCTTCAGGAAATTGAGTCATTACCATAGTTCTTGTGGTTAGATCTAGGCCAGTGAGCATGTTTTTTGGTCCTGTATATAAGGTATATAAGTACCTGTATATAAGGAGTCACCGTAAATAGTAGACACTCAGAAGACGGAGAGATATTAAGTTATTAAATGCCAATAAATACCTAGGAGCCTGCAAGATGTTTACAATCATCTAAAATTTTGTCCCATAGAACCAAGATACAGTCATATAAGACCATAATTAAACCTGTACTTCTTATATGGAAGTGAAATGTGAAATTGTCCAGGAGAAGTGAAAAAAGACTCATGGTTTTCAAAAACAAAGTGTTAAGAAAAATATTTAGATCAGTGCTAGAGAAAGAAGTATAGAGAATAAGGAAAACCAGAGAATTGAGATTATGTACACTGATGATTTCCGGGTGGAAATCATCGCAATAATTAAAGCAAGAAGGTTAAGTTGGATCGGACATGTAATAAGCAGGCAGAAGGGAAGCAGGTTGTATGAAGGAGGATGGAAGACCACGCCTAGGGAGAAATGTCCATTGGGAAGGCCAAAATTAAGATGGACTGAACAAGTAGTTAAAGACATTAGGACCTTGGGTGCAGACATCAACTTGACGAAGGACAGAATATTATAGAAGAAGCTAGTCTATGAGGCTAAGAATCAATTGAGATTTATGGAGCCATGGCAGTAAGTAATATAAATATATACAGGTAAGTTTTAAGGTGATCCAATATTTATCTTTTAGAGAATTTCCCATAGGGAAGAAGCTATTACCGTAGGTCTCATGGCAAGACTTAAACCTGGGACCATGTTTTTTGTCTTTAGGTACCCAGAGACCAAAAACAATAGTCATTAAAATTTATATAGATGTGTGTGTGTCTGTGAACACGATAACTCGTAAAATGGTCCGATCGAGACCAAATTTGGTAGAAACGTGTATTCCTACATTTGCTCGGACGAGTTCGTAATCCAGACATATCGGAACAGATAGTTTGAGGGGGTTTTGTACCCCTAAAATGGGCTTTTTTACGTTTTTCACATGTAATTTTTAAAAATTTCTAATTTTATACTTCACCATTGGAATCAGCTTAAAAAGCTACACAATTAAGCTCCTTTAAGTTTTTCTCTATCTCCAACGGTTTCCGAGATGTTAAAAAATCTAAACACAGTACCGGTACGTTGTACTGTGGGGCTCCAATGTTAAAAATTAATGTTTCACTTAGTATCTAATGTTTTTGGATGAAACTTGATATTTAGCTTCATGTGGTTGAGATCCATACATTTATGCTTAAAAATCATAGTTTATGTATTTATCATGGCAGCAAACCTGCATACTCTTTTCCCATGTTAATCATATGGATAATAGGCAAACTCCTTTATTTATCGACATATGCTGATGAAACTTGATATAAATGGTCAAAATATAAATTTTTTACGCTAGAAACACCTACTTTCAGCGTTCCTCACAGCAGCAAACCTGCATACTCTTTCCCATGTTAATCTTATGGAAAGTAGGCAAATAATACTCATATTAATTGACAGATAATGATAAAACTTGTCATATATTATTATTATTATGTTATTGATTTGGAAATTCGCTGAGTACACAGGTCTGCTGCGACGGGGGTATTTTGTTTTAGGGAATACAACATATTTATTCACAATTTATTATTAACATCAATTGTCTTAAAGGTTCCTTACGTTATTCAAATTTTACGGTAGTATAATATGTTCAAAGTATTTAAATGTTCTGGTAGAATAATAAATGACACTGTTAATTACATGTAAATTTATATTTGGTGTAATCTTTAGGCTAACATATATCGTATATAAAAAATATATAGTTTCGCAACTTATTGAATTAATATGCATGGCAACACTTTGAAAAACAATAATTTGATATTTCTCAATTTTAGTATAATTTTTTTGCTCTTTAGTGAAATATTTAAAATCAGTTTCCAAACCTTTAATTATTTTGAATTAACTGCAATAGATATTTTGAATTATATTTTGATCATCAGAGACTAATAAGGCCTGTGTGGTGAATTAAAGGCAACAAGTTACTGTTGCGGTCTCAGTCACATAGGCAAGTCAGAGGTGACCGATCTTGATCCGGCAGGAGTTGCCAGCTATTGATTTAGTTCTAGCAACTTTTGCTTACTGGGTCAGAGCATTCACTCTTGAGCTCCCATGCTGGTAAAAATACTATCAAAAGTTATAAATGTACTGTCCAGATTTGTGTGGACTAAAACACTTGGTTACTGATATAATAAGAGTATTCATGTTATAAGTGCAATATATAAACACAGTTTTTATAAAATTTGGCTGATACCAACTGAAGTAGCTAATTAAAATCCAATCAAGAGAATATTATCAATTTTTGTTAAATATGTTTAATTTTAACTACGGTAGTTGATATCAATTACATACAAGTGGAGTTGAGCATTTAGTCAACAAAATGATAGCATACAACACACGCTAGTCTTGGTATTATTTTGATAAATACAGCTTAAAGTAATTTTATGAAATATCTATTTACAAACATAATCAGGAACATGCTCTAGTCAACTTCTAATGTTTTAAAAGATCCCTCAAGTTCTATAATTTGTTTCTTCTGTTTGCCAACCCTCTTCTTAAGGTCAGCTACATTCTTCTCCGAATCTTTTAGCCAGTCTTTGTAGTTCTTTGCCATCAACTTGACATTCTCATCTGGAAAATATTTAATAAATGAAAGTTTCAAGAGTTGAAATAACAGCAGTAGTTAAGGCATCTACAGATGTTATTACTACAACAAACTGAAGGCTCTACTTGCCTTCATATGGTCAGTTTTGTCAAACATCAGTTCATTTAGCAAAATAATTTAACAAAACTTCATCAGCCCAGCTTTGTGGCCAGAGGGCAGTCTGAATTTTGCGTTCTGTCATTTAAAACTGATCATCTGTAGGTGCTTTAAGGTTTTTGTAAAAATTAGGCTGCGTGATGAATATTTGGAAATTGTGCAGCCAAGAATTTGCTTCTATCCTATAACGCTTCACCTTCAGCCTTTTGGTGAAAATAATTTTTATTAAATGATATTTCATTAAAGAGTTTAATTCCTATAATCATGAATACACATATAACAATACTGCATTCAATTATGGTAATTATAATAGTACATAATATTTATAATACTGTATTCAATATTTATGTTTTCACTTTCTTCTTAGTGTTGTTTTCATCAAAAATTTCGAATTTGAGTTAAAAGTGGATATATCCGTTTTGAGGATTCCTGAACCCTCCCTGAAAAGTGGTTTTTGCATTGATGTCTGTCTGTCTGTTTACAAACCCCGAGACCACAATGATTGTCTGATTTGTATGAAATCAGGTGCACAGGTGCAGGTCCAGACCATTTTTGTTTGTTTAGAGTTTTTGATTTTTAAGGGTAGTTTACTCCTAAAAAGCCTTAGGAAATGAAAATTACAAATTTCTCAAAGTCCTCTCTGATGATTTTGATTAAAATTTCATGGTTTATAGCTTTTAAGGTCCCAACTAATATGACATCACCCGTATGTCTGTAAAACTAATGGCTAAAAAGTTATAGGCCTTTGAATGTAAAATTTGTTTTTAATATTCTGGCAAAACAACAATGAATTAATAATTAATTGATTTATTAATTAATTGAATTTTATAAATTATTTATAAATAATTTGACTATCACAATTAAAACCGGCTCGAAAATGAAACAAATATTATTTTGAATTATCAGTCTACGACTAACGGTTCCACAGATAAGTTCCATTTAATGTTCTTGGTAAATGCACTACGTTGTCTGAGAAAACCTAATATTATTCTTATGAAGAATATTTAAAAACCTATTTCTTTCTTATTTCTCTACCGTTTTCCATGAAACGTGGTAAATACAGTAGTGTAAGGTCACATCATCCAACAAAACTTATTAGAAAAATGTATATTACTTGGGGGGGATGCCCCAAAAACTTTCCAACAATTATTTTAACTTATTTTATCTTGTTGGTAGTTAAATAAATTGGGTGAGTATTTTTGAATCAATTAATTTTAAATGATATTCTGATAAACTTTAAAGAATATAATAGTTTTAAAGTTGTAGTTTTTAATTTAATTAAGTGAGAAAGTATGTGTTAGTCCACTGTCACATACTAGAAATGAGAATGACAATTCAGTATTATTGACTTGGTTTTGGATTATTGTAAATTTCCAAGACTTTCAAAACTATTGAAGTATTACCGTGGAGGGTTTGTATGTCAGGAGCCATGCCGCCGTAGTCTGCTGGAAGAAGCTCCAGAGGAAAAAACTTCTCCAGAGTTTTGAGTTCGGAATGCAGATGAATCTGGAAACAAGGGAAACATACTTGAAAGTCTATGTATTAAATTACACTATAGGAAATTTCCAACTGAGCTGATTTGAATAATTCTCTTCCTAAATATACAAATAATAATTATGTTTATTCTAACTGTAATATTATTTGACACATTCATTTATTTTCATTGTCACATGAACAGTGCCTGACCCACATTAGATTAGATCAGATCATTGAAATGGCAACCATACACTATGTAGGTATTTTAAGCCAAGTATGAATGAGAGTTGAGTGTAAGATGATTGTGGCGCGATCTTGTAGTCTTGTTACTGACTAAGGCTGACATGTTCCTTAGACACGGCCTCTGAATTACAAATTGGTCTAATTATGAGGATGGTATTTGCGGATTAACGTATTATTCAATAGTGCGGACGTTAATCCACACAAGAGAACACTACACCCACCGACCATCGCTCACAACTGTCCACAATTCCTGAACTACAAGTAGCTGGATTACAGGACGACGCCACCGCCCCAGTCCCAGAATAACAATAGATGCATTGTTAACTTACAGAAAATCATCTAGCTAGCGGGGTCTGTGAACAAGGGCCCGTCTCATGTCTTTTGAGGGCCTGTGCCCCCACAAAATTTTAAAAAAAAACCCAGCCAAGACTGGCAATTTTCAAATTTTTTACCCTAGACTCCCTTCTTTTTTTCCAAATTTTTGTTCTGACAATTATAGCAACCCTAAAATTAGGTTTATTACGTGTACATAAAGTAACATGTTTTTAAATCTTACCATCTGCACAAGTCCAGACTGTAAAAATGGCTTGACCAGGGCGAGACAACTGTCAATGAAAGAGACTGTGTTGATCACATGAACTCCTTTCAGCCTCACTGGATGGCAGTCCTGCAAATTCAGGAAACAATTTAACAAGAAACACAATCTTAGAAGATATACATTACTCCCTGAACCAATAATTGTGGGGGAAAAAATCCAAAATTTCATTTAACATTTGACATCAATGAACAGAGCTGTCGCATAGTTTATTGGTGCCTGGGGCGAGATGTTGCCAGGCGTATCAATCACACAACGCTCGTTGTACAATGTTGCATGGCTGCGTCGTTGTGATAGACATGGTATCAAGGTCTACCAGTTCCTTTCACACTATCCGATTTGTAATCGAATGATTATTAACTGTAAAAGATTAATTTTTCACAGAGGTTTTTAAAGGGTAATCACTTATGATGTAACAATGAAAACACAGAATATGAAGTAGTTTGATCACAGGTCCAGACTGTACTTAGAGATGTGTGAAGTTTGAAGGAATTGAGCCTACAGGAGTCTGGAACTCCCAAGAAAACAATAAGCATCCCAGCGGGAGAAAACGGTATTTCAAAATTCTGACCTGGATGTAAACCATGAACTTGCGCACGAGGTGCATGCAGGTAGAGACTCTGGCCAGGTGACCGAGTGTGCAGCCTTTCATGTCGAACACAACGATGTAGCCCTCGACAAGGCCATCTTCAGAGATCCTCTGGTCGTTGAAGGCGAAGAATGTTGTCAGCGCTTCCTGCAAAACACACATTAGATTATTGAAATAGGGACTCTACCACAAGGTAGGTATTTTAAGACAAGTATGAATGAGGGGTTGAGTGTAGGATGATTGTGGCGCGATCTTGTAGTCTTGTTACTGACTAAGGCTAACATGTTCCATAGACAGGACTGTTAATTAATTAGGAATGTTTCAAATTTTGGTCTGATGGATTTCCAATACTAGAGCAAGACATGGCCATGTCAAAATTAGCGTCCATGATAAAATTCTACCAATCAACTAATAGTCTCTCGAACTATTTATTCGTCATTAAAAGATTTTGGTTAATTTTTCTCACCTCAATTTTAACATATGTAGTTAAAGCTATTAGTAATATTGCCTAGCACTGTAAATAAAAATTGACACATGGAATTCACTAACCCAAGATTATCCTGGTAATATCCTGGAGGTAACATAAAAAAATAGATGGCAGATCATAAAATCCTTTTTAATAGGTAAATATTTTTGTGAGTGGAGGGGTGAGATTGTGAACTACGACTACTGTAGTATGTGACCATAGGGTAATGTAGTGCAAGTGTGAGCACACCCTGTACGACAACCACACATCATTACAGGTGTCAACAAAAGCCACCTTTAGAATAACTGAACCTGACAGTATTGTTTAATTTCAAACTTCAATTTAGCGTATTCTGATTTACAAGACGAGAACACGTAAAAGTGGGCTGAATAATTCTATTCAGATATAAACTGCATTTTGAGAAAATCCCTGCCCTATTATTCTAAATTATTCAAAATCCCCCCAAAATTTTGTCTGATGTCCTTGTGACTCTAAAACATGCTGTAGTCACCCCTGCCTTGAAGTCACGAGCTACAGTTATTGTAGTCACTGTAATTGCCTCAACGCTACTCTCCACGTATCAATCATTTGTCTACTGTAATGTAAAATTTTACCTATTAAAAAGTATTAGAAAATACGATTTTAAAGTATTTTCTAATTGTCTTAATTATTTTTAATTGTTGGTGGCGTCATCCTGTAATCCAGCTAGTTGGAGGTCACGAATTGTGGATAGTTGTGAGCGATGGTTGTGGTGTAGTGTTCTTTTGTGTAGATTAATGTCTGCACTATTAAATACTACATTAATTAATTAATTAGGTTAATCCACAAAGACCATTCTCATAATTAGACCAGTTCCTGTTTCAGAGACAGTGGTTCATACTCTACGTTAAACTGTATGTCTCTTAGACATTTCATTGAATGTTGGGCTATTAATTAACAGTTCTGTCTAAGGAACATGTCAGCCTTAGTCAGTAACAAGAGTACAAAATCGCGTCACAATCATCTTACACTCATTTTTCATTCACACTTGGCTTAAAATACCTACCTAGGTATGTTGTCATTCATTAACTAACTAAACTAAATTATACTTGTTCAAGCTATCATATAATTGATATAATTCACTAGCAAAAAGTGAGCTGGCGATGAAAAACAAACCTATATAATAAAAAGCACATTTAAATACAAGAATATAGGTCGTACTTTTGAGTTTCAGAATTTTTTAGTGTCTTAAGAATTATTGTATTGTTAGAGTACTTAATTATACTGTGTAAAATATGGACACTTATTTTATAAGTATTTTTTAATGTAATAATAAAATTAAATCAATGTAAATTTCAAACTGTAAACTATACATGTTTTATATACAAATACATAAAATCTTGAATGAGTCTACTAGAAAAAATAGTACAGTATAAGCAAAAAGCATAGTGTGTCAGATAGGACTGTGAAAATTCATTTCAAAAAATGTAAAGTCTGTGTACCTGGAAGATGACTTTTGAAGGATCAGAATCTGCTAGCCGGTAGAGCAAGATGCGATACCCCTCTGGCGTAGACTTAGGGAGGGGTGCCATCAGGCTAGAAGCACACAGAAATGTCAAGTTATGAATTAAGAACACCTTTATTGAATCATTGAAAGTTTTTTACAGCAAATTAAACAGACATGTTTTTCATTTTTGAGACTAAGAGAACATTCATTGATCAAACTACACTATCAGCCTACCAATACTGAAACTTTCTCTATGATGGGACAATTTTTTGTGGGAGGAGAAGGTAATGCTAATGCGTACCGTAGAACCCGGTAGTGTGGGACTCACACCCACTAAACCCTCCCCCATCTCCTAGAACTAGCCTGCAACTATTTTGCACATCCTAGGGTTAGAAATTTGATTATTGTGCCACTAGGGCTTTCCTCTTTTTGATCACAGTGTTGAAGCTGTTCGAGATCAACCTTTTTCACCTTAAGTATGGATTAGACCCAATGTCCTCTCCCAGGTAATACCAAGTTTTTTGAGTTGGGTTTTTTGGGTGATTTAAACTTACACTTCATACCAAGTTTCATGGAAAAAGTTTTGGAAAATAAGGAAGAAATTGATTTTTTAATATTCTCCATAAGAATAACATTGGGCGCTTTTAGACAATGTACTGCGTTTATCATGGACAGTAAATTTAACTTTTCTCTGGAACCGTTAGTTGTAGACAAATAATTCAAATTACTAATTTGTTTAGTTTTTTAAACTGGTTTCAGTGGTGCCAGTCAAGTTATACTTTACTTTTATTGTTATTGCTGAAAATTTAAAAATTAGATTTTTTTAAATATTTAAAAGTCCATAACTTTTGAACCGTAATTTTTACAGACATGCGGGTGGTGTCAAATTATTTAGTACTCTATACACTATAAACTATCAAATTTTAATCAAAATCGTTAAAGGCATTTTTGAGCAATTTGGATTTTACACGTTTATAAGGGTTTTTAGAGGTGAACAACCCTTAAAAATTAAAAATTTAAAAAAATGAAAAAAATGCCTGGAGATACTGTAAATATACACTTACATGCCAAATTTCATCTAAATCAGATCAACGGGATAGGCTGTGGCTCTGTACACATCCAGACACACACACACACAGACAGACACACGGACGGACAGACATCCCGTTGAAACCCATTTTTTGGATTCAGGGGACCCCAAAACCGATATATGCCCTCTCAACTCAAATTCGAAAATTTCGATGAAAACAATACTTTCTCCATACAATGTATAAGGGTAGAAAGTAATAAAATGTGTGTCGTATCATGTCTGCAATGGTGGGACAGTACAAACTGAATGTACATCTGCCGCCTTTTGCCCATGTTACGCAGATAGTATTGAAATAACTAGTGACCCGATATAATTGGGTCACAAAGAAATCCACCCAGCCGTGCTACCTTTCCACCCAAGGGCAGATCTGTGGGTCCAATGTCCCCTCGACTCTGCCTCTCATCAGTCTCATTGCGATCACCCTCTTCCTTGAGTCTCGTCTCTCCTTTGCCTCAAACAGTGACAATAGATCGTCTATCTCTCCCTCGTAAGATGGTAGATGGGGAGGATACAATGGAACAACTATTTAGAAAACCGCTGAATTATAATGAGGAGTTTTACACATTCCTTGAAGTGTCAAAATTGCCTGTAGAAAAATAAACTACCTAATCAGCCATATTTGGGTGGTAAAAATGATTTGTTTTTTAACGCTGCGAGCGGGTTCTAGATATATTACAGATCGATGTACTCACTGTGATGTCTAGCAGTCAAGTTGTCTTGGGTAGCAAACTAATACTTATATTTCTAGTAAATGTGTATGTTACTTTTTAGTATGTTCTTATGATATTTATTGACTAGAATATGGCAATTATCGATTTGTTCATACAATTTTATAGTTAGATTTTGAACAAAAAAATAAAATTTTACATCATAGATTTGAGTATTGTAATTTCATTTTTTTAAATTATCCTGGTATCAAGAGAAATTTTAGGGTAAAATTGCTTTAACACATATTTAGTGGCATCTGTGAACACGATAACTCGTAAAAATGGTCTGATCAGATTTGGTAGAGACGTGTATTCCTATATTTGCTCAGACGGTTTTGTAAACCAGACATATCGGTCAATGGGATCAGGTAGTTTGGGGGTTTTTTTACTCAGAAATTGGGTTTTTTTGCATTTTTCATATATAATTGATTTTTTTAATTTTATCTTTCACCATTAGAATTAGTTTTTGATCTATTTCCAACGGTTACAGAGATATTAAAAATCTAATCACAGTACATTGTATTTTGGGGGCCTCCAATGTTAATCTTATGCATTTCAGTTATCAATCAATATTTTTGGATAAAACTTGATATTTAGCTTAATGTGGTTGAGATCTATCCACTAATGCTTAAAAATCATGGTTTACGTCTTTATGTTTATGTGTTTTATGAGTATGCAGCTAACCTGCATACTCTTTTCTCATGTTAATCACGTGGAGAATAGCAAACTCCTTTATTTTTGGACAGATGTTGATGAAACTTGATATAAATTGTTAAAATAAAAATTTTGTTTATGCTAGAAAGGCCTAATTTCACTGTTACTCACAGCGACAAACCTGCATACTCTTTCCCATGTTAATGTTATGGAGAATAGGCTAATAACTAACTCTCATATTTATCGAGAGATATCGATAAAACTTGTCATTATATTATTATTATTATTATTCATGTCTGCTGCAACGGGGGTATTTAAATCTTCCAAAAGGGCTAGTAAAAATACTAAAGAATCCTGTAACAAATATCAGAGCGTACGACGAATAAGTAGCTCTGAATAAGAAAATTATACAGCGAGACTGCAAACTAAAAGCTGCAATTTTACATGCACAAATGTGTTGCAAGTAGAAGACAATCGTGTTCAGGCGCTGTGAAATAAATATCGTGTCGCGTTTTAGCCAATTATTATTTACACACAATTATTGTTTCTTTTTTATGGATAGCGACGAAAACGTTTGGATGGAAAAAAGTAATACAGTTCATACTGTAAACAACATTTTTATTTCTGCAATGTTTGAAAGTACGTAATGGTCTAGGGTGTCTAGGGTTCTCAATCCTGGGATCCAGGTTGCTTTTGGGTACCTCTTAATCCCGGGAATAGAGTATCTCAATCCCAGGATTTTTCCAAAATTTTTCGTGATTTGAATGTTTAAACTATAGCAAAAGTCTTTACAGACACACATTTATGTAAATATTTTAAATATCGTCATTAAAGTTTGAATATAATAAATAATAGTTTTTCCTTGTTTTATTATGGTGCTTTAAACTGGTATTTGGCAATTTACCCTTCTCGAAATTTAATTTTTCCTTAAACCCGAAGCGCAATTCAACAATGACAACTTATTCCTAGAATATAATGATACAGCACTGAGTAGTTTTCTTATAGCCCCGAACTTCCGTTGCAGATAATTCCCACGAGTCGATGTATCCCACCGGTGCACAGGTGGAATATATTTTGTTACTTTTTGCTTCGCGATGTCCAACTTGTCATCATCAATATTAGTTACTATCGGGCTTTCGTTTAGCAAACAGCTGTGCGAGTCGAGAGAGATTTGTGTAGTGAGAGTCAGTACTATGTGCCGTTAATATTTTTTATTTTGATAATAACCATTGGTTATCCATTTAAAAATTTGAAATCTTCCAGATCTTACAATTTTTAAGATGAAACTATTGATAGTTTACAACTCTAATAAAAAACTCTTTAATGGATGTCTTTACAAAACAAAACATTCTAGATTTATAAACTCGGTGAATCCCGGGACTGATCCCGGGATCGGCTTTATTCGATCCCGAAATCCCAGGATTGAAATTTAGGTCCGGGATTGAGATCCCTAGGTGTGTTCGTAGGCTAAGTAGTTGTGTGTGAATTTTAAGCGAAATCTCAACTGACATTTTTTAACTTTCTGGCAAAGAACGGTCCAATCCCCGTTTTTGTTTTCTAACATCGTATTAACATTTATATGAGACATCATTCATTTAAATCGTCTCGAATTATGAATAAAATAACTACAAATTTACGTACTCGTTAAAATTACCGATTATTGGCTAACAATTAATAAGCATATAATTAATAATTAATCATAGCCTACTCCTCCTTTGACGATAACACTAGATGAATGGATTTGCCTTAACCTTGGGACACCGAGGAGAGATAACCTATAAAACACTTGTTAGTTTTGATGAAGTAACCATTCTGCAATAGGCTGAGTAGCTGGCGAAAATTTGAAACCGGTTTTAAAGATTCCGAGAATTCAGAACTGACTCGGTTGTCATAAATTTCGTTTTTTATTTGGATAGAACTTGCTTCACGTTTCGTCAGATTTGTGTTGTATGGGTTAGGTTAGGTTGAGGCGGTGGATCAGTTGGTAGTGTGACGGACTCCGAACTAGAGACAGCGAAGTTATCAGTAACATCAGGACCAATGTATGTCTTTACAAAACAAAACATTCTAGATTTATAAACTCGGTGAATCCCGGGACTGATCCCGGGATCGGCTTTATTCGATCCCGAAATCCCAGGATTGAAATTTAGGTCCGGGATTGAGATCCCTAGGTGTGTTCTTAGGCTAAGTAGTTGTGTGTGAATTTTAAGCGAAATCTCAACTGAAATTTTTTAACTTTCTGGCAAAGAGCGGTCCAATCCCCGTTTTTGTTTTCTAACAGCGTATTAACATTTATATAAGACATCATTCATTTAAATCGTCTCGAATTATGAATAAAATAACTACAAATTTACGTACTCGTTAAAATTACCGATTATTGGCTAACAATTAATAAGCATATAATTAATAATTAATCATAGCCTACTCCTCCTTTGACGATAACACTAGATGAATGGATTTGCCTTAACCTTGGGACACCGAGGAGAGATAACCTATAAAACACTTGTTAGTTTTGATGAAGTAACCATTCTGCAATAGGCTGAGTAGCTGGCGAAAATTTGAAACCGGTTTTAAAGATTCCGAGAATTCAGAACTGACTCGGTTGTCATAAATTTCGTTTTTTATTTGGATAGAACTTGCTTCACGTTTCGTCAGATTTGTGTTGTATGGGTTAGGTTAGGTTGAGGCGGTGGATCAGTTGGTAGTGTGACGGACTCCGAACTAGAGACAGCGAAGTTATCAGTAACATTAGGACCGATCCCTAATAATCATCTGAAATTTCATTAAAAGTAGTATGAGATGTAGTTTCGTTTTTGAAAAATGAAGCAGAACGCCGATATGCCTGTCATTTACCCACTCGATGTTGCCATTTTCAATTAACTCTCCTCTTCACCCTATCAGCAATGTTGATAACATTGTGTCACCAGTTCTTTGTTTGATTATTTTTAATTATATCGTGTTGAAGTTTGAAAGCTTAGAAATCCTGGTTAATAGTAAGCTGAAATATATTTGTGTATATTTCATTATTGTAAGAATATTTTTATGCAGTATGTGAACTTTTTAATCTTCAAATTACATAGTGTTTTATTTTGTCATAAACAACAGAGTTTGTTAGTAACGGCAGTCCACGCCCAATCCTCCTACGTAACGCAGCGTAACGCTGATGGAAGCCACCCACCATTAACATATTCTGACGTCAAAATGCTTCAAAATTAAAAAAAAAACATGATTGGGTCAATTGTCGACTCATATTTCACACAAAAGGCTCTCTTTTTCAGGATATCTTTTATGAACGAATGTTCGATAACATGTAATATAAATGTAAAAATGCTTTGTAAATAAAATTATTTAAAAGTAACCAATCTCCCGAGTTTAAAAACAACAATAAAGATGCTATTATAAAGAACATGAGATGGATGATTATGGTCGTTCACAAAAATATTTTGAGGTTAACAAACACAATGTCAATGCAATTTTTCTCCCGGAATTAGCCGACGTTTACGTCAGCTGCCACGTCTTCAGGTCGACAAACATTGCAAAACAAATTTCACTTCGCATCCGCAGTGTGCCAACATTAGTGTACTTGCAGCTCCGGAAGTCGGAATTAAGTGGTCATCTGTCTCAACACTATAATTTTTGTGCTTTGCAGTTACGCTTTTCTACGTTTTAGGCATTATTTTATTTGTGTACAGAATTTTAGGGTTCAGACTTATTACATTTTTTATACCATTAAGCAAATTTTTAGGTTTCAAAATGTTCCCGTAAGTTTTCAATAATAAAATATACAAATATGTTTTTTAACCTTAACTATCCATTACCATAGGCCTAGGGCCCGTGCGGTGAATTGAAGATAACAAAGTACCGTTGCGGCATTAGTCATATGGGCTAGCCAGAGGTGACCGCTCATGAACTGTCAGGAGTCGTCAGCTGTTTTAGATCCTACAACCTTTGTCTTAACTGGACCAGAGCGTTATCCATGAGCTACCGTGCCGGTTTTGACAAGTAAATTTCGATCTTTGGTGTCAAGGATTTTACACACTCTGTCAAAAGGAGGTTAAATATTGTTACCAAAAGTAAAGTGAATGAAAATAGTCGATATTAACTGATAGGAAGTGAAAATTTGTGGCAACAATAGACAGGATCAACTATGACTTATTTGGTTTAGATTCACGTTGTGAATTGTCAAAATTTATTTTTATTGTTAATTATGGGAGTGCGCTGGTCTAGGGATAGGGCACGGGAATTTGATACCCAAGGTCCCAAGTTCAAATCCTGCCAATCACCAATGCCTTTCGCTAAGTGATAATACAACACACTAGGTATAGCCTGAAGTGATGAGTGAAATGGTTCCAGGAAATGGCCTAGACTTTCCTGGAATGAGAAGGTGGGACAGTAAAAAAAGTTTTTCACATATTTCACGTTACTCCTCGAACCAGCCATTTATTGCCAACCTACCGCCACGAATTGGGCTACAAATAATCAGTTTTTAACATGCAGATCTCGTCTCTGTGCTATTTTAGTTTGTCTTTGAAAACTAGTTAAATCAACCGGATTTATGGAAATGATTTGATATGGTGATTGGTGAAACCATACTAAAAAGACATTTTAAATATCACAGTCATTTCCCATGAAATAAGAGTAGAAATTGTAACTTATATGAAGAAAAAAGTACACCAAACACTGTAGAAAGCAAACATTCTGTTACTATGTAGCATAAACAATGAACAGATTTTTGGGGTTTCATCACTCTGTACTAACTCGTTTAACTCTTTCTTGACTAAATTTCGCACACACGATAACAATCTGTGTTGAAATATTAATGTTTTCTTTGTCGCTGTTGCCAGAACTGGAGCGAGAAGCGTGAGAAAACCTGATTACGTAAACAATTAATCAGCTGATTCAAGAGCTACCATTGTCGTCGAGTTCACAGCTGATCGCACAGAGTAACCAAAGTGCAGCCTAAACTACTAGTTACCACGATATATTTGATGGATGTAATTTTATAAATATACAATGAAAATGTGGAGGCAAATAAATACATCAATATTTTACGAGATAAGTTGGCAATGAATGTAACTTGTACTTCCTTAAACATGTACAAGAGTTTGTGGAGTCAAAACTATCCTGTACAAAATGAACGGTATCAGTGGACAGAGAATTTAAGGGCTTTAGGGAAAAACTATCCTTAAAATTTTAGATTTATGGTCAGAGTGTATCCGTTTCCGGAATTTCGTAAAATCGACGATCAGTGTGGTCTCAGGGTATGTACATGGACCGACAGATGGACAGACAGACAGACATGCATCAGTCCGAAAACCACTTTTTTGGATTCAAAACGGGTATGTCCACTTTCAACTGACTCAAATTTGAAAATTTAGACAAAATATACTTTCTCTATATACTATTTTTAAGGGTATAAAGTAAAAATTGCATGATTTTATATGACCAACAGACAATAACCTTTGTATCCTGGGAGACAAAGAGGCTAAGGAATTGGTCATTCAACATCGAATTTTGAAAAAGGACCTACTACATGTGTTTAATAATTTACGATAGCTTGGCTCCAATGTTAGGAAACATAGACCATTTAACAACATTTGTATATATATCATATGTCAAAGCCCTCACTCACTTACGCACTAACTCACCACTAAGTCGATGAGTTATTGAGTCGTAAATAAAAATTAGCTAGGAACATGAATTCAGAAATAAAAATCTTTTTAAAATAGTAATAATAAAAGTAATAATTTTTTATTATTATAATTTATTTGAATAAATCACAATTTTTAATTGTTAAAATTAAGCATTAGTTAAACATAAATTTTTTAATTTGGTGTATATATTTAAAAAATAACAAATATATAACAGACTGAAAAGTTTCAGCTTTTGATTATTGATGTTTTGCAGATTTTCAGAGATCGAAATATTAAGTATGATGCAACATCCCAAATGATGATTAATGTGGCCAATGTCACTGCAGCCTCGATTTCGTCGCCACTCCTATTTGTCATTCAACAGGTGTCCTACAGCTGATCTACTGCTTACCAATTTATTCGATCAAAATGGCGACTGTATCACGACCTTGCATGGTATTCGTGAAAGAAGTAAGATAAAATATTCATGAGAAAATCGTTTGGAAAATATATGAAGATTTATAAATTGTAGTATAAATTAAATTCAATACCATTTAAAGTATATGATGTTTTAGTTTCACTATATTTATGATTTAAATGGTTTTGTAATAAGATTCGGTTAAAAAATGACCGATGAAAACTACATGTGAGAAGTTTTGCACTTTTAAAATAAGTTTTTACATAGTGACTATGTTTAGCAGTGTATACACATTTTTTTAGTGTTTACATTAATAATATTATTTAGTAAGCAAAATTTCTGTAGAGAAATTACAGAATACAATATATATAAATAAAATTAAAGTATTGTCTGTACATTGCTTGAAATTATGACATTTTAAATTTTATACATCCAAAAACATGAATCGGCGCCTATATAAATTTCTATTTTTCTGGAATGCTGAACAATATATTTTTTAACACTTCTCCGTGAAAACGAGAGCACACACAATTATGACACTTATTTTCATTATTTAATACTCTTTGAAGAAGCTTTTTGTTTCCAATAAAATAACTCACGACCTATTAAGCTTAAGAAATGAGCTCTCAAAAATCCAGTTTCCAGAGATATAAGTAAAACCTTTTCCAGTCCTAGGTCGCTAAAAATCATTGTTGATGATACTTTTGATTCGAGGGTAGCATTCGCAGAACCATAACCAATCAGGAATTAACGAAAGAACTGCTACAACTTAAGTAACATAACAGCTGATTAGTTTGCGACAAAAATAGTCGAAAACTATTGAGGTGAAAATTTATGTTTTACGAGTTTGTTTCATTTTATTTGCAGTATGACTATGTTCATCACACAGCCCAAAATTAGCTTTTAGCGAATTTCCCATAGGGAAGAAGCTATTACCGTAGGTCTCATGGTGAGACTTAAGCCCGGGACCATGTTATTTTTTCTTCTTTAGGTGCCCAGAGTCCAAAAACAATAGTCGTATATATATATATATATATATATATATATATATATATGTATATATGTATGTGTCTGTGAACACGATAACTCTCGTAATAAAGGTCCGAGCGAGACCAAATTTGGTAGAGACGTGTATTCCTATAAATGCTCGGACGAGTTCGTAAACCAGACATATCGGTCAATGGGAACGGGTAGTTTGGGGGGGTTTTGTACCCCAAAATGGGGTTTTTTGCGTTTTTCACATGTAATTTTTAAAAATTTCTTATTTTATATTTCACCATTTGAATCAGCTTAAAAAACTACACAATTAAGTTCCTTAAAGTTTTTCTCTATCTTCAACGGTTACCGAGATATAAAAAAATCTAAACACAGTACGTTGTATTTTTGAGGCTCCAATGTTAATCTTATGGAGGATTAAAAAAAAATCAATTTTTCACTTATTATCTAATATTTTTGGATGAAACTTGATATTTAGCTTCATGTGGTTGAGATCCATACATTTGTGCTAAAAAATTATAGTTTATGTGTTTATCATGGCAGCAAACCTGCATACTCTTTTCCCATGTTAATCATATGGAGATTAGGCAAACTCCTATATTTATGGACAGATGTTGATGAAAGTTGGTATAAATGTTAAAAATAAAATTTTTGATGGTATAAATGGCTACTTTCAGTGTTCCTCACAACAGCAAACCTACTCACTCTTTCCCATTTTAATCTTTTGGAGAATAGGCAAAAATTCTCATGTTTATCGACAGATTTTGACCAAACTTGTCATATATTATTATTATTATATTATTGATTTGGAAATTCGCTGAGTACGCAGGTCTGCTGCGACGGGGGTATTTAGTCTCATTTTCAATCCACGAAGCAAGTACGATGAATTTAAAGTTTAGATATTTAATTCTGATTGAGCATATTTAACCCGATTGTGCTTGCGGCGGGTCTGTATAATGTGCTCTGTCGTACTGTCGGCGTCCCACAAAGTGGTGAGATTGCACCCTTACTGTTCCAAAACCGCAAGATCGTGTTCAGCCAGTTGGTTTCGGCGGGCATGTCACGACTGAGGGTCTGATTAAGTGTGCCAAGTGCCCGGGTGAAACCTTTAAAAGTGAAATTGATTTGTCTATTAAGTTGTTTTATTTGTAAACGTACCTTTATATATTTCATTTACTGTGTTTGTAATACACAGTAAATGTAATATGTAATACGGTGTTTGAAACCTGTCCCTAAATTTGTATTACGGATATTTTCCATCACGATTTTAAGTAAAACAAAGTTTCACGACTTTTCGGGATCTGAAATCTGATCCCGTCCTCAGGCGAGTTAGTACCTAACACATAACACGATTAGTAAATAATCCAGATTAGGTACTGGCTCGCCTGAGGACGTGATATGATTCTAGATTCCGAAAAATCGTAAAAGATGCAAAATGTCCGTAATAAAATCTAAATAGCATAAATCCCACATCACCTATAATTAATTTCGAACAAAGAATTGTTCTTAAAGTTAGGAGTGTAATTAGAAAGATCAAATCAACGAAGGGAAAATGAAGAGAGAATGAATAATGATAGGAAAGGACATACATTTTCAACAGCAAGGTCCGGGAAGCTACTAGCAACATTATTCAGTGTGACGTAATGGAAATACAACCTTCGTATTGTTCCTCGTCTCAATCGGTAAACATCGTTCACAATTTCGAGATATCCCACCCTTTAACTGTCCAAACTGTTAAAGGGTTTATAGCATTTTGCAGAGTACCCTTAAACCGTAA
The DNA here is from genome assembly GCA_023375725.1 of Nephotettix cincticeps. Classification (NCBI taxonomy): domain Eukaryota; kingdom Metazoa; phylum Arthropoda; class Insecta; order Hemiptera; family Cicadellidae; genus Nephotettix; species Nephotettix cincticeps. The sequence continues at coordinate 150,125,153 of CM041786.1, forward strand.
AAGAGCCAAGCGTCTAATCGAGAAAATATTTCCATAATTTATTTAATTTAAAATATATTTTTAAATTTTCGTAAAACTACGCGAAACTACTGTTATGTTGCAACCGGTTTATTTAGAGCGTTCTGGTGACGTATGTGAGGTAACGTTTTCGTAACTTAATCATTTAAGCTGTGAAAAATTAAAAAATCAAAATGGTTCAAATGAAACTATTTAGAGTTATCGAATGTTTTACTAGCAATGGATCATTTATGTTATCACGTAATCTGACTGCCTATTCGTTATTTAATGACAGAAACTCATAGTGATTGAAATCAATAGCTATCACATCTTTCATTCTCTTCTTCTAAGCTCAAGTTGTTCAAGAACATCCATACTCTTCTCCTTAAGCTCATATCACACAAGAGATTTCTTCTTCTTAAGCTCAAGTCGCGTAAGAGCTTTCACTCTCTTCTTCTAAGCTCAAGTTGTTAAAGAACTTCCATACTCTTCTCCTTAAGCTCATGTCACACAAGAGATTTCTTCTTCTTAAGCTCAAGTCGCGTAAGAGCTTTCATTCTCTTCTTCTAAGCTCAACTTGTTCAAGAACTTTCATACTCTTCTCCTTAAGCTCATATCACACAAGAGATTTCTTCTTAAGCTCAAGTCGCGTAAGAGCTTTCATTCTCTTCTTCTAAGCTCAACTTGTTCAAGAACTTTCATACTCTTCTCCTTAAGCTCATGTCACACAAGAGATTTATTCTTCTTAAGCTCAAATCGCGTAAGAGCTTTCATTCTCTTCTGAGCTCATGTTGCGTAAGAGCTTTCAAACTCTTCCTCTCAGGATAATCTTCTTACACTCAATTCGCAGCTTTAATACGTGCCAGGTTTACATCACTTTGAAGTAGCGGTACGGTAAATTACTCAGATTAGCATTCCAGAGCAAAACCTCTCCTAAAACCAGTTTCGTGTTGATAACCATTATCCATCTGGGCCAATGTCGAGCGATCGGATCTCCAGCCGTTGCGATTTTTGATTTATGACATCACTCTAGACTCTAGACGGAACTTTTACTTCTGAGTTTACATGAGCCTTGTGTGGTTTGGAACACAGTGAAATAACGTTGGACAGTTGATTTTTTACATTATGAGATATTTAAAGTACAAACAATAAACTGTTCTTAAAACTATAATAATGATCGAATGGGCAATTCTATTTCAGACTGAGACGGTAGCGTGTCCTGAAATCAAGCTACTTGGAGGTGATGAAAGGTGGAGAGTGAAAAACGATGGCCTGTGAGTGAATCTGATATTCCCTGGTCTACATTAACGTCGGCACTTTTAAATACTACGTTCATTCGCAAAGACTATCATCATAATTAGACCAGTTTGTAATTCCAAGGAAAAGTTGTGCATCGGATCTCACTTTAAACTGTAATCAATCCAGTTTAAGGGTGTAAACCGTTAATTAAACCCTTAGGTCTCAGTGGCTGTTGGGATATTAATTGACAGTCCTGTCTTAGGAACATTTCAGCCTTAGTCAGTAACAAGACTACAAGATCACACCATAAACTTGCACTCATTTATCATTCATGAAATACCTACCGGTACCTGAATAGGTTGACATTTCAGTTAAAAATATTTAAGTATTAAGTGAATTAGTGGTTCATTAGTTGTTGGACGATTTCGTAAGTGTAAGATCACCGTTTAAAACAAGCTTAAAACCGTTAAACAATTTTAGAAATTCTTCAAGTCATTCTATAAGTTAACATTTTTGATAAAAACTTTCTTTTGTTGAGTGTATAGGGTGAAAGTAAAAATGAATTGACCTCCCTTTAGTTAATCCATGATCTAAGCAGATCATGGGTATGTCTGAAAGGAATGTTTCCAGTTTCCTAAAAAGCTGGTCTTATAACCATATGATGTCATTTCTGTTACAATTTTCGCGTGACGCGAATTGCTAATCCCCGCTACCCAGAGCTTAAACATATCCATAATACTAAAACATGAAAACCTTTTTCAATAAGTAAATACTACCACCACCTAATTTGTTTACGTTCTAAATTTAAATACCTAAAGACTATTATATACGATTTTGACTAAATTTTTTAAATAAGCCATGACCCGTTTGAATACCTTACATTATAAGTATTTCCATTCTGAATTCGTAATTAAGTATTATTCTCGTAATTATTCAATAAAAGTTCAGCTTCTCTAACCATTCATTTACGTTAAGCGTGATCATCTTGCAATACGCAATAAAAATTTAAAGAGTTATGAAATATTATTTACGATGTATAATTGAAATATCAAAGGTTGACAGATTGTGGATGAGTGACATTTGGATTTAAGTACTTAAAAGTAGGTCTCTAGTATTAAATTATGAGACAAAAAGCTTTTTAACAATAACCGTTTTCCGAGTATCGTTTTTAAAACTCAAAATAAATTTATCGGAACTAATCATTATTAGAAACAGGCTTACTACAAAGTTTTCAGGAGCTTCTCCAGCTTCGTCCAGTCCCATCCCGTGAAGAGTTCAGGACACTGCGCTCTAACGCAATAGTAGTTATCTATCGTCTCCTTGGTTTTCTCACCGGAGAAGTAACAGCTGTGAAGGAACAACATGATGTGTTCGTCTGCAACAAGACAGTGGAAACAGCTGTTCAATACATGATGAGAGAAAGAAGAAGGAAAAAGAAGGAAAATAAAATGAAAATAGAAAATTAAAAAAGAAAAGAAAAAGAAGGAAATGGAAATAGGAAAATAAAAATGAAAATAGAAATTGAAAAAAGAAAAAGGAATAAGAAAAAGAAAGAGGAAGAAGAAAAAGTGAAAAGGAAACTGAAATGAAAACAAAAAATAAAACAAATACTTTAACGTGTGATTCTAACCTGTGAGCTTCGGCAAATGGGGCTGGTGCACGAGCCAGTTCTTGATGTTTTGAGCATCCATCTCCTTCCCTTTTGGGATCTCCACCTTTTTCTTCAAAAAAGGGTGTCTGGTCTTCATTTTCTGTGAAAAAGATTTTGTGTAAGTTGTAAAAAGTTTTGTGAACCGGAGACCAATAGATTAGGTATCGAGCACTACAGCCACTAAACGACCCCATATGTGATTTAGACATTCAATAATGCTGTCTATCTTCTCTTGCTACTTCACTTCTTTAAAGGGAAGTGAAGAATTGTAAAGTTGAAAACAAGTATCTCAACTGGTTGAAACAGTGTCATGTACAATCTATTTTGAAACCAATTTGGACATGTGGTGTACAGCTGTGGGGGTCTGCATGTACATCGAATATCAATATTATGCAAAGATACCAATCCAAAATTTTAAGAAAAACCGTCAATGCACCCTGGTTTGTTTTAAACCAATTCCTACAAAAATACCTTCAAATCCCAACTATTGAAGAAGAAATAGCCAAAATTAGTAAGAAGTACATTGAAAAACTAGTAAATCATCCAAATTATCTTGCTGTTAACTTGCTAGACAATGCTAATTTCACTTATAGATTGAGAAGACGTTCCATCTTGAAGCTTGGACTTCCGACATAAAACATATTCTCATCAAATTAATTGTTCTGCTATAAATAGACTAACGGTTTTTACTGCCAGCAGTGGCAGGCACTAGAAAAGAAAATCCACGTTAATGTTCCTTTTGTTATTTTATAATATTTACTTATTGTTTTGTACTTAAAAAACAGATTGTAAATAAAATGTTCAATTAAAAAATGTAATCTAAGCGGTGACAGATCAAACAGCTGATCGGGGCAATGTGACAAACAGCTGATCGGGGCAATGTGAATAGTCACAGATCAAACAGCTGATCAATGAAAAGTGAACAGTTACACACCAAGAAGTTATCGATGCAACGTGAACAGTCGTAGAACAAGAGATGATTAATGTGATGCAAACAGTAACAGATCAACTGATTGATCCAATGTGAACAATCGCAGATCAATTCCCGTATTTTCTCTGAAAAGAGTTTTCGTCGAGAACGGAGCAATACTAAGATGGATAGTTTTAGGCCCTTGGTGTCTAATTAGGTAAAAAAACCGAAGGTGTTACTCCTAATACACCATCGAGCTATTTTATCATCCTAAAATAGAAAGTTAGTCGTTAGATCAACAGAGTTGGGAAACAATTGCCATGTGACAAATTGTTTTGTTTACACTCATTTTGCTAATCGTCAAAATTAATTGTTGACTTGACCTTCGCGTTATTAACGATGAACCGACCGACAGTGGATTGTATTATTATTGCCGTATTATTGATTTGGAAATTCATGAGTACGCAGGTCTGCTACGACGGGGATATTTTTTATTTACAGCTTAGGCCTATGTAAAACGCTCTTTGGAATCTATAATATTATAAAGAAGAGGTGGTTTCTGTATGTTTGTTTGTGTGTTTGTAGTGGCAAGTAAATGCGAAAAATACTGAACCGACCGGTTTGAAATTTTACAGAAAGGTAGATCTTAAACTCATGCAACACATAGGCATATTAGTTCCCTTAAAATCCCCTCGGGCTACGCCCCATGAACGTCCTAAATTTCAATGTTTACATTTTCAAAGAATGAAAACATAAAATTACTTGAATGTCAACAGCTGTGGACACTAAAATTTGACAGTTCGGGAAGAAGAAGAAGAAAGAGCTGCCGTGACCGTCCTAGGTTTCAATGTTTACATTTTCTAATGACAACATCCGTTTGCACTATATTTTGACAGTTTGGGAAGAAGAAGAAATAAAGTTGATTTTCAGATAAACTGCTGGATCGAAATTAGTGAATTATTTGAAATAGTGGAATGGTAGATTTTAAGTTTTTTTCCGACGACTGTCTCTATTACATTAATCCTTATCCTCTCCCAATAGTTGGCAGATGTTTCTTTGAAATGTTGTAGACACTCGTGTTTTGTCATTTTGTAAACAATAAAGAATTAATTAACAATAACTTAAAATGTATCAGTAGAGCCTACACCTTTCAGCCTTTTTAACCCGTGCGAAGAACGGGTACTTTGGCTAGTTATAAGTAAATAAGAAAAAGTTAAAACGGAGAGTTGACAAAGTATTGCATGGAAAGATGACATTGGTGATCACCTGATTACGCATCAAGAGCAACAACCAATTCGTCAGGTGTGACAACTTAACAGGATCATAAAAACGGTATCAGTGGACTGACACATACTTTCTCTTTTAAGTAAATTTAAAAACTACAACATTTAATAAAACTATCATTTTTTAAAGTTAATTAATCTAAATATAATTTGAAAAATTTATTGTGCAAAAGTAATCATCAAATTTCTGAAACCAACAAAAAAACTAAGTTAGATTAATTTATATAATTTTTCCGAGCATAACCCGCACAAGGTTTTTGAGTGGGTTTTGTTGGGTGATGTAATCTTACAATGGATACCAAGTTTCATGGAAGACGGCTGGGGAATAAGGAATAAACTTTTTTAATTTTTCTCCATAAGAATAACATGGAGTGCTCTCAGACAACGTACTGTGTTTACCGTGGACAGTAAAATTTAACTTTTCTCTGGAACCATTAGTCGTAGACAAATAATTCAAAATACTAATTTGTTCAGTTTTTTATGCTGGTTTCAATGGTGGTTGTCAATTTATACTTTAACTCCACAGTTGTTGCGGGAAACGTAAAAAAATCCATTTTTGTATATTTAAAAGCCCATAACTTTCGAATCATCATTTTTACAGACATACGGGTGGTGTGATATTATATAGTATTCTACCACTATAAACTACTAAACTGTAATCAAAATCGTTAGAGCTAATTTTGAGAAATTTGGATTTTTTACGTTTTTACGGGTTTTTAGGAGGTTTTAAGAGGGAGGGTTCTTAAAAAAGTCAAAAAAATGTAAAAAGCCTGGAGTGAATACCAAAGGGAATACATACATACCAAATTTGATCTTAATCGGACTAATGGGGTAGGCTGTGGCTCTGTACACATCCAGACACACACACACACGGGCACACAGATATCGATACCTATCTTTTTGGCTCCAGGGGACTACAAAACTGATATATCCATTCTTAACTCAAATTCGAAAATGTTGACGAAAACAATACTTTCCCCACATACAATCCTATAAGTGGGAGATAGTAAAAGCGAAAAAATAGTTGTAGCCAATTAACGATATAGTTATTATCTAGAGAATCACATTATTATTATTTTTTATTTTATTTTCCAAAAAATATTATGACCAAAAAATTATACGTGATAGTTACCAAATATTATCTTATTATAATAAAAAATGGAAAATATAATTCTATAGGTAACCACTCTGCCTTTAATTTGACCCCTCAATGATTTTTTTACGACTATTCAGTAATGCTTCTTGTGAGACTAAAACCCAAGATGGCGGAGGCACTGCAGACTCTTGTACTTCTCCTACCACGCCTGTTGACAACTATAGTCTTCCACAGGTAATTGAGGTGCGTGCTGTTGGGGTTCAAGGTCGAGGTTAAGTATAAATTAGGACCCCCCCAAGGACACCAGAACCCGCTCGAGGAAGATATTCATTATGATGGAGTGGTAGTGTCAAACTTCACACTAGGCGGGGTATTTGAAGTGTTTGATTATTTGATTCATTATTTGTTAGATTATTTGTAAACTTAAAAAGTTTGCCTTCACCAACTTGAATTTATATTCCAAGATCAATACAAAAAACTGTGAAACACACCTCGCTTTAAATTTTAAAACCAAGACACATCACATTAGTTTGAAATCAATATTTATTTGTAATTAAAAATTTAATAAACCTATTTCGACGTAATTAACCTAAGGTTACTAGATATTGTTTATTTGCTTTCAAATAGAATTACGACGAGTATTAAATAAATGGTGGACTGACACTTAAGAAAATTTTAAAACGAAACCTTTAATAAAACTATAGTATTCTTTAAAGTGGTTCTAAATATCATTTAATAATTTATTATTTCATAAATAATCGTTCAGTTTCTGAAAATAACAACAAGAGAGACAAACTTAAATTAATTCTTAGAACATAATGTGGGTACAGCACGCCCCCCGGTAATACCAGGATTTTTGAGTGGGTTTTGTTGGGTTATGTGATCTGACCCTGCATGGTAAGTTTCGTGTAAACGGTTGGGAAATAAGGAAGACATTGTTTTTTTATTCTCCATAAGAATAACGTTGGGCGCTCTCAGACAACGTACTGCATACATTAAATTAAACTTTTATTTACAGAAATGCGGGTGGAGTCACAATGATCAGTACTTAATGCACTAAAAACTAATAAATGTTAGCCAAAATCGTTAGAGCTTGTTTTGAGAAATTTGGATTGTTTACGTTTTTAAGAGTTTTCGGGGTTAACTACCCTTAAAAGTCAAAAATTCAAAAAAATGTTAAAAATACCTGGAGATATGGTGAATTTATACATACGTACCAAATTTGATTTAAATCGGACCAATGGGGTAGGCCGTGGCTCTGTACACATCCAGGGAGACAGACAGACATCCCGTCGAAACACACTTTTTTTGAATTTATGGGACTCAAAAACGGATATACCCATTCTCAACTCAAATTCTTCCACTCAAAACATTTTTATAGAAATAACACTTTCCCATGTACTATCGTATTTGGGAAGAAAGTAATTATATTATATTTGTGTACTTAATTTGTGTTTTAATTCTTGGAATTTTTTCCTGACGGTGGAGTTATAAACTCCAAAACATCTAGGAAAATCTGACTGAAATTTTCAGGAACTGTGACTAAAAGGTATGTAACATTATTTTATTTGTTGAAGAATAATTTATAATAAACAGAAATTAGCCCAGACAGTTGACGAAAATTTATCGGCTATTTGTGAAACATAAACTCTTGATCCTTTAAAACACGAATTTGATTCGTTTAAAGAAAATGAAATACCCCCGTCGCAGCAGACCTGCGTACTCAGCGAATTTCCAAAACGTTAATACAATAATAATATTATATGTCAAGTTCTAACAATATCTGTCGATGAATACATGAGTTAGTTATTTGCCTATTCTCCATAAGATTAACATGGAAAAAGAGTATGCAGGTTAGCTGCCATGATAAATACATAAACTATGATTTTTAAGAATAAATTGATGGATCTCAACTACATGAAGCTAAATATCAAGTTTCATCCATAGGAAGTGCAAAGAGAAAAATTACCACATCACTATAGGTGCATTAAGATAAAACTAGAATCCGGTTAAATGGAGCTGTAATTGTGAATGACCGGCAAAAAACCGGTTATGTCAAGGTTATGCAGAACCAGTTGCTAGATAATATTTGATTCCGAATCAACCAGTTCTTGTATATTCTAAAATTTTGCAAATCCCAAGAACTTCAGTCGAAAAGTTTATAAAACATTAATAAGTGATAGCTTTACTGTTGATACCACGTGTTTACGAATGAAAATGAAGTAATGAGTATGTAAAGTTAAGGAAAATTACTCTTTGGATTTAATTTTAGCAGTAAATTGTGAGGAAACCCTTTTATTAGAGCAGCAACAGCAGGAAGAGGATGACTGGGTTGTTCAGAGAAGAAGTGTTAAAAATGTAACAGATTGGCAGCACGATATCAAGAAGTTTAATCAGCTGTTTTTTTTAGATTTCGTTGGAAAAGAGAGTCCTTTGAGTGAAGAATACTCTCAACATTATTTTCGTCATACTAGAATATAAATTATAGTTTTTAACTAGCAGTAAGCCCGTCCTTTGTACGGGTTGTGGGATTCAGTTTAAAGAAGAAACATTATCATATTAAAATGTAAACCTGAAATCCTAAATAAATCAGTACAAAGAAAATAAATCAATACCCAGCTTTATTATTTGGTATTACTTTACAATTAAATAGATTAGAACATTTATACCATTATAATAGTTAGTTATACGTTAAACTACTTTTAAATATAGAATCATTTCGAAATGGGTTTAAAATTAATGACCAATATCAACTAACTAATATTGATTTGACAGCTGATTGTTTTTCTTTTTATTAAATCTTTAAACTACATAGACAGCTGATTACCAGTAGGTGGTTCATTATTAAATGAAAGCAAAATGCGACTAATATCGCGTAAAAAGTGGGGTTTAATTGATCATGATTTACTTTTTAAGTGGCAGCGGACAATTTCAAGCTTTGCAAACCATTCTCTGGAATGTAGAGAATGCATGAAATAAGTTTCATTGTTATCAGTCCTCCCGTTTTTTCGGAGAAGACGGCGTAAAATGCCTCCTGGAGCGTCACAGACAGAACGGATTGAGATAAGACTTGTTTCGGCTTCTCTAACGCACGAAACGTAAAAATAACTAAAAAAGTGAATAACTTTGAGCAATGTACAGACATAAATCTAATTTTATTTACATAGATACATGATTTACGAGTCAACGTAATCCTTCACACCATAGGGAGGAAAAGAGTCAGCTGATGTCAAGGTCATTAATTATTAAAATGTAGAAAAATTAAAATACGTGCATTCCAAAGGTAAGTTATCGATAGAATCGAAAACGATAATCGATTATTTGTATTGCCAATCGATTATAATTTGTAACTAGCAGTAAGCCCGTCCTTTGTATGGGTTGTGGAATTCAGTTTAAAAAAGAAAGATAGATTACCATATTAAAATATAAACCTGAAATCCTAAATAAATCAGTACAAAGAAAATAAATCAATACCCAGCTTTATTATTTAGTATTACTTTACAATTAAATAGATTAGAACATTTATACCATTATAATAGTTAGTTATACGTTAAACTACTTTTAAATATAGAATCATTTCGAAATGGGTTTAAAATTAATGACCAATATCAACTAACTAATATTGATTTGACAGCTGATTGTTTTTCTTTTTATTAAATCTTTAAACTACATAGACAGCTGATTACCAGTAGGTGGTTCATTATTAAATGAAAGCAAAATGCGACTAATATCGCGTAAAAAGTGGGGTTTAATTGATCATGATTTACTTTTTAAGTGGCAGCGGACAATTTCAAGCTTTGCAAACCATTCTCTGGAATGTAGAGAATGCATGAAATAAGTTTCATTGTTATCAGTCCTGCCGTTTTTTCGGAGAAGACAGCGTAAAATGCCTCCAAATATTTCCAACGCACGAAACGTAAAAATAACTAAAAAAGTGAATAACTTTGAGCAATGTACAGACATAAATCTAATTTTATTTACATAGATACATGATTTACGAGTCAACGTAATCCTTCACACCATTGGGAGGAAAAGAGTCAGCTGATGTCAAGGTCATTAAATACTAAAATGTAGAAAAAATTAAAATACGTGCATTCCAAAGGTAAGTTATCGATAGAATCGAAAACGATAATCGATTATTTGTATTGCCAATCGATTGATTGTTTACAATAGCAATTAAAATATAGTAACAACTATTGCGTTTGTAAAATAATTTTCTTAACAGTAGTTTGCTCAATTATATACAGTATGACAAAAAATATATACTGCCAGGCGAAGTTGTAAATATTTACCTCGTAGAAAATCCATTACTTTCAACCTTTATAATGAAATATACATGCTGAATGTAAACAACACATTCCAAAGTAAAAAACGACTTTTGTTTTAATTTTTAATAACAAAAGAAGAACCATTTCGGTTTTAAAATTTGAACTTCTAAAACTTTTAGCATATCAATACACATGAAACAAAAATATCTGACTTAATTTCAAAACGCTCCAGATAACTACAGGTTAAAATAATAGGTTTCAAATGCCATATTAGAGAATAAGGGCAGTATACTGTACCTATATTTCTAAAAATATAGATTTCTGCACCCTCCCCCTTTGTAAAATCATGTATTTATGAAACTTTTTTTAATTAATGCTATAATTGAAACCCCTCCCGTCAAATCTAGTTGAAAATAAGGATTTTAATTGGAACTGAATTAAATTAAAATCCACTTCTTCGGTGCAGTCGAACGTTGATGTCTCTCTTAAATGTAACAAAACACTAATTTACATTAACACCACAACTCTTGTATTTAATAATTTTGTATTACTACGTATTACATATAGGAATACATGTTGCAATGTATTAACTTCGGTTCATTAATTCAAACATAGTAAACGTGTGAACTTTTTAGATAAATTTACAAATTATCCGACTATTCTGCAGTTAGAATCAGTTGTTTTATTTATCTCTAGTAATCCATCTCAAGGTAACTCAATCTGACCTTTCATACCATCAATCTATAGCTATATCTAGTAATCCGTCTTGGATTACTTATTACGATCCTTGAAACTTTATTCTTACTGCGTAGGGAAAATTTTAATCCATTACCTATTTTACCCAATTTGAACATTCTGTGTACTCGTAATACTTTTGACATGGATATGACTTAGCTCTGGAGGGGGTGTTGGCTTTTTTAAAGATAGAAAACATGTATCAGGTTTCCACAGAAACTACCAGAGCTATCGTATTGAATTTTTATAAATTTTTTGAATAAGAACAGCTGTTTAGATAAACTGAGACCACCCCCTTTAGGCATGCATATATATGATCTAACCTATTTCCCACAGGGAAGTAAATACAAACATTTTTTGTAATTCACACCTTAGTGTATATTAATAGCGAATTATTCAGAGCGAGAAGTTGGTTGGTGCAAATTACACAGAGGTTCACCTTGAGCGGGAATATCGCTGGACCTAACATGTATCCTTACGGAACGCCATTTCCTCGTCTCGTAGTAACCACCTTGGATTGCGAGGTTAGCTGTCCAGAGGAAACGGAAACGGATCCCTCCAAACAGCTGATCGCATGTTGGAGTTGCGTGTTGGGCCGCGATGCTCAGCAAGGCATTCTGCGACATGAATACCACGACGTTTGAGCATGCGTATGAGCTTACTCAAACAGTTTTTTTACTACTTGTTTTTTGTTTTTTTTAATCGAAAAAATCGATTAAAAATAGCATTCGTTATGGTTATTATTCAAAATTTGGACAAAATTAATGGAAGTATAATAGTGTTTTGGATAGTTATGAGGAATGGTCGGTGTATGATATTCACTGGTATAGATTAATATCAGTATTACTGAATAGTAAGTTAACCACAAAGACCACCCTCATAATTCAGAGGAAAAATTGTGTTTTGGATCTCACGTTAATCTTTAGATAACTAAAAGTACTCTTGGCTGTTGGGCTATTTATTGACACTCCTGTCTCAGAAATATGTACGCTTTAGACAGTAACACGACTACAAGATCACACCACAATCATCCTACGTTCATTTCTAATATTCATACTTGGTTTAAAAACCCTTGCTGAGTAGGTGAAATTTCGTTGCGTTTTAAACTTTTTTATCGGTATGTGTTAGAACTTTGGGAGTATCTATTTGACTGTTCTAAATTAGCTTGGTATATAAGTTTTAGAGTATTTTTTCGAGTTGTTCTCTAACATGAAATATGTTGATAAACTTTCTCTTCAAGCGAAGACTCACTGAAGGTCATCACATTCAAAGTACAACTAGGATTTCACATTTGTACCGTTAAAACCTAGCCCAAAGCAAGTAATTAATTGTAGTAAACAAAATCCTTGTTTTCCTTATTACAGGCTTCATAAATAAAATGCCTGTCAGGTACAGTGATCAGCTGTTTTGGCTGTACCAGTCACCTGATCATCGGTTACGTTATTCAAGAGGCGCTAGCGGCGGCGACGCATGCTCGAACCTTGACCTCGTTGTTTACAACACTGCGCCTTATTGTAACGCGTATTAGGGCGAATATCGTTTGCGCAACGATGATGCATCCGTGATCTTACCTTGAACTGATATGCGATATTGCTCCATATTATGACACGATGAGAAACGAGTTTCTATTGCAGGTTAATATTGATAACGAATACAACGTGTTTCAGTTTTATGCGTAGGACGTTGCCATTTTGTTTATATTATACTGAATTTACTGAATAAATAGAACCATTATCGTAATGTTCATGGTAAGACCTAGGCTGGTAGCCCCAAATTTTAATTTGAATTTTAGGGTCACTAGGGCCAAACAAACCAGTTCGAGACTTTATTTATATTATCCGTGGAACGATAACTCTCGTAAAAAATGGTCCGATCGAAATGGAAAATGTGCTACATTTATGTAAAACATAATTTTGGTCAAACTAGGCAAATAAGCTATTGTGAAGGGGTTTAGGGGGCTTTTTCTGCAAAATGGGGGTTTAACCTACGATTTATTACAAAAATTAAATAATTATTAGCAAAATCAATTGGAATGCCTTACAATAACAACGTACGTTGTCTTTGAGAGCTTTTCCCGTGTTACTCTTATTGAGAATAAGTAGATTGATATAGCTTTCTTATCACTTTACCTATGATTAAGAATAGTTTGTACAGTGACAAGTCATTTATAAAAGAATGAAAATTCACCTAGTGTGCAGTTCTACTACTACTGATGCTACTGTGCTCGCCTAACGCAATGAACATTTGAAATAAGCAACTTCTTTTACGAAGTTAATTTCCTAAGTTCTGAGAGTATTAAGTTCTATAGGCTAATATAGGTTCTATAGGTTCTACTGTGTGTAGTTCTTAAGTTTTACTACGTGAAGCGCTAACAGCCAAGAAGAGATGATATTACTGATTGTGGTTCAATTAAGATTTGCAACATTATTCATGTTCATCATGTAAATGTGTGAGAGACAAATAACAGTGCTGCATACAACACGAACGATCGACAATGGTGTTTTATAACAACTGTAATAACAGATCCAATCAACAATGAAGCATGATTTACAATTATTCTAATCATAGTGGTAAAGTAAGTAAGTATACACTTTGCAGAAAACGCGCATCCTTAGTGAATTTCCATATCTTGAAAAATAATCTATCCAAACCATTCAAGGATAATTTTTTGAAATTGAAATAGACATAGTTTCCACATCTCATTTTCTTTTTAAATTTAAGTATTACTCGTTGGGCCCTAAAAAAATTTGAAATTTGCCTAAAAAACCCTCAATTTCCATGACAAGTGCAAAACAGACAAGGGGGTTGGCAATTCGCACGACCAAAATTTGGAAACAGTGATGCCATTTGGTAAATGACGCCATAGTTTGGTTGTAAGAACAGCTGTTTAGATGAACTGAAAACATTCCCTTTAGACATATCCATGATCTAACATATTTCCCACAGGGAAGTAAATAAAAACATTTTCTAAAGTGGAAACCTACCAAGGTAGGTATTTTAAACCAAGTATGAATGAGGAATGAGTGTAAAATGATTGTGGCGCGATCTTGTAGACTTGTTACTGACTATAGATGACACGCTCCTTTTAGGACATGACTGTTAATTGATAGCCCAACAGCCAATGGCATCTAAGGGAACTGCAGTTTAACTTGGGATTTGAACCAGAATTTAGCACAAACTTATCTAAATATGAGTATAACATTTGTGGATGAACGTAGTATTCAATATTGTGGACGTTAATCCACACAAGAGAATATCACATCCACCGAACATTGCTTATAACTATCCACCATTCGTGACTTCCAAGTACAGTAGCTGGATTACAGGAACGCAGCTCCAATCTTAAACCGGGGACAAATTAAAACCCAACTTCATGAATTAATCAAATTCACAATATTTCAACTCCACCTACTCCAAGATGATGTTATTCCTCTGCTAAACTTTCCAGCATGATTGTCAGGCACTCGTGGCAAGTGTTTGCTCTACTGAAGGAGTCCTATACAAATTTGGCTCGCATAACCTTCGTTTACGTAACCAAAGATAACGCGCCGTACTGTCAGCTGTTAACAAGCGCCTTGTGTTGATTCAGCTGGTCTACACCGAGGTCCTAGGTCCTACAAAGGCCCTAAAGGTCCTGAATTTCCCGTCCTCAATATAAGATAACAATATTTGAAAACTTTATTAATTTATTTAAAATAAAATCTTCTGAGTGTCTTGCTAGCCGGGTGATTATCATCTTGGACTTCGGTGCAAGATGTCAAATACCAGAATGACATTAGAGTTTGGATCGCTTTTCCGAAAAGCGTCAATGTGACGTCACTCCTTGACTCGATTAAATGCCTATGGCGCAGATACAAGAAAAACGAAAACAGAAATCCTATTTTTATTCTAACCACATCAATAGGACGTTAGGAAAATATTGGTATTCAAAAACCTAAACTATTCCCAAAAGCAAATCGATATAATTACTTTTATTTTGCACTAGCAGTAAGCCCGTCCTTTGTACGGGTTGTGGGATTCAGTTTAAAGAAGAAAGATCATCAAATTAAAATGTAAACGTGAAATCCTAAACAAATCAATACAATGAAAATAAATGAATACCCAGCCTTATTATTTAGCATTACTTTACAATTAAATAGATTAGAACAATTATACTATCATTGTTATTAGTCTGTTGATGATTTCGAAATGGGTTTAAATCAATAATCAATATGACCTAACTAATATTGATTTAACAGCTGTTTGTTTTCTTTGTATGAAATCTTTAAACTACAAAGACAGCTGATTATTACCAGTAGGTTATTCATTGAAAACAGGATAAAATGTGTGTAATATCGCGTAAAAGTGGGTTTTAAATGCTCGTTATTTAGTTTTAAAAGGTTGGCGGACAATTTTAATCCATTACAAACCCTTCTGTGGAATGTAGAGAACGTATGAAATATGTTTCATTGTTATCAGTTCTCCCGTTTTTTCGGAGAAGACGGCGTAAAATGCCTCCTGGAGCGTCACAGACACAATTGAGATAAGACTTGTTTCGGCTTCTCTAACGCATGAAACGTAAAAATAACTAAACATGTATAATTATGAGCAATGTACAGACAAAACTCTAATTCTATTTATATAAATATCAACTATTATAATCTTTATAGTGAGATTTCAATTGAGGAGGGAGACAGTCTCATTGATATAAGCGGGAAACAGCTTAAAGTAACATGTTAAATTTGCGACAAAAGTATCGCCCAGTGACTGTGTAGAACCGGGAATTTATATTTATTAATTTAAAAATATTTAAAAAATCATTTTTAGCACCAATACTTAATTTTCTTCGAAATTAAGTACTTTTTGGAGTTAACATAAAATTGTAATTGGTGTTCTTTCTTATTTTGTACGCAAAATTCTCTATACCAATTGAGGAACACTAACGTAAAAGAGATTTTAAGACAAAAAATAACTAACCAATTTTACAGAGTGTGAAGGAACTTATTTTAAGTAATCATAGTGCTGATATTAGTTTAATTTAATACTATTTCAATGTAATATCCATATCAAATTTAAGTAAACTTATAACAGGTACTACATTCTATCAAATAGGATATTGTCTGTTGGACAGAGATAAATAGTTAGTCTGCAATGTCTGCTGGTTGCCACGCACGCCCAGCCCAAGTCCGCAGACATCGAGTGTCGTGTACCTTTGGACATATTCGGGTCGTTTAGGTCCCTGGGAAGTTGTTTGTGAACGTTCACTGGTCACTGTCTCTGATAGGGATCTTGTGATATATCACAAGTTTAGTAAACATGTAAAAATGAGGTTATCACGCAAAAAGGGTTTTTTTTAAATTTGTAACTTCATCTTAAATGGCTTGAGCCGATGTATACTTAAACCACTCTTCTCTCTAATAGAACGCCCTCTAATATACAATTAGTTGAACTAAGATGAAGAACAGGATTTGGAATATACCTCATACGAAATGGAAATCTTTATCTTGACACTTCACCTCAAATACTTTTTACTTTCTCCCCTTATACATAGTATATGGAGAAAGTATTGTTTTCGTCAAAATTTTCGAATTTGAGTTTAGGGTGTATATATCCGTTTTAGGGTCCCCTGAATCCAAAAAGTGGGTTTCGACGAAATGTCTGTCCGTCCGTGTGTGTGTGGGTCTGGATGTGTACAGAGCCACATTGTTGATCCGTCTTAGATGAAATTTGGCATGTATGTGTATATTCACCGTATCTCCAGGCTTTTTTCATTTTTTGAATTTTTATTTTTAGGAATAGTTCACCCCTAAAAACCCTTATAAAACCTGAAAAATCCAAATTTCTAAAAAACGGCTCTAACGATTTTGATTAAAATTTGATAGTTTATAGTGCACACAGTACTAAATAATTTGACACAACCCGCATGTCTGTAAAAATATCGGTTCAAAAGTTATAGGCTTTTAAATGTCAAAAAATCATTTTTTTATTTTTCAGCGAAAACAATTAAAGTAAACTTGACTGGCACCATTAAAACCAGCTAAAAAAATAAACAAATGAGTAACTTGAATTTTATGTCTAGGACTAATGGTTCTAGTGAAAAGTTAAATTTACTGTCCATGATAAACGCAGTACGTTGTCTGAAAGCGCCCAATGTTATTCTTAAGGAGAATATTAACAAATCAATTTATTCCTTATTTTCAACCGTTTTCCATGAAATTTGGTATGAAGCGTAAGGTTAAATCACCCAAAAAAACCAACTCAAAAAGCTTGGTACTACCGGGGGAGGTAATACCCAATGGGGTATTAATAATGGGGTGTCAGTCCGCTGATATCGTTTATTTGTCTTGTTGAATATTATTTAATTTTTTATTAAATCTAACTTTTGCAGAAAATATTTAAGCTATCTTAAGATTATCTTATTTTTTTAAATATCAACAGATAGATTTTATGTTAACGTATAAATAAACTAGGATTTGGATCGATTATTAAAAATTGTTTAGATTATACCGTTGTTAATAATTCAGAAATATATTTTCTTGTCCGCTTCTCACAAATTCAAAACGAATTTGGAAACTTTAAAATTCCAATGTTTGACTTCACGCACCAAATAATGTAATGATTCCAAATTTCGATAGTATTAAAATAATGTATTAATTGGTATAATTCAATAAATCTTGTTATCCAATAAAAATTATAAAGTATATTTTGGTTGTTAGTTAAAAGATATAAAAAACCTATAGTAGTTGATTTTCTATCAGTTTAGATAGAAAATTATACTTAAACTATTTTAGATTTTTTTATTTAAATAGTTACCTGTCAGAAAGACGAGCTCGAACACCACAATATACTCCGTACTATCACAGACAACGCCGTGCGGCGACTGACAGCTGACAGCAGTCTGGGTAACTGTTAGCAAGGTCGCGAAATGTGGAGGGGTTGGCGACTCTGGTAATCATCTGATTACGCATGAAGAGCATTAACCGATACGTCAGGTGTGACAACACAACATTATCATAAAAATATATCAGTCGTGCTGATTTATTAGTAAAAAATTAGTTTAATAAATTTTTATTTTAGCGAATTTCCCATAAGGCAGAAGCTATTACCGTAGGTCTCTTGGCAAGACTTGAGCCCGGGACCATGTTATTTTTCGTATTTAGGTTCCCAGTGGCCAAAAACAATAGTCGTTAAAATTTTTACATATATGAATATGTGTGTGAACACGATAACTCTCGTAAAAATGGTCCGATCGAGACCGAATTTAGTAGAAACGAGTATTCCTACTTTTTTTGCTCGGACGAGTTCGTAATCCAGATAAATCAGTCAATCGGAACGGGTAGTTTGGGGTGATTTTGTACCCCAAAAATGGGGGTTTCGTGTTTTTCCCATGTAATTTTTGAAAACTTCAATTTTTATCTTTCACAATTAGAATCAGCTAAAAAACTACACAATTTAGTTTCTTAAAGTTTTGCTCTTTATCTATCTAGGAAAAAATAGTATTTCCCTTATTAACCATTGGGTTTGGATGAAACTTTTTATTTAGCTTCATGTAGTTATTATCTATACGTATATGCTAAAAAATCATAGTTTATGTGTCCCCCACAGCAGCAAACCTGCATACTCTTTCACGTGTTAATCTTACGGGGAATAGGTAAATTCCTTTATTTATGTCCAGATAATGATAAAACTTGGTATATGGTCAAAATAAAAATATTTTATGGTAAAAATGCCTACTTCCAGTGCTCCACAAAGCAGCAAACCTACATGCTCATCCATGTTACGGAGAACAGGCAAATACTCTAATTTATCAACAGGTATCGATTGATAAATCTTGTCTTATACTTGTATTATTATTGCCATATTATTGAGGTGTAAATTCACTGAGTACACAGGTCTGCTGCGACGGGGGTATTTTTTATTTACAGTTAGGTCCATGTAAAACGCTCTTTGCAATTATAAGTAAAAATATAAGTAATGTAGTAAAGAAAAAGTTAAATGGAGAGTTGACAAAATATTGCATGGAAAGATGACACTGGTGATCACCTGATTACGTATCAAGAGCAACAACCAATTCGTCAGGTGTGACAACTTAACAGGATTATAAAAACGGTATCAGTGGACTGACACATATTTTCTCCATTAAGGGGAGGCGGACCCAAAGACGTAATGTTGACATACGAGATATGTTCCCTTTTCTCAGAAACTACTACACTAATAATCTTTAAATTATACATCAAGTTCAAACATATGTTCGGACCTCGTACAATGAGGTTTTTTAAAATTTTTTACCGAAACCCCTTTTCTTAGAATTATTTTACAAAAGAATTGTTAATAATTCAACTATTTAATTTTTACACCTTTTTAAAAGTAAATGTTACTTAAAAAAAGTCAGTATGTGTAAAAACAACCTAATTTCAACAATTTCAACTGAATCGGCCAAGTAGATTCTGAGAAAAAGGAACATAAACATAAGTCAAAAATTAAAAATTAGTACAAAACCAAAATTTCGGAAAAACGCAGTTACGTGGTAGGTCACGCCCTAAAAATTCCATGTAAGGTTATTTAAAAATGTCCACAGTTATATATATATATATATATATATATATATATATATATATATATATATATCAAACATGCAAGTTAAAAAATATAAATAAAATATGTTTTAACAAAATTAAATTATTGAGAGTCCTCTTCCCCTTATGTAAATTTAAAACGACAATCTGTAAAAATAAATATCATATTCTTCAAAATTTATCTAAATATCATTTAATAATTTATTGATTTAAAAAAGTCATTTAAATTTCTGAAAATAACAAGAGAAAGTTAAATTAATTGTTTGAATTTTATGGGGGAACCTCCCCTCCGGTTATACTAAACATTTTGAGTGGGGTTTGTTGAGTGATGTCACCTTACACTGCATAACAAGTTTCATGGAAAACGGTTAGGAAATAAGAAAGATATTGAATTTTTAATATTCTCCATAAGAATAACATTGGGCACTCTCAGACAACGTACTGCGTTACCATGGATAGTAAATTAAATTTTTTCTGGAACAAAAGTCGTAGACAAATAATTCAAACGCTATTTTTTACCTTTAAGCTGATTTAAATGGTGGTAGTAAAATTATACTTTACCTATATTGTTTTCGTGGAAACTTAAAAAATGGATTTTTGTCATTTAAAAGCCCATAACCTTTTAACTGCAGTAATTACATATATGTGGGTGGTGTCATATTATTTAGCACTTTATGAACTATAAACTTTCAAATTTGAATCAAAATCGTGAGAGCCTTTTTGAGAAATTTTGATTGTTTTAGTATTTAAGGGTTTTTAGGGGTGAACTACACTTAAAAATCGAAAAAAGAAAAAACTGTGAATATACACACAGAATTTCATCTAAATCGAACCAAAGGGAAAGGCTGTGGCTCTGTACATATCCAGCACCCACACACACACTTACACACTCACACACACACGCGCGCGTGCGCGCGCACACACAAAAAAACGCACGGACGGATAGAAATCACGTGAAACCCCATTTTTTTTTGGATTCCGGGGACCCCAAAACGAATATATCCACTCTCAGCTCAAATATTTTGATGAAAACAATACGTTCTTCAAATACTTCGTATAAGATGAGAAAGTACAAATCTGAGAGGTGTTTACAAAATGATAAATATATGTGCTTTCAACACGACAAAGTAACACATTTTAAGTAATATTAGGAAAGGGTAAGGAATAACTAAATATAGACAGGCATCGAGAGAAAGTTCAAAATCTAACATTATTGGCAAAACTAATTTCGATCCACCAGTTTATCTTTAAAAATGATCTTTCTTTCTTCTTCTTCTTCTTCTCAAACCGTCCCTTTAGCTCTCCTAGCCTAATTGTATAACCTTAGCATCCCAACACCTTTGGTCCCTAAAGCTCCCCTAGCCTAATTGAATGACCTTAGCATCCCAACTCCTTTGGTCCCCATAGCTCCTCTAGCCTAATTGAATAACATTGAATACCAACTCCTTTGGTCCCCTTAGCTCACCTATCCTAATTGAAAAACCTTAGCATCCCAACTCCATTGGTCCCCTTAGCTTCCCTAGCCTAATTGAATGACCTTAGCATTCCAACTCCATTGGTTCCCTTAACCCCTCTAGCCTAATTGAATGACCTTAGCATTCCAACTCCTTTGGTTCCCTTAGCTCCCCTAGCCTAATTGAATGACATTAGCATTTCAACTCCTTTTATTTCCTTAGCTTCACTAGCCTGATTGAAGAACCTTAGCATCCCAACTCCTTTGGTCCGCATAGCTCCCCTAGCCTAATTGAATAACCTTATCATTTTAACTCCTTTGGTCCCCTTAGCTCCCCTATCCTAATTGAAAAACTTTAGCATCCCAACTCCATTGGTTCCCTTAGCTCCCCTAGCCTAATTGAATGACCTTAGCATTCCAACTCCTTTGGTTCCCTTAGCTTCCCTAGCCTAATTGAATGACCTTAGCATTCCAACTCCATTGGTTCCCTTAGCCTAATTGAATGACCTTAGCATTCCAACTCCATTGGTTCCCTTAGCTCCCCTAGCCTAATTGAATGACCTTAGCATTCCAACTCCTTTGGTTCCCTTAGCTTCCCTAGCCTAATTGAATGACCTTAGCATTCCAACTCCATTGGTTCCCTTAGCTCCCCTAGCCTAATTGAATGACCTTAGCATTCCAACTCCATTGGTTCCCTTAGCTCCCCTAGCCTAATTGAATGACCTTAGCATTCCAACTCCTTTGGTTCCCTTAGCTTCCCTAGCCTAATTGAATGACCTTAGCATTCCAACTCCATTGGTTCCCTTAGCTCCCCTAGCCTAATTGAATGACCTTAGCATTCCAACTCCTTTGGTTCCCTTAGCCCCTCTAGCCTCATTGAATGACCTTAGCTTCCCAACATCCTCTTAGCTCCCCTTGTCCCATTAATCAACCCTAGTCTCAATTACCATAGAAATCTCAAAAATAATTGCCATTTATTGTCTTATTAAAAATATGTTAATTCAATATAGTGAACATGCTAGTTTAAAAGGTACCAAAGGGTAAACCGTCTTCGCAAATTTCTTGAAACCTTTCTGGAAAACTAGATGAGGTCAAATGAAAAATAATTTTAAGACCTTTAGTGTTCATTTAAAACTGTCCTGTTAGAAAATTGTTAGTATTTAATTATTAGCTATAGGGTATAAATTAATAATTCGTAAAAAGAAACAAAATTATTTTTTTTGTTAAATCTTTTATTAAAACATATTTTATGAATAGTATTACGGGTTTAAATTTTATATTGTAGTTATTATATTCAAAAATAAAATCTCATATATTATCTTTTGAGTACAGTCTATTAAAAATGTATTTACAAAGTTGATATTTGCGATACAATTATTATGGTCTTTATTACATATATGTTTCTTGTTTTTAACTAAACGAAGATTAAATGGTCTACAATGATATGGAGAAAATATGTTAAAAGAAGAGAATATATTAATTTTCGATAAGAGTTCGAGTTTCGAAGTTGTGTGTTTGTTTTTGTTTGAGAATATGCATTCCAGTTATGTCTGACCTGGTATTTCTCTGTTTCTCAAGAAAGAATATTCCATAAATAGAAAGTGGCATATGGTGAGTATTTTGCAAAATTTTCAGCTATTCCCTAAATTTATTCAGTAACAAGTTGCTTGTATTTGTTAAAACACTTTAGACCTATAACACACTTTCTATCTGCGCATTGCCATTATCTTCTTCATACGTCACGCTGTATGTAATAAAGGTTTTTCTTCCTTTCGCGCATTTATTCCAGCACTCGTTAACACATTTAGGTTCGTTTACATAAAAGAACTGTTTATTACTTCTTAATTTTTTAGCGTTTTGTACGATCATGTCGGGGCCAATTTGAAACCCTGGTGAGCTGGTCTTTCCGCGTTTGTTATTATCAGGACTCGCACCAGCTTTTTCTAAACTGTTCTCATGATCGGACGTGGGATTGTCGTCTTCAGTTCTGTCCACTCCTTTATGAGAGCTCAAGTCATTGTCCTGCATACCTTCTTTTTTACCATCTAATGATATGGAGTATTTTATAGCAATCTTGCCATTTTGGTTACATTTTTCCCAGCACTCGGTCACACATTTTGGATTTTTTAAGTCAAAATCGTTTTTATTTTGTCTAATTTTCTCTCTATTAGCCTTGAATGCTTGGTCATTGAGATTTAAGACATCGGGGTACGGTTCTGGTGGTGCAAAATTTTCTTTATCCTTGTCTTCGTCATTTTCTTTACCTTCCTCTTTGTCATATTCTGTTTGTTCTTCCGGTTTGTTTTTAAACCTTCCATCTCCTCTTGAACCTTCTGTTTTCGAGTCTTCTTTACCTTCACCGGTAGGCTCAGCTACGTTTCGTTTTATGTTTGATGGTAAATTTATCTTTCTAGGGCGTTCCTCCTCCCCTCCTCCAACCTCAATGCTGTACACTCCCTTGATGTACCTGAAAATTGATCCACATTGGGAATTTACTGGTTTAAGTACATACACGTAACTGCAAAAGTAACATTATATTATAATTTATAAGAATTTCACCAGACGTTTCAATGACCATCAGAATACCTGTGTAGTTTATGGCTTCATTGTTGAGTTTAGAATCGCCAATATTCAAATTTTACATTAAGTTACCTTAAGGGAGGTTCCATAAGAATATTTTTTAGGTAATAATGCACCCTGGAATGTCTTTGACGCTGTTTAATAATCACATTTTCAATCCATTTTAATCCCATGACTATAGTTTCTGTGGTCGCCGCGACTTTCATGAATACAAACATTTTTTTCAACATGTAGTTTCCATTAGTAATACAGCCTGATATATTAACCTGTATTTTATAAATGTTTTAACTAAGCTTTATATGATGGATTGTATTATACATTAATACTAATTATGTATATAATACTGATAGCTGTCTGTACTGTTATCTGGCTTATTTTAAGCATTATTTGACTTTTAAAGGTTAGAAAGCTCATGTTTGAAAGCTCATGGATTTAACGTTAATAGTAGTGCCACCAAGTCTCGGGAATGGACTATGGAAGCTTTAAAAAAAGAAAAGAAAGAAATTGTAAACCTAGTAAAAAATAATAGAATTAAGAGCTCTGCTGTGTCAAAATTGATAAGTAATAGAAATAAGATGTATAGAAAGGAAATATTTAGGTGTAAAAAGCAATATTTTGATAAAAAAATTAAAAAATCTGACAATGTTGGTAAAACTGTCTGTAAGTTTATTAACTCTGAAATTGGATTAAGAAAACAATGTGCTAGGGATAATAAAAGTAGGAAATATCTTAGTTAGGGATCCTAAGAAAATATGTACAGTTTTTAATGATTTTTTTTGCCAATTGCCGAGTAAATATCGAGTCTCTATACTTTGGATCTCAATCGGAATATGGAGGATTCAATTTTTGTAGCTCTGGACAACTATTAAGATTCACAGAGACAGATTCAGAGGAAGTATTAAAAATAATTAAATCTCTTAAAAATAAACTTTCTTGTGGAATTGATGAAATTCCAAACATAATTATTAAATTAGTAGGTGAAGAGCTATCTAGTGTTTTATCTCATATAGTAAATTCATCCTTTATTAGTGGTTGTTTCCAAATAAACTTAAAATATCTAAAATCATCCCGGTTTATAAAAAAATTGATTCAAAAGAGATTAGTAACTACAGAGTCTGTCTTTACTAAAATCAATGGCAAAAATATTTGAAAAATAGCTTACAGCAGACTTGAATTTTTTCTAGAAAATAATAACAAATTAGAATCTATCCAACATGGTTTTATAAAAAATAAATCAATAATTAGTGAGGTTATAAATTTTATGGAGTCTATAATAAATTCATTAGATACAGGTAAAAAGGCCATTGGAATCTTTATGGACCTATCAAAAGCCTTCGACAGTGTTTGTCATAATCAATTAATAATTAAATTAAAGGAATTAGGAATAAAAGGATTAGCTCTTGACTGGCTTAAATCGTACATTCTCAACAGAAAGCAATATGTAGGAATCACACATTTTTCAAAAATGAAGCACATACAAAAATACAGTTCAAATCTAAATGAAGTAAAATATGGTGTTCCTCGAGGATCCAATTTGGGACCTCTTCTATTTGTATGCTACCTTAATGGGATACAAAAGGTTTTAAACTATTCCGCTGCCTCTGGACTCTGTCTCTCTGCCGATGGCTCTAATTTAAAAATCTCTGGAAAAACTAAGGAGGACTTAGAAACCATAGCAAATTCTGAATTAAAAAATCTGGACCATTTTTTAGAAAATCACAACCTAAAAATAAATCCATCTAAAACCAAAAGTATAATTTTCAAAACATAACAAAACAGGCATGAATCCAATCCAATAGTTAAATTTAAACTCGATAAAATAGAAATAATTCAACAATGTAAATTTTTAGGGCTTATCGTAGACACCAATTTAAGTTGGGATGAACATGTAAAATTTGTAAATCTAGCTCAGGATTATTTGCAGTCAGGAAAATGTCAAAAGTACTGTATGTAACGTCAATGTGTTATGCTCCATATATTTTACTTTGATTCATAGCTACATTGCCTATGGATTATGTGTCTACGGAGCAAAAAAGAATGAAAATTTGAATGAAATATTAAAAAAAGCCATTAGAATAATTTTAAAATTAAATTACAGAGAATCCGTAAAAGAATATTTCAAGGATAATAGCAGTTTTTGGTCAATATATATTTGACACTATCATGTATGTAAAAGTATTAAATGGGAATAAAAAATTTTTCCCGATTCACTAATATAATACTAGAAAAAAAGTTGAGCCTACCTATTCCACATCATAGATTGGAATTATTAAAAAAAAGCTACATTTGCAGGCAACCAGTTTTTGCACAAAATTCCAGATGTTATAAGGAGTGAAACCGACCAAAAAAAATTTAGAAAAAAATTAAAAATATATTTGTTGGAATTGTCAATTTACAGTTTTGAGGAGCGAACACAATTGGTGGAAAATTAAAGTAAAATGATAGTTAGTAAATCTGTAACTGTATTGAGTGTAAGGAGATTATCTGTTTGATAAATTGTACAAAACGAATAAAGAAATCTGAATCTGGATCTGTTAAATAATGAAACTGCATGAAATTAATTAATCCTGACTGTAAAAGTTTATCGACGCTCTTTCATTAGGGATTAATTAATTTCAATTGGAAACGAATACAAGCATGAATATTGCAAATAATGGAATAAGTATGAAATAATAACAGATTAATTATTTCACAGCAATTCCATTAATTGCTGATGGTATAAGAAAAACATCTAAGCTACTGTATATAAAGTAAAATCATAAAGAACCGCCATTTTGAAATATGATCAACTAAAAATATTTAAATATTGTACACTCGTTTCTGGAGCTGTATGTCAAAAGACCGTAATCCCTTTGACGTTTTTACTTTTTTTGGTATAAACCTGTAAAATAACTCCAGAAATCAGCGTGAAATATTAAAATACTTTTTGTCAATCTTATTCAAAATGGCAGCCCTTTAAATAATCAAATTGATATATCTGGAACATGGCTAACATTAATTAATGACATGTTTATATTTAATTCCCTGTGGGAAATAGGTTTGATTATGGATAAGTCTAAAGGGAATGTTTTAAGTTCATCCAAATAACTGTTCTTATAACCAACAATTCAATACAATAGTGTGGAGTCTAAATCAGTGCCTCTGAATTAAAAACTGGTCTAATTATGAGGATGGTTTATGCGGATTAACATAGTATTAAATAGTAAGGACGCTAATCCACACCAAGGAACGCTACACCCACCCACCATCGTTCACAACTATCCACAATTCGTGATCTCCAAGTAGCTGGACTACAGGACGATCTAGGACCTTTTCCCACTGACTTTCCAGGATTGCTTCTTCCCACATCTGTTCATAATCTATGTGGAATCGAGTTTGAAATTATTGTTCAAAAACTGGCGGGCAATCTGCAGAGGTGGATGCCTAGGAGAGGCGGCCTCTTCCATGTGGGAGGTCATGCAAGATGGCAGTACCTTCTACCTCCAGTGGGAAATAACCTCATCACTATAACAGATCGAATGAAATTTTACACCCTGGAGATGCCTGCTCCAGTTCTCTTATGTCTCTTGAAACCTTACGTGAACCAACAGGACCAAAAAAAAAACGCGGGCCAGTTCCAGAGACGAGGGTCTCTAGAAATCTCCCAAAAATCCTCTAACTTTTATAATCTAAGGATGTATAATCTCTGACAAGCAGGTATTAGCTATATACTGTAATTTAAAAATAAAACACTTTTTGAGAGATTTTTAGGACAATGATTAGTTTCAGAGGGTAGAATTCCAGGTGCTTTATCCTCTGTTGTTTACCGGAGATTTTTTACACTAGATTTCAGCTCTTACTGTGTAGAAAAGTATATGGAAAGCTCATGGAAGTACATGGAAAGCTCATGGAAGTACATGGAAATCTCATGGAAGTACATGGAAAGCTCATACCTATTACGGATCAACATACAATTTTCACATTTACAATTAGATAACTAATTGATTAAAGAAGATTTTGATTGATGTAATTGTTTCTCGGTGCAAAAATACATTTGAACATGTGGTAAATACTCACTCTCCGTTTGTGTCCAGCCAGTCTTGCAAGTTCTCGCCCGCCTTGGAGGCCTGACCTTCCGCGTACTTAAGGGCCATATTAGACAACTCATCTTTGCATTTCCTGTACCTGGAAAATTATCCAAAAATCAAATTACAATTTTCTTAAGCTTAATTTAATAATTTTTTTGCAAAACAACATTTCATATTTTTCTAGTGAATTTCCTCAAGGACATAGAGTTATTACCTTAGTCGCCATGACAAGTCCTATACACCAGGAGCCAAGTTTTTCTTTTAACATATATCATTCAAAACTCAAAATTTACCTGTATAGCAGCCAATTTTTTTCACATCGAAAATTCTAATTTGAAACCGGCTATTTACAATTAAATGAAATTTGGTATGTAACTTTATCACCTAAATACCTAATTAAATTTTTTTGTAATCATCATTTGAAAATGGCGACTGTTGAAAATTTAAATTGTAAACATTTCAAAAATCGCTAATGAAAAAAACAACAGCGATTGCCTTTAATGAAAATTTAATTTAAACTTGAATGAGACCAAATATATGGAAATCAGTTCATGAATAATGGAGAAGATTTACTTTTAAGAAACTGTGTTCTTGAAAAAATCAACTGTTATCATGTGACATCACTACTAGTTAGTTACTTTGATCAGCTGTTTTTGTTGATTGTTATTATACAGCTGATTAAAACATTGATAACATCATCTCGTAAAGAACTAAAGTAAGATTGAATGTCATAGTGTAATGTCTTGAGAATGTTGATGAAATTTGGTTTAGACATATAAATATGAAATTTGTATGTCTAATATATGAAATATGAAATTGTTCAATCAAGTTCGAAGTTCGGGCAAATCGGATTATCCACCGATAAAAATAGAAAGAAATGTTTTATTTTGAATCTTTACTGTATATCAAGTGGTTACTGAGATGTAGAAACTGTTAAACATGGACGATGTCTTTTGAAGGTCCAATTTTTATACTACGGGGAAAAGGTCAAATTAATATCTCGCTTATTTTTTTAAACATTGTGAAAATCCTTAAAGGGATTTGCCACTTGTAAATGGATATAAATTGAAATAGCCCCGTCGCAGCAGACCTGCGTACTCAGCGAATTTCCAAATCAATAATATAATAATAATATATGACAAGTTTTATAAAAATCTGTCCATATACTTGAGAATTATTTGCCTATTCTCCATAAGATTATTATGGGAAAGAGTGTGCAGGTTTGCTGCTGTGAGGAACACTGAAAGTACGCATTACTACCATAAACAATTTTTATTTTAAACAATTTTTATTTTTATACCAACATCTGGCTATAAATAAAGGAGTTTTCCTATTCTCCATATGATTAACATGGGAAAAGAGTATGCAGGTTTGCTGCCATGATAAACACATAAAGTATGATTTTTAAGCATAAACGGGTGGATATCAACATGAAGGTAAATACCAAGGTTAATCCAAAAATATTGAGTGATATGGGAAATATTAATTTTTCCTTATCCTCCATAAGATTAACGATGGAGCCCCAAAATACGATTGGCACTTAATAATCTGACACTTGACAGTCCGACACAATCGGTTGTCCGCCGCCGCCCCAAATGAGTCATCGCCACGACGGGCGTCTGTACAGTACAAAAATTTTATTCGTATTGTGACGGGAGTCTTGCGTCTTCCGGTCCGTTAGTTCCTTACCTTGTTCAGTATCAATTAGTGCGTAGTAAAGAGCAATGCTTACTTTGTTACTGACAGTATTCAATTCAGAATTTAAGCGCAAGTTCAGGTAGGCCTTATTGAATTTAGAATGTAGGTTATGTTTCACGTTATGCCTATACGTTATAACTGTTTTATAATTGTATAATGTGTGTGTTGTCTATTAGTTATGTTTATAGATAAATGTAGATAAGTGTATGTGATAAACTTAATTGTGTAGCTTTTTAATGTGATTCTAATGGTGAAAAATAAATGTGAAATTTTTTAAAATTACATATGAAAAACGCAAAAACCCCAATTTTTGAGTACAAAACCCCCCCAAACTATCCGTTCCCATTGACCGATATGTCTGGTTTACGAACTCGTATGTATATATATATATATATATATATATACATATATATATATATATATATTTATATATATATATATAAATTTTAACGACTATTGTTTTTGGTCTCTGGGCACCTAATGAAGAAAAAATAACATGGTCCCGGGCTTAAGTCTCGCCATGAGACCTACGGTAATAACTCCTTTCCTATGGGAAATTCGCTAAAATTCAAACATTTTGTCTTAAAATATACATTTTATTTTATTCTAAACAAGAAAATATAAACTTAAACTATGGTACTTAATTTTTAGAGGCGTAATTTTAGGGTTTCTAAAACATTTTACATACACATCCACCTCATCAAACAGTGCACCTAATCAAGTATCGACTATCCGAAAATTAATTTTTTTATGTTTTCAGGACTTCAAATTGATATTCCGAGAGAACCGTTGAATTTTGTGGATGAAACTTTCGGTGCTTATTATCCAATGATACATTTAAAAAGATTTACTGTATTATGAATGTTATTGGACCATTGGTTTACTGCAGATTAAATACTAACAAATTTTGTGTTTTTATTTTATTTTCACTTAAAGTATAAAGATAAAAATACATGATTTTATAATTTACCTATGTAACTCCGATTTTATTCCAAATTGATCAATTTTGAGTGAGTAGTTTTTATAGAAACCAAATTTAAAAAAAATTATATATTTTTGGGGAAAATATATATTTTTATGAAACAAGGTATATAAAAAAATTGTTATTATTGTTAGGTCTCTAGAGATACATACCTGCCAAAGATTATCAGACAATGAAAGAAATAAAAACGTTTTACGGGAAGTGAATCCCCTTAAATAACTTCACTTAGTTAGAATCTATAATTTATACTGAAAAATTAAAATTTTACTGTTCATTGAGACAGTAACCCTATTTACTTATTCCCCATGTTATTTTTAAATAGAATGAGCAAATTGATACAACTAGTTTGTTATTTGAAATATTATGATGAAACTTGATATACAGCTAATCTTAGTTAAGATCTACTGCCGTATGTTCAAAATATAAATATTTTGATCCTCGTTGCAGCAAACCTACTAAATCCTTACTAAGTTAATCTTATATATAAATGTTTAAACTTCTTTAATGACTCTATGAGCTTAGTATGTATCATCTTAATAAATTCCTAAATCAATGGATAATCTATTAGTAAGCAGGTTACTCGTACAGGAATATTTAAATATTTGGAAATGTTCATAAAATGTTAAATATTTGTTCGTGTTTGTTACAAATCACTTTTGTTTTTCTGTTTTCTAATTTATGAAACCAAATGATGGAATATGAATTTTATATTCGTCAATGTCTTAAACAACTTCTTAATTTTTCAGGAGTATCGATAAATTTTCAAAAGTACTGTTTGTAATTTATTCGAAAAGTTTTTGCAGACTTAGATAAATTTGATTTTAAATTTTACCAATGTGTTGAATATAAAATTGTACCTCTGCTGCAACCCCTTTCTGGCCCTGGTACCGACCTCATTTTGATCGTCCAAATTCAGATCCTCGCATTGAATGTCCTAGACATGGGCAAGGTTCACAATTAATTAGAATCTACAAATAATTTAAAATAAAAACAGAACTTACTCTCAGCTTTCAATCATTTCCCCCTGATCAAAAGCAAAAAAGAAAAATCAATGATCAAAAGCAAGTTGAGTTTAAACTTGTACACATGTGTGAGATACTTATTAAATAAAAAAAATCCAAAATATTTGTTCACTCAAAAGCTAGAGCAAATTGCAAGCAAAATATAAGAGTGTAATGTCCTGAGATTGCCCTCTATCTCCTTTATGTTGGCCATAGTTGGGTCTGGGTAGTCGCGCCTGCCCTGATACAATGTCAGAGTGTAATGTCCTGAGACTGCCCTCTATCTCCTTTATGTTGGCCATAGTTGGGTCTGGGTAGTCGCGCCTGCCCTGATACAATGTCAGAGTGTAATGTCCTGAGACTGCCCTCTATCTCCTTTATGTTGGTCCTAGCTTGGTCAGGGTCATCGTGCCAGCCCAGATACAATGTCAGAATGTAATGTCCTGAGACTGCCCTCTATCTCCTTTATGTTGGCCATAGTTGGGTCTAGGTAGTCGCGCCTGCCCTGATACAATGTCAGAGTGTAATGTCCTGAGACTGCCCTCTATCTCCTTTATGTTGGTCATAGTTGGGTCTGGGTAGTCGCCTGCCCTGATACAATGTCAGAGTGTAATGTCCTGAGACTGCCCTCTATCTCCTTTATGTTGGTCATAGTTGGGTCTGGGTAGTCGCGCCTGCCCTGATACAATGTCAGAGTGTAATGTCCTGAGACTGCCCTCTATCTCCTTTATGTTGGCCATAGTTGGGTCTAGGTAGTCGCGCCTGCCCTGATACAATGTCAGAGTGTAATGTCCTGAGACTGCCCTCTATCTCCTTTATGTTGGCCATAGTTGGGTCTAGGTAGTCGCGCCTGCCCTGATACAATGTCAGAGTGTAATGTCCTGAGACTGCCCTCTATCTCCTTTATGTTGGCCATAGTTGGGTCTAGGTAGTCGCGCCTGCCCTGATACAATGTCAGAGTGTAATGTCCTGAGACTGCCCTCTATCTCCTTTATGTTGGCCATAGTTGGGTCTGGGTAGTCGCGCCTGCCCTGATACAATGTCAGAGTGTAATGTCCTGAGACTGCCTATCTCCTTTATGTTGGCCATAGTTGGGTCTAGGTAGTCGCGCCTGCCCTGATACAATGTCAGAGTGTAATGTCCTGAGACTGCCCTCTATCTCCTTTATGTTGGCCATAGTTGGGTCTAGGTAGTCGCGCCTGCCCTGATACAATGTCAGAGTGTAATGTCCTGAGACTGCCCTCTATCTCCTTTATGTTGGCCATAGTTGGGTCTGGGTTAGTCGCGCCTGCCCTGATACAATGTCAGAGTGTAATGTCCTGAGACTGCCCTCTATCTCCTTTATGTTGGCCATAGTTGGGTCTGGGTAGTCGCGCCTGCCCTGATACAATGTCAGAGTGTAATGTCCTGAGACTGCCCTCTATCTCCTTTATGTTGGCCATAGTTGGGTCTAGGTAGTCGCGCCTGCCCTGATACAATGTCAGAGTGTAATGTCCTGAGACTGCCCTCTATCTCCTTTATGTTGGCCATAGTTGGGTCTGGGTTGTCGCGCCTGCCCTGATACAATGTCAGAGTGTAATGTCCTGAGACTGCCCTCTATCTCCTTTATGTTGGCCATAGTTGGGTCTGGGTTGTCGCGCCTGCCCTGATACAATGTCAGAGTGTAATGTCCTGAGACTGCCCTCTATCTCCTTTATGTTAGCCATAGTTGAGTCTGGGTAGTCGCGCCTGCCCTGATACAATGTCAGAGTGTAATGTCCAGAGAGTGCCCTCTATCTCCTTTATGTTGGCCATAGTTGGGTCTAGGTAGTCGCGCCTGCCCTGATAAAATGTCAGAGTGTAATGTCCTGAGACTGCCCTCTATCTCCTTTATGTTGGCCATAGTTGGGTCTGGGTAGTCGCGCCTGCCCTGATACAATGTCAGAGTGTAATGTCCTGAGACTGCCCTCTATCTCCTTTATGTTGACCCTAGGTCGGTCTGGGTTGTCACGCCTGCCTAGATACAATGTCAGAGTGTAAAGTTCTGAGACTGCCCTCTATCTCCTTTATGTTAGCCATAGTTTGGTCTGGGTCATCGTGCCAGCCCAGACACAATGTCAGAGTGTAATGCCCTAAGACTGCCCTCTATCTCCTTTATGTTAGCCATAGTTGAGTCTGGGTAGTCGCGCCTGCCCTGATACAATGTCAGAGTGTAATGTCCTGAGACTGCCCTCTATCTCCTTTTGTTGGCCCTAGCTTGGTCAGGGTCTTCGGGCCTGCCTTGATACAATGTCAGAGTGTAATGTCCTTACACTGCCCTCTATCTCTATTTGTTGGCCCTAGCTCGGTCAGGGTCATCGCGCCAGCCCTGATACAATGTCAGAGTGTAATTTCCTGAGACTTCCCTCTATCTCCTTTATGTTGGCCATAGTACGGTCAGTGTCATCGCCCCAGCTCTGATACAATGTCAGAGTGTAATTTCCTGAGACTTCCCTCTATCTCCTTTATGTTGGCCCTAGCTTGGTCAGTGTCATCGCCCCAGCTCTGATACAATGTCAGAGTGTAATTTCCTGAGACTTCCCTCTATCTCCTTTATGTTGGCCATAGTACGGTCAGTGTCATCGCCCCAGCTCTGATACAATGTCAGAGTGTAATTTCCTGAGACTTCCCTCTATCTCCTTTATGTTGGCCATAGTACGGTCAGTGTCATCGCCCCAGCCCTGATACAATGTCAGAGTGTAATTTCCTGAGACTTCCCTCTATCTCCTTTATGTTGGCCATAGTACGGTCAGTGTCATCGCCCCAGCCCTGATACAATGTCAGAGTGTAATTTCCTGAGACTTCCCTCTATCTCCTTTATGTTGGCCATAGTACGGTCTGTGTAGTTGCGCCAGCCCTGATAAAATGTCATAGGCTTCAGTCCCGAGCTTGCCCTTCATATCCCTTATGTTGTCCATAGTTCGGTCTGGGTTGCCGTGCCTGCCCTGATACAATGTCATAGGCTTCAGTCCCGAGCTTGCCCTTCATATCCTTTATGTTGTCCATATTTCGGTCTGGGTTGCCGTGCCTGCCCTGATACAATATCATAGGCATTAGTCCGATCTTGCCCTTCATATCCTTTATGTTGTCCATATTTCGGTCTGGGTTGCCGTGCCTGCCCTGATACAATGTCATAGGCTTCAGTCCCGAGCTTGTCCTTCATATCCCTTATGTTGTCCATAGTTCGGTCTGGGTTTCCGTGCCTGCCCTGATAAAATGTCAGAATGTTTAGTTTCTTTATGTTGGCCCTAACTCGGTCTGGGTTGCCAATAATGATTATTTTAAAGAGGAACACTCAATTATACGATGTTCTTGATGTTGTTTATAGGTATTGCATTGCCACAGTTAGTTTAAAGGTGGATTCTTAAATAATCCTAATATAACTAACTATTCCTCAATTATAATCACTATGAATACCTTAATCAATTTATAATATTTAAATTCCTATACATCTTTAGACTATTTTATTATTCCTCATCGCGTGGTCACCTTTATAAATACAAGTAGAGTTTATTACTTTCTCACCATATATCGAGAAAGTATTATTATCGTTTAAATTTTGGATTTGAGTTGAGAGTGGATCCATATAGAGGATACCTAAATCCAAAAAAAATGGTTTTCGGACTGATGTCTGTCTATCATTTTTAAGGGTATTTTACCCCTAAAAATGTGAAAAATACAATTTTCACAGAATGTGTTCCATAATGATTTTATAAAAATTTCATGGTTTTCAGGTATTATGGTCCTTAATAATATGAGACCGCCTGCATGTCTTGTAAACTAAAGGCTCAATAGTTATGGGCTTTTAAATGTAAAAACTAATTTTTTTTAAATTTTCTGGCTGGAAAACAATTTTACAAAATAATTTTACGATCATTAATAAATTACCAAACAAATTGGTATTTTTAATCATTAGTCTAGGACTAACGGTTCTAGAGTTAAATTTAATATCCATAGTATATAAAGTATGTAGATTGTAAGTGCCAAAAATGTTATTCCAAAGGAGAATTATAAAAAAAAACCAATTATATCTTATTTCTCAACCGTTAACAATGAAACTTGATATGCAGTGTGTTAAAATATCCAACAAACCCAGTCAAAATGTTGGGGGTGGGAGGTAATGCCCCCAAAAAGTTCTAACAATTTACCCTGTTTTCTCTTGTTAGTTTAAGAAGTAGGGGATTAATATTTTTTAGAGTTTTTTTATATTTTGTTAATATTTTTAACGGTATTTAGATAAACTTTAAAGAATGTTGTAGTTTTTAATTTAATTAAGGGAGAAAGGATGTTTTTATCCAAATGCCAATCTTCATTTCGCCTAAATTTCTTTGCTTCTGTCCAAATTTCCACCAAATTTGGGACCTTTGCTGGCCTGTGGCAAACTGCCACAGGCAGTTTACTGGGTTTTTACTGGGTACATAAAAGTATCTTAGCAATCGGAGAGAGTTACACACATTGGATAACTTAATAATTAGTTCCTACAAATACCATTAACTCAAAGTGATGGATTACCTTTTGGACCAGTTTCTCCTCTGATACAGTCCCCTCCGACCCTGACGGGTGGTAGTACTCCACGGTTCCTACTTCCGGCTCTTCCGGCTGCACCTCCGGTTCCCTCCTCTCTGGCTGCCTCTCCTTCAGCTGCCTCTCCTTCGGCTGCCTCTCCTTCGGCTGTTTCACAGTCCCCTCCGACTTCGTCGGGTGGTAGTACTCCACGGTTCCAACTTCCGGCTGTTCCGGCTGCACCTCCGGCTCCCTCTTCTTTGGCTGCCTCTCCTTCGGCTGTTGTAGAGTCCCCTCCGACTGCGTCGGGTGGTAGTACTCCACGGTTCCGACTTCCGGCTGTTCTGACTGCACCTCCGGCTCCCTCTTCTTTGGCTGCCTCTCCTTCGGCTTCTTCTCCTTCGGCTGTTGCAGAGTCTCCTCCGACTTCGTCGGGTGGTAGTACTCCACGGTTCCGACTTCCGGCTGTTCCGGCTGCACCTCCGGCTCCCTCTTCTTTGGCTGCCTCTCCTTCGGCTTCCTCTCCTTCGGCTGTTGTAGAGTCCCATCCGACTGTGTCGGGTGGTAGTACTCCACGGTTCCGACTTCCGGCTGTTCCGGCTGCACCTCCGGCTCCCTCTTCTTTGGCTGCCTCTCCTTCGGCTGTTGTAGAGTCCCCTCCGACTGCGTCGGGTGGTAGTACTCCACGGTTCCGACTTCCGGCTGTTCCGGCTGCACCTCCGGCTCCCTCTTCTTTGGCTGCCTCTCCTTCGGCTTCCTCTCCTTCGGCTGTTGTAGAGTTCCATCCGACTGTGTCGGGTGGTAGTACTCCACGGTTCCAACTTCCGGCTGTTCCGGCTGCACCTCCGGCTCCCTCTTCTTTGGCTGCCTCTCCTTCGGCTGTTGCAGAGTCCCCTCCGACTTCGTCGGGTGGTAGTACTCCACGGTTCCGACTTCCGGCTGTTCTGGCTGCACCTCCGGCTCCCTCTTCTCTTGCTGCTTCTCTTCTGGTTTCCTCTTCTCCGGCTGTTGCACGGTTGCGACCTCCGGCCGCAAGTCTGGCTTGTAGTAGTCCGGTTTCCTCTCCTCCTGCTTCTTCTCCTCCGGTTTCCTCTCCTCCGGCTGTCTTTCCTTCGGCTGCCTCTCCTTTGGTTGCCTCCCCTCCGGCTGCACCTCTGCCTGTACCTTCTCCGGCTGCCTATCCTTTGGAGTCTTTGGGGTTCCTTCTACCGCATTGACAACATTAGATGGGCCTTCCTCTTGTGCTTGTGTACCGTCATGATTGCCCGTTACCTTAGGGTCATCAGGTACGTAGTAGTACGCTTTTTTACCATTCTCTTGTGTACCGGTGTCTTCCTGTTGTGATGGGGATTCTGACTCCGCCACATGTTTAGGGGAGTTATTTTTCTTAGGCGACTCATAATGAATATTGCTATTATCAATACCTGCCCCATCATCTCCAAGCTTTTCAGTAGTGTCAAATGAAACCTCCTTCTTTTTATCTAGCACAGCCGGTGTTTGCGCCTCCGAAATATGTGACTTCTTCTCCTCCTGCTGCTTCTCATCGGGTTTCCCCTTCTCCTGCTGCTTCTCCTCCGGTTTCCTCTTCTCCTGCTGCTTCTCCTCCGGTTTCCTTTCTTCCTCCTTCTTCTCATCCGGTTTCCCCTCCTCCTGCTGCTTCTCCTCCGGTTCCCCCTTCTCCTGCTGCTTCTCCTCCAGTTTCCCCTTTTCCTGCTGCTTCTCCTCCGGTTTCCCCTTCTCCTGCTGCTTCTCCTCCGGTTTCCCCTTCTCCTGCTGCTTCTCATCCGGTTTCCCCTTCTCCTGCTGCTTCTCCTCAGGTTTCCCCTTCTCCTGCTGCTTTTCATCCGGTTTCCCCTCCTCCTGCTGCTTCTCATCCGGTTTCCCCTCCTCCTGCTGCTTCTCCTCCGGTTTCCCCTTCTCCTGCTGCTTCTCCTCAGGTTTCCCCTCCTCCTGCTGCTTCTCCTCCGGTTTCCCCTTCTCCTGCTGCTTCTCCTCCGGTTTCCCCTTCTCCTGATGCTTCTTCTCATCCGGTTTCCCCTCCTCCTGCTGCTTCTCCTCCGGTTTCCCCTTCTCCTGCTGCTTCTCCTCCGGTTTCCTTTCCTCCTCCTTCTTCTCATCCGGTTTCCCCTCCTCCTGCTGCTTCTCCTCGGGTTTCCCCTTCTCCTGCTGCTTCTCCTCAAGTTTCCCCTCCTCCTGCTGCTTCTCCTCCGGTTTCCCCTTCTCCTGCTGCTTCTCCTCCGGTTTCCCCTTCTCCTGCTGCTTCTCCTCCGGTTTCCCCTCCTCCTGCTGCTTCTCCTCCGGTTTCCCCTTCTCCTGCTGCTTCTCCTCCGGTTTCCCCTTCTCCTGCTGCTTCTCCTCCGGTTTCCCCTTCTCCTGCTGCTTCTCCTCAGGTTTCCCCTCCTCCTGCTGCTTCTCCTCCGGTTTCCCCTTCTCCTGCTGCTTCTCCTCAGGTTTCCCCTTCTCCTGCTGCTTCTCCTCCGGTTTCCCCTTCTCCTGCTGCTTCTCCTCCGGTTTCCCCTTCTCCTGCTGCTTCTCCTCCGGTTTCCCCTTCTCCTGCTGCTTCTCATCCGGTTTCCCCTCCTCCTGCTGCTTCTCCTCAGGTTTCCCCTTCTCCTGCTGCTTCTCCTCAGGTTTCCCCTCCTCCTGCTGCTTCTCCTCCGGTTTCCCCTCCTCCTGCTGCTTGTCCTCCGGTTTCCCCTTCTCCTGCTGCTTCTCATCCGGTTTCCCCTTCTCCTGCTGCTTTTCCTCAGGTTTCCCCTCCTCCTGCTGCTTCTCCTCAGGTTTCCCCTCCTCCTGCTGCTTCTCCTCCGGTTTCCTCTCCTCCTGCTTCTTCTCATCCGATTTCCCCTC
Source organism: Nephotettix cincticeps (assembly GCA_023375725.1). Lineage (NCBI taxonomy): Eukaryota > Metazoa > Arthropoda > Insecta > Hemiptera > Cicadellidae > Nephotettix > Nephotettix cincticeps. The sequence goes on from CM041786.1 coordinate 150,164,039, forward strand.
CTCCTGCTGCTTCTCCTCAGGTTTCCCCTTCTCCTGCTGCTTCTCCTCAGGTTTCCCCTCCTCCTGCTGCTTCTCCTCCGGTTTCCCCTTCTCCTGCTGCTTCTCCTCCGGTTTCCCCTTCTCCTGCTGCTTTTCCTCAGGTTTCCCCTCCTCCTGCTGCTTCTCCTCCGGTTTCCCCTCCTCCTGCTGCTTCTCCTCCGGTTTCCCCTTCTCCTGCTGCTTCTCCTCCGGTTTCCCCTTCTCCTGCTGCTTCTCCTCCGGTTTCCCCTTCTCCTGCTGCTTCTCCTCCGGTTTCCCCTCCTCCTGCTGCTTCTCCTCAGGTTTCCCCTTCTCCTGCTGCTTCTCCTCAGGTTTCCTTTCCTCCTGCTGCTTCTCCGGTTTCCCCTCCTCCTGCTGCTTGTCCTCCGGTTTCCCCTCCTCCTGCTGCTTGTCCTCCGGTTTTCCCTCCTCCTGCTTCTTTTCCTTCGGTTTCCTCTCCTCCTGCTGGTATTCCGCCGGTTTCCTCTCCTCCTGCTTCTTCTCATCCAGTTTCCTCTCCTCCTGCTGCCTATCCTTTGGAGTTTTTGAGGTTCCTTCTACGGGGTTGCTATTACTAGATGGGCCTTCCTTTTGTGCTTGTGCACCATCATCATTGCCTTTTAACTCAGGGTCATCAGGTACGTAGTAGTACGCTTTACCATTCTCTTGTGAACCGGTGTCTTCCTGTTGTGCATGAGATTCAGACGTCGCCACAGGTTTGGGTGAGTCATCTTTTTTAGGCAACTCATAATGCATATTGGTACTATCAATACCTGCCCTATCATCTCCAAGCTTTTCATTAGTGGCAAATGATACCTCCTTCTTTTTATCTAACACAGCCGGGTTTTCTTCCATATCCCTCTCCTTCTGCTGCTTCTCCTCAGACTTTCTCTCCTCCTTCCGGTTTTCCTCCGGTTTACTCTCCTCCTGCTGCTTCTCCGGTTTCCTGTTCTCCTGCTGCTTCTCCTCCGGTTTACTCTCCTCCTGCTGCTTCTCCTCAGACTTTCTCTCTCCCTGCTGCTTTTCCTCCTGCTGGCCCTCTGAAGCTTCCGCTTGGTCTTTATGATGAGAAGGAGTCTCGTTTACGGTATTCCTTTCTTCATTAGTTGCATCATCTTTTTCTTTCTTTGGACTCTTAGGGGTTTCTTCTACCGGGTTGACATCATTAGTTTGGCCTCTCTCTTGTGCTTTTGAAACATCATTTTTGCCAGTTATCTCAGAGTCATCAGTAGGATAGTAGTACACAGTGCCTGTAGTGGTATCCTTTGTATCCTGTTCAGATTCTGCACCATCATCATTCCCAGTTAACTCAGGGTCATCAGGTACGTAGTAGTTTGCTTTACCAGTTTTTTGTGTACCCGTGTCTTCCTGTTGTGCAGGGGAATTAGACTTCGCCACATGTTTAGGGGAGTTATCTCCCTTATTGGTAATATTATTTTCATCTAGCCCTGAAGTTTTTTTTTGCTGTTTTATTTCATTTTCTCTGGCATGTTGTTCGGTATTACGTCTCAATAGTGCAGCACATTCGTCGTATCTAGAAAAGTAATAAATATTTTTAGATGAAAATCAGATGAAATTCCTCTAATAGTTCCTCTACCTCTATTCTCACAATATGCAGCAACTCTTATTTCTTGCTACGGTAAACATTTTGAAGCGGTAAAAAAGGTTATTTAAAAAATTAAATTTTTGTTATGATATTGAATTTAGCTAAAAACTCACAATTACTATTTTGAATCATCGCTCTAGGTCATTCGGTTACTGAGATGATCAAAATGGTAACATTATGTTGTCTAATGTTAATTTTATTGAAAATAACTTAAAGTCAATAACTCACTTATTTACTAAATTATTCTTCAAAGATTTAGTATGAAATTCCATCTTGTTAAGTTTGAATCAATATATCCATAAAAACCCCAAATTTAATGTTTATCACGGCAGCAATCTTGCGTATTCATTGCACATGTAATTTCTGCGGAGAATAGATAAATTGGTAGACTCGCTTGATTATTAACATAATTTGAAAGTATTTAGTACATGTTTGTACTTACTGAACAGCCTTTATATAAGCAAATCATAATGTTAAACGACCCTTATTTACCTGCATTATCAGTACCAAAATCATAATACTTTGATTACTATGATGGGAATATAAGTGCTATGAAATTCACTCTACTCACGCCAGAGTGCTGCGAGCGATCTCGTTTTGATTTTGATTTTTGAGAAATCAAATCTGACCACGTTAACATTTAGTGTAACCAGTTAAAAAATAAGTTATTCATATAATAAAATTCCAGTTTAAAATTCGTTCAAAACAAAATTTTCTGCTCACTTTAGAATATTAAAAATCTAATTTTACTTTAAAAAAAGAAGAAAAATTACAAAGTATACCCTAACTAAACTAAGAAATTGATGAGATCCTATACACTGTTGAGAACAAAGCCATTTTTACTAGTGAGCCTGGAGTATTTTAGTGTTCTTGATTTAAAATGGAAGTTGATTTAAACGATTTTGGGCCATATTTTAAATTTTATGAGCTAGAGAAATATTTTTCCAATTGTAGAAGAAAATAGTTTTTTTCCAGTTTGGTAGAACCAAACCAAGGTATATTGAAAGGAATGGTGGAACTTTGTTCTATTTACTTTACTTGATTTTAAAATACATGCACTTATTAAGGTAGAATGGGGTAGCCCCGGTATGTAGTCTGCTTGCTGTATAACTGTTTACGTGCTTTTGCTAGTGCTGGATTGGATTAGATTGGATTGGTTATGCTTTAGCTATTGCTAGTGGATAGAGGAACTAATTATGTGACAGTTCATTTCACTGACAGTTCATGTCACTGACAGTTCATGTCACTGACAGTTCATGTCACTGACAGTTCATGTCACTGACATGAACTGTCAGTGACACATTGTTCTACAAAATTTGTATCACATTAAATCATATTTAATTTGATTAAGGTATTAGGGACAACTGAAATCCGCTAGGTCGGCGCTGGTGTAGCTTATTCGTTACTCAAATATGATTGTTTCATACAAGCTTCCTTTACGATAACAATTCTTTTTAATTTGTAAATTTTTAAACATGTTTAGACCTCCAAAATGACATATTTTGTAAGATTATCGGATCAAAAATTAATTTTTTATAGTACGCCAATTATTTTTCTTATTTAAATATTTCATAAAGCTTTCGTGAAAAAGGTCTGTCATTCATCCACGTTCCAAAAATTTCAGCTCAAAAGCATAAGTAGTTTTCCCATACTCCTTGCATGAAAACTGTCATATTTCCGAATTATTCATCCTGTAACTCGAAAAGTGTTTACTAAAAACTTGAAAAAATTATGTAAAGCGTATTTATGCATGTTTAATCAACAATTAAACGCTCAAATTATCTTTCTAGAATGTTTTCGCTCGCACCACCTTAACGATTTTAGTGGTTGTTGTCATTTAGGAGAATATTGATGGCAAGGTAAGTACTCAATATGATTACCCTATCATAAGTTTAATATCATAATTTAGAACTATTCATATTTGGCTTCAATTTGGTAAGTAGTATTAGAAGTTTCAGTGGCACTGTCTTAACAAGAATGGCGCTTTAGCAAGTCAAGCGTTTCGAGTACCCACTTCCCCCCGTGGATCACAGCGAGTGATGGGGGTAGGGTACTAGCGCCCCCCCCCCGTGGATCACACCGGAGTGATGGTGGAAGGGTCCCCCCCCCCCGGTGGGTCACAGCGAAGTGACTGTGGTAGGGTACCTCCCCGTGGATCACAGCGGAGTGATGGTGGTAGGGTACCCCCCCGTGGGTCACAGCGGAGTGACTGTGGTAGGGTGCCCCCCCGTGGGTCACAGCGGAGTGACTGTGGTAGGGTACCCCCCCCGTGGGTCACAGCGGAGTGACTGTGGTAGGGTACCCCCCCCCCCCCCCCCCCCGGTGGGTCACAGCGGAGTGACTGTGGTAGGGTACCCCCCCGTGGATCACAGCGGAGTGATGGTGGTAGGGTACCCCCCCGTGGGTCACAGCGGAGTGATGGTGGTTGAGTACCCCCCCGTGGGTCACAGCGGAGTGATGATGGTAGGGTACCGGCCCCCCCCCGTGGGTCACAGGATAGCTGGTGAACCCGATTGGTACATGGGTTTTGTATGGGAGTTTGGTGTGCGGGTTTGGTGCACGAGCTGGTGAACCGGTTTGGTACATGGGTTTGGTGCACGGGTTTTGTGTGCGGGTTTGGTGCACAGGTTTTTATTTTCCTTGTATACTATTTTATTATCATTAAAAATTTCGAAAATATTGAAATTATATCACCCGGAACATACTTTAATAAACTCGGATATGTCAAAATGATCAAATACAAATAAACGTCATATTATAAATAACATTTAGCTCTATTAAGTTTTGATTATTTTAAAATGAAAGTGTGATTTGTGGAAAAATTTTACTTCGCGTACCCTGTATCTTAAAATACAACTATCTCTATCATGAATAAAAAAACTAAATTAAAAACATATGAAAATAATTAGACCTACATAGCTAACACTTAAAGATTTTTTTATAAAACTACCACGTCAAAAAGTATTTTATTGTAACGGCATTACTATTTCAATCAGCTTCCAAATTTTATCTTTGTTCGTTTATATTTTAGAGTTCGAGTTATCGAGCAACATATGATTTCTTATATAAGACGCATATTAATTTATAAATGTGATGTGTCACAAGGCTTAAGTGAGACCTAAATAACTCAATGTTTAGTATTTAATACAGTATGTGTTTTGAGGGAAAATGGTCTAGTATACAGCTCAATAACTAAAAAATGCCACACTAACTACATCAGATTTTACTGATACAGTAGTACTATAAACTATACCGTATAATAAACCCCTAACTAATGACCTTCATTTTATGGAACGCTCTGCTTTGAAATACGTTTGAAATGTTTTTTGGTTGTTGCTTGTAGTTTGTCTTATCGCAAAAAATGTTATTTCATCACTATAGTACCAACAGTTGTCTACGCATAATGCTAAAAACATTATAAAATCCAACCTAAATAAGAGTTTGAAAATATATTTTTATAAATATTTTTCTTTTACTAGATAAAATAAAGTAATGTAAAAACTAGTAAAAAAGTAATGTAATAAGGTAGCTTATTATCGACTTATGAATAGCAATATTGAGAAGCTGGCTTTACTTTTTCTGAGCCTCCGGGTCATTCCCTTCCTTGATACGTTCACGCAGCTTGTTGCACTCAGTTTCCTGTAAAATAAGGTATAAACGGGAATTAGTTCAGATAACACGCATTATCACAAGTACAATGTGAGCATTGCTGTTAGAACAACATTATTACTAGCGCAATGTAAGCCTCGTAGCTAGAACTCACATCATCAAGAGTAAAATGTGTGGCTTGAAGCTAGAACTGAATTATTATCTAAATTTATGAATTAACATGTTTTAGGTTTAACATAACACCAAGTAATCATTATTAATCTTAAGTAATCCTTAGTCAGTAACACGACTACAAGATCACGCCACAATCATCCCACAATCATTTCTCATTCATACCTGGCTTAAAGTCCCTACCTGGGTAGGTCACCATTTCAAATGGTAATCTATTTACTTTTTGTCAAAATCCATAACATTAATCAGCTGATGATAGATAATTATATTTAAAGACATACTACTAGACTACTATAAGATCCTTCTATTAAGTCTGGAAACCTTTTAGCCAGTCAGGTTTTCTGACATTTTTTGGTCTTGGAATAGTAGTATGAGAAGCATTTTGTAGGCTTCCTGAATTTTCTTTGAAGCTATTCCGATCGGGCTTAGGTTTAAGATGGAAACGATTTCTTGTGAATGTTGTAAAATCAGTTTCCACCACGTAAGATCGAGGGTTGTTTGAAATCCCAACAACTTTTCCAACTCTTCTCAAGTCTATAACCCATTCTTCCTGCCCTATCTGGAGTGGAGGTAAGGATCTTGCTCTATGTCACGGTCCTACCACCCCTTGTACTTCTTTCGATATGAATCTTCCTTCTTTTACAAGTTTACTTAGATCCGGTGTTTCTTTGAGGAGACATTCTGACTGTGGTAAAGTGCTTCTGAACCTTTGGTTCATCAACAGTTGAGCTGGGGTGTAGCCATTGTGAAGTGGAGGTGTACGATACGCTAGGAATGCCAGATAAGGATCTGCATTCTTCTTCAGAATCATTTTTGCAATTTTGACAGCTGTTTCTGGTTCCCTATTACTTTGTTAATACTTGGTGCTGCTTGTTACATGTTTGAATCCGTAGGCTGTAGAAACGTTTTTGATAGTGAATTTTCAAGAAGTTGAAACTTTGACCCTGAGTAGAAACTGACCTCCTCCGGTATCCCATGACGACAAAAGAAAGCTTTGCATTTCATAATTATTTCTTAAGAAGAATATGATTGCAGTTCTCCTATCTCAAAATATCTTGAAAAATAATCTGTGACTGTAAAAAAACATTTCTCGTCAAAAGAATATATTTGTGTGCTGTAAGGCACACAAATATATTCTTTTGTTATTTTATCATTTGTTGAAGTGACATTAATTTTCCTTTTCATGTTGTTAAGACATGTTTTAATCCTGCCTACTTTATGTCCATTTAATTTAGCTAGTTTCTTAATAATGTTTGATTCATGTTCATATTCTTTCTGTTCTAATGGTACATGTAACAATCTGAATATAAATTATCTAAATGTTACTTTTTTGTGTTGCCAAGGGTGGTCTGAATTCGCTGGTTTAATCAAAGCTGTTTGTATCTGTGGTATATTTTGAATTTATGTGAACTGTCTTTTCTGGTGATTGTTAAGTCAAGAATTGACGTATTCCCGTTTTCCATGGTGAATTTTACATTATTTGGAATTATGTTGAGGTATTTGAGTATGCTGTCACAAGTTTCTTTGTTTACATTAATTAAACAAATTACATCGTCAACATGTCTATGCCAATAAATTATTATTTTTTAACGGGATACAGATGTTTTAAATTTTGGTTCTTTCTAATTCGTCCCTGTATGTGTTTACCAATAATCCAGTTAGTGGTGAACTCATAGCTAATCCATCTATTTGTCTATACAATTTTGTACAAGAGTATCATTATTTGAAAGTAGTTCTTTGAGAATCTTCGTGGTTTCTTTTGTTGGTATGTTTACACTTGAAGATGGGATTATAACCAGAAACATGTAGTGATTTAAGAAAATATAATTATGAAAGGGTACTATGGTTTTTACTTGTATTACAATATTATTACTATATTATTGATTTGGAAATCGTTGAATTTGGTCTACTGCGATGGGGGTATTTAAAATCTCCATGAAGATACATATATTGATAGTTTCTCGTACTGCTAATGAGTGTTAAATTTTATTTAATTCATAATCTTACCTTATTAGCCGTATCTTCGCTGTTTACTCCCTGACTATGGGGAGCAGCAATGGTTACTATCGCCGTCAGTAGTACCTTCAAACATATTTGGTTAAGTTACTAAACAAATATGGCCGGATTTCACCAAAACGTTAGTAGTTGTCGTTATTAGTATGGGTTATGCGGAGAATTGCATAATTGTAAATGCAATTTTATATGTAAAATTTTGCCTACAATTAACTGTAAATTGGTCATGGGGAGTGAGTGAGTGGGTGTTATTTGAATATGAAATAAACAGTAGTAAAAAAGAACCTTAGATTATATGTAAATGAAAGGTTGAGTTTATGGACAAAATAATAGCTTTATTTTGTATTACTTGATATATTTTATCATATAATAATCTTTTGTATGAATTTTAAAATTTTAAATAGTATTTATTTAGTTTTTATAATTTTGAAAACTAAAAGATTTTGAACACTTTTGTATCGTTTAATGTCTGTAACGCTGGATTTATTAAACAGCCGTTAAAACTAATTGATAGTTTTAAACACCAAGATGGGAATCGAATTTCACCAGCAAAAACATATCAAAAGTAACGCCCATTTCTTAAACGAAAAATTAGAATAAAATTGAGGTGGCAGTGAACAGTTATTACACTGAGCTGAGCAGTGAACAATCAAACATAACCTAAAAACAATTGTTTCCGTTTCCGGTGTTTCGAATTTGAATTTCTTTAGTTTCGTTTCTGTCTTTCATCTATCTAGGTTGGCGAACAACATACGCACAACAACATATCGCTATCAGTTAAAAATGCAAAATCGTACTGCTTCTAGCATTTGTCCTTTCCATAACAACATGAAAATTAAAATATAGTATAATCTATAGTACCTGGTGACTGAGCTGCTCGTATAAAATAAGACATTTATTATAAAAATTAATTAGAAAAATTAAAACACATTTATTACTCAATGAAAACATTTATGTGGTTGAATAAAATCAATTTAATACACCATAATTAATATAACACTGAACAAGAAGTTTCGCACCAGGTGGGAATGGAACTCGCGACCTCTAGTTCTTGAGGCCGACACGCTACCACTCGACTACGGCGTCAGTCAACGTTTAACGTCGTTTAGCCAACCTCAATTGTTTTAGCCGATCATTTACTGTTTAATTATCATAAAGTTATTATTAGCCTGTTCGTACGCGCTTCTAGCATTTGTCCTTTCCATAACAACATGAAAATTAAAATATAGTATAATCTATATAATACCTAATAAAGTAAAAATATAATTAAAAAACTGTAATGTGTAATTGTAGGCTAATATAATAATCCACCGTTCAAATCAACATACTGAACTTTACTTCGTTTTAACAAAAAATGATTAATGTATACAAGCGTACGTCATATGGCTTCAGACTCAATAGGAAACAAACGTAGCCAGATTCTTATTCATTTCTTAGATTAGATTAGATTAGATTATTTGAAATGGCGACCATACCACAAGGTTGGTATTTTAAGCCAAGTATAATGATGTTTGAATGTAAGATGATTGTGGCGCGATCTTGTAGTCTTGTTACTGACTAAGGCTGACATGTTCCTTAGACAGGACTGTTAATTAATAGCCCAACAGCCGATGGCAACGAAGGGACCTACAGTTTAACGTGGAATCCGAACCACGGCCTCTGAATTACGAATTGGTCTAATTATGAGGACGGTCTTTGTGGATTAACGTAGTGTTCAATAGAGCGGACGTTAATCCACAAAACAGAACACCACTCCCACCGACCATCGCTCACAACTATCCACAATTCGTAACCTCCAAGTAGCTGGATTACAGGATGACGCCACCATCCTAGTCATATATAGTTACCTAACGAGGGATTTCGAGGTTCTGACTACTTAAATTCGGGATGTTAATATCTAACGACAGATTTCACTCTAACACAAGTGGTGACATCTGATTTCGTCAAACACTGGGCTAACTGAAGTTAAACTCAAGTTAAAGCTAGCTTAACGGTAGTTTAATTTTTTTGTGGAATCCAGCTTAGGTTACGTGAGAAACACTCACATATATCCTCACATCATAGTATAGTCTACGCTCGTATAAAAATAAGATACAGGCATAGTTTTGTCAGTAGGGCTACATTGCTCAAATATTAATATTTTCTGTAAATTGTTTCGAAATTCTATATGGAATTAGCACAGAAAATCACGGAGTTATAAAGAAATTAGAATTAGCTTTGTTTTTAAGAATGGCACAAATCCGTAAACTATAAAAGATCCATATAAATTTTATTCAGATAGTATTACCGTGTAAATGCACTATGTTATTTAATCTAAAATTATCTGGAAATATACAAAATTAACTTAGTTTATATTCAACAATTGAATATACGAGGTGTTTCTGAACTACATGCTCCTGTTTTATGGGTTCGTTACTTGTATTCAGACAAACATATTTTACTTCCGGTATACACTATCTTGAGTCTTTACGATGTTTGATGCCTTGTTTTCTGTCTATGTGTGTGTATTTCATAAATTCAGTAATAGATCGTAATCCATTTGGCACAGAAACTAGAAATTTAGTACAAACCTGTAAAATAGCTCTGCAGATGAGTTTATAATATTAAAATATTTTTATTCGGTATTATTTAAAAAAAAGGTGGCTCATTAAAGTAATCAAATCAACATATCAGGAAAATGGGTAACAATAATTAAATAAACGATATCAGTGGACTGACACAATACTTTCTCATTTAGGTAAATTTAAATACTACATTCTTAAATAAATCTATAATCCTCTTTATAGTTTATCTTAATATCATTTTAATATTTTTTTAAATAATCTTATATATCTTAATAATCTAATAAAAGATTTCTCAAAATAACAAGATAAATACCCCCGTCGCAGCAGACCTGCGTACTCAGCGAATTTCCAACTGAATAATAATATATAACAGGTTTGATCATATCGGTAATAAATAAGAGAGTTTGTATATTATCTATAGGATTAACATGGCAAAGAGTATCCAGGTTTCCTGCTGTGTGGAACGCTGAAAGTAAGCATTTTTACAATAAACTATTTTTATTTTGACCATACACCAAGTTTTATCATTATCTGTCGATAAATGTGAGAGTTATTTGCCTATTCTCCATAAGATTAACATGGAAAAGAGTATGTGGGTTTGCTGCTGTGAGGAAGACTGAAAGTAGATGTTTATAGCGTAAACAATTTATATTTAGACCATTTATGCCAAGCTTCATCAACATCTGTAAATAAATAAAGGAGTTTACCTAATCTCTATTCGATTAACATGGGAAAAGAGTATGCAGGTTAGCTGCCATGATAAACACATAAACTATGATTTTTTAACATAAATGGATGGATCTCAACCACATGAAGGTAAATATCAAGTTCATTCAAAAATATTGGTTAATAAGTGAAACATTAATCTTTCCGTGTCCTCCCCAAGATTAACATTGGAGCTACACAATACAACGTACTGTGCTTAGATTTTGAATATCTCGGTAACCGTTGGACATAGAGAAAAACTTTAAGGAACTAAATTGTGTAGTTTTTTACGCTGATTCTAAAGGTGAAAGACAAAATTTGAAATTCTTAGAAATTACATGGGGAAAACACAAAAACCCCATTTTTGGGGTAAAAAATCCCCCTCAAACTACCTGTTCCGATTGACCGATATGTCTGGTTTACGAACTCGTCTGAGCAAATGAAGGAATAAATATCTCTACCAAATTTGGTCTCAATCGGACCATTTTTACGAGAGTTATCCTATTCTTATACAACTTTAAATGCTAAAATGAAATGACATGAAATGAAATGATAGTATAGTCTCATCAGTCAAACATAAACACTACTACAGTAAACTATATTTGTTGTATTAAACTTACCAGTATATGAGAACATATCAGTTTCATGGTATCAACTACCAGGATTTAGATTCTGGATCCCTGTTACATAATGCACAGTTATGCACAATGCTCACCCCGCACCTGTGGAATTACCATGTTGTCGTCAAACACTATTAATGACAACCACGATTCAATAAAAAGAACAAAACAGAAATGCCTTGCTAAAATTTATATCAGAAACCAATTAAGGATTGGCTAATCTAAATTAGGGTGGGCTTTCAATATCGTAGAAACCGAATGTGGAGAGTGAAAAGGGAAAATTAACCAAAGTCTTTCTTACCTTGAGGAGGTGGGTTAGAGGGCAGTGACTTAAACCGACATCAAAGAATTATTTTTTTGGCACGTGTGCTTAATTTTCTATTTTGAAAAAAAAAACGGACCGAGGAAGAAGTGAATAAATCTTACCCTGAGACTTTCTCCTCTACTTTAATGGGGCGAAAATAGGACGTAGTGACTAAATCTAACCCTGAGACTTTCTTCTCTACTTTTATGGGGAGGAAAGAGGACGTAGTGACTAAATCTAACCCTGAGACTTTCTTCTCTACTTTTATGGGGAGGAAAGAGGACGTAGTGACTAAATCTAACTCTGAGACTTTCTTCTCTACTTTGATGGGGAGGAAAGAGGACGTAATGACTAAATCTAACCCTGAGACTTTCTTCTCTACTTTGATGGGGAGGAAATAGGACATAGTGGCTAAATCTAACCCTGAGACTTTCTTCTCTACTTTGATGGGGAGGAAAGAGGACGTAGTGACTAAATCTAACTCTGAGACTTTCTTCTCTACTTTGATGGGGAGGAAAGAGGGCATAGTGGCTAAATCGAACCTTGAAACTTTCTTCTCTACTTTGATGGGGAGGAAAGAGGACGTAATGACTAAATCTAACCCTGAGACTTTCTTCTCTACTTTGATGGGATGGAAATAGGACATAGTGGCTAAATCTAACCCTGAGTCAAAGTCAAAGTAAAAAAATAATTTATTTCTAGAAAATATAACATTGTTAAATAATCTCTTAAATAAAAAGAAAAACCTAGTACAATATAAGTACAATTTATAAATTAAAATAATTAGGAAATAAGACTATATGGGCAGAATGCCTGTGCGTAGGCTTGGTCATCACAGTCAGCGAACAGTGAGGTTGGTTCTGGAAATTTGGAAAAAAGGTTAAATTATGAATACAAAATTAGAAAAAGAAATGTGTAAAAAATATATCGTAAAAATCGGTGGATTCAGAAAAAGATAACTGGTGTTAAAAACTCAGATACTAATACTAAAATTATTCAACTACGGTACTACAAATAAATATAGTACTGGAAGGGCGGCAGCAGGAGGATAAGAGCACAAAGAGCGATAGTGAAGTAGGATCAGGTCAGCCTGTACTCGGCAGTGATAAGGTGTTCGGCCTCGGTGAGACTTTCTTCTCTACTTTGATGGGGAGGAGAGAGGACGTATCGAATAAATCTATCTCTGAGACTTTCATGGGGAGGAAAGAGGACGTAGTGACTAAATCTAACCCTGAGACTTACTCCTCTACTTTTATGGGGTGGAAAGAGGATGTAGTGACTAAATTTAACCCTGAGACTTTCTCCTCTACTTTGATGGGGCAGAAAAATGACGTAGTGACTAAATCTAACCCTGAGGCTTAGCCCTCTACTTCGATGGGGCAGAAAGAGGACGTAGTGACTATACATAACCCTGAGACTTTCTTATCTATTTTTAAGGCGTGTACCGAAAACGTAGAAATTAAATATAACACTGAGAGTTTATCATCTAATTAAAGGGGCGGACCAAGGACGTATTGACTAAAACCAACCCTGAGATCATCTAGTTAAAGGAGTGGACCAAGGACCTAGTGACTAAATCTAATCCTGAGACTTACTCCTCTACTTTTATGGGGTGGAAAGAGGACGTAGTGATTAAATATAACCCTGAGACTTTCTCCTCTACTTTGATGGGGTGGAAAGAGGACGTAGTGATTAAATATAACCCTGAGACTTTCTCCTCTACTTTGATGGGGCAGAAAGAGAACGTAGTAATTAAATCTAACCCTGAGACCTACCCCTCTACTTTGATGGGGCAGAAAGAGGACGTAGTGACTATACATAACCTTGAGACTTTCTTATCTATTTTTAAGGGGTGTACCGAAAACGTAATAGTTAAATATAACACTGAGAGTTTATCATCTAATTAAAGGGGCGGACCAAGGACGTATTGAATGAATCTATCTCTGAGACTTTCTTATCTACTTTGAAGGGGCGGACCGAGGAAGTGGTGACAAAATCTAATCCTGAGACTTACTTCTCTATTTTGAGGGAGCGATAAGAAGACGTAGTGACTTAAACTAATCTAAGACCTCAGGTTGGTATTCCTAGTTGGTCGTTGACTGACTCAATGTAAAACACCCTGCTGTATGATTGAGTTTCCACGTTCTATATTTTGTACATCCTACGAATTCTACATACGATTTATGTGGCGAAATGTGACAACCACTAAAAAGTCGACCACTTATAGTGAAACTCAGGCATCGCCGCTGTGCAGGACAGGATTTCGTCGTCGGCGCGGCCAGAAGGCGCCGCTGCCAACTGTCGCTCGCCGCAGAAATTATCCCCGTCTGTCACTAACCCTTGTTGTCGAGAACGGTTCTGCCAACCCATTCACATCGTGGATTTATGTTTACCCCTTAAATTCATCGCGTCTGGAGCACTTTACTGTGTTGCGGCTGGAAGGTGGCGTCATCCTGTAATCCAGCTACTTGGAGGTCACGAATTGTGGATAGTTGTGAGCAATGGTCGGTGGGTGTAGTGTTCTCTTATGCGAATTAACGTCCGCACTATTGAATGCTACGTAATCCACAAAGACCATCCTCATAATATTAGACCAATTCGTAATTCAGAGGCCGTGGTTCGGATTCCACGTTAAACTGTAGATCCCTTAGTTGCCATCGGCTGTTGGGCTATGAATTAACAGTCCTTTCTAAGGAACATGTCAGCCTTAGTAACAAGAGAACAACATCGTGCCACAATCATCTTACACTCAATCCTCATTCATACTTGGCTTAAAATACCTACCTTGGTCGCCATTTCAATAATCTAATCTAGGTTCTGCAGTTTTTTCACTGATATTTCGACATTTTAGTCGATTATTTTCATCGAGTATTTTGAAAAAAAAAACAAACTATAACATAATGGTATGTTACAGCCACTGCAAGTGTATTTGAAGATATTTTACAAACTCAGATAATCATAAAGATGGAACCTTCAGTCACATATAATATTGACTTAACATGGTACCCTACCTAGCATCGTTTTCCGTAATTGATCTGTGTTGCCGACCAGTGAACTGCTTTACCAACGGTCGTGATGCGGCTGAGCCTTAGCCTCCGCGAAGAAAATAGGCCCACGGCCCCATTCATAACTCACAACCGTTGCAACTGCGTCATACGACGCCGGCGACTTCGAATTAAAGTTGTGGCGAAACCAGATCAGTTAGAAATTTTAGCGTTTGGATGTTTAAGTAAATTATACTATTCATCAACGGTTGTACTTTTTAAAACCATTTATTATCTGTTATCCAATACTGTAATTCAAGCAAGGTTTGTATATATATATATATATATATATATTTTAAAAATTATTATTAAAAATTAATCAAACTACTAAACAATTTGTAAAAACTACTGTGCGAAATAAAAGCAGAGAAAAGTATTTTCAAAATCTTTCGTGTTTTAATAGAAAACGTATTCATTTATTGCTTAAACCCACTGTAACAACCCAATTAATTGGTGTAAATTAAATTTCTCTTTTGCTTTTCAATCCTCATTCCTTTTCTAACTAAATCAGTTGATCACAGGCTAATAATACCTGTATAGATAATTAAATACAGTATAAGATCAGCTAAACAATTGAGGTTGGCCAAAAACCCTTAAACGACGGCCCTGGCTCAGCGCCAATCAATCTAACTCAAGACCTACGGAACTGTGACTGTACGGTGACGGTTTACAAAAAAAATTTTACAATGGCTTATATCGATTTGTAGACAGCGAGCCAACATTGTCTTGACATCAATTTACAGACATTGACTTTCCTGTTTGATGGCGTATTACATTGTGTATTTGCTGGTGTGCTTGTGTTGTGTGAGTGAAGGAATGTATGTGAATCTGCCTCAAGGGGGAATCGGTTTGGCCACATTGCTCTCAGAGCAGTTTTGTTTCGTCTCACTCGATTCAAATAGCATTTTCTGGTAAATTCATTAGGCAGCTATCTCCAAACTACACAATTTATTATAACACAATTACAAATTACCGTTTTCTCTAAGTTTTAAGTAATTATTTTTAATGTATATTTTTCATTATTCTTTAAATAACGTCTCATTTTCAAGCACGTCACTTTCTCATTTTCACACAAGCACAACTCATTTTCTTATGTGGAAATTCATCACTAGTTTTGAGTTTCGACATTGATTATGGATATCGATTAAACCTGTTTCTATCTGTATACCCACCTGAGGTATATTATTATTGGTTTAAAAACTCTCTTAGTACGCAGGTCCGCTGCTACGAGGGTATTTTGTATTCAGGGTGGCTAAAAAAAAATATATCCACTCTCAAATCAAATACCAAAGTTTTGACGGGAACAATACTTTCTCCTTAGGGTGAGAAAGTAAAATTGATCGTCATCCCGGGATCCAAACCACGACCATTGCTGACTAAGGACCGAAGTCCGGCATGCTACCTACTGTACCACCTGCTACACCAACATCTTACCGGTTCCCATTAAAAATAGAAACCGGTTTCGGGTCATTCGAAGATGGAAATAAATACAAATATTAAAAATGTACTTAATAGTTTATTAAATAAAACACTAATTATTAACTTTCTAAATGAATAACATATAAGTATAATTATGACTGGTACAAGACAGCATTATATTTATAAAACAATACATGTTTTCCATGTTTTAGTTAACTCAAAACCAATACAACCATAACAGAGACAACACAAATGACAGGGTAAACGAAAATCAAACAACATTTTTAAGGAGAGTTGAACTAAAAAAATGGTTTTTTTAAATTTTTTGTTTTCGGTTTTTTAATCTGTACAACTAGAAGTATTTTAGATATATTTTTTATAAAACCGTGCATGGCCAATTTTTTATACGAGAAAATATGTTTCTGAAATAAAAAATTTAATTTTAATTTTGTTTGTTTTTGATTGTTTACTAATCTCCTTTGATTTCTATATTTTTATTTTTAAATTTGGACAACTAGAAGTATATAAATATATTCTTTTTAAGACCCTGCATGGCCAATTGTTGGTTACCAGGCAACAATTGTTTGCGTTTTCCAAAACTTTAACATTTACAACGTTAGGAACACAACTAAGGAACCATTAAAGGCAGCAACTTCATATTTTCACAGCAGTTTACTTGTATGATTTCAAACATCAGGTAACAGATTCATAAAACTTTAACCATATGAAAACTTGAAAAAATATAAATTATTATTATTTTTTCATTAAAAGTTATTTATCTTTTAAAAACAATAATTTTGGTTCAGGACCTATAAAATAAGTACCAAAACATCAGAAAAAGTTTCAAGCATGTAGGCCAAACCAATGGTAAGAAGTATGTTCCTAAAATAGAAACATTAACATGGGCTCTTCGGGACCGTTCAACCCCCCTTAAGATATCAGTTTACAATGTCAAAAGAATCTTCCAATTTGGAAACCTAATTAACTTTACAGATTATACTGATATAAATATGTACGAGTATTTTATTCCATTTTACTAATCTACTAACCTGAACTAATCTGAGTAATACTATAAAAAAAAACTAAAGAATACTCTCCGTTGTCGTGTTTGAAATTAAATATAGTCTGCTGTAGGTAAATTATTTCTTAGTCCTAGAAGAACCATCGGTATAGTTTAATATATATATATGTTATACATTATACTTTCAATACATCATAAATTCGATACAACGGAGTCTGGTTTCGTTGTTAAAAATGTAAAATAACATAACTAATCTAAGCTAATCTCTTTCATTAATTTCATATACTTCTACATTTTTTCTACGTAATACTTAAAATTTACATTTTAGGAAATTTTATGTATTTTTCCATACTGTGGAAAATAAAATAGGAAAATAATATTTGGGAAAGAATTTCTAAAAGTCAACCTATGATCTCATCAACTAATTAAATTTGGGCTCATTAGAGCAGTGCGATTGGCGTTAGGGATAGCTGAAATCCGCTAGGTCGGCGCAAGTGTCGCTTATTCGTAACATATGTGGTTGTTTCAAGCAAAATTTCTTAGTGACCTGTTTAAGATAACAATTCTGTTTTTTTAGTATATTTTCAAAAAAATTTCTACCTCCATAATGACATTTTATAAGATTAAGTAAATATAAAAACTGAAAACCTTTTAAATTTTAGATCTTAAACAAGTCTAAATATAATTCGATTGTTACAAAGTTGGTTACTTGTACCACAGCTGGGTACCAAAGTAGTTTGGTTGAGTAAAATTGATATATTTTTTAAAATATAGCAATGTTCATAATATTTCAGGCTATTTCATATGTTTACATATCAGGCTTGATACAAAATAATTCATCTTGGTAACGTAAAAAGGTTAAATTCAGCATCTTTTTGTTGTGCAGCAGGCTCATTTTCTTTTTGCGGGGTATTTTTATTAGCGTCATCATTAGAAATCTCTTTTTGTTTATTTTCATCTGGAGACGTCTGTTGTTTATTTTCCGTGACTTAAGGTAGGTGTTTTTCCATTTTCTTTTCTTCTTCTTGTGCTGGAGTTTGATTTTACCGAATTTTCTTTCATCTTAGGGTTCTTAACATTACCAGCGGAATCAGCTCCGTCAGGATGAGACTCTTTATTTCCATTTTCAGGTTTACTATCAGCCTTACTTTGCTCATCCTCCTTGGGTGTATTTGGTTTTTCAACTGCATCCGAATCCTTAGTTTGATCATTTGTCGGATTATGCTTGTCCTCACTGGTGTTTGGTACATCTTTTTGTTGTGCAGCAGGCTCATTTTCTTTTTGCGGGGTATTTTTATTAGCGTCATCGTTAGAAATCTCTTTTTGTTTATTTTTATTTGAAGACGTCTGTTGTTGGTTTTCCGTGTCTTAAGGTAGGTGTTTTTCCATTTTATTTTCTTCTTCTTGCGCTGCTGGCATTTGACTTGACGGATTTTCTTCCATCTTAGGGTTCTTAACATTACCAGCGGAATCAGCTCCGTCAGGATGAGACTCTTTATTTCCATTTTCAGGTTTACTATCATCCTTACTTTGCTCATCCTCCTTGGGTGTATTTGGTTTTTCAACTGCATCCGAATCCTTAGTTTGATCATTTGTCGGATTATGCTTGTCCTCACTGGTGTTTGGTACATCTTTTTGTTGTGCAGCAGGCTCATTTTCTTTTTGCGGGGTATTTTTATTAGCGTCATCATTAGAAATCTCTTTTTGGTTTATTTTCATCTGGAGACGTCTGTTGTTTATTTTCCGTGACTTAAGGTAGGTGTTTTTCCATTTTCTTTTCTTCTTCTTGTGCTGGTGTTTGATTTTACCGAATTTTCCTTCATCTTAGGGTTCTTAACATTACCAGTGGAATCAGCTCCGTCAGGATGAGACTCTTTATTTCCATTTTCAGGTTTACTATCAGCCTTACTTTGCTCATCCTCCTTGGGTGTATTTGGTTTTTCAACTGCATCCGAATCCTTAGTTTGATCATTTGTCGGATTATGCTTGTCCTCACTGGTGTTTGGTACATCTTTTTGTTGTGCAGCAGGCTCATTTTCTTTTTGCGGGGTATTTTTATTAGCGTCATCATTAGAAATCTCTTTTTGTTTATTTTCATCTGGAGACGTCTGTTGTTTATTTTCCGTGTCTTCAGGTAGGTGTTTTTCCATTTTATTTTCTTCTTCTTGCGCTGCTGGCGTTTGACTTGACGGATTTTCTTCCATCTTAGGGTTCTTAACATTACCAGCGGAATCAGCTCCGTCAGGATGAGACTCTTTATTTCCATTTTCAGGTTTACTATCAGCCTTACTTTGCTCATCCTCCTTGGGTGTATTTGGTTTTTCAACTGCATCCGAATCCTTAGTTTGATCATTTGTCGGATTATGCTTGTCCTCACTGGTGTTTGGTACATCTTTTTGTTGTGCAGCAGGCTCATTTTCTTTTTGCGGGGTATTTTTATTAGCGTCATCATTAGAAATCTCTTTTTGTTTATTTTCATCTGGAGACGTCTGTTGTTTATTTTCCGTGTCTTCAGGTAGGTGTTTTTCCATTTTATTTTCTTCTTCTTGCGCTGCTGGCGTTTGACTTGACGGATTTTCTTCCATCTTAGGGTTCTTAACATTACCAGCGGAATCAGCTCCGTCAGGATGAGACTCTTTATTTCCATTTTCAGGTTTACTATCAGCCTTACTTTGCTCATCCTCCTTGGGTGTATTTGGTTTTTCAACTGCATCCGAATCCTTAGTTTGATCATTTGTCGGATTATGCTTGTCCTCACTGGTGTTTGGTACATCTTTTTGTTGTGCAGCAGGCTCATTTTCTTTTTGCGGGGTATTTTTATTAGCGTCATCATTAGAAATCTCTTTTTGTTTATTTTCATCTGGAGACGTCTGTTGTTTATTTTCCGTGTCTTCAGGTAGGTGTTTTTCCATTTTATTTTCTTCTTCTTGCGCTGCTGGCGTTTGACTTGACGGATTTTCTTCCATCTTAGGGTTCTTAACATTACCAGCGGAATCAGCTCCGTCAGGATGAGACTCTTTATTTCCATTTTCAGGTTTACTATCAGCCTTACTTTGCTCATCCTCCTTGGGTGTATTTGGTTTTTCAACTGCATCCGAATCCTTAGTTTGATCATTTGTCGGATTATGCTTGTCCTCACTGGTGTTTGGTACATCTTTTTGTTGTGCAGCAGGCTCATTTTCTTTTTGCGGGGTATTTTTATTAGCGTCATCATTAGAAATCTCTTTTTGTTTATTTTCATCTGGAGACGTCTGTTGTTTATTTTCCGTGTCTTCAGGTAGGTGTTTTTCCATTTTATTTTCTTCTTCTTGCGCTGCTGGCGTTTGACTTGACGGATTTTCTTCCATCTTAGGGTTCTTAACATTACCAGCGGAATCAGCTCCGTCAGGATGAGACTCTTTATTTCCATTTTCAGGTTTACTATCAGCCTTACTTTGCTCATCCTCCTTGGGTGTATTTGGTTTTTCAACTGCATCCGAATCCTTAGTTTGATCATTTGTCGGATTATGCTTGTCCTCACTGGTGTTTGGTACATCTTTTTGTTGTGCAGCAGGCTCATTTTCTTTTTGCGGGGTATTTTTATTAGCGTCATCATTAGAAATCTCTTTTTGTTTATTTTCATCTGGAGACGTCTGTTGTTTATTTTCCGTGTCTTCAGGTAGGTGTTTTTCCATTTTATTTTCTTCTTCTTGCGCTGCTGGCGTTTGACTTGACGGATTTTCTTCCATCTTAGGGTTCTTAACATTACCAGCGGAATCAGCTCCGTCAGGATGAGACTCTTTATTTCCATTTTCAGGTTTACTATCAGCCTTACTTTGCTCATCCTCCTTGGGTGTATTTGGTTTTTCAACTGCATCCGAATCCTTAGTTTGATCATTTGTCGGATTATGCTTGTCCTCACTGGTGTTTGGTACATCTTTTTGTTGTGCAGCAGGCTCATTTTCTTTTTGCGGGGTATTTTTATTAGCGTCATCATTAGAAATCTCTTTTTGTTTATTTTCATCTGGAGACGTCTGTTGTTTATTTTCCGTGTCTTCAGGTAGGTGTTTTTCCATTTTATTTTCTTCTTCTTGCGCTGCTGGCGTTTGACTTGACGGATTTTCTTCCATCTTAGGGTTCTTAACATTACCAGCGGAATCAGCTCCGTCAGGATGAGACTCTTTATTTCCATTTTCAGGTTTACTATCAGCCTTACTTTGCTCATCCTCCTTGGGTGTATTTGGTTTTTCAACTGCATCCGAATCCTTAGTTTGATCATTTGTCGGATTATGCTTGTCCTCACTGGTGTTTGGTACATCTTTTTGTTGTGCAGCAGGCTCATTTTCTTTTTGCGGGGTATTTTTATTAGCGTCATCATTAGAAATCTCTTTTTGTTTATTTTCATCTGGAGACGTCTGTTGTTTATTTTCCGTGTCTTCAGGTAGGTGTTTTTCCATTTTATTTTCTTCTTCTTGCGCTGCTGGCGTTTGACTTGACGGATTTTCTTCCATCTTAGGGTTCTTAACATTACCAGCGGAATCAGCTCCGTCAGGATGAGACTCTTTATTTCCATTTTCAGGTTTACTATCAGCCTTACTTTGCTCATCCTCCTTGGGTCTTCAGGTAGGTGTTTTTCCATTTTATTTTCTTCTTCTTGCGCTGCTGGCGTTTGACTTGACGGATTTTCTTCCATCTTAGGGTTCTTAACATTACCAGCGGAATCAGCTCCGTCAGGATGAGACTCTTTATTTCCATTTTCAGGTTTACTATCAGCCTTACTTTGCTCATCCTCCTTGGGTGTATTTGGTTTTTTCAACTGCATCCGAATCCTTAGTTTGATCATTTGTCGGATTATGCTTGTGTTGACTTGACGGATTTTCTGCCATATTAGGTGTTTCCTTACACATTACAGCGGAATCAGTCCGTCGGGATGCGAACTCTTTTTTTCCATGTTCTGGTTTACTATCAGCCTTACTTTGCTCATCCTCCTTGGTTTAGGTGTATTTGGTTTTTTCAAATGCATCCGAATCTTAGTTTGATCATTTGTCGGATTATGCTTGTCCTCACTGGTGTCTGGTACATCTTTTTGTTGTGCAGCAGGCTCATTTTCTTTTTGCGGGGTATTTTTATTAGCGTCATCATTAGAAATCTCTTTTTGTTTATTTTCATCTGGAGACGTCTGTTGTTTATTTTCCGTGTCTTCAGGTAGGTGTTTTTCCATTTTATTTTCTTCTTCTTGCGCTGCTGGCGTTTGACTTGACGGATTTTCTTCCATCTTAGGGTTCTTAACATTACCAGCGGAATCAGCTCCGTCAGGATGAGACTCTTTATTTCCATTTTCAGGTTTACTATCAGCCTTACTTTGCTCATCCTCCTTGGGTGTATTTGGTTTTTCAACTGCATCCGAATCCTTAGTTTGATCATTTGTCGGATTATGCTTGTCCTCACTGGTGTTTGGTACATCTTTTTGTTGTGCAGCAGGCTCATTTTCTTTTTGCGGGGTATTTTTATTAGCGTCATCATTAGAAATCTCTTTTTGTTTATTTTCATCTGGAGACGTCTGTTGTTTATTTTCCGTGTCTTCAGGTAGGTGTTTTTCCATTTTATTTTCTTCTTCTTGCGCTGCTGGCGTTTGACTTGACGGATTTTCTTCCATCTTAGGGTTCTTAACATTACCAGCGGAATCAGCTCCGTCAGGATGAGACTCTTTATTTCCATTTTCAGGTTTACTATCAGCCTTACTTTGCTCATCCTCCTTGGGTGTATTTGGTTTTTCAACTGCATCCGAATCCTTAGTTTGATCATTTGTCGGATTATGCTTGTCCTCACTGGTGTTTGGTACATCTTTTTGTTGTGCAGCAGGCTCATTTTCTTTTTGCGGGGTATTTTTATTAGCGTCATCATTAGAAATCTCTTTTTGTTTATTTTCATCTGGAGACGTCTGTTGTTTATTTTCCGTGTCTTCAGGTAGGTGTTTTTCCATTTTATTTTCTTCTTCTTGCGCTGCTGGCGTTTGACTTGACGGATTTTCTTCCATCTTAGGGTTCTTAACATTACCAGCGGAATCAGCTCCGTCAGGATGAGACTCTTTATTTCCATTTTCAGGTTTACTATCAGCCTTACTTTGCTCATCCTCCTTGGGTGTATTTGGTTTTTCAACTGCATCCGAATCCTTAGTTTGATCATTTGTCGGATTATGCTTGTCCTCACTGGTGTTTGGTACATCTTTTTGTTGTGCAGCAGGCTCATTTTCTTTTTGCGGGGTATTTTTATTAGCGTCATCATTAGAAATCTCTTTTTGTTTATTTTCATCTGGAGACGTCTGTTGTTTATTTTCCGTGTCTTCAGGTAGGTGTTTTTCCATTTTATTTTCTTCTTCTTGCGCTGCTGGCGTTTGACTTGACGGATTTTCTTCCATCTTAGGGTTCTTAACATTACCAGCGGAATCAGCTCCGTCAGGATGAGACTCTTTATTTCCATTTTCAGGTTTACTATCAGCCTTACTTTGCTCATCCTCCTTGGGTGTATTTGGTTTTTCAACTGCATCCGAATCCTTAGTTTGATCATTTGTCGGATTATGCTTGTCCTCACTGGTGTTTGGTACATCTTTTTGTTGTGCAGCAGGCTCATTTTCTTTTTGCGGGGTATTTTTATTAGCGTCATCATTAGAAATCTCTTTTTGTTTATTTTCATCTGGAGACGTCTGTTGTTTATTTTCCGTGTCTTCAGGTAGGTGTTTTTCCATTTTATTTTCTTCTTCTTGCGCTGCTGGCGTTTGACTTGACGGATTTTCTTCCATCTTAGGGTTCTTAACATTACCAGCGGAATCAGCTCCGTCAGGATGAGACTCTTTATTTCCATTTTCAGGTTTACTATCAGCCTTACTTTGCTCATCCTCCTTGGGTGTATTTGGTTTTTCAACTGCATCCGAATCCTTAGTTTGATCATTTGTCGGATTATGCTTGTCCTCACTGGTGTTTGGTACATCTTTTTGTTGTGCAGCAGGCTCATTTTCTTTTTGCGGGGTATTTTTATTAGCGTCATCATTAGAAATCTCTTTTTGTTTATTTTCATCTGGAGACGTCTGTTGTTTATTTTCCGTGTCTTCAGGTAGGTGTTTTTCCATTTTATTTTCTTCTTCTTGCGCTGCTGGCGTTTGACTTGACGGATTTTCTTCCATCTTAGGGTTCTTAACATTACCAGCGGAATCAGCTCCGTCAGGATGAGACTCTTTATTTCCATTTTCAGGTTTACTATCAGCCTTACTTTGCTCATCCTCCTTGGGTGTATTTGGTTTTTCAACTGCATCCGAATCCTTAGTTTGATCATTTGTCGGATTATGCTTGTCCTCACTGGTGTTTGGTACATCTTTTTGTTGTGCAGCAGGCTCATTTTCTTTTTGCGGGGTATTTTTATTAGCGTCATCATTAGAAATCTCTTTTTGTTTATTTTCATCTGGAGACGTCTGTTGTTTATTTTCCGTGTCTTCAGGTAGGTGTTTTTCCATTTTATTTTCTTCTTCTTGCGCTGCTGGCGTTTGACTTGACGGATTTTCTTCCATCTTAGGGTTCTTAACATTACCAGCGGAATCAGCTCCGTCAGGATGAGACTCTTTATTTCCATTTTCAGGTTTACTATCAGCCTTACTTTGCTCATCCTCCTTGGGTGTATTTGGTTTTTCAACTGCATCCGAATCCTTAGTTTGATCATTTGTCGGATTATGCTTGTCCTCACTGGTGTTTGGTACATCTTTTTGTTGTGCAGCAGGCTCATTTTCTTTTTGCGGGGTATTTTTATTAGCGTCATCATTAGAAATCTCTTTTTGTTTATTTTCATCTGGAGACGTCTGTTGTTTATTTTCCGTGTCTTCAGGTAGGTGTTTTTCCATTTTATTTTCTTCTTCTTGCGCTGCTGGCGTTTGACTTGACGGATTTTCTTCCATCTTAGGGTTCTTAACATTACCAGCGGAATCAGCTCCGTCAGGATGAGACTCTTTATTTCCATTTTCAGGTTTACTATCAGCCTTACTTTGCTCATCCTCCTTGGGTGTATTTGGTTTTTCAACTGCATCCGAATCCTTAGTTTGATCATTTGTCGGATTATGCTTGTCCTCACTGGTGTTTGGTACATCTTTTTGTTGTGCAGCAGGCTCATTTTCTTTTTGCGGGGTATTTTTATTAGCGTCATCATTAGAAATCTCTTTTTGTTTATTTTCATCTGGAGACGTCTGTTGTTTATTTTCCGTGTCTTCAGGTAGGTGTTTTTCCATTTTATTTTCTTCTTCTTGCGCTGCTGGCGTTTGACTTGACGGATTTTCTTCCATCTTAGGGTTCTTAACATTACCAGCGGAATCAGCTCCGTCAGGATGAGACTCTTTATTTCCATTTTCAGGTTTACTATCAGCCTTACTTTGCTCATCCTCCTTGGGTGTATTTGGTTTTTCAACTGCATCCGAATCCTTAGTTTGATCATTTGTCGGATTATGCTTGTCCTCACTGGTGTTTGGTACATCTTTTTGTTGTGCAGCAGGCTCATTTTCTTTTTGCGGGGTATTTTTATTATTAGCGTCATCATTAGAAATCTCTTTTTGTTTATTTTCATCTGGAGACGTCTGTTGTTTATTTTCCGTGTCTTCAGGTAGGTGTTTTTCCATTTTATTTTCTTCTTCTTGCGCTGCTGGCGTTTGACTTGACGGATTTTCTTCCATCTTAGGGTTCTTAACATTACCAGCGGAATCAGCTCCGTCAGGATGAGACTCTTTATTTCCATTTTCAGGTTTACTATCAGCCTTACTTTGCTCATCCTCCTTGGGTGTATTTGGTTTTTCAACTGCATCCGAATCCTTAGTTTGATCATTTGTCGGATTATGCTTGTCCTCACTGGTGTTTGGTACATCTTTTTGTTGTGCAGCAGGCTCATTTTCTTTTTGCGGGGTATTTTTATTAGCGTCATCATTAGAAATCTCTTTTTGTTTATTTTCATCTGGAGACGTCTGTTGTTTATTTTCCGTGTCTTCAGGTAGGTGTTTTTTCCATTTTATTTTCTTCTTCTTGCGCTGCTGGCGTTTGACTTGACGGATTTTCTTCCATCTTAGGGTTCTTAACATTACCAGCGGAATCAGCTCCGTCAGGATGAGACTCTTTATTTCCATTTTCAGGTTTACTATCAGCCTTACTTTGCTCATCCTCCTTGGGTGTATTTGGTTTTTCAACTGCATCCGAATCCTTAGTTTGATCATTTGTCGGATTATGCTTGTCCTCACTGGTGTTTGGTACATCTTTTTGTTGTGCAGCAGGCTCATTTTCTTTTTGCGGGGTATTTTTATTAGCGTCATCATTAGAAATCTCTTTTTGTTTATTTTCATCTGGAGACGTCTGTTGTTTATTTTCCGTGTCTTCAGGTAGGTGTTTTTCCATTTTATTTTCTTCTTCTTGCGCTGCTGGCGTTTGACTTGACGGATTTTCTTCCATCTTAGGGTTCTTAACATTACCAGCGGAATCAGCTCCGTCAGGATGAGACTCTTTATTTCCATTTTCAGGTTTACTATCAGCCTTACTTTGCTCATCCTCCTTGGGTGTATTTGGTTTTTCAACTGCATCCGAATCCTTAGTTTGATCATTTGTCGGATTATGCTTGTCCTCACTGGTGTTTGGTACATCTTTTTGTTGTGCAGCAGGCTCATTTTCTTTTTGCGGGGTATTTTTATTAGCGTCATCATTAGAAATCTCTTTTTGTTTATTTTCATCTGGAGACGTCTGTTGTTTATTTTCCGTGTCTTCAGGTAGGTGTTTTTTCCATTTTATTTTCTTCTTCTTGCGCTGCTGGCGTTTGACTTGACGGATTTTCTTCCATCTTAGGGTTCTTAACATTACCAGCGGAATCAGCTCCGTCAGGATGAGACTCTTTATTTCCATTTTCAGGTTTACTATCAGCCTTACTTTGCTCATCCTCCTTGGGTGTATTTGGTTTTTCAACTGCATCCGAATCCTTAGTTTGATCATTTGTCGGATTATGCTTGTCCTCACTGGTGTTTGGTACATCTTTTTGTTGTGCAGCAGGCTCATTTTCTTTTTGCGGGGTATTTTTATTAGCGTCATCATTAGAAATCTCTTTTTGTTTATTTTCATCTGGAGACGTCTGTTGTTTATTTTCCGTGTCTTCAGGTAGGTGTTTTTCCATTTTATTTTCTTCTTCTTGCGCTGCTGGCGTTTGACTTGACGGATTTTCTTCCATCTTAGGGTTCTTAACATTACCAGCGGAATCAGCTCCGTCAGGATGAGACTCTTTATTTCCATTTTCAGGTTTACTATCAGCCTTACTTTGCTCATCCTCCTTGGGTGTATTTGGTTTTTCAACTGCATCCGAATCCTTAGTTTGATCATTTGTCGGATTATGCTTGTCCTCACTGGTGTTTGGTACATCTTTTTGTTGTGCAGCAGGCTCATTTTCTTTTTGCGGGGTATTTTTATTAGCGTCATCATTAGAAATCTCTTTTTGTTTATTTTCATCTGGAGACGTCTGTTGTTTATTTTCCGTGTCTTCAGGTAGGTGTTTTTCCATTTTATTTTCTTCTTCTTGCGCTGCTGGCGTTTGACTTGACGGATTTTCTTCCATCTTAGGGTTCTTAACATTACCAGCGGAATCAGCTCCGTCAGGATGAGACTCTTTATTTCCATTTTCAGGTTTACTATCAGCCTTACTTTGCTCATCCTCCTTGGGTGTATTTGGTTTTTCAACTGCATCCGAATCCTTAGTTTGATCATTTGTCGGATTATGCTTGTCCTCACTGGTGTTTGGTACATCTTTTTGTTGTGCAGCAGGCTCATTTTCTTTTTGCGGGGTATTTTTATTAGCGTCATCATTAGAAATCTCTTTTTGTTTATTTTCATCTGGAGACGTCTGTTGTTTATTTTCCGTGTCTTCAGGTAGGTGTTTTTCCATTTTATTTTCTTCTTCTTGCGCTGCTGGCGTTTGACTTGACGGATTTTCTTCCATCTTAGGGTTCTTAACATTACCAGCGGAATCAGCTCCGTCAGGATGAGACTCTTTATTTCCATTTTCAGGTTTACTATCAGCCTTACTTTGCTCATCCTCCTTGGGTGTATTTGGTTTTTCAACTGCATCCGAATCCTTAGTTTGATCATTTGTCGGATTATGCTTGTCCTCACTGGTGTTTGGTACATCTTTTTGTTGTGCAGCAGGCTCATTTTCTTTTTGCGGGGTATTTTTATTAGCGTCATCATTAGAAATCTCTTTTTGTTTATTTTCATCTGGAGACGTCTGTTGTTTATTTTCCGTGTCTTCAGGTAGGTGTTTTTCCATTTTATTTTCTTCTTCTTGCGCTGCTGGCGTTTGACTTGACGGATTTTCTTCCATCTTAGGGTTCTTAACATTACCAGCGGAATCAGCTCCGTCAGGATGAGACTCTTTATTTCCATTTTCAGGTTTACTATCAGCCTTACTTTGCTCATCCTCCTTGGGTGTATTTGGTTTTTCAACTGCATCCGAATCCTTAGTTTGATCATTTGTCGGATTATGCTTGTCCTCACTGGTGTTTGGTACATCTTTTTGTTGTGCAGCAGGCTCATTTTCTTTTTGCGGGGTATTTTTATTAGCGTCATCATTAGAAATCTCTTTTTGTTTATTTTCATCTGGAGACGTCTGTTGTTTATTTTCCGTGTCTTCAGGTAGGTGTTTTTTTTCCATTTTATTTTCTTCTTCTTGCGCTGCTGGCGTTTGACTTGACGGATTTTCTTCCATCTTAGGGTTCTTAACATTACCAGCGGAATCAGCTCCGTCAGGATGAGACTCTTTATTTCCATTTTCAGGTTTACTATCAGCCTTACTTTGCTCATCCTCCTTGGGTGTATTTGGTTTTTCAACTGCATCCGAATCCTTAGTTTGATCATTTGTCGGATTATGCTTGTCCTCACTGGTGTTTGGTACATCTTTTTGTTGTGCAGCAGGCTCATTTTCTTTTTGCGGGGTATTTTTATTAGCGTCATCATTAGAAATCTCTTTTTGTTTATTTTCATCTGGAGACGTCTGTTGTTTATTTTCCGTGTCTTCAGGTAGGTGTTTTTTCCATTTTATTTTCTTCTTCTTGCGCTGCTGGCGTTTGACTTGACGGATTTTCTTCCATCTTAGGGTTCTTAACATTACCAGCGGAATCAGCTCCGTCAGGATGAGACTCTTTATTTCCATTTTCAGGTTTACTATCAGCCTTACTTTGCTCATCCTCCTTGGGTGTATTTGGTTTTTCAACTGCATCCGAATCCTTAGTTTGATCATTTGTCGGATTATGCTTGTCCTCACTGGTGTTTGGTACATCTTTTTGTTGTGCAGCAGGCTCATTTTCTTTTTGCGGGGTATTTTTATTAGCGTCATCATTAGAAATCTCTTTTTGTTTATTTTCATCTGGAGACGTCTGTTGTTTATTTTCCGTGTCTTCAGGTAGGTGTTTTTCCATTTTATTTTCTTCTTCTTGCGCTGCTGGCGTTTGACTTGACGGATTTTCTTCCATCTTAGGGTTCTTAACATTACCAGCGGAATCAGCTCCGTCAGGATGAGACTCTTTATTTCCATTTTCAGGTTTACTATCAGCCTTACTTTGCTCATCCTCCTTGGGTGTATTTGGTTTTTCAACTGCATCCGAATCCTTAGTTTGATCATTTGTCGGATTATGCTTGTCCTCACTGGTGTTTGGTACATCTTTTTGTTGTGCAGCAGGCTCATTTTCTTTTTGCGGGGTATTTTTATTAGCGTCATCATTAGAAATCTCTTTTTGTTTATTTTCATCTGGAGACGTCTGTTGTTTATTTTCCGTGTCTTCAGGTAGGTGTTTTTCCATTTTATTTTCTTCTTCTTGCGCTGCTGGCGTTTGACTTGACGGATTTTCTTCCATCTTAGGGTTCTTAACATTACCAGCGGAATCAGCTCCGTCAGGATGAGACTCTTTATTTCCATTTTCAGGTTTACTATCAGCCTTACTTTGCTCATCCTCCTTGGGTGTATTTGGTTTTTCAACTGCATCCGAATCCTTAGTTTGATCATTTGTCGGATTATGCTTGTCCTCACTGGTGTTTGGTACATCTTTTTGTTGTGCAGCAGGCTCATTTTCTTTTTGCGGGGTATTTTTATTAGCGTCATCATTAGAAATCTCTTTTTGTTTATTTTCATCTGGAGACGTCTGTTGTTTATTTTCCGTGTCTTCAGGTAGGTGTTTTTCCATTTTATTTTCTTCTTCTTGCGCTGCTGGCGTTTGACTTGACGGATTTTCTTCCATCTTAGGGTTCTTAACATTACCAGCGGAATCAGCTCCGTCAGGATGAGACTCTTTATTTCCATTTTCAGGTTTCTTCAGCCTTACTTTGCTCATCCTCCTTGGGTGTATTTGGTTTTTTCAACTGCATCCGAATCCTTAGTTTGATCATTTGTCGGATTATGCTTGTCCTCACTGGTGTTTGGTACATCTTTTTGTTGTGCAGCAGGCTCATTTTCTTTTTGCGGGGTATTTTTATTAGCGTCATCATTAGAAATCTCTTTTTGTTTATTTTCATCTGGAGACGTCTGTTGTTTATTTTCCGTGTCTTCAGGTAGGTGTTTTTCCATTTTATTTTCTTCTTCTTGCGCTGCTGGCGTTTGACTTGACGGATTTTCTTCCATCTTAGGGTTCTTAACATTACCAGCGGAATCAGCTCCGTCAGGATGAGACTCTTTATTTCCATTTTCAGGTTTACTATCAGCCTTACTTTGCTCATCCTCCTTGGGTGTATTTGGTTTTTCAACTGCATCCGAATCCTTAGTTTGATCATTTGTCGGATTATGCTTGTCCTCACTGGTGTTTGGTACATCTTTTTGTTGTGCAGCAGGCTCATTTTCTTTTTGCGGGGTATTTTTATTAGCGTCATCATTAGAAATCTCTTTTTGTTTATTTTCATCTGGAGACGTCTGTTGTTTATTTTCCGTGTCTTCAGGTAGGTGTTTTTCCATTTTATTTTCTTCTTCTTGCGCTGCTGGCGTTTGACTTGACGGATTTTCTTCCATCTTAGGGTTCTTAACATTACCAGCGGAATCAGCTCCGTCAGGATGAGACTCTTTATTTCCATTTTCAGGTTTACTATCAGCCTTACTTTGCTCATCCTCCTTGGGTGTATTTGGTTTTTCAACTGCATCCGAATCCTTAGTTTGATCATTTGTCGGATTATGCTTGTCCTCACTGGTGTTTGGTACATCTTTTTGTTGTGCAGCAGGCTCATTTTCTTTTTGCGGGGTATTTTTATTAGCGTCATCATTAGAAATCTCTTTTTGTTTATTTTCATCTGGAGACGTCTGTTGTTTATTTTCCGTGTCTTCAGGTAGGTGTTTTTCCATTTTATTTTCTTCTTCTTGCGCTGCTGGCGTTTGACTTGACGGATTTTCTTCCATCTTAGGGTTCTTAACATTACCAGCGGAATCAGCTCCGTCAGGATGAGACTCTTTATTTCCATTTTCAGGTTTACTATCAGCCTTACTTTGCTCATCCTCCTTGGGTGTATTTGGTTTTTCAACTGCATCCGAATCCTTAGTTTGATCATTTGTCGGATTATGCTTGTCCTCACTGGTGTTTGGTACATCTTTTTGTTGTGCAGCAGGCTCATTTTCTTTTTGCGGGGTATTTTTATTAGCGTCATCATTAGAAATCTCTTTTTGTTTATTTTCATCTGGAGACGTCTGTTGTTTATTTTCCGTGTCTTCAGGTAGGTGTTTTTCCATTTTATTTTCTTCTTCTTGCGCTGCTGGCGTTTGACTTGACGGATTTTCTTCCATCTTAGGGTTCTTAACATTACCAGCGGAATCAGCTCCGTCAGGATGAGACTCTTTATTTCCATTTTCAGGTTTACTATCAGCCTTACTTTGCTCATCCTCCTTGGGTGTATTTGGTTTTTCAACTGCATCCGAATCCTTAGTTTGATCATTTGTCGGATTATGCTTGTCCTCACTGGTGTTTGGTACATCTTTTTGTTGTGCAGCAGGCTCATTTTCTTTTTGCGGGGTATTTTTATTAGCGTCATCATTAGAAATCTCTTTTTGTTTATTTTCATCTGGAGACGTCTGTTGTTTATTTTCCGTGTCTTCAGGTAGGTGTTTTTCCATTTTATTTTCTTCTTCTTGCGCTGCTGGCGTTTGACTTGACGGATTTTCTTCCATCTTAGGGTTCTTAACATTACCAGCGGAATCAGCTCCGTCAGGATGAGACTCTTTATTTCCATTTTCAGGTTTACTATCAGCCTTACTTTGCTCATCCTCCTTGGGTGTATTTGGTTTTTCAACTGCATCCGAATCCTTAGTTTGATCATTTGTCGGATTATGCTTGTCCTCACTGGTGTTTGGTACATCTTTTTGTTGTGCAGCAGGCTCATTTTCTTTTTGCGGGGTATTTTTATTAGCGTCATCATTAGAAATCTCTTTTTGTTTATTTTCATCTGGAGACGTCTGTTGTTTATTTTCCGTGTCTTCAGGTAGGTGTTTTTCCATTTTATTTTCTTCTTCTTGCGCTGCTGGCGTTTGACTTGACGGATTTTCTTCCATCTTAGGGTTCTTAACATTACCAGCGGAATCAGCTCCGTCAGGATGAGACTCTTTATTTCCATTTTCAGGTTTACTATCAGCCTTACTTTGCTCATCCTCCTTGGGTGTATTTGGTTTTTCAACTGCATCCGAATCCTTAGTTTGATCATTTGTCGGATTATGCTTGTCCTCACTGGTGTTTGGTACATCTTTTTGTTGTGCAGCAGGCTCATTTTCTTTTTGCGGGGTATTTTTATTAGCGTCATCATTAGAAATCTCTTTTTGTTTATTTTCATCTGGAGACGTCTGTTGTTTATTTTCCGTGTCTTCAGGTAGGTGTTTTTCCATTTTATTTTCTTCTTCTTGCGCTGCTGGCGTTTGACTTGACGGATTTTCTTCCATCTTAGGGTTCTTAACATTACCAGCGGAATCAGCTCCGTCAGGATGAGACTCTTTATTTCCATTTTCAGGTTTACTATCAGCCTTACTTTGCTCATCCTCCTTGGGTGTATTTGGTTTTTCAACTGCATCCGAATCCTTAGTTTGATCATTTGTCGGATTATGCTTGTCCTCACTGGTGTTTGGTACATCTTTTTGTTGTGCAGCAGGCTCATTTTCTTTTTGCGGGGTATTTTTATTAGCGTCATCATTAGAAATCTCTTTTTGTTTATTTTCATCTGGAGACGTCTGTTGTTTATTTTCCGTGTCTTCAGGTAGGTGTTTTTCCATTTTATTTTCTTCTTCTTGCGCTGCTGGCGTTTGACTTGACGGATTTTCTTCCATCTTAGGGTTCTTAACATTACCAGCGGAATCAGCTCCGTCAGGATGAGACTCTTTATTTCCATTTTCAGGTTTACTATCAGCCTTACTTTGCTCATCCTCCTTGGGTGTATTTGGTTTTTCAACTGCATCCGAATCCTTAGTTTGATCATTTGTCGGATTATGCTTGTCCTCACTGGTGTTTGGTACATCTTTTTGTTGTGCAGCAGGCTCATTTTCTTTTTGCGGGGTATTTTTATTAGCGTCATCATTAGAAATCTCTTTTTGTTTATTTTCATCTGGAGACGTCTGTTGTTTATTTTCCGTGTCTTCAGGTAGGTGTTTTTCCATTTTATTTTCTTCTTCTTGCGCTGCTGGCGTTTGACTTGACGGATTTTCTTCCATCTTAGGGTTCTTAACATTACCAGCGGAATCAGCTCCGTCAGGATGAGACTCTTTATTTCCATTTTCAGGTTTACTATCAGCCTTACTTTGCTCATCCTCCTTGGGTGTATTTGGTTTTTCAACTGCATCCGAATCCTTAGTTTGATCATTTGTCGGATTATGCTTGTCCTCACTGGTGTTTGGTACATCTTTTTGTTGTGCAGCAGGCTCATTTTCTTTTTGCGGGGTATTTTTATTAGCGTCATCATTAGAAATCTCTTTTTGTTTATTTTCATCTGGAGACGTCTGTTGTTTATTTTCCGTGTCTTCAGGTAGGTGTTTTTTCCATTTTATTTTCTTCTTCTTGCGCTGCTGGCGTTTGACTTGACGGATTTTCTTCCATCTTAGGGTTCTTAACATTACCAGCGGAATCAGCTCCGTCAGGATGAGACTCTTTATTTCCATTTTCAGGTTTACTATCAGCCTTACTTTGCTCATCCTCCTTGGGTGTATTTGGTTTTTCAACTGCATCCGAATCCTTAGTTTGATCATTTGTCGGATTATGCTTGTCCTCACTGGTGTTTGGTACATCTTTTTGTTGTGCAGCAGGCTCATTTTCTTTTTGCGGGGTATTTTTATTAGCGTCATCATTAGAAATCTCTTTTTGTTTATTTTCATCTGGAGACGTCTGTTGTTTATTTTCCGTGTCTTCAGGTAGGTGTTTTTCCATTTTATTTTCTTCTTCTTGCGCTGCTGGCGTTTGACTTGACGGATTTTCTTCCATCTTAGGGTTCTTAACATTACCAGCGGAATCAGCTCCGTCAGGATGAGACTCTTTATTTCCATTTTCAGGTTTACTATCAGCCTTACTTTGCTCATCCTCCTTGGGTGTATTTGGTTTTTCAACTGCATCCGAATCCTTAGTTTGATCATTTGTCGGATTATGCTTGTCCTCACTGGTGTTTGGTACATCTTTTTTGTTGTGCAGCAGGCTCATTTTCTTTTTGCGGGGTATTTTTATTAGCGTCATCATTAGAAATCTCTTTTTGTTTATTTTCATCTGGAGACGTCTGTTGTTTATTTTCCGTGTCTTCAGGTAGGTGTTTTTTCCATTTTATTTTCTTCTTCTTGCGCTGCTGGCGTTTGACTTGACGGATTTTCTTCCATCTTAGGGTTCTTAACATTACCAGCGGAATCAGCTCCGTCAGGATGAGACTCTTTATTTCCATTTTCAGGTTTACTATCAGCCTTACTTTGCTCATCCTCCTTGGGTGTATTTGGTTTTTCAACTGCATCCGAATCCTTAGTTTGATCATTTGTCGGATTATGCTTGTCCTCACTGGTGTTTGGTACATCTTTTTGTTGTGCAGCAGGCTCATTTTCTTTTTGCGGGGTATTTTTATTAGCGTCATCATTAGAAATCTCTTTTTGTTTATTTTCATCTGGAGACGTCTGTTGTTTATTTTCCGTGTCTTCAGGTAGGTGTTTTTTCCATTTTATTTTCTTCTTCTTGCGCTGCTGGCGTTTGACTTGACGGATTTTCTTCCATCTTAGGGTTCTTAACATTACCAGCGGAATCAGCTCCGTCAGGATGAGACTCTTTATTTCCATTTTCAGGTTTACTATCAGCCTTACTTTGCTCATCCTCCTTGGGTGTATTTGGTTTTTCAACTGCATCCGAATCCTTAGTTTGATCATTTGTCGGATTATGCTTGTCCTCACTGGTGTTTGGTACATCTTTTTGTTGTGCAGCAGGCTCATTTTCTTTTTGCGGGGTATTTTTATTAGCGTCATCATTAGAAATCTCTTTTTGTTTATTTTCATCTGGAGACGTCTGTTGTTTATTTTCCGTGTCTTCAGGTAGGTGTTTTTCCATTTTATTTTCTTCTTCTTGCGCTGCTGGCGTTTGACTTGACGGATTTTCTTCCATCTTAGGGTTCTTAACATTACCAGCGGAATCAGCTCCGTCAGGATGAGACTCTTTATTTCCATTTTCAGGTTTACTATCAGCCTTACTTTGCTCATCCTCCTTGGGTGTATTTGGTTTTTCAACTGCATCCGAATCCTTAGTTTGATCATTTGTCGGATTATGCTTGTCCTCACTGGTGTTTGGTACATCTTTTTGTTGTGCAGCAGGCTCATTTTCTTTTTGCGGGGTATTTTTATTAGCGTCATCATTAGAAATCTCTTTTTGTTTATTTTCATCTGGAGACGTCTGTTGTTTATTTTCCGTGTCTTCAGGTAGGTGTTTTTCCATTTTATTTTCTTCTTCTTGCGCTGCTGGCGTTTGACTTGACGGATTTTCTTCCATCTTAGGGTTCTTAACATTACCAGCGGAATCAGCTCCGTCAGGATGAGACTCTTTATTTCCATTTTCAGGTTTACTATCAGCCTTACTTTGCTCATCCTCCTTGGGTGTATTTGGTTTTTCAACTGCATCCGAATCCTTAGTTTGATCATTTGTCGGATTATGCTTGTCCTCACTGGTGTTTGGTACATCTTTTTGTTGTGCAGCAGGCTCATTTTCTTTTTGCGGGGTATTTTTATTAGCGTCATCATTAGAAATCTCTTTTTGTTTATTTTCATCTGGAGACGTCTGTTGTTTATTTTCCGTGTCTTCAGGTAGGTGTTTTTCCATTTTATTTTCTTCTTCTTGCGCTGCTGGCGTTTGACTTGACGGATTTTCTTCCATCTTAGGGTTCTTAACATTACCAGCGGAATCAGCTCCGTCAGGATGAGACTCTTTATTTCCATTTTCAGGTTTACTATCAGCCTTACTTTGCTCATCCTCCTTGGGTGTATTTGGTTTTTCAACTGCATCCGAATCCTTAGTTTGATCATTTGTCGGATTATGCTTGTCCTCACTGGTGTTTGGTACATCTTTTTGTTGTGCAGCAGGCTCATTTTCTTTTTGCGGGGTATTTTTATTAGCGTCATCATTAGAAATCTCTTTTTGTTTATTTTCATCTGGAGACGTCTGTTGTTTATTTTCCGTGTCTTCAGGTAGGTGTTTTTCCATTTTATTTTCTTCTTCTTGCGCTGCTGGCGTTTGACTTGACGGATTTTCTTCCATCTTAGGGTTCTTAACATTACCAGCGGAATCAGCTCCGTCAGGATGAGACTCTTTATTTCCATTTTCAGGTTTACTATCAGCCTTACTTTGCTCATCCTCCTTGGGTGTATTTGGTTTTTCAACTGCATCCGAATCCTTAGTTTGATCATTTGTCGGATTATGCTTGTCCTCACTGGTGTTTGGTACATCTTTTTGTTGTGCAGCAGGCTCATTTTCTTTTTGCGGGGTATTTTTATTAGCGTCATCATTAGAAATCTCTTTTTGTTTATTTTCATCTGGAGACGTCTGTTGTTTATTTTCCGTGTCTTCAGGTAGGTGTTTTTCCATTTTATTTTCTTCTTCTTGCGCTGCTGGCGTTTGACTTGACGGATTTTCTTCCATCTTAGGGTTCTTAACATTACCAGCGGAATCAGCTCCGTCAGGATGAGACTCTTTATTTCCATTTTCAGGTTTACTATCAGCCTTACTTTGCTCATCCTCCTTGGGTGTATTTGGTTTTTCAACTGCATCCGAATCCTTAGTTTGATCATTTGTCGGA
Organism: Nephotettix cincticeps; assembly: GCA_023375725.1. Taxonomy (NCBI): domain Eukaryota; kingdom Metazoa; phylum Arthropoda; class Insecta; order Hemiptera; family Cicadellidae; genus Nephotettix; species Nephotettix cincticeps. The sequence continues at coordinate 150,201,415 of CM041786.1, forward strand.
TTATGCTTGTCCTCACTGGTGTTTGGTACATCTTTTTGTTGTGCAGCAGGCTCATTTTCTTTTTGCGGGGTATTTTTATTAGCGTCATCATTAGAAATCTCTTTTTGTTTATTTTCATCTGGAGACGTCTGTTGTTTATTTTCCGTGTCTTCAGGTAGGTGTTTTTCCATTTTATTTTCTTCTTCTTGCGCTGCTGGCGTTTGACTTGACGGATTTTCTTCCATCTTAGGGTTCTTAACATTACCAGCGGAATCAGCTCCGTCAGGATGAGACTCTTTATTTCCATTTTCAGGTTTACTATCAGCCTTACTTTGCTCATCCTCCTTGGGTGTATTTGGTTTTTCAACTGCATCCGAATCCTTAGTTTGATCATTTGTCGGATTATGCTTGTCCTCACTGGTGTTTGGTACATCTTTTTGTTGTGCAGCAGGCTCATTTTCTTTTTGCGGGGTATTTTTATTAGCGTCATCATTAGAAATCTCTTTTTGTTTATTTTCATCTGGAGACGTCTGTTGTTTATTTTCCGTGTCTTCAGGTAGGTGTTTTTCCATTTTATTTTCTTCTTCTTGCGCTGCTGGCGTTTGACTTGACGGATTTTCTTCCATCTTAGGGTTCTTAACATTACCAGCGGAATCAGCTCCGTCAGGATGAGACTCTTTATTTCCATTTTCAGGTTTACTATCAGCCTTACTTTGCTCATCCTCCTTGGGTGTATTTGGTTTTTCAACTGCATCCGAATCCTTAGTTTGATCATTTGTCGGATTATGCTTGTCCTCACTGGTGTTTGGTACATCTTTTTGTTGTGCAGCAGGCTCATTTTCTTTTTGCGGGGTATTTTTATTAGCGTCATCATTAGAAATCTCTTTTTGTTTATTTTCATCTGGAGACGTCTGTTGTTTATTTTCCGTGTCTTCAGGTAGGTGTTTTTCCATTTTATTTTCTTCTTCTTGCGCTGCTGGCGTTTGACTTGACGGATTTTCTTCCATCTTAGGGTTCTTAACATTACCAGCGGAATCAGCTCCGTCAGGATGAGACTCTTTATTTCCATTTTCAGGTTTACTATCAGCCTTACTTTGCTCATCCTCCTTGGGTGTATTTGGTTTTTCAACTGCATCCGAATCCTTAGTTTGATCATTTGTCGGATTATGCTTGTCCTCACTGGTGTTTGGTACATCTTTTTGTTGTGCAGCAGGCTCATTTTCTTTTTGCGGGGTATTTTTATTAGCGTCATCATTAGAAATCTCTTTTTGTTTATTTTCATCTGGAGACGTCTGTTGTTTATTTTCCGTGTCTTCAGGTAGGTGTTTTTTCCATTTTATTTTCTTCTTCTTGCGCTGCTGGCGTTTGACTTGACGGATTTTCTTCCATCTTAGGGTTCTTAACATTACCAGCGGAATCAGCTCCGTCAGGATGAGACTCTTTATTTCCATTTTCAGGTTTACTATCAGCCTTACTTTGCTCATCCTCCTTGGGTGTATTTGGTTTTTCAACTGCATCCGAATCCTTAGTTTGATCATTTGTCGGATTATGCTTGTCCTCACTGGTGTTTGGTACATCTTTTTGTTGTGCAGCAGGCTCATTTTCTTTTTGCGGGGTATTTTTATTAGCGTCATCATTAGAAATCTCTTTTTGTTTATTTTCATCTGGAGACGTCTGTTGTTTATTTTCCGTGTCTTCAGGTAGGTGTTTTTCCATTTTATTTTCTTCTTCTTGCGCTGCTGGCGTTTGACTTGACGGATTTTCTTCCATCTTAGGGTTCTTAACATTACCAGCGGAATCAGCTCCGTCAGGATGAGACTCTTTATTTCCATTTTCAGGTTTACTATCAGCCTTACTTTGCTCATCCTCCTTGGGTGTATTTGGTTTTTCAACTGCATCCGAATCCTTAGTTTGATCATTTGTCGGATTATGCTTGTCCTCACTGGTGTTTGGTACATCTTTTTGTTGTGCAGCAGGCTCATTTTCTTTTTGCGGGGTATTTTTATTAGCGTCATCATTAGAAATCTCTTTTTGTTTATTTTCATCTGGAGACGTCTGTTGTTTATTTTCCGTGTCTTCAGGTAGGTGTTTTTTCCATTTTATTTTCTTCTTCTTGCGCTGCTGGCGTTTGACTTGACGGATTTTCTTCCATCTTAGGGTTCTTAACATTACCAGCGGAATCAGCTCCGTCAGGATGAGACTCTTTATTTCCATTTTCAGGTTTACTATCAGCCTTACTTTGCTCATCCTCCTTGGTGTATTTGGTTTTTCAACTGCATCCGAATCCTTAGTTTGATCATTTGTCGGATTATGCTTGTCCCCACTGGTGTTTGGTACATCTTTTTGTTGTGCAGCAGGCTCATTTTCTTTTTGCTCGGGTATTTTATATTAGCGTCATCATTAGAAATCTCTTTTTGTTTAATTTTCATCTGGAGACGTACTTTGTTTATTTTCCTTTCATCAGTAGGTGTTTTTCCCATTTATTTTCTTCATCTTCTTGCGCTGCTGGCGTTTTGACTTGACGGATTTTCCTTCCATCTTTCCAGGGTTCGTCATCATTAGAAATCTCTTTTTGTTTATTTTCATCTGGAGACGTCTGTTGTTTATTTTCCGTGTCTTCAGGTAGGTGTTTTTCCATTTTATTTTCTTCTTCTTGCGCTGCTGGCGTTTGACTTGACGGATTTTCTTCCATCTTAGGGTTCTTAACATTACCAGCGGAATCAGCTCCGTCAGGATGAGACTCTTTATTTCCATTTTCAGGTTTACTATCAGCCTTACTTTGCTCATCCTCCTTGGGTGTATTTGGTTTTTCAACTGCATCCGAATCCTTAGTTTGATCATTTGTCGGATTATGCTTGTCCTCACTGGTGTTTGGTACATTCTTTTTGTTGTGCAGCAGGCTCATTTTCTTTTGCGGGGTATTTTTATTAGCGTCATCATTAGAAATCTCTTTTTGTTTATTTTCATTCATCTGGAGACGTCTGTTGTTTATTTTCCGTGTCTTCAGGTAGGTGTTTTTCCATTTTATTTTCTTCTTTGCGCTGCTGGCGTTTGACTTGACGGAAATTTTCTTTCCATCTTAGGGTTCTTTACTTTTTGTTTCATCATTAGAAATCTCTTTTTGTTTATTTTCATCTGGAGACGTCCTGTTGTTTATTTTCCGTGTCTTCAGGTAGGGGGTGTATTTGGTTTTTTCAACTGCATCCGAATCCTTAGTTTGATCATTTGTCGGATTATGCTTGTCCTCACTGGTGTTTGGTACATCTTTTTGTTGTGCAGCAGGCTCATTTTCTTTTTGCGGGGTATTTTTATTAGCGTCATCATTAGAAATCTCTTTTTGTTTATTTTCATCTGGAGACGTCTGTTGTTTATTTTCCGTGTCTTCAGGTAGGTGTTTTTCCATTTTATTTTCTTCTTCTTGCGCTGCTGGCGTTTGACTTGACGGATTTTCTTCCATCTTAGGGTTCTTAACATTACCAGCGGAATCAGCTCCGTCAGGATGAGACTCTTTATTTCCATTTTCAGGTTTACTATCAGCCTTACTTTGCTCATCCTCCTTGGGTGTATTTGGTTTTTCAACTGCATCCGAATCCTTAGTTTGATCATTTGTCGGATTATGCTTGTCCTCACTGGTGTTTGGTACATCTTTTTGTTGTGCAGCAGGCTCATTTTCTTTTTGCGGGGTATTTTTATTAGCGTCATCATTAGAAATCTCTTTTTGTTTATTTTCATCTGGAGACGTCTGTTGTTTATTTTCCGTGTCTTCAGGTAGGTGTTTTTCCATTTTATTTTCTTCTTCTTGCGCTGCTGGCGTTTGACTTGACGGATTTTCTTCCATCTTAGGGTTCTTAACATTACCAGCGGAATCAGCTCCGTCAGGATGAGACTCTTTATTTCCATTTTCAGGTTTACTATCAGCCTTACTTTGCTCATCCTCCTTGGGTGTATTTGGTTTTTCAACTGCATCCGAATCCTTAGTTTGATCATTTGTCGGATTATGCTTGTCCTCACTGGTGTTTGGTACATCTTTTTGTTGTGCAGCAGGCTCATTTTCTTTTTGCGGGGTATTTTTATTAGCGTCATCATTAGAAATCTCTTTTTGTTTATTTTCATCTGGAGACGTCTGTTGTTTATTTTCCGTGTCTTCAGGTAGGTGTTTTTCCATTTTATTTTCTTCTTCTTGCGCTGCTGGCGTTTGACTTGACGGATTTTCTTCCATCTTAGGGTTCTTAACATTACCAGCGGAATCAGCTCCGTCAGGATGAGACTCTTTATTTCCATTTTCAGGTTTACTATCAGCCTTACTTTGCTCATCCTCCTTGGGTGTATTTGGTTTTTCAACTGCATCCGAATCCTTAGTTTGATCATTTGTCGGATTATGCTTGTCCTCACTGGTGTTTGGTACATCTTTTTGTTGTGCAGCAGGCTCATTTTCTTTTTGCGGGGTATTTTTATTAGCGTCATCATTAGAAATCTCTTTTTGTTTATTTTCATCTGGAGACGTCTGTTGTTTATTTTCCGTGTCTTCAGGTAGGTGTTTTTCCATTTTATTTTCTTCTTCTTGCGCTGCTGGCGTTTGACTTGACGGATTTTCTTCCATCTTAGGGTTCTTAACATTACCAGCGGAATCAGCTCCGTCAGGATGAGACTCTTTATTTCCATTTTCAGGTTTACTATCAGCCTTACTTTGCTCATCCTCCTTGGGTGTATTTGGGTTTTTAACTGCATCCAAATCCTTAGTTTGATCATTTGTCGGATTATGCTTGTCCTCACTGGTGGTTTATGGTATCATTCTTTTTGTTGTGCAGCCAGGCTCATTTTTCAATTTGCGGGGTTATTTAATTATAGACGTCATCCATTGTGTTTAGAAATCTCTTTTTGTTTATTTTCATCTGGAGAAGTCCTGTTGTTTATTTTCCGTGTCTTTAGTAGGTGTTTTTCCATATTTATTTTCTTCCTATCTTGCGCAGTCTGGCGGTTTGACTTGACGGATTTTCTTCCTCTTAGGGTTCTTAACATTACCAGCGGATCAGCACCGGTCAGGATGAGACTTCTTTAAATTTCCTTTTTAACTTTTTGCGGGGTATTTTTATTAGCGTCATCATTAGAAATCTCTTTTTGTTTATTTTCATCTGGAGACGTCTGTTGTTTATTTTCCGTGTCTTCAGGTAGGTGTTTTTTCCATTTTATTTTCTTCTTCTTGCGCTGCTGGCGTTTGACTTGACGGATTTTCTTCCATCTTAGGGTTCTTAACATTACCAGCGGAATCAGCTCCGTCAGGATGAGACTCTTTATTTCCATTTTCAGGTTTACTATCAGCCTTACTTTGCTCATCCTCCTTGGGTGTATTTGGTTTTTCAACTGCATCCGAATCCTTAGTTTGATCATTTGTCGGATTATGCTTGTCCTCACTGGTGTTTGGTACATCTTTTTGTTGTGCAGCAGGCTCATTTTCTTTTTGCGGGGTATTTTTATTAGCGTCATCATTAGAAATCTCTTTTTGTTTATTTTCATCTGGAGACGTCTGTTGTTTATTTTCCGTGTCTTCAGGTAGGTGTTTTTCCATTTTATTTTCTTCTTCTTGCGCTGCTGGCGTTTGACTTGACGGATTTTCTTCCATCTTAGGGTTCTTAACATTACCAGCGGAATCAGCTCCGTCAGGATGAGACTCTTTATTTCCATTTTCAGGTTTACTATCAGCCTTACTTTGCTCATCCTCCTTGGGTGTATTTGGTTTTTCAACTGCATCCGAATCCTTAGTTTGATCATTTGTCGGATTATGCTTGTCCTCACTGGTGTTTGGTACATCTTTTTGTTGTGCAGCAGGCTCATTTTCTTTTTGCGGGGTATTTTTATTAGCGTCATCATTAGAAATCTCTTTTTGTTTATTTTCATCTGGAGACGTCTGTTGTTTATTTTCCGTGTCTTCAGGTAGGTGTTTTCCATTTTATTTTCTTCTTCTTGCGCTGCTGGCGTTTGACTTGACGGATTTTCTTCCATCTTAGGGTTCTTAACATTACCAGCGGAATCAGCTCCGTCAGGATGAGACTCTTTATTTCCATTTTCAGGTTTACTATCAGCCTTACTTTGCTCATCCTCCTTGGGTGTATTTGGTTTTTCAACTGCATCCGAATCCTTAGTTTGATCATTTGTCGGATTATGCTTGTCCTCACTGGTGTTTGGTACATCTTTTTGTTGTGCAGCAGGCTCATTTTCTTTTTGCGGGGTATTTTTATTAGCGTCATCATTAGAAATCTCTTTTTGTTTATTTTCATCTGGAGACGTCTGTTGTTTATTTTCCGTGTCTTCAGGTAGGTGTTTTTCCATTTTATTTTCTTCTTCTTGCGCTGCTGGCGTTTGACTTGACGGATTTTCTTCCATCTTAGGGTTCTTAACATTACCAGCGGAATCAGCTCCGTCAGGATGAGACTCTTTATTTCCATTTTCAGGTTTACTATCAGCCTTACTTTGCTCATCCTCCTTGGGTGTATTTGGTTTTTCAACTGCATCCGAATCCTTAGTTTGATCATTTGTCGGATTATGCTTGTCCTCACTGGTGTTTGGTACATCTTTTTGTTGTGCAGCAGGCTCATTTTCTTTTTGCGGGGTATTTTTATTAGCGTCATCATTAGAAATCTCTTTTTGTTTATTTTCATCTGGAGACGTCTGTTGTTTATTTTCCGTGTCTTCAGGTAGGTGTTTTTCCATTTTATTTTCTTCTTCTTGCGCTGCTGGCGTTTGACTTGACGGATTTTCTTCCATCTTAGGGTTCTTAACATTACCAGCGGAATCAGCTCCGTCAGGATGAGACTCTTTATTTCCATTTTCAGGTTTACTATCAGCCTTACTTTGCTCATCCTCCTTGGGTGTATTTGGTTTTTCAACTGCATCCGAATCCTTAGTTTGATCATTTGTCGGATTATGCTTGTCCTCACTGGTGTTTGGTACATCTTTTTGTTGTGCAGCAGGCTCATTTTCTTTTTGCGGGGTATTTTTATTAGCGTCATCATTAGAAATCTCTTTTTGTTTATTTTCATCTGGAGACGTCTGTTGTTTATTTTCCGTGTCTTCAGGTAGGTGTTCCATTTTATTTTCTTCTTCTTGCGCTGCTGGCGTTTGACTTGACGGATTTTCTTCCATCTTAGGGTTCTTAACATTACCAGCGGAATCAGCTCCGTCAGGATGAGACTCTTTATTTCCATTTTCAGGTTTACTATCAGCCTTACTTTGCTCATCCTCCTTGGGTGTATTTGGTTTTTCAACTGCATCCGAATCCTTAGTTTGATCATTTGTCGGATTATGCTTGTCCTCACTGGTGTTTGGTACATCTTTTTGTTGTGCAGCAGGCTCATTTTCTTTTTGCGGGGTATTTTTATTAGCGTCATCATTAGAAATCTCTTTTTGTTTATTTTCATCTGGAGACGTCTGTTGTTTATTTTCCGTGTCTTCAGGTAGGTGTTTTTCCATTTTATTTTCTTCTTCTTGCGCTGCTGGCGTTTGACTTGACGGATTTTCTTCCATCTTAGGGTTCTTAACATTACCAGCGGAATCAGCTCCGTCAGGATGAGACTCTTTATTTCCATTTTCAGGTTTACTATCAGCCTTACTTTGCTCATCCTCCTTGGGTGTATTTGGTTTTTCAACTGCATCCGAATCCTTAGTTTGATCATTTGTCGGATTATGCTTGTCCTCACTGGTGTTTGGTACATCTTTTTGTTGTGCAGCAGGCTCATTTTCTTTTTGCGGGGTATTTTTATTAGCGTCATCATTAGAAATCTCTTTTTGTTTATTTTCATCTGGAGACGTCTGTTGTTTATTTTCCGTGTCTTCAGGTAGGTGTTTTTCCATTTTATTTTCTTCTTCTTGCGCTGCTGGCGTTTGACTTGACGGATTTTCTTCCATCTTAGGGTTCTTAACATTACCAGCGGAATCAGCTCCGTCAGGATGAGACTCTTTATTTCCATTTTCAGGTTTACTATCAGCCTTACTTTGCTCATCCTCCTTGGGTGTATTTGGTTTTTCAACTGCATCCGAATCCTTAGTTTGATCATTTGTCGGATTATGCTTGTCCTCACTGGTGTTTGGTACATCTTTTTGTTGTGCAGCAGGCTCATTTTCTTTTTGCGGGGTATTTTTATTAGCGTCATCATTAGAAATCTCTTTTTGTTTATTTTCATCTGGAGACGTCTGTTGTTTATTTTCCGTGTCTTCAGGTAGGTGTTTTTCCATTTTATTTTCTTCTTCTTGCGCTGCTGGCGTTTGACTTGACGGATTTTCTTCCATCTTAGGGTTCTTAACATTACCAGCGGAATCAGCTCCGTCAGGATGAGACTCTTTATTTCCATTTTCAGGTTTACTATCAGCCTTACTTTGCTCATCCTCCTTGGGTGTATTTGGTTTTTCAACTGCATCCGAATCCTTAGTTTGATCATTTGTCGGATTATGCTTGTCCTCACTGGTGTTTGGTACATCTTTTTGTTGTGCAGCAGGCTCATTTTCTTTTTGCGGGGTATTTTTATTAGCGTCATCATTAGAAATCTCTTTTTGTTTATTTTCATCTGGAGACGTCTGTTGTTTATTTTCCGTGTCTTCAGGTAGGTGTTTTTCCATTTTATTTTCTTCTTCTTGCGCTGCTGGCGTTTGACTTGACGGATTTTCTTCCATCTTAGGGTTCTTAACATTACCAGCGGAATCAGCTCCGTCAGGATGAGACTCTTTATTTCCATTTTCAGGTTTACTATCAGCCTTACTTTGCTCATCCTCCTTGGGTGTATTTGGTTTTCAACTGCATCCGAATCCTTAGTTTGATCATTTGTCGGATTATGCTTGTCCTCACTGGTGTTTGGTACATCTTTTTGTTGTGCAGCAGGCTCATTTTCTTTTTGCGGGGTATTTTTATTAGCGTCATCATTAGAAATCTCTTTTTGTTTATTTTTCATCTGGAGACGTCTGTTGTTTATTTTCCGTGTCTTCAGGTAGGTGTTTTTCCATTTTATTTTCTTCTTCTTGCGCTGCTGGCGTTTGACTTGACGGATTTTCTTCCATCTTAGGGTTCTTAACATTACCAGCGGAATCAGCTCCGTCAGGATGAGACTCTTTATTTCCATTTTCAGGTTTACTATCAGCCTTACTTTGCTCATCCTCCTTGGGGTGTATTTGGTTTTTCAACTGCATCCGAATCCTTAGTTTGATCATTTGTCGGATTATGCTTGTCCTCACTGGTGTTTGGTACATCTTTTTGTTGTGCAGCAGGCTCATTTTCTTTTTGCGGGGTATTTTTATTAGCGTCATCATTAGAAATCTCTTTTGTTTATTTTCATCTGGAGACGTCTGTTGTTTATTTTCCGTGTCTTCAGGTAGGTGTTTTTCCATTTTATTTTCTTCTTCTTGCGCTGCTGGCGTTTGACTTGACGGATTTTCTTCCATCTTAGGGTTCTTAACATTACCAGCGGAATCAGCTCCGTCAGGATGAGACTCTTTATTTCCATTTTCAGGTTTTACTATCAGCCTTACTTTGCTCATCCTCCTTGGGTGTATTTGGTTTTTCAACTGCATCCGAATCCTTAGTTTGATCATTTGTCGGATTATGCTTGTCCTCACTGGTGTTTGGTACATCTTTTTGTTGTGCAGCAGGCTCATTTTCTTTTTGCGGGGTATTTTTATTAGCGTCATCATTAGAAATCTCTTTTTGTTTATTTTCATCTGGAGACGTCTGTTGTTTATTTTCCGTGTCTTCAGGTAGGTGTTTTTCCATTTTATTTTCTTCTTCTTGCGCTGCTGGCGTTTGACTTGACGGATTTTCTTCCATCTTAGGGTTCTTAACATTACCAGCGGAATCAGCTCCGTCAGGATGAGACTCTTTATTTCCATTTTCAGGTTTACTATCAGCCTTACTTTGCTCATCCTCCTTGGGTGTATTTGGTTTTTCAACTGCATCCGAATCCTTAGTTTGATCATTTGTCGGATTATGCTTGTCCTCACTGGTGTTTGGTACATCTTTTTGTTGTGCAGCAGGCTCATTTTCTTTTTGCGGGGTATTTTTATTAGCGTCATCATTAGAAATCTCTTTTTGTTTATTTTCATCTGGAGACGTCTGTTGTTTATTTTCCGTGTCTTCAGGTAGGTGTTTTTCCATTTTATTTTCTTCTTCTTGCGCTGCTGGCGTTTGACTTGACGGATTTTCTTCCATCTTAGGGTTCTTAACATTACCAGCGGAATCAGCTCCGTCAGGATGAGACTCTTTATTTCCATTTTCAGGTTTACTATCAGCCTTACTTTGCTCATCCTCCTTGGTGTATTTGGTTTTTCAACTGCATCCGAATCCTTAGTTTGATCATTTTGTCGGATTATGCTTGTCCTCAACTGGTGTTTGTGTACATCTTTTTGTTGTGCAGCAGGCTCCATTTTCTTTTTGCGGGGGTATTTTTATTAGCGTCATCATTAGAAATCTCATTTTTGTTTATTTTTCATCTGGAGGGGACGTCTGATGTTTTTTTATTTTCCGTGTCTTCATGTAGGTGTTTTTCCATTTTATTTTCTTCTTCTTTGGCTGCTGGCGTTTTCACTTGAAGGATTATTCTTAGGGTTGCTTACTTTTTGTTGTGCAGCAGGCTCATTTTCTTTTTGCGGGGTATTTTTATTAGCGTCATCATTAGAAATCTCTTTTTGTTTATTTTCATCTGGAGACGTCTGTTGTTTATTTTCCGTGTCTTCAGGTAGGTGTCATTTGTCGGATTATGCTTGTCCTCACTGGTGTTTGGTACATCTTTTTGTTGTGCAGCCAGCCACATTTTGCTATTTTTATATTAGCGTCATCATTAGAAATCTTTTTCTTTCATTGTTTTTTATTTTCCGTATTCAGGTTGGTGTTTTTTTTTTCTTTTCTTCTGCTGGGTTTATTTTTTATCTCTTCATCTTAGACTCTTTTTTTCAGGTTTAAATTTTCCATCTGGAGATCATCCTTGGGTGTATTTGGCACTGCAGTCATTTGTTTTATTTTCCATTTTTCCAGGTTTATAGCGATTTTTTTTTTTGTATTTTTTTTTATTTTTTTTTTTATTTTCATTATTGTTATTATTTTTTTCTTCAATATTTTTTCTTTTTTTTTTTCTTGCGGGCGCTTCATTTTTTTTCCATTTTCTTTTTCTTTCTCTTCTTTTTTTTTCATTTTTTTTATTTTTCATTCTTTCATCTTGCGCTTTTGCATTTTCTTCTCTTAGGGTTCTTATCTGCGGGGTGCGTTTATGACTTATTATTTTCTTCTTTTGACGGTTTTCTTTATTTCTTATTCTTGGGTTTATCTTTTTTCCAACCATTTACCAGCCTTAAACCCCCCTGGTGATCATATTGGATTCAAGCTCCGTCAGGATGTAGCTCTTTTTGTTTTTTTATTTATGCATCTGGTTAGGAACTTCTGTTGTTTGCGTTATCCGTGTCCTTGGTAGGGTTTTCATTTTTTTTTTTCTTCAGGTAGGTTTTTTGATTTTTTCCATCCTCGTTGTTTTCTTCATTATCTTCATCTCCGCTGAATCAGACTTTCCATCTCAACATTTCCATTCAGTTAAGGATCTTATTACTTTTCATCGGACTATCAGTGCGATTTTAGCCTTACCCTTTGGGTGATTATGGCTGCTTAAATTGGTGCATGGACATCTTTTGGGTGTAGCAGGCTCATTTTTCTTATTTTTTTAGCGGGGTATTTTTTTTTGTTTTTTTGTTGTTTTTTTTTTTCATTAGGTTTTTTATTTATTTTTTCTCTTTTCCTGGCGTTTTTAGTTTTTTCTTCTTGTTTGGGTTTTGCGGAATACCGTCAGACTCTATTTTCCATTTTCAGTTTACTATTACTTTGCTTCTTTTGTATTTGGTTTTCATCTTTAGTTTTAGTTTTTTTGCGATTATGCTTGTCCTCACTGGTGTTTGGTACATCTTTTTGTTGTGCAGCAGGCTCATTTTCTTTTTGCGGGGTATTTTTATTAGCGTCATCATTAGAAAATCTTCTTTTTTCTCTTTTTTGTTTATTTCTTCCATTTATTTTCTTCTTGCGATGCCGGACTTGACGGATTTTCTTCCATCATTTTTTTAACATTACCAGCGGAATCCTTCAGGATGGGGGGTCTTTATTTCCATTTTTTTTATATTATGTGTATTTTTTTTTCAATATTTTTTTGTTTTTTTATTTGTTTATTTATTTTTTTTTTTTTTTTTTTTTTAGTTTTTTTATTATTTATCTCTTTTTTTTTTTTTTTTTGTTTTATTTTCCGTGTCTTCAGGTAGGGTTTTCCATTTATTTTTATTTTCTTTATTTTTTTTTTTATTTTTTTATTTGATATTTTATTTTATTTTTTATCTATAGCGATTTTCATCTTGGCTTGGATTTGGTTTTCAACTGAGAAATCCTTTTATTTGATGCTTGTCTCCATTATCCTTGTTTTTCATATGTCAGCTCTCTTTGTGAAGTTATGGAGAAGGTTGTTGTTAGGCTTTAGGTGGTTTTCATATTGCGGGTTTTTGGGTCATTGGTTGATACCCGTAGCCAGGACTCATATTTTGTTTACACTGGGTGGTTTTCAAACTGAAATCTCCACACGTTGCACGCAACTCATCAGCCAATCTTGTTCAATGCATAGACATCTATCTCTTTTATTTTATTGTCCCCACTGGAGAGGTGTTTATTTTCGTTTTTTACTTGACCATACTTAGACTTACCACATCTTGGTCTCAGTCATAGCTGCTTTGACCAGATTCATTTTAAATTAAGCAATCAGTAGTATTAGAATATAAGTATATTATGGTTTAACATAGCACTGTGTTTGGTGTATCTATGTTTTGGTCATATCTTAGGTTTTCACTAAGTAATTATAGTCATTTCTGTTTTGTTTTATTATCCAACTCTTATTTGTTCATTCATTAGGTGATTTGTTTAATCATAATTCTGACGTTATTGGATAGGTTCTTACATTACCAGCGGATTCAGCTCACTCAGGATGAGACCACAATTTATTTTTCAATTTCTACTATCAGCCTTACTGGTCATCAAAATGAAATTAGTTTGAGTGTATTTTTTGGTACATCTTTTTCAGGCTCCATTCTTTTTGCCACATTAGCCCTAGAAATCTTATACATTACCACGTCTAGAGTTGTTTATTTCGTGTCTTAGGTATGTTTTTCATTTTATTTTCTTCTTAGGTTTGAGCTCGAATTACAACTAATAGAATCTAGGAGATCTTTACTTCAGATTTACTTTGCTCAGCTCCTCACTTGGTGATTTTGGCAGAAAATATTAGATTATAGGTTTATTATTGTCACTGGTGCGTCTTTAACTGTTCATGTGTAGGCACGTCATTTTCTTGGAGGGTATATGGTTTTTCAACATTAAAAATAGATTAGCGTTCCGGAGGTTATTTTTTGTGTCTTTTATATTTCCTTTTTTTTCTGCGTTTGTTCCGTATTTTCTTGCACATCACACACCGCTCCCGTCAGATGAGCTGCATCCTTCCTTCTTTTATCATTCGGGGATTTTTGTCCTCCCATTGGTAGTTTTCTCTCATTTCCTTAGTGCGGCATCATTTGTATTTTTATTTTTCTTTCATCGCGTCTCTTTTTTTTATCATTTCTTGTTTCTTTCTTGCTGCTGGCGTTTTTGACTTGACGGATTTTCTTCCATCTTTTCTTCTTAAAACCAGCGGAATCCACTTTTTTTTATTTCATCTAGGGTTCTTCATCCTTTGTCCATCAGAGTCTTTTTATTTTTGTCGGCGATGTCATGCTCCGTGTGGTCTTTTTTTTTTTAAATTTTTTTTTTTTTTTTTATTTTTATATCTTTTTTTCTGGAGACGTCTTATTTTCAGTGTTTCTTACTTCTTCACACGGCGTTGACTTGACGGATTCGCATAGGGTTCTTAACACATAATTATAGTTCTCATATTCAGGATTTTACTATCAGCCTTACTTTGCTCATCCTCCTTGGGTGTATTTGGTTTTTCAACTGCATCCGAATCCTTAGTTTGATCATTTGTCGGGATTATGCTTGTCCTCACTGGTGTTTGGTACATCTTTTTTGTTGTGCAGCAGCAGGCTCATTTTCTTTTTGCGGGGTATTTTTATTAGCGTCATCATTAGAAATCTCTTTTTGTTTATTTTCATCTGGAGATCGTCTGTTGTTTATTTTCCCGTGTCTTCAGGTAGGTGTTTTTTCTTTTATTTTTTTTATTTACATTTTATCTTCTTCTTCTTTTTGGGATTCTTCTTTACCGCGTCTGGCGTTTGACTTACGGACTTTTTTCATCTTCCTCAGGGTTCTTAACATTCATGCAAACCAACGCGAATCATTCAGTGAGACTCTTTGTCCTCTTTTTGATCCAATTTTTTCATTTTCTCCTTTTGGTTTTTGTTTGCGCAGGATTTCATTTTTTTTTGGGGGTGTTAGGTATCTTTTTTTTTTTTATCATTTATTTTCATCTATTTTGTTTTTTTTTTTTCAATTTTTTTTTTATTTTTCCTTGGCGTCTGTCTTTTTTTACTCTGACGGATTTTATTCCCCATTGGTTTTATTTACTACATTCTCATACCAGCGCAGGACGTTTTATTTGAGCTTCATGCCATCCTTAGTTTGTCCATTTGTTTTATGATCCTTAGATGTATGCTTGTCCTCACTGGTGTTTGGTACATCTTTTTGTTGTGCCGCAGGCTCATTTTCTTTTTGCGGTATTTTTTATTAGCGTCAATCATTAGAAATCTCTTTTTGTTTATTTTCATCTGGAGACGTCTGTTGTTTATTTTCCGTGTCTTCAGGTAGGTGTTTTTCCATTTTATTTTCTTCTTCTTGCGCTGCTGGCGTTTGACTTGACGGATTTTCTTCCATCTTAGGGTTCTTAACATTACCAGCGGAATCAGCTCCGTCAGGATGAGACTCTTTATTTCCATTTTCAGGTTTACTATCAGCCTTACTTTGCTCATCCTCCTTGGGTGTATTTGGTTTTTCAACTGCATCCGAATCCTTAGTTTGATCATTTGTCGGATTATGCTTGTCCTCACTGGTGTTTGGTACATCTTTTTGTTGTGCAGCAGGCTCATTTTCTTTTTGCGGGGTATTTTTATTAGCGTCATCATTAGAAATCTCTTTTGTTTATTTTCATCTGGAGACGTCTGTTGTTTATTTTCCGTGTCTTCAGGTAGGTGTTTTTCCATTTTATTTTCTTCTTCTTGCGCTGCTGGCGTTTGACTTGACGGATTTTCTTCCATCTTAGGGTTCTTAACATTACCAGCGGAATCAGCTCCGTCAGGATGAGACTCTTTATTTCCATTTTCAGGTTTACTATCAGCCTTACTTTGCTCATCCTCCTTGGGTGTATTTGGTTTTTCAACTGCATCCGAATCCTTAGTTTGATCATTTGTCGGATTATGCTTGTCCTCACTGGTGTTTGGTACATCTTTTTGTTGTGCAGCAGGCTCATTTTCTTTTTGCGGGGTATTTTTATTAGCGTCATCATTAGAAATCTCTTTTTGTTTATTTTCATCTGGAGACGTCTGTTGTTTATTTTCCGTGTCTTCAGGTAGGTGTTTTTCCATTTTATTTTCTTCTTCTTGCGCTGCTGGCGTTTGACTTGACGGATTTTCTTCCATCTTAGGGTTCTTAACATTACCAGCGGAATCAGCTCCGTCAGGATGAGACTCTTTATTTCCATTTTCAGGTTTACTATCAGCCTTACTTTGCTCATCCTCCTTGGGTGTATTTGGTTTTTCAACTGCATCCGAATCCTTAGTTTGATCATTTGTCGGATTATGCTTGTCCTCACTGGTGTTTGGTACATCTTTTTGTTGTGCAGCAGGCTCATTTTCTTTTTGCGGGGTATTTTTATTAGCGTCATCATTAGAAATCTCTTTTTGTTTATTTTCATCTGGAGACGTCTGTTGTTTATTTTCCGTGTCTTCAGGTAGGTGTTTTTTCCATTTTATTTTCTTCTTCTTGCGCTGCTGGCGTTTGACTTGACGGATTTTCTTCCATCTTAGGGTTCTTAACATTACCAGCGGAATCAGCTCCGTCAGGATGAGACTCTTTATTTCCATTTTCAGGTTTACTATCAGCCTTACTTTGCTCATCCTCCTTGGGTGTATTTGGTTTTTCAACTGCATCCGAATCCTTAGTTTGATCATTTGTCGGATTATGCTTGTCCTCACTGGTGTTTGGTACATCTTTTTTGTTGTGCAGCAGGCTCATTTTCTTTTTGCGGGGTATTTTTATTAGCGTCATCATTAGAAATCTCTTTTTGTTTATTTTCATCTGGAGACGTCTGTTGTTTATTTTCCGTGTCTTCAGGTAGGTGTTTTTCCATTTTATTTTCTTCTTCTTGCGCTGCTGGCGTTTGACTTGACGGATTTTCTTCCATCTTAGGGTTCTTAACATTACCAGCGGAATCAGCTCCGTCAGGATGAGACTCTTTATTTCCATTTTCAGGTTTACTATCAGCCTTACTTTGCTCATCCTCCTTGGGTGTATTTGGTTTTTCAACTGCATCCGAATCCTTAGTTTGATCATTTGTCGGATTATGCTTGTCCTCACTGGTGTTTGGTACATCTTTTTGTTGTGCAGCAGGCTCATTTTCTTTTTGCGGGGTATTTTTATTAGCGTCATCATTAGAAATCTCTTTTTGTTTATTTTCATCTGGAGACGTCTGTTGTTTATTTTCCGTGTCTTCAGGTAGGTGTTTTTTCCATTTTATTTTCTTCTTCTTGCGCTGCTGGCGTTTGACTTGACGGATTTTCTTCCATCTTAGGGTTCTTAACATTACCAGCGGAATCAGCTCCGTCAGGATGAGACTCTTTATTTCCATTTTCAGGTTTACTATCAGCCTTACTTTGCTCATCCTCCTTGGGTGTATTTGGTTTTTCAACTGCATCCGAATCCTTAGTTTGATCATTTGTCGGATTATGCTTGTCCTCACTGGTGTTTGGTACATCTTTTTGTTGTGCAGCAGGCTCATTTTCTTTTTGCGGGGTATTTTTATTAGCGTCATCATTAGAAATCTCTTTTTGTTTATTTTCATCTGGAGACGTCTGTTGTTTATTTTCCGTGTCTTCAGGTAGGTGTTTTTCCATTTTATTTTCTTCTTCTTGCGCTGCTGGCGTTTGACTTGACGGATTTTCTTCCATCTTAGGGTTCTTAACATTACCAGCGGAATCAGCTCCGTCAGGATGAGACTCTTTATTTCCATTTTCAGGTTTACTATCAGCCTTACTTTGCTCATCCTCCTTGGGTGTATTTGGTTTTTTCAACTGCATCCGAATCCTTAGTTTGATCATTTGTCGGATTATGCTTGTCCTCACTGGTGTTTGGTACATCTTTTTGTTGTGCAGCAGGCTCATTTTCTTTTTGCGGGGTATTTTTATTAGCGTCATCATTAGAAATCTCTTTTTGTTTATTTTCATCTGGAGACGTCTGTTGTTTATTTTCCGTGTCTTCAGGTAGGTGTTTTTCCATTTTATTTTCTTCTTCTTGCGCTGCTGGCGTTTGACTTGACGGATTTTCTTCCATCTTAGGGTTCTTAACATTACCAGCGGAATCAGCTCCGTCAGGATGAGACTCTTTATTTCCATTTTCAGGTTTACTATCAGCCTTACTTTGCTCATCCTCCTTGGGTGTATTTGGTTTTTCAACTGCATCCGAATCCTTAGTTTGATCATTTGTCGGATTATGCTTGTCCTCACTGGTGTTTGGTACATCTTTTTGTTGTGCAGCAGGCTCATTTTCTTTTTGCGGGGTATTTTTATTAGCGTCATCATTAGAAATCTCTTTTTGTTTATTTTCATCTGGAGACGTCTGTTGTTTATTTTCCGTGTCTTCAGGTAGGTGTTTTTTCCATTTTATTTTCTTCTTCTTGCGCTGCTGGCGTTTGACTTGACGGATTTTCTTCCATCTTAGGGTTCTTAACATTACCAGCGGAATCAGCTCCGTCAGGATGAGACTCTTTATTTCCATTTTCAGGTTTACTATCAGCCTTACTTTGCTCATCCTCCTTGGGTGTATTTGGTTTTTCAACTGCATCCGAATCCTTAGTTTGATCATTTGTCGGATTATGCTTGTCCTCACTGGTGTTTGGTACATCTTTTTGTTGTGCAGCAGGCTCATTTTCTTTTTGCGGGGTATTTTTATTAGCGTCATCATTAGAAATCTCTTTTTGTTTATTTTCATCTGGAGACGTCTGTTGTTTATTTTCCGTGTCTTCAGGTAGGTGTTTTTCCATTTTATTTTCTTCTTCTTGCGCTGCTGGCGTTTGACTTGACGGATTTTCTTCCATCTTAGGGTTCTTAACATTACCAGCGGAATCAGCTCCGTCAGGATGAGACTCTTTATTTCCATTTTCAGGTTTACTATCAGCCTTACTTTGCTCATCCTCCTTGGGTGTATTTGGTTTTTCAACTGCATCCGAATCCTTAGTTTGATCATTTGTCGGATTATGCTTGTCCTCACTGGTGTTTGGTACATCTTTTTGTTGTGCAGCAGGCTCATTTTCTTTTTGCGGGGTATTTTTATTAGCGTCATCATTAGAAATCTCTTTTTGTTTATTTTCATCTGGAGACGTCTGTTGTTTATTTTCCGTGTCTTCAGGTAGGTGTTTTTCCATTTTATTTTCTTCTTCTTGCGCTGCTGGCGTTTGACTTGACGGATTTTCTTCCATCTTAGGGTTCTTAACATTACCAGCGGAATCAGCTCCGTCAGGATGAGACTCTTTATTTCCATTTTCAGGTTTACTATCAGCCTTACTTTGCTCATCCTCCTTGGGTGTATTTGGGTTTTTAACTGCATCCGAATCCTTAGTTTGATCATTTGTCGGATTATGCTTGTCCTCACTGGTGTTTGGTACATCTTTTTGTTGTGCAGCAGGCTCATTTTCTTTTTGCGGGGTATTTTTATTAGCGTCATCATTAGAAATCTCTTTTTGTTTATTTTCATCTGGAGACGTCTGTTGTTTATTTTCCGTGTCTTCAGGTAGGTTTTTTTTTTTATTTTCTTCTTCTTGCGCTGCTGGCGTTTGACTTGACGGATTTTCTTCCATCTTAGGGTTCTTAACATTACAGCGGAATCAGCTCCGTCAGGATGAGACTCTTTATTTCCATTTTCAGGTTTACTATCAGCCTTACTTTGCTCATCCTCCTTGGGTGTATTTGGTTTTTCAACTGCATCCGAATCCTTAGTTTGATCATTTGTCGGATTATGCTTGTCCTCACTGGTGTTTGGTACATCTTTTTGTTGTGCAGCAGGCTCATTTTCTTTTTGCGGGGTATTTTTATTAGCGTCATCATTAGAAATCTCTTTTTGTTTATTTTCATCTGGAGACGTCTGTTGTTTATTTTCCGTGTCTTCAGGTAGGTGTTTTTCCATTTTATTTTCTTCTTCTTGCGCTGCTGGCGTTTGACTTGACGGATTTTCTTCCATCTTAGGGTTCTTAACATTACCAGCGGAATCAGCTCCGTCAGGATGAGACTCTTTATTTCCATTTTCAGGTTTACTATCAGCCTTACTTTGCTCATCCTCCTTGGGTGTATTTGGTTTTTCAACTGCATCCGAATCCTTAGTTTGATCATTTGTCGGATTATGCTTGTCCTCACTGGTGTTTGGTACATCTTTTTGTTGTGCAGCAGGCTCATTTTCTTTTTGCGGGGTATTTTTATTAGCGTCATCATTAGAAATCTCTTTTTGTTTATTTTCATCTGGAGACGTCTGTTGTTTATTTTCCGTGTCTTCAGGTAGGTGTTTTTCCATTTTATTTTATCTTCTTCTTGCGCTGCTGGCGTTTGACTTGACGGATTTTCTTCCATCTTAGGGTTCTTAACATTACCAGCGGAATCAGCTCCGTCAGGATGAGACTCTTTATTTCCATTTTCAGGTTTACTATCAGCCTTACTTTGCTCATCCTCCTTGGGTGTATTTGGTTTTTCAACTGCATCCGAATCCTTAGTTTGATCATTTGTCGGATTATGCTTGTCCTCACTGGTGTTTGGTACATCTTTTTGTTGTGCAGCAGGCTCATTTTCTTTTTGCGGGGTATTTTTATTAGCGTCATCATTAGAAATCTCTTTTTGTTTATTTTCATCTGGAGACGTCTGTTGTTTATTTTCCGTGTCTTCAGGTAGGTGTTTTTCCATTTTATTTTCTTCTTCTTGCGCTGCTGGCGTTTGACTTGACGGATTTTCTTCCATCTTAGGGTTCTTAACATTACCAGCGGAATCAGCTCCGTCAGGATGAGACTCTTTATTTCCATTTTCAGGTTTACTATCAGCCTTACTTTGCTCATCCTCCTTGGGTGTATTTGGTTTTTCAACTGCATCCGAATCCTTAGTTTGATCATTTGTCGGATTATGCTTGTCCTCACTGGTGTTTGGTACATCTTTTTGTTGTGCAGCAGGCTCATTTTCTTTTTGCGGGGTATTTTTATTAGCGTCATCATTAGAAATCTCTTTTTGTTTATTTTCATCTGGAGACGTCTGTTGTTTATTTTCCGTGTCTTCAGGTAGGTGTTTTTCCATTTTATTTTCTTCTTCTTGCGCTGCTGGCGTTTGACTTGACGGATTTTCTTCCATCTTAGGGTTCTTAACATTACCAGCGGAATCAGCTCCGTCAGGATGAGACTCTTTATTTCCATTTTCAGGTTTACTATCAGCCTTACTTTGCTCATCCTCCTTGGGTGTATTTGGTTTTTCAACTGCATCCGAATCCTTAGTTTGATCATTTGTCGGATTATGCTTGTCCTCACTGGTGTTTGGTACATCTTTTTGTTGTGCAGCAGGCTCATTTTCTTTTTGCGGGGTTTTTTATTAGCGTCATCATTAGAAATCTCTTTTTGTTTATTTTCATCTGGAGACGTCTGTTGTTTATTTTCCGTGTCTTCAGGTAGGTGTTTTTTCCATTTTATTTTCTTCTTCTTGCGCTGCTGGCGTTTGACTTGACGGATTTTTCTTCCATCTTAGGGTTCTTAACATTACCAGCGGAATCAGCTCCGTCAGGATGAGACTCTTTATTTCCATTTTCAGGTTTACTATCAGCCTTACTTTGCTCATCCTCCTTGGGTGTATTTGGTTTTTCAACTGCATCCGAATCCTTAGTTTGATCATTTGTCGGATTATGCTTGTCCTCACTGGTGTTTGGTACATCTTTTTGTTGTGCAGCAGGCTCATTTTCTTTTTGCGGGGTATTTTTATTAGCGTCATCATTAGAAATCTCTTTTTGTTTATTTTCATCTGGAGACGTCTGTTGTTTATTTTCCGTGTCTTCAGGTAGGTGTTTTTCCATTTTATTTTCTTCTTCTTGCGCTGCTGGCGTTTGACTTGACGGATTTTCTTCCATCTTAGGGTTCTTAACATTACCAGCGGAATCAGCTCCGTCAGGATGAGACTCTTTATTTCCATTTTCAGGTTTACTATCAGCCTTACTTTGCTCATCCTCCTTGGGTGTATTTGGTTTTTCAACTGCATCCGAATCCTTAGTTTGATCATTTGTCGGATTATGCTTGTCCTCACTGGTGTTTGGTACATCTTTTTGTTGTGCAGCAGGCTCATTTTCTTTTTGCGGGGTATTTTTATTAGCGTCATCATTAGAAATCTCTTTTTGTTTATTTTCATCTGGAGACGTCTGTTGTTTATTTTCCGTGTCTTCAGGTAGGTGTTTTTCCATTTTATTTTCTTCTTCTTGCGCTGCTGGCGTTTGACTTGACGGATTTTCTTCCATCTTAGGGTTCTTAACATTACCAGCGGAATCAGCTCCGTCAGGATGAGACTCTTTATTTCCATTTTCAGGTTTACTATCAGCCTTACTTTGCTCATCCTCCTTGGGTGTATTTGGTTTTTCAACTGCATCCGAATCCTTAGTTTGATCATTTGTCGGATTATGCTTGTCCTCACTGGTGTTTGGTACATCTTTTTGTTGTGCAGCAGGCTCATTTTCTTTTTGCGGGGTATTTTTATTAGCGTCATCATTAGAAATCTCTTTTTGTTTATTTTCATCTGGAGACGTCTGTTGTTTATTTTCCGTGTCTTCAGGTAGGTGTTTTTTCCATTTTATTTTCTTCTTCTTGCGCTGCTGGCGTTTGACTTGACGGATTTTCTTCCATCTTAGGGTTCTTAACATTACCAGCGGAATCAGCTCCGTCAGGATGAGACTCTTTATTTCCATTTTCAGGTTTACTATCAGCCTTACTTTGCTCATCCTCCTTGGGTGTATTTGGTTTTTCAACTGCATCCGAATCCTTAGTTTGATCATTTGTCGGATTATGCTTGTCCTCACTGGTGTTTGGTACATCTTTTTGTTGTGCAGCAGGCTCATTTTCTTTTTGCGGGGTATTTTTATTAGCGTCATCATTAGAAATCTCTTTTTGTTTATTTTCATCTGGAGACGTCTGTTGTTTATTTTCCGTGTCTTCAGGTAGGTGTTTTTTCCATTTTATTTTCTTCTTCTTGCGCTGCTGGCGTTTGACTTGACGGATTTTCTTCCATCTTAGGGTTCTTAACATTACCAGCGGAATCAGCTCCGTCAGGATGAGACTCTTTATTTCCATTTTCAGGTTTACTATCAGCCTTACTTTGCTCATCCTCCTTGGGTGTATTTGGTTTTTCAACTGCATCCGAATCCTTAGTTTGATCATTTGTCGGATTATGCTTGTCCTCACTGGTGTTTGGTACATCTTTTTGTTGTGCAGCAGGCTCATTTTCTTTTTGCGGGGTATTTTTATTAGCGTCATCATTAGAAATCTCTTTTTGTTTATTTTCATCTGGAGACGTCTGTTGTTTATTTTCCGTGTCTTCAGGTAGGTGTTTTTTTCCATTTTATTTTCTTCTTCTTGCGCTGCTGGCGTTTGACTTGACGGATTTTCTTCCATCTTAGGGTTCTTAACATTACCAGCGGAATCAGCTCCGTCAGGATGAGACTCTTTATTTCCATTTTCAGGTTTACTATCAGCCTTACTTTGCTCATCCTCCTTGGGTGTATTTGGTTTTTCAACTGCATCCGAATCCTTAGTTTGATCATTTGTCGGATTATGCTTGTCCTCACTGGTGTTTGGTACATCTTTTTGTTGTGCAGCAGGCTCATTTTCTTTTTGCGGGGTATTTTTATTAGCGTCATCATTAGAAATCTCTTTTTGTTTATTTTCATCTGGAGACGTCTGTTGTTTATTTTCCGTGTCTTCAGGTAGGTGTTTTTCCATTTTATTTTCTTCTTCTTGCGCTGCTGGCGTTTGACTTGACGGATTTTCTTCCATCTTAGGGTTCTTAACATTACCAGCGGAATCAGCTCCGTCAGGATGAGACTCTTTATTTCCATTTTCAGGTTTACTATCAGCCTTACTTTGCTCATCCTCCTTGGGTGTATTTGGTTTTTCAACTGCATCCGAATCCTTAGTTTGATCATTTGTCGGATTATGCTTGTCCTCACTGGTGTTTGGTACATCTTTTTGTTGTGCAGCAGGCTCATTTTCTTTTTGCGGGGTATTTTTATTAGCGTCATCATTAGAAATCTCTTTTTGTTTATTTTCATCTGGAGACGTCTGTTGTTTATTTTCCGTGTCTTCAGGTAGGTGTTTTTCCATTTTATTTTCTTCTTCTTGCGCTGCTGGCGTTTGACTTGACGGATTTTCTTCCATCTTAGGGTTCTTAACATTACCAGCGGAATCAGCTCCGTCAGGATGAGACTCTTTATTTCCATTTTCAGGTTTACTATCAGCCTTACTTTGCTCATCCTCCTTGGGTGTATTTGGTTTTTCAACTGCATCCGAATCCTTAGTTTGATCATTTGTCGGATTATGCTTGTCCTCACTGGTGTTTGGTACATCTTTTTGTTGTGCAGCAGGCTCATTTTCTTTTTGCGGGGTATTTTTATTAGCGTCATCATTAGAAATCTCTTTTTGTTTATTTTCATCTGGAGACGTCTGTTGTTTATTTTCCGTGTCTTCAGGTAGGTGTTTTTCCATTTTATTTTCTTCTTCTTGCGCTGCTGGCGTTTGACTTGACGGATTTTCTTCCATCTTAGGGTTCTTAACATTACCAGCGGAATCAGCTCCGTCAGGATGAGACTCTTTATTTCCATTTTCAGGTTTACTATCAGCCTTACTTTGCTCATCCTCCTTGGGTGTATTTGGTTTTTCAACTGCATCCGAATCCTTAGTTTGATCATTTGTCGGATTATGCTTGTCCTCACTGGTGTTTGGTACATCTTTTTGTTGTGCAGCAGGCTCATTTTCTTTTTGCGGGGTATTTTTATTAGCGTCATCATTAGAAATCTCTTTTTGTTTATTTTCATCTGGAGACGTCTGTTGTTTATTTTCCGTGTCTTCAGGTAGGTGTTTTTCCATTTTATTTTCTTCTTCTTGCGCTGCTGGCGTTTGACTTGACGGATTTTCTTCCATCTTAGGGTTCTTAACATTACCAGCGGAATCTGCTCCGTCAGGATGAGATGTTTTATTCCTATTCGCACGTTTATTATCAGGTGTAAATTTTTTTTCTTCCACGGGTGTAACTGATTCATTAGATTTACCTCTTTGTCCATGATTTGTTTCGGAAGGATTGGATTGATTTATATTATTGACCGGTGAATGTAGTACTTTTCTTACTTTGTTATTGTTGTTATTTTTTTTATTTTCATTTGATGTCGCCTTTTTATTTTTATCTTTGAGTTTTTCTTCTTCTATCGCTGGTTTCATTTGTTCACTGTCTTCATCTTGGTATGTTATAGTGTGTTCAACAGTAATTCTTCCTTTCTTGAGACATTTTTTCCGGCAGTGAATTTGGCACTTAGGAGTCACTACAGAATAAAATTTAGCATCTTTTCGTATTCTTTCTGCTTGATCTAAAAATAAATCAGGATCGATGGTTGATCCATGCCATTGAAGTAATCTATTTTCATTGTCCGGGTCGTCGCTCTGATTACCGTTTACAGATTCATTATTTGAATTCGAGGATTTTATTGTTCCTTTATGCTTATTTAGTGAGTTAGTGTTTTTTTTATTTTCATCTACATCATTGTTACATTCTGTTTTACATGTACTTATACAGTTTTTAGTTTTAATGATTTTATTATTATCGTTATTTTCTTTTTCATTTTGTTTTCGGTTTGTTTTATCTTTACCATTAAGTTCTTCTCGTATTTGATCCTTTTTTCTCATCATTTTTTCTGTAGGTTTTATTCTTGTTGGCAAATGAACAAACCGGTCCTTGGCCCTCAACTTGAACCGTTCTAGACTGGAATTATACCTGAAAATTGATGCAGAGATGGAGTTGAAAGGTTAAATTTGCCTTACGAAATTCGTATTATTTAATTTCAATGATGAAGGTATTTCCTCATTTATTTACCCACAGTTTAAAATTTTACATTATAAAACCTAAGAAAAAAGACTGTTAGCTTTTCATTATAAGAGGAATATTCTACGGTCATCGGAATGTGGCGGATCATAGGAACGGAACTGTACTATTACACCCCTTCAACTACTCACAAATAAAAACCTATTAGAGTTTAAATTCTCTTAACAATAACAATCCTCAACTCCGAATAGGACTAGAAAGCTCTAGAGATCCTGGAAGACTGCAACCATAGAAAGGCAGGATAAGACAGTATGGCAATACAACAACTCCAGACTAGTGATGGGTCAATTGATTGAATTCAATAATCAAATGGTCATTCAGTTAGGTTTCTTTTTTAGTCGAATGATTCACCGATTGAAACCATTCATGAGCTTGTCCAGTTGCTTCTAGTTTTCAATTATACACGACTGGTTTCCAGTCTATGATTGAAATAAGTCTCTACACCCCTCCGAATAATTTTAGTCTATGATTGAAATCAGACTCTATAACTTCCTCTATATGTGTTTATGGCTGTTTTAACTTTCACTATACGTATAATGCAAACGGTTATTTAACAGAATTAAAAATCTGACCACGAAGAGGAATGATTTAATTTTTAAATCAGTATTCAGGATAGGAAAATTTAAACATAAAACCGATTTTAGTTCTATCTTTAAAAATACATATATTGATTAGATTTTGCAATATCATGGAACAGAGAAAAATAAATTTTAAGTCACAGATTATTTATTTTATACAATAATTTTATGATTTGAACGACCAAAATTAAAAACATGAGAATACTGTTTAGATGAACTGAAAACTTTTCCTTTAGATATATCCATCACTTTGCCTATTTCCCATAGGGAAGTAAATATAAACATTGTTTTAGTTTGACTTTGTGACTCTTAAAATTCTTAGTATAAACAAAAAAACCACAAAGTATGTCACCATTTAACCATAGAGTCGTAAAAAAGTGTCTACTGCAATCCCAATAATTATGCCTACAAACTCCGCCAACTTCCATCCAAGCCAGTCACCGTTTATTTGAGATGGGCCCTCCCACCACTGTACCACACATTTAGAAGCCATATTGGAATTTCTCTTGGTCAGAATTCTAACCATCATTACAAATAAATTAGCAAACTCAAGATATTTTGGCGTGTCCCGGACCTGTGGGACATACTCAGTATACCGATTTGTGAAAATATTTGTCATAAACCTTTATGACAATCGTGTCCCTGGCACTAGCTAGCTCTGAAAGGTATGAAGTTCCCATGGAAATTAGTGATGATGAATATTCGTCAGAAGTGGTTGAAATTAGACCTGCACCAGAACGAATGTAAATAAAAATGGTTTAAAAAATATCCAGACTGGGGGGGGGGGTTGAAGTGGTCCAAAATACTTGGACTTTAACATGTTAACCAATAAACTATGTAAGCACCCAGTAAATAAACTAATTATAGCTTTTGGATCACATTACAATGATATTTACAGTTATATTTCAAGCGTTAGCTTTAATAAAATAAAACTAGCTAAGGCGGGAATCTTCACTCACCGAAAGTTTCTACAAAAATCACAAATTTTTTTTACAAAAACTGGTTAATTTTATGCCCCTCCAGTGTATGACACACCCATTAGGCCAGTCCGTCGAAGCAGACCTGCATCCTCAGCAATAAACCTATCTAAATAATTGAAAGCTTATATTGAAAATGTTTTATCCCTAAAATACATGGACATCAAAATATCTTGGAAAAAATCTTGGTGATAATATTTAGGATCTAAGATGTATATTGTAACTAAATCTCTTAATAATCCCTATCAGTTAATTAAATAGCTAATTATCTCTGTTTCCTTTTAAAAGTAAACTAAATGATACATATTTTTGCAATGGTTTATTGAAATAACATAGAAAATAACCGTTTAAATAGGTGTCATCAAATTTGTTTTAGATACCCTCTTTGTACCGGTATTTTGCAATAAAAATTTTGAAAGCTTTTGAACCAAATCACCCAAACCCAAGGTAAAAACAAACTTTTGCATAGATTTGAATAAGTTAAGCATATGTGACTTTATACTGCATATCTGCGCTTTGACTTTACTGCAAGTATTATGTTTTATATTTTAAAGCAGTTCAGAAATAATTTATTTTTTTAGAATACTCCTTTAGAATTACAGAATACGCCCTCTGACAAAGTACTGCTTTTGCCACAAACGGTAAATTAAACTCTTCTATAATACTGTATATTGTCTACTTTGTTGAGTCTTTTTAGCTACTTTTGATAATAATGATAGTCGGGTTATTTCATAAGTTTATTGTTTTTCCACAAAAGTAAAATAAAAAAACCCCCAGAGCTAAGACATATCCATGTCAATAAAATTTGTTATGTTCTAAAGTCCATAATTATTAAACCGTAATTTTTACATGCATTTGAATAATTTCATATTATCTAGGACTATAAGCTCTGTACAAATTTTATAATTCAAATAAAAAACAGTACAGTCGTTTTTAGAAAATTTGGATTTTTACATTTTCTATCATATTGCCTTAAAAATCAAAAATTAAAAAAATACCTGAAGAACCCGTGTGTATACGAATATATGCCGTTTAGGCTCTTTAGACAACCATATGATCACACACACACACACACACACACACACACACAACACCCAAAATGTAATCCCACCAAGTTAAGACTTAAGTTAAGATTCTTTGTATGATTTTGAACTACTAGGATGGTTTTTTATGGCCAATATATTTTGTATTTGTTTTGTAGACTTAAGTTAAGATTCTTTGTATGATTTTGAACTACTACGATGGTTTTTTATGGCCAGAGGAACAAGGCTCAGTTAGTTTTTTAATTAATTTTATTTCTTAGTGGGCAAATGCAGTGCATCACATAAACATAAATATATCTTTATATTTTATCTGGACTTCAAATTGTAATTGGGCTTGTCCTGTATGTTTGACATGTAAATAAATAAATAAATTAATTAATTAATCATATTAAATTCATTAAAAATGAAATATGAGTAAAAGTTACATGTTTTCATAAAATCTTCATTGTGCTACATAATTTATTCAGTATTTCTTGTATATGTTTTAATTAGTTGCCGCGCTATACTACGCATAACGAGGTGAAAAAGTACCGAGAAAAATACTACTGCTCAAATTTGGATTAACCAATCTATATGATGGATTTTCAGGACCTAAATTTAGCATCCGATCAGTTTACGATGGGGACCTCTCGACTAAAGTTCAGTACCCAGCCAACTGCAGAAAAAGACATGCTTACATTATTCAGGGTTTGTAGGGGTCCATTAATTATGATTTTACTGAAGAGAAAAGAACTATAAACAACCATTACGGTACTTCACATGTTCGAGATAAGACTGTCATTTGAAAGAAACTAAGCGGTCTCTTAAAAGAATGCGTAGTTAAACTTTAACGAAAACGTTTGTTCACGTATGACACAGCTGACGAGAGAACTCCAAAAACTGGGCTGAGAGGGTTTTCCACATTCCTCTACAGCCACGACCTCCATGAGCCCTTTGGATCTTTAAAGAGAGTCTATGAGGTCCAATTTCAATCCAATAAAGAGGTCAAAAGTAATGTACAAATTTAGAAGAAAGATTGGACAGCTGTATATATGCTTCATAAGACAATATTAACAATTATTAACAAATCGTTTCTACTGATTGAATAAATTATTTTTGAGCTGAAGTCACCTGCCTAGTTAATTATTGAATGATCCTTGTTCATAGATTTCAATTAAAGTTCAACCCTATGAAAACTTAATTAAATAAATAAATAAACAATTTTAATTGGAATACACCAGTCTGTGTGTGATAGAACATTTCACTCAGAAACTAACATAATCGTGGGCTAAACATTGGGTATACTATATATTATTAGTATATGTTATTCTCAAACATATAACAAAACATATATATTTATTCTAAAAAAAAACACAAGGTAAACGTTTATTCTTGAAAATATAACGAAAGGTTAATTCTCGAAAACGTAACACAACGTATAAATTTATTCTCGAAACCATAACCAAACGTATACATTTATTCTGGAAAACATAACACAAAGTATGCGATTATTCTAAAAAAGATAACCCAACATATACGTTTATTCCCGAAAACATAACGTAATGTTTATTTTCATTCTCGAAAACATAACGTAACGTTCACGTTTATTGTCAGAAACGTAGAATAACGTTTGTGTTTACAATTGTAAATTTGAAATTTCAACAGAATTTGAAATATTAAACATATGTAGAATCAAGTACTGGTTAGCATGGAGAGAGGTCAATGCAATATTCATTTAAATTAATAAAAATACATTTTATTTAAAATATAAATTGATTCAGAACTTGGGACTTGGAAAATTGGAAATTGAAAATACAAAGAAAGAAAAAATTGTTAAAAACTGTTTTTATTCATCATAGTATAGGATAAATGATCAATGCTTATAGAAAATAATTCCTCAAGAACAAGTTAACTAATTATATACCTCCATTATAACATGAATATTCTAATGTAAGGTTGTTCTAAAGAATACAGAAAACATTATGATAGATGAATACCCCCTAAAAAAATATAGGTCTTATACCGTACAACACACACTTTGCCATTTCTTGCTTAATATTTCACAAAAGTCATATCAGAAAATCATTAATGAATATTTGTTGTAAACGAATGCCTAAAGTATTTTTATTTTCAAGGATGTAAGTTCAAATTATATTTTAAGTACTAATTTAAAAGATCCATTCGTTGGTTGTGGTGGGTAGCACAGTCCCTATAGCAGAACTGAGATGGAAGTGTTTCGTTGCATCATGAAAATAATTACAAAGGTTTTCACTTATTTAAATATGTTCATTGTTTATGTAGCTTCTACTTAATATCTTGGTACGATATGCTGTACTTAACAGTGGATTTTTTTCCCTGAAAGCATTTATTCTGACACTCACTCACGCACTTGGGTGTTTCAGCTTGTAAATAATGTTTGTCCTTTCTTGTTATTTCTGAGCCTTCAATCATCGGTCTGAGCACTTGAGAGTCGATATTTCCCTGATCTTTTTCTTTATTATTCACATCGTCCTTCGGGCCTGACTTCGATACACTGTATTGCGAAGAACGAGATTGGTGATTATTCTTGTCTAACTTTCCACCTTCATCGAGCTCATCGTTTACTTGGTGGTTTGAGTACTGTATCCAGTATTTAAATTTTTCAGTTTGACTTCAGCACTTCACTCAGTAACATCAACTAGGATTTAAATGGTTGAAGTCTGTTACAAATAATCTCAACTTGTTCTTAATCAGCCTTTTGTTTAAAATAAATATATTTTTGAATTAAAAACTAGTTCTTTAAAGATATATGTCTTCAAGTAAGCCTAGTGTATGATCTGGTTGTTACGATGTTGTTGTTTGGTTAGGGTTAATGTAAAACGCCCTAAAATTGCCTCGATATTGCGTGTTGATCATGAAATGATTTTCACTTACCTACCACTCTCTATAAAAGGCAAAGTAAAAGTATAAAAATCTAAGTTTCGGCTGCACGAGCTGTGCGGAGCGCCGCTGCGTCTTTATGCTGTGAGGGCGTCCACTCTGGTGTTCCTTTCAACGGTTTCGTTTCACATCTTTCCAATTATCTTCTTTATATTCACATCGTCCTTTAGGATTCTTCTTTTCTGGTTTTCGTTTTTGTCAACTTCAATGTTTTGTCTCTGTATTTTTCCTGGAGGTTCATTTTTATTGTTGGTAATTTTTTGTTCCATTCTTTTCTTTTTTACTATTAATTTTGTGGCTACATCCTGGAGGGAATGGGTTTTTGGATTTTGTCAGGTTATCACTTTATTATTTTATGTTCTTCGTTTGGTTTTTCTTTTGTTCCTTAGGTGTTTTGCGATGTTTTTTTTCCCGGAGCATTTATTATTTTTACACACTCCAGTCACACACCTTTAGGATGTTCTCTCTTCTGGTTTTCGTTTGTCCTTTATTTTTTTGGAGCATTTTTCATGGTTATTTGGCACTTGTGGTGTTCGTCGTCTCTTTGTTCTTTATTATTTACATGTCCTTGTTATTCTACATTTTATAGAGTATTGCGTTAAGATTTGGTGATTATTATTGTTCTACTTTCCTTATCTGAGCTCTTTGTTTGCGTGGTGGTTTGAGTACTTTCCTTATTTAAAATTTTTCATTTGCTTATTCATTTTTCATTTTCAAACACCCCAGCTCCTATGGTTTTTCATATTGACCTTTTCACAGCTTTTTTTTTATGTTCTTCTTTGTTTTCTGAATTTTTTTTTTGTTCTTTTTTAATTTTTTGATTTGTTTTTTTGTTTGTTGTTTCATGAGTATATTTTTTCCTTTTATATTACATTATAATAAATTTTTTGATATTTTCCTTCTGTTTTTTATTTTCTTTAAACTTTTGTTTGATATTTTTTCGTTTCTTTTCTTTTTTGTTTGTGATTTTGAATTTTTCATGTATTTTCCTGGGGGTTTGTTTTATTTGTTTTTTTTATGATGTCATTTTTCACGATTTCTTTTGTTATTAGATTCTTTTTATTCTTTCTTTTTTTGTTTCAGCTTTAATATTTTCTGTTTTTTTTTTTTAGTTTCTTTAGTTATTTTTTCTTTTGTTTCATGGTTTTGGTAATTTTCACTATTTGTAGGTTCATTATTTTTTTCATTTTGTTTTTGTCCTTTTATTTTATTTTTTGCTTTTTTTTTGTTGAGGTGTTATTTTTATTTTTTTCTGGTTTTTTCTTTACTTGTTTTTTTTTTGTTCATTCTATTTTTTGTTTTCTTCTTTTTATTATTTCTTTTTAATTTTTTATAACTTATTTTTTTTTTTTGAGATTTTTTTTTATTTTTTAGGTGTTTTAGTGACCATTTTTTTTTTGTTTTTTTTTATTTTTTTTTTTGTCCTTTATTAGTGTTATGTTTTTGGTTTTCGTTTTCTAGTTTTGTACTTTGTTTTTTTTTCTGGATCATTTTCAGTTTTTTGTTTTTTTTTTATTTTATTATTTTTTTTTTGTTTTTATCTACATTTTTATTTTGGTTTTTTTTTTGTTTTTTTTCTTGTTTTTGATGTTTTCGTTTTTTTTGTTTTTTTATTAGGATTTTTTTTTTTTTGGATTTTTGTTTTTTTCTGGTTTTCGTTTCTTTTTCACCATTTATTTGTTTTTCTTGTTCGTTTTTGTTCGTCATTTTGTCATTTTTATTTTTCTGGTTTTTTTATTTCACATTTTTTGATTTTTTTATTTTTTATATTTCAGATTCATTTTGAGAGCTAGCATGTTCGTCTGGTTTTTTCATCCTTCCAGGGTTTTTCTTGCTTTTTGCCACTTATTCGGTATTTCATTTTTTCCTTTTGGTTCAGTGGGTCTCTTTAGGATGTTTTGTTCTATGGTTTTCGTTTGTAAGGAGCTCACCATTTTTCCTTGGAGGTTTGTATTTTTCATGTTGTTGGTCATTTTTCATGGTCGCGTGCGTCATTTTCATTTATCTGTGTCCTTTTATGTTTCTTTTTGGTTTTTTTTTACATTTTTAGAGTGGGGTTTAACATCTTTGGTGCTCATGTTTTTGTATGTTTGTCTCTGGTTCATCCTTCAGGTTGTTTGAACATGTGTTTGCCCTTATTCGGATCATTTTCAGAACCCAGCTCACCAGTGGGTCCTTTAGGATGTTCTCTCTTTTCTGGTTTTCGTTTGTCAACTTCACCATTTACAGCTCTGTATTTTCCTGGAGGGTCATTTTCATGGTTACGTTGGTAATTTTTAGTGTCGCGTTCGTCATTTTTATCTTCTGTCTCCTTACTATTACATTTTGGTGCCCTAGGGTCTACATTTTTAGAGTGGGTTTTTGGAGCATTTTCAGATTCATTTGGAGACTTAGCATGTTCTTTGTCTGGTTCGCCCCAAGTTCCATCCTTCCAGGGTTTTGAACGATGTGCTTTGCCCTTATTCGGATCATTTTCAGAACCCAGCTCACCAGTGGGTCCTTTAGGATGTTCTCTCTCTTCTGGTTTTCGTTTGTCAACGTCAGCTCTGTATTTTCCTGGAGGGTCATTTTCATGGTTGCGTTGGTCATTTTCATGGTCGGGTTCGTCATTTTTATCTTCTGTGTCCTTATTATTATCTTGTTTTTGTGCCCTAGGGTCTACATTTTTAGAGTGGGGTTTTGGAACATTTTCAGATTCATTTGGAGACTTAGCATGTTCTTCGTCTTGTTCGCCCCCAGTTCCATCCTTCCAGGGTTTTGAACGATGTGCTTTGCCCTTATTCGGATCATTTTTAGAACCCAGCTCACCAGTGGGTCCTTTGGGATGTTCTCTCTCTTCTGGTTTTCGTTGATCAACTTCACCATTTACAGCTCTTTCTTTTCCTTTCCCTTGCGCATGTGGTGGTGTTTCATCGCTGTTTTCCTCATCTTCATCACCGTCATCTTCTTCACGGCTATTTTCAGGACTGTCCTCTTCTTCCGATATTGCATCCAATACGGGACCTGTATCTTGTAGTATCTCTTGGGCAACATGTTCTACCCTGTTATCAGGATCATATTCTGGTGGATTATAATTAAACACCTTTTCCTCCTTGCTGCTATCTTCGTTTTCTTCCTGCTCTGGTTTATTTTTTCCCCCTCCTTCACCTGAAAATTTAGTTTTCTCATCTGCTTTATCCCTACTGGGGGTTCCAGTCACTTTTGGCTTTAATTTTTCATGGTGACCATGCCTTCCATGAGGTGCATCCTTTTCACGATCCCTATCTTTTACTGGTGGGGTATTAGATTCAACTTCTCCATCATTCCTTATGTCTTTCTCTCCTTCCTGTTCAGCTTTAATATTTTCTGTTCCTATTCCTAACACTTTAGTTTCTTTAAGTTCTTTATCTCCAGGGGATTCAGTTACTTTCGGTTTTATTTTTTCATGGTCACCAACATTGG
The DNA here is from genome assembly GCA_023375725.1 of Nephotettix cincticeps. Classification (NCBI taxonomy): domain Eukaryota; kingdom Metazoa; phylum Arthropoda; class Insecta; order Hemiptera; family Cicadellidae; genus Nephotettix; species Nephotettix cincticeps. The sequence continues at coordinate 150,235,675 of CM041786.1, forward strand.
GTACATCCCCTTCATGACTATTCTGTTTATTATGTTGAACTTTGTCTTTTTCTGAGGATAAATCATTTTTTGGCTTATTTTCACCATTCTTCGTTTCATGACGGTGCGGCTGAGAATTCAGAATATTTATACCATTTTGTTTAACCTTTGGAGAATGTTCCTTTCTTTCATTTGGATCAGTTTGAGGGTCACGTTTTTCTCGATTATCTATATCTTTGTCAATTTTCTCCTCTTTCTGCTCAGCTTCTACACCTGACATTTTAATTTTCTTATCTTTAGGGTCATTATCATGGTCCCGTTTGGCATTTTCATCTTCTGTGTCCTTATTATTATATTTTTTTGGTGCTTTAGTATCTACATTTTTAGAGTGGGGTTTTGGAGCGTTTTCAGATTCATTTGGAGACCTATAGTGTTCATCGTCTTGTTTGTCCCCTGTACCACCCTTCAAAGGATTTGAACTATGTGTTTTGCCCTTATTCGGATCTTGTTCAGTTCCCAACTCACCTGTTGGACCTTTAGGATGTTCTCTCTTTTCTGGTTTTCGTTTATCAACTTCACCATTTACAGCTCTGTTTTTTCCTGGAGGGTCATTTTCATGGTCGCGTTCGTCATTTTTATCTTCTGTCTCCTTATTATTATTTTTTGGTGTCCTCGAGTCTACATTTTTAGAGTGGGTTTTTGGAGCATTTTCAGATTCATTTGGAGACTTAGCATGTTCTTCGTCTGGTTCGGCCCCATTTCCATCCTTCCAGGGTTTAGGACTATGTGTTTTTTCCTTATTCGGATTTTCTTCCGAACCCTGCTCACCTGTAGGATGTTCTCTCTCTTCTGGTTTTCGTTTCTTAACTTCACCATTTACAACTTTGTATTTTTCTGGAGGGTCATTTTCATGGTCGCGTTTGTCATTTTTTTATTTGTAGTTGTTTTTTATTATATTTTTATTATTTTTTTGTCCTCGAGTCTATTCATTTTTTTGGTTTAGACATTTTTTTTCATTTGGATACTTAGCATTTCTTTTTTGGTTCGTTTTTTTTTTATTTATCTTTTTTTTTTTTATTTTTTTGGGGTTTTAGTTTGTTGTTACAATGTTTTTTGGGTTTTTTTTCATTTACCGTATATTTTTTTTTCGCGTCTTGGTCATTTTGTATTTTCCTTATTTTGCTATTTTTTTTCATTAATTTTTTTTCATTTTTATTTCTGTTTTTCTTAATCTCCTTATTTATTTATTTTTTGGTTTCTCGATCTATTATTTTCCTTTTTAGACGTTTTCGATTCATATTGGATTTCTTTCTTTTTCGCCTGTAGTTTGCTTTGTTGTTTTCTGGATTTCATCATTTTATTTTTTTCAGAACTCGTCATCTTGGGTCCTTTAGTGTAGTTCTCTTTCCTTTTTCGTTTGTAAATGTTTTTTATTTTTTGATCTTGTATTTTTTCATTTATTCTTTTTTGGTCATTTTTTCGCGTTCTGCATTTTTATCTTCTGTCTCTTTATTATTATTATTTGGTGTCCTCGAGTCTACATTTTTAGAGTGGATTTTAGGAGAATTTTCAGATTCATTTGGAGACTTAGCATGTTCTTTGTCTGGTTTGCCCCCATTTTCATCCTTCCAGGGTTTAGGACTATGTGTTTTTTCCTTATTCAGATTTTCTTCCGAACCCTGCTCACCTGTAGGATGTTCTCTCTCTTCTGGTTTTCGTTTGTCAACGTTAGCTCTGTATTTTCCTGGAGGGTCATTTTCATGGTTGCGTTGGTCATTTTCATGGTCGCGTTCGTCATTTTTATCTTCTGTCTCCTTATTATTCTTTTTTGGTGTCCTCGAGTCTACATTTTTAGAGTGGGTTTTAGGAGAAATTTCAGATTCATTTGGAGACTTAGCATGTTCTTCGTCTGGTTCACCCCCATTTCCATCCTTCCAGGGTTTTGAGCTATGTGTTTTTTCATTATTCGGATTTTCTTCCGAACCCTGCTCACCTGTAGGATGTTCTCTCTCTTCTGGTTTTCGTTTCTTAACTTCACCATTTACAACTTTGTATTTTTCTGGAGGGTCATTTTCATGGTCGCGTTCGTCATTTTTATCTTCTGTCTCCTTATTATTATTTTTTGGTGTCCTCGAGTCTACATTTTTAGAGTGGGGTTTTGAAGCGTTTTCAGATTCATTTGGAGACCTATAGTGTTCTTCGTCTTGTTTGTCCCCAGTACCACCCTTCAAAGGTTTTGAACTATGTCTTTTGCCCTTATTCGGATCTTGTTCAGTTCCCAACTCACCTGTTGGACCTTTAGGATGTTCTCTATCTTTTGGTTTTCGTTTGTCAACTCCACCATTTCCAGATTTGTATTTTTCTTGAGGGTCATTTTCATGGTTACGATGGTCATTTTCATGGTAATGCTTGTCATTTTCATCTTCTGTTTCCTTAATATTATCTTTTTTTGGTACCCCATGGTCTACCTTTTTTGAGTGGGCTTTTGAAGTGTTTTCAGATTCATTTGGAGACTTAGGATCAGTTTGAGGGTTTCGTTTTTCTCGATTGTATAGATCTTTATTATTTTTTTGGTCAATGTCATTACCCTTACCCTTATTAGAGGGCGGCTCTCGAGTTTTCGGTTGCCTATGAACCCTCCCATTACCGTCAGAAGGATATTCATCTTTCCTCATTCCTGATTCTTCTCCCCCTGTTCGAGGACTCTGTTTAAGTGGACTTTTTTTAGGTGGTGTCCCAAAGGTTTCAGCATTATCATTATATTTTCTTTTAGAATCCGTTCTACCACTATGTTTTACATGGGTAGGCAAGTCAATGAATCTCCGCATCCCGAGCTTGTAACGTTCCCGACCGTGATCATACCTGAAAATTGAGGCAGACACGGAGTTGAAAGGTAAAAGCACACGTTTTAACTGTAAATGTAAGGTATATCCTAGTTTCTTGGTGATGTACTGTTTTATAATGTGTAACTTGGGTTATTACCGTACATTGTGAAGATCACACTCAATTTAGTGTAAGTCTTCTTTGTGACGTTTCCTATATGATTTTAAGGTCAAAGTTTTATATTTTTACTGCTAAATATTTTTCAGAAACTTTTAACCTGTTAATTTCTATTTTATTAGAACTCTTAGAACTCTAGACACATTTAAATTCCATTTTTTACAAATTTTCTTCATTTTACTTATTATTAAACTTTCCGTTACAGTGTGATTTTAGTGTATATTATCATATTTTTTATCAATTTTTTAACAGTGCATACTCATATTGAGTATCTTTTGTTACTGGCATGTTAGTCAGTATATGTTATAAAATTATTCATTCTAATAGCTTAATGTATTAGATAATTCTAAAATTTTATTGTATTGTGTGCTTGAATAAAGGGTAATAATATTTCAGGTTAAGGGGAATATAGGTCAGTGTATAGCTAAGGACTAACAGAAAATACTCGTACATTTTAACTTTAATATCGGCCGTGTCCTGAAATCATATAGCATTGCGGTTTCGTCGTGAAAGCTTCACGAATTCAACAGCTGATTATTATAATAAACCTAATATGTATAAACATTGTGATTATTTTATTTGGCAAACATATAAACACGTTACTTTCCATCATACAGAAAATAAAAAATATAAATACAGTGCATAATTCCCAAAAACCGTAAACTATTAATGTGGCGAATAATGCTGTTTTTATTTTGAACAGCATTTATTTACTTTATAGTTTTACATTAATAAATGGCTCATATGGCATTGGATAGTAAAGCATATTGCTAACGGAGAGTAAACCAACAGCAGTTTTAAGAAATCAAATGTTTTGATTTTAGAAAATTTGTAAACAAACTTATTCCCCATAAGGTTAACATTAGAAATTTAAAACACTATAAAATGGAAACTAATTGAATTTATGGAAACTGAATATGCCTAAAGCATGAGCGGAGCAGAGACGGATCCAAAAAATCAAAGATAATTAAAATCGATCCAGCCGTTCTCGAGTTATAATGCGTGTAACTAACACGACTTTGTTTTATACATTTAGATAATCAATAAATAGAAAATAGTTTTTAACCATTTGTCCCAAACATTGCCTAAGTTATTTCAACATTTATCTGAAATAATAATAATTATGGGTCACTTGTAATCAAGGACGGTTCTTGACTCTAGTAGTACCTTGAGAATATTTATGAATTCACTTAACACATTTTGTTTCATTTTAAATAATTACTGTAGAAACCAATCCCTTATTTACTTCTAAACTCGATCTATCTTAATAACCTTATAGCTAAAATTAGGATAGTTATTAATCAAAAACTATTAAATCACAATAACAACGCCGTATAAACTGTAAGTGTGAATAGAAGAAACAGTTTACAACTAAGAAATTTTCGAAAGGGAGAAATTGAATCTTGAATCTGAATTGAAGGTGACAGTATATACCTAAGAAGTGAAAAAATGAAATCTGAGTCGGTTGTCCCTAATTTTTCTCAGGTAAAAATTTGTGTACTTAAGATGCCAATATCTGAAAAACCAACACAATCATTCTTTTACTAAAAAATCTTTTGACATGGTTATGTCTTAGCTCTGGAGGGGGGGGGGTGTTGGTGATTTTTAAGAGGGAAAAAATGTAACAAGTTTCCATAGAAACTACCAGAACTATTGTTTTGAATTTTAAATATAAAAGAATAAGTACAGCTGCTAGATGAACTTAAAACATTCCCTTTAGACATATCCATGATCTAACCTATTTCCCACAGGGAAGTAAATACAAACATTTTTTTTCTAAAAACTGAAATAATTGTATAAATATAACTATCTAACTACAGTATAACAGATTGGCGAGTGACAATTTAATGAAACGATATAATAAAAACATGCAAAAAGTAGATAAATGAGTACTTATAAATGAAAAAGTAAAATCTTTACTTATTAAAAGTGCTGATAAAATGTATTAAAATTAAAGAGTAATATGTGAGGATCATAACAATATGAAGCCATCTATTGAGGTTAATTACGATAAGAGTAAATTTCTAAAAATCATAATTTTTCAGAAAAAGAAAATAACCCAACTCCCAATTCCTACTCCGTGGAGTTAGAGTTGTTTTAGTTTGGGGTAATGAAGACATGATTTCGTCGTCGCTGAGGCTGTGGCCATTACCTGTCACAGTTGACCGTTGACCCGGCTTATAAGGATTGAAGCTTGGGTGGAAGGTCCTGGCCAGGGGCAGAAGACAGTACAGCTTCAGTCGCGGCGCGGCGAATATCTGGCGAGCGCTTCGGTTGTGACATAGTGTGTCTAGTGTAGAAGTATACGTAAAAGTGAAAGTGCCCTGTGAATATAATGCTAGCAGTAAACTATCGCCGAATGTAGGCGAACTAAGACGAGCGCTATAATTCCTTGGCTGAAGAGGACATAGTCCTATAACAGCCGCAGTGGGCCTTCAGCCCACTGAAACCTCACATTCGTTCCGCGCGATAGTGTACCCGGTGTGCTCGTGGACACTAGGGGTAGTTCGCATCGCCAACATTAGTGTTTGGGTGCGCTCGCTATTTTGGCGGTCTCCCGCCACGAATCAAAGGAGACGAACAAGGGCGAATGCCGAGCGCAGACAGGCACGAACTTGAGCTAGTACACACTCGCTGTCATTCGTGTTGTCACGGACGCACTCTGTGTGTAATTTATGTCTTATATTTTCGTGTATATACATAATTGAGGTAAGCACAACTATATAACAGAAACACAGCGGCAACTTCAATGTCAGCGTCCATGTTGCACAAAGTTTGGCGCGAACGTTTTGCCGAAAATACGCAGTAATGGGTTCAGCATGGTTCGGCCGAAGTTAGCCGATGTTGTACTTGGTTAATTCGGGAGGGTTCGTGTTGCACATTCGTCAACATTCGTGGTCGAAATATGGCCCGAACATTCGGCGAAACATTCGGGTGAATGTTCGGCGATAGTGTACTGCTAGCATAAGGGTTGGGTGAGAGATCCACTCTGTGGGAGGGTTTCGCCGATTTCTTTCTAAAATATTTAAGTACTTGAAATATTAATTATCAGAAAATTAAAATAGTTAGCATTACTCACCAGTAAAGACCTGCCAGTGGACGATCTTAATGGAGTTTAAGAGTCATTTATTAATACCAACTCGTGCAGCATTCAGTACCGTAGTTTTAAAAAGTACTTGTAGAGATACTTTTATGAATATATGTGTCAGCATATTATAATTATTAATTATTTGTAGCCATGAATAATTAATAATTTGACGCAAGTTTGGCGAGTCCAAACAGGCACTAAACACGCTCACGTGGATGATCCGTTTAGACCCGATCGATCCAGTGAATATAATAATTATTTATTAGTTTGATTTAAAGAAATATATCTTGGTGGCCAACGAGAGAGACCAGATATTTCTAAATTAATTAATTAAATTATTCATCATATAGGTGGTCAGTCTGGGTACGTGTTGTTGATAGGTCCCTACAGGCATTCTTGTGTAGGCACGTTCCGTCCTGCATTGCAGGCTAAAAGTGACGCGTTCTCACGTTAAAATTACCCCGGGGTCCGGCAATGATGAGGCGGCTCTGATTTTTAATTTTATATTTTGTGCAAATCATTTGCCTGAGTTAGACCCAAAGTTTTTACGAATTTAGTACAGCCCCTGTAACTGCTAAAAACAGACTGTAACAGTCAACAAGTCAGGTACAGTAATACGTTGAAGTTATTTGAGTGTTGTACCGGCTGGCCACTGATATAACTTCATCTACTCCATTTTGGATGCGCGCTCCACAATCTCCTTATCTATTGAGCTTCAATGATTTTACCTTTTCCTGACCTGTCCAATACTGTCTGAAGATAAGCTTGTGCCCTCCCATACTTTGACCAGAGGAGTTTGGAACACGGAGCAAGACACTTCTTACCTACAATTGTCCATCCTTCTACGCATATGCGGCTTATATGGAATCATAGTATGATGGATAATTTTTACTGTATATTAAGTAATTTTCCTTCTTTTTCAAAATTTAACATTAAAATAACAACATTTCACTCTCCAAGCCAATAAATTATTTCATCTAGTAATTTTTTATTGTAATGAAGAAAATATTCATGAATATTAAGAAGTCTTATTTAGTTCTCAAAATAGAATAAAAATGTAAGTGTTTAATGTGATATAATAAAAATGTTTATTTAATTAATTGTAATCAAATACAAGTAGGTTTTCATGGAAATTGATTATTTTTAGCAGATTTCCCACAGTGAAGAAGCTGTTACCGTAGGTCTCATGGCGAGACTTAAGCCCGGGACCATGTTATTTTTTCTTCTTTAGGTGCCCAGAGACCAAAAACAATAGTCGTTAAAAAAAAAAAAAAAAAAAAAAAAAAAAATATATATATATATATATATATATATATATATATATATATATAAAACCCGGCAACCCTGCTAAACTCTGGGAATTTATTCCTTGAGTTAAAACAAGGAAAAAAGTTATATAAACATAGGTCCTAAAACCATTTGTTTCAAAGTTATGGTTAAAAATGTGATTTTTTTAGTTTTTTGTGTATGTAATGTACATTTTTACCTCTGGAATGCAAAATTGATCAAATATTTTGACAAAACTTTCATAGATAGATAGAATATTAAATTTAAATGAGATTTATTTGCTTTTTCCCACAAAAAAATTTAGTATGGCTGAGAAAAGTCTGTTTAAAACAAAGTTTTCCCTAAAAAAAATAGAGCTCAAAAATATTTGTTATAACTTTTAACGCCTTTTACTAATACAACCAATCAAGCAGTTGAGTTGCAACTTAACCAAGAGCTGCAGAATTTAATGGAGAACAATAAAATATCAACTTTTGTATACCTTTTCCAGTGATTATTTTATGTAAAATTAAAAACAATGTATGTAGCACAATTTTTATGTAAATTTTAAGCTCGAAAGAGATTACATTTTGTTTGATATAAAAAACTTAATTGTTTAACAACTAAGATAACATTATCTAAAGAGAAATGACAGAAATAATCATTTTCAGATTTTTAGTTTTAAACCATTTTACTTCGGTTTTTATTTAGTTTTAAAAATAATTTATTAGCTTTTAATAAGATACAACACTGGAGAATTCAGAAAACCAGAATCCGGCCTTTGAAACTTATTGTTGTCTAATTATTTTTCTTTTAATGAAAAGGTGTTTATAGAACTATCAGATTCTAATATTATTACTAACAGCGAATCCTGATATGCTCCTGATATGTACTTTATGAATTTTTGCAATGGGAGTTCAAGAGCGGCTGCAATTGAGTACAGCACAAGATTTCCTAAAAGGCATGTCCTTAATAGTTACTTTCAGGAGTTTCAGCGCTTAAAGAAAGAAAATTACTACCCTTATCATGTACAGAAAGTTCAGGCGCTTTATCCCGGCGATAATGTAAACAACCCTAGCATCCCAACTCCCCAGCCCCCTTAGCTCCACTAGCCCCATTAAACAACCCTAGCATCCCAGCCCCCTTAGCTCCACTAGCCCCATTAAACAACCCTAGCATCCCAACTCCCTTAGCCCCCATTAAACAACCCTAGCATCCCAACTCCCTGCCCCTTAGCTCCACTACCCCATTAAACAACCCTAGCATCCCAACTCCCCTGCCCCCTTAGCTCCACTAGTCCCATTAAACAACCCTAGCATCCCAACTCCCCAGCCCCCTTAGCTCCACTAGCCCCATTAAACAACCCTAGCATCCCAACTCCCCTGCCCCCTTAGCACCACTAGCCCCATTAAACAACCCTAGCATCCCAACTCCCCAGCCCCCTTAGCTCCACTAGCCCCATTAAACAACCCTAGCATCCCAACTCTCCTGCCCCCTTAGCTCCACTAGTCCCATTAAACAACCCTAGCATCCCAACTCTCCTGCCCCCTTTGCTCCACTAGCCCCATTAAACAACCCTAGCATCCCAACTCCCCTGCCCCCTTAGCACCACTAGCCCCATTAAACAACCCTAGCATCCCAACTCCCCAGCCCCCTTAGCTCCACTAGCCCCATTAAACAACCCTAGCATCCCAACTCCCCTGCCCCCTTAGCTCCACTAGCCCCATTAAACAACCCTAGCATCCCAACTCCCCTGCCCCCTTAGCACCACTAGCCCCATTAAACAACCCTAGCATCCCAACTCTCCTGCCCCCTTTGCTCCACTAGCCCCATTAAACAACCCTAGCATCCCAACTCCCCTGCCCCCTTAAACAACCCTAGCATCCCAACTCCCCAGCCCCCTTAGCTCCACTAGTCCCATTAAACAACCCTAGCATCCCAACTCTCCTGCCCCCTTTGCTCCACTAGCCCCATTAAACAACCCTAGCATCCCAACTCCCCTGCCCCCTTAGCTCCACTAGCCCCATTAAACAACCCTAGCATCCCAACTCCCCTGCCCCCTTAGCACCACTAGCCCCATTAAACAACCCTAGCATCCCAACTCCCCTGCCCCCTTAGCACCACTAGCCCCATTAAACAACCCTAGCATCCCAACTCCCCAGCCCCCTTTGCTCCACTAGTCCCATTAAACAACCCTAGCATCCCAACTCTCCTGCCCCCTTTGCTCCACTAGCCCCATTAAACAACCCTAGCATCCCAACTCTCCTGCCCCCTTTGCACCACTAGTCCCATTAAACAACCCTAGCATCCCAACTCTCCTGCCCCCTTTGCTCCACTAGCCCCATTAAACAACCCTAGCATCCCAACTCTCCTGCCCCCTTTGCACCACTAGTCCCATTAAACAACCCTAGCATTCCAACTCTCCTGCCCCCTTTGCTCCACTAGCCCCATTAAACAACCCTAGCACTATTACTCCTCTGGCTCCCTTAGATCCCCTTTTAAATATATCTTAGTTAAATATAGGGAACATCCTAGAGTTAATGGTACTAAAGTGTAAACTTTCTTCCTAAATTTCTAGAAAGCTTGTTTTTATGGGGGCAAACCAATGTGAAATAATTTTAAAACCTTTGATATTTATTGAAAACTGTCCTCTTAAAAATTATATTTAAATATCAGCTAAAAGGAATAAATCATAATTCGAACAAAATTAACTTTATATTGTTAAATCTTCTATTAAAACATAGTTTTACGAATAATATTACTTGTTGAAATTTTATATCTTAGTTATTACATTTAAAAAGAAAGTAAATAAAATCTCAATTGTAACTTATCGGTACAGTCTATTAAAAATGTATTTACAGTTGATATTTGCTATACAATTATTATGGTATTTATTACATACATGTTTTTGTTTGTAACTAAATTAAGATTGAATGGTCTACAATGATATGGAGAAAATATGCTAAAATAACAGAATATATTAATTTTCAATAAGAGTTCCAGAGAAGTTATGTGTTAGTTTTTGTTTGATAATTTGCATTCCATTTAGTCCATCATGTTATTTTTCTTTTTTTATGAATCATTGTTGTTATTTTTCAAGAAAGAATATTTTGTAAATAGAAAGTGGCATATGGTGTGTATTTTGCAAAATTTTCAGATATTCCCTAAATATATTCAGTAACATGTTGCTTCTATTTGTTAAAACACTTTAGACCTATAACAAACTCCCTATCTGCGCATTGTTGTTATCTTCTTCATAAGTCACGCTGTATGTAATAAAGGTTTTCCTTCCTTTCAAACATTTATTCCAGCACTCGTTAACACATTTAGGTTCGTTTACATAAAAGAACTGTTTATTACTTCTTATTTTTTTAGCCTTTTGTACGATCATGTCGGGGCCAATTTGAAACCCTGGTGAGCTGGTGTTTCCACTTTTGTTATTATCAGGACTCGCACCAGCTTTTTCTAAACTGTTCTCATGATCGGACGTGGGGTTGTCGTCTTCAGTTCTGTCCACTCCTTTATGAGAGCTCAAGTCATTGTCCTGCATACCTTCTTTTTTACCATCTAATGATATGGAGTATTTTATAGCAATCTTGCCATTTTGGTTACATTTTTCCCAGCACTCGGTCACACACTTTGGATTTTTCAAGTCAAAATTGCTTTTATTTTGTCTAATTTTCTCTCTATTAGCCTTGAATGCTTGGTCATTGAGATTTAAAACATCGGGGTTAGCTCCATCACCCTGAGCGTGTGGTGAGTGGGGCTGTGGTGGACCGTCGTTTGCCCTACCTCGGCCATCTTTGCCTCCCTCTTTTCCAACCCTAGAGTCTCCCCGATTTATACCTCTAGGTTCGGGTTTGTTTGATGCAATTACTTCTACATTTTCTCTTTGGCCATCACCTTCATTTTCATCTTGTAGTTTACCTTCTGACATTCCGTTCTGAGGGCTATTTTCCTCGTATTTATTTTCACGAGAGGGTTGATGATTCCCTTTCTCCGGTCTGTTTCGAGTATCAGTTCTTTTTTCTCCTCGCCCTTTAACCTGATCGTCTTCTCTTCTTCGGCCATCTTTGCCTCCCTCTTTTCCAACCCTAGAGTCTCCCCGATTTATACCTCTAGATTCGGGTTTGTTTGATGCAGTTACTTCGACATTTTCTCTTTGATCATCACCTTCATTTCCATCTTGTAGTTTACCTTCTGACATTCCGTTCTGAGGGCTATTTTCCTCGTATTTATTTTCACGAGAGGGCTGATGATTCCCTTTATTCGGTCTGTTTCCAGTATCAGTTCGTTTTTCTCCTCGCTCTTTAACCTGATCGTCTTCTCTTCTTCGGCCGTCTTTGTCTCTATCTTTTCCAACCCTAGAGTCTTCCCGATTTATACCTCTAGATTCGGGTTTGTTTGATGCAGTTACTCCTACATTTTCTCTTTGATCATCACCTTCATTTCCATCTTGAAGGTTACCTTCCGAAATTCCGTTCTGAGGGCTATTTTCCTCGTATTTATTTTCACGAGAGGGTTGATGATTCACTTTTTCCGGTCTGTTTCCAGTATGATTTCTTTTTTCTCCTCGCTCTTTAACCTGATCGTCTTCTCTTCTTCGGCCGTCTTTGTCTCTATCTTTTCCAACCCTAGAGTCTTCCCGATTTATACCTCTAGATTCGGGTTTGTTTGATGCAGTTACTCCTACATTTTCTCTTTGGTCACCACCTTCATTTCCATCTTGTAGTTTACCTTCCGAATTTCCGTTCTGAGGGCTATTTTCCTCGTATTTATTTTCACGAGAGGGTTGATGATTCACTTTTTCCGGTCTGTTTCCAGTATCATTTCTTTTTTCTCCTCGCTCTTTAGCCTGATCGTCTTCTCTTCTTCGGCCATCTTTGTCTCCATCTTTTCCAACCCTAGAGTCTTCCCGATTTATACCTCTAGATTCGGGTTTGTTTGATGCAGTTACTCCTACATTTTTTCTTTGGTCATCACCTTCATTTCCATCTTGTAGTTTACCTTCCGAATTTCCGTTCTGAGGGCTATTTTCCTCGTATTTATGCTCACGATCAAGTTGATCATTATTTTTATCCGGTTCATTTTCAGTGCCAGCTCCATCATCTCCATCATTTTGAAGATCCTCTCCCTCCTGATCATTATCGTTGTTATCTTCATTTCCATCCTGGTCGTCATCCTCACCATTTTCATTTTTATCCTCTCCTTTACCCTCTTCACTCACTCCAGGTTCACCATCCAGCTCCGGATTACCAGGCGATACCTGTGCTCCAAATTCTTTCCTTTTTGTTGGGTCATATCCACCACTATATTCAGTATACGGTTCAGGCGGTGCAACATTTTCTTTGTTCTTGTCTTGGCCTTTCTCTTTATCATTGCCTCTGCCATTCTCTTTATCCTTTTCTGAGTCATTTTCTTTACCTTCCTCAACTTCCTCTTCATCTTCCTCATTATCATCATTATCTTTGGCCACACCCTTATCTCCTTCGTCTCCTTCATCTCCTTCATCTCCTTCATCTGACACAGCATCCATTATAGCACCGGTATCTTCAGTTATTTCTTTCGCAACATGTTCTATCCTATTTTCCGGGTCATATTCTGGAATGACATGGCTATTTATGCCTGTTGGTTCTTCCGGTTTGTTTTTTAACTTTCCATCTCCTCTTGAACCTTCTGTTTTCGTGTCTTCTTTACCTTCACCGGTAGGTTCAGCTACGTTTCGTTTTATGTTTGATGGTAAATTTATCTTTCTACGGCGTCCCTCCTGCCCTCCTCCAACCCCAATGCTGTATACTCCCTCGATGCACCTGAAAATTGATCCACATTGGGAATTCACTGGTTGAAGTACATTCACGTAACTGTAAAAGTAACATTATATTATAATTTATAAGAATTTCACTAGACGTTTCAACGACCATCAGAATGCCTGTGTAATTTATGTTTTCATTGTTCTTGAGTTTAGAATCTCCAGTATCCAAGTTTTACATTAGGTTATATTAAAAGAGGTTACATATGAATAATGTTTAGGTAATAGTGTGCCCCGAAACATCTTTGAGGGTGTTTAATAATTACATTTTCAATCCACTTCTATCTCATGATTGTAGTTTCTATGGACTCCATGACTTTCATAATTAAAAACTTTTTCAACTTGTAGTTTCCATTAGTAATAAAACCTGATTTATTTACCTGTATTTTATGAACAGCTTTATTTGATAGATTGTATTATACACTAGCTAACCCGGTGAACTCTGTAGCGCCTATCATTAAATACATGTTAACTTTGTGATTGGTCATGTTCTGAAGTCGAATAGTATTACGGTTTCGTTGTGTAGATATTCTGGGGCGTGGCATAGTTAATAACAATACTGAAACGATAATATATATTATCAACATTCCTACAAAACAAATAAATCTGAGTGGATTGATTCACAATTTTCTAATCAAACCTAAACCGAAACTAAAATAGCTAATACCTAAACTGAAATAGCTGTAACTGTAATAGCTTACTATAGGAAAGATATAGAACAGCTGATTATTACAATAAAAGTAATATGTGTGTATAAACATTGTAATTTTTTTTTAGTTTATAATTTCTCTGCCCAGCATATAAACAGGTGACTTTTAATCACAGAAAATAAAAAAAATATAAAAACATAATATCCAAAAACCAAAAACTATCAATGTGGTTGTTAAAGCTGTTCATTTTGTACAACACATATTTACTTCATAGTTTTACACTATTGAATGATTCAGATGGCATTGGATAGTAAAGCATATTGCTAACTGTTTTGACTGTAGAAAATTTGTAAACAAAATTAGTCCCCATTAAGGTTAACATTAGAAATTTAAAATGACATAAAATATAACCTTATTGAAAATTTCCTTCACTAAAACCTTCCCGGATACATATAGAGCAACTTCCTAAAATTTCATGACAATCGGATGAGTCGTTTGGCAACGCATAAAGGACATACATACATTCTTTTTTATATATAAAGATTAAGACTAATTAGCTATTAAGAAATAATTATAGGTGTATTATTTCATATTTATTAATTAATTGCTGATGGTAAGCAAAAAACAACTAAGCTACTGTATATGTAAAACTAAAACTTCAAGAGCTGCCAATTTTGTATAAAATGGACTAAAATATTCTACCATTGTTCACTCGTTTATGAAGCTATTTTACAAATTCATACCGAATTTAAAGTTTCTATGTCAAAGGTATTATTGTCTATTATACATTGATTATGGTTGCATTTTGTATATTTCTTACTTGTATCAAGGAAAACATATTTTACAATTTAAACATGGGTCTAGGGTTTCTTGTTTTTCGACTGCTTTTGTACTTTTCAAGTTTCGTAAAACACCGTAATCCCTTTGACAAAGAAAGTTGAAAGTCTCTGAAAAATCAGCAAAACAATTTAAAAAATGAAGCTATAATATTAAAATGAATATATACATAATATATTCATATATATATATATAGCTATACTATTATGAATATATAATATGCAAATTAATGTGGCTCTCTAAATAATCAAATTAAGTACCTGGTGACTGAGCTTTGCTCGGATACAGTAAGGCATGTATTATACAAGTTAATTACCGAAATTAAAACACATTTATTACTCAATGAAAACATTTATGTGGTTTAAATAAAACCGATTTAATACACCTTAATTAATATAGCATAAACACCGAACAAAAGTTTATGCCTCCGGATGGGGATCGATCTCACAACCTTCGTTACGTGAATCCTACGCGCTAGCACTGAGCTACGGTGAAATAAGCTGGAGTCGTCGTTTAAGGTCTTTTAGCCAACCTCAATTTTTTTAGCTGATCATATACTAATTAATGATCATCCATACAGTTGTACTGATTTTGTTAGAAATGTAATGAGGATTGAAAAGAAAAAGATAAATTTAATTTACACCAATTAATTAGTTTGTTTTTTTTGTTTGACTATTATTAATTTTGCACATCTAAATTTTATGAACATCCCGGGCATCGAACCCATCAACTCTTGTACCAAAGTCCTAGACGCTAACCGTTAACCGTTAAGCTAGCAGGTGATCAATATTGGAACTTGATATGGTCTATTATAAAATTAGTAAAAACACACATAGACAGACAGACAGAAAACAAAGCTGCTTAGATTGTTATTTATTTACAATTTAATTGTTTACAACAGAGAAATGACATCTCCAATAACAGTAAACAATATTATAACAGAATAACAACTCAAACATTACTATCGTATAGTGTCCATCTTCCCTAGTGTCCTGTTCACTTTCAAAATTAAAATAACCAAAAAAAAAGAATAATGAGTAGTAAATGTAACATGTAGAAAATATAACACGTCAGGGGAATGACATAATATTCTTCACAATAATAACATTGATTATAATACATTGACTGGTGGTTAGATAGCAAAGTGGCAACCTTTTCCTTAAATTTGTGCTCACTCAGATAAAAAATGTCAATATCAGGATTCAGGGCAACGATATTATTGTAGTTTCTAAGCATATGGTTTAAGGAGGACTTCATAATATAATTTGCATGACAATGTCTCAGTGAAAAGAGGTTATTTGATCCTCTATAATATGAGTAAAAATCAATAATCTGAAGAGTAAAACGATCATTAACTATGCCGGTAACTATTTTTCTTAGGTATAAAATTGAAGCTAATTCTATTATATTAGAGATGGTTGTATTGTATAATATGTTCGTTTTGGTATAAGTAACAAAAAAAGGTGACCAGCATGTTCGGGAATGTCCTGTATATCAAACTGAAACGCAATATGATGTAATAATGGATAGAAATCCATTTACGTGGCTGAATACGAAAATTATTCTCACACACAGGTACAGGGAGAGTAAACAAGAATGGGGAAAGAGGTGGTGAACATTATATTAACTGAAATTAAATCAACCTGGGTTCGGCAGGTCGTTACTTGAAAATAAATATTTATTCCTGAAAACATCTAAGACAATAATTGTTTCAGTCATACAGTTTTAACGTATCACTAAAAACGTATTACCACTGTATTTTGATGTTTAGACTCATGTTATTGAACAGGTAAATTGAGAGTTTTGTAAGGTCCTTAAGAGTTATGTGTTAAAAAGGTATTACAATAACATTACTGTACAATTGAAGCATTTTACTATAGTACTCGGTTCCGTTTACAATAAAGTTAAGTTTATGTTGATATACAAATGTGATTATCATAATTATTAGATCCAATAGATATTCTTTAGATAGATCCGATCGTTATTTTTATGGCTAATTTTACTTTAGGCAGATACCAGCACCAGGAAGGTCATCGCCGGAGATTTGAGGCGGACTGGTCGAAAGTCACCTTCATAGAACGTGAACGCTGAGTGGCAAGATACCTGGGGGTCGGAGGCGCGAGGCCAATGGACCGCGAGTTTAGTCCCGAAGGTTCGGCCATGGATTGAAAAGATGTGCGGAGAGGTGGTGTTCTACATAACCCAATTTCGTTCTGCCCACGGGTACTTCCGAAAGTTTTGAACACGATCGACAAGGAGGACAGACCACACTGCCTCTACTATCCCGGTGTCACAGATACCAAGGAGCATACCATTTTCTCCTGCGGCAGGTGGCACAAGAGCCGAGTCTCTTTAGTGTCCGACTTCATCGAAGTTTAAAAAAATACTGTATACGTTATCCCTGACGGGCCACTGACTACGGAATTAGCTTTGATAATGTGGCAGACTATTCCCTTAAAATTCCCCCTCTCGGGGGAGAAGAGGGAAAGTTTTTGATGGGTGATTCCTACACTCCCGATAGCTTCCGGCGTGCGGTAAGCATTTAAACCACTTTTAAAAAACGACTACAAGCCAAAAACAATTCGATAACTTAGGTAATTTTACACCATTGAAATTCATTGTACCTGGTTGATAATAAGCAACATATTTTGTAAGTTGTTGCCTGCTTAAAACCTTTTTGTTTTCAGCCTTTTACCGGTTTAATCTGGATTATGTGCTAACCTCGTCATGTTGTACTTTCCAGCTCACCTGAGGACGAATCAGATCACAGATCCCGAAACGTTGTGAAAATTTGTTTTCCTTCTCGGGAAAACTATTTTTTTTCTTTTTAAAGGCTATTATCTAGAAAGTTATATATTGTGATAAACAACGACGTTACATTTAAATATGTGAACATTCAGTGTTAGTTTGTTTTTATTATTTTCGGAACTATTCAACGTCCACTGACGACATAAAAGTTGCTATTGGAGAATGGTAAGGAGGTAAGACGGTAAGAGGTAAGTATGGTAAGAAGGTAAGGAACTTAATGTATTAAATAGGTTTACCAAGAAACCTATATCGATCTTTTTATACCGAGTCCAAAAACAATAGTCGTTAAAATATGTGTGTGTAATATATGTGTGTGTAATATATGTGTGTGTGTGTGTGTGTATCGAACTACATGGTTTTTGTGATGCATCAGAACGAGGATATTTAGCAGCAATATACTTCAGATGCAGTAATGATCAATCCACTACAACACAGCTCGTCATAGCAAAGATTCGAGTAGCTCCTTTAAAGAAGGTTACTATTTCTCGTCTTGAATTATGTGCAGCACACTTATTGGCAAAATTAATAGAACATGTCACAAACGTCTACAGCAACTTATTCAATGCTACCAACATATTCTTGTGGAGTGATTCTACTATCGTTCTCGCTTGGTTACAAACACCTCCATATCGTCTTAAAACGTATGTCGCAAACCGTGTCGCGCAAATTCAAGAACTAACACCACCCGAATGTTGGCGTCACGTTGTCTCACAGGACAACCCTGCAGATTATGCCTCACGTGGGTATTCATTGCCGCAATTACCATAACACACTTTATGGTGGAATGGTCCCAAATGGCTATCCCAGTCATCATATGAATGGCCAAATCACAAGTTTACCAAGATGGAATCTGATGAGATAATGGAATTAAAGTCTGACCTATTACCAATCTTTGCAATATCTTCAACATATGAATTACCACTGTTAACAGAATATTCATCTTGGACTTAATTACTACATGTCACTGCTTTGGTCATGAGGTTTATCTATAACTGCAAGACATCACATAAAGTTTTGGTCCCTGTTACTGTGGCAGAAATCAACTCAGCACGTCTTAAAATATTTTATGCTGTCCAACAATCCACTTTGCAAAAGGAATTCAATGAACTCCTTCAAGATAAATGTCCTCCAATATTGCTCATTTAGCTCCATTTATCGATGCTCATCAATTGATTCATGTCAGTGGTCGATTATGAAAATCACAACTTGCTTATGACATCAAACATCCAGCATTGCTACCTAATCATCATCACTTAGTACACCTACTCATTGACTACCATCACTTGAAACATCTACACGCAGGACCACAATTTGTCCAATCAGTTTTGAATCAACATGTGTGGATTATACACGCTTGAAGTGTCATCAGGTCGCAGTTGCACAAATGCATTGCTTGTCATCGCCATCGCAACAAAACTCCTACTCCAATCATGGCGGACTTACCTGCTGTTCGAACAACTCCTGCCAAATCTTTCATATCTACTGGAGTAGATTTCATGGGTCCACTTCCATGCAAGATCATCAACTTGCGTTTTGGGAAAATCATGAAGATCTACCTCGGCATATTCATCTGCATGGTGACAAAGGCTGTGCAGGCTGTGAAGTTGTGACAGATCTCACTACATATGCATTTATTGCGGCTCTAACCCGATTCGTGTCTAGACGAGGAATCTGCACTGATATTTATTCTGACGTAGTGTTAAATACCATCTCACACGCATAATGGGAACTTCAGTACTAACCTTACCTGAATTGATGACGTTGACTACTCGAATTGAGGCTATTCTTAATTCACGACCATTGCATCCAATGTCGAGTGATCCAAATGATTTTGATGTCTTGACGCCAGGTCATTTTCTCACATTATCCATTCATTTTCCATTATTCCAGAGCGAGATGTCACCACAATACCATCCAACAGACTCAGACATTGGCAACAGGTTCAGCAATTTGCACAAAATCTATGTAAGCGCTGGAGTCTGGATTGTCTACATAGCTGCAAGAACGTTATAAGTGGAAGAAAAACGCAACAAAAATCAAAGTCGGAGATTTAGTTTTACTCAAGACAGACAACAATCCATTATATTGGCCAAGAGGAAGGGTGACAGAAACTTTTCCTGGATCAGATAATGTCGTGCAAAAGGTGAAAGTCAAGACTAAAGATGGAATCTATACACGACCAGTAACACAATTGTGTCCATTACCGCTACCCGAAGAGTAAAGGTTGAAGACCTGAGGTTCTTCAAGGGGGCCGGTGATGTTCAGTTTTTTTTGTTTATATGAACATATGTTAATTATTAAAATCAATCAAAATGTAAACAAACAATATGGAGAAAATGTTTTGCTTTAATACATCAAACTGTATCACAGTTATGTTTTTCATTTCAAGTGTTTTTTTAGTGTAAAACCATGTACAACACGTAAGTCAACCACGTAAGTCATACACCGCAAGGTCCTCCGCACATCCTAAAAACAAGAGTTTTTAGATTCTCCTCTATAACTTGACCCTCCTCTACAAAAATTTAGACCACTTTAAATTCAATCTGTAATAAACAACAGTTTAATTCCTAATAAATCTCCTGGTTACGATTTAATAACAGGAAAGATATTAAAACAATTACCAAGAAGAGGAATTATTTTTTTAATTATTTTATTTAACAATATGCATTGTCTGGAGTATGTATCTTCTTAGTTGAAAAGAGCCGACATCATTCTAATCCCAAAACCTGGTAAACCTCCCCCTCATTTGACTTCATACAGACCTACTAGTCTTTTACGATCGTTGTCAAAATTGTTTGAAAAACATTTTTATGTATGGCTAAGAATGTTGATGCATGAAGATTTGGTGTTACCAAGCCATCAGTTTGGCTTCAGACAAGGACATGGGACGGAGGAACAAGTTCATCGAGTCACAGACACGAATTGTGTCTGTTTAGCGAATTGCCAATGTTTGGAAAACAATCAGTTTTGTTCTGGAGCGTTCTTCAATGTTATAGCCAAGCTTTTGATAAAGTATGCACGTTGATTTATCATATAAAATTAAAAAACTTCTCCCTCATTCAAATTTTCTTCTATTGTGGTTTTACCTCACAGATAGGACTTTTCAAATAAAATATCAAGACATTTTATCAGAGAGACGGGGGATAGAATAAGGAATTCCTCAAGGAAGTGTTCTTGGACCTTTTTTGTACTTTTATACACTGCGGACATGCCAGAAGATGAAAAATGAAATTACTACTTTTGCGGATGACACAGCTATTTTAGCCGTTCACGCAGATCCTGTACAGGCCTTTTTTTTAATTTACAAGAGAGTCTTAATAACATTTCAAATTGGTTTAGAACATGGAGGATCAAAATTAATGAAACAAATCATCACACATTATATTCAAACTTAATCGAAATTCTTTTCCTCCTGTTATATTAAACAATGTACAACTCCCTAATGCTACAGGAGTTAGCTATTTAGGCATACATTTAGACAGCTAACTGACGTGGAAAGAAGACGTTGGACAAAGAGGCAACAACTAAATTGGTATCTTAGACGTAAATCAAAACATACCATGGACAACAAATTATATTGATATATAAATCTATTTTGAAACCTATTTGGACATATTGTGTGCAGCTGTGGGGGTCTGCATGTAAATCAAATATAAACATTATGCAAAGATACCAATCCAAGACATTAAGAAAAATTGTAAATGCCCCCTAGTTTGTTTCAAACAAAACCCTACACAAAGACCTTCAAACCCCATCTATTGAAGAAGATATAACCAAAATTAATAAGAAGTATGTTGAAAAACTAGAAAATCATCAATTATATTGCTGTTAACTTGCTATACAATGCTAATTTCACTTATAGATTGAAAAGACGTTCCATCTTGCCGCTTGGATTTCCGACATGAAGCATATTTACATAAAATTAATTGTTTGCTATAAATAAACTACCAATTTTTACTGCCAGCAGTGGCACGCACTAAAAACGAAAATTCACGTTAATATTCCATTTGTTCTTTTATACTATTTTCTTATTGTTTTGTATTTAAAAAAACAGATTGTAAATAAAGTATTGAGTTAAAAAATTCTTCAACAGCCAGTTAGTAAACAACAACATATCGGCCGTTCCTCCCCACGACCATATTTTGCCTCGTAGTCGAAATAGTTATATTGTCATTGCTACAGTTAAGCCTAGGACATCAGAATTCAAATCTCATTTAGATTTCTTAGTTTATTCCAAATTTACAGAGAGTTTATTTGGCAATGTCTTGTTTGATTATACCAAACAAATTTTCTCAAGTGTCTCTTTAGCAGATCAATCATACAATATTCTCAAAAAAATAGACATGATCTTGGGAGAATAATTCTTTTGGGATGTTTTATACAATGGAACGGTTCAATTATCAGATAAACGCTCTACCTTGAGAGAAACAAAACTTGGCGGGATTTTCACAAGGTAAAATGGAGATAACTAGACCCCTATGTGATGACAGTAATATCTATGTTACATTATGACTGGATGCATTGGATAAAAATATCCAACGTTTCTATAGATTAGACGATTGCGAATCTCAGTCTACATTGGCCGTAGAGGACTTCATGTGCGAACAGCGTTTTCAAAAAAACACTAAAAGTCTGTTGCAATTAGTGGAGGACTTAAGAACAGAAACATTCACATCAACATAAATAAATACCCCCGTCGCAGCAGACCTGCGTACTCAGCGAATTTCCAAATCAATAATATAATAATTATAATATATGACAAGTTTGGTCAAAATCTGTCGATAAACATGGGAATTATTTGCCTATTCTCCATAAGATTAAAATAAGAAAGAGTGAGTAGGTTTGCTGCTGTGAGGAACACTGAAAGTATACCATCAAAAATTTTATTTTTAACATTTATACCAACTTTTATCAACATCTGTCCATAAATAAAGGAGTTTGCCTAATCTCCATATGATTAACATGGGAAAAGAGTATGCAGGTTTGCTGCCATGATAAACACATAAACTATGATTTTTTAGCACAAATGTATGGATCTCAACCACATGAAGCTAAATATCAAGTTTTATCCAAAAATATTGATTAGTATGGGAAATATTAGTTTTTCCCTATCCTCCATAAGATTAACATTGGAGCCCCACAATACAACGTACTGTGTTTAGATTTTTTAATATCTCGGTAACCGTTGTAGATAGAGAAAAACTTTAAGGAACTTAATTGTGTAGTTTTTTAAGCTGATTCCAATGGTGAAATATAAAATTAGAAATTTTTAAAAATTACATGTGAAAAACTCAAAAAACCCCATTTTGGGGTACAAAACCCCCCCAAACTACCCGTTCCCATTGGCCGATATGTCTGGTTTACGAACTCGTCCGAGCATTTGTAGGAATACACGTCTCTACCAAATTTGGTCTCGATCGGACCATTTTTACGAGAGTTATCGTGTTCACAGACACATATATATATATATATATATTTGTTACTAATGTAAAAAACATTTAAAAACACAGTACCCTTTTAAATGTTTTAAATTTTAAATGTTTTTTACATTAGTAACAATTATAATAGTAGCCCTCCTTACCTTAAACAAGAAGATAAATATATATATATATATATATATATATATATATATATATATATATATATATATATATAAATTTTAACGACTATTGTTTTTGGTCTCTGGGCACCTAAAGAAGAAAAAATAACATGGTCTCGGGCTTAACTCTTGCCATGAGACCTACGGTAATAGCTTCTTCCCTATGGGAAATTCGCTAAAACAATCAACATCAACTCCCAAGTTGTGCCTCCTACCAGTACATGATGAAGAAGTATCACAGATTGGAATATTATCCAATACTTATATTTCAAGGGGGCTGGAATGTTAGAAAACAGCCTTTCTTATAATAGTAGGTAGATACAAATGACCACATGTTTCTTATGGTAACAATATTATGTAAATACTATAATTTTTTAGTTCAATCTTGTCAAAATTAAGCCTTTTCTTGATATAACCCTTTTTTTAACAATTTTTAACTAATCAATCCCCATAATTTAATATTTCTTTATGTTTTGTATAATCAAAACTATTTGGACCTGTGCACAAATTGGAAAGGTTACCCTAAGTGAAAATATATAGTAATAATAGTCGAGTCTTGTTGTATCCTGACACTCGGTAAGGTTTGAACTTCTCTTTGAGTTGACATTGGCAACGCCGAAACACACATTCATGAACTTCTTGCACAATTTCTTTCTAAATTTCATTTTCTTTTCTTATAATTATTTTTTTCTGATAGTGAATATAACAAGTAATTCAAATAAAAAATTGTTATTAATACTTTTTTAGGAACGCTTACAATAATTGATATGTTAGAAGAAAACCACATTTTCTCATGAAATACACCATCAATGTGACTCAGATCAGTAAAAACGATGGAAAGTGAATACAAATGTCCTGAAATGGTCGGGGCTGCGTTGCCAAACTGTGCAATCTGGAATGCCAGGTTGTAACGTGACGACTATAGTAGTATGATAGGACAGTAAATATTTAATAAATAGGTAAAACTTATCAGGTTTCACTCCGAGAAGCATTTACATATATCAATCTATTTCATTTGTGTGCAATATTGTATTTTTAACAGCAATAACTACAATAGTCAAATAGAAACCTGTTAAAACGTATAGCTGATAGTGTTGACCTGAAACTACTATCATGAGTAAAATATTCAACACCTTTTGACACTACCAGTACTACCACAAATTTTTAAAGTTTATAAAAGTTAAGTAATTTTTGGACCGTTAAAACGTTTCCTAACGTCGGTTACGAAAAATCTACAATGACACATACTTTCCCATTTCAAAATTACTTAAAACATTTCGTACATTCAATGAAACCTTCCTTACCTTAAATTTTTTATGAGTATCATGGACTAATTTACTGTTTCAAAAACATACAACTTTTCACATACTTGTTCTAAAAGTTAGAGAATTTTGGGAAGACTCTCGTCTCCCCACTGGCACGCGTTTTTTGTCCTGTTGCTTCATGTTCTAAGGGACATACGTAAGGGAAATGGAGCAGGCATCTCCAGGGTGCAAAATCTCGTTCGATTCCTGGTATAATGACGAGGTTATTTCCCACTGGAGGTAGAAGGTCCTGCCATCTTGCATGACCTCCCACGTGGAAGAGGCCGCCTCTCCTATTCTGAACAGATGTGGAAAGAAGAAATTCCTGGAAAGTGAAGTGGGGAAGATCATTTGTGTGAGGATTTGGTGGAAATTTAAACAATACAACACACAGTCAATAACTGTCCTTTGCTAGGCTGATTAGTAATTCTTCACAATATGTATGATCCTGTGCTGACTTGGATTAGGGAATCTGATTTGGCTCTGTAATTCGATGTTTCTGAGGAGTGATTTTGTCTTTGTTTTATGTCTTGCCGAAAATCTTTACGGAGGGTGTATTTTTCTTTTTATCTTTTAATTCCCCCCCCCATACAATGGCTGGTGACTGGCGAGAAAGCCATACAAAATGTCCTTCAATATTTTCTGACGGTCAAAAAGCTCTGGGAGCACCAGAATCCTTCAGGGCTAAAGCTCTAGAACTGGATGGGACAACGACGTTTCAAGTTATCAGCTTCTGTAGTTGGTACTGCAGTAATCGGAGTTGGGTGAAGCTTACTTTTAAAAAAATACATCCTTTACAAAAGCTCCTACAGCATCCCTATAAAAGCTCAATCTACAGTCAACATCACAATAGCTTGTGATGAGTCTTGATTGCAATGATGAGCTGTCCAACAGGCCTTCAACGCTCTTTGGGGTTTTCTTGTGTTTCTATGTTTCAAGTCATCAGTTTCTGGACTCGGGACTGCCGTAAGTGGAGTTAATCTTCGTAGAACAAACCTACAGAAAACTCAATCTTTACTGCTTCTACGATTCAAGTCATCAGTTTCTGGGCTCGGGACTGCCGTAATTGAAGATGGGTGAAGCTTATTCTTCGTAGAACAAACCTACGTTAACTAACGTTATAAAATAATTTGACAAACACCATTAAAAGCAGCTCAAAGAATAACACAATAAATATATTTCTTCCATATTTTTCGACAATTTTTTATGCAACTTGGTATGCAGCGTGAATCTATGTCACCAAATAAAATGCATTGAAAAAAAATTATTACAGATGATGTACTGTATATCCCCTAAAACTTTAATAATATTGAAAATATGTAAGAATGTGATTTTTAGTTTCTATCTATTTACATAAAATAAGGAGAAAGTATTGTTTCCTTCAAAAATTTTGAATTTAAGTTCAGAGTGTATTATATTTATCTCCATTTTGAGGGTCTCTGGATAAAAAGTGTTTTATGGATTAATGGCCGTCTGTCTGTGTAAGGACCCAGAGGCTTTTCTTAATAAAATTTGAATATTTTATGAAATTAGATAGTCATGTGCACTTTGGCTACATTTCAAAATATTTTTTTATTTTAAAAATTTTTTTATGGTTTACCTCTAAAACTCTTAAATAACTCTTAACCCTTTGAAGAGTACTGTATTTTTGTCAAAATAGTATTGACGTTTTAAAACATCTTTTTAATGGATCTGCAAAAAGGAGTAGCGGCATTTTAAAACGTCATTTGACGAAATTTGTTCAAATACATATCTATATACATATAACCTTACACAGATTGATTCTTAAGCTATAAATTGATAATTAAAGACAAGTAGATACGTGGAACATGTACATTGGTGTATTCGGTAGGTTGTGGGTATATGTAATCTGCGGAGGGTTTCTTAGGTGGGGGGGGTGGTCGTGGCGGGAAGTTTCGGCGGAAAAAGTGACGGCGTGGCTTGAAGTTTTATTAGACCGGTTATTTATTAGCACTTAATAAAAGTGAAAGCGTTCTACACACCCCTATTATTGACGCCTGTATCTCTGTAGTTGTATTTGTTTGCTAAACATCACTCGGTGCTTTCTTTAGTTATTTTGATTGAAGATTTGAAAATTAAAAAATTGATTGAAAAAAGTTCTAAAATGTTTATTTGAAGGTATTTTGAACCTAAACACATATCTAACTATATTTACTCCATGTTGCAATGTAATTCAGTGAAAATTGAAAAATTTCTTTTTACTCTTTTGAGGTGTGTTTTGAGTTTTCATTCTTACTTCTTAACAGCTCTAAAATAATGACGTTTTAAAACGTCGTTCCTCCTTATAGGGTTAAATAAACAAATAAAAACTCTAAAAATCTGCTCTAACAGTTGTTATTAAAATAATTTCATAGTTTATAGTTGTGACACCACCCATATGTCTGTAAAAATGGTGCAAAGGTTATTTTGCCTTTAAAATTTTTCTGGAAAATTATAAATTTGTAAACTAACATAACCATTTCGGTTAAATCCAGTTCAAAAAGATAAACAAATTGTTATTTGAATCATTAGTCTACGACTAACGGTTCCAGAGCAAAGTAAAATTTACTGTCGATGGTAAACGCAGTACGTTGTCTGAGAGCACCCAATGTTATTATCTTTATACTAGCCAAAGTACCCGTTCTTCGCACGGGTTAAAAAGGCTGAAGGTGTAGGCTCTACTGATACATTTAAGTTATTGTTAATTAATTCTTCATTGTTTACAAAATGACAAAAAACGAGTGTCTACAACATTTCAAAGTAACATCTGTCAAATATTGGGAGAGGATAAGGATTAACGTAATAGAGACAGTCGTCGGAAATAAAACTTAAAATCTACCATTCCACTATTTCAAATAATTCACTAATTTCGATCCAGCAGTTTATCTGAAAAATCAACTTAATTTCTTCTTATTCCCGAACTGTCAAAATATAGTGCAAACGGATGTTGTCACTAGAAAATGTAAACATTAAAACCTAGGACGGTCACGGCAGCTCTTTCTTCTTCTTCCCGAATTGTCAAATTTGAGTGTTCACAGCTGTTGACATTCAAGTAATTTTATGTTTTCATTCTTTGAAAATGTAAACATTGAAACTTAGGGCGTTCACAGGGCGTAGCCCGAGAGGATTTTAAGGAAATGAGTATGCCTATATGTTGCATGAGTTTAAGATCTACCTTTCTGTAAAATTTCAAACCGGTCGGTTCAGTATTTTTCGCATTTACTTGCCACAACAAACACACAAACAAACATACTGAAACCACCTCTTCTTTATAATATTATAGATTTCAAAGAGCGTTTTACATAGGCCTAACTGTAAATAAAAAATATCCCCGTCGCAGCAGACCTGCGTACTCAGCGAATTTCCAAATCAATAATACGGCAATAATAATACATTGTCGGTCGGTTCATCGTTAATAACGTGAAGGTCAATAGTGAACAATTAATGGTGACAATTAGCAAAATGAGTGTAAACAAAACAATTTGTCACATGGCAATTGTTTCCCAACTCTGTTGATCTAACGACTAACTTTCTATTTTAGGATGATAAAATAGCTCGATGAAACCCACAAACAAACCCACAAACAAACATACAGAAACCATATCTTCTTTATAATATTACAAGATAGATAAATAAACTTTTAAATGAGAGAGTCAGTATAGATTCAGGAAGGACAAAAGTATTTTGGATGCCCTTTTTGATGTTAGCAAAGTTTTAACACGTTCAGTGCGATGGAGTCTACGCGGTGTACGGTCGCGTGCGGGACGGATCGCATTCTCGCGCAACATTAATTTGGCGCTAAAATATCAGCTGATCGTTCATTTAATGTGTTTCCCCGCTACAGCGTATTGTTGTTGATGAGTTTGGTTACGTTTTTGTGGTAATCGTTCGTAGTTTTGCGTGTGTTCGTAATACTAAAAATAATGGATGAAAATCAAAGACTAGTGTTAAAAATTGTGTTACTCTAAATACAGTTTATTTTTAAGTATCACACAGGCTTACAATTTTAACTTAATGTTTCGTAATGAATGTTCAATTCAAAATACAGCCTAAATACTTGTATTTATGTTTTTTTTATATTGTAAAATAAATTCAATATATACTTATAATCTTGCAGTTTGACCTTTTATTTTTGTTTTCCCAAATACAGATGTTTCACTATTCATTCTAAAACATATTTAGGTCTTTGTAGAAATTGATTCATGCGCGGACGCCTGTGGGCATCCGCATCATTCAATACCAAAACTATTAAAATTTCTTGCTGGTGGCTGTGGACACCCATAGGCATCCATACGTAATTTTCATATACATTGACTATATTACACATTTAGTACACAAATATACTTAATTTTAAATGCCTTTGAAAAAATAATGATGCAGCTCCTGGGGAAAGGCTTGCGAATTCTTCCATAGCAGTGAACGTGTTAAATGAATATTTCTGAGGATAGCCGGACAATGTTATTCCTGGATCTTAAAAAAGGCTTTGACTCAGTTAAGTTGATTAGTATATTAAACCTCATTGGAATCAATTGAACCTCTGTTGATTGATTCAGGAGCTTCTTGTCTGACAGGTCCCAGAAGGTTTGCATTGACGGTTATTACAGCAGGGATATTCCAATTAATTTTAGTGTCACTCAAGGAAATACTCTTGGGCCAGATTTATTAGCGAATTTCCCATAGGGAAGAAGTTATTACTGTAGGTAATAACAAAAAAAGGTATTGGTTTTTTAATGTAAAAAAATCAATTTTTTTAAATTTTCAGCGAAAGCGATAAAAATAAAGTGGAACTTGACTAGTGCCATTGAAACCAGCTTAGAACTAAACAAATTAGTATTTTGAATTATTTGTCTACGACGAACGGTTTCAGAGAAAAGTTAAATTTACTGCCCATGATAAACGCAGTATGTTGTCTGAAAGCGCAAATGTTATTCTTATGGAGAATATTAAAACATTATTTATTCCTTATTTTCCAACTGTTTTCCATGAAATTTGGTGTAGTGTTAGGTCAAATCACCCAACAGAACCAACTCAAAAAAGCTTGGTATTACCTGGGGGGGGGGGGTTTCCTCATACAATTCGAAAAATTAATTTAAGTTTGTCTTTCTTGTGTTTATTTTCAGAAATGGGATGATTATTTTTGAAACGTTAAATCATTAAATGATATTTGGATACACTTTGAGGAACACGATAGTTTTATTACAGATTGTCTTTTTTAAATTTACTTAATGGTGAAAGTATGTGTCAGTCCACTAATACCGTTTATTCTTATATACTTAGCACTGATATTACTTTTTAAAATTTAATCCTCAAATGTTTCTGTCATATAAACAAAAGGATGAATAACAATAAACACTCGAAAATAACACCAACTTTCTCACCCTGAATCTATTAAACAACAGCCAACACACGTCGGACTTTAAAGAAACAGCATTTTAGACTTTCCATCCATACATTAAGCTAATTTTAAGTATTTTTGTTAGCATTTTATCGTCCTTTATCCGTGCCAGTGGGCAATGGAACTTTTCTATTTCTTATATATCATCATATTTACTCATTGTTCAATATAACTGAACAGATTGTGAATAAAAATTTCTAACAAATATTTAATTTCATATCATATTCTTCTGGAAACTATTAAATAAAAGATTTTTTCTAATTCTTCTACCTTTTTCCATGAAACTTGGTATGAATGTAAGACCTATGATTACTGGTATAACCCCAATAATTCTAACAATTATTTATAACTTGTTTTCTCTTGTTGTTATCTTAAGAATATGGATGATTGCAGCTAAGGGGGAAAATACATGTCAGTCCACTGAAAATGTTTCTTAAAATTTTTAAAAGATTTTAAAATGTTCATAGGAAGACATTAATTATTCATTCTTGTGCACGTTGATCCGTATTGGGCATGTTAGTTGACTAGGAGCAATTACAATTTTAAAATTTTTATAAATTTAAAATTAGATGAACAATTGATTAAAAAAGCTTTTGATTGATTGATGTAATTGTTTCTCGGTGCAAAAATATATTTGAACATTTGGTAAATACTCACTCTCCGTTATTGTCCAGCCAGTCGTGCAAGCTCTTGCCCTCCTTGGAGGCCTGACCTTCCGCGTACTTATGGGCCATATTGGCCAACTCATCTTTGCATTTCGAGTACCTGGAAAATTATTTAAAAATAAAATTATTTTATAACGCTTAACTTAATAACATTTTTGCAAACCAACATTTTGAATTTTTTGATAGAAAGTCGCAAGTGACAAGAAGTATACCAGGAGCCAAGTTGTTAAATTGTGAGATGTCCAGATGCCCAAAACATATATATTTTGAGTTCATATGATACATGATACTCTGTGCTGACCTTCCAGATATTATTCCTGGCCCATAGAAAAGCTGAAATATCGTATTCAGTAAAAATCTATTTAGTAAATAAACATACAAATACTGTATTATATGAAACTCTAAATTTACCCATATAGCAGCCATATTATTTTTTCACAACGAAAATTTTAATTCGAGAACAGCTTTTTATAATGAAATGAAAATTTGTATGTAGCTTTATCACCTTAAGACCTACTCGAAAATTGTTTTCCAATCATCATCCTCAAAAGGGCTACTGTCGAAAATTTAAAACCTAAATATTTTAATGAAAAAGAACTTCATGAAAAAAACAGTAGCGACTCACTTATTTTGAAAAATTAGTTTTTTTAAATTCTTATTACACCAGTTCATAAATAATACAACATAACAAAACTAATAAATAATCCTAATAAACCCGTATAAAACTGAAAACAAAAGTTTAAAGCAGCCAACAAACTTACAAACAAAGCATTCACTAACAATAACGCAATCGTTTGTTTGTTTTTTTTTAATCGTCAATTATTTGAGTCTTCGTGACGTCTTTTTAAGTGCGTAATTGTTTGTAAGTTTTTTGACTGCTTTAAACTTTTGTTTTCAGCTTTATACCTGATTAATCCGGATTACTGTATGTATTAATTGTGTTATGTTTTAGATATTAGTTGGCCTGAGGACGGGATCGATTCCAGATCCCGTCCTCTGGCGAACTTCAGGCGTGATGGGAAAGTCCACAATAAAAATCAATAGATAAATACAATTATAAATTCTAACAATGCGTAGAATATAAATTAGTACCTCTGCTTAGCTCCGACGGTGATCGAATTTTGATTTTCCCAATTCAGAGCTTCACATTCAATATCCTAGACAACACAGTGATGGTTCAAGATTAATTAGGATCCAAACGTAAATTTAAAATCAACACAAAACGTACTCTCGGTTTTCAATCATTTCCCATTTAATCAAAAGCAAATCCTTAAGGTAAGTTTAAACTTGTATACATGAATACATGTTAGAGATACTTGTTAAATGAACAAATCCCAAAACATTTGCTCACTCAAAAGCTCATAAACAATAAATTTTTTAATTACAGTCCACTCCCTCTAATCCGGACACCTCGGGACCAGACCCCAATCCGGATTTAAAAAATGCCGGACCATCAGGTGGTTTTATAAATATAAAAAATTACAACCTGTATTAGCGTACAGTATCTACATAAATCACATTTTAAGATGATTTTAAAGAGTACTTTTTACACATTACAAGTACATCTGTCATCATAAATAGGAATGAACATGAAATTATAAAGCACCGCAAATTGAACATTTACAAATTTATTTTACAGTATAAAAAAATATGGAACTCTCACTTTATATTAATAAGATTATCTCAAACGTATTTACTGTAACCTAAGATGAATAAAATCTTGTCTTTACAATACTGAACATATTATTAGAAATCTATTATTTTCTTCTGCTTTTTCGCTTAAACTGTTTTCTTGAACGCATAATCACGCCATTTCCTCATAAACATTACAACCACAGCTGATCTGTTGTAGAGCAACTGGCGACGTTGTTCCAGTCATGAGACTGCCCTTCCATCCACATGAGTCAAAATTCTCAAACCGACGTTGCCGTCTTCCGCTTCATTGAAGATCCATATCGAATGAAATTGTAAACTGAACTGATTTTTGTGATGTTATTTTTATATTTAGACTGGAAATCAACAAACACGTCCAATCCTGTCGATTTATGCCATGAGAAACTCGACCAAGCGCTGAAGACTCATTTCCAAGAAGTTGTCCGGACCATCCGACGTCCGGACTAGAGGGAGTCGACTGTATACATAGATAAAATTTAAACGAGGTTATAAAAAAATTTTAATCAAGGGAGAAAGTATGTTTTATTTCACTGATACCATTTATTTAGTTTAAATTTGTTTTCTTTTGTACAAATTTTTCTACCACATTTGGGAATTAGTCTAGATGTTATTACTGGGTATATAAAGTATGTCCCCGCAATTGGAGAGAGTTAAATACACTGGGTTCATTCATAGGGTAACATTATTAGTTCCAACAAATACACTAAACCTAGCTGATAGATTACCTTTTTGACCAGTTTCTCCTCTGATACAGTCCTGTCCGACCCTGACGGGTGGTAGTAGTCCACAGTCCCAGTCTGCGGCACCTGCTGAGTCTGAGTCACCCCCTCTGCTGGACTGTGTTGCTGACGCCAAGCACGAACCTCTGAAGCTGCGCCTTGGCCGCTATGACGAGAAGGAATCTCGTGTACCGTATTCCCTCCTTCATTAATTTTAACACCTTTTTTCTTCTTTGGGGTTCCTTCTACCGAGTTGACATCATTAGTTCGTCCGTCCTCTTGTGCTTGTGCACCTTCATTATTGCCAGTTAATTCAGGGTCATCAGGTAGGTAGTAGTACGCTTTACCAGTCTCTTGTGTACCCGTGTCTTCCTGTTGTGCAGGGGATTCTGACCTCTCCACATGTTTGGGGGAGTTATCTTTCTTAGGCGACTCGTACTGCACATTGGTACTGTCAATACCTGCCCTATCATTACCAAGCTTTTCCGTAGTGTCAAACGTAACCTTCTTCTTTTTATCTAGCACTTGCGGTTTTTTTGGCGGTTCTATTGCATTAAGTTTTTGCATGTCTGATTTTTCTGCTACTTCAGCTTCAGGGTTTCCAAAGGTATTCTGGAACAACGTATTAAAACGGGCATCATGGTCGCGCGTCTCCGCATCTCCTTGTGGTTTTGGGTCGTAACTCACTCCATCTCTACGTGCACTTCTTGCTCTTCGTTCCCTGCGTTCCCTTTCAACTTCTTCTATATTATTAGAATCGTAGTTGGGATCGTATATGACGTAGTGGTCTATTTCATCGTTTATCCCAGCAGCCACTTTAAGTGTGTATCCGTGGTTGGGGTCATGTCTCCTGCATGACAAAACGGATAATATTGATTTATATTTATTAATATTGATTTATATCTGATCAAAAAATTAAAATTTTTTATCAGTGTTAAAAGCGTTATCACCGATTTATACCACAATAAAAGGAAACATATTTATTACAAAAAACATACTGTTACGTTACATATAATAGTTTTTTTTTCATAATAAGGCCTATGGTATAATTTTTAGTTTTAAGCAATTATATAATTTATTCCATATGATTAGATAGAATTGTGAGAGCATCAGGTCAAATACCCCCGTCGCAGCAGACCTGCGTACTCAGCGAATTTCCAAATCAATAATATAATAATAATATATGACAAGTTTTATAAAAATCTGTCCATAAACATGTGAACTATTTGCCTATTCTCCACATGGGAAAGAGTGTGCAGGTTAGCTGCTGTGTGGAACACTGAAAGTAGTCATTTCTAACATAAATAATTTTTATCTTAACATTTATACCAACTTTCATCAACATCTGTCCATGAATAAAGGCGTTTGCCTATTCCCTATACAGTATGATTAATATGGGAAAAGAGTATGCAGGTTTGCTGCCATTATTAACACATAAACTATGATTTTTAAGCATAAATGGATAGATCTCAACGACATGAAGCTAAATATCAAGTTTTATCCAAAAATATTGATTAATATGGGAAATATTAATTTTTCCCTATCCTCCATAAGATTAACATTGGAGCCCCACAATACAACGTACTGTGTTTAGATTTTTTTATATCTCGGTAACCGTTGGAGATAGAGAAAAACTTTAAGGAACTTAATAGTGTAGTTTTTTAAGCTGATTCCAATGGTGAAATATAAAATTAGAAATTTTTAAAAATTACATGTGAAAAACGCAAAAAACCTCATTTTGGGGTACAAAACCCCCTCAAACTACCCGTTCCCATTGACCGATACGTCTGGTTTACGAACTCGTTCGAGCACTTGTAAGAATACACGTTTCTACCAAATTTGGTCTTGATTGGACCATTTTTACGAGAGTTATCGTGTTCACAGACACATATATATATATGTATATACATATATATATATATATATAAAATTTTTAACGACTTTTGTTTTTGGACTCTGGGCACCTAAAGAAGAAAAAATAACATGGTCCCGGGCTTAAGTCTCACCATGAGACCTACGGTAATAGCTTCTTCCCTATGGGAAATTCGCTAAAAAGGAGGAATCAACAATTAATGAAATTGAAAATTTCAGCTAAATTTATAGCACAATCCAATAAAATAAAAACCTTGAAACCAGTAAAAATATGCTGTAATTTACAAAAAAAAAGCTACAAAACAAAAATGTGAAACCTTTTTTTTTTAAATTTAACTAAAACTTTTATCTTTTAGCGAATTTCCCATAGGGAATAAGCTATTACCGTAGGTCTCATGGTGAGACTTAAGCCCGGGACCATGTTATTTTTTCTTCTTTAGGTGCCCAGAGTCCAAAAACAATAGTCGTTAAAATTTTTATATACATATATATATATATATATATATATATATGTATATATATATGTGTCTGTGAACACGATAACTCTCGTAAAAATGGTCCAATCAAGACCAAATTTGGTAGAGACGTGTATTCCTACAAGTGCTCGGACGAGTTCGTAAACCAGACATATCGGTCAATAGGAACGGGTAGTTTGGGGGGGGTTTTGTACCCCAAAAAGGGGTTTTTTGCGTTTTTCACGTGTAATTTTTTAAAATTTCTAATTTTATATTTCACCATTGGAATCAGCTTAAAAAACTACACAATTAAGTTCCTTAAAGTTTTTCTCTATCTCCAACGGTTACCGAGATATTAAAAAATCTAAACACAGTACGTTGTATTGTGGGGCTCTAATGTTAATCTAATGGAGGATAGGGAAAAATTAATATTTCCCATATTAATGAATATTTTTGGATAAAACTTGATATTTAGCTTCATGTGGTTAAGATCTATCCATTTATGCTTAAAAAGCATAGTTTATGTGTTTATCATGGCAGCAAACCTGCATACTCTTTTCCCATAATAATCATATAGGGAATAGGCAAACTCCTTTATTTATGGACAGATGTTGATGAAAGTTGGTATAAATGTTAAGATAAAAATTATTTATGGTAGAAATGCCTAATTTCAGTGTTCCTCACAGCAGCAAACCTGCACACTCTTTGCCATGTTATTCTTATGGAGAATAGGCGAATAATTCTCATGTTTATGGACAGATTTTTTTAAAACTTGTCATATATTATTGATTTGGAAATTCGCTGAGTACGCAGGTCTGCTGCGACGGGGGTATTTTTGTTTCTTTATCATCAAATGTCATAATTTCTGTAAAAATCTAATGCAAATTCTTGTAATTTAATTCTTTAATAGCTTTATCATCAATAATATGTATAAATCTTTTTGGTAAGTATATACATTTTCCAATTAAACTATAATTATTATACCATATTTGTGTTTAATTCTTTCAAATTGTTCAATCTTATATCTTTCATTCAAAATTTAAACTTTTTAAAGTCTTTATAAGAGAATATAACTTTATAACCATTGAATTTTAATTCTCCAACATTATTAATCTCTTGAAACAATTCCAATTATTAAGGAAAAATCATATTACAAAATACCCCCGTCGCAGCAGACCTGCGTACTCAGCGAATTTCCAAATCAATAATATATTAATAATAATAATATATGACAATTTGGTCAAATTCTGTAGATAAACATGAGAATTTTTGCCTATTCTCCATAAGATTAAAATGGGAAAGAGTGAGTAGGTTTGCTGCTGTGAGGAACACTGAAAGTAGCCATTTATACCATCGAAAATTTTATTTTTAACATTTATACCAACTTTCATAAACATCTGTCCATAAATATAGGAGTGTGCCTAATCTCCATATGATTAACATGGGAAAAGAGTATGCAGGTTTGCTGCCATGACAAACACATAAACTATAATTTTTTAGCACAAATGTATGGATCTCAACCACATGAAGCTAAATATCAAGTTTCATCCAAAAATATTAGATAATAAGTGAAAAATTAATTTTTTTTAATCCTCCATAAGATTAACATTGGAGCCTCAAAAATACAACGTACTGTGTTTAGATTTTTTTATATCTCGGTAACCGTTGAAGATAGAGAAAAACTTTAAGGAACTTAATTGTGTAGTTTTTTAAGCTGATTCCAATGGTGAAATATAAAATTAGAATCTTTTAAAAAGTACATGGGAAAAACGCAAAAAACCCCATTTTGGGGTACAAAACCCCCCCAAACTACCCGTTCCCATTGACCGATATGTCTGGTTTACGAACTCGTCCGAGCATTTGTAGGAATACACGTCTCTACCAAATTTGGTCTCGATCGGACCATTTTTACGAGAGTTATCGTGTTCACAGACACACATATATATACATATATATATATATATATATATATATATATATATATAAAAATTTTAACGACTATTGTTTTTAGACTCTGGGCACCTAAAGAAGAAAAAATAACATGGTCTCGGGCTTAACTCTTGCCATGAGACCTACGGTAATAGCTTCTTCCCTATGGGAAATTCGCTAAAAGAAATATATATATATTTATATATCTAAAATTAAAGTTATTAGGTGTTTTTTATACTACCATTACAAAAAATGTATAAAAGAGAAAAATAAATACCCCCGTCGCGGCAGACCTGCGTACTCAGCGAATTTCAAAATAAATAATGTAATAATAAGTACCTGGTGATCGAGCTTTGCTCGTTTAGAATAATACATGTATTATAAAAATTAATTAGAAAAATTAAAACACCCTTATTACTCAATGAAAACATTTATGTGGTTTAAATAAAGCCAATTTAATACACCATAATTAATATAGCACTGAAAAAAATTATCCATGATGGGGATTGAACACGCGACCTTAGATTTACGAAGCCGACACGCTACCGCTGGACCACGGCGTTTGCCAAATGATTGTCGCCGTTTAAGGTCTTTTAGCCAACCTCAATTGTTTTAGCCGATCATTTACTGTTTATCCATACAGTTATTATTAGCCTGTGACCAACTGAATTTGTTATAAACGGAATGAGGATTGAAAAGCAAAAGAGAAATTTAATTTACACCTATTAATTGGTTTGTTACAGTAGCTTCAAGCAATAGAATGAATACGTTTTCTATAAAAACACGGAAGATTTTGGAAATACTTTTTTCTACTTTTATTTCGTACAGTTATGTTACACTTAAGTTTTTACAAATTGGTTAGTAACCTGATAATTTTGCATTTATTACATACATAAAATAAATATGTATGAAAAACCTCTATTCACATATTGTTTCCCATCGTCTCCAATCAAGAACTGTCAAACGGTTATAAACAGATGTTTTGGTTTGTATTGTTTACATTTGATTCTCCATATAATGATGCATTTTTAGATTTTAAACTTAATATTACAAGAAAATACGAATTTTCCTGGACATTAGACCTATCTAGAACTTATTTTCTACTCGGAAATTAGTTATTTCCAAAATTTAAAGAGTGCTGTTTTCGAGATTCGTGTGCAAATATATATACAAACCTTGCTCGTATTATAGTATTGGATATATGACAAGTTTGGTCAAAATCTGTCGATAAACATGAGAATCATATTCTCCATAAGATTAACATGGGAAAGAGTGAGCAGGTTTGCTGCTATAAGGAATACTGAGAGTAGGCATTTCTAGCATAAACTATTTTTATTTTGACCGATTATACCAAGTTTTATCAACATCTATTCATAAATAAAGGATTTTGCCTATTCCCTATATGATTAACATGGAAAAATAGTATGCAGATTAGCTGCCATGATAAATACATAATCTATGATTTTTAAGCATAAATAGATTCTTCTCAACCACATGAAGCTAAATATCAAGTTTTATCCAAAAATATTGATTGGTAAGTGAAATATTATTTTTTTCTTATCCTCCGTAACATTAACATTGGAGCCCCTAAAATACATCGTACTGTGTTTAGATTTTTTAATATCTCGGTAACCGTTGGAGGTAGAGAAAAACTAAGGAATTAAATTGTATAGTTTTCAAGCGCATTCTAATGGTGAAATATAAAATCTAAAAGTTTTTTTAATTACATATGAAAAACGCAAAAACCTAATTTTTGAGTACAAAACCCCCGTTCCTATTGACTGATATGTCTGGTTTACAAACTCGTGTAATCAAATGTAGGAATAAACGTCTACCAAATTTGGTCCCGATCGGACCGTATTAACGAGAGTTATCGTGTTCACAGTCACACACATATATACATATACAGGGTGTTTCAGAATTCACTACAAATACTCAAGGACATTGTTCCTGGGTAAGAAACATATCTAAATATCATGTTAAAATGGTCCGTAAGTCTTTATAGTTACTCACACAGCCTCCATTTTATTTTTTCACTTATAATTTTTTTCCTGAATAATGTTTAAATGTAAGGAATTGAAACTATGCCCATACATTTATGACAAATAGACAAAGCTACAAAAAAGTTATGACGATTTTTCAAATTCATAAAACAAAATGGCAGCCATTTAAAATTTTGTTTCTTAAATAACTCGTGAACCATTGATTTAACACAGAAAATTTACAAGAATAACGATTTTTAGGTGATGTAATTACAAATCGATTGACACCAAATTGTTTTAAATTAGACAAATATTAACTGAGATATGGCAGCTTTAGTGATAAGTGACCGCTAGAGCTTAGATGCAGTGCATGTAAAGGAATGTGACTAAAGTCTGCCATAACAATTGCTTTGTATGTTATTTGTAGGTTATTTTAGATTACTTCAAACAATAATAAAATGTCACATAACCCTCTTGGTCTTGGCATAAGTTTAGAATAACTGTAGAGGAAATGACTACAATGAGTAAAATAATAAATTTTCAGGCAAGAATAAAATCAGATGATTAGTTTGTGAAAAAGTATTTTGACTTTTACCACAGCTGATATAAAGGTTTGGGAGTTTTTTGTGAAATTTAATGACAGTAAGCAGACAGAGGCATTGTTGTGGCAGACTTTTAGTCGCATGCCTTGACATGCACTGCAACTAAGCTCTAGCGGTCACCTATCACTAAAGCTGCCATATCTCAGTTAATATTGATCTAATTTAAAACAGTTTGGTGTCAATCAATTTGTAATTACATTACCTAAAAAAACGTTATTCTTGTAAATCAACGGTTCACAAGTTATTTGAGAAACAAAATTTTAAATGGCCGCCATTTTGTTTTATGAATTTGAGAAATCATAATTTTTTTGTAGCTTTGTCTATTTGTCATAAATGTTTGGGCAAAGTTTCAATTCCGTACGTTTAACCATTATTCAGGAAAAAAATATAAGTGAAAAAACAAAATGGAGGCTGTGTGAGTAATTAAGGAACAATGTCCTAGAGTACTGGTAGGGAATTCTGAAACACCCTGTGTATATAACAATTTTAACAACTATTGAGACCTACGGTAATAGCTTCTTCGCCATGGGAAATTCGCTAAAAGCTAGGTGGTAGTGATGAGAAATATTGGCCTTAAACACTCACACTTACAACACTACACTAAATACAAAATCATTTATTTTGATTATAGAACTATGGTCTAATTTAAAGAAGTATATTATTTTTTTTTAAGGTATGAGGAAAAAGGATAAAACATTTATTTAACTAGGCCGCACACTCGGTGTGTCAAGCGAGGTCACTGGAATTTATGAAAGAAAGAAATCTAGTTTTATCATAAAATGGATTGTTTTTAGAATTATGGTATCGTTTAAAAGATAAAATACCCCCGTCGCAGCAGACCTGCGTACTCAGCGAATTGCCAAATCAATAAAATAATAATAATAATATATGACAAGCTTTATAAAAATCTGTCCATAAACATGAAAATTATTTGCCTATTCTCCATTAGATTATCATGGGTAAGAGTGTGCAGGTTAGCTGCTGTGAGGAACACTGAAAGTAGGCATTTCTATTATAAACAATTTTTATCTTAACATTTATACCAACTTTCATCAACATCTGTCCATAAATAAAGGAGTTTGCCTATTCCCTATATGAATAACATGGGAAAAGAGTATGCAGGTTTGCTGCCATGATAAACATATAAACTATGATTTTTAAGCATAAATGGATAGAACTCAACCACATGAAGCTAAATATCAAGTTTTATCCAAAAATATTTATTAATATAGGAAATATTAATTTTTCCCTATCCTCCATAAGATTAACATTGGAGCCCCACAATACAACGTACTGTGTTTAGATTTTTTAATATCTCGGTAACCGCTGGAGATAG
The DNA here is from genome assembly GCA_023375725.1 of Nephotettix cincticeps. NCBI lineage: Eukaryota > Metazoa > Arthropoda > Insecta > Hemiptera > Cicadellidae > Nephotettix > Nephotettix cincticeps. The sequence goes on from CM041786.1 coordinate 150,276,644, forward strand.
AGAAAAACTTTAAGGAACTTAATTGTGTAGTTTTTTAAGCTGATTCCAATGGTGAAATATAAAATTAGAAAATTTTAATAATTACATGTGAAAAACGCAAAAAACCCCATTTTGGGGTACAAAACACCCCCAAACTACCCGTTCCCATTGACCGATATGTCTGGTTTACGAACTCGTCCGAGCATTTGTAGGAATACATGTCTCTACCAAATTTGGTCTCGATCGGACCATTTTTACGAGAGTTATCGTGCTAACAGACACATATATACATATATACATATATATATATATATATATATATATATATATATATATATATAAATTTGAACGACTATTGTTTTTGGTCTCTGGGCACCTAAAGAAGAAAAAATAACATGGTCTCGGGCTTAAGTCTTACCATGAGACCTACGGTAATAGCTTCTTCCCTATGGGAAATTCGCTAAAAGATGTATTAATTACACCAAATTTATCAAAAATATGGGTTTTATTAAAAATGAAACAAAGTGACAAAAATTGTCAGTAGATAAACTATAGGTAAGAGCGCCCCTAATCGGCAATTTTTACCATATTAATAATTACAAAAACACAATTTTAAGCTCAAAATCTTTTTGGTAAAGTAATATTTGGACATCTCATTTTGCTCAGTTCAAAATTACCCTTATATCATATCCAATCTCTTGCCTGATATTATACAACGTCATTTTTATGAAAATTTCACAAAGCACAGGATTTCAAAATCCTAGACCCTCACAAAGCAGCTTATAACTAAGGAGCTAGGTTTTTTCCAATATTTTGGGCTACTATTTTTCGGAAAAAGTGCCGATCACCATTGCCTTGGTGAGATCAGTCATAATTGATGTAAAAAGAAAGTGTTGATGTCAAAAGATACTTAGTTATTGAGATATCTAAGATTTTCTATTCTTAAGTGTAATGGAGGAACAAACGCAGTGGTTCATAACACTGACACACAATACAAGAGCAAACAATTTGTAAAAATCCAACCCTTATTCATACCCAATCTACTGCCTGATATTATAAAACATCATTTTAATGGAAAGTAAAATAAAATTTTAAAAGCACACACCTTACAGGGTTCGAAATCCTAGACAGGCACAGCGGCTCATAAACACTAACACACACTACAAGAGCAAACGATTTGTAAAAATCCAAACCTTATTCATATCCAATCTTCTACCTGCTATTATACCACAACATTTTTATGAAAATAAAACCAAATTTCAAAAAGCATGCACCTTACAAGATTCGAGAAACCTTGCGCGTGCCGAGTCCCACGGCCCAGCGCTGCTGCAACACTCACACCAACATCAACACCTGCACCTAGCATGATTATTAATGTCCATCTATCCCACTATTATTATTAGCATTAATTCATGACCTACTTAGAAACCCTTACCACTTAACATACAACTCTCCTTTCTGTTTAACTACTTTCTCCACTAAACAAATGTCCTTATGTTTCGTCTTTTGTAATTATTCCTTATCAAATCCACCTCTTATTATATTACCTCTAGGCCTTGTATTTTTACTTCTAACTTCCTACTAAACACATATTCTATATCTCTCACTTTAAATTTTTTTGTTTTTCAGGTTTATTTTTGCACAATTGACTCAACCTCCTATATATAGCCTTTAACAGTATTTTGGCTCCATACCTATTGTCCTTATATACTTTTCAATCAACTTTAGAAGCAGACAATCCTCCAAGTAACCAATAATTCTGCAATTGCAGTTTTAGTAGTAGAAAACGTGTGATAGTGATTACTCTTTCATGAGAAATTGAAACATTCTTTAACATTATCAGATTGAAAATTCTTGACACCAGGTAGAAGGATTGTTTTAATGTTAGCTCTCATAGAAAAAGTATCTACGTGAAATGCACTCAAGGATAGTCATCTACACTCACTCGAGTTCATATGTCCTTCAAATCACTTGTACTTGTACTGTATATGTTTTCAGCTATATATAACTGCTATGACCTAACTAAAACACACAACAAGAAAATGAATCAAATGGTTGATGTTGTAGTCAGGTTCTTCATTCTTTGACAGCAAGGTAGAGATGCCCTACAATGCACACCAAACATGTTTTTAAATTCCTAAAGTTTTAATTGATAGAAATATTTCGTTTGGCTATGAATTATAAGGTCACAATTTTCAGTATTTTACGAAACCAACATCACTATGTAACATATTACTGTCATTATTTATATTTAGTTATTTAAATTCATGTCTTTCAAATTGTTTTTAATTTAGATGTCTTGTTTAAAAACAATGTTGAATACATCAGATCATAGATCAAGTTTGTGTCAGTTCAAATGAACATGCCAACTTGTTGGAACAAGAGACAAGATATGTTTTATTGATGATATTTAATTTTAACTGCTTCATCCGACCTATAGCGTTTTAGACCCTTAGTTGTTGGATACTTGCAATATATATTTTTAAAAATATTGAATGCAACAGATCCTAGATCATATTCATGACAGTTCAAATGACACATCAATTTGTTGAATCCTATCAAGGTATGTATATTGGTTGTATTTAATTTTAACCTTTGATGTTGTTTCTAGCTTACCTTATAATATTATGTAAGACAGTCTTGTACCTTTCTCAATGTATCTAAAGACACTGTCGAACATAACAATACAATAGGAGAGCAATTTAAATTTGGTTAATTATTATTAAAGTATTATTAAAACACTGTAAAATATAACACCCTTTTAATTTGACTTCTCCCAACTAAAAAACCAAAATATCAACATAAACAAACAACATCAGCTGATCAGCTGATAATTTTACAATAATATAATTTGACCAGTTAATTGCAGCAAACTGACAGAAGGTTATTCTTACACTTTTCCTCCGCCATCGTCAATTGCCCCTTCTATTCGACACAATTGGTTTGCGTGTTTCCTTCGTATTAACCCTCCACAAATCACTTCAAAATTAATATAAACCATTGCACTTTTGTACTCTTCCTGCCTTCCACCCCGGACAGTTTTTCATTTTTAGCGAATTTCCCATAGGGAAGAAGCTATTACCGTAGGTCTCATGGTAAGACTTAAGCCCGAGACCATGTTATTTTTTATTCTTTAGGTGCCTAGAGACCAAAAACAATAGTCGTTAAAATTTTTATATATATATATGTATATATATATATATATATGTATATATTATATATATATATATATATATATATATGTATGTATATATGTGTCTGTTAGCACGATAACTCTCGTAAAAATGGTCCGATCGAGACCAAATTTGGTAGAGACATGTATTCCTACAAATGCTCGGACGAGTTCGTAAACCAGACATATCGGCCAATGGGAACGGGTAGTTTGGGGGGGTTTTGTACCCCAAAATGGGGTTTTTTGCGTTTTTCCCATGTACTTTTTAAAAGATTCTAATTTTATATTTCACCATTGGAATCAGCTTAAAAACTACACAATTAAGTTCCTTAAAGTTTTTTTCTATCTGCAACGGTTACCGAGATATTTAAAAAAATCTAAACACAGTACATTGTATTGCTGGGCTCCAATGTTAAATCTTATGGAGGATAGGGAAAAATTAATATTTCCCATATTAATCAATATTTTTTGATAAAACTTGATATTTAGATTCATGTGGTTGAGATCTATTCATTTATGCTTAAAAATCATAGTTTATGTTTTTATCATGGCAGCAAACCTGCATACTCTTTCCCATGTTAATCATAAGGAGAATAGGCAAACTCCTTTATTTGTGGACAGATGTAGATGAAAGTTGGTATAATTGTTAAAAATAAAAATTGTTTATGGTAGAAATGCCTACTCGCAGTGTTTCTCACAGCAACAAACCTGCACACTCTTTCCCATGTTAATTTTATGGAGAATGGGCAAATCATTCTCACGTTTATCGACAGATTTCGTCCAAACTTGTCTTATATTATTATTATTATATTATTGATATGGAAATTCGCTGAGTACGCAGGTCTGCTGCGATGGGGGTATTTTTACCCACAACTCTTCACCCTCGCTGAAGGTTCTGGTAATGTTTTTCGGTTGTTCTCGCTGTTGTTGCCAGAGCTTGAATTCCATTTCTCTTCTCAGATTCGGTTTAAAATTCTCTAATGTTGTAGGTAATCTCCTACATAAAAACATTTCTGACGGAGCTCGGCCAGTTGTCTTCTGTGGGGCATTTCTGTAGCTAAACAGAACATTCTGTAGTGCCAACGCGGGATCTCTAATTTCTTGTTTTGTGGCATTATAGCGAATTTTCAAGATTCGGATGTGCCGTTTTACGAACCCGTTAGTTCGGGGATGGTATTGGGTCGATCTTATGTGCTTAATAGAATGTCTCTTAAAAAATAGCTCCATCTCCTTAGAAACTGTGGGCCATTGTCAGTGACTACTTGTGATGGAATCCCATACTTGTTCAACCAGCATCTTGGATTATTGAGGTTAATGTCATCATTCTTAAGCATTCGACTTCTGTCAATTTGGATAGTGCATCGATTCCCACTAACCACATCAAACCATCAACAGGACCTGCCAAATCTAAGTGGACTCTTTCCCAAACTCTCTCTGGAATGTTCCATGAATATATAGGAATTTCTTCAATATTCTCTTGGTTTTCCAATTTCCTAATTGTAACATCTGATGGTAGTTTCATTTTAAAAGCTAGCATCCATGGCAATCCGTACAAGGGTGATTCATTTCCATTGACCACTACAACATTCAGGGTCCTTAACTGTCCATTTACCTTTGCAGTAACTACACACTCACCTAGTACATCCAAGTTTGACCGGGATGGTGGCGACATCCTGTAATCCAGCTACTTGGAGGTCACGAATTGTGGATAGTTGTGAGAGATGGCGGTGGTTGTGGTGTTCTGTTGTGTGGATTAACGTCCGCTCTATTGAACACTACGTTAATCCACAAAGACCATCCTCATAATTAGACCAATTCGTAATTCAGAGGGTGTGGTTCGGATTCCACGTTAAACTGTAGGTCCCTTATTTGCCATCGGCTGTTGGGCTATTAATTAACAGTCCTGTCTAAGGAACATGTTGGCCTTAGTCAGTAACAAGACTACAAGATCACGCCACAATCATCCTTCATTCATTCCTCATTCATACTTGGCTTAAAATACCTACCTGGGTAGGTCGCCATTTCAGTTAAAAGTAAAGTATAAGTATAAGTTATTGTTCCCATATGAAACAAATTTCGATTTACACATCTTCAAATCAGGAGATCAAATCTTTGTTCCACCTCAATTAGAACTCGTGAAATCTTAACAGACTTCACCTCCAAGATCTGCAGTTCTTCCCCATCGGTTTCTGACTGGCAGTCTGAATCAGTAATTTTATTCATTCCCACTTTCTTTGCTTGGCACTGGTGTGAAAGATGTCCAGACCTTAGACAGTTTTTAAAATTTGGCATATTTTTTACTCTTTTTTTACATTTCCTTGAAAAATGACCTTGCTCCCCACCTGAGTAACATGTGGCATTTTGAGCTGGACAAAAATTATCACTATGCACATACCGCAACAAATACAACGTATCAAGTGTCCTTCCCTGTTGTTTGGCTTGCGTGTGGTCTCTGTTACTGCTTATTTCAGCTAATCAGGCTGATCAGCTAATAATTTAACAATAATATAATTTGACCAGTTAATTGCAGCAAACTGGCAGAAGGTTATTCCTACAGCTATATACAAAGTGTCCAGTTTAGAGGTATCAAGAAATAACTATCTCATGGCATTAAAATTTAGTTTGTATGCTAACATATCATAAATACAACTAAAAGAGTAAGGTTCAATATGATTACCAAAAGCTACTTTCAATAGGTCCAATTTTGATCTCCCTAACATTTCTAGCGTTATCTTCTCATCTACAGTCACAATCCTACACCCTTACCTACAAATAAATCAATGTACATAATAAATTGTTATGTGTTCTAAAATATAAATAACGTAAATATATTGAGTTTTTAAATAAAAATAATATAGTATATGAAGAAATTTATTATAAAAAAACTTTTGGTCGATATGATAATATTAAAGATGATATAAAAAATATCTACAAATGAACAATACATTAAAAATTTGTTTAATTTAACTATTGATTATTTTAAAGAATCAATAATGATGTTGGACAGTTCTAAAGCTAAAGAAGCTATAAAATATTATTTCAAATCAGAGAAAATATTTTATATGTAAACAGATTATTTTAAAGAGTTTCAAATTAAACAAGAACAATAATTATTGGAAAATATCGATTAGTTATTAAGTTTGAAGAAAACAATACATCTATAAAATAGCTTAACAAACAAGTTTTGTCAATAAATCATGATAAAATTATAATTAATTTTACCTCAGTAATAAAAATCTATTTAATTACGTTATACTTGCTGTATTCCTATATATAATTTGTTTACTAATATAATAATATAATCATATGTTTTTTAAGTTTTTATTTGTTTTTAACTGGAGGAATTTTGTAAAACAATAAAACAACTCTGAACATAATTCTATTCTTTTTATTTAATATTCAATAGATGGCGACGAGTACCTTTTATTTTTGAACCTTTTGAAGAAAATGAAGAAACGTGGAACAGCTACCTAGAACGACTCGAAATAGCTTTTTTATTCAACAATATCAGTGAAACGTGAAAAACAGTAACACTCTTAATGTTGTTGGTAAGAAAACATATGGAACACTAAGAGATTTGCTACATCCTAAGATGCCGACAGTGTGTTCATATAAAGAACTTATTCAATGTCTCACAAAACATTTTTCACCACTACCAAATGAGGTAGCAGAAGCATTCAAGTTTCATAACAGACGTCAACAGGAAGGGGAAAATATGCAAAGCTGAATCACAGAACTGAAAAGATTATCAAGATACTGTAACTTTGGGACCTACCTCAACACAGCACAACGAAAGCAATTTATACAAGGAATAAGAAACGAAGCTATTCAAACTAAACTGATCAGCAAATCAGTCTTGACTATGAAAAAAGCACTGGAGCTGGCAACTACGCTCGAGAAAGTCTACAGGATGCAGTGACCATCCAACGTAAAGCAGGTGACTTATCAGTTGGAATTGACAAAGTAAGTAGCAATATCAATCCTGATAAAGTTTGTAATAGATGTGGAAAATCACATAAAACACCTTGTCCTCATATTAACACCTTTTGTAATTATTGTAAAAAAGTGGGTCACTTTGCTAAAGTCTGTTTGTCAAACCCGAATGTAGTAATAAAATTGCTGACAAGAAAGTTTGGAAATCTCCCTACTCCTAAAAATGTTAGTTGTACAGCTAGAGTCAGACCTAACACACAACACAACACATAGACATGACTCCACGCATGATGTTTTTTATATTTTTTGTAATTTAAAATTTCAAATGATAAATCATGCTGAAGGTTTTCCTAAATGTTCAAGCAGCTACAATGGAATTAGACACTGGGTCTGGGGTATCAATCATGTCAAACTACAACTTTAAAAAAAAGGATGTTTCCAAACCACAGACCATTACAATCGAGTAATATAATTTTTAGGGACTACAATAAACATTGTTTTTCCCCAATAAACTATGGCAAAAGTTGATTATCGTGAACAAAGCAGTCTTACCTCTGTACATTGTGGAAGGAAACCGTGACACTCTGTTTTGTAGGGATTGGTTGAGACAAATTAAAATAAATTGGCAAGAAATGATCCAAATGGATTCATCATGCTTTCAAAATCTTTTAAAACAATACAAAATTGATCCTTTTGTTAAAAACATTGGCAAATTACATGGGTTAGAAGCACAACTTCATCTAAAACCAAATGCCAAACCTGTTTTTAAGAAAGCTCGTTCAGTTCCTTTTGCTCTCATTCCTAAGGTGAGTGAGGAACTTGATAGAATGGAAAGAGAAGGTATCATCTATAAAGTGGACTATTGGAGTTGGGCTACCCCAGTGGTTCCGATAGTAAAGGCTCTTCTTGTCCCGGAGTACCCAGCTCCAGCAATTGAGCAAATACTTTCTAAAATTGGTGACAGTGTAACTTACAATGAAATTGATGTGTCAGAAGCATTTCTGCACATGCCTATAAGAGAGTCAGACCGTTATTTGTTAACTATAAATACCCATAGAGGTTTGTATCAGTATAATAGATAACCATTTGGAATTTCTGCAGCGAAAAATTTCTGCAATTTGTCAAAAAGCAATGGAGAAGGTTGTCAAGGTCATAGAAGGTGTACAAGTCTTTTATGACGATATTGTTGTTTCGGGAACCACTAACGAGCAACATCTTTACCGATTAAAGCAGGTTTTTGAGAGGTTAAAACAATACAATCTTAGAATCAATAAACAAAAATCAAGCCTTATGGTAAATGAAATTTAGTATCTGGGAAATTAAAATTAGAAGCAAAGGGATATCCAAAACTCAAAAACTAACTGAAGCTATTGACCACTTGCCTCGCCCGTCAAACATACATAAAGTCAGACATGTCCTTGGTCTGATTAACTATTACAGAAGATTTATTCCGTACATAAGTGAAAAATTGTATCCCCTCATAAATCTCACCAAGTCATCTACGAAATTTTCTTGGTCCGAAGACTGTGAAAGAGCATTCCAAAACATTAAAGAAGAAATGAAATCTGAAATCTGTTCTTACTCATTTTGATCCTAAGTTACCACTCATCTTAGCTACAGATGCTAGCCAACATGGAATATCAGAATACCAATTAGACAATGTCGATGTTTTTGAAACGCAACAACTTCCAACTCTTCCCGTGTTAAGTAAACTTATAGCAGAAGAAACAAAAAACGACCAAGAACTATCAGAAATCTATGAGGCCCTTTACAAGGGAACGCTAATAAACCATTAGAGCGAGTTCAGAGGCACTGAATCAGAATGGACCTATTAACAAGGTTGCTTATTTAAAGGACAGCGTGTTGTAATTCCTAAACCTTTAAGAAAGAAAATTCTTCAGGAACTTCATGAAGCACATATAGGAATGGTTCAAATGAAAGCTTTGGCTCGTTCTTATGTCTGGTGGAAAAATGTAGATCGTGATATTGAAGAAATGGTTGTAAACTGCAAAAACTGTCAAGAACAACGCAATAACCAAACTAAAGTAGCTACTTTAGGATGCATAGCTACTTACATGGATGCACGGCTGTGCATCCATGGTCTACTCCTGAAAAACCTATGGAGAGAGTCCATATAGACTTCACCGGCCCATTCATTAACAGCTACTTTTTAATTATCATCGAGATGTTTTTAGTAAGTGGCCCGAAGTTATTCCGATGAAGTCTATTACTAGAGACAAAACCATAGACTGCTTGCGAACCTTCTTAAGCAATTTTGGTATTTCACACTTATTGGTTTCTGACAACGGTACAAAGTTTACTTCTTAATAATTAAAAAGCTTTTTGACACTGAATGGAATTTTCCATAAACGTTCTGCCCCATATCATCCGGCCACTAACGGGCAGGTCGAAAGGTATGTTAAAACCTTAAAACAATAGGTTCCCTAGGTCCATGAAAGATGAATTTGGTTCTCTGAATCAAAAGTTTCAAGATTTGTTATGGCATACTGAATTAGGAAAAAACCTAATACTGTTACGGGAACAATACCTGCTGACGTTTTCATTGGAAGACCATCAAGGTCAAGACTTGATTTGACATTTCCTAGATCTTCAAATAATTGCTTTAATGACCAGTCTACTCAACAATCTTGTGAGAGGAGCTTCAAAGAAGGAGACTGTATATTTCAGAATGTATGGAACACCACAAAAATGGAGATTCGGAAAAGGTCTACAAAAACTGGGCTTGTGCCACTATAATATAGAGTCCGGAAATTATACTTTTAGGAGACACATTGATCAAATCAGATCAGTCGGTTCTCGAATAAGCGGTGATCCTGAAGAAAACGATCACCAACCTTCTACTACTCAACCTTAAACACCTATGCAAAGGTCCAAGCCTCAGTTCCCGTATTAAGAAGAGGCTCCAGACACAGAAACCGGTTACATCAAAATCAATCAAAAAATTGAGGTGCTATATTCCTATATATAATTTGTTTACTACCCTATAATAATATAATCACATGTTTTTTAAGTTTGTATTTGTTTTTAACTGGAGGAATTTCGTAAAACAATAAAACAACTCTGAACATAATTTTCTATTCTCTTTATTTAATATTCAATATTACTCTGAAAGTTTTTCAGATACAACAACTGCAGATCAAATTAGTCTCACTAGCAGCAGTTAACTTATATCATAATGAAAATCTATATTTATTATTATATCATTTTTCGATCCTGGAATATTGACAGGAGTTTTGCAGTAACAATTACATACAATGGCCTATTTTCAAGAAATTCTGTTGGATTATAATATATTTTATTGCTGTTATGATAAATCTTTTTTATAACCTTGATACATTTGATATACAAGTGCAATTCTAAACTGTCCATCACTGTATTCATTAGGATAATAATGACCATTTAAGTATTCTGTGATATTTTTAATGTACATACAATCAAATTTTGAAGTATCATTTTAGCGAATTTCCCATAGGGAAGAAGCTATTACCGTAGGTCTCTTGGTAAGACTTAAAACCGGGACCATGTTTTTTTTTCGTCTTTAGGTGCCCAGAGTCCAAAAATAATAGTCGTTAAAATGTTTATATATATATATATATGTGTCTGTTAGCACGATAACTCTCGTAAAAATGGTCCGATCAAGACCAAATTTGGTAGAGACGTGTATTCCTACAAATGCTCGGACGAGTTCGTAAACCAGACATATCGGTCAATAGGAACGGGTAGTTTGGGAGGGTTTTGTACCCCAAAATGGGTTTTTTCGCGTTTTTCACATGTAATTTTTAAAAATTTCTAATTTTATATTTCACCATTGGAATCAGCTTAAAAACTACACGATTAAGTTCCTTAAAGTTTTTCTCTATCTCCAACGGTTACCGAGATATTAAAAAATCTAAACACAGTACGTTGTATTGTGGGGCTCCAATGTTAATCTTATGGAGGATAGGGAAAAATTAATATTTCCCCAATTAATGAATATTTTTGGATAAAACTTGATATTTAGCTTCATGTGGTTGAGATATATCCATTTATGCTTAAAAATCATAGTTTATGTGTTAATCCTGGCAGCAAACCTGCATACTCTTTCCCCATATTAATCATACAGGGAATAGGCAAACTCCTTTATTTATAGACAGATGTTGATGAAAGTTGATATAAATGTTAAGATAAAAATTATTTATGGTAGAAATTACTACTTTCATTGTTCCTCACGTCAGCTAACCTGCACACTCTTTCCCATGTTAATCTTATGGAGAATAGGCAAATAAGTCTCATTTTTATGGACAGATTTTTATAAAACTTGTCATATATTATTATTATTATTATTTTGATTTGGAAATTCGCTGAGTACGCAGGTCTGCTGCGACGGGGGTATTATTTGATAATTTGATCTAACTTTTGAAAAAATAGTTGTTATAAATTTTGTATTATAGATGTTTCTATAAATCTTTGTTACATCAAAACTAAATATTTTTCGGTTATCGGCTTTTGCTCAATTCACTGCCAATGATTACAGTGAAACAGTACTTTTTCTTTTATAGTTATTTCATTAATATAAATTTAATTTTACTTGTAGTTTTATACTCAATTATTGTAACTGTAATGAAAAAGTCATCAATTTTTTCCATCACCTAGCAAAGTAGTATCATCAGAAATTTCATCAGCCTTTATACTTTTCCATCTAAAGATTGCATTATTATCTTCAGATCTAACAAAACTTATATTAAATCCTCCTTTTATATAGAAACATTAACATTTACAAGGAATCCTAATTCAAAATCTAAAAGATTACCCACAGCTTTAAAAGATTTTTCAAATCTGATACAAATCAACAAACAATGTTAAATGCTGCTTATGTTCCTTTTTGTCCTCAACAATGAGGATATTCAATCTCAATATTAATCTATATAAATAAAATCAGGGTTTTGTCTGTACATTGCTCTGAGTTATTAATTTTTTAGTTATTTAAAAGTTTTGAAGCCGAAACAAGTCTTATCTCAATATGTGTCTGTTTGTCTGTGACGCTCCAGGAGGCTTTACGTTGGCTTCTCCAAAAAAAAAAAAAAAAAAAAAACGGGAAAACTGATAACAATGAAACTTATTTCATACATCCTCTACATTCCAGAGAAGGTTTTAAAATGCTTAAAATTGTCGGCCGACCCTTAAAAAGTAAATCACGAGCATTTAAAATCCCACTTTTTACGCAATATTAGTCAAATATTTTACTTTCACTTATCAATAAACCACCTACTGGTAATAATCAGCTGTCTTTGTAGTTTAAAGATTTAATAGAAAGAAAAACAAACAGCTGTCAAATCAATATTAGTTAGTTTTTATTGGTCATTGATTTAAACCCATTTTGAAATCATACTATATTAAAAAGTCATTTTAACATATAACTAATTATAATAATGCTATAAATGTTTTAATCTATTTAATTGTAATTAATTAATGCTTTGTAATAAACCGGGGTATTTATTTATTTTCTTTGTACTGATTTGTTTAGGATTTCAGGTTTACATTTTGGTATGATAACCTTTACTCTTTAAACTGAATCCTACAGCCTGTACAAAGGACGGGCTCACTGCTGGTTTGTTATATTTTATAACAACCATTTAAAAAAATAATAATAGTAACAACTTATTTATTAATTTAATATCCACTTTTTCACCATAATTAGCTAATTTGGGTCTTTGATTATTTCTTAACATGCTTTATAACCATCTTTTTTCTTCAATGGGTTTGACCAAATATATTTTGAAACAGTAACAATCACATTAAACATGTACTTATTATAACCATAATTTCCTTTTCATAATTTATCATTATTACTCAATCTGCTACAATAAATCAAATGTTCTTAATGTTATTATTTTTCTTTTTGGTAATATCTTTCTTATTGGAGTATTTCAACTATTGCTCTTTTTATTTACCCCTTTTTAATTGCAGATTTAACATCCTTTTTAATTAGGCTATCTTACTTTTATTTGTTATACAAATTGAACTTTTAGTAGCAATTCTAAACAATCAATTTTTCATTTCAACAATTTCAGGATTAATATAATTAGTTTTTTATTATCTGGTTGACAGTTAATTGGATATTCCATTTACATATACATTTTTAAATAAATAGTTATGTGTTTAAAGTGTCAAATCAAACTGATTTCACTATTATTGAAAATCATGTTGGTTGTAATCTCTATATATAAAACTAGCTGACCCGGCGAACTTCGTAACGCCTCACAGTAAACACATGTTAACTTTAAGATTGGCCATGTTCTGAAGTCGAATAGCAATACGGCTTCATTGTGAAAGGTTATATATTCTGGGTCGCTGCATAGTGAATAACAATACTGAAATGATAAAACATATTAAAATCATTCCCATAAAACAAATAAATCTGAGTGGATTAATTCACAATTTTCAAATCCATTCCAAACCCAAACGAAACCTAACTGTAATACGGCTTTTATAGGAAAGATATACAACAGCTGATTATTATAATAAACGTAATAATATAAACATTGTAATTATCATATAAACACGTGACTTTAATCAGACAGAAAATAAAAATATAAATACATAATCCCCCAAAACCGTTAACTATTAACGTGGTGAATAAAGTTATTCATTTTTTACAGTACACATTTACTTCATAGTTTAACATTAATGAATGATTCAGATGGCATTGGATAGTAAAGCATACGGTATTGCTAATGGAAAGTAAACCAATCAGCTGTAGCTAAGAAATCAAATGTTTTCATTGTAGACAATTTGTAAACAAACTTACTCTCCATTAGGTTAACATTAGAAATTTAAAACGCCATAAAATGGAAACTTATGGGTTTTCAAAAATATTTTTTCACTAAAACCTTCCCGGACACATATAGAGCAACTTCCTAAAATTTCATGGCGATCGGATGAGTAGTTTGGCAACGCATAAAGGACATACATACATACATACATACATACATGCATACAGACAGACATACATTCAATTTTATAGAGATTGAATGTATGTATGTGTATGTATGTCCTTTATGCGTTGCCAAACTACTCATCCGATCACCATGAAATTTTAGGAAGTTGCTCTATATGTATCTGGGAAGGTTTTAGTGAAAAAATATTTTCGAAAACCCCATAAGTTTCCATTTTCTGGTGTTTTAAATTTCTAATGTTAACCTTATGGAGAGTATGTTTGTTTACAAATTGTCTACAATGAAAACATTTGATTTCTTAGCTACAGCTGATTGGTTTACTTTCCTTTAGCAACATGCTTTATTATCCAATGCCATCTGAATCATTCATTAATGTAAAACTATGAAGTATGTGCTGTACAAAATGAACATCCTTATTCGCCACGTTAATAGTTTATGGTTTTGGTGGATCATGTATTTATAGTTTTATTTTCTATCTGATTAAAAGTTACGTGTTTATATGTTGGCCAAATAAAAATAATTACAATGTTTATATATACAGTACTACGTTTATTATAATAATCAGCTGTTCTATATCTTTCCTATAAAAGCCGTATTACAGTTAGGTTTGGTGTGGGTTTAGGTTGGAGTAGAAAATTGTGATTCAATCCACTCAGATTTATTTTTTATTATTATAATGTTATTAAAATGTCTTATCGTTTCAGTATTGCTATTCACTATGTCGCGACCCAGAATATATTATCTTTTACAATGAAGCTGTTTTGCTATCCGACTTCAGAACATGGCCAATCTTAATGTTAACATTACTTACTTTTAGGCGTTACGAAGTACGCCGGGTCAGCTAGTAAATGTAAAAGAATTGTTTTTGGGGGAAGGATGATTAAAAATGCTATTAAGAATGAACATCTAGACCATTTAAACTATTTAAGCCCATATCAAATGGAACGATTAATAAATTACCTTTATGTATTATGTATTTTAAATATTAGTTTTGAAATAATACCCAAGAATGTGAAATTAATTTTTAAATAAAGGGGATATACAAGTTAGATATTTTACCATACATTTTTAAATAAAAAATACAATATTGATTTTGAACTGAGTTTTGAAGATCGAGGCATAATTAAAATAATTTTAATAAATATTTCAATTTTACAAAAGGAAATTAATCATTCAAAAAATTTTTACCAATGAATTTTCAATTATTAGAAATAGATTTTTATATAAACCTAAATTATGATGATAAGTTTTTAAGATTTATAGATGATCATCAATGACAAACTAGAAGTTAAATAAAAAAAGTTTCACTTGTGTTGTTTTGTTGCTTATTTTATGTAAATTAGAGCATATTTTCACTGGTTTTAAAAGGTTTTTTTTAATGAACTATGCTAATAATACAGCTAAGATTACTCATTTCATTAATTTGTTGATTCTCCCTTTTTTGAGCTGATACTCTCACAATTATACCTGGTTAAGTATTCAATTGGTTTGACAGAATAAATTAATAATAACAATGAAAGTGTTTGAGAATTTCCGTTTAATTTAATACATAAATGTTTTCATGCAATGAAGAAAATAGAAAAGAAATGAAAGAATTACAAACAATGACTATAAATATTTTGACATGTGATTTTTTTTCACAGTAAATGTTTAATATTGAACATATGATTTGATATGTAACTAAAGAACTTTTTGATTGAATATAAAGAGTTAAACATGTAATTTTTTATTTCCGATTGTGTTGAATCGTTTTGTATAGTTTTATCCCAAGTTTTAACCACATGGAAATTTCGATTTTTGAACTAACTTGTGTGCCAATTCTGAATTCTTCTAAATAAGTTGGTTGCTTTGTGCATTTTGATGTGGTTTAGTTTTGTGAAGGGCTCTTAAGTTCATAGCTGCCTTTAACTTTTGTTTGGGGTGAGAAGCATGACTATAAATTGGTTTCCCTTGATAATTAATAAATAAATTTAAAAAAAACTCTTTATTGCTGTAGACAATACAAATATTTCATATCATGTGTCAAACAATGATAAGGAACTCTCTAAATTTGAGTTTTAGTTTTATAAAACACAATTTGATAAAAGTACCAAATAAAGTTAGGCACAATCAGGTAACAGTAAAATTTCAAGTGACATTAAATTTTAGAAATACGACACAAAACTGAAAACTCAAGCCAGTGATTCCCTTGATGTATGATCTATGAACTCACCCACAGAGTAAAACACGTTCGACACTAAAAAGCGTCTTAGTTTTGATTTGAATTTAAATTGGCAATTTTTGAATCTGAAACCCTCCGGAATTCTGTTTAAAATGGAAATGCCCGCCTGATAGGGTAGGCATGCCGTAATAACCAACCTCGTGTTGTGCTGATCTGTACACGTTTCTAGATCTTGTTTCATACCTATGTACCTCTACACCCTGGAACGGGTTGCTTTTAAATTTGCAGTAGAGGGCTATTTATAGAATGTACAGCTCAGCCAGTGTTAGCAACCTAAGACTCTGGAAGGCATCTTGGCATGACTATCTAAATTTAAGTTTTGCAATAATTCGTATGGCTTTCTTCTGAAGAACAAAAACACGGTTGAAATTTTTCTCTGAGCAATTTCCCCACAGAGCAATACCATATGATAGATGGTATTGAATCGACCCGCAATACGCCATAAGCAACAAATCAGTGGGACAGTGAGTAGAAATTTTTCTCAGCAGGTAAATGGCTGAAGAGATCCTCTTACAGACACTATCAACATGATCTGTCCACGTCAGCTCGTTATCAACGAGCATTCCGAGAAATTTTTTACACCCGACTTCTCATCTATCATGGCTGGCGGATGGCATGAGTTCAGAGCAGTGCTGCCTCCAAATATCATGCAAGATGATTTTGAGGGGTTTACTTTGAGATTTCTGTTCTCAAAGTATTGAATGCAAGAATTTATTTCATCAAAGGAAACAATTTTGACTTGCTCAGTTTTATTTGAACTGAAACAGAGAGTCATGTCGTCTGCATATTGGACAATTCGTCCTCTTGGAATGAATTAATTTAGGTCATTCACATACACCAGGAATAGAAGGGGGCCGAGAATTGATCCCTGAGGGACACCATATCCTAAAGCTGTTGTATGTGAAGTTTCCATTAATTTTTCCTATTGTTTTAAATTTTTCCATTGACTTGAACTTGCTGTGATCTTCCAGAGAGGTATGACTTTAACCATCTATGAGGTAAGCCACGGACTCCATAATTCCACAGTCTGTTTAGGAGGATATTGTGTTCGACGCAATCAAAAGCCTAGGATAGGTCTAGAAAAACACTCAATGTCATATTACGTTTATCCAAGTCATTTACAATCAATTCCAGTAAGCGGATGATTGTGTCAATAGTTGATTTATTCTTTCGAAAACGAAACTGTTCATTTGATATCATTTTGAATTCTTAAAAAAAATTAGCATTCTGCACATAAACAGTTTTTCAAAAACTTTACTTAGAACAGGCAGAATTGAGATTGGTCTGTAATTGTTTGGTTACTGTGAATCACCCTTTTTGAAAATGGGGATTACTTTTGCAACCTTCAAAGAATTTGTAAAATTCCTGATTTGAAAGAAAGATTTATTGACTGAGTGAGGAGGGCCACGATGCCGACTTGGCACTGTTTTAACAGCCATGTAGACATTCCATTGAGATCATCTGACTTTTTTGTCTTCAGCTCGCTGATTGCCCTTGACACTTCTTGTTCAGTGACATTCCATTGAGATCATCTGACTTTTTTGTCTTCAGCTCACTGATTGCCCTTGACACTTCTTGTTCAGTGACATCGCTAAGAAACATCAATGTGGTCGGACTCGACTCCTCTGGGGCAGCCAGAGGCGCGAGTGCTAGTCCAGTTTTGCAAGCGTTCACAAAAAATTAATTAAAAACAACCACCACCTCCAACG
This sequence comes from Nephotettix cincticeps, assembly GCA_023375725.1. Classification (NCBI taxonomy): domain Eukaryota; kingdom Metazoa; phylum Arthropoda; class Insecta; order Hemiptera; family Cicadellidae; genus Nephotettix; species Nephotettix cincticeps. Next base: position 150,294,614 of record CM041786.1, read on the forward strand.
GCTCCTAGACAATCTTACCCTCCACCATTAGTTCAGTTATTTGTGAGTTTTGGTTTCGGGACGAAAAGTTGTTGTTTATAAGAGACCAAGCTTGTTTTGAAAAGTTTTCTGCTTTACTAAGTTTTTTATTAACTTACGTAAATTTTTGATCTTCATGTACCATATAAAAAAAATGGCCAATCATACGAACTGAAAGTGAATTCGATGTTTGACCAATATAGTTTTTTGAACAATATTTACATGATAGCTGGTAAATCACATTGTGCGTTTAACACATTGATTTTCCAACTATTGGGTAAACTTTATCTGTAACACTGCTTAAAATTAAAAATTCCCAGCCTAAAGAGTTGGGTTTTGTAGAAAGAAGAAACATAACATTTAGATGATTTTGCTAGGGCGTAAAAATATCTATTTTATTGTTTTAATAACAGCAAACGCACATGGTTTACTATCGGAGAAGAAGTAGATCTTAATTTTTTATTTATTTATTTATTTTTTTTGAGCCTCAAAGGGATTGTCTTCCTTGTTTTGGCTCAATACTGGGGGAATGCTCAACGCACGAACCTCTTTCCATTCCGGGAAAGAGGAACAGTGTGAAAACACCCCAGGAGCTCTGTTTACAGAGGCCCTTAATGTGGCAAAACACTAAAACCCCGGTGGTAGCACCACACCACTGCAATCGTCCCGAGCTATGAGCTCATTGCGCCATCACAGTGAGTGGCCTCTATTCTGTATTAGAACATCTTTCAGTTCATAGAAACCTTTTTTATTTGGTTTCAAATACACCCATGATAAAGCCAAAAATAATGTAGTCCTCAATGCAGCAACCCTGCATCACAGCTAATATTTTACGTGGAGATAAGTAAACTAAATTTTTCCAAAATATTGGATTGCATAGTAAGTTTATTTGAAGTATAACAAACAATTTCTATAATTGAGTTTCGCTAAAAACGCCTCTCCTTACTCACTAACCTCTTCACCAACGCTACGGGGCATTTCTTTTTCCTCCCATATCAAAATACCAGCAGGAATCAATGTATAAGGAAGGGATGATTTAATACAGTTGACTTCTTAACTTACTTGTTTTTGTTCATTACTAAAAACCTTCATGATTAAGTAAGGAATGGATTCGTATCAAACGTGGTTGGTTTACTTACCATGCATTGTCCTCAAGCCATGCAATTTCCTTCTTATTCGCCCTGATGGCAGACTCCTGGACATATGTTTTGACGTTACGTCTTAATGATGTTGCACAGTCATTGTAACTAGAAAAGTAATAAATATGTCAAGATGAAAATCTAGCTCCTTCAAACAGTTCCTACCTCCATTTTCATAATATACTGCAACTCTTATTTCTTGCTACTGCAACATTTCGAAGAGGTAAAAAGTAATTTTTTCTTATAGGAAATCACTTATAAATTTTGTAGGTACTCATTAGTGAATTTCCAATGGAAAAGTGAGCTATTCACATGACCTCTCATGGCGATAGTTAAGCCCAGGTTCATGATAGAAGTTCATAACTCAACCCCCTGAACATGTTTTGGGAGTCATTCAAAATTACAAACCCACACACGCATACAATCACACACACACACACACACACACACACACACATATATATATATATATATATATACATATTTATTTATATGTATATATATATAAGCATTTAATGTGTCGATGCGAAAATTGAACTACAACAGTTCAATTGCCACCAATTAGATTCTTCAAAAATTATGCATAATTAACTAAACCTCCCCCCCACAAAGCCACCCCAATATTGATGATTTTCCACATAATTTTGGAAAATCCACAAATATTGTAAACATTTGTAAATCCATATAATTTTTGAATAAACGTTATTAGTGGACTGACACATACTTTCTCCCTTAAGTAAATTTAAAAACGACAATCTGTAATAAAACTATTATGTTCTTCAAAGTTTATCTAAAGATCATTTAATAATTTATTGTTTAAAAAATAATCATCCCAGTTTCTGAAAAAAAAAAACAAGAAAGACAAAGTTAAATTAATTGTTCAAATTGTATTGGGGAAACCCCCCCAGTAATACCAAGCTTTTTTGAGTTGGTTTTGTTGGGTGATTTGACCTTTCGCTTCATACCAAGTTTCATGGAAACAACGTACTGCATTTATCATGGACAGTAAATTTAACTTTTCTCTGAAACTGTTAGTCGTAGACAAATAATTCAAAATACTAATTTGTTTAGTTTTTAAGCTGGTTTCAGTGGTGCCAGCCAAGTTATACTTTATTATTATTGTTTTTGCTGAAAATTTAAGTTTGATTTTTTTCGACATTTAAAAGCCCATAACCGTCGAACCATCATTTTTACAGACATGCAGGTGGTGTCAAATTATTTAGTATTCTGTGCACTATAAAGTATCAAATTGTCTGTCTGTCTATCTGTCTGTACGACACAGGAATTGTCAATAGTCTGTCCCCCCCCCCCGAAACGTGTTCAGAGGGTTAAGAATAATAAACTTCTAGGTTGGGTTTGGTAATGAACTTTTTTCTATCATGGTCCTGGACTGAACTGTCACGCACAAAAAAATTATCACAATAATAACTCCTACATTTGACTATTTTGCAATATATCTTAAAAATGTTTGTATTTACCTCCCTGTGGGAAATAGGTTAGATCATGGATATGTCTAAAGGGAATGTTTTTAGTTCATCCAAACAGCTGTTCTTATTCTTTTATACTAAACAATTTAATACAATAGCTCTGGGTAGATTCTATGGAAACCTGTTACATATTTTCCATCTTACAAATCGCCAACAGCACCCCCCCTCCAGAGCTAAAACATATCTATGTCAAAATAAAAATCTGTTACCACCTGTTTCCAAGGTAAAAAAAAACATTTCTATTTATAACGTTTTGATACATTTAGAGGAACACATCTTGTTTGTCATGTAATCTATCATATAGCAAACTATTAAGATTTTGTGAAATTTTCTCGCTATTTACCAAGACAGTGGATTTTTTAAGGGATGTAAACTTTTGAGTTCTCAGAAAATGTTAAAGGTAATGTTAATACCCGCATCCCAGAAAATTTCAATAGTTTACAAATTAACTAGCATGTATATATAATATGTAATATATAATCCTGATCTTTTCCTAACATCATACATCAGTTTTTTTTACTTTTTTAGTATAGATAGAATTCGTCTCGTTTGTTTATTGACTTAAAAGATAATTTACAACTATTATCATTTTAATTTTGATTATTTTCGTATTGTGGAAAATTTTGTATTTTGCGTACCCTGTATCTTAAAATATACGAGTAGCTATTTCAACCATGAATAAAATTCATATACCGGTATTGCTTAAAGAAATACGTCACCATCTTAATTAAAAAAAAATTTAAATCTTTTATACAATAAATGATTTTTAATGGTTACTAGGCTAATTATTGAAAGATTTATTATGAGAAAAGTTGCGGCCCCGTGGAACAGGCCGCCAGATTAGGTAAGTCGGAATAGTTAAAGTCACAGGGACCAGGATCCAAGGGTCCCCAGACATCATAGTGGGGTAAGTTGTAAATTTAAGGGGGGGATTTTGGGAGCTGAGGGAAAGGGCTAACGGGATATGTGTGGGGTAAAACATGAATAAGAGTACCTAAGAGTTGGAAAGTATATTTTTAAAACATTTTTCTTCAAAAAATTAATTTAAAAAATAATATGAAAACTAGACACATTAAAATGTCAGTGTTACATAGTAGTCATTTATTACATAGTACGGTAGGTTATTTTTTACTTATAAATAGCAATATTGTGAAGATGGTATTACTTTTTCTCAGCTTCCGGGTTTTCTTCCGTCCGGGTAAGTTCAAACAGCTTGTCACAACGCATGCTCTGTAAAAAAAGTTTAAATAGGAATTATATTAAAGAAAATAGTTCAGATAACACGCCTTATCACAAGTACAATGTGAGCATCACTGTTAGAACAGCATTATTACTAATGCAATGTAAGCATCACATCATCACATTGATGAGGATGCCATGGTGTCCATAGACCAGGGTCATGGGACCTACATCCTACACTGGAACCAGCGAAAATATTAAGTTATAAAAAAGTAAGCACACACACTTGATACTTGATAAAATCTAGGGGAAAGATTGCACTGCGACCTGAGATCTATTGTGCCCCCCAGACTAGTCTCTAGTTCTTGCCTAGAGAACCCCCTCTAGTCCTAATGCCTTAATAAAGTTTAGTATAACGAGGGGTTCTAACTTTGGAAAATCCTCCACCGCCACCTGGTGTGTTCCCAAGCTTCTGGCTCTCTTCTGACCTATCGCGTCACTATCTCGCCATCTAGGGTGCTCTCTACCATCTTGGGGGTTGCTATATTGAGGCTAGAGAGGTCCAGGTCATCGCCCTGTACATCGCTTCCCTCAGCTCCCCCTGGCTGGTTGGAGTCTCCCGACTTCTCGCCTGCCTCCTTCTCCGTGGCCTTGCGCGCATGCACAGGGATCCTCCCAAATCGGTAGAAAATTTGGAATTTCTCCTTCTTGATTTGCTCCCATGCCTGGTCATTAATCCCTATGTGCAGGAGCTTTCCCTGTCCCTCCTCTTTACTCCTCAGAACCTGCCACGTCTGGGTACCAAGCCCCTCGTTCTGGCTTTCAACCAGGGACAGGATGAACTTGTCGTCCTCGCCTTTGCTTCTTGGGAAGAAGATCGTGACGTTATGAGCCTTGGGTATATCGTCCCCAAGGCACGCCATCAGCTCTACCCCCTTCCACTCCTGCAGCTGGGTGGCTTTACTCCTCAACCAGTCAGCAGTTTCTTGGTTGATGCACTCCACCAGCATATACCCAGGCCTGAAGTGCACGCCCGCAAACTTAACCTTGCACGAGGTACCTCTCGCTATCTCTCTGATGATAGCGTCCTCTAGCTGTGAAAGCTCCTCCTTCCCCAGCCTCAATTTAGGGTACTCCTTTGGGAGTACAGCAACTTTGACGAGTTCAGTGGTTTCTGCATATGTGGTTACTTGCCCACGTGCAGGTGCGTAGGGTGAACCCTCTGTACCCACTCTCCTCCTCTTAGCATCGTACTCCCTCTGGGGTGGGGTGATCTCCTGCGTACCCCTTTTCCCCTGACTGGGCGCAGGTTCGTTCTGCCCTGATGCTTTCCTTTCTTCTACCCTCTTCCTGGCCTCGTCAGGTTCCATGCCCTGCTCCAGGAGTCGAAGGTATCTGCGGGTTCCTGCCCCACTCAGTCCCTGTCTACGAGGGTCGTCCTTACCCCCTGGTTCTCCCAGTTTTGGGTATCTAGCCAACGGTCGATACCTTTGACCCCCCCTCCTATGTTTTGCGGTACTTGCCCGCGGCAGTTGCTCCTGCCCTGTGTTCTTAGTATTTGCTTGTGCGGTACTTGCCCGCGGCAGTTGATCCTGCCCTGAATTCTTTTTATTTTGTTTTTCTTCTTCCATGTCTGTTCCCACGAGTAGCTAGGGAAATATCTGTCCGCCTGAACAGAGCCCCGCATGTCCAGGTAAGGCTGCTTACTGCAGGAGGTCGCCCGGTATCCTGCAGGTACCGTTCTAGACACCATATATAAGGCCTGGTGCCATCCACTCCTCGGCACGGTCCACGTGACACCTTGAGTTGGCCTATCAAGTATCAAGTATCAAGCACACACACACAATACCAGGTATACACATGTGCAATCACATGCACAGTGGTCACAGGTTCAAATCCTAAGACACAACCAACGAAATAAATAAAGTAAATAAATTAATTAATCACGTGCGAGGGCACACAGACACACACACACACACACACACACACACACACACACACATACACACAAGCACATGCAGGCCGGCTAGTGTCAGCAGTACATACAACCTCCCGTGTCGTGCCAAAATCACCAAGTGCTAAAACCACCAAGTGCCAAAACCACCAATTTCCAAGACTCGATAATTGGCCATCTGCAGCGCCCGCTTGACAGGTATACATCCCCTCGACTGAACCCACGGGGGCCACGGCTAACCTGGATCGTGGTGAATCTTACAAGTCCTCCTTTCACTCCACTTTTTACAAGAAAACTAATCCTTTTTCACAATGTAGGGCACATTTTGCAGAAATAAAAAAAATTAGTATCTACGGTAATAGCTTCTTCCCTATGGGAAGTTCGCTAAAAGAGAAGCAAAACCAGAATATAACAAGAATATTAACTCTTACCATGCTGCCTACGGTAATTTTATAACTTATTCCCTTATGGAAAATTCGATAAAAGGAATAATATTTGGAAATATTGTGTGGACCTAGTAAGTAGGAGGGGTAGATAATCCGCGCCCGGTCCAGTTGTACCATCACAGGTTAGGCACACCCCGACTACCTGCTCTACAACCCTGAACCCTCGTCAAACACCTCATTATCGTGGGCAATCATCCGTAAATTCTGTTAGTGATTTTGAACTGTTTTTCCAAGAATTAAGGATTTGGTGATTTTGGCAAGGAATCCAACCTCCAGGGTACAAACTCCTGACCCTACAAATGACCTGACCTTCGGGTCAAATAACGATAAGGGGGATCCCGTAGCTATGTTTGGTGGCCTGGTAAGGACATGGCAATTGAAGACATTGTCAAAGTTTTTTCGATCTGCCAAAAGAGGCAAATATCTGCTACGCTTGCACCATTGCAACCATGACCATGGTTTTTGACCATGACCAAAGAATTCATTTATACTTTGTCTTTCCCCCAATAAAATTCGAACAATTAATTTGACTTTATCTCTCTTGTTAGCAAATTTCCCATAGGGAAGAAGCTATTACCGTAGGTCTCATGGCAAGAGTAAAGCCCGGGACCATGTTATTTTTAGCGAATTTCCCATAGGGAAGAAGCTATTACCGTAGGTCTCGAGACCATGTTATTTTTTTGTCTTTAGGTGCCCAGAGTCCAAAAACAATAGTCGTTAAATTTTATATATATATATATATATATATATATATATATATATATATATATATATGTGTCTGTTAGCACGATAACTCTCGTAAAAATGGTCCGATCGAGACCAAATTTGGTAGAGAGGTGTATTTCTACAACTGCTCGGACGAGTTCGTAAACCAGACGTACCGGTCAATGGGAACGGCTAGTTTGGGGGGGTTTTGTACCCCAAAATGGGGTTTATTGCGTTTTTCACATGTAATGTTTAAAAATTTCTAATTTTATATTTCACCATTGGAATCAGCTTAAAAAACTACACAATTAAGTTCCTTAAAGTTTTTCTCTATCTTCAACGGTTACCGAGATATTAAAAAATCTAAACACAGTACGTTGTATTGTGGGGCTCCAATGTTAACCTTATGGAGGATAGGGAAAAATTAATATTTCCCATATTAATCAATATTTTTGGATAAAACGTGATATTTAGCTTTATGTGGTTGAGATCTATCCATCTATGCTTAAAAATCATAGTTTATGTGTTTATCATGGCAGCAAACCTGCATACTCTTTTCACATGTTGATCATATAGGGAATAGGCAAACTCCTTTATTTATGGACAGATGTTGTTGAAAGTTGGTATAAATGTTAAGATAAAAATTATTCATGGTAGAAAGACTTCTTTCAGTGTTCCTCACTCCAGCCAACCTGCACACTCTTTCCTATGTTAATCTTATGGAGAATAGGCAAATAATTCTTGTTTTTGGACTTATTTTTATAAAACTTGTCATATATTAAATTATTGATTTTGAAATTCGCTGAGTACGCAGGTCTGCTGCGACGGGGGTATTTCTTCTTTAGAAGCCCAGAGACCAAAAACAATAGGTAGTCGTTAAAATTTTTATATTTTTTTAAGGAGGATAAGGAAAAATTAATTTTTTACTTATTAACCAATATTTTTGGATAGAACTTTATATTTAGCTTCTTGTGGTTGGGACCCATAGGTTTATGCTAAAAAATCACAGTTTATGTGTTTGTCATGGGAGCAAACCTGCATACTCTTTTCCTATGTTAATCATATGGAGAATAAACAAACTCCTTTATTTATGGACAGATGTTGATGAAAGGTGGTATAAATGTTAAAAATAAAATTTTTGGATGGTATAAATGCCTACTCTCAGTGTTCCTCATAGCAGCAAACCTGCTCACTCTTTCCCATGTTAATCATATGGAGAATAACCAAACTCCTTTATTTATGGAGAGATGTTAATGAAAGTTGGTATAAATGTTACTTGATACTCTTGATACTTGATAAAATCTAGGGGAAAGATTGCACTCCGACCTGAGATCTATTGTGCCCCCCAGACTAGTCTCTAGTTCTTGCCTAGAGAACCCCCTCTAGTCCTAATGCCTTAATAAAGTTTAGTATAACGAGGGGTTCTAACTTTGGAAAATCCTCCACCGCCACCTGGTGTGTTCCCAAGCTTCTGGCTCTCTTCTGACCTATCGCGTCACACTCAGCCAATAGGTGTCTAGGTGTTTCCTCCCCAGATTGGCAGAAGCGGCATTCACCCTCTTGGACAATGCCCATCTTGCTCAGATGACCCCTGAGCCTACAGTGTCCGGTTAGAAATCCCGTCAGTATCCTTAGATCGTTTTTCTTAAGCCTGATCATGGTCTCAGACCTTCTTATATTATGCACTCCAAGCATTTCCTTAGTCTGTCAGCATCCTGAATGAACAGTCCAGGCTTTCCCTCTGGCTTCCTTCTCTTCCTCCTTTAATTTCTTTTTGAAAAAGGAGTCCTCCAGTGCACAACCTGGCTCCGGTCCAACAAAGGGGGTGGCTGCCCCTACCCTAGCCAGTTTGTCTGCTACTTCATTCCCCTGGACACCTTGGTGCCCTGGTATAAATGTTAAAAATAAAATTTTCGATAGTATAAATGCCTACTCTCAGTGTTCCTCATAGCAGCAAACCTGCTCACTCTTTCCCATGTTAATCTTATGGAGAATAGGCTAATGATTCTCATGTTTATCGACAGATTTTTACCAAACTTGTCATATATTATTATTTTATTATTGATTTGTAAATTTGCTGAGTACGCAGGTCTGCTGCGACGGGGGTATTTTTGTTTTCAGAAATGAGACGATTATTTTTGAAACAGTAAAATATTAAATGATATTTAGATAAACTTTAAAGATCATGATAATTTTATTATAGATTGTCTCTTTAGCGAATTTCCCATTGGGAAGAAGCTATTACCGTAGGTCTCATGGTAAGACTTAGGCCCGGGACCATGGTATTTTTTTTCTTTAGGTGCCTATAGAGACCAAAAACAATAGTCGTTAAAATTTATATATATATATATATATATATATACATATCAGTATTTGGCAGAGCTTTCTGTATGTCATGTATGTGAGGTTGCTGCAGTTTTTATTCAAAAGTATAATTTGATTTGTCTAGAAGTATATAGAGTGCCTTGTAATAGTAATTTTGATGTGTTTTTAGAGTGTTTGCATAATGTTTTAAATATTTTGTGTCTCAAAAATAAATCACATGCTTCTGTATTATTAAGTGGAGATTTTAATGTAGATTTGTTGGTTGATAGTTATCAAAAGTCAGTATTTGTAAATTTATTAATGTGTTTTAACTTAAAATGTAGCAATTTTGATATTACAAGGCTTAATAATTCAAACAATAAGGGTACCTGTATTGACAATATTGCCACATCAATTCATACTGATAGGATTGTTTCAGTTCATGTTGAGCCTACAGTTGTTTCCGACCATCACGCAATAGTGGGATGTTTTGATGTTGATAGTATAAGTTGTACAAAAACAAACCCAGTTAAATTTACTAATATTGTTAGGCCTATAGATGATATTAAGGTTCTCTATTTCAATTTGTTGCTGAGTACGGTACGGAAAAAGTCTTATTTTATTTATATAGATTTGAAAATTCACTGAATACGCTGGTCTGCTGTAACGGGGGTGTTTAATATTTCCATCAGGATACCTATATTGATAGTTTTCTACTACTGCTAAAGAGACTGTGTTAAATTTTATTTTATTCCTAATCTTACCAGATTAGCCAAATCCTGTGGGCTGTGTCCAGCTTCCCAAGCATGATAAGCAGCACTGGTTGCTATCACCGTCAGTAATACCTTAAAACATATTTGGTTAAGTTACTAAACGACCAAGGCCGGATACCACGGAAATCATGTTAACGCTGGATTTATTAATCAGCCGTTAAAACTGACTGATGATTTTAAACACTGTTGAGGAAATCTGATTTCACCAACAAAAACTTGTTAAAACTAAACGCCTGTTTCTTAAACAAGTGTTTAGAATAAATTGAAGTGGCAGTGAACAACCAAACATAACCTAAAAAATAGTTTCCGTTTCCTGTGTTCCCGCTGAGGTGATACCATCAAATTTTATAATTTTGTTAGTTTTGTTTCTGTCTTTTAACATAGAAATTAAAATATAATATAATGTATATAATAATAAAGTATAAGTTTGATATAAAAATACAATAATATGTAATTGTAATCTAATATAATAATACACAGTTCAAATCCACAAAAGGGGACCAGGTAAGAAACAACCTGTACACTAATTTGATTAAATGGCCAACAATAGGGTGTACTTAAGATCACAGTAATTTAGCTGGGGTTTCTTATTTCCACCAATAAAAGTACAACTACGATGTATAGGCCTAATCTAAGCTACAAATAAGGGTGAAACTGTCTACAGGCGAATACTATTTCAGTTTATCACTTAACTTTTCGGTTTCATTGAATGTAAAACTACGTACGATTGCTAATATATATATATATATGCTAATATACTTTATATTTTGTGAAAGGTTATTGCTAACTTCTATGATATGTCAAAAGCTTTTGACACAATATCTCACGAAATTCTCGTTGATAAATTAAAACATTATGGTTTTAGTGAATCTGCCTTGAAGTTTTTTAAATCTTACCTTTCAGATAGGCATCAAACTGTTTATTTTAATGGTAGTTTTTCTAAATATTTGCCTGTTTTCTCTGGTGTACCACAAGGTTCCATTTTGGGACCTACCATGTTTATTATATATGTTAATGATTTATCTTCATCTATTGTAAATAACTATGTAAAGTCTTACATGTATGCAGATGATTTGGCTATTCAAGTATCTGTTAAATGTCCTAGTCTAGCAAATCACTTGATTTTTACAACTAATTCTATAATTGAAGACTGGACGGCTGCTAATTCACTAAGCCTAAATAGTAATAAAACTCAGAGTATTGAATTTAGTTTTAAAACCTGTAATTATGATAGTGTTAAGTTCTTGGGTCTTTATGTTCAGTCAAATGTTAAGTGGTGTGCTCATGTAGATTATGTGTGTAAAAAAGTTTCTAAAGGTATTTTTATGTTAAGAAAACTTAGAGCTTATGTTGATGTAGATGTGTTAAAGGCTGTGTATTTTGCCCATGTACAAAGTCATATGTCTTATGGGGTTATTGCATGGGGACATTTTGGTAATGTAAAGAAACTTTTATTATTAATGAAATTGGCAAAACTGTTTCACCAAAATTTTAAAGAAACATATTCACTCATCCCCGAAAATAGTTGAAAAACGGTTGCGGCAAATTTAATAGTGAGTGTTAGATTTTCTTTTACATTTTTCCCAACTCTATTTAAAACTGCGGCTGTCTCTCTTCATACTCATACATGTTAGTTTTTCTGGCTAAGCCTCCGCCCCCCCCCCCCCCCCCCCCCCCCCCCCCCTCCTCCCCCCCTCCCCCCCCCCCCCCCCCCCCCCCCCCGCCCCCCCCCCCCCCCCCCCCCCCCCCCCTCCCCCCCCCCCCCCCCCCCCCCCCCCCCCCCCCCCCCCCGCCCCCCCCCCCCCCCCCCCCCCCCGCCCCCCCCCCCCCCCCCCAGCCTCCCCCCCCCCCCCCTCCCCCCCCCCCCCCCCCCCCCCTCCCCCCCACCCCCCCTCCCCCCCCCCCCCCCCCCCCCCCCCCCCCCCCCCCCCCCCCCCACCCCCCCCCCCCCACCCCCCCCCCCCCTCCCCCCCCCCCCCCCCCCCCCCCCCCCCCCCCCCTCCCCCCCCCCCCCTCCCCCCCCCCCCCCCCCCCCCCCCCCCCCCCCCCCCCCCCCCCCCCCCCCCCCCCCCCCCCCCCCCCCCCCCCCCCCCCCCCCCCCCCTCCCCCCCCCCCCCCCCCCCCCCCCCCCCCCCCCCCTCCCCCCCCCCCCCCTCCCCCCCCCCCCCCCCCCCCCCCCCCCCCCCCCCCCCCCCCCCCCCCCCTCCCCCCCCCCCCCCCGCCCCCCCCCCCCCCCCCCCCCTCCCCCCCCCCCCCCCCACCCCCCCCCCCCCCCCCCCCCCCTCCCCCCCCCCCCCCCCTCCCCCCCCCCCCCCCCCCCCCCCCCCCCCCCCCCCCCCCCCCCCCCCCCCCCCCCCCCTCCCCCCCCCCCCCCCCCCCCCCCCCCCCCCCCCCCCCCCCCCCCCCCCCCCCCTCCCCCTCCCCCCCCGCCCCCCTCCCCCCCCCCCCCCCCCCTCCCCCCCCCCCCCCCCCCCCTCCCCCCCCCCCCCCCCCCCCCCCCCCCCCCCCCCCCGCCCCCCCCCCTCCCCCCCCCCCCCCCCCCCCCCCCCCCCCGCCCCCCCCCTCCCCCCCCCCCCCCCCCCCCCCCCCCCCCACCCCCCCCCCCCCCCCCCCCCCCCCCCCCCCTCCCCCCTCCCCCCCCCCCCCCCCCCCCCCCCCCCCCCCCCGCCCCCCCCCCCCCCCCACCCCCTGTCAAAACCCCCCCCCCCTTGCCCTATGCCCACCCCCCAACACGCAGTGTTAGGACATTCAAACAAACAATTTCCGCCTCTAAGGAAAAAGTCCCGCTAGTCCCTAGTTATTCACACCCCAATTACCACCTATATTCTTCACGAAACACGTCCGTGTAAAAAAATTTGAGGGCCTAACACCCAAGATGGATCCGGGATGATCCTCAAAATCTAGCCGTACTGACCATGTCTTCATCAGAAAATCCTTTGAAATGACTCAAAATATACAGAGAACTCCGTCGACAAACACATTTCGGACATCGATATAGATATTCTCTCTCCCCACGGGTTAACTGGTACCCTTAGATTATACGCGCCCCCTTCCCGCACTCACACCCCCCCCATATAAAAGCCCTGACATCTTTAATAGTCACTCTATTAGATTGAGCTATCTATTACAATTGTCTTAAAGCAGGCTAAAGCTTACCCATCGAAATAGTTTGTACTAAAAAGCCTATAGTGTCGATCTGCTTTTCATTGAACTTTAGATGCCAAATTAAAATCAATAAAGATTTTTCAAATTCAATATCTTTTAAATGCTAAAATTTTGTTTGAACCACCTAATAAGAGAAAGGAGGTAGTTCAATGCAAACGTTGTCAGCGGTATGGGCATACAAAAAAATACTGTCATAATTCGTTTCGCTGTGTCAAATGCTCTAAGGATCACGACACTAAGGACTGTCCAAAACCAACGTTGGCCCCTCCTACTTGTGTCCTATGCTCTGGTGAGCACCCCGCCAATTACAAAGGATGTCCAGTGTATAGGGACATTCAAAACAAACAATTTCCGCCTCTAAGGAAAAAGTCCCTAGAAACTAATCCGTCTAATAATGGTACATCTCAAACTAATACAAGCAGTAGATTCGTAACGGACAGTGTAACATTTGCGCAGGCAACAGCCAGATCCGCTGGGGACATTCCATCAAAAGTTCCTAGCTCCAACGACCACCAAGTCTCCGAGTCAGAAAATCTGTCGGATATTATTAAAAATTCTTTCTCAAGATTTGAAAGTATCTTGTGCAAACAAGCTGAGCAGATTAATACTCTTCTTAATCTGTTAACTGCTGTCGTATCTCGTTTGAAATGAACCTGTCCCTTAAAATTGCATTATGGAACGCCAACGGCTTGGCTCAACATAGCCAAGAAGTTCAGTTATTTGTCACGCAACACAATATAGATATTCTCCTTGTCTCTGAAACTCATTTTACTGAGAGAAGTTATTTCAAAATTCCAAATTATACGTTGTATTTCACCAATCATCCGGACAACACGGCCCATGGAGGAAGTGCTGTGCTAGTAAAAGACTCTATTACCTCTAAAAGACATTACGAATTGCCCTGTTTTAAACAGGACTACATCCAAGCTTCAAGTGTAGTGATTGAGGATTGGTTGAGTCCCATTACGGTCTCTGCTATTTATTGCCCACCGAGGCATGTTATATCATATGAACAATTTCAAAGATATTTCGATACTCTTGGGAATAAGTTTATCGCAGGTGGTGATTATAACGCCAAGCATCAGGAGTGGGGCTCAAGATTAGCCACACCTAGAGGCCGACAGCTATTGAGAGTTATGAATGATAAACATTACGAAAACATTTCAACAGGCGAACCGACATATTGGCCCACTGATATGCGTAAAGTTCCTGACTTATTAGATTTTTTTATTTCAAAAGGAGTTCATCCCAACTATACTATCATAGCATCTTGTCTTGATTTATCATCTGACCATTCGCCAGTTATACTAACTTTAAGCACACACGTTTTTCAAAATCAACAAAATTTTGCGTTATGCAATAAACACACTGATTGGGATCAATTTAGAAATTTAATAGATGAGAGGCTAAAATTGCAGGTTCGACTGAAGAGCGTCGACAATTTGGAAGACGCTGTAGATCATTTTGTAGCCTGTGTCCAAAGTTCTGTCACTGAGTCTACGCCTGTATTTCAAAATTTAAATTGTAACAAAGCGGGATTGTGCTACCCTATGTACATAAAGAGAAAACTAGCGGAAAAGAGGAGGCTAAGAAGGATATGGCAAAATAGCAGGAATCAAAACGATAAGGCAAATTTTAATAGAGCAGCTCAGAATTTAAAAAGGCTTTTATATAAAATAAAAAATCAGTGGTTTGAGAACTATACCCAATCTTTATCAGCATCGGAAGCCACTGATTACTCGCTTTGGAAAGCGACAAGAAGGATGAAACGACCAAAAATTTCAATATCGCCAATTTTAAAATGTGATGGAAGGTGGGCAAAAAGCAATGAAGAGAAGTCAGAGGAGTTTTCTCAATATTTTACTAATGTTTTCAAACCAAATCCTAGCTTGGCTAATGATGAGGAGGAAATACAAGAATTTTTAGATTCTCCTCTACAACTTGACCTTCCTTTACAAAAATTTAGACCGCTTGAAATTCAATCCGTAATAAACAAAAGTTTAAATCTTAATAAATCTCCTGGTTACGATTTAATAACAGGGAAGATATTAAAACAACTGCCAAGAAGAGGAATTATGTTTTTAACCTTTTTATTTAACGCCATGCTTCGTCTGGAGTATGTACCTTCTCAGTTTAAAAGAGCCGTCATCATTCTAATCCCAAAACCTGGTAAACCTCCCCATCATTTGACTTCATACAGACCTATTAGTCTTTTGCCAATTTTGTCCAAATTGTTTGAAAAACTTTTTTATATACGGCTAAGGATGCTGATTGATGAAGATTTGGTGTTTCCAAGCCATCAGTTTGGCTTCAGACAAGGTCATGGGACGGTGGAACAAGTTCATCGAGTCACAGACACAATTCGCCAATGTTTGGAAAACAAACAGTTTTGTTCTGGAGCCTTCTTGGATGTTAGCCAAGCTTTTGATAAGGTATGGCACGTTGGCTTATTATATAAAATTAAAAAACTTCTCCCTCATTCTGTTTTTCTTCTATTGCGATCTTACCTCACAGATAGGACTTTTCAAATAAAATATCAAGACGTTGTATCAGAGAGACAGAGGATAGAATCAGGAATTCCTCAAGGAAGTGTTCTTGGACCTTTTTTGTACATTTTATACACTGCGGACATGCCAGAAGATGAGAACACTCAAATTTCTACGTTTGCGGATGACACAGCTATTTTAGCCGTTCACTCGGATCCTGTACAGGCCTCGTTAAATTTACAAGAGAGTCTTAATAACATTTCAAATTGGTTTAGAACATGGAGAATCAAAATTAATGAAGAAAAATCATCACACATTACATTCACACTTAATCGAAATTCTTGTCCCCCTGTTATATTAAACAATACACAAATTCCTCACGCTACAGAAGTAAAATATTTAGGCTTACATTTAGACAGCAAACTGACGTGGAAAACACATATTTGGACGAAGAGACAACAACTAAATTTAAAAACAATGAAACTAAATTGGCTTCTTGGACGTAAATCAAAACTTACCATGAACAACAAATTATTGATATATAAATCTATTTTGAAACCAATTTGGACATATGGTGTACAGCTATGGGGGTCTGCATGTAAATATAATATTAATATTATGCAAAGATACCAATCCAAAATTTTAAGAAAAATCGTCAATGCCCCCTGGTTTGTTTCAAACAAAACCCTACACAAAGACCTTCAAATCCCAACTATTGAAGAAGAAATAGCCAAAATTAGTAAGAAGTACATTGAAAAACTAGAAAATCATCCAAATTATCTTGCTGTTAACTTGCTGGACAATGCTAATTTCACCTATAGATTGAAAAGACGTTCCATCTTGCCGCTTGGACTTCCGACATGAAGCAAGTTAATTATTGTTCTGTTATAAATACCACGTTTTTTACTGCCAGCAGTGGCAGGCACTAGGAAAGGAAATCAACGTTAATGTTCATTTTGTTCTCGTATAATATTTACTTATTGTTTTGTATTTAAAAAACAGATTGTAAATAAAACATTCAGTTAAAAAAAAAAAGAATTTCACAAAAACCTGTATCTAAATAAAATTGTTGCAATAAAGTTTATTTTTGTTTTAATTATAAAAAATATTTGTATTTACTTCCCTATGCGAAATAGGTGTGTCACGTGGATATGTCTATAAGCAATGTTTTCACTTCATCTAAACAGCTGTTCTTATTCGTTTATATTAAAAATTCAATACAATAACTCTGGTTATTTCTATGAAAACCTGTTATATATTTTCCAACTTAAAAATCACCAACACCCCCCCCCACCCAGAGCTCAAACATATCCATGTCAAAAACACTCAAAACATGAATTAATAAAATCGGTTCATAAATAAAGAAGCTGTTTTAATTTTAATAATTTAGACTAAAGTTGATTAAATAATTGACATAAATTGTTACATTACATTTAACAATTTTAAAACAAATAAAAATTCATTCGTTATTTAAAAAGGTGGTAAGAAAAGTATACATCACATATTGGTAGGCACTTGCCATTCATAACAAGTGTTCAATGTAAAATATTGGCGAACACGTAATGCTGTAATCGTCGTACTAGCTTCAACACTAAAGCATTTCACTTTTCCTCAAACATCCATCCTCAATTCTCCCCCTCAGCTGTTTACATGCGTTGCATAAAGCATTCTTTCAAGTATCCCCATACAAAGAAATCTATCGGATTCAAATCTGGTGATCTTGCATAAACCACAAGCGTCGACGTGTGTTTAGGGCGCTTCTTCAATGGCCATCCAAATAATTCTGAAGAAAGTGCAAATAGGTAAGTCTATACAGCCTGCTGGTAAAAGCACTGGACGTATAAAATTATCTCCAATAATGCCCATCCAAATATTCAAAGAAAAGTTAAGCTGGAACCTCGACTGCATTGTATGAGGAATCTCGTCAGCCCACTGATGGTTGTTATGGAAGTTCAACGTTCTATTTTGGATGAACCTAGCTTCATCTGTAAAAAGTACTGAAGACAGGAATCTTATGACCGAAATGTAATCTGTTTGGGTAGTCTTCTTCTAAAAGAGCCTGAAACCGTTGGACATAGTAAGGATAAAGTAATTGCTTTACAAAATCCTCCATGCCGTTGAGTGGTCAGCTCCCTCGGCAAATGCAATAATTCTTATAGTGCTTGAGGAAGGATCTGTTTCAACAGCATGCAACATTCTTTCTTGTAAATCCAAAGCTCTTGTTGTTCGAGGTATACCTTGACCTAAATGCGGAGGGGTAAATAAACCATAATGTGTGAGGCGGTCGTGCACTTTTAAGAACATTCTTTCACTAGAAAGTTTGCGGTTTGGAAACTTTCAGAGTACAAACGTCGAGCAGCGAATTGGATGTGAAAAAAACACAGTAATGTATACATACATTTGTATAACAGCTGATTAAATGCAGCATATTAGCTGTTAATGTGGAATACCGTGCTTGCCTTGAATACTGAATAGTATAAAAATAGTTTAAAACAATGAAATGACAATTCCTTTTACATACTTATAATAAATTGATTAAATGTGATATAATATTTTTTGCATCTTTAATTCATTTAATGCTAAATTACTAAAACAGCCTCAGCTTCTTTATTTATGAACCAAATTTATTATTTCATGTTTTGTTGGATTTTATGAAATAAATACTACAAAACGTGCTGCTTGGAGATCACGAATTTTGGATAGTTGTGAGTCATGGTCGGTGGATTTAATATTCTCTTGTGTAGATTAACGTTCGCACTATTAAATACTACGTTAATCCGCAGAGACCATTCTTATAATTAGGCCAGTTTGGAATTCAAAGGTAGTGGTTTGGACTCCACGTTAAACTGTAGGTCCCTTAGTTGCCATCGGCTGTTGGGCTATTGATTTACAGTCATGTCTAAGGAATATGTCAACCTTAGTCAGTAACAAGACTACAAGATCGCGCCACAATCATCTTACACTATCATTCATACTTGGCTTAAAATACTTTCCTGGATATGTCGCCATTTTATAAACTAACGTACTAACTAACAAACAAGCAGATCAGCGTATTGATTTGTATGTTCACCTAGTTTAATCTGTTTCACACAAAATTAAATGTTTAAATGTTATTACCTAGCGATTTTACATAACTTATAAAAATATATTTAAAAACTACATTTAACGTATTATACTTGCCAATATATGAGAGCATATCAGTTTCATGTTATCAAATCCTGTGATTTGGCCACTTCGTAGATTCTGAACCGCTGTTACATAATGCACACTTTTGCACAATGCTCACACCGCACCTGTGGAATTACCATGTTGTCGTCAGACAATACTAATGACACCCACGATTCAGTAAAATGAACAAAACGGAAATACATTACAAAATTAGTATCAGAAACATATTAAGAATATAGAATTGACTCATGGGGGTCAATCATTGCTATAATATAGCAATGATTAAATAATTAATTTTAGTAACTGCATTCCTTCATTCCTCTCCACATTCGTTTTCCTATATTTAGGATTCCCATAATTTCTTATATGTATCTTTAAAAATATCTTTCTTATTTATCTCTTTTTTCTTTTTTAAATATCTTTTTTATTTATATCTTTTTCCATAATTTCTAGGAAACCGAATGTGGAGAGGAATGAGGGAATGCAGTTATAGGAAACCGAATGTGGAGAGGAACGGGGGAATGCAGTTATAGGAAACCGAATGTGGAGAGGAATGGGGCAATGCAGTTATAGGAAACCGAATGTGGAGAGGAATGACGGAATGCAATTATTGGAAACAGAATGTTGAGAGGAATGAGGGGATGCAGTTATAGGAAACCGAGTATGGAGATGAATAAGGTTGGTGCGAGAGGTTATGTCAGTAAAAAATACATTCACGCAACCTGTTTATGTGTACTTATTATACCTCATCTTGGTGATGCCCCGACGCCGACAACCTTCACCGACATCAAATTCTCAGCGCATTAATCAGCAAACAACGACCGACGTCCAGATGGAGCGAGAGAATAGACCCGCTCACGTAAAACTTCCTCCTTTCTCCCGCGAACACTAACAAATTTGGTTTGCACTAGTTGAAGCTCAATTTAAACTTCACCACGTTACCGACGAGGTGTTCAGATACCTTCTTTGGAATTACAAGATGTCGTACCTGTAGCTACCACCCCTGTGCCAACAGGATGGTCGAAAACTTTCACCGTCAGCTGAAGAGCACCCCCTCCGTTGTCATACCCATAGGACATGGTTGGATGCCTTACCACTAGTCTTACTGGGTTTGCGCAGTGCCATAAAGGAATACCTCAAAGCTTCCCCTGCCGAACTGGTCTACAGATAATCCTTACGCCTGCCATCGGAATTCCTCATCCCTGCAGCCGGCCCGACACATCATGACGATATCAACAATTTCGTCGTCCGCCTCCGTCAACAGATGTCACAACTCAGACCAGTTCCAGCTACGCGTCATAGCTCTCAGGTCCCATTAGTGTTCCAAGAGCTTTCATCTTGCGGGCATGTGTTCCTTAGGGATGCCAGAGTTCGGAGTTCCCTGGAGCCACCCTTCACCGGCCCGCACCCTGTCAGGGACGACAAGACGATAACAATCCTCACCAACGGCACTGAACGACGCGTCGGTCTTGATCGGGTGAAGCCTGCCTTCATCGCCACGGATCCAACGCCCTCCTCCTACGTACGCAGTGCTGCAAAACGGGTGAAGTTTCACCTCCCGGACCTCCGGGCTCCGCGGGGGGCTGTGCGACGACCAGCTGACGCGTTGCTAGGCAACGTCCAACATTGTTATTTGTAAATGTTTTGTTTTGTTTTGGTATGAGAGGTTATGTCAGTAAAAAATACATCCACGCAACCTG
Organism: Nephotettix cincticeps; assembly: GCA_023375725.1. NCBI lineage: Eukaryota > Metazoa > Arthropoda > Insecta > Hemiptera > Cicadellidae > Nephotettix > Nephotettix cincticeps. The sequence goes on from CM041786.1 coordinate 150,315,138, forward strand.
TTTATGTGTATTTATTACGCCTCACAGTTTTAGGAAACCTAATGTGGAGAGGAATGAGGGAATGCAGTTTAGGAAACCGGATGTGGAGAGGAATGAGGGGATGCAGTTAAAGGAAACCGAAGTGGAGAGGAATGAGGGAATGCAGTTAAAGGAAACCTAATGTGGAGAGGAATGAGGGAATGCAGTTTTAGGAATCCGGATGTGGAGAGGAATGAGGAGATGCAGTTATAGGAAACCTAATATGGAGAGGAATGAGGGAATGCAGTTTTATGAAACCGGATGTGGAGAGGAATGAGGGGATGCAGTTATAGGAAACTGAAGTGGAGAGGAATGAGGGAATGCAGTTATAGGAAACCTAATGTGGAGAGGAATGAGTGAATGCAGTTTTAGGAAACCAGATGTGGAGAGGAATGAGGGGATGCAGTTATAGGAAACCGAAGTGGAGAGGAATGCAGATATAGGAAACCTAATGTGGAGAGGAATGAGGGAATGCAGTTATAGAAAACCTAATGTGGAGAGGAACGGGGGAATGCAGTTATAGGAAACCTAATGTGGAGAGGAATGAGGGAATGAAGTTTTGGGAAACCGAATGTGGAGAGGAATGAGGGAATGCAGTCACTAAAATAGCCTAAGACTTTTACCTTGAAGTGGTGGATTTAATAGAATAAAATATAGAATTCAATAGATTTCTTTAAAGATTCAAAATAAAATGTATTAATGCCACTAAACATCATACATCAATAGACACAAGTCACAGTTATCAAAATTTTAATACAGTACAACTAACAACATGGAATATAATTCAAAACACATTTCAAAAATATTTCAAAGATCACACTTCACAGAATCGGACCATCTATAAAATCAAAGTTCATATATTAGAACTATGCATACTTAATATTCTAACATCATTAGACAATTTATTAAACAGTTTCAATTGTTGGTAATGGTGACTTTTCAAAGTTGTAGTTAACCTAACTTGTGGAGGGGTGAGAATTTCTCTGGGAGGGGATATAAATACCCCACCAACTAGTGAAAACCTATTTTAGAGTATGTACTTTAGGGTACATAAGGGACATTTCGATGAGTTGAATACCATATAAAGATCATGCGATACCTCTGATGCCATCTTGGACTCTGGTCCCATTAATTAATTATTAATTGATTGATTAATTGATTGTCGTAAAAAATGGCTAAGGTGTCAAATTAAAGGTAAAGTGATCCCATAATTTGTTTTAATTAACAGAATGCATAACCGTGCATGTGTGGGGGCTAATATAAAAATTTTTCTTTATTATTGTTTGAAACGGTTTTGACTGTCATGGGTTTAATTGGTATTATTCTTGATTAAAAATATTTACTGAAACAACTCACTACAGGCTAACTCACTGTACACACCTTGTGCCAGCTGTTTACACAAAGCCAAACTTGAGGCCAATTTAGGAGCTACGCTTGATTTCTGACTTTTTGCATTCCATTATGTACTTTTATATCAATTATACACTTTTAAGTAAATTATAACAAAAGTTACACACTAATTTTGGGCTCATTCATCTAAAAATCCATATCAATAATGCATTCTCAGCCAATGTTGAGTTCTATAACATTTTTTTGTCCTTCCAACATATGCTGAATTAGAAGTAGAAAGTATTGTTTTGCCAAAATTATCATAAATGATTTTTCTGCATTGTTGGCATATGACATATATAAAGTCAAATCTTTGTTAATTATTAATATCTTGTTATTACATATAATACAAACTGATTTGTAGTTTATTAAATTGAACTATTTATCCAAAGATTTAGTTTATTTTAAAACAAGAAACATGGTACTGAAACGAAGAACCAGAAATAATAATAAAGGAGGACAATGTTCTCCATGCAAAGGGGATAAATACAGATAACACTGATTATGATAATGATGAGGTGAATAATCGAGACTTACCAATGAACATAAAACCACCAAAGCCACTGTTAGTTATCAATGGTGGTGAAATGACAAATTTACCAAGGTGTAGTACGTGATGTCTAGAACCTCCAATAAATATTTAATTTTTTTTATTTTGTCGGTTGGAACGTTTTCCGGGGGACCCATTCATTTTATGCACTATAAACTACTAAATTTTAATCAAAATCTTTAGAGAACATTTTTATAAATTGATATTTTTCACATTTTTAATCCTGGAGCGGGCGCTTCACCGGTGAAACGTGATAGGGCGCATCAAATGCTCAAATTCAACTCATCTCACTTGTTTCTATAACATAGTATTGCAAATGTCAAATAAACTGATAAAATACAAAGTTCCATCGTTAATTTAATTTATTAATTACTAAATTTGAGTAACTAACGTAGTTAGCAATTTTCCAGTATAAGAATGGTGTTACGGGAGAGGGCATATGCGGAGTATTGTTCCGCAATAATAAAATTGAACATCGATGCAAACCAAACATATTAAATGACAGTATTATAAATTAAATTAAAATAAAATTATATCTTGGTTCACACATGCGTTCATATGTGTATTCCGTTTAGAGAAAGCCTCCGCAAACTGATATCGCTTCACTGTATTGCAACTCACATGGAAACAAAAGGAGTGTGGGGCTTGTAAATAGTTTTGGGGATTCCTGTAATGAGGTGTGTGAGATACGGAGCCTGACACGGCTGCCGATACCCGATATGCATGTTTATTCTAACAAAAACTACACCTGCGAAAGAAAACTAAGCAAGCACCCTCTCGAAGGTTAAGGGTTTTTAGGGGTGATCCACCTTTAAAAGAAACAATTCAAAAAGACTTTGAGATATGGTGAATATACATACACAGTAAATTTCATCTAAATCGCACCAACGGGGTAGGCTGTGGTTCTGTACACATCCAGACATATCACAGATAGATGGACATCTTGTTTAAATCTATATTTTAGGATTCAGGGGACCCCAAAATGGATTTATCCATTCTCAACTCAAACGTATAAGTGGGAGAAAGTACAAGTTTACATATTAAAATCACTACACGGGTATGTACTATTGCTACTATCTCTGAAGACATGAGGTCTTTTAAATTATCATATAATACATCAGCAGGAATATTTGATGTTGTGGGATTGGCAGCATATTGCTTCACATACATTCCTTTTTAAATTTATTTTAGAGGAAAAGAATGTGTCAGTCCACTGATACCGTTTATTTTATGAGGATACTTTATGGGAAATATAATTTTGCTACATCTAAGAGAGCAGGTGGATATAAATAACGATTTCAAAAAGCTGTAATAATTTGTATAATTGTTCACATTTCAATATTTACATTGATTATGATAAATCTATTCTAATAGCACCTTAATTACATGCAGGGATTGATACAAACTCTTCAGAATCACTAGCCCAAGCACAGTCGTGCACTGAGACTGGGAGACTGAAGTTTAAGAATTTCCATCCTAAAAGAGAATTTTGGAATTCATGTTCCCTGAATTTAGTTACATAGCCCTGATGTTATCTCAGTTCATAATTTGTTCCTGCAAAATATATTTTCAATAACACCCCAAACAAATATTTAAAGCAGTTTTAACCTTAAGGACATTCATTGTCACTAAGGCATGACATATGTACCTACAGTTAAAAGTTAAACTAAATTAATTTTTGTTAGTAGAGGTTTGAGAAGATTTTAGACTTTGTTTCAAAATCGTCAACCCCACTATTTCAACAACTATTGACAAACACATCACATCAACATATACTAAGGTATCTTTGTCAAATCACAGAAAAATTATCTATCGGGCTAAAGATATCACATAACGCATGACTACAAAATGTCTTAGTTATAGGTTACAGTGTAAAGTCATAGAGCTACGAAATTACATCCTTAAATTGGTTGTACTTAACACCATTATCTGAACAGTTTTATGGTTTTAATTTTTTGTTCAGTATTGACGGAAGAACATGAATAGTAAAGTTTTTTTTTAAATATTACTATAAAATACTTAACTGTTACAAACTATAGAACTCGCTTTAAAAAAATAACAATTATATTTTAATTGGTTTTTAAACATTTTCTGTCTTAATCTGGGCAAAAATGGGGACCACACGATCGGTTCAGGCAGCGATTGATCCATGGTGTTTTCATATCCGCCATGCTTTCTTTCTGTACTGCGCTAAATATATTTATACATCTATACTATCAACAAACAACCTAACTCAACTCCACACAGCACTGAATGGGAGTATCTCCTCCTCCCCATCAGACATTGGTGGGAGATCTTGGACCAAACACCCTTTAGACTGCACGAGATCCCCCTGGTATAAATTAGGAACCACTAACTAAAACTTCTTTCTGTAATATTTGTTGACAGTGATATAATGTTATCAGCTGTAATTCAAACTTTAGCCACAAGTCAGATCTTAACACTCGTCTCGTCCGAGCAAAAAACAATCAGTGCATCCCTAGAGCTAATAACTACAAAATACAATACTGTCTCCACTTATTACTAGGATTACTATAAATACTACACACTGACACTGACCTATGTTTAAGAAAGGTTACAAGCCACTATGGCTCTTCACTTGAGGATCAATACCAGATGTAATAAAAATATTTAGACACAAAACTAAGTACTACAGAAGCTTTTGAATAATTAAACCGCTGAAAAATTACCATATCTCTAAAAACCCTTTGAGGAGTAGAGACGTACCAGTACGTTTTGTTACATATTACAAATCACCTATTGTTTTTTTTCTTTCTAACTTTGAAAAGGAGTCTATAATGGATGGTTAGTGATCTCAAGTGTGTGAGGGAGGTTTGGGGCATGTGGGATTGGTTAAAACAGCCTTACAGCTAATTTAGTAAAAAAATGCAAAGTGTGTATCTTATTGGGCGATAGAGGTGAGGTCTGTCACTGTCACAGCAGTCGTAAAGAGTGTGTGCACCAGGTATGCGCAGTACAGTAGTTTGGTTCTTGGTGGATTTTTCTGCTTTTATAGGATCGAACGTTTTACGTGTTGCATACAAATTTCTATATTGCTTTCAGTAATACATCATGTACAAATTTATGATTTCACGGCTGGTGCTATACCTTGAAGTTTGAGATGGGTGGAGCATTTCTTGAGGAGAGATGGAGGAAGTGGGACTATTAAGGACTATTGAGAACTATTAAGGGAAGTGGGAGAGAGGCAGCAGAATAAGGGAAGACCAAGAGAAGATGATGGGACAGTGTGAAAAAAAGATATCACAAGAGCAGGAGCAGCAATTGACTAGGAACAGGTCAGGGCGAAATGGCGAGCAGTTGTTGGCGAGGCCAAAACCCTACTTAAGTTTACCAATGGCCGTGGGAGTAAGAGTAAGTAATACACCATGTGTTTCAATGAATGAAACAATTTTTGTTCAGATAAAAAACGTGTTTAAAAAAAAAAGGTGTGTTTAAATTTTGTAACCAACTATATTCACTATCAACCCATTTTTAGTTTATTTTGGCGAATTTCCCAAAGGGAAGAAGCTATTAGCGCAGGTCTCATGACAAGACTTAAGCCCAGGACCATGATACTTTTTCGTTTTGAGTTGCCCAGAGGCCAAAAACAAAAGTCGTTAAAAATGTTATTTTTATAAATATAAATATGTATATATGTATGTATCCGTGACCACAATAACTCTTGTAAAAATAGTCCGATCGAGACCAAATTTGGTAGAGCTGTGAATTCACTCGGACAAGTTAGTAATCCAGCTCACATCGGTTAATCGAAAGGAGTATTTTAGGAGGGTTTTGTACCCTAAAGTTGGTTTTTTTGGCATTTTTCACATGTATTTTTAATTTTTATTAGGTTTAACTTTAGAATCAGCTCATTAAACAACACAATTTAGTTTCTTAAAAGTTTTGCTCTATCTCCAACAGTTACCGAGATATTAAAAAATTTAAACCCAGTACATTGTATTTTGAGGCTCCAATGTCAATCATATGGAGGATAAGAAAAATTAATATTTTCTATACATTTATGGTATAAAACTCATAGTTTATGTGTTCCTCACAGCAACAAAGCTGCATACTCTTTCCCATGTTATTCTTATGAAGGATAGGCTAATAATTCTCATATTTATCGACAGATATTGATCAAACTTGTCATATATTATTATTATTTTATTATTGCTTTGGGAATTCACTCATTATGCAGGTCTGCTACGACGGGGGTATTTTTACTCTTGAGAGCCCTTTTTACGTATTATACTGTACTGTTGTGTGACATACCGGTACATCATTACTCCTTAAAGGGTTAACAACCATAAAATGAAGCTTCAAAAAAATTCGGTCACCTGTTTCAGCTTTTTTATATTTTAGGCTCCAGTTATTTGTTTACAGTATTTAAGGTTTTTATATGGTCATTTTTACAAATGGAGAATGAACATAGAACAAGGAATTCTCAGAAAACTAACCTCAAATTTTTATCATTCTGTTATTCACATAGTTTTCTCTAGAACTCATTTATATTCTGATACGTTTTTCACTCTAAAAGCTTGAATTATAGTAGCTTGAAATATAGAGTGGGCCTACTATTAAAATTAACTAAGGTGAAGTTAATTTTTATTGGTGATCCAAATGTCATTAAATTTCATTCATCCATTAGCTGCTAAATTTTTTCCTCAAGCTCTATGGAGTACGACACATTTAGAGATAGTTTTGTGTCCAAACATTTTGAACTTTTCTCATATTTACCCTATCCAGAAAAGTTAGCTGTTTTTTTTCTACGCAACTAACAGTTATGACTCAACTCGTAATTATATTATAGTTGATAACTGTTTGATGTCAGTTTCATGTGTAACTACAAAGCAGACATACTTAACCACAATCCAAATCTAATAAATGACAAAAATATTTTATACTTATGTTCATAAACATAAATGTTTTGATCATAGAGAGAAATTCAACAAGAAATGCATATAATTAACCTTTTGAACGCCAAATATTTCATTGTGAGCCTCTCCTAAGCGTCAAATTATGAACAAAAAAGATTTATTTATTTATAGCCATTTTTTTATTAATCTAGACTCAAAAAATAGATTATAAACATTGGTTATAGGTTATAAACAATCTTGTAACACAAACAACGTCTGCATCTGACCAGCTGATTTTCGAGTATACTCGCCATTGGCGTTAGGTTGCTGCGCAGTAAACAGTGACACAAATGAAAATCTGTTTGCAACCAATAAATGCTGACTGGAGTTTGAAACTACGTCATGAAATGAGTTGACAAGCGACCAAAGTGGATTGCCCTGCCATCTATCATCGATTTGGATAACTAAATTTTACGCTAAATACCATTACGGGAATTCGCGAGTATACTCGCTTATGAACGCATAATGGTTAAAGAAACTATTGATAATTTGATAATGAAATAATCTTCATGTAAGTTTTTGTGTCCTTGAATGGAAAACATAAATTGTTTATAACCGATGAATGCTTTAAAACCAATGAATACAATATATCTCTAACCCTTTCTTCGATTAAAAATCAGGATATATTAACTGTTACAGAGCATATAAAAAATATTGATGGAAGATAGTTCTATCTTATATCAAATATAATGTCATTCAAAACCTAACGGGAAGTATTATTACATATATAAGGAAATATGTATTACTATTAAAACATAGCATATTCCATTTCGATTCCCATAAAGAAATCAAACTAACAATTAAAAAATTGTTCAAATTTCAAATAAAGAATATATTTCATTCATACTTTTCACTAAAAGTGTAAATTAAAAAAGTTTTTAATCACTTTTTAATTGTGAATTTTACTACAACGAAGTAGATATTTAATTCTATAATGACCAATTTTAGAACTTTAAATGCAGTCAAATTAAATATGTATTCAAACTCCAATGTGAAAAAGTGTTTTAAAATGTCATATTTAAATGTGTATGTAATCAACTTTAAGTTGTATTTTATTTGGTTAATAAATTATGAATTGTCACATGGAAAACTATTTTCCCATTAAAAGTAATCATGATATGTATTCCTCTAAACAATAAAAGCTTAAATATCGGTCAAAAAGCTTGTAAAATAAGCTAAATATTGTTTTATACTATTCAGATTTTTTTACTTGGGAAAAAACTTAAATCACTATTGATAGCTAATTAGTATGTATAGATAACACTGTTATGTTTTTTCTAAATATATTCCCACTCAAGAGACCATTGAAACTCATGAACTTACAGAATATTCCACTGGAAATGTAACAATAAATATACAAAATACCTATCCATAACTAATCTTGAATTTCAACTTCAGGTTATACTGTTTCTAATGCATGATACAGTTAAAACTTGGGGGAAATAAACCTTGAAGAAACCTATTGTTTAAAATTACATATTTTTTACAAAATTGAAATGATTTGAATGAAAGTTGATCACTGGAATGGATTACGTATTATACGTAAGATAAAATATTCAAATATATACTTTATGCAAAATGAGTTCAAGTATGTAAGAATATAAACTAGACCATTAGTAGAACCAAAACAAAACTGGTATATCTTATAAAGTAGAAAGTTGTGTTAGTACAGCGATTGGGAATGTAGGATTAAGATAAAGTGAGTAAAGAGGGGCCTGCTTTCCGCTACTTATTCCAATGAAATATTTCTGTAAAGTATCTCCAGAACGGACTATCCTAGTCCTCGGAGTGACCAGAAGTGAGCCAGCCCTCAGCGGACAAGTTTACACCTCATACTACTCCATTCTCCTTGTTCTTCTTCTCCAGGATTTTGACTGACAGTCTCTCGTGCTGAGGAACTTTGTGGAACTGCTTCTGTATCTCGGAGAAAGTCATGCCCGTTGTTTCCGGCACGTACAGGTATATGAGTAAAGATCCGAGGAGGCAGAAGAATGCGAACATGAGGTAGTTGCAGTACATCCCGATCCCGTCTGCAAGCACCTAGCAAGACACTTAGGTTAGGTGCCTCAATGAGAAAACTATTATATTTTTATTAACACCTGCAATCAGCATACAACTCTAATGAGGATGTTAGAAGGCCTATATAAATAGGATGCACTGTTCTCTAGTGCATACAGCTGATCTTTGTCAGTATACATTTATCTGCAAAGACTATCCTCATAAGTAGACCAGTTCATAATTCAGAAGCAAATTAAACGTCTTAGATTCCATTGGCTGCTAGGCTATTAATTAACAGTCCTGTCAGCCTTGGTCAGTAACAAGACTACAAGATCGCTCCACAATTATCATACAGTCATTTTTCATTTATAACATGTTAAGTGCAAGATTACGTTTAGCCTTTATTGCTAAAGTGCAACATCGAGCACGAAGAAAAAACACGAAAGAATCATTAAAGTACTGAATGGCTGATACGGCGATGAAGTACGCCAAAAATGGTGGCAGATCACACATAAAACGCAGCAATCAGATGAACGTTCTCATTACGAGGCTGAGTTCGTAATTGGGAACTGAACTATCTAAAGAACTTCTAAAGTTTAACTTTTTTCTCCAACTACTATTTCTATTGACAACAAAGAAAAAGAGTACTTTGAATTTTTTTATGTATTTTCTACGCCTTTTTAGTTCACTGTAACTACGTACCTGATAAAGCTTTATGCAGATGAAGCAAGCTATTGTCTCCGTAATGTTGGAGATGGCAGAAGCCTTCCCTCGTGTGTTGGCAGGGAAAAACTCCGCTTTGAGCACACAGACGAGTGGTCCTAGCCCAATACTGAAGAGCACACAGTAGCTAGCAATGCAGACAAACGCGATCCAGGAGTACTGGCTGATGTAGATGTCAGTCTCCAACTCCAGGTAGTAGTAGAGGACAGCACATAGGTCACAGATAGCACAACCTGCAGCATTAGATTAGATTAGATTATTGAAATGACAACCTACCCAGGTAGGTATTTTAAGCCAAGTATGAATGAGGATTGAGTGTATGATGATTGTGGCGCGATCTTGTAGTCTTGTTACTGACTAAGGCTGACATGTTCCTTAGACAGGACTGTTAATTAATAGCCCGACAGCCGATGACAACTAATGGACCTACTACAGTTTAACATGGAATCCGAACCACGGCCTCTGAATTACGAATCGATCTAATCATGAGGATGATTTTTGCGAATTAACGTAGTATTCAATAGTGCGGACGTTAATCCACACAAGAGAACACTACATCCATCAACCATTGCTCACAACTATCCACAATTATTTGTGACCTCCAAGTAGCTGGATTACAGGACATCGCCACCGTCCCAGTCAACACGACCATACAATACATGATCTTAGAACCCTTTCTTTCTTACGGTCCAATTATTTTTCTAGCAAATTTTAATTAATAATATGTATTATTATACGTTAAATTATATGTATTATATTCTTTTGTGTGGATTAACGTCTGCACTGTTGAATAATACGTTAATCCACAAAGACCATCCTCATAATTAGACCAGTTCGTAGTTCATTGGCAGTGGATCGGAATCCAATTCAAACTGTCAGACCCTTAGTTGCCATCGGCTGTTGGGCTATTAATTAACAGTCCTGTCTAAGGATCATGTCAGCCCTAGTCAGTAACAAGACTATAAGATCGCGCTTGTGGTATGGATGCCATTTCAATAATCTAATCTAGAAACGGCTTGCCTGTGTTACACACCAGCAAAATCGACAAATTTATTGACAACTATGAATCTCTTGTGAATCTGATGATGAGAAAGACATACTGGATCGTGTAAAAACAACTTTACAAGGATTTTGACAATCAGAGTGATTGTTATTTACTGAACTTAGTGACATAATTAATTAATTTATAAACTATTTAAATATTATTTTAGCAAATAAATATTATAATAATGAATTCCTGAAAGTTTAAAGTCAATCTAATGATAAATAAGGAGGTTATAGCAGTTTTAGTAAAAAAGTGCCAAAATAATAATGAATTCCCAAGGGTTGACAGGGAGGCAGGTAGGTAATATAGGTAGTCCAATGGGTTAACACGTTCACAGCTGAAGTGAAAATGCTGACTTTTTACTTTTTTTTGCTGCCTTTTTTTATAAAAAATGACCAAAATTCGTACTTAGGGGTTTCAAAAATTTAACTTTATCTTGATGAAAAAATGTTGTGGTTTTATAATTGTTTTTACTCAATTTATTTTATTATATTTATATATAATTTTTTAAGTGTACCCAATATTTGTTTTTTTTTCTTTTTATGCCTCAAATTTATGCGAACTTGTAACCAATCAGGTACACACTTACTAAAGGTTTTTTGCTAGGGGGGAAACACGTTTCAGCTATATCTAGTGTGACCGTGTTGGTCATCAACGCATTAGAAAACACAGCAAGTGCACCCGGTCGGGCACACTGTGCACTTTGCGCTTTAGTAATGTACTAAGTGTACCTCACTGGGTACACTGCCATTTAATGAAGCACCCGTGTACCCCATCAGGCACACTACGTCGTGTACGTGTTAAACCTTTTACACATATTATTACTCTAAATACTAGTGTTTGGTCCCGTAAAGAAAGTTTGTCATGGTGCGTGCACACATTATACTCAACCAGAGTCGCTGCCAGTACAAGATAATGTGTGCGATTTCAGGAGTCAAGGAGAAATCAAAGGTGTAGGGGAAGCTGTTCACTTTGGATGGCCAAAAGTATTACCAATATTGTTACATCTTAATTTTTTGCTCAAGTATGGCTTTTCAAGTCACAGTCAGAAGGCCATTTAGGAGTATATATCCATTTAAATAAAGATTTTGGGGTAAAAAAGGCACAAATAACACCATTGACATCAATTGGCACCAATGACAAACGGCGACTTGAGTCCATTCGGCGGCGATTGAGTCATACAAACAAAGCTCTCCAGTTTCAGTTAAAAACTTACTCTTATCTCACTATCATGTTGTGTGCAGATGACCAGCAGGAAATTCTGAAAATGAGTTCAACCTACCGATCGTAGACACCATCAGTAAAGGCCTCCGTCCTATCTTCTCCACTAGCGCTGCCCCGATGAACATGGGGAGAAACAATATGAACCCCATGATTATTGACCATTCATCACCGGTGAGGACGGAGTCCCCTTTGGCTGTGAAGGTCTTGGTGGCATAGGATACGATACCCAGGTATCCACTCATGTACTTGGCCACCAGAGCAGCTTGGACGATCAGCAGCGCTCGGCGAGTGTCAGGTGTTTTCAGGAGGTCCCACCAAGTACCTTTGGTCCTGTGGACAAGATATAAGATTGTTATGGGTGACTAATTGAACATTTGTATAAACAAGATCGCACACAGCGCGTTGGCGTGAGCTCAGCGAATTTCATAGAATTTGTATTATTGCCATAGTAATCTAATAATACTGAGTATGCAAGTTTGTTGCAATAAGGTGTAACCAAACAAAACAATGTACTTATATTAACCCTTTAACCGGCGAGTGTCTTGATTGCGATCCATTTACGCCATTCTCAACTGTCAAAACTTTTTTTGGCAAAAACCAATTATTTTGCTTTTTAACAAACCTAATGAAACAAAACAAAATATTTTTGTTCAAAAATATAGTTTTATTTCGTTTTATATTACTGTGAATATATCTGTCATTGACCCTTATGGCATATGTTTGGTTTATGAATACAAATATTTTACTTGTGGGATTGTTCAAGTAATTGTAATATTTTATGGCAACCAATGTGTATTGCGTCTAGCGGAGAGTACTGTGTAGTATGCGACTAACGCGGCAACACAGTGAATGTAAAGTCCAAGGTCATCTCACAACACCTTCCCCACCACCGCTACCATCAACACTCTCTTTGCGCCAAAAACCTTCCTGGAACCTGAAAACTTCTTGCTATTGCTTCATTGAACACTTGGAACAGTTGTTGAACGAAAACAACAACTTCATTTTTGCGGAAAAAATGCTGGTCAAAATAAATGTAGGCGGATATATCTGCTTATGACCCTTTTAGAAAAATAACATAGGCAGGTGTGAACGTCAATGACCCACAAAGGGTTAATCAGAATTTACAGTACAGGTTAGCAAAAGAGCTGAAATTGAGCATGGTTGTTCTTGAAGCATGTCAGTAAACGACGAAAGTGCTCATTGGGGTATGCACATAAATTACTTATGTCTACAACTAAACGCCCTTACTGTAAAAACCCCATAGAATCAGACAGGGTGTCTAGCTAGTCATCATAATGAAATTCCCTAATTTTTTCCTGACTTTTTCATATTAGATATAGCATTTTACCTGACAAAAAACGTGTGTAAATATCAGCTAATTTTTAAATACAACATGGAAAAACCATTAAAAAATAAACACAAAATCAGTACGTTATCTATTAAATGAACTCATTCATGCACAAAATCAAGTTGTTAAATTAAAACGTACAAATAAACAGAATCACATTAATTGGAGACCGAACAAGAAAAATAAGTCGACAATCACTATTCATTCACTTCCAAACCGGCTCGCTGATGAGTAGAAAGAAGAAAGAATGGCGGCTGCTATCTGTACAACTAAACTCACTAAGTCATATTTTCAATGTTGCCAGGTTTGCCAAATTGTAAGTTATGAATCCTTTACAAAATATTGATTCCCTTGAGCAGTTTCCCTGACCAATGTAGAAATTTCCTGACTTTTTAATACAGTTTTAAATTCTCTGACTTTTCCTGTTTTCCCTTTTGCTAGACACCCTGATCTTGGAACCTCGGAAGAGGTGTTGAACGATTGTGCACCAGATTCTACACCTTAAATCCTCCTCGACGCTGCGCTTGATCTCGTTGAGCTCTTCCTGAATGCCTTGCACACTGTCTTCCCCGTACAGCCACATCATTGCCTTAGCCGCCTCCGCGTCCCGGTTCTTCATTATGAGGAAATATGGAGACTCTGGCATGAAGACGAAAGTCACCAAAAACACAACGGCGACCGCCAGGTTGGCATATGCGAAAGCTTGGTAAGACATGTAAGGACCTGGAAAAAAAGGAAAATTTTTTTTAAAACCAGAACTGATTTGACTGATACGTAGAGTCAAGCCTCGCTAATTTAAAATTCAATGGAAAGTCTATACTTTGAGTTAACCCTAGAACACAAAGGCTCCCTGAGCCAAGCGTTGTTACAAAGGCGCTGTTACAGAGTAGTCTCCCAGACTACTTTTTTTGAAAATATATAAAATATACTTTTAATGACGGCGAAATTTTTTTAATAAAACACTTAAAGTGAACATTGAAATAATGTTTTATAAGAGTTTAATGTACAAATCTTAAGTGTTCTGGCACTGGCAGCAGATTGTCCCTTGGTATTTGTCACATATGACATTTGCGCAACGTCCATAAAAATGTTTTTTCATGCGCTGTAATCTTGGAGGTAAGAAGGCACACACCTTCCTACCTTGTTGTGGAGCTTCATTTGGCACACTTACATTTAAAATATAAGCAATAGATTGCCGGACGAGAGTTCGTGGCAACATTGTGTCCTGAAGCCAGGACTTCAGGAGCTCTCTGTGCATTTCTCTAAAAAATTTTGCCAACTTAGGGGCTTTCACGATTGGCTCAGACACGGTTTTCTACATATAATACATATATATCATTTAAAGTGATGTTTATGATGTTATAAAACATGCATAGGGGCCACCTCCTTGTTTTACGACTGCAGGAAGTGTTACTGCACATTTGGTCCAATTCAAATAAATATTTACACTATATACAACATATATTTCCAACATAATGTTTACCTAACACCATATAACACACGATATAGCGAAGGTATACTATACTCTGCAATAAGACACTACGATCCATACACGTTGCGAGTCTGTCGCGAACTGTGCGTTGTTACAAAGGCGTAGTCAACCTGACGACGTGAACTTACAAAACTTTAAAATCTCGTTAAACAAAGGACGCAGCGAACACCAACCAAGACCCTTTTAATATAGGGCCAAGACCGTCAGCTACACGGAGTTTTGGGAATTTTAATGGAGTGGAAGGGGGTAAGTGGTAGAAATGACACCTTGCACGTCGTCTCTCAGACGATGCCTTTGTGTTCTAGGGTTAAACAAGGTTAAATTTGTTGGGAATTTGAACTATAGAGGTTAAGGTTATTAATATTCAAATTGTAAAGAATTTGGAAGCTTGAACTGTAGAGGTTAGAAGGAATAAAATTAACTCATTCAGAACTCATTACGACTGTTTACAACTTTATAACTGTAACCATTGATATACATTTATATTATCAAAGCTATAATGAAGCAAAACAAAAACAATGTCCGAACTTGGAAGAAGTGTGACGATGTACTGGTTCACATTTAGACTGGCTTTTTTTAATTACTTCTATATGTAATTTAAATTACTTACATAGGCTTATGGGAACCTACTTAACTGTAGAGATTAACTTTGAGTTTTAGAGGTAGGGGTTGAAATTAAAATAACATAATTTTAATTCTTGAGGCTCAAGTACAAACGAATTTGCAGTTTAGGGGTTAAATTATACATACAATTATAAATTATAAAAATACTTCAAATCATCGAAATATATTTGTTCAAATATTATAGGTTTTCTAATGGGAACAGACAAAATCGACTAATTGTGGAGGTTTTTGAATTATTGAGGTTTTACTGTATATTGATGAATTCTATCGAAGCTCGGGTTCAAATCCTGACTATGATCAATTCCAATTTGGGTTGAAATGTCTGCTACAAAGGCTGGAAGGCCCACCTTAAATAAACAGAGACCGACTTGGATGGAAGTTGACAGCATTTTGCCTAGTCTGCTTCTTTTACGAATAAATGGTTAAATGGGCGGAGGGGGGGGGGTTTATGTATTGGTGTTCATACTGAGTATTTTAATAATCGATGCATAATCATTTTTTTGTCATAGTCAAGAGTAAAACACCTGCCATTTTTGGGGGTAATGTAGGCTACTCAGTTTTCATCTTTAAACTAGCATAAACCAGTTAGAGCCGAATTGAGATTTTGGTTGAATAAATAAAATAAAAAAATGAATGTCTGACCTAGACAGTAGCAGTAGACAATGCCAGCATATAACAGCCCTTGGTTGAGAGCACTACAACTGCCTCTGACACTAGGCTGAGCGATCTCTCCAGTGTACACCGGCACTGCTGTGCACATGATGCCGATCGCAATACCCTGCCAACACAAGTGATATAACTCACAAATCATGGTGAGTCGCTTTCATAAGATACAAAACAGTAAAACTATAAATTTGTAGAATAACATTACTATAACTATTTAAGGACAAATACCACAAAGGTATCACAAAAAGAAAAACAAAACTGTCTTTTACTAATTATTATTCAGATTTTAGTTTTAGATCTTATAAAACACACTAATGAATTGAACGTAAAACGACACTGCGGGCGACATAGTTTCATCAAAACTCATGACGAAAACATTTTTCAGAGAGTCATTTTTAGAGTTCATAGTTGGCTAAATCTTGCTGGCAATGAACTGTCATGATAATGGGCTGACCTGAACAAGTAAACTTAATCTTAAATATAATCCATCGTTTATGAGGGAAGAAAGTTTACAAACAATGAATGATTGAATGAGTTTGATTATTTTGGTGAAAAAAAATTCTTTGCCGTAGTTGAAGTTAAATGCAAAATAATACAGACGTGACTGAGTAATCTCGTAAAAACCGATTACCGAAAGCGATTAGCGGAAGCTAGTGCATACTTTACGTGTTTGTAAACCGTGGGAAATACATTTTAACTATGCAATGTTAATCATTTCCAGCACTTAATATGTTAAAGAAATATTGTCACAATTAGAGGCAGTTTAGATGACAGAGATGTTCAGGGAACATAATTTATTGTTCTACCTATGAAGATATTATGGAGAAATGGCCTAGCCCAACCTCCCTGTCTAACCTATCCATTCGTTCTTCACATCCTCATTATTGTAGGCCTACTGGAGGCAATAATGATAGTATTCTTTTTCCTTCTCGTGGCTAGCACAATACACCTCAATTGACATGTACTTCCACGATTTTTCCTGTGAGATGGGTGAAGACAGTTTGTTACCTGGATGATACGCTGGATGTAGAGCCAGTGTACAGAGCGAGTCATCAAAACGATGATCCAACTGATGATGTACAGAGGTCCCGTCAGCAGAATACAGGGCTTGCGGCCCCACCAGTCCACTATACTGCCGAAAGGGAGTGGCGAGAATAAGTTTCCTACCTATAACAGTGCAAAGAGTGTTTTAAACTACATACTTACTTATTGTACTTAAATAGAGCATTTGGAGTGTTTAAATATTTTGAAATGTCTTGAGCAATATGAAAACCAAAGTTACTTCTCCCCTGAATTTTATTTCAGTTCAGGGTATAACTAACTATACAGCCCAAGTGGTCTCTCTGACTTGTTTTTGCTGGTTAAAGGGTCAAATTGTTTACAAAGGAGTAGTAGTAGGCCTACTGGTAAATCATTTGGCTATCCAATGTAAAAAGCTTTTCTATTACCTTTGTCCTTGCTCATCTCTCCTGGGGGCTTGATTCTCTGGTTGAACCAGACTCAAATTCATAAAATCTGGTCAACCTTTGGGATGTTTACTTACTGTACTCTCAGGGTTTGCTGGTCTGGAATCTTTGAATGTGTACTCTCAAATGACAGGGATCCGTTTCCTTGTGGATTAAAGCGACTTAACAGAGAAATAAACAGTTGTCATAGTAAAATTTGCTTCCAAAAATTAACCTTGCTTATTGACTTTTTATTGATAGCTGTTTCTGAACTATACAATTTAAATTCATATACTAATGTGATAACATTTTAATAATGAGGGCAAAAGTAGTTTTCTGTAACATTTTTAATGATGGATGAGTTAATTATTTGTTCACGACTTTAAGTTAGTTAAGCATTAGAAGAAATATTTTGCTTCCTCACACAGATTCATTAAACCTGTGTAAAGGTTAGATACACTGCTAGTTCAGGTATGAAATGGATAAGCCAAACCAACCTCCACAAAGGCAGCCACCCAAGAGCTCTGGTCAGGTGTCATCTCTATCTCGCTTCCATTTGCCAGTAGTCTGGGCAAAACTGGAGATGTCCATCCGTATGACGCTCCGCATAGCATCATCGAGAGACATGCTGTAACAATAAAGGCAAAATATTCAACAAATATTATAATATATATCTGATAATATTGTAAATAATCTCTTTTGTTTATATTGTCATTACTCATGTTTTTGACGCTCCATTGTATCATTGAGAGGCATGCTGCACCAGCAACTTATCAAACTTACGACCCGTCTATCAGTATGTTTCTCCACATATCATCGTCATGATGCATGCTGCATCAACAACGAATCAAAATAACTACACGTCTATCAGTATGAGACTCCGTATCATCGTCATGAGGCAAGCTGCATCAACAACTCATCAAACTAGCGACACGTCTATCAGTATGAGGCTCCACATATCATCGTCATCAGGCATGCTGCATCAACAACTCATCAAACTAACTACACGTCTATCAGTATGTTTCTCCCCATATCATCGTCATCAGGCATGCTGCATCAACGACTCATCAAACTAACTACACGTCTATCAGTATGTTTCTCCCCATATCATCGTCATCAGGCATGCTGCATCAACGACTCATCAAACTAGCGACACGTCTATCAGTATGAGGCTCCACATATCATCGTCATGAGGCATGCTGCATCAACAACTCATCAAACTAGCGACACGTCTATCAGTATGAGGCTCCACATATCATCGTCATGAGGCATGCTGCATCAACAACTCATCAAACTAGCGACACTTCTATCAGTATGAGGCTCCACATATCATCGTCATGAGGCATGCTGCGACAACAACTCATCAAACTAGCCACACTTCTATCAGTTCTATCAGTATGACGCTCCACACGTTATTGGTATTGGCATAAGGTATGCTGTACCAACAACACATCAAACTTGACACGTATATTTGTATAATTACCAACAATGTCTCCTTGTGTTTGATGTCATTTTTTCAGAGTGTGTCTGAAAGAAATGCTAGTGTATAAAGTTGTTCAGCTGTCTTCAAGAATGGGGAAGGTATGTTAGCAGAGAAAGAGGTTATGTCCAAAAACGGCAATATCAGCGCCAATCAAAACCCCCGCTGACTGGATTAAACCGGTTTAACAATAGATCAGCTGTGCTGTTTTGATAAATCAGCTGACATAGAGAGGGAATTAAAGATTCCAACGAGTAGGAGTTGGCAAAAAATTGAAGGTCGACTTTTTACATTGAAATCAAACAGTGAACGTGGAAAACTGATTTCCAGTTGCAGTTTAAACTATTATAATAGAGCTTTTCGGCTGTGAAGTGAAGTTATGAACGAATATTTACGTTACTTTTAACGAGGATCGTATTTATAATTTTTGAAAAAAATCTCTCGATCGGACCGACCAAAAAATGCAAAAGGTTGGATGTCGGGACCTTTTTCAACCGAAACTTCAACTGCTTCAAGCAATTGTATCGACCCAGTTAGTGTTTCAGTCTTGTAAATCTTTCTCAGGTGTAAAATAAAAATGAATTTGCTGCAGATTCGAGGGTTTAAATAGTGACAGTGTAAGTGCAATAATTCACAAGCGGTCATAGTCTCCATAAGAACCTTTACTAACTTACATTCCTCATGTAAAAGATGAGTAGTGGGAATTTATTTGAAGAAATTAAAAATTTAATTGAATAGGTCTTTTAATATTTTTATTTTCATATTAATTTTTGTTTTTTACCTATTTTGATTTCAGGTAAATATTTGAACAGGTATGAGTGAACATAAAAGGTCCTAGTACGGTATATGCGTGCGTTAACTGTTCTGGGAAAACGACAAACCTGATAAGATATTGGCAGCCCTGACTGATAACATAGGCAAGGTCATATATCCACCGATAACAGGAAACGATATACAACTTGAATGAGAAATTTCCCTTTTCGCCTTTATTTACTTTTACGCATTTCCTCATAGAAAGGGGAAACTTTACAATTGTTGCGATTTCTCCAAAGGTTGAAGACGAGGTTCGCCATGTTCCGAAACGTTAAAACAGTTTTAAAACCCAACGCGTTGAAAAAGTACACAAAGTAAAGTTATCCATTTTAACAATTTGCCCTAGAGATGAGCGTATTTCTGAATGTGGTTACGGTCGTAGTAAGTCGAGGACTTACTTCAATGATAACTTTTAATTTTGAGGTCCCTAGAGATTAAAAATATCTTTAAAACTAATATACTGTAGGGCCTATAATGAAAATGAAGAAAAACAAACTGTACCAGTGTACTGACGCATTCTTTCTCCCTTATGTAAATTTAGAAAAATTATCTAAATAGTATTTAATAATTTATCGTTTCAAAAATAATCATTCAATTTTTGAAACTAACAACTAGAGAAACAAAGTTATATTTATTTTATTTAGATTTTTATTGCAGACATTTTCCATCACAATTTTATGTAAAAAAGTTTCACGACGTTTCGGGATTTGGAATCTGATCCCGTCCTCAGGTGAACTAATATCAACAACATAACACAATGAAAACACAATCCGGACCAAACCGGTTAAAGCTGAAAACATAAAATTTTAAATAAAGCAATAAACAAACTTACAAACAAACCATTACACACATAAGAAACAAAACACGCCTCAAAGTCTGAAATCTCCGTGACGAGTGGACGTGTTGTGTAATGGTTAGTGAATGGTTTGTTTGTAAGTTTTTTTATCATTTATTTATATTTATAAAATTTATATATTTATAAAAAACACAGACAGTAACTTTACCGTTTCTTTGAAATGATTACTTGTAGACTAATAATTCAAGATCAGCTTCAGTTTTCAGGTTTTTTTAAGCTGGTTTATGCTGTGGTAGTAAAATTATACTTTACCTTTATATTTTACGACGAAAACAATAAAGGGTTGTAAAAGGAAAGGAATTGTATAGTCTAACTAATTGTAAATTAATGCTAAATAACTAAGTTGAGAATTTATTTTTCTTTTTATTTACTTGTTTAGGTTTTCAGTATTGGTATTTGGTGTATGATATTCTTTCTTCTTTACACTGAATTCTACAACCCTCAATCACAATCGTACAAAGGACAGACTTGCTGCTGGTAATAAAATAAAAGAACATTTCTGATTTTAAACATTTGTTATTTATAGTAACAAGACTAAAAAGATCATGATTCAATCATTTTAAAATATGTCTCATTAAATTTTTGACACGGATATGTCTTTGCTATGGGGGGTGTTGGCAATTTGCGCGACCAAAATTTGAAACAGTGACGTCATTTGGTTAGTGACGTCATAGTTTGATTAAAAGAACAGCTGTTTATATGAACTAAATACCCTCTTCGCAGCAGACCTGCGTACTCACAGAATTTACAAATTAATAATATGACAATAATAGTACAAGTATTTGACAAGATTGATCAATCAATACCTGTTGATAAATTAGAGTATTTGACTATTCTCATATATATATATATATATATATATATAACGAGTATTGTTTTTGGTCTCTTGGCACCTAAATACAAAAAAATCTCTTGCCATGAGACCTACGGAAATAGTTTATTCCCTATGGGTCATTCGCTAAAACATTCCCTTTAGGCATATCCATGATCTAACCTATTTTTTCTTGGTCAAACGTCCTTGATTCATTTATGTCTTGGAGACATAAAAGAATTATCTTATTGGCTTTCGGCAGGCTCGCCCGGGGACATTATACCATGGTCCAAGGTCGTCTGGAGGTCGTCTCTGGGAGGCTGACAATGTATCAACGTCGCCAGATACAACATGACTGAGCGAAATGAACTACAAGTGTTCTGTTAGCTGTCACCTAACAGCTGTGGAGAGCTGTTCCGATATTATTAATATCAGTAAAAATATCGATATTATTGTATTGATATTATAGATTTATATCTATCCTGACAATATGTTATTGATTTTTTTGTGAACATCATAAACTCTTGTCCCAAGCAATTTCTATAATAAATAGTATTCTTTTTCAGATATTTCATGTACGTTATTTTATTATATATTTAACTACTAAAAATCCTAAAGACGGCACTACCGGAAAAGGACTTCTACAGATGTGGCTAATTTGGTGTCAAATTAAGAGGCGGCAGGAGTCAGTCCAGGCGCTCACACGCTTGACATTGGATAGGTTTAATTATCTTTTATTTGCTCATAAAGGAAGTTTATTAACAACAAAATACCAAATACAAAGTAGTTATAGTTCCTTTTGAACATATTGATGTGTTAAATTACCAAAACTAAGGTTTAGAAATATTTTATTTCTTTGAAATTCGAAAATTAAAATCTCATAAGGATTTAACAAAACTTATTCTGTTGCATTATTTTTGTTTATCACTGGAAAATTTCAAACTTTGGACCTAAAAATAAATTTCACATATTCATAAATAAAATGTATTGAATAACTTTTTGTATTTGATTCGCACTGTGGAAGTCATTCGGTTCTATCGTTCGATAGGTATCGCATCGCATCAATATTCTCCCTCTCTGTCTCCGAACATCGGGCACGTGATGTGTGCGTGCAAAAACTGCTGTTGGTGTCGGTCGGTATTCTTGAACCGGTCGCACAGCTGTTCTGGCGAATGTTCTATTCCGATGCGAAGGTCACCAGAATAGAACAGCTGTTCCTAAACTCACCTGATCAGCTGTTGTGTTCTTCCTCTATGTATTGCTATTGTCACCTTCGCAAAAGGCGGTGGTAGATCCTGCGGGATGTGTAGAGTAAATGAGTGGTGAGTGGAACCAGTGACTATTATATCGTGAGCGTGTTGTGAAAATATTTTAACTATAGTATGTTGTAAAATGCAATTATTTAGAATACGTAAGTTATAGTCTGCATTACATGGCAACAAAGAGTAATTAATGAAAAAAATTTTAATCAGTTTTGTTTTGTAGGGCTACAAACAAGTTCATATGTAGGCGTTATACTCCATTACAATTTCTAGTAGGCTAAACCATTATACCGTATTAGCCATGTTATACCTTATTAAATTTTGAACAAAATGTATATTTAGATTTTTTGATAATATGGGTCTGATTCGACGAGTACCCTAAAAAATTATTTTTTGTAGTTGGAATTTTAACCTATTTTTTACAATCTTACAATTTAGGTTTCCCAACTAATCTTACATTGTATGGTAGACCGTTTTTTAAATTATGTATTCTATTCAATACTTTACTGACTAAGGCTGACATGTTCCATAGACAGGACTGTTAACTAATAGCCCAACACCCGATGGCAATTAATGGACATACAGTTTAACGTGAAATCCGAACCACGGCCTCTGAATTACGAATTGATCTAATCATGAGGAATGGTTTTAGCCGATTGACGCAGTATTCATTAGTGCGGACGTTACTCCACACAAGAAAACACTACATCCACCGACCATATCTCACAACTATCCACAATTCGTGACCTCCAAGTAGCTGGATTACAGGATGACCATGAACCTACCATCCACAATCTTCATAACGATCCATAAAAATCTCCTGACATGGGAACAAGCATCATCCCAAAACCTAATGACTGATAACGATGTAAAATTCAAGAGCAATAATGATAAGATATGTTTAATACTGTCAAGAAGTCTTTTAAACTGTCTAAACAAATGATAATATTTCTAATAAGGGCGCACTGTGTATTTTATCCAGAACCGTGTATAGGTCTATATTCAGTTTGTTTTAAAAGTGAGTCAGACCTGCCACACTTCAATCCCTTGGTTGTAAATTCTCTTTAATCGGTCTAGTTATTCTATAAGCCGTGTACTTGGAAGTGTAATAGCTCTTTCCATGAAAATGCTTTAAAAATACGTGTTTCCTTGAATAATGCTTATAAACCATTGATAACACAGGGACGAGAGAATACCCTCGTTGCAACAGACCTGCGTACTCAGTGAATTTCCAAATCAACATACTTATGCCTGTTTGGAGAGGTCGCAATTCAAAAAAATAATTCCAACGGGTAAACACAGACGTTCTAGTACAAAAACAACGTCACTGAGATTGTACGAATTTAAACTTGGTCTTAATGAAAATGAGGATAGTAACTATATATAATAATAGTAATATATGACAAGTTTTATAAATACCTTTTTCGACAAGTATGAGAGTTATTTGCCTATCCTCTATAAGATTAACATGAGAAAGAGTATGCAGGTTTGCTGCTGTGAGGAACACTGAAAGTAGGCATTTTTAGCATAAACAATTTTTATTTTGACAATTTTTACTAAGTTTCTAAAATACTGTCTATTAATAAAGGAGTTTCCATTTTCTCTATATATGATTAACAAGGAAAAGAGTATGCAGGTTAGCTGCCATGATAAATACATAAACTATGGTTTTCAAGCATAAATGGATGAATCTCAACGACATGAACCTAAATATCAAGTTGAATGCATTAATAAAGAATTATAACTGAAATTTGTAGATCTTTTAATATCTCAGTAACAGTTGGAGATAAAGCAAAACTTTAAAGAACGATATTGTGCAATTTGTAAGCTAATACTAATGGTAAAAGTGAAATCTAAAAAAATAAAAATTATATATGAAAAATGCAAAACCCCATTTTTTATTGTAAAAAACCCCAAACTACTTTACTATTTTAACGATTGTTTTGGCCTCTGGGAACCTCAAAGCGAAAAAATAACATGGTCCCGGGCTTAAGTATTCTACGGCTTAATACTTCTTCCATAAGGGAAACTCTCTAAAAACGACAATCTGTGTTCTTGATACTGATTCGATTGTTGGCAATCGATTTATCGAAAATGGGATGACATCGACCATGACACTGGCGAGGGCTAGGTCAATGTTGATGCATTCAAGTGACTCGCTTCACTCACTTCACTTGAGTCATTTGACACTTGACTTGATTGGCGCAAAGTTATTCAGTCTATTGAGCTACTCTGGAGTCCAGTGACGGTCAGATGATCATGGGGGTGTTTCACTCAAAGCAGTTAGGTTCAATAATGCCTTATAATCCATTAGGAGGGGAGAATTTTGTTCCTTTACGACCATAGTCGTGGAAAACGAACATTTGACGTGACGCTTTTCTCAAGAGGCTGGATACGTCTTTATTTCATACTAGCAGTAAGTCCGTCCTTTATACGGGGGATGTAGGATTCAATTTAAAAAAGAAAGATCATCATACCAAAATGTAAACCTGAAATCCTAAACAAATCAATACAAATAAAATAAATCAATTCCCAGCTTTATTATATATAATTACTTTACAATTAAATAGATTAGAACATTAATACCATTATTATAATTAGTTCTTCGTTAAAATAACTTTTAATATAGTATGATTTCGAAATGGATTTAAATTTAATGACCAATATAAACTAATTAATATTGATTTGACAGCTGTTTGTTTTTATTTCTATTACAAAGACAGCTGATTATTACCAGTATTCATTGAAAACTGAATCAAAATGCGAATAATATCGCGTAATAGTGGGTTTTTAAATGCTCGTTATTTACTTTTCAAGGGGCGGCGGGCGATTTTAAGCATTTAAAAACCTTCTCTGGATTGTAGAGAATATATGAAATAAGTTTTATTGTAATCAGTTCTCCCGTTTTTTAGGAGAAAACGGCGTAAAATGCCCCCTGGAGCGTCACAGACAAACATACAAATTGACAAAAATTGGGATAAGACCGGTTTCGGCTTCTCTAACGCACGAAAAGTAAAAATAACTAAAAAACTAATAATTCTGAGCATTGTACAGACAAAACTCTAATTTTATTTATATAGATAACCTGTGGACACCTCAGTAATACCCTCGTCGCAGCAGACCTGCGTACTCCAATCAACAATAATATATAACAGGTTTTATCAATATCCGCAATAAATGAGTTTTCCTATCATCCATTATATTAACATAGGAAATTGTATGCAGGTTTGCTACTATGAGAAACAACGAAAGTAGGCATTTTTACATTAAACTATTTTTATTTTGACCACATACACCAAGTTTGATCAATATCTGTCCATACATAAATTAGCTTTTCTATTCTCCATAAGATTACCTTGGGAAAAGAGTATGCAGGTTAGCTGCCATAATAATCTCATAAACTATGGTTTTTAAGAATAAATGGATGGATTCCAACCACATGAAGCTACGAAGTTCCATCCGAAAATATTGGTTAGTAAGGGAAATATTAATTTTCCCATATCATCCATTAGATAAGCATTAGAGCCCCAAAATACAAAGTACAGTGGGTAGATTTTTAATATCTCGGTAACCGTTGGAGATAGAGCAAAATTTCAAATAACTAAATTTTGTAGTTTTTTCAGCTGATTCTAATAGTAAAAGATAAAATTTAAATTTTCTAAATTTGCATGTGAAAAATGCAAAAACCCATTTTGGGGTACGAACCCCCCCTCAAATACGCCTTCAGATTAACAGATATGTATGGATTACGAAGTCGTCCGATTAAATGTAGGAATACACTTGTCTACCAAATTTGGTCTCGATCGGACCATTTTTACGAGAGTTATCGAGTTCACGGACATGTCTTCAGGAGAGCTGAAACGTAGAAAATGCAAAAATTTGTTTTAAATTGGTGCATAGACGAACAGTGCGAAATACGCTTTTTAGATTAAATGAGTCTCATAACGGAATAAACTGTCAGTTCAAATCAGAAAATGTCGATGAAAAACACCTTCTTCATATACATGTATAGGGGGAGAAAGTAAAACAAACATGTTGTCCTTTATTAAAGAGTTTACAAATTTTAAAGGACCTTCTTTACTTTTAAAGGGCCTTTTTTGAGAGTGTGAAGGAAATTCTGCATTTGATATTGATAAAATTGCCACGTGATGAGAGGAAAAAGAGATTGATGACATAATAAGTTGATTATTTTGTATGGTTCATCACCCATATCGACACCATAATAATTTATCTAGCATAATCACGAAGACAGAAGCTCGATAACCTCTATAGTCGAGTTGTTAAAACTTGTTGGTTGGTTGTTACATGTATTTTACAAGTTACATAAACACTACAGCAAACTTTGGAAACCTTCACTAGAAGGTATTTTAAGCCAAGTATAAATGAGAAACGACTGTAAAATGATTTTGGCGTGATCTTGTAGTCTTGTTACTGACTAAGGCTGACATGTTCCTTAGACAAGACTGTTAATTAATAGCCTATGAGCCATTGGCATCTAAGGCCCCTTTTATGCACGGCGTCGGGCGTCGAGCGTCGAAAGACGGTCGTAATGAAAATACATTGGCGTAAATGTGTCTATTTATGCTATGCCCGACGCCAAAAACACGACGTCGATAGCTAGTGTTCGACCGTCGGGCGCTCGTCGAAAATTTGCCTTAATAACATTGTGGTATATGGAGCTATTTATGCACGGCGTCTTTGGACGCGCGTCGAAACGACGGTCGTCGGGCGAGCGTCGTTTCGACGCTTCCTCTCCCCTCCTCACCACGTGGGTTTGTTGAGTGGGAGCAGTCCGACAGTTATTTATGTTGATGCTGTTGATGTTTACTGGAAAAGTTGAAATTGGTTCGTGCCTGGGAAAATGGTTGATATAGACACAGAACCTTTAATTGATGCAGTTAAGTCGAAACCTGAACTGTGGGATTGCAGTAAAGAAGAGTATAAAGATAGAATGAAAAAAGAGATGCGTGGAATTTTGTTTCTTGTCTGACTGTGCCGGAATTTGAAGGAAAAAGTGATATTTAAAAAACAAAATAGGTTTTTTCACTATTATTATAATCAATATCTGAGCCCTAAAACATATAAACTACACAGGGATCCATGATGGAGATCACTGTGAGTCCAACTGTGAGTGTGCGTGAGGTGGTGGACTGGCGGTTTCGTCCGGTCCCACACTCGCGCGACGCTCGCGCAACGGTCGCCCGGCGCTCGTCCGACGCTCGCCCGACGGTCCTACAGGGGACCTACAGTTTAACGTGGGATCTGAACCACTTCTACCGCTGAATTACGAAACTGATCTAATTTTAAAGGTGATCTTTGTGAATTAACTTAGTATTCAATAGTGCGGACGTTAATCCACACAAAAGAACACTACACCCGCCGACCATAGCTCACAACTATCCACAATTCGTGACCTCCAAGTAGCTGGATTACACGACGACGCCACCGTCTCAGTCTATATGCAATAAGAAACAACGAGCACAAGAGAAGACTACTGCATTTACTTCCCTGTGGGAAATGTATGTGATCATGGTTATGTCTAAAGGGAATGTTTTCAGTTCCTCTAAACAGCTGTTCTTATAACCATAATATCACACTTCCGTTATAAATCTCGGTCTGACGGATTGTCAATACCCCCTTAGCGCTGAGACACATCAGTCAAAACTTTTTCTTAGTTCATTGTCTCAGTGTACTTTTTTTGCTATAAATGCCTACTTTCAGTGTTCCTCACAGCGGCAAACATACATACTCTTTCCCATGTTAATCTTATGAAGAATAGGCAAATAACTAACTCATATATTTATCGACTGATATTGATAAAACTTGACATATAACATTATTATTACATAATTGATTTGTAAATTCGCTGAGTACGCAGGTCTGCTGCGACGGGGGTATTTATTTGGATTATTCCATGGAATCGGATTTAATTTGTAGGATGGATTTACAAATTAACCAATCACAAAAATATGTGTTGAATCGATCAACCATTAGATCTACAGTGGTCCTTTGATCAGGAAAAGTCCTTTTGAATGAATTACAACTTGAAAACATCTACTATATAATTTTATATAACTAATACGGAAGTAAACGAAATCAAGAAGAGAAGAATCTAATAACAATAAGAATTTGTAATTGTTCTATTAAACGTTCTGGTAGTTTGTTTCTTTAATGGCTAAAAATAAAACTGAAAGTCTCAATCAGTGGCGTAGATACGGGGGGGGATAAGGGGGATATATCCCCCCCATAACGATCACCTTTGCTAATAATTTCAAAACAAAAATATTCTGAAATACCGCTACGCAATAACAAATACAGTCATAGAATAAGCAGTGCGTTGATGTTATTGTATGTTGCATGTAGAAATACAGCATACGAGAGTATTCGAATTAATTAAGTGATCTTCCCCGACTGGTCTGCTGGTCATCCCTACCGCCATCAAGATCTCTCAGCCGCAGAATCTTATAACTTACACTGTAGGTCTAACCTAAACAGTTTAGATCTTGAGTTTGCGATTTAAGACGTTTAATCTCATATATTATCCGTACCCTCTACGTTTTGTGTTCGGCATTAGTGTTTTTTTCATTTTGCGTGACCTTACTGACAAAATGTTTCGCATTAGGCCCCTAAGAACAATATGTTAATTTTTATGACAGCATTACTAGCTACACGATGGTCGTAAACAGATGGTTGAGGTGTCAAATTTAAGGTCAAGTGGTTATATAGGGAATTGCATTATTATTCAAAAACATTTTTAAATATAATTACCTCGTAGTTTTATTCGATAATCAATTGACAAATCGCATCTAGTTAACAAAACAATGAGTGTAAAATAACAAGCTGTAAATCTTGTTTAGGATAAAAACATAAAAATATAATTCCTTAGATAATCACTTTACCTTTACTTTTACACTTTACCTTTACCTTTATTTTGACACCTCAGCCATTTTTACGACAATCAATTAATTTGTACCCAATTAATTTGTACCACTGTCCAAAAATTAACATTGTTCTTATGGGACCAGAGTTCAAGATGGCAGCGGAGGTATTGCATGATCTTTATATAGTACTGTATTTAGCTCATCGATATGTCCCGTATGTACCCTACACTACATCCTCTAGAATACGTTTTACTCGGGGGGGGTATTTATATCCCCTCCCATGAAAAAACTGTATCTACGCCACTGGTCTCAATAACTTAAAAAGATAGGTGCGTGCTTTCTTTCGGTGTCGAACAAAGGCACAAAGAAAGTATTCATGACACAGTCTATTGATGCGCTAGTTCTAGCTTCAACTATACAAACCCTAAAATGGAACCTTGTGCGAAACACCTGCGAACCCCAAAAGAGACTGTCTCGCTCGCAGAACCATTGCATTGACACGTCCCGCAGAATATTGAGTACTTTTCCATTGACCTCCATAGCATCTGTACACATACCGAAGGTCGCGAACAAGCGATTCGACTATCGATTAATAATTCGGTATTGTATTATAATAATTTGATTGGTGTTGTAAAATGTCTTTGTTGGATAGTTTTTAACTATTTTAAAAGTTACATAATCAAGGTCACATTGAAAGAACTTATACTCGTATCATTCAAAATCACTAGATTATACTTAAGACGGAGCGTTTCAAATTTAAAATTAGATATAACCCA
Organism: Nephotettix cincticeps; assembly: GCA_023375725.1. Taxonomy (NCBI): domain Eukaryota; kingdom Metazoa; phylum Arthropoda; class Insecta; order Hemiptera; family Cicadellidae; genus Nephotettix; species Nephotettix cincticeps. The sequence continues at coordinate 150,345,455 of CM041786.1, forward strand.
TTTCAGTGCTATTGGAAATGTAGACAGTTTTCTGTGGGAGGTCCTATGCCATGACCTAGCCTTGAGATAACTTTTGCAAATGTAGGCTAGTACGAACCCAGTTAACCACAGTCATTTCGCACTATTCACGATAGCTGTGTGGTTATCTTATCAGGCGAAGAGGTAAACAGGGAAGCTTAATTAATGAAATTAACTGGTATAAGTGCTATGTCGAGTGTTACATCTGTTATAGTTTTAGAATAATTTAGAAAATCATTACGTTTCGTATCGTTTCATTTAACTATATTATATGAAAAACCTGCTAAGTTCTCCAAACAAAATAAAATCTGTAGTAGTCTTTTTCACGCCTATTTTCTATTGTCTTTTTGCTTAATGATTTTATCTTTACAAAATATGGATAATACCAACAGCGTGCTGTAATGTAAATAAACACCAAATGCAAATCTTTACGCAGTTGTTTTTGTTATCATTTTTGATGCACTGAGGGTTATCAGTAACGATTAAATTGGTCTTTTAAGTGACCAACAATTAATTATTTCTATTCATTGATTGCAACTCGTAAGTGTTAAAGAATTGTTGAATACAATTTAAGTCAAACGGATTACCTTTATAGGTCATCGAGTGTTTTAATGTAATTTACAATATTTTTTTCTTCACTGGCACAGTATTTTGTTTAATACCAATCTCGAATTTTACACAAAGGATAATAGACTTCATTTTGTAGCCACTAGTATTGTGCGGAAGTTTAACGAAATAGGGTGCAAACGAAAAACAGGTGATGAAATGGATCAGCTGTTCACAACAGATGGTCACGTGACCCTGGTCATCAGCTGATAGTCTAGCGGTAGTGAGGCGAGGTATTGTGGTGTCGTCTGTTGTCTACCGCCACACAGTGTTGCAGCGTTCACTCAATATCCAGTTCTATCTGGTTTTCGCCGGTTCGATCGACGCTACAAACGGCATCTTGAAATTATTAATAACATCTCCTGTTCTTGCGGCTTGGTAGAAGCCAGTTTGCTTCGACGAACGCCAATACAAAGTTGAAGTGAGCTTAAGATTGTTAGATTGTGTTAGGTGTTCACAAGTGTACATGAATTCCTCTATGCTAATTGAAACATTCTATTTAATCCTCTTTGGACTTATCGGGTAGCAACAACAGCATATGGTGCAATATCCATCACCAAATAGCTACATTTCAAGTAACGGTACAATCAAGGATGTTCAATCCTTATTCCACAATATATAAATTAATTGTTCGATATAATAAATTAGGCCTTATTTTACAACAATTACAAACACCAATGATAGGAATGCTTTGCAGTGCAGTCAACGATCTTGGAAATTTGGAATGGATGAAGTTTTAACGATCATCCATTGAAGGAAAGTATCACAGCACTGGAAACAGTTTTTTAGTTTAATCATGTCTAAAGTGACTAGTTTCTGGTCAAATTATTATACGATTAAGTATTAGACCATAGTGTTCTAGTAATTAGTAATAGTAGTTCAAGAACCTCGCCATATTTGTATGATTCACTTCAAACCCACTTGTAAGGAACTGTTTCAGGGCAAATTTAAGATGAAGTATTAGACTTAAGAACCTGACTATAGTTCCCCTATTTCGTTCAAAAACCGCTTCTAAGGAACTTTTTACAAGACAGATTAAAAAATAAAGCACAGTGCATGTGATTTAAGAATTTCGCTTGCTAAAGTTCAATGATTTCGTTCAAAATCACTTCTAAGGAACTTGTTTTAGCAGATTCTAAGTATTAGACTTCAGATCCTCACTAGAGTTCAATGATTTAGTTCAAAATCGCTTCTAAAGAGCTATTTCCAAACTCAATTACTCAGTTTAAAGTTTTATTACAATCGTAATACAGTATTAGGCTCAAATGTAGTACAAACGAAGTGATAGTAGTTAAAATAGTTTACAGTGAACGTATGGTGTGTTATATTACACTAAAATGAGGCAAATTTAGTCTGGGAAGCCACCTGGATATTTATAGAAATATCCTTTTAATGTTAATTTGGATGTAACACATTAGCACACAACACAAAGGTAAAAAGAAATGTGAATAAATCTATGTAGGAGAAGAAGCTTTTCTACTTTTAAAGTTTAACCTTACTTCCTTTTGTATTTTATAGATTAGGTTAGATTAGATGATTGAAATGGCGACGATACCACAAGGTAGGTATTTTAAGCCACGTATGAATGAGGATTGAGTGTTTGATGATTGTGGCGCGATCTTGTAGTCTTGTTACTGACTAAGGCTGACGCCTGACATGTCCCTTGGATAGTACTGTTAATTAATAGCCCAACAGCGGATGGCAACTAAGGGAAATACAGTTTAACGTGGAATCCGAACTACTGCTTCTGAATTGCGAACTGGTCTATCATGAGGATCTTGGCGAGTTAACGTAGTATTCAACAGTGCGGACGTTAATCCACACAAGAGAACACTACACCCACCGACCATCGCTCACAACTATCCACAATTCGTAACCTCCTTTAGACTAAAATAAATCAAATAATTAGAAATCCAGGAAGCTATGAATACAGCTGTAAATGTAATGTATAGTGTTGGTTTTTAAAGTATATTTGAATTCCTAAAAAATTGCTGAAATAATAAGTTAAATACATCTTGTTTCCTTTTTATAAAAACGCTGAGCGTGATGGTATTTTTATACAGGTAATCCATATTTTAAGCAAAAAATAAAGACTTGGACTAAGTAATTGTAAATGAATTTAATAGTAAATGATTAATAATTTTCAAATTTAAACTCTAAAATAACTACAGAAGTCCTTGAATAGCTATGCTAAGATAATAATTAAGTGCTGGTTAATACTCAATATCAATAATTAATTATCAATTGAGCAAGATAATGTGGAAAGAGGGCGAGCAAACTGATGGTTCAGTTGAAAATCAGTTTTGTGCTCATTCAAGTTTTCCATTATTTTTAAAGATTAAACTATTTCTTTGAGTTATGGCTGATTACTTTCATTAAACTAAAATGTGCGTTATCCATCTATTCAACGAAGAAATACCAAATGATAAAAAATAAGAAATATGGATTGTTGATAAATTTAATGAAAACAGGAAACGCATAATGGCATAACGTCTTTGGGAATGTAAATTAAATTCCATATCTATAAGTTTGAAAATTCACACGAATATGCAAATCAATAAAGGATTAATTTCTGTGTAATTCCTACAGACCAGAGTTTCTGAAAATGTGGTTCGTGGACCCCCTAGGAGTCCGCGAAAAACATTAAAATCAAATTTAAAATCACTCACATCAAAAGCACCTACCTCTTAAAATAGCATTTTTGGTTTGTATTACAAAATGCATATGTAGCAAGCTTATCACATGTCGATGAAAAGGGAAATATTGTTTTCCCACTGTATGGGGTAGAGGGGAGAGGTAATTTTAGGGGGCTCCATCACATACATGGTGCGTAATTCTATTTTTTAGGCTATTGTCTTGAATTTGGATGAGATATTCTTTGGCGTGGATCAACGTCCGCAATATTGAATACTAAATCCGTCCGTAAATATCATCTTTATAATTAGACCAGTTCGTAGTTCAGATGTTCGACTCCACGTTAAACTGTAGCTCCTTTAGATATGCCATTGACTGTTGGGCTAGCTATCAACTTTTTGTCTAAGGAATGTGTCAGCCTTAGTCAGTCACAAAACTACAAAATCGCGCCACTATAATTTTACACTAATTTTTCGTTCATATTTGGCTTAAAATACCTGGACAGGTTTCCATTTCAGTATCTAATTAACTACATCATTAATTACAGAGGTCCTTGAGTAGATTCAGTTTGAGAAATTAGAAATTAGATAGATCATTATGAAAATTATATTTGAGGAAGTCTTGAACTGTAATGACAATTACATATTCAACGAACAGCTGATTGGAATTGAAATTATAATGACGCGGAAAAGGAAGTAAACTAGTTTGTTCAAGTTTAATGATTACGTTTCAATAACTTGCAGGAAGGAAGGCTTTCTTCAAGTATTCAAAGTGTAGCCTAATGGTCCATGCGCCTCAAAAGGAATACAAGTAGAAGAATGGCCAGAAGCTAAATTTAAGATTGTCTTTCAATAATAATAATAATATATTTCAATCAATGAAACGTCGTAGTTCAAACAATCCATCCATCACAATATCATACAACAATAAATGTATATACTGTAATATAAAAAACATGTGCTTTTGCAAATTTATTTTGTATACTTCTAAACTCATGTTTTTCCAATGTGGAAAAATGTTTTTTGGAAAATTAATATGAAAAAAACTTAAATACTGTCACGAAGGGGGAAGGTTTAAATATAGCTTTCAGTTAAGTTATATAAATATCGTAACATAGTGGAAAAATGGAAAAAATATGTTCTAAATGATTGGAAAATATTCCAATAACCTAACGCAATGGGAAATATAAAAACGGAAAAACATTAATATAAGGTGTTTTACATGTATGTACATGATGCGGTGGAAGGTAATTAATTTAAACACTAATCAAACCAAAATACGTTTTTACATATCGCAGTGCAACAAAATGATGGAACTGTGAAGTTTAAAATATTTTGTTTAAGTAACAGACAAAACAATTGTTATTCATTTTGTTATTCGTTTTCAGTGATATTGTTTAAAAACTTATTCATGAACGCAGATTCGTTGACCAACAGACAAAAACTTAAGAAAAACATGAACAGTGTTTTACATATTGCGCGGTACTAGCATTAATATACATTGTCATGTTTGCGACACTGCTAATGTCTCCCATCTGATTGTTCAGCTGAATCAGCTGTTGATCCGCGTTATTGGCGGGAGTAGCCATTCTGGCCCATGGTTGTGTTCACGTTATATTTGACCTTAGGTTAAGTACCAGTTGGCTCAAGCGTTTTCATTAACTAATTTGTTCCATCAGACGGAGTCAGTTATGCAAGTCCTATCAAATGTAGAGGGTATGAATGCGGCAAGGTCAGTTGTAAATATAACAGTTTATACTAGAAGAGAGTTGGCTAGGCTTGATCGTAATTTTTGTTTCGGTTTAGAAATCACATTTTATCGAACTTTAAAATGTTGTATTTGTGATTCTTTTTTCGGGCGATGTTTGTGATCTATTTTTATAAATTGTCGCGACTGGAGTCGTGAGTTGAAATCCAGCTACATGGAGGTAGAATTGTAGATAGTTGTGAATAATGGTCAGTGAATGTGATATTTCCTGGCGTGTATTAGATTAGACTAGATTATTGAAATGGCAACCTACCCAGGTAGGTATTTTAAGCCAAGTATGAAAGAGAAATGAGTATAGGATGATTGTAGCGCGATCTTGTAGTCTTGTTACTGACTAAGGCTGACATTTTCCTTAGACATGACTGTTAATTAATAGCCCAACAGCCATTGGCAACTAAGGAACCTACAGTTTAACGTGGAATCCAAACCACGGCCTCTGAATTACAAACTGGTCTAATTATGAGGATGGTCTTTGTGTATTAACACAGTATTCAATTGTGTGGACGTTAATCCACACAAGAGAACACTATTAACGTCCGCACAATTGAACGTTTATCAGCCAAGAGCATCCTCATAATTAAACCAGTGTTATTTATTCAGAGACTAAAATGTGGTACGGATTCCATAGTAAACTGTAGGCCACATAGAAGCCATTGTTGGACTATTAAATTAACAGTCCTGTCTAACGAACGTATCAGCCTTAGTCAGTAACAAGACTACAAGATCTCGCCATATTCGTTTTACACTCATTTCTTATTCATACTTGGCTTAAAATACCTAAATGGATAGATTTTTATTTCCGAAAGGTTGGCCAACAAAATAAAACTAAAAAAACATAAACAGTGCATTACATATTGCGCGGTACTAGCATTAATATACGTTGTCATGTTTGCGACACTGCTCACGTCTCCATCACTGTTTAAAACAACTAAATTTAGGTTATGATTACTTATTCTGCAAATTGAATCATTCACGATTCCTGTCAAAGTTCAGTACATAACTAGCTAACATTAGTTGATACGAATCAACTAACGGGTTATTAAATGCGGAGTTTAATCTATTTTGGAGTTTTTTGGCTCTCGTAACAGAGACAACTTTTGGCAGAACGAGTCGGATTTGACTGGACAAGTCCGGTTTTTTATTTGCTTGTCCGAAACATCTTGACTGTTCTGGCTCTGGACCAATCGTCCTCTCAAATGAATCAGTTGGCAGTGGTCAGTTACAGTGCTATACGAGACATCAAATTCATCAAAATTACTCACATTAGTGTTTGCTTTGAAATATTACTCAATTTGTACAAACACTTAGGACTGAAAAGCTTTATTGTTGTAGGAGCGTTTTTTTAATCGACTGCCATATCTTTATCCTAGCTTTACCTCCTCCCAAATTCTTAACCATCCTGAGGGTTTGGTTGTCAGAATATCCTTACTAGAACGATAACTAACAAGTTAAACCAAAATTAACCAAATGAATCCATTAATCCACACCATTAACTAACATCTGCTAGCCTTACGGTTAGTCTTGGACTTCGGTGCAAGTGGTGACGGGTTCGATCCCCAGGATGGGCACAAAATGTAGATGGGAATTCCATAACAAAATAGTGTACTTCGAGGCTGCATAGCTTAAGCTCAGCCTGCCATTTGCAGAACAGAATTTAAAAAATCTAACAGGTAGTTCCTCTCATTCAAATTTTCTCCAATTTTTTCAGTGTCCCTTCTCTTACAGGTAGTTATTTTTCTATGACGGTAATATCACATTTATTTTGTACATTTTTATGTACATTACGTAACATTGACAGTTGTTGACTGAATTTATATTTAACTATATTTATATTTATATTATTTATATTTAATTTATTTATTTATTTCTAATTGTGTTACTTGACCTATTTTTTATGTTGACTTTGCCCATTGTATTTATATATTGAGGACAGCAATAAAATCTTTGAATCTTTGTTACTGAGTATCCGAATGTTAAAACTTCCTTTGACGGTAATATACAGTTTTTACTTTCTCCCCTAATACGATAGTATATATGGAGAAAGTATTGTTTTCGTAAAATTTTTGAATTTGAGTTGAGAGTGGATATATCCGTTTTGGGGTCCCCTGTATCCAAAAGAGTGGGTTTCGACGTAATGTCTGTCTGTGAGTGTGTGTCTTGATGTGTACAGAGCCACTGCCTCTCCGTTGGTCCGATTTAGATGAAATTTGGTATGCACGCGATAAGTTCACCGTATCTCCATGTTTTTAATGTTTGATTTTTAAGGGAAGCTACCCATAAAACCCGTAATAACGTAAAAAAATCCAAATTTCTCAAAAGTCTCTTGAAAGACTTTCTACAAAGAAAGTTCCCTGTTATCATCAATATTTATGATTATGATTGTAATATGATAAATTATGAAATTATATTTTTATATAAACTTTAAAGAATATTATAGTTTCATTGAAGATTGTCGTTTTTATGTGTAAGTCCACTGATATAGTTTATTTTTATTAAATTAAATACTGATATCTTTGTTTCCTGAAGTTTTTCATCACCACTTTTTCTGACCATGTTTTAATGCCTATGGAGATTGGGGGGTTAAATTTTTCCCTGGAATGGAAACGCGTATTAAACCTTTACAAAGAGTGTACACGGGAGAACTACGTGTGTAATCCTAAAACAAAAATCAATAAGTGATTGATAAGGACCACGGTTTGAAGTTCTTTAACTTCTGAAAATTCTTCAGTGAAATAAAATTTACAATTTTCAAATTCAGTTAATAAATATTAAATTGAATGAAACACAGAAATGCGCCATAAACCTGCAGTAGTGAAGGTAAATTTTACAATATTCTTAGATTATTTGTTGTTCATTAGTACTCTCAGGCTAAAAAGGTTAATTGTGAAATTAATGTGGTGAAAAACAAACAAAGACAATTGTCATCACAAATCAATAATGCGTGTAGAGTTGAATACAGAGTGCCGACGATGAAATATCAATTAACTACTTGGTCTATTGAATACATAGTTTAATCAAAAAACATCAAAATTCACCTGTTATTTTTTATTTTTATTTTAACTAGTGATGAGTTTCCAGAGAAAACATTGAAATAAAAAAAATCCGGAAGCGCCCACTAGCTTAACGCGAAACTTAGCAACTAAAAAATTAATAATAGAAAAATAAAGCAAAAAAAACGTTAAAAGTAAAAAAAACATAGAAAACTGTCATTAGGTACCGCAAATTAAAAAAATTGAAAACAAAATATCCCGATTCACCTGAACAATTTGAAACATAAAAACCAAAAACGCAACAAAATAAATTAAAAAAGAAAAATATCCCAACACTAAAAAAATCTTACAAATTCAACAAAGAATTATGTGAATTTTTAACTAACCTAAACACGCAGCCAAGTATTGTCTAAAGATAGCCTTCGATGACATCTCAGGACGGAGCTCGGAAATCGTCTGATCTGCTTGAAAGTCTGCAGTAAGCGGAGTACAGGCGCATAGCCACCGTCAGCTGTGCACTGGCGGGTGTCTGGCGCGCGTCTGACCAGTTGGCGGCCGGCGGTTCAGTGTTGCCAACTATGGGGCATCCAGAATGAAATTTCCCTCTGCATAACCATGCAGTGCGTGTGGAAGGTCAGGTGTTGTTACGAGGTCTCAAAGTTCAACTAATGTTCTTTCAGCTTGAAAATCTTTTCATAAGATACAGTTTACTAAAATAATTTGACGAATCAAAAACTAATAATAATAATTTATTCCTTCACTTTGTAAAGACATTTATCATTGTAAACAATTAAGTATTCAACCGGCTAAGTTGGTTTTGACATCTTCCCCCAAAAATTCAAAAATGATTAACATAAAGAGATCAACGCTCAAAACTAAAAAACATACTTATTCCGTCTGTTGGACATCAATTTTTCGGGATTTCGCTTTTAGAGGCTGACATGCCTCAGGAGTTTGGTCCGCCTCGTAAAGAGTTTTGAGCCTCAAGGCAGCTCATTGTTGAACTTGTGAGATGTTCAGTTATAATGCAATTTTATTCATCCTTAGAAACTCATATTAACCTAACAGTATTGAAATTTTGGGACAAAAATCTCAAAAGTAATTGCAACTCATTGATATAGGTAATATTTAATATTTAATAATCTATTCAAGCACTAGCTGACCCGGCGAACTTCGTAACGCCTGACAGTAAATACATGTTAACTTTAAGATTGGCCATGTTTGAAGTCGAATAGCAATACGGCTTCATTGTAAAAGGTTATTTATTCTGGGTCGCGGCATAGTGAATAACAATAACAAAACGATAAAACATATTAATAACATCCCCATAAAACAAATAAATCTGAGTGGATTAATTCACAATTTTCGAATCCAATCCAAACCCAAACGAAACCTAACTGTAATACGGCTTTTATAGGAAAGATATACAACAGCTGATTATTATAATAAACGTAATAATATAAACATTGTAATTATTATATAAACACGTGACTTTAATCAGACAGAAAATAAAAATATAAATACATAATCCCCCAAAACCGAAACTATTAACGTGGTGAATAAAGCTGTTCATTTTTTACAGTACACATTTACTTCATAGTTTAACATTAATGAATGATTCAGATGGCATTGGATAGTAAAGCATACGGTATTGCTAATGGAAAGTAAACCAATCAGCTGTAGCTAAGAAATCAAATGTTTCCATTGTAGACAATTTGTAAACAAACTTACTCTCCATAAGGTTAACATTAGAAATTTAAAACGCCATAAAATGGAAACTTATGGGGTTTTCGAAAATATTTTTTCACTAAAACCTTCCCGGACACATATAGAGCAACTTCCTAAAATTTCATGGAGATCGGATGAGTAGTTTGGCAACGCATAAAGGACATACATACATACATACATACAGACAGACATACATTCAATTTTATATATAGAGATTGAAATGTATGGATTTAGTTGATTTTTCAGTTAAGAAATTATTGGATTTTGTAAGCAAACCAATTCTGCAGTTCTGTTATTTTTTATTCCTATGCTACTTTAAAACTTGTTAAAGGAAGTTGAACACTGGAAAAAATTTTAATATTTTTATTTTTTATATTTGTAGCAAATTTACTGGTTAACACGAATAGGTGAATAGTGTTAAAACACTATTTGCCCAGTAGGTTTCAAACAAAAAAAACACTTCCTGATTATGTTATGCTTCAAATAAAACCCATTTATTAAGACTTTGTCACATGGGCTTCTTAAAAAGTGTTTCCATGGACAAACTCAGAACGTAAGCGACTCTTTCAACAACACTGTTTGGAGTAGCCTGCCAAAAAGGAAGTTTGTTGAGAAAAAAACTCTTGAGCTATAAGTTTGGGATGCTGTAGTTTCCTTTTATGATTTTAGGAAGACTGCAGGTGCTGAATGAGTTTGGTATGTAAAAGTTAGGGAAGCACACTATCGCAGCACTGGAGATGTTTGACGCGACCTGCCTCAAAAAAGCTGACCGAGCTGAAGAAAACATGACAAAGGAGGCCAGGATATGGAAAAGAAGATTGGACTTTGCTGAGGAAGAAGAAATTAAAAACATCTTACCGCCAGGAGCTACCTTGATTAAAAAATGAAGTTAGCTGCAGTATTTTTCAAATAAAAAGGAGTTTCCCACTTTCCACTTTTTTCCGAAAGTTTGGTTTTTATACAAATTACCCATTATCTCACGAAGTATCTGCTCTAATGACCTGAAATTTTAACCAAATGTCAATTATATGTACAGAAAGATATGGAACTTGGATAATAGAGAAATAGTTAACAAATGGATGAAAAAAATAAATATAATATTCATAAAAATAAGAATTTTTTACAGTAGCCTAATTTAAAAAAATTCAGAAATTTTTTTTGATTTCAGACTAATTCTAGATCGGTATACTCCTTACATTTAAAAAAAATATGTAAAAATTTGCCTTTGATATGTAAAATTGTTCCTGGGATAATGGGTCATTTATTGGCTAGAATTTAACAAGGCGAGGATACAAGTGTTGAACTTCCCTTAAACAAAAAAAAAGATAAATTTCTAGCTTGAAATCGTATTCTTACAAAGATTGGACGATACTGGAGAATAAACCATGTCTGTTAAAGTTCACGAAACGACAAAGCCTGTTTAAAACTCAGGCACTTTTGATTTTGTATAGGAACATAAAAGTCGGACGGTCGTGTCGTTAAATTCAGACAGTTTTGAAACAGTCTTGTTTTGTCGTGGCCATCTCGTTTTCGAACCCTTTAAAACGTAGAGCATAGAAACTTCAAAACAAGACCGCATTAAGATTGGAGTAAAACTTAATACTTAATATACATCGTATTCATTATTTTTCCGCTTTGGTCGTTGTAAAAAGATAGACTTGGAAATCATCTCGCACATTGACTGATTGTTTACAATCCTGATTTTAGTATACAAGTTTTTATACTTACGTCAACTTCCAGTGATACAAACACACGCAAATATTTACAAAGTTACAATTGGTGGTTGTTACTAAAAATGATGAAAAATGTTTGTATTTACTTCCCTGTGGGAAATAGGTTATATCATGGATATGTTGAAAGGGAATGTTTTCAGTTAATCTAAAAAGCTGTAACCAAAAATCCAATACAATAGATCTGGTAGTTCCTATAGAAATGGGATATAACACTCCGTTACATATTTTGCGTTCCACAAATCTGCTAACACACCCCCATTACATAGACATATCCATGTCTATGTAAATAAAATAAGAGGTTTGTACATTACTCAGAGTTATTCATTATTTATTTACTTTTACGTTTCGTGCGTTAGAGAAGCCGAAACAAGTCTTATCTCAATTTGTGCCTGTCTGTGACGCTCCAGGAGGCATTTTACGCCGTCTTCTCCGAAAAAAACGGGAGAACTGATAACAATTAAATTTATTTCATGCATTCTCTGTATTCCAGAGAAGGTTTTTCAAAGCTTGAAATTGTTCGGCGCTCTTTAAAAAGTAAATTACGAGCATTTAAAAGCTCACTTTTACGCGATATTAGTCCCAGTTTGCTTTCAATCATCAATGAACCACCTACTGGTAATAATCAGCTTTTGTAGTTTAAAGATTTATTAGAAAGAAAATCGTTTATGTTGGTCATTGATTTTAACCCCATTTCGAAATAATACTATATTAAAATATTTTAAAATTATTTTAACGTTTAACTAGGTTAGATTAGATTATATTAGATTAGATCATTGAAATGGCAACCATACTACAATGTAGGTATTTTAAGCCAAGTATGAATGAGGATTGAATGTAAGATGATTGTGGCGCGATCTTGTAGTCTTGTTACTGACTAAGGCTGACATGTTCCTTAGACAGGACTGTTAATTAATAGCCCAACAGCCGATGGCAACTAAGGGACCTACAGTTTAACGTGGAATCCGAACCACGGCCTCTGAATTACGAATTGGTCTAATTATGAGGATTGTCTTTACGGATTAACGTGGTATTCAATAGTGCGGACGTTAATCCACATAAGAGAACACCACATCCACCGACCATCTCTCACAACTATCCACAATTCGTGACATCCAAGTAGCTGGATTACAGGACGTCGCCACCGTCCCAGTCCCAGTTAGGATTTCAGGTTTACATTTTGATATGATAATCTTTTTTCTTTAAACTGAATCCTACAACCCGTACAAAGGATGTCAGTAATCGTCATTTTATGTTTATGAAATGTATACAAATAATAACTAAGAGGCATATTAATATACTTTTTATAAGACTGCTGTAGTCTGGCGTACTATGTTAACTGTTTTAATGCTTCCAAGTTTAACACATGTTTAGTAAATATTACTATGTTTTTGTTTTCATAATGTACTTCAGATAAAAAACCACTATGTAATGTCAAAATTTTAGTTGATTTGTACTTTCTTAGTGCTTTTACAAATTAAAAATAATCTATTTCAGTGTCCGAAAAGTGCAACATGCTATTTTTAACCCATAAAAGCAATTAGGTAATTTATTTTGGTTATTTTTAGTGTTGCAAAAGCGACATTTTAATTATGATAACCAGTAACTTATAACCTGTATTAATCAGTATTGTCTGTATTCAGTTTTAAGGTTTGATGTATATATTTTGGTTAGTTTTGTCATGAAACTAGTGTGGTTAGAATTGTAAAACTATTTGGATTTGTTAAGTAAAATTATTATGTTTATTATACTAATATTACTGTATTTTGATATTTATAAAAATCATATTTTTACCTTTCACAGTTATCATTTCTCTTTTTTCGCACTGGTTTTCTCTTTTAACAAGATTACAAGATCGTGCCACAATCATCTTCCTCTCAATCTCATTCATACTTGGCTTAAAATACCTGGTCTCCGTAACTCCATAACATGGAATCCAATGGAGTTTTCACAGATTATATTTCACTAAAACCTCACCGGGAACATATAGAGCAACTTCCTAAAATTTCATGGTGATCGGCTGAATGGTTTGGCAATGCATAAAGGACGTACACATTGAGTTTTATTTATAGAGATAAGAAAATGGGCTCTTTTTGAAGTTTTTTGAAGTTTATTTTTGTTTCAGGAGTATTAGGTAGCAGCTTTGATGTTCCTACCGAAATGATCCACCAAGCGAGCCCGATGAAGAGAAGCTGCTTCCATTTTGGAGATGGCGAGGTGGCTCCCGCTTGGAAAGCTTTTCTGGAGTACGCCTCAAAAAGTTCAAAACTACCCGTCATCCACAGTAAAACCAATCTGACTCCAGGGAGGAAATACAATGGCTCAATCAACCCCAAGTCTTTCACTGGCAAAAACATGCCTCTTCCACCAAAGTCTGCTAGCAAACCCTGCAGACCTTCAATCCGGCGAGAAAGACCATCTCCTTTCGCAACCAAGGAGAACTTCGTGAAGGACAAACACGATCCTATATTTTGTCAAGTGCTTCCAGAAGATTCCAACGATGAAGAGTGCGATTACGACATCGATGAAATGACGGAATACGATGAGAAAGAATCTTCCGACGTGGAAGAAATAGAAGAAACTAAAGAAATTGAGGATACAAAGATTTCCGAAGAAGGCTTGGAAACCCAACTAAAAAACAACTCTGGAACTAAAATAAACTGTTTAAATCGAGTGGATTTGATTATATGCCCTTGGAAAAAGTTGGCAATAACTTTGTTGATATTTTCCCTTGCGGTTTTGGCAATTTTGATACATACTCAAATGCAATTAGGTTTGAAGTTTTCGAGTGATTTGTCAAAATACGTGGTAGAGTTTTGGAAACAGCCTGACCCTGTTAAAGAATACCCGTCGTTTTTAGAAAGGTGCTGGGGTTTAATCCGTAGTAGGAAGGAGATAGTAGATTTGTTTTCAAAAATAGACGTTATTGGAGTATTTTCTATCGGGTTTATTATATTCCTCATTACTCCTTAGGCTGTGTTTTCACTTAAATATGACCAATCGTTTGAAGCCATCGGAAGATTTTGGAAAATAAATAGCTGAATATTTCCTTACCATTAAACATATTTGTAACGTCATGGTCTTTAGTTCTATCTAAGTTTTTTTACAATATAAAACAACCTTATTTTTTACGAAATCCTTCTTAGAATGGGAGTTATAAATTATTGACTACCACATTTTAGGTGAGGTGTTTGAAAACACACGTTTAATTAGGAAATTATTGTTCCTAATAAAAAGTTACTAAGTTAGAAGGAAATGTTTAGTACAATTATAATTTTGTCTGACAAAAGGAAATTTACCTTACCTACACCACAAGAGATAATTAAACTAAATACCTTTTTTGATAAGATACTAAAAGAGATAAGAGATAAATACCTACCTTGTGGTATGGTCGCCATTTCAAATAATCTAATCTAATCTAATATAAACTCTTTAGGCAGACCATAAAACGTATGTGCATGTATACCTATGGATAAGTATAAGTGTTAGTTTCATCAAAACTTTCGAGTTTGAGTTTTTAGTGGATCCCCCCGTTATGGGATCACCTGAACCAAAAAAGTGGTTTTCGAAGTGACGAAGGGCCCTACACACGGTGATTTCGGTGTGTCACATCGATGTGTCCATTTTAACTGTCACTTCGAACTGAAGGCAACAATTAATTGCCTCTACACGCTCACTTCAATGTGTCAGTTCGGCATGTCAAATTCAGGGGCCGTTCGATTACCGATGAGGGAGGGGGAGGGTGTTTATAAAATGTGCAAACTATTTTCAAAAAGAGTAAAAAGTGCCTGAAACAAAATTTTAAAACAAATTTATTAATATTTTTTAATAAGCACTAGCAATACGTATTTTTGCTTATTAACATGAGATATTCGCTGTTAGGAAAAAATAATTTCTAGCATAAAATTTATTATTTTCTTTTATACCACTTTCAAAACATGTCCATATAAAGACTTTGCGTATTTATATGAAATATTATATATGCGTTTGCTGTATACACAAAACTGTAAAAAATATAGAACACATTACTAAATATGTTTTATCAAAAATACATTTATATTATTTTTATACATAAGATAACATTACCCGCGATACAACATACTATGATTTTTTAATATCTCGTAATTGGAGATAGAGCTTTAAGGAATTAATTGTGTATTTTTTATCTATTCAAAAAGTGAATAAGATTTTAAAAATTCTGTTGATGCCAATTTTGGGTACCAAATGTTATAAATGTCTGGTAAAATTGATTTGTAGGAATACACGTATTACCATTTTTTATTTTTACAATTATGTGTAAACACATATAGTTATACTAAACATATATCTATTAAATATGTTATATATAAATTTTAATGTTTTTTTTTCTGCACCTAAAGAAGATGGTTCTTAATTTGCCAAGACCTACAATATTTTTAAATATTGTAAAAGCCAAAACAAAATTTTAAAACCAGTTTTAAACACTAGATTGATTTAATTATTTTTAATAAGCACTAGCAGTTAACCCGTTCTTTTTACTGTTGTACGAATTCGTGTTGAGAAGAAAAATACGTATTATTATTATGAATTCCGGTTTCGCGCTACGAAACTGAGGTTACCGGAAACCTAAAAGCTATGTTTACATCATATCACACGAGTGGTTCATATTGCGCTTCGTGCTGCCATAAGAACCTCACGTGCGATATGACATACTTTGCGTTCTATTTACACAAATAGCTATTTAATTTAGTTATAGCTATTTAATTTAAATACACGTAACAATATAATAATATATCAGAAACAACCATTTTCACTAACACTTTTTTATCCATTGTCTAAACTTTAGTCGCGATAACACCTATAATTTAGATTACCCAGCGGCATAACAAGAATTCGTTTACTGAGTACAGAGCTTAGGACACCAAAAGGTGCTTTAATCGTAATTTGAATAGATTTTCGTTGTTTGATTGTTTAACACCTTTGGGGGCTATTAGGAACTGTATATCAATCTGAGACGGTAAATGCTCAAACGCCTCTGGTAATGGTGTTTCTGAGTGTCTTGTAGGAGTGGACACCTGGATTTGCAATACATGGCCTTTTTACTTGCATTTTTATTTGCAATAAACATAGAGACTGGGCAGTATAAGCAGACCTAGCTCCCTAAAGGCGTCTTTACACGAGTCTCTTAGCTGCAATTTGCAAACTATTCTTAATGTTTTTTTCTGCACCTTGAATATGCTCTCCATTCTGAATTTAGCACAGCCACCCAACACGTTTATTCCGTAAGAAAGGTTGGGATATATAAGGCCAAAACAGGCCATTAGGAGATCCTCGTTTGAACAAAATTGTTCAAGGTTACACAATGTAAAAGTTTTGGATGTAACCTTGGAACAAACGTGATCAACATAGTATTCCCAGGTCAGCTCTTTGTCAAAGTGCATCCCTAAGAAATTAACGGAGTCTGCTTCTCTAAGAGATCATGCTCCACCATGACTGCAGGCTGCATGGCCAGATCCTGCCGCCGAAGGTAAAAAGTATATCTGGTTTGGGATTGTTTGTTTTGGGGTTTATTTTTGAAAAAGTCTAAACACACAAATTCATATCAATAAACGATTTTACCTCCAGCTCATTTTTGGTTTGAAATTTTAAATAGATAGTTGTGTGATCTGTGTACTGTATTACCTTTCGTTTTGGATTGGTGAATTTATGTTTTTGAAGTACAGAAAAAATAGAATAGATCCTAAAATTGATCCCTGAGGGACGCCTATGACAATATTTCTTCTTTTTGAAAGTTGGCCATGAATTACAACGCACTGAAATCGGTTTTCCAGGTATGGCGAGAGCCATAATTGAGGGTGTTTTCATTTTCACAGGAATACGTTTTATTCCTAGCTTTAATATCTTAATTTAGAATTATTTATGTCAAAAAATGAAGTGTACTATGTAGTTCCATGGTTTTTGGTTGCGAATTTCAAAATAAATGTTCTAATTTTAGGTTCATGACCAATTTTTCTGTGTAAATAGTTGTCCTCTTGAAGTTGTCGGTAAAACATTTTTGTGTCTGGGGACTGTGTGAATCGAATTTTGAAATGTTTTTCAAATCTTTTCGAAATTTCCTAAATATTACTATTACGTTTCAAAATTACGATAAATCCAGGTATTTTAGGCCAAGTATGAATGACAAATGAGTGTATAATGATTGCGGCGCGATCTTGTAGTCTTGTTACTGACTAAGGCTGACACGTTTCTTAGACAACACTGTTAATAAATGGCTCATCAGCCAGTGACATCTAAGGGGCCCACAGTTAAACGTGGGATCTGAATCACTCTTGCCTCTGAATTACAAACTGGTCTAATTATGAGGATGATCTTCGCAGATGAACGTAGTATTCAATAGTGCGGACGTTAATCCACACTCGAATATCGCACCCACCGACCATCGGTCATAACTATCCACAATTTGTGACCTCCAAGTAGCTGGATTACAAGACACGCCACCGTCCCATATCCATCCATATTTATGAAGTTTTTCTTATTTATACAATTTTTTTAATTGTGGTTATTTTGAAATTTTGTACGCCTCCTCACTGTCATATAAATCAATATATCCTGGAATCCAATGAATGTTTATATTTTAATACCTCATTTTAAATGCGCACTTTTTCCAGTTATTCAGCTGTTTAATTTCCATGTGGGACGATTTCGTAACTGAAGGCAGTTAGGGAACATTACGCACACGTTGCTCCTCTAAATTGCTCTCCTTGGAGAGTTGCTATTTCGGTTGCTTTAGGCTTGTGTCCAAATTCTCTCCGTGTGTGGACATTACCTTAACAAGTGAAAATAGCCATTCTGGATACAGCTGGGAGAGAATCCAACAAACACTTTGTTGACGCTTCTCCGTCTCGTCAATCTGACAAGATGAGAGATTTAAAATACAAAAGTCAGGAGAGAAGATAAGTGTAAACAGGAAGTAGAAAAGTCTATTTCAATGCCAATATAAACATGTGCTCATAGCAAACCTGCATACTCTTTCCCATGTTAATCTTATGGAGAATAGGCAAATGACTCTCATATTAACTGTCAGATATTGATAAAACTTGTCATATATTATTATTATATTATTTATTTAGACATTTGCTGAGTACGCAGGTCTACTGCGATGGGGGTAGTTCTCAATTGGATAGTTTGGTAAATTTTCACAAACGGTGTATTTCCTGTTTGTTTATCGTAGATATTTCCACATACAGTTGTACTTCCTGATAGTTTATCGTAGATATTTACAAGAACCCTTGTATTTCCGGTTAGTATATCATAAAAATGTTCACAGATACATTTCCGGTTAGTTTATCGTAGATATTTCTAAGAACCCTTGTATTTCCGGTTAGTTTATTCTAGATATTTACACAAACAGTTATATTTCCGGTATCGGAGATATTTTCTCAACGGTTGTATTCCCAGGTACACCGCAGCTATAGGTCAGGTGTATTGCCGGATTGTAGGTAGGACGAAATATTGACCGAGGCTATGAATTAGTCCAACTTTGGAAGACGGAAATAGCCTCACTCATCTCCGCCTTGTCGCGGTATTTCGATCCGCACCCACCTCCCACATGCGTCATCGCCATACACACACACACACATACACACACACACACACACACACACACAATTACAGCTCTTTAATTACAACACTAATAATACACCGGACAACCACCCTACACCAACAGTGCCATAAACGACTAGTAAAGGAATATTTTCAGTTTTAGAGGAAGCATTAGAGGAAGATTAGCGAAATTCGAATGATCCATTAGTTTATTTTATGTTAAAACTATATTTCAATTCAATAACCGTTTAAGATTTTTTATTTCGAAGACTAAAATTTCTTACGACTTATTAAGATAGGTAAAACAATTTTTAGTAACACTATTAAAAGGAACAAAATTTATGACGAATCGTCACGCCTTGTAACGGAAACTGCTTTCCACGGACGACAATAAAAGCGGTAACCGTAAAACTCAGACGGATCTTTTGGTCTTTGGTGTCGTAGTTTGGGTTTAACGCATGCGATTGTAAATGAGCCAGAGAATAAAGTGAATAGTTAAACAAACATAGACTGTTTCAAACCAGGCCAGGGATGTTGTTGGTTTGTTTTGACGCCTCTTTTGTGATGGTTCTCTACTGGACCCAGTTGTCTCTGATCATTGGGCTATTAAATAATGATCCTGACAAAATGAATCAGCTGGTCTTTATGAGTAACAAGGCTACATGTCATAAACTCCGTACATCTCCCACACTACCCTACTAACGTAGTCTGGAAGATGTCTCAAACTTTGTTGAGCAACAAACTATTTAGTCGGTTGGAGTTTTTCCAATCGGTGAATGAACGATCGGAAACAGTCATTGTTTTTATTAATTTAATAATTAATTAAAGAGCTTATTGTTCCAGTAAGTTTGACACATTTCGGTCCCAATATTTATAAATGGAATCAGTTTTATTGTAGTAATTATTTAACTGACTAATCCCTTTTATTTTTCATCAAAACCTTTCCTGTCTTTATAGGAGTAGTTGGTTCTTCACCTTTTCTTGATAGAAAAAACTTACTTTGAATTTTAAGTCAAAATAATAATTTCAAAATTAAGAATTACTTCTTCATGATCAGAATTTAATTCTGGACAAACCCTCGTTTGACGGATTGTGAAAATTAAAACAAACACGTATACTGAAACCAACCAGAATTTTGTAGAGACTGTTTCAGTAATAACACGCATATAGTGAAACCACTGGGAAAGTTGTAGATAGTGACTTCAGTCATAGACTGAAACTACTCTAGTTTGAGTGAGGACTGGAAACAACTGGAATAGCTTCCCATGAGTATTTTCAATCGGTAGATCATTCGACATAAAAACTCGAATGAACATAAAATCATCCAACTGCCCATTCGGTTGTTAGATTCAATCGGGGTTTCCATCAATATAAAGACAATGTCTCAATAATAAGAATAAGATTAAGTGCTACCTGGAACAGGGTTAGCCTACGATGAACCGAAATGTACTCGTATAAGCAAGACTGCTCAAGGACGTCTACTTTCTTCAACTTGTATAAAGAAAGACAGGTTCACGGACTGACAAATTTACCAACATAAATAGTCAAGTGCTTCCTGGATCGGACTTACTCAACCTCACTTCGGCAAAACTGGCTCTTCACAAGAAACTTACGTATTGTTTGGGCTCTACAAATCTCTCAGTCGATTCTTCACTTCGCAGAACGGCCTCTTCCACGCATCTCTCTCTCTCTCTCTCTCTCTCTGCTGCCATCCCCAATGTCCCTCCACACTAACTCAAATCTTTTCTTTCTTGGTTACCATCTCATTTTGGGTCTCCCCAATAGACGTTTTCCAGCTGTTACAGCCGTGTTTACCACCTTCAGTATTGTATCTTCTTCAGCCAGTATATGGCAGCGAGACGTGGGACGCGGGACGTGTGATCTAAGAAATACCTCGTCGCAGCAGACCTGGGTACTCGGCCTAGTAATTGATGGAGTAAAAATGGTGGATTAGAAAAAAACCAGTTACGAGCTTTACAAGGAACCTGATGTAATAACTTTGATAAAATCTAATATACTAGGTTGGCTGGTGCATGCATCTGCGAAAGGAAGAAGGTACAATATCTAAGATAATAATCTTGTTAATACTTTTCATTAAAATTATCTTTCATTAAGTTTTAGTTTGCTAAATTCTAGTGGGTGGCGTCGCGTAAGCCTTGACCGGATGTTTACCTCAGGTAATGACGTCATTGAGTTGGCCGCCAACTTCTCCCTTCGCGATTTATGATCTGTAGCATTCCTTCTAAGAATTAAAGTTTATAACTTTCTACTAGAACGTAAAGTTTATTCACTAAATGTTAACATTTCCATTAAGCTATTGGGATAATATAATATCCCATATGTTCAACACTCGGTTGGACTCATTATGATATAAGCTTGCTTTGTTTATATTGTTCTCCAATTTTTTTTAATAAAGTTACTATACATTCTCAAATATGTTACTCAATTCTCTAATTATTACAATTCTAAAATATGGAGGGTTTTAGTGGTTTAATAATAGTGTTGTATTTGTGATGATTCCTTCTGTGGTTATAGTCGTTGCAAAAATTCAGGTAGTATCATTTTAAATAAATTGTCCTAATAATTTTGTATAAATATTTTATTGTTTTGAAAAAAAGACATAAAACTGATAAAATGTTGTTATTACTGAATATATTAGGAAAATGTTTTGGTTCTGTGAAGGTTCTAGTGAAGGAAACCTGAAAAAATGATTGAATTCACATTGTGTGAATGTCAACAAAAACACGTCAATGACTCGAATGTTTTTGCAAATAAATTTAATAACTATTTTTTGGCAGTGGAAGAGGGCATTTTATGTTATTCCAATTCATCCGATAACCAATAGTTTGCGCATAAACATGCCTTCAATCAAATGTTTAAAAGAATATAAATAATGTTAGTTTTAGTAGTTAAGGAGACTATTTGAAAATACATTAGTAAAATATTGGAAAATCTCTAAAAATAAAAAAATAAAATAAAAACCACATCGATTATGTCCAACGTTTATAAGGAAGACTGATAATTATGTTGTAGAGTACAAATCTTCAGACTGATGCCTTTTAATTTCTCATTCGTGTCAAAGTGTCATAAAATGTACCCGGTATTGAAATAAAAATTGATTTTGTTGTTACAAACAGTTTAGATTCTATATGGGTCTACATATAGTAAAAGGTTTAAAAAATTGTACTAATAAATAATTGAGAAAATGTCTGCATATAATAGGTGGCGACGTCCTGTAATCCAACTACTTGGAGGTCACGAATTGTGGATAGTTGTGATAGATGGTCGGTGGATGTAGTGTTCTCTTGTGTGGATTAACGTCCGCACTATTGAATACTACGTTAATCCACAAAGACCATCCTCATAATTAGACCAATTCGTAATTCAGAGGTCGTGGTTCGGATTCCACGTTAAACTGTAGGTCCATTAGTTGTCATCGGCTGTTGGGCTATTAATTAACAGTCCTGTCTAAGGAGCATGTCAGCCTTAGTCAATAACAAGACTACAAGATAGCGCCACAATCATCCTACATTCATTCCTCATTCATACTTGGCTTAAAATACCTACCGGGGTAGGTCGCCATTTCAGTTAAAAGTATAAAGTAAAGTAAGTATAAGAAACATTAGTCGGGGGAGTTTTACAATAAAAGAGAATGTAAATGAAAACTGGTTACATTACAATATGAAACATAAAACGTGGAATCCCTCAGGGATCTATTTTAGGAGCCATCATTTTCATAAATTTAATACTGGGTACTTTTTCTGATGACGCAACAGTCACTTATGATTTAGATACTAACCTTAATCCATAATATCTCAAGAAACTCTTCTAATTCAATTTTTGACACAATAGGACATACAGTAATTATATTACAATAAGTTTTCGTCTAAAGCTGGATCATATTTTGTGTGCCAGTCAAAAACCCAGAAACGACCAAATATTTTGAGCGTGTTTGCTCTCATAGTGTTGAAAAATAGTCACAACCCCTGGCTTCTTGCCATGCATGAGGTATTTTAAAATAGTTTTGGCAAATGTTAAGAGAGGATAATTATTCAAGAGCAGTTTTCAATTTTTGGTTAAAAATAGACTTCCTCGATTGATGGCGTCTCGTTATGACTTGTGAACGGACTATTAGGCGGTGGAAGAGGATATTTGCTGATTGAAACCGCTGAAATAGTTTATTTTATAATATCTATTCTCCTCTTTCCTCTAACACCGTTTTGTGTGGTTTCTGTGTGGTACGCATTGCTCCGAGCCATAAGCTATTGCGTCCCAATCACATGGAAGGTTTCATTCTGTTCTTTGCATTTAATATTTACACGACCAAGGTTAAGAGCTGTGATCTCTAAATAACCTCTCTTTTAATAGCTAATTATGACACAGGATTTTTGTAAATAAACTGAATATTTCCAAACATCAAAATTATCTTTGGAATCTATAGTAAGATCTTACAGGCTTTTTACTTAAATTCACGGAAAGAGCCAAATAGGATTTTTGAGCTTGAATTTTATCGTACTACTTATTGTAGTAGAACATTTTAGATAGTTCTACGCAATTACGATTAAGGAATAAATGACAATGGAACTATAAAACTGAAAGATGTAGGATAAATAATTAATATATATGAAGAAAGATTTAATAACTTCGACTGGATTTGGGGTTTTTAAATTTAGACAAATAAAGAAAACGTTTCTTTAACTATTATTTATAACTGATCCACCGAGAGAGGTACTTCAGATTAAATTCAATTGTTCCTTACCTAACTAAACTATTAGACTAGAGTATGAACTCTAGAAAGGGCTACCTCAGGGGTCCATATTCGGACCAGTTCTTTTTCTTTAAAACATAAACAGTAAACAGTGCACGTAAATATTGAGAGATTTTGAGGTTAGAAATAATCTAGCAACTAATATGGCAATTGTACTTTTGCATCTTGTTGCCAATCAGCCCAAACGAACGTGCTTGACTCACGTTCAGCACTACGACGTCACGTTTCGCGTTTTGCGTGCGTGACAAGTCGGGTCAGCACGAGCCAAAGCGAACAGACGCTGAGTTCTCGGTAATAACTTGTCAATCGTGCAGACAAAATGGAACGTACAAACGTCGAAATGTCTTCATCAGGGGTGGCATTGAGGGTTGAAAGGCTATAGACGTGAAAGAACAACTCTTTTGTAACAGAATTGCCATATTACACAAACACATAAAACACAAAACATTTTTCTCGTTATTCCTCCATGGTTTCTTTCTGTAAATACATTGTTGCTCACTTATAGACACCAAGAAGAGGGAGAAAAAAATCAATAATTTTGGTATTATTTTTATTGTCGGCTAAAACATGGAGGAATGATGAGAAAAATGCGGTCGCACGATTTTAATGTAATAGTCAGACAATAATTGCGGCCGTTATCGTGTTTAGATATATATTTTAACATTTTGAATGACCCCCCCAAACCGAGCTTAGGGGGTGGAGTAATGTAAGTAACTTCTATCATGGTCCCGGGCTTAACTGTCCCCATGCAGTTCACGTGAGTTGCTCACATTCCACAGTAAATTAGCTAATAATTCCAAAAACGTTACAGACAAAACTCTAATTTTATTTACATCGATTAGTTATTTATTTCGCTCTGATGCCGTGAACATTTTTACGGTTTTTGAATGAGGAATAAACGAAGGACGAAAATATTAATACTACTGTATTAAATAAACGGTACCAGTGGACTGACACATACTTTCTCCCTTAAGTAAATTTAAAAAAAGACAATCTGTAATAAAACTATCATGTTCTACAAAGTAATTCTAAATATCATTTAATAATTTATTGTTCAAATTGTATGGGGGGAACCCCCCCCCCCCCGGTAATACCAAGCTTTTTTGAGCTGGTTTTGTTCGGTGATTTGACCTTACACTTCATACCAAGTTTCATGGAAAACGGGTGGAAAGTAAGGAAGAAATTGATTTTTTTATATTTTCCATAAGAATAACATTGGGCGCTTTCAGACAACGTACTGCGTTTATCGTGGACAGTAAATTTAACTTTTCTCTGGAACCGTTAGTCGTAGACAAATAATTCAAAATACTAATTTGTTTAGTTTTTTAAGCTGGTTTCAATGGTACCAGTCAAGTTATACTTTACTTTTATTGTTTTCGCTGAAAATTTAAAAATTTGATTTTTTTGACATTTAAAAGCCCATAACTTTTGAACCGTCATTTTTACAGACATGCGGGTGGTGTCAAATTATTTAGTGCTCTGTGCACTATAAACTATCAAATTTTAATCAAAATCGTTAGAGCCGTTTTTGAGAAAATTGGATTTTTCACGTTTTTAAGGGTTTTAGGGGTTTTTAGGGGTGATCTACCCTTAAAAATCAAAAATTCAAAAAAATGAAAAAAACGCCTGGAGACACGGTGACTATATATATACATGCCAAATTTCATCTAAATCGGACCAACGGGGTAGGCTGTGGCACTGTACACATCCAGTCACACACTCACACACACACACACACACACACACAGACACACAGACGGACAGACATCACGTCAAAACCCACTTTTTTGGATTCAGGGGACCCCAAAACGGATATATCCACCCTCAACTCAAATTCGAAAATTTTGACGAAAACAATACTTTCTCCATATACTATGTTTAAGGGGAGAAAGTAAAAAGGCTGAGATGTGTAGGCTCTACTGATACATTTAAGTTAATTATTTGTTAGTTCATTCAAGTTTGTTGTTCATTCATTATTGTTTTCAAAATGACAAAACATTATAAGGGGAGAAAGTAAAAAGTAACAGATAGAAGTAAACTCGTAAAGTATCTTAACACTGTTTAAATATCGGAAATCCGATTGATATAGAAAGTAATTCCAATCAAAACATTTTTTATTTCACCATTATTAAATTAATTAATTCAATAATAATAATTTACTAAAATATTTCATCAAATACAATATTTAGGACCTTGTTTTATTACATTATTTCATTACATCATAAATATACCAGTTCATAATTGAGAGACAACACTGTGGTTCGGCTCGTACGTTTAACTGTAGGTCCCTAGATCCCAATTAATTGTTTTGGTTAATTAATTAATCAACATTGCTGCCTAAGGAACATATCAATCTTAGTTTGTAACAAGACTACAAGATCACCTGACACAAATCATCTTACACTCATTTATCTTTCATACTTGGCTTAAAATATCAACCAGTGTAGGTCGTCATTCCAAAAAGTTAAAACGTTATGTCTAATTGTCGCTAAATTGTAGAATGATTGTCTTTAAAACGTGATTCAATACGGTTTTGCTGATTCGATATAATTTCGATAACAATAATATCGATAGGTTGTATCACTGTATCTATAGTCACGTTTCATATCGTTATCGATATAAAACATCGGATGATTCTCGATATCGGAACAACCCTATGAACCGATCGCGGGACACAGTGACCCTGGGGTGCTGCCAGCGTTGTGCGCTGCTCAAGGCTTTCGTCACTCACTTTCTTTCCCTCAACTTACATTATCAGATGACCAGGCGAATGTGTTTGTGTGGACCTAGTTGGCAAACATATTTAATTTAAAAAAGTGAGCTATTCCCATATATTCCCATCACTATGATGGTACAAAGAATAAAGTTCATAATTAGATACCCTGTTTTAGTAGGGTTGTTAAAAATAGTGGATTTTTAAAAATTTATCATTATTGTGTACATACATATGTATGTTGTCGGAGCCATCGTGTGTTGTGAGAGCCGTCGTGGTCTGACGTTATACGTCAAAATAACAAAAACCTATAATCCCCATCTACATTAGTAACTTTAATTTTATTACATAAACTAGCAGTAAGACGTCCTTTGTACGGGTTGTAGGATTCAGTATATAGAAGAATGATTATCATTCCAAAATTTAAACCTGAAATCCTAAACAGATCAGTACAAAGAAAATAAATACATACCCAGCATTATTATTTAGCAATACTTTACGAATAAATAGATTAGAACATTTATACCATTATTAAAATTAGTTATACGTTAAAATAACTTTTTAATTTAGTATGATTTCGAAATGGGTTCAAATCAGTGACGAATATAAAACTAACTAATATTGATTTAACAGCTGTTTGTTTTTATTTAAATTAAATCATTAAACTACAAAGACAGCTGATTATTACCAGTAGATGATTCATTGAAAACCGAAAGCAAAATGCGACCAACATCGCGTAAAAATTGGGTTTTAAATACTCTTTATTTACTTTTTAAGGGGCGGCGGACAACTTCAAGCTAAGAAAACCTTTTCTGGAATCTAGAGAATGCATGAAATAAGATTCATTGTTATCAGTTCTCCCGTTTTTTCGGAGAAGACGCCGTAAACTCCTCCTGGAGCGTCACAGACAGATAGACAAACAGACACAAATTGAGATAAAAATAAATAACTTGGAGCAATGTACAGACAAAACTCTAATTTTATAATATAGATAGAATAATTGTTTTAAATAAATTAACTATACGTGGTGGCAGTTCGGTTTTGAGTGTAGGACTTCAGGCCCCTAGGCATCGGGTTCAAATCCCGCCGATCACGAAGTTTTCGCTAGGTGATAATATTGCAACTCAGAGGGATCCATTATTTTATCAATTTTATCAAAGTTAGAAAATTTAATATAAAAATAGCTTGAGGTTACGAGTTGTAAAAAATGTGATAATTTATTACTGATTATCTAAATATATAAAAACAAGTCGTGTTGTTACACGCTTTATAACTCGAGTACGGCTGGTCCGATTTTAATGATCCTTTATTTTTAGGATTCGTCTCTGCTCCGGTCATGCTTTAGGCATATTCATTTTCCATAAATTCAATTAGTTTCCATTTTATCGCGTATTAAATATCTAATGTTAACCTTATGGGGATTAGTTTAATGTTGGGTCTAACATTGTGAATCAATCCACAATTTCATTTGATTTTAAGCTGCGAGCTGTTATTATTATTTACCATTTTATACTGTACTATCCAATGCCATCTGAATCATTCATTAATGTAAAACTATGAAGTAAATGTGTACTGTACATATCACACAAAATACATATTTATTGTAAACATGTTAAGTAGTTTTTTATTTGCTGTGATTTTTATATTATTAATATATTCTTATGTTAATCTCAAATAAAAATAATAGTGAGGGTTCCAATCAGCAGAAAAAATAATTATGGTTTAAATCTATTATCTGTTTATCTACATATTATATTTATAATACAAATACAAAAATATGCTTTATTTTCAAAATACATCAAGTATTGAAATGGCGTCAGCTGGATGGTTAAAAAAAATGTTTATCGTCTTCTTTCCATGAACTCAGTCAATGTATAGAATGGATTGTTGATCAGCCATTCTGTTAGAGCAGTCTTCATTCTTCTCCCGGTGTGGCATCTCAGTTCTTCTGGCAGTAGGTTGTGCAGCTTCATGCCCATGTAGGATGGTTTCTTTTCATATTGGGTGAGATGGTGAGCTGGGAGACAGTATCTTGTACCATGTCGAGTATTGTATCCATGGAACTGTCTATTTTGTGTAAATGTTTTCCCATTGGCATACAGGATGACTTCTTTTATATAGAGATTTATTAATGTCATAATCTTCAGAGTCTTGAAAGCTTCTCTACAACTTTCTCTGAAATTTAGCTCAGCTAAGGCTCTTACAGCCCTCTTTTGCAGTATAAAAACTCTCTGAAGATTTCTTGCCGAAGTTCCTCCCCAAACAATGAGGCCATACCTGAGATGTGTTTCAAACAGAGAATGGTAGGCTATTTTTGCAGTAGAAAGGTTGCTAATGGATTTTGTACGTTTAATCACATAAAGTGATGAATTGAGTTTAGGAAGGAGGTTATCTATATGCTGTGACCAGGTAAGACCTTCATCTACTAGGATTCCTAGATACTTAGCCTGGGTATTTCTTTCTACATGAGGCATTGTTCGTACATCTTCACATCTTCTCCCATATAAAAGCCGTATTACAGTTAGGTTTGGCTTAGTTTTAGGTTGGATTAGAAAAATTGTGAATCAATCCACTCAGATTTATTTGTTTTCTGGTAATGTTATTAATATGCCTTATCGTTTCAGTACTGTAATTAACTATGCCAAAACCCATAATATCTAATTTTCACAACGTAGTCATAATGCTATTGACTTCAGAACATGGCCAATTTGAAAGTTTACACGTATTTACTGTTAGGCGTTACGATGTTCGCCGGGTCAGCTAGTAAAGGTATAATATAAAAATAAACCATACACTATAATAAACTATAAACCAAATAAAATAAACCAAATAACTTTTAGAAAAAAAATTATTGAGTTATGCACTTTAACGTGCAGCCACCGAACAAATAATTCTACTACAGTATTGAGTACAATTGTAGTAAAATAAATCAAACAAAATTGTTGCCGAATCACGTTGCATTTATACCATTGGCTAGCGCCTGATAATCTATGATGTTGCCTGCAGCGCATTAATGACAGGTGACAAGTATTCAGTATTTGAAGGCTCTAAGGAAATGTAATGAACTCGTTTGATCTAGCAATCTTTGGCGGTTATGTATTACTAGAGACCTAAAATTGGTAAAACAATTTAGATTTTTTTCATAACTAAAATGTGCATTTACTCAAAAATAGTAATTTTTAGCGAATTTCCCATAGGGAAGAAGCTATTACCGTAGGTCTCATGGTGAGACTTAAGCCCGGGACCATGTTATTTTTTCTTCTTTAGGTGCCCAGAGTCCAAAAACAATAGTCGTTAAAATTTTTATATATATATATATGTATATATGTATATATGTATATATGTATATATATATATATGTGTCTGTGAACACGATAACTCTCGTAAAAATGGTCCAATCAAGACCAAATTTGGTAGAGACGTGTATTCCTACAAGTGCTCGGACGAGTTCGTAAATCAGACATATCGGTCAATGAGAACGGGTAGTTTGGGGGGGTTTTGTACCCCAAAATGGGGTTTTTTGCGTTTTTCACATGTAATTTTTAAAAATTTCTAATTTTATATTTCACCATTAGAATCAGCTTAAAAAACTACACAATTAAGTTCCTTAAAGTTTTTCTCCATCTCCAACGGTTACCGAGATATTAAAAAATCTAAACACAGTACGTTGTATTGTGGGGCTCCAATGTTAATCTTATGGAGGATAGGGAAAAATTAATATTTCCCATATTAATGAATATTTTTGGATAAAACTTGATATTTAGCTTCATGTGGTTGAGATCTATCCATTTATGCTTAAAAATCATAGTTTATCAGGGCAGCAAACCTGCATACTCTTTTCCCATATTAATCATATTGGGAATAGGCAAACTCCTTTATTTATGGACAGATGTTGATGAAACTTTTTATAATTGGTTAAAATAAAAATTATTTACGGTAGAAATGACTACTTTCAGTGTTCCTCACAGCAGCTAACCTGCACACTCTTTCCCATGTTAATATTATGGAGAATAGGCAAATAATTCTCACGTTTATGGACAGAGTTTTATAAAACTTGTCATATTTTATTATTATTATTATATTATTGATTTGGAAATTCGCTGAGTACGCAGATCTGCTGCGACGGGTGTATTTAAAATTAACACTTTGTTAAAACTGCTCACTCGATCTTTTTGATATCGAATTGTAGGTATTTTGTTAAACTAAAAATTCATAAATTTTCATCATTATGATTTTAAGGAAAGTAAAAAAATTGATTAAAACATTTGTTTTTATAAAATATTTAATGTGTAGAAAAAATTATGCAATAACAATTACATCCAAAATATAAGAAATCTTTTAATAAATCACTGATAATAAGCACCAAAGGATTCATGCACACAACTTCATCGGTTCTCTCAGAATATAAATTCGAAGTCCTGAAAACACAGATTAAAACCTTAGAATAATCGGCACTTCGTGCTGTGAGATTAGATGGATGTGTATGGGTTTAGAAAAACTTAAATAACGCCACTAAAAACATAAGTACCATAGTTGATGTGTATATGTTCTTAAATAGAATAAAATGAAGTTTATATTTAGACTCAAGATGGCCTCTCGTCGAACAGGAGGCAGATTAGCCTCATTTATGTAGCCTATTTATCACAATATCACTTTAATACACTCATGTCGAAGTTGGTGTCACCAGATTTGCTACATAACACGCTTTCGTATAATTACAAGATAACCTTTTATGTAGCAATTTAATTATTCGATGTTTTAATTATTTTTCGAAGTAAATTAACATTGAACTCGAACATGTCGGTTTCCACGTCATCAACTGTGTGCACAACTTGATATCCGATGATGAAGCGTACGTGCATGTGCGTGCGTAGGAGTTTTCGGAGTGTCCGCAAGTTCGGTGACGTAGTGGTTCGGGGTTGGAACAACGGATTGACTTGTCAGTGCTATGCTGGATCATTGGGTATGTTTTTGTTCAAAGGAAAGTGAACTGCCACTTTTCTCATTTTAAATGTAAGTTACATAATTTTTAGAGTACGATATTCTTGTGGAGGAATAAACTCCTCTGAGGAAATATATATATACTAAATAGCTTCGTCGAGTTATTCAGCCATAAAGGCTACCAAGTATTCAAAAACGTAGAAAAATAAAGAAAGGAATTGATTTTTTTGTACTCCCCTAAGAATAACATAAGGACAATAAGGACGACCTAAGACAACGTACTGTGTTTACC
Organism: Nephotettix cincticeps; assembly: GCA_023375725.1. Classification (NCBI taxonomy): domain Eukaryota; kingdom Metazoa; phylum Arthropoda; class Insecta; order Hemiptera; family Cicadellidae; genus Nephotettix; species Nephotettix cincticeps. The sequence goes on from CM041786.1 coordinate 150,377,223, forward strand.
GTTCAAGGTTAAGTTAAACATCTATCTGCAACAGTTTATCTTCCAATGCAAAATACTATACGTAAAATCATCTGATTAGAAATTGTGTTCTCAGTGACGATTAGACCAAGTGATAATGTGATCTAAGTGAAGATTAGATCGATTGATAATGTGATATAAGTGACGATTAATCCGAGTGATAATGTGATATAAGTGACGATTAATCCGAGTGATAATGTGATCTAAGTGAAGATTAAATCGAGTGATAATGTGATATAAGTGACGATTAAACCGAGTGATAACGTGATCTAAGTGACGATTGAACCGAGTGATAACGTGATGTAAGTGACGATTGAACCGAGTGATAACGTGATGTAAGTGACGATTAAACCGAGTGATAACGTGATCTAAGTGACGATTGAACCGAGTGATAATGTGATATAAGTGACGATTAAACCGAGTGATAACGTGATCTAAGTGACGATTAAACCGAGTGATAACGTGATCTAAGTGAAGATTAGATCGATTGATAATGTGATATAAGTGACGATTAAACCGAGTGATAACGTGATATAAGTGACGATTAATCCGAGTGATAATGTGATCTAAGTGAAGATTAAATCGAGTGATAATGTGATCTAAGTGAAGATTAAATCGAGTGATAATGTGATATAAGTGACGATTAATCCGAGTGATAATGTGATATAAGTGACGATTAAACCGAGTGATAATGTGATATAAGTGACGATTAAACCGAGTGATAATGTGATCTAAGTGACGATTAATCCGAGTGATAATGTGATATAAGTGACGATTAAATCGAGTGATAATGTGACAGTGAAGATTAGATCGAGTGATAATGTGATCTAAGTGACGATTAAGAGTAATAGTTGACACGCTAAGTGACGATTAAACCGAGTGATAATGTAATCTATGTGACAATAGAATCGATTGATAGTATAATCAATGTGACGATTAAACCGAGTGATAACGTGATCTAAGTGACGAGTGAACAATGTAATAAGTAAAAACGTGATCTAAAGAGAAGAGTGACTAGGGAATAAGTGATAACATGATAAGTAACAAGAGAATAAGTTATAACGTGATCTGAATAATCATAGCGTTATCTAAGTTTCGAATGTTCAATAGAGTAAGTTAAACTGAAAGCTTAGTGATGTCTGAAAAAGTACATGAGTGAAAAAGTGATAAAAGGATGACAAAGAGAGTAAATGATAACGTGATCTAACTTGTGATTGAACATAAAAAGAGATGACGTGGTTCCTAAGTAACGAGTGAACCAATTATTTTAGTGTCGAGTGATCAGAGAGTAACCGGGTTGATCAACAAGTGAACAAGTGAATATCAATCTAGGATTGTGAGTTGCTGAACCGAGAAACTCAACTTCTCGACCCGCCGGTGTAATCAGTGCCGCACGTCACAGGTTCAAGGCTCCTGCTGTAAGAACCCTAATGCTGAAACTCCTCACGAAGGCAACCGAATTGTCAAATTATATCTTGCGGTTTCTTTCCTCAAGGCGTTTTCCTCTTCGGTGCCATAATATCGAAATCAGTGAGATGCCGTTCATCGGAGTCCCTAGACGAGGGTATTGCAATGCACGGTAAAAAATATCATTTGACTTTGTTAACATATATGGTACGTACAAATTATTTGAGGAATATACATTTTGCTAAAAACTATTATGGTCTGAAAAATTACACACATACACCATGTATAGAGGTTTTAACACATGTTAAATTAAAATTTATTGAAAGGCTTATGCAATAGAACCTTCTCTTAACATTGAAAACACTTTCCAAAAAATACCCCACGTAAATTTAAAATTAAAAAAACCAATCTTTAGTTTTGATTTATCAGAACAAATTACTTCAAATGTAATGGGATCTCGAAAACAACTCATTCTGTTATTGTCACTTGAAGATGAAACACTCTGCACTATTAGCAACAACGTTCAATATTCTGATTATTTATTGAAGCAGCTTATAACTTTTTCAGATTAGATTAATTATTACGTCACGTTTTCTTCAACAATCGCACAAAGACTTGAACTGGTTTCCTTGAATCAATTAATAGTGCAAAATGCCTTGCTATAGATAACAAGGTCACATTAAAAAGTAAATGAAACAACGGTCATGTTTATCAAATAAATAAAATAACTCTGACGACACCCGCCTGATAGCAAGAAATTCATTTCAACTACTTATATTTATCAAATGGTGGTATGTGCTAAAATATCTTTTGTCATATGGTTATGACCAAAAAATTAGAAATCATTGGAGTATCAAAAAATGCACTTCAACGGTTTACTTCATATCTATCAAACATAACAATATGTGAAAATCTCACATATGAAGAATAATCGCATGATCAAAACACCATCGAGATTACTGCCTATAAAGTTCGGAGTTCCACAATGTTCTATCTTAGGACCTTTACTTTTTCTGTGCTATATGAATAAAGCACTGTCATACAAACCTAGCAGTGAATTATGCCTTTATGCAGATGATTCAAATTTAAAAATCTCATCACCAACAATAGAACAAGTAGAACTGGCTGCTTTCATAGAGCTGGGTAATTTAGAAAGTTACTTAGTAAATCAAAATTTAGTACTCAATCATAAAAAACAAATTTTATTAGATTCAAAACTGTTCAAAATAAGAGACAAACTGAACCTGTAATAGTATTTGACTCTCAAGTTATTGAGCAAATCCAAGCACAAATTTTCTTGGCTTAACCATAGATCAAAATCTTGATTGGAATGACCATGTAAGTAAAATACTAACAAAAATAAATTCTGGCATTTATGCACTTTCAACAATGTCTTTATTAATCATAAATAAAAAATTCAAAAAAATGAAAAAAACGCCTGGAGATACGGTGACTATATATATACATGCCAAATTTCATCTAAATCGGACAAACGGGGTAGGCTGTGGCACTGTACACATCCAGACACACACATACACACCTACACACACAGACAGACACACGGACGGACAGACATCACGCCAAAACCCACTTTTTTGGATTCAGGGAACCTCAAAACGGATATATCCACCCTCAACTCAAATTCGAAAATTTTGACGAAAACAATACTTTCTCCATATACTATGTATAAGGGGAGAAAGTAAAAAGGCTGAGAGGTGTAGGCTCTACTAATACAAGTTAATTATTTGTTAGTTCATTCAAGTTTGTTGTTCATTCATTATTGTTTTCAAAATGACAAAACACGTGTCTAAAACCTGACAAAGTAACATCTGTAAAATATTGGGAGAGGATAAGCATTAACGTAATAGAGGCAGGTATCGGGAGAAAATTAAAAATCTACCATTCCACTATTTCGAACTAATAATTCACTAATTTCGATCCAGCAGTTTATGTGTAAAAATACTTTATTTCCTCTTCTTACCGAACAATCAAAATAAATAATAAACGGATGTTGACATTAGAAAATGTAAATATTGAAACCTAGGACGGTCATGGCAGCTCTTTCTTCTTCTTCCCGAACTGTCAAATGTGTTCGCAGCTGTTGAAATTCAAGTAATTTCAAGTAATTTATTTTTCATTCTCTAAAAATGTAAACATTGAAACTTAGGACGTTCACAGGGCGTAGCCCGAGAGGATTTTAAGGAAATGAGTATGCCTATGTGTTGCATGAGTTAAGATCTACCTTTGTGTAAAATTTCAAACTGTTTGGTTCAGTATTTTTTGCGTTTACTTGATACAACAAACCCACAAACAAACAAACATACAGACACCACCTCTTCTTTATAATATTATAGAAGATTACCTGAAAACATCATAAGTTTAAGCAATGAAAAAACTTTTTCGTCACACTGTAAAAACAGCTGTTTTAAATACATGTGTTGAAGAGCAAAAGTTGCTATTTTTCATCCTAGAAAATCTTAGGAATTCTAAATCTATTATTATGATGGTTTTCGAGTCCTAGGCCGCTAAAGATCATTGTTGATAATACTTTTGTTTCGAGATCAGCATTCGCACAACCTAAATATCCAATCAGGAGTCAAGAGAGAACTGCTACAACATAAGTAACATAACAGCTGATTAGTCTAAAGCGACAAAAATGGTCGACAACTATTGACACTAAATCAGGTAATAATTATGTTTTACAAGTTTGTTTCATTTATTTTTGAAAATTTTTGTTTTAGAGATAGTATTGTAGTGTTGCATGTCAGAATAAAGCTTAGCTCATAAGGAATGCAATTCTTTAATCAGAGTAGAATAATCTGCATTTGTAAGAAAAATACAGGGGTTTCAAAAATATTTGTTTTTTTTGGCCGCCATTTTGAAACGAACTGAGATATTGAAAATCTGATTGCGCCAAAATGTTTGTATTTGTGAGAGCTTGAATACGATGCATAACATGATATACGTTTGTATTTGATATTTCCGAGCTTCGAACTAGTGAACCTCATTTTATTAACACCCTGTATTTAAACAAATTATAAATATTTTTTCCTTGGGGTAGGTTTAGTAGGAAATAGTTTTATTTCATCATTGTAGGACCAACGGTTTGTCTGGAATCAATATTGGACACCTTACGTGATTCACCCTGTATATATTGTTTATATTGGTGTATATGTATGTGTGTATATTTTGTATGTGTATATGAATTGTTTTTTTATGTTATTAGATCATGTTTATATATATGTTCAAGTATAATTTTTATTGCTTTTCTAGATTCTTTTTATGGAAATAAAGATTATTCTTATATTATTATCCTATTCTTATTTTGTTATAATCATTAACGAGTTGCCTTTGAATATTTTTACCTCGTTGTAAGCAAATCTTTATTAATTTGACAACATTTTGTATTAAAAACTCAAAATAATTCAAAATCGTCGTTAATGTTGCCCCGTGAGTCGGGACTTAACGGTGTAAGGGCTTTGTAAAATTGGCTAAAAAATCGAAGTGTGTTTAAGTATCCCAAATATGAAGCGAAGAAATAATAAGATTAATATCTTATGACAGTTGTCTGAAGGAAATTTAATTTTCCTTCACAATGAGATGATCTTCTTTATTATGAATGAGAAATGAGTGTAAGATGATTGTAGCGTGATCTTGTAGTCTTGTTACTGACTAAGGCTGACATGTTCCTTAGATAGGACTGTAAGTTAATAGCCCAACAGCCAATGGCATCGAAAATACCTACAGTTTTACGTGGGATTTATTTTAGCCTCTAAATTACGAACTGATCTAATTATGAGGATGTTTTTTGCGGATTAACGTAAGTATTCAATAGTGCGGACGTTAATCCACACCAGAGAACACTACATCCACCGACCATCGCTCTTACCTATCCACAATTAATTTGTGACTTTCAAGTATCTGAATTAATTACAGGACACGCCACCACCTTAGTCAATTTTCCTTTTCTTTCTTCCCGTTTGAGGCAGTTTCCTAATAAAATATATAAAGCAGTAATGCTTCAGTGTGCGGAAATACCCTCTTTTCCCTTAGTTCTATAGGTCTATTTACAAACTTCTAATCATTGTGCATTCAAACTGATAGAATAAGATAAAGAGAATGACGTATATTACCAGCTCAGAAGATATCGATAGTTGTAGACGATACATCGCGAACTACAAACATCGAGACCGTCAACTCATATTTTCTTCATAAAATTTCACTCTCTCCCTGTTCACAGATTTTAATTTATAACGTTCAATTTCATTTATAACACATAAAATATTTCATCACAAGAATCTAAAATACACTTTATACCCGTGTTTTGTATATTTTTCGTTGGAATGCATAAAATATTAAACGAACTTCTGTAAAACCCAAATATTTACCAGACGAAAGGATTAATTGCATATGTCTTTTCCTTGCAATTGTAAACAATGAGATAATTCATTGTCAATACTGATAAAATCGATTGTTTCTTTCGATACTGCCGATTATTTCTGCAAATATTTTCACCTGTTCTACAATATAATAATTAACAGATGATGACCTCGAACACCAGCTGACTCTTTCTCTATCTATAGATTTACTTTCGACCCTATACATTATCATGCCGGTATTCACAGTAGATTGACAAAAATTAAATTTTTCTTCAAATGTCACCAATAGTTATTTATCTAAATAGTTGTAATATGACCTTGAAGTTTTATGTTATTGTTTATGTTTATTTTGTTATTTGTATTGTGTTATACCAACTTTTAAGACGAGTTTGCTTGTAGTTTTAACGTTAGTCCGAAAAAAATTTTCTTCAGACGTATAAGAAACCAATTTTTTGATTTGGCAATAAATAAGGACTTTTAAGTAATCAGTTAACGAAACCCATTTAATAGCAGACAAATTACACTACTTTTGACGAGGATATTGATTTATTTGAACAAAAATTTGAATGCTATTTAAATGAAAACAAACACAAAACTATTTGCATTTCAAATAAACATTAAAAAATCGCGTGACTAACGTTCAATGACGTCTTTCCAGGTAAGAAATTGATGTAATTGTTGACTATCATATGATATTACCGACACCACGAAAGAAGATTGAGAGGGGGAGGGGAGAGAGTATGGTGAAGAGGTGGGGGTTGAGGCAGTCCTCGTGTCCCAGGGCCTAGTAACATGCTCAGAGTGTTGGAGAGATGTCCGTTGCCCCGGAGGGTCACCTCAGGCGTCGTCTCACAGTACATCGCCGCTATAGCAGGTACGTACACTCAGGGTCCGTGGTGTAGGTCTAGTGTAGTGTCGACAACCAGTGAGTGTGACAGTGACAGTGTCCCAGGGTCTAGTAACATGCTCAGAGTGTTGGAGAGATGTCCGTTGCCTCGGAGGGTCACCTCAGGCGTCGTCTCACAGTACATCGCCGCTATAGCAGGTACGTACACTCAGGGTCCGTGGTGTAGGTCTAGTGTAGTGTCGACAACCAGTGAGTGTGACAGTGACAGTGTCCCAGGGTCTAGTAACATGCTCAGAGTGTTGGAGAGATGTCCGTTGCCCCGGAGGGTCACCTCAGGCGTCGTCTCACAGTACATCGCCGCTATAGCAGGTACGTACACTCAGGGTCCGTGGTGTAGGTCTAGTGTAGTGTCGACAACCAGTGAGTGTGACAGTGACAGTGTCCCAGGGTCTAGTAACATGCTCAGAGTGTTGGAGAGATGTCCGTTGCCTCGGAGGGTCACCTCAGGCGTCGTCTCACAGTACATCGCCGCTATAGCAGGTACGTACACTCAGGGTCCGTGGTGTAGGTCTAGTGTAGTGTCGACAACCAGTGAGTGTGACAGTGACAGTGTCCCAGGGTCTAGTAACATGCTCAGAGTGTTGGAGAGATGTCCGTTGCCCCGGAGGGTCACCTCAGGCGTCGTCTCACAGTACATCGCCGCTATAGCAGGTACGTACACTCAGGCTCCGTGGTGTAGGTCTAGTGTAGTGTCGACAACCAGTGAGTGTGACAGTGACAGTGTCCCAGGGCCTAGTAACATGCTCAGAGTGTTGGAGAGATGTCCGTTGCCTCGGAGGGTCACCTCAGGCGTCGTCTCACAGTACATCGCCGCTATAGCAGGTACGTACACTCAGGGTCCGTGGTGTAGGTCTAGTGTAGTGTCGACAACCAGTGAGTGTGACAGTGACAGTGTCCCAGGGCCTAGTAACATGCTCAGAGTGTTGGAGAGATGTCCGTTGCCCCGGAGGGTCACCTCAGGCGTCGTCTCACAGTACATCGCCGCTATAGCAGGTACGTACACTCAGGGTCCGTGGTGTAGGTCTAGTGTAGTGTCGACAACCAGTGAGTGTGACAGTGACAGTGTCCCTAGGCCTAGTAACATGCTCAGAGTGTTGGAGAGATGTCCGTTGCCCCGGAGGGTCACCTTAGGCGTCGTCATAAACGGGTCACATCAAGGTCACATCAAACGTAAGGTTTGTTTACATCAAACGTGTCATATGACAGTCCAGGAGACTATGGACGTTTTATCAACGCACCCTTATCATCACGCAACTTCGACTGTAAGGTTTGTTTACATCAAACGTGTCATATGACAGTCCAGGAGAATAGACGTTTTATCAACGGACCCTTATCATCACGCAACTTCGTCTGTAAGGTTTGTTTACATCAAACGTGTCATATGACAGTCCAGGAGAATAGACGTTTTATCAACGGACCCTTATCATCACGCAACTTCGGCTGTAAGGTTTGTTTACATCAAACGTGTCATATGACAGTCCAGGAGAATAGACGTTTTATCAACGGACCCTTATCATCACGCAACTTCGTCTGTAAGGTTTGTTTACATCAAACGTGTCATATGACAGTCCAGGAGAATAGACGTTTTATCAACGCACCCTTATCATCACGCAACTTCGGCTGTAAGGTTTGTTTACATCAAACGTGTCATATGACAGTCCAGGAGAATAGACGTTTTATCAACGCACTCTTATCATCACGCAACTTCGTCTGTAAGGTTTGTTTACATCAAACGTGTCATATGACAGTCCAGGAGAATAGACGTTTTATCAACGCACCCTTATCATCACGCAGCTTCGGCTGTAAGGTTTGTTTACATCAAACGTGTCATATGACAGTCCAGGAGAATAGACGTTTTATCAACGGACCCTTATCATCACGCAACTTCGGCTGTAAGGTTTGTTTACATCAAACGTGTCATATGACAGTCCAGGAGAATAGACGTTTTATCAACGCACCCTTATCATCACGCAACTTCGGCTGTAAGGTTTGTTTACATCAAACGTGTCATATTACAGTCCAGGAGACTATAGACGTTTTAACGCATTCTTATCATCACGATACTTCGGCTGCGGGGTTTTGTTTACGTCAAACGTGTCAGATTGACAAATGGCAGTCCATGAGACAATAGACGTCTTATCAAATTACACTTATCATCACGCAGCTGTGGCTGCGAGGTTTGTTTACGTCAAATGGTCAGGTAAAAACCATCCTAGTTGGTATAATAATTGCTAATTTACTTCTAAGAAATACCATTGTTGACCTTCAGACCCGGTCGTCTGCGTAATCTCCTGTCAACTTTTTTAGTTTCAATAATGAATCAAGTATCTAATTATGATACTTTATACGCTTTATGAATGGCCCCAAGCAGACTTTCTTTCTAAGAAATAAATATAATTTATTTTATATTGTTTAATAGATGGATCAATTTACGTTTATAAGACTACATCTGGAGCCGTTATATGATTAATTTGTGACTACAATAGAGATTATAAACAATACTGACCACAAACAGTCATGACAAAATTTGTAATTTTGTAAATGAAAATAAATTAATTGCTAAAATATAATGTGACTCTTTAGTTACTTGGCATATAATAATACGAGGGAATTACATAACCTAGAAAATTACTATAAGGATTTCTATTTTGTCGAAGTTATTTTAAACTCACATCAAAACAATCAATTTAAGAGTTTTGGGGAATTAAGGACGCCAAAATTTTACATCTGTTAATTTTAGACTAAAATCTAAAATGAGACTAGTTTTGTATCGTGTACTCCTTTAAAAACTGTATAAGCCTAAGGGAAACTAAATATGGATCCAATATGGCTTCACTGTTACTATACAGTGTATACTATACACTGTTACTATACTATACACTAATACTATATAGTATTAACACATAAAATATCTTTCCAAACGCACTGTACTAACATACAAGACGAAAAACGTATGAAATATAGAAATTAAAACTCTCTCATCTGGTTTAGTATATCAAAGCAATTTGAATGTAAAAACCAGTATTCAATTTAATTCTTAGTCTTATACAAGAGTTTTTGGTTGTAACATGTTTATAATTTTTGATATAGGAGCGAAATTTTTGAAATAAAAAAATGTATTTCACTCGACAAGTCTGAACTGTTACCTGTATTCGAAATAGAATTTCCACCTCCAGTGAATAAATATTATCTACATTAGATATATAGTTTTTGTTATTTTCATGGAAAAACAACGAGAGTACATTATGTTTTGTTTGGAATCGTATCAAAATATGATTTATTTGCATTTAAAACATGAGGTGATAATTTTTTCACAGCTCTGAATTTGCTCGTATGTAAAAGTTTACTCCAATAGAATATTAAATAATGACTCAAATAGCTGAAATGACTCAAAGTATGACTTAAATCATCATGCCAGTCTATTGTATCGCCTGCTTTAAAAGAATTTCCTTCCTATAACTGTTTTGTATTGGAAACTTTAGATAATAATTTGTTCTTCTATTCTGACCTCAAGATAGCTCGCATAAAGAAGTTTTCACCCGATAAAATACTACACACAGTGTGTCCCGGAATTTCTCTAAAACTTTTAAGGTTTTGTTTCCAGATTTATATAAATTTTAAGCGTACATTTCCGATCGTCCGAAGTCCTCAGTAACAAAATATTCGTCATTTTGGTTCTTTTTATTTTTCTCAAAAACGGCAAAACGTAGGCTAAAAATGTCTGTATTTACTTCCCTGTGGGAATTAGGTTAGATCATGGATATGTCTAAAGGTAATTTTCACTTAGTCCAAACAGCTGTTCTTATTCAATTATATTAAAAATTCAATACAATAACTCTGGTAGTTTCTATGGAAACCTGTTACATGTTTTCCAACTTAAAAATCACCAACACCCCCCCAGAGCTAAGACATATCCATGTCAAAATGTTTAATTAGGTGTTCGTTTGGTAGTTGTAGTGATTAAAACGATACATTTAAATTACGTACCGCAGAAATCTGTTTTTTATTTAATCTTCAAAATGAGGTATCGACGAAATTGTATTTAAATTCTAAAAAAAGGCAATTCTTGTAAATTAATTATAAGAATACTAGTTCTAAAATAATTCTTATTCTACATTTTTAAACGGCCAACATTTTAAACTTCTGAATCATTTGAAATAGTTTTAAAAATTTTGACAGCTGTTTCGTAAAACTGGACCTAGCTGTCTTTGTTCATTGGACTGTTACCTAATGAAATGGTATTCGAATCAGCTGGTATTTATTAGTAACGAGGCTACACATGTCATCGAATACAACAGCCTCACCCTTAATTCCTATGCATAAGTGAAATTAGATTAGATTACCTTTTGAAATGACTACCTACCCAGGTAGGTATTTTAAACCAAGTAAGTAGATACAAAACCAGAAACATAAAACAGAACTGACACTTTTTACCATATTAATTATTGTAATATACCATTTTAAACCCAAAATCGGCACGTTTTTCCTATATTAGAGGGGGTAAAACACCATTTTTAGCCCAAAATCAGCTCATTTTTCCAATTTTAATAGGAAAAAACCGTTTTAAGGCCAAAATCTTTTTTGGATTATTTTTGGACAGATTGAACAATTTGTAAAACTCCCGCCCTTATTCATATCCAATCTATTGCCTGATACTATAAAACATCATTTTCATGAAAAATAAACCAAAATTTCACAAAGCACATACCTTACAGAGTTTTTAAAGTCCCGCGCAACACTACTGCAGCGCGCCGCGTACCGGCTCATGTCACTGCCGCAAGACTCAAACCTGCATTTAGCATGACTATTAATTTTTGCTATAGTGTCCATCTATCTTACTATTATTATTAGCATTAATCCATGACCTACTTAGAAATCCTTACCACTTAAAATGAATGAGAGATAGTGTAAGATGATTGCAGTCTTGTTACTGACTAAAGCTGACATGTTCCTTAGGCAGGACTGTTGATAAATAGCCCAACATCCAATGACATCTGAGGGACCGACAGTTAAACGTAAAATCCGAACCAATTTTGCCTCTAAATTAGGAACTGGTCTAAATTTAAGTATGGTCTTTACGGATGAACGTATTCAATGGTGCGGACGTTAATCCATACCATCATATCACATCCACAGACCTTCGCTCATAACTATCCACAGTTCGTCACATCCATGTCCGCAATTATTGTCTGATAATTATAAAATTCTGTGGAGTTGTTCCTTTCTGTAATATCATAAATGAGTTCGTTGGCCAACGCAATCTTACTGCATTAACTACACTTTGGGGGGGGGGTTATTTACATATAATTTTTTTACCATTGGATTTAGCTAAAAAAACAAAGAATATAGTACCTTGAATCATGACTCCAGGTCAATTAATATATTAGTTCTGTGACATTCGCTCTACTCACGCCAGCGTGGTGCGTGAAATCTCGTACACATTCACATTAAAATACCTACCAGAACTGTTTGGGGAATTATAAATATGAATTTATAAGAAAGATTGGGGTGAGTTGACACTGTGGCTGTGGACAGTACCAATACAAATTGATTGGACACATTGGATCCAAAACAGATATCGTGCTCGCTCAGGTTTTAGAGTGAAACTACCCCAAGCACAACCCTTAGCCCGGGGGGGGCTACGTGACATCTCTGAGAGCATGCCACTTTCTACACACCCTTGCTCAACGTGCACAACCACTTAGCAATCAACAACCACGGTCGGGGACAAACACAGTAAACATCTCATAATTTTTATTTATTTATTTATTGAATTACATACATAATGGCTACAGGCTAATGCACAAAACAGCCATTTTGAAAACATAATAAACTAAAACTAAATAATGAATAATAAGAGTACAAGAATAGCAAACTTATAACTAACTATAGTAGGCAAATACAGAAAAAGTGTGTTTTAACAAAATGACAAACTTAAGGTATTTGGTAATCTATAATCTAGAAGTAATAAATCTATCTAATTGGTTCAAATAAAAATTAAAATTTAACGAAACAAATCATATCATCCATATAAATTTAATACTTAAAGCTTTAAAAATTGATAAATTGTAATGTTGAACAGTGTGGCAACGAGGAACAGAAAAACTAATGTGGGGTCGTAGATTACTCCTAGGAATATAAAAAATAATCTTACTTAATAAAACAGAGTTGTCAACTAAATTATGAAGCAATTTAAACAAAAACAAAAGAGCCAATTTACTTCTTCTTGTTAAAAGAGAATCAATGTCTCAAGACAACAGTTGACAGTTGTCTATTGCATGGAACATTAAATGTTTTAAAATATAAATACCTTAAAAAAGAATTTTGAATTATTTCCAAAGATGAAATGGTACTAATGGAAAAGGGATCCCAAAAAACGAGCAATATTCTAGCTTGCTTCTGACAAAAGAAAAATACAACATACTGATTGAATGTATTGACATGAAAAACTTAGAATTTCGAATTATAAAACCCAAAATCCTGTAAGCATGATTAATTATGGTATTTAGATGATTGTCAAATCGAAGAAAATAATCCAAAATTACACCTAGATCAGATACATTGGTCACAGTGTGGATTTTGTATGGATCAGTCTCGTCTTTGGATTTCTCTTTGGACCGCCGCCATTTCGAAAATATAAAAGCAAACTAAATGATACTTTGAGAATATTTTTCTCTTTAGACACTCAATATGTGTGAAAAGTTTGGTTTCTGAATCTTAATTAGTTCTTGATATATAACGGTTTTTGTATAAAATACAAAATGGCGGCTAAACGAAGGATTTTTCGACATGTTTATAGGACATTTTTGGTTTATTTTGTCGAGTACTATCACCCCTCGAACGTTGCTCCCGACTTTAATGAACATCCTGTATACATAGCCCAAAATTTAAATGGGATTTTATGGTATTTTACTGGTATTTACGATACCAATCTATTTAGGGTATATAAAAATTATGGTATTTATTTTGTTTGAAAGATACTTACCACTTGAAGGAATTTTTCCTTGTTTATCAAACGTGGACGAACTCATTCACGGATTCATAGTGTGAATAAGAGAATATTTTGTATGAGTTCGTGGTAATTCAAGATTTGTTATATACGAAATCTCTTTATTTTACAGTTTGATTACTTTATATCTTTACAATTAGACACCGTTACAATCTAATGTTGACCTCCTTCAGTTCAATGTATCGGAAATTCTCCAGCCGGAAGTTGTTCCTTTTTGTTTTTCCCGCCATATTATTTTCCTGAGCCACTTGTAATTTTACGAGCCGGTTCCACGATTTAATTTGACGCAGAAGAATTTTAATACGGCGGCTTAAATCACCTCCTTATAGATTCCAAGTCATCAATTATTTATACAAATTGGCCTCGTTTCACACGATAATATGCGATGCCGATCCAGTCGCGAATTCTTCCTCGAACAAGGAAAAATAAAATCTGGTTTGATATTCACGACCTATGGTGCATAATTTATCAGATGGAAAGAAATATTTTATTTCGAACTATGTATTTTACTTATTTTCTACCTTGGTGTGTCATATGGTAGGAACGAACCCTGTGAGTCCTGGAACAGTTTGGCACTCTCTCTGAAGACAGTTTGAGCAAAGGGTCTCCCCTAAAACCTCTACAGAGGTACAGTATAAGCTGTAAAAATTTACCTTTTTACTTTTCTGTGTAGAGAGTGGATAAACCCGTTTTGTAGTATAAGAGTACATGTATTATCAAACCAGATCTCAAAGATTTAAAATTTTTTTTTATTTTAGATTTTTTGATGGGTAGTTCACCCATAAAAACCTTTAATAACGTAAAAATCCAAATCTCTTAAACGATTTTTATTAAAATTTGTTAGTTTATAGTGCATAGACTACTAAATAATATGTCACCACCCGCATGCCTGTAAGACGACGGCTCAAAAGTTATAGCCTTTTAAACGTAAAAAATATTTCTTTTAGTTTTCCACGAAAACAATTATTAAGGTCCGAGTAAAGTATAATTTGACTATTACCATTGAAACCAGCTTAAACAAACTAAACAAATTAGCAATTTCAATTATTCGTCTACGAATAACGGTTGCTGAGAAAAGTTAGATTTACTGTCTATGATAAACGCAGTACGTTGTATGAGAGCACCCAATGTTGTTATGAGGGAGAATATTAAAAAATTATTTTTGACATGTCTTAGCTTTGGGGGGGGGTTTGGTGATTTTTAAGATGGAAAACATGAAACAGGTTTCCATAGAAACTACTAGAACTATTGCATTGAATTTTATGTATAACAAAATAAGAACAGCTGTTTAGATGAACTGAAAGCATTCACTTTAGACATATGATCTAACCTATTTCCCACAGGGAAGTAAATACAAACATTTTCCTTATTTCCCCCTCAAAAAAACCTTGGTATTACTAGAAAGGAGAGTTGTCCTCCCCCATGAAATCCTAATGATAATTCTCCTGTTGTTATTTTCAGAATTTGGATGTTGAAACAATACACTATTAAGTGATATTTAGATAGAAATTTAAAGAATATGATAGTTTTATTACGAATTGTCATTTAAGAGAGAAACTATGTGTCTGTCCACTGAAACCGTTTAGTAAATTTAAGAAAAAATTATTGTTTCAGCGGCGATGTCCGCCATGTTGGCGGGATCGGCGTTCACCTGGGTGACTCAGATCCTGGTGGACCTCACAGGACCTGACAGCGAGGTAAACTATACAGTAAAACCTATAAAATGTTTTAGACTTTGTTTGGAGTTGAACAATTGACTTGGGATTGTGAAACGAGATTAAAACTCATTGTGTACTATGGAATTTTGTGCATAAAAGGATTAAAGTGACACTTTTTGTGCCAGAAGGAAACTGATATCAATTTCCGGAAGAAAAAGACCTTGATGCACGCAAAATATTTCCTATACTTGCACATGAAAGGTTTTTCTTGTACTAGGATCACAGAAGGGATGTTTTTGGAAATCCCCTCTGACCCATTTTTCCTGCAACACACAATAAATAATTCATACATTTTTCACCCCTCTTTCGAATGTATGGAAGTAATCATCGTCAACACTACTGTCCATTTTATTTAGGCGTTAACAAACAACATGGCAGCCGCTCAGGAAACACAGCGGGCCGGACGCAACAGGCAGTTGTACCACTACAACAAACTAATTTTACTGTTGCTGAATATTTCGTACTATATATATGTATACGAAGTGTTTCAGGGTCCTACCTACGTTATTCCTAAGTAATTTCTTTAGTCCCGCAAGGGACGAAAAGTTCTACTTTTAATGCCATATATGGTACTAAAAAAGTCAAGAAGTCCCATGAAAAGTAGCACTTTAGTACACTATACCAGGGATTGAAATACGAGTTTAGATGATAGGTGGAAGAAAAAGTTTTTTTGGGGGGGTATTTTTGCTCGTATGTAATTTTTTTTATTGAGCAACTATCAACCTACTTTGATTACTCCAAAACCTCATCACGAACATTTCAATGATCACTAAGATTGGGTCCAAAGTCTTCAAAAATATTAAATAGATCTGTTTGCTAGTCACGAGAGGGGATCCCTTAGATATCGTATAACTTAGGAAAACACAAGCAATTTAGCTACATTTATCGTTTCCAAGATACACAGCTGTTTAACAACTAATTACAATTATTAAAATGTACTTGCCAAACAATATTAATTAACAAAAATAACATTATTTATTTGTAGCCTACTACCAAATTTAAATCAAATATTTCATTACAAGGGTCTAAAGTGATGCTTTTCGTACGATCTCAAAGCTGTACCTGTAATTTGAGCAAGTATCGAAAAGACAATAACTAAGACTCGAGTTATGAACTGTATTTTTCGTCAGAACGCATTAAATGTAGGCTAACCACTGTTTCAGACCAAAGTTTTTACAGCCGAAAGAGTTGAATTATTGTTGTATATCAGCAGATTGTTTGTTATACAGCTAATGATCGATTATCGCTTTTGATACTACCGATAGCTTAACATTGACATGGACTCATTTTCATCTCCTCTGTATTGTAATAACGAACGAGAAAAAGTCAGCTGATGTCAAGGTCAAGAGCTGACTTTTTCTCTCCCAAGGGCGGGAAGGGATTATTTTTAGACCCGCAAAACATTACTGTAGAGAAAACGACGTTTTAGAAACATTAATATTACTGCCTTCAGGATTAATGATGCCGATATAACCTATAAGTGTATTATATTTTGGCCAAAGGATCTTCTCTTGGCTTGCAACAATACTGATTTTATCTTATTTAATCTTATTACTAGGCATTATTGTTTAATTTTAAAGTTGGGATTTGGGAACAAATAATAATTACTTGCCCTACATGTTTTGATTGTGTTGCCTACAGGTGCCTATGACCAGAGACCAAAGTTCATGGATGGTGGCCATGATAGAGGTTGGTAACCTGCTGACTCCTCTGCCCACTGGCTTCCTGGTGGACATCTGGGGGAGGTGAGACCTAAGGGTGATAGTCAGAATAAGTATGAGATAAGGAGTCTGAGACAGGTGCTATGAAAACGTATGGTATCATAGTGTAGTAGAAAAGATAAGGAAATGAGATAAGTTGGCATGACAGGAAGAGATATAGTAGGAAGAAAGAAGGAGATAATAAAGATGAGAGAATAAGATAAGAGGGTAAAATATGAGATAAGATGACTGATGAGATAAGGGACATGAGAGAATGCTATAGTTTAAGTCAAGTGGTATGAGAGGATAAGATAAGGTAGTTGAGAGGGTGAAATATAAGGTGGCAGTTGAATGAAGCTATTAAATCAAATACTTTTATACTAGTAGACAATATTATATTGTTTATAGATAGGTCAGTACTATAGTTGTTGCATATACTGAAAAATAAAAGTTAAAACTGAGATATTCTGCTTTATTAAAACTGATGGTTTTACCAAAAAAACAAGTAGTTGGATTACAGGACGTCACCACGGATGACAACAGCTAACAGCATGGATGAAAAGCCCTGTGACTATTAGTAGCTTTAGAGATTTAAAAGCCTCTCTGTAGCTATCTCTAGGACCAAGGCCAGAGAGTGCACTAACAGCATTTTTCTGGAGCACTAGAATTGAATGGGTCTCCCAGAAAACATTCCAATAAGTGACAAAATTTTTCAAAACTGAGATATTTAGTGGAAAAAGTTCTAGACGCTACGAACTACACCATGGTATATTTGGTTTTGAAGATATTTGAGTTTGCAGCTCTGATTTCCTCTGTCAGAATTGGCGGAAATAAAGGAATGAAAATACTTCTAGTTCATACTAGTAGGTACTATACTTAAAATGGTTCTGATATGTTTCTTTTTTTGGCCACCAGGTGGCTCTGTCTGATGCTGACGGCTCCTCTGTTTATCCTGAGCTGGGTCCTGGTTGTCTGTACCAGGAATGTTCAAGCACTCTACATTAGCAGGTTTATACAGGTAAAACATAACTCCAACCCTTCACCTTTGCGTTATGGAATCATTTATAAAAGTTTGTACCTATATTGATTCTATTTTTTTATATTTTACATATAAGACAATATAAGTCTTGTGTTAGGAAACAAAGTGTCTTAAGTCACACCTGTTTTTTATCGAAATTCCCATAGGGAATAAGCTATTAGCGTAGGTCTCATGGCAAGACTTAACTCCGGGACCATGATATTTTTTAGTTTTGAGGTGCCCAGAGGCTTTTGAGGCTTTTTCTTGTAACTTTTAACGTCTCAAATTCAAAAATTGTCATTGTGGAGAAAAACTATTGTATCAGTAATGTTATATTAATGTTGATGTTTTATTATGAAGTATTTACCATTTGCTAAGTAAATACTTTATTCCCGAGCTTTGAAGATACTAAATACCTCTGTCGCAGCAGACCTGCATACTCAGCGAATTTAAAAATCAATATTATGGCAATAATAATACATACCTAATTTAATCAATATCTTTCAATAAATATGACATATTGCCTATTGTCTATAAGAATAACATGGGGAGGAGTTTGCAGGTTTACTGCTGTGAGGAACATTGAAAGTAGGCATTTATACCATAAAGAATTTTTTACCATTTACACCAACTTTCATCAATATCTGTCCATAAATAAAGGAGTTTAACTATTCTCTATATGATTAATATAGAAAGAAGTATGCAGGTTAGCTGCCATGATAAACATATAAACTATGATTTTTAAGCATAAATGGATGGATCTCAACCACATGAAGCCAAATACCAAGTTTCATAAAAAAATATCGATTAATAAGTGAAATATTATTTTTTCCTTATCCTCCATAAGATTAACATTGGAGTCCCAAAACACAACGTACTGTGTTTAGATTTTTAAACATCTTGGACACCGTTGGAGATAGAGCAAAACTTTAAAGTACTGAATTGTGTAGTTGTTTTTAAGCTGATTCTAATGATTAAGTTAAATTTTTTTTAAATTGCACATGAAAAACACAAATAACCCATTTTTGGGGTACAAAACCCCCTAAACTACCCGTTCTGTTTGACCGATATATTTAGATTATATACCGCACACAATATATACACCTACACACACGCATACTCATATAACCTGTATAACGACTATTGTTTTTGGCATCTAGGCACCTCAAAACAGAAAAGTAACATTGTCCAGGGCTAAATCTTTCCTATAGGACCTACGGTAAAAATTTCTTCCTTATGGAAAATTTTCTAAAAGGTAATAGAATGACAATTTTTGATAAATAATTTCAGGGTGTCTGCTCGGGAGTAGTATTTGTGGTGTTGCCGCTCTATCTGGGCGAGATTGCTGAGCCTCACCATCGAGGGACTCTCAGCATCATATTTGAGGTAATCAGCAAATATATCATCTGGTTGTTGTCAGCAAAAAAGCTACATCAACAAATCAATTACATTCATGCTTCATTCATACTCACCTTACTTTCTAGTGTCAGTCAGCCTTAACAGTACAATAGTGTCTAGAATATATAAATGTTAATTAAAATTTTAGACCCCTTAGCTACTGTTTGGAGATTACTTTAAAGATACTACTTGATAAAGTTTATTAAAAATAACCTTTATTCGACTAATACTATTTATTTTAACTTGTGTAATTTTCTCAGCAATAAGATTATTTGATACAGAATCATTATTGTCGTTGTGCACTGTCAAACAAGCTGAAATAATTGCCCAGAAGGAACTTTAAAACTGAACACAATGTAGATATGAGGTTGTTGATTTTTTTTGTTTCAGAGAAATTCAATCAAATAAATAAATTTTGCAATTGAAACTCCAATTTTTGGTTATTCTCAAATTAGTCATACTTGTAAACTATTCATTATTATATAAGATGCTGAGTTTTATTGCATTCCAAGTTTTGGGGTATAAACCAGTTTTAAAGGATGTTGAATTTTGAGGATATCAAGTTTTTGGGATGTCTATTTTTATGGGATTCCCAGTTTTAGGGCATGCCAAGTTAAAACTCTGACACGGGAGCTATAAGGTAATGCTCTGGCTCAGAAAGTCAAAGATTGCTGGATCGAAACCAGCAACCGGAGACTCCTGGCAGATCATGAGCAGTTCGTTGTCTAGCCTATGTGACTCACAGTGCTACAGTACTTTGCTGTCTTAAATCACTGCACAGACCACTACACCCATAGTGATGGGCAGAAGAGTGTAAAAAAAGCTTAGTAATGCCCAATCCAATTAGAATCCAGTAAAAGTATGAAAAAGTAAAAAAGAAAAAAGAAAATGCCTTTATTTTAAAGGGCTCCTTAGTTACAAAACTGGTTTTCAGGAAGACGATAGAT
This sequence comes from Nephotettix cincticeps, assembly GCA_023375725.1. Lineage (NCBI taxonomy): Eukaryota > Metazoa > Arthropoda > Insecta > Hemiptera > Cicadellidae > Nephotettix > Nephotettix cincticeps. Next base: position 150,397,724 of record CM041786.1, read on the forward strand.
TTAAAATAATAATAAAAAAATTCACGTTGTTTGTTTTTCCTGTTGAATTTTTTTCAACTTTTTCTGAAAACAGATTAATTTAAAGTTTTAGGGGAGGTCATATACAATACCGGCCCAAAAGAGGAAAAATATCTCCGACCAAGGTCAAGCCTCACTCTTCTGGAAGTGCAACTTAGGATCATGGTTGGCACGCTGCAAAACCTCACTGTGATAGGTTAACCTCTCAAATAGTGGGCTCCATGAGTGCTAGAATTTTATGAGTCATGCAGCTAGTCTTCAGTTTGCAAAGGATGCATGGATACATGTCAACAGTATCACTTTTCCTAAAAAAAAAACACTAACCTCAAAGTTATATTCTGAAGCCTGTGGATTATAAGAGCACCATGCATCCCAACACTGTTCCCACAAGCAGGGATATAAAACAAAGGTGATATTAATTTTAGGGGAGGCTGAGTTTTAGGGATATTGATTTTGAAATCTCTGAATATCCACTGAACGATTTTTAAAAACGTGCTTACTACAGCAATGAAGGATTACACAGCTATACTCCTATTCCAGGTGATGTGGTATCTAGGAGTCCTGCAGCAGTACTGTGTGGCTCCCCTGGTCAGCTATCACACCTTGGCCATCATCTCCTTGGTCTTCCCTGTCATCTACTTCCTGGCCATCCTGCGCATGCCGGAGACCCCGTACTTCCTCTTGCTCTCCGGAGACGAAGCCAAAGCTGCCGAGACGCTGTTGTGGCTTCGAGGTCGGTGTGATTTTTACAAAACTCATATTAAGAAGAAAGAATCAAACCCTACTATGTTTCGAGATAGTTAAGGCATTGCGAGCAGCGTTAGGGAAGACTGAAATCCTCTAGGTCGGTGCTAGTTTCCCTAATTTTTTGTTATTGTTTCATGCAAGCTTCCTGAGAGACATAAAAATTTTGATTTTTTGTACATCTTAAAACATTTTAACTTCCAAAATAATATATTTTTTAAGATTATCAAATCAAAAATCAAAAATTGTGGCTTTAAAAATCATTTTCTGTAGTGTACATTGATTCTTATTTCAAAATTTCACATAGGTTACACGAAAAAGGTCCGTTATTCATCAACATTCCTAAAGTTTCAGCTCAATAACATTTAGTAGTTTACCCACACTCCTTGTAAGAAAACGCCAAATCTCCGAATTAATCACCCTGTAACTCAAAAAGTGTTCAAAAATTGAAAAAATTATGTCAAAGCATATTTATAATACAATCAACAAATAAATGTTAAAATTGTTCTTTTTTATAATCGATTTTTTAGTTCATACCACCTTACATGTTTTTTTAAAGTTTAGGTTAGATTATTGAAATGACGACCGTACCACATAGGTGTTTTAAGCCAAGTATGAATGAGAAACAAGTGTAGGATGATTGTGGCGCGATCTTGTAGTCTTGTTACAGACTGAGGCTGACATGTTCCTTAGTCAGAACTGTTAATTAATATCCCAACTGTCATTGGTATATCTAAAGGGACCTACAGTTTAAGTTTCTGGTCCGTGAAATCCCAATCTATATAAATATAAAGTTACAGTTTTGTCTGTAGGCCCTACATTGCATGGAATAATGATAATTTTGGTTTTTTAGGTTTTAAAACCCATAAGAGCCAAAATGGATATTATCTCAATTTCTGTGCCTGTCTTTCCGTAACACTAACCAAGATTTTATGTAATTCTATACCTCTTGGAGAATGTTTTTATTTACTTTAAACTGACCCACGCTCTAAGAAAATAAAATAATGAGTTTTCAAAAATCCTAAGTGGAGAATTTATTTTTTTTTATGGTTGAAGCTTCCAATACACCATTAGATCATTTGCTCGTAATCGTTCCCTTAGCAGTTAAAGTATTTTTGAAACTAATATTTGACACTGTCAGGGGGCGAGTCGTCCCGCAAAGAGGTGGAGGCGGAGTTGAAGGCGATGAAGACGTCAGTGGAAGAGGAAGTCGCCCAGAAGTCATCCAGTATGTGGTTCGACCTCATCGCCACACCGACCAATAGGAGGTGTCTTCTAGTAGTGCAGGTAAGTTTATTGGACATCTTTACATTCAAGATATTGATTAATCCCAAAATATTATCATCTTAAAGTTAATAATAATAACCTGGTGACTGTCTGATTCCTTTGAAGTCGTATTACTTGCTAGTTAAAGACTTTTTTGTAGTTTGTGAAGTTATAGCATAATAAATTTATGTGTTAGTGCTATCTTTCTTGACTTCGATGTGCTATTGAATTCATGGCTGCTCAGTTGCTTCATGAGACTGGTTAAACCCCATCTTACTGTTATTATATTAACACTTTAATGACCAGGCCAAAATTTCCGACTTTCACAGTGGGCCAGACAAATAGCCAAAACTTTTGGTCTGGATAAAATAATAAATTTAGTCTCATTGTATCATTAAAAATCGTACTCTGTGGATGGATTATTAAAAATGAACATACAGGGAGACCATAAGAAGCCATTTTTTCGTTTAAGTCAATGTTTTTTTTGACATCCGAGTGTACATAAGCGATTTTTAAATCTTTGCACCAGGTAAACACAGTAAACATTGAAAGACGAGTGTGTACCGTACCACCTGAAGGACACCGGTCATATTGAAAGATTTTTGTGTACCATATATGGTATACAGGCTTTTGAAGTGATAAAAATCAACTGGTTATGTCTCATCAACAACTAGGCCAATCCTGATCTCAGTTTCTTGTCATCTTTAAACAAAAACCATTAGCAAAATTATGAAACATTAAACTTCTTGCAGTTAAAAGTCAAATTTGTTCGCTGCAATAATTGTTTGAATGAAAATAACGCAAAGTGATTCATACATATAATTCTGAATACTAGAGCTACCATGCTACAAGAAGAAGTTACGACTTAGAACAAAAGAAAATAGATAAAAGTCCTATTCAACATCTCTTTGTTCATTTGTTTCAGCACATAAAACATAAAATGTATTGTTTTGAAGATGTCTTGTTTAGGCGTTACTAAATTTCATTTGGATATTCCTTTGTTCTATTAAAACTACTCTATTAAAGTTTCTATTTAATTCCCTGTGGGTTAATCCATGTGGGTTATCCATGACCTCATGGATATGTATAAAGGGAATGTTTTCAGTTCATCTAAACAGCTGTTCTTAGTCTTATACGAATTAAAAATTCAATACAATAGCTCTGGTAGTTTCTATGGAAACCTGTTTTGAATTTTCATCTTACAAATTGCCAACACCCCCCCCCCCAGAGCTAAGACATATCCATACCAAAAAATCTATAGTTGACAAAGGGAATCAATAAAGCAATAAAGCACTTGGTATCAGTTAATGTAAGGATTAAAAAGAATTTTACCCTTCTAGATTAACAAGTCAATAACTTGCTTTCAGTTAAAATTAACTGAAAGCAAGTTATTGACTTGTTAATTATTGAGTGTATGCAAAATTGCATACACTCTTTATTGTTAAATATTTAATCACAGTCTGGACAAAATAAATACTGATTGGCCTTGGAAATCTGGATAAATTTAACTCCTCAAAACACATTTGGCAAGGATTGGTCTTCTGAGCCTATATTTTCCTTCATCGAGGTTTTCTCTCGTGTGTTATGTAACAGAAGATTATAGACCGGGGCAGCCTTGGGATGTGTCAGGGATTTTGTGCGAACCTGATGTTGTTTCTTTACGCTTACATAACACTTAACATTGTTTTGAATTACTTTTTAATTTATAACAATGTTTTAATTGAATAAAAAATGTTTGTCAAAATTATTGCTTTATATAACTTTTGATAATGGTTTTAAGAGTGAAAATTAACATAATTTCAATAATTATGCTAAAAAACGTGCAATGACAATGTAATTATTACGTGAGAATTATGTATCACTTTAAGAGAAAACAGGCAAAACCCTCAAAATTTCCTAAGACATATTGCATTCCTTTCTGAAATAACAACCTACCCAGGTAGGTATTTTAAGTCAAGTATGAATGAGTGTAAAATGAATGAGTGTTGAATGATTGATTGAATACAATCTTGTATTCTTGTTACTGACTAAGCATGAATGTAGTATTCAATAGTGTGGACGTCAAACCACTCAAGAGAATATCATTGTAAACATTATTCTACATTATTTTTCTTAATTAAATAAAAGTGAAGTGTAATAGGACAGTTTGACTTTATTGTCTACCATCATAGAAACTCTTTCAGTTCCCCACAAAACAAATAAAGGTTATACAGAATGAAACTTTGTGTATAAGATCCTCGATTCAAGTAATAAATCAGTTTTGACATGAATTTCAGCAGAAGTGTTTAACGGGAATTCTGTCATATGATTATAAGAACAGCTGTTTAGATGAACAACCATTTAGAGTTTAACGTAAGAGTTTTAGATACATACGAATAATTTCCATCTAAAGAATGTTGGTCAATTATTTTGTAATATTGCTAATCCTGTTGTTTCAAAAAAGTGTTAATTCTGAAGGTAAAACGCTAAGAGTATCCTAATTTTATTATGTGCAACTGAACAGATTTACTGAGTTAAACTAAACTCATCATGTTTCAGCAATGTTGATGTGTTTGACAGTTGGCATTCCTGCTTGCAGGTGGTAGCCCTACTGGAGGTGGTAATGGGCATCCCGGCAATTCTCTCGTACGTGACTGAGTCTCTCATAACAACGGAAAACTCAGTTCTCAAGGTGAAGTATAAGAGTGGGGCTTAATACCAACATACTTACAGATGTTATTATTATAGTTTGGATCATCATGTTATGTGAAAGTTACAATGTTTTAGACCGTCTTCATCTTCTCAGCTGACAATTTTTATTCTTCATATTAGATTTAATTGTCGTTTCCAAGCAATATTAGTGCACTCTGGTGTTATAGAAACTGGGTTTTCTACTTTCTAAAAAGAAAGACTCTATATTTGTATATGGTTAAAGTATAGCTATAGTAAAAATTTTTAAATTTGTGTTTTCAGAGGAAAAAATATTTTTAGGGTCTCTCAAAATAAATTTATTATTTTGGGGGCTCCTTATCACGTATAAAAAGTTTTTGAAGTGACACATGTGTGTCTCCCTTTGTATGTCTGTGTGTATGGATGTGTACAGATCCAAGCCTACATTATTTGGTTCGATTTAGGTAAAATTTGGCATACATACATCCACTGTATCTCTAGGAGCATTTCTCCCCAAAACAGACTACACATTGAACATATGCAATTCAAAATCTTGTTTTGGAGACCTTTAGGCCTATAATAACATTTATTTACCTTTAGCTTGCTTGTAGATCTCAAATCTTAGTTTAGTATCATCAATGGGTAAACAATTTAATGTTAATGTCAATAAACACTATTAAAATAATACACTGGTTACAATTTCATATGTGTCCATTATTTACATATATGGTGTAGTTGTATTTTAAATTTGTTAAATACGTTTTGAATAATATTGAATTTAGATAGTCTTCTATCTTGTTTAGTAAATTGTTGTTGCCAGTATTTTGGATATGTTTGTATATTCTGCAGATTTCTTATTTTTTTCCAATTGACCTCCATTGGTTATTGTGTAAAATTGTTATAGATTCTGGAAATTTTATTTGGTGGTTTTATTATCTGTGTTCATATTCGCTGGTAAAGGGCTGTGACATGACTAGGATGCAGAATATTATCACGCAGATTACGTAACGTGTCAACAATTGTTTTGTTTTTTAAAAGTTTATGGAGAAAAAAAATCGCACATATCCTTCACACGGCAACAGTGAACTAATACCCTCATACAATTCTGGTAGAGACATGAGGACTTGAATTGTATTTCGGAATGTCACAGATCGGTGACAGCCGCAGTAAGCATGTTAAGATGTGTCAATAAGCAAAATGAGGGTAAATAAATTTTATTATAATTCACAAACCTTCTGTTTGACCATTATTCCATGTTTGTAGCCGAACCAGTACACAATAATCCTCGGAATCACCATCCTCATCTCCACCTTGGTCTCTGCCGCCACTGTTGACCGCCTCGGGCGCCGCCCCATCATCCTCATCTCAACCCTCGGAGCGTCTGTCTGCCTGTTTATCTCTGGTGGTTACTTCTACATCCACAAGTATGTCGTAGATGTCTCCGAACACCAGTGGATTGTCTTCCTTGCCATCAGTTTCTACGGTGTTATTCTTAGTGGTGGTAATTATATTTTACTTTGTTTTCGGTTTAACTTAACAATTAATTTGGTAACAATCAATTAGATTAGATTATATTATTGAAATGGTGACCCTACACCAAGGTAGGTATTTTAAGCCAAGTATAAATGAGGATTGAGCATAAGATGATAGTGGCGCAATGTTTTAGTCTTGATACTGACTAAGGTTGACATGTTCCTTAGACAGAACTGTTAAGATAATTAATCAGCCTACTGATTGTGAAGTACAGTAATGACAGTGGTCTGCGAGAAACATTTCAGCGGCAAAAATTCATCAGTTTAGGGTCCTAACTTAATATGTGACAGTAAAGTGGGTGCAAGCTTTTAATGAAGGGCGGGATAATGTGCATGATAAACCACGCTCTGGCTGACCATCAGTGATTTCAGTTGATTTGGTCAATACAGTTGATGAAACAATTTTGAAGATTGACAATTCACAATTTCAGATTTAGATATGTATTTTTCACTTTTTCACCTGCCAAAAAGGAATTTCTTAGTGGTAAGCATTTCGACACTGATGAAGTGAAAAAAGCAGTTAAAGACTGGTTATCTTACTAAAGACTGGCGGCCGATTTCTTAGAATTAGACATTCTAAAGCATGTTGAAGATGTGACAAATGTTTAAATAAGAATGAAAATTATGTATAAAAATAGAGAAACATATCAGGAATGAAAATATAACAATTGTTTGTAAAAAATTAAAACCTTAATTTTGAAATATCCCTCGTGTATTAAAATTAATCAAGACTAAAGTTAATAGAAGAGTGAGTGTAGTGGATTTTTTTATTTATGTAGATTTGTTAATGAGATATCTAATGAGCAAGTCAACATCTTTTACGCTTCTAAATATAAAATTATTTCAATCTTGTTTATAACAATATGAACGTTTTAGTTAGAACTAGCAGTAAGCCCGCCCTTTGTATGGGTTGTAGGATTCACTTTAAAGAAAAAAAGATTATCATACCAAAATGTAAACCTGAAATTCTAAACAATTTTGTACAAAGAAAATAAATCAATACCTAGCTTTCTAATTTAGTATTACTTGACAATTAAACCATTATTACAATTAGTTATACGTTAAAATAATTTTTTAACATAGTATGATTTTGAAATGGGTTAAAAATCAATGACCAGTATAAACTAACTAATATTGATTTTACTATATCTTTAAACTCCTCAACAATCTTTAAACTACAAAAACAGCTGATTATTACCAGCAGGTAGATAATTGAAAGCAAAATGTGACTAATATCGCGTAAAAAGAGGGTTTTTAAATGCTCGTAATTTACTTTTCAAGGGGCGGCGAACAATTTCAAGCTTTGAAAATTCTTCTCTGGAATGTAGAAAATGCATGAAATAAGTTTCATTGTTATCAGCTTTCGGAGAAGTGCCTGTGATACTCCTCCTGGAGTGTCACAGACAAACAGACACAAATTGAGATAAGACTTGTTTCAGCTTCTCTAACGCATGAAACGTAATAATAACTAAAAAATGAATAACTCTGAGCAATATTTAGGCAAAACTCTAATGTTATTTATATAGATATATCTACACGGTAGTGAAGTGGCCTTAGTACCTCTATATCCAAGTTTATCCACCACACTCTTGTACAGGTGCCGGTGCTCTATCCACCACCATAGAGGGAGAGCTGTTCCCCACCCACACACGAGGCCTTGCCAACGGTGTCATTATCATGACCAACAACGTCGTCTGCTTTGTGACTCTAAAGCTTTACCAGGTTTGTAGATATTACTTGACTTGTGTACTATCACCAGTAAAACCGGCTTTCTAGTCACATATGATCCTCTTTATCCCTCTAGGGGAACTCTTTTTTGGCATAAATACTCATTGCGATCTGGACTCCACTCCTAATCTCCTAACTCCACCCTTACATTACATTACATTACACAAAGGGGCGGAACAGAGTTCCTGTAGCACGTCAGCCAAGTGGCTTTTTGCGCACCCCTGTAGATTGAATGTTTCACGGACCTTCCAAGTTTAAAAACCTGACAAACTGCCGTAGTCTCCCCACTAGCTCCTCCCGGGGAAGGTGACAACCCCTCTCCGTGACGCCGAGAGTGGCAGCTCTCACCCCGGCAAGCTCGGTGCAGTCAGATGATCAGCAGTCTCCTCGGACTGCCCACACTTCCTGCAGATTGGATCTCCGGGGAAGAGTCCCATTCGAGCAAGATGTTTCCTCATATGTCCGTGTCCCGTGATGAGACCTACAATGAGTCTGAGAACTCCACCCTTTTGGCATAAATACTCATTGCGATCTGGACTCCGCTCCTAATATCCTAACTCTACCCAGGGTGGCAAAGTCCTTAAGTCCGTCCCGAGCATTGTATCCAGTCTTCTTGAAAGTTTTCATTGCAAATTATGCAGTTGGTGCCCTCTTGTATGTCAGTCTCTTCACCGATCTGTCCTTGGTTTGATCGAGGGGACTTCTGCTTCATGAACACTTCCTTCTTATGTTTCTTTGGAAATTCCCTGGGTTTTTACGTACCCTCAGAATAACCTGTAAACTTCAGTTTTCTTATTGCTTCTCTAATCTAACAAAGTTTTTCTATCACGTCCTTCTTAGCATCTGCAATTATTTGCAAATTCTATCACCAAGGGTGCTTTTAAGGACATTAAATCTTTCACTAGCTTCTCATATAATGAATTTTCAATTACCCTTTTCATTTGGTCTTTGTACCATTTGTGACACATTTTACCCATCCTATAAATAAAAACCGTATTAGATTTCCAAACAAATTAACGTTGATTAGTTTGTCCAATACAACCCTCCAAACATCTGTCTGATACAACACATCACATCACAGAAGAATTTAGTGTCGTGGTCACGGGTTGTCAAATATAAACATGATTATTGCTTTAAACTACTAATTATTAAGGCGTGTTTAGATCAATTCCAGCTCAAATGCGAGCGGAACTTGAATACAATCTCGACTTAATGTTTGTAATGCCTTTACACACAGTGGCCAACAGCTCAAATAAATGTAAACACGGCTTTAGATTATATAATTGTAAAAGCCCAAACAAAGATGTTATACTTACTTGCAGATGAACTTTGTATCATTTGTGTGAGCTGCTAAAATATGTTTTTATACTAGAAAAGACACAAAATTTACTAAAACTTGTGTTCCTGCAAAACATGTTAGACACTTGAATTAAGATGGTGGGTGCTTCCTTCTTCAAGCCTTGCGCATCTGTCAGTGGGGTGACATGTGCTCTGGCAGCTAAAATGAAAAACATCACTTGTACAAACAATAAACGTACTAGTCTCAGTCTGATATTACCAACCTTCCCCTACCCTAATCTTTGAATTAGCTTTCTGAACCTCCAAATATACCTAACTAAATAACACTCTTCTAGGACATTCAAGATGGTGTTGGTGTGTTCCTGAACTTCTGGATCTATGCAGGATGTGGTTTTCTAGGAGCTTTGTTCATCTACTACTACCTGCCTGAGACTAAAGGTCAGACCTTCGCAGAGATTCAACAGAACATGGATAAAGTCATGGTGAAAGAGGCTGCAGCTAATCAATTGAAGAAGCCAAAGAAATTAGTTGTCTGAGGTAGAACAGAGAAGAGGAGGAAGGAGTCAGAAGAAGAGAACAGAAAAGAAAAGAGAATCCAACATTATACAAAGGAAGGTATTCCAAAATGAATTAAGAATTTATTTTGGAATTTTGAGCTGAGTCTTTGAGTTGGTATGGGGAGTGGGTTTCCCAGAGAAGATCCAATGAAATTTTTTGAATCTTTGGAAATCTTGAATCACAGTGAGAGCGAATTTAGTTTTAACCTTACAGAGTATTTTGTTATAATGTTATTTTTCCAACTTATGTACAAGTAGTGGTGAGTAATTTGATACACTACCGAACTGTTGTCTATGTATTAAAATTATGTATTTTATACATTATGCTCTCAATGTAAATATGTAACAATGTGCTATAAATTCTTAAATATGATTTTTTATCAATGGCCTCAGGGGCTCAGTAAGTTAAACGCACATGTTGCGAATCTAGTGGCAAGAGACTTCTTTCAGGTCACCTCTGGCTAGCCCATGTGACTCACGCCACTATGGTGAGGTCTGGGCTGACTCACATCATCACAGTTCATTGTAGTTTGTCAGTCAAACCCTGGCAATTCTAAAAATAGCCGTATAAAAAATATGATGTAAGTTTCTCACAAAACTTATTGATTCCATTGATTTTTCCCAATAAAAAATTGTATACTAGAAATACTACAAATTTTACCGACATCTTTGTTAAAAGGAACACTTATCTTTTTCTATGTCATTTTTACAAGGAAGAAATGTACCTGAAGTTGAAGTAATGTGTTTATATAATATTTCACTTGACTTGACATTGATGTACCATAGAAACAGTTCTTATCTTTTACTAATTGATTCTTAGCAAAAGTCGAATTTTCCTAATGTATCGTAACTTCTACCTTTCAAATAATTGGTGAAGTTTGAGGGGAAAATTTCAGAATTACATTCCTTATATTGAAATGTTATATTACCTATACTGAATTCATGTTGATTTTAAAACCAATATTTTGTTAGACCTTATTTTGTATACTCAGTAGCAATAAAATTGTAGTCTTTACTGGAATTTAAAAAAAATTGTATAAGATTAAAATGGCTGTGTCAAAACATTATTTTGTTTTATAAACTAAATAAATATTTTTTTAGTAAAAAGTTTTTCTTTCCTCCATTTTTTACATCAATAGCAAATGTAGACATTTTTTATCTTCAATTTTCGAATTTGAGTTAAATATATCCTTTTTTCCCCTAATCCAAAAAAATTTTAATGATGTTATCCGTCCATATTGTTTGTGTGTGTGTCTTTTTCTATGTACAGTGCCACAGCATGTTTTATTTACAAATTTCCTGTAAAAATAATCGTATCTCCAGCGAGCATTTTTTTTTTGATTTTTGTTTTAAGGGTAGTTATTCACCCCTAAAAAATTCGTGAAAAATCCAATTTCTCAAAAATCTAACGATTTGATAAAATTTGATAGTTTATAGTGCACAGAGCACTAAAAAATTTAACACCACATGTCTGTAAAAATGACGGTTCAAAAGTTATGGGCTTTTAAAAGTCAAAAAATCAAATTTTTAAATTTTCAGCGAAAACAATAAAAGTAAAGTATAACTTGACTGGTACCATTGAAACCAGCTTAAAATCAAATTATTATTTTGAATTATTGTCTACGACTAACGTTCCAGAGAAAAGTTAAATTTAGTGTCCAAGATAAACGCAGTAAGTTGTCTGAAAGCGCCCAATGTTATTCTTATGGAAAATTAAAAAAATCAATTTCTTCCTTACTTTCCAACCGTTTTCCATGAAACTGGTATAAGTGTAAGGTCAAATCACCGAACAAAACCATCAAAAAATGGTATTACCTGTTAAACAATTTGAACAATAAATTATTAAATGATATTTAGAATTGCTTTGTAAAACATGATAGTTTTATTACAGATTGTCTTTTATTTATTAATTTTTAAATAAATATTTTTTTAGTAAAAAGTTTTTCTTTCCTCCATTTTTTACATCAATAGCAAATGTAGACATTTTTTATCTTCTTTGGATCACATGTGTAATATGTCTTTCCTTTATTCAGCCTATCACCAACAAAGTTAATTTAACTTTATTATTAGTTATACGTTAAAATAACCTTTGAATATAGTATGATTTCGAAATGGGTTTTAATGAATTACCAATATAAACTAACTAATATTGATTTGACAGCTGTTTATTTATCTTTCTATTAAATCTTAAAACTACAAAGACAGCTGATTATTACCAGTAGGTTATTCATTGAAAACTGAATCAAAGTGCGAGTAATATTGCGTAAAAGTGGATTTTTAAATGTTCGTTATTTACTTTTCAAAGGAGGGCGGGCGATTTCAAGCATTTACAAACCTTCTCTGGAATGTATACAATACATGAAATAAGGTTCAAGGTAATCAGTTCTCCCATTTTTCGGTGTAAAATGCCTCCTGGAGCGTCACAGACAATAGACAAACCGACAAACAGACAAAAATTGAGATAAGACCGGTTTCGGCTTCTCTAACGCACAAAGAGTAAAAATAACTAAAAAATGAATAAATCTGAGCAATGTACAGACAAAACTCTAATTTTATTTATATAGATTTTTTATATTACAATACAGTATATATGTGTTTGTGTTTAGGTTTCAAAATATGACAAGTCCATAGAGGATTAAAAGTCCCAGCATCGACAATTAGAAACGTTGCTTCAGGCAAATCTTGTCCCATGAATCATGTAGTGGATATAAACTATTGTGTGAACTGTAAAAGTAATTCACAAATTAGCTAATTATTAAAGTTTGGTGACGTTCTAATTTATTTGTAAACTATACAAATAAAATTTTGTTCTGAGTTTGTCTGTAAATTGGTCAGAATTATTCATTTTTTAGTTATTTTTATTTTTTGTGCGTTAGAGAAGCCGAAACCGGTATTATCTCAATTTTTGTCTTTGGCGCTCCAGGAGGCATTTCTTCATCCGGCATTGAAGAGGCATTGTCTTCTCCGAAAACAAAACGGGAGAACTGATAACAATGAAACTTATTTCATACATTCTCTACATTCCAGAGAAGGGTTTTAAAGGCTTTAAAGTGTCCGCCGACCCTTAAAAAGTAAACAACGAGCATTTAAAAACCTACTTTTTACGCGATATTGGTCGCACTTTGCTTCAGTTTTCAATGAATAACCTACTGGTAATAATCAGCTGTCTTTGTAGTTTTAAGATTTAATAGAAATAAAAATAAACAGCTGTCAAATCAATATTAGTTAGTTTATATTGGTCATTCATTAAAACCCATTTCGAAATCTTACTATATTCAAAGGTTATTTTAACGTATAACTAATAATAATAATGGTATAAATGTTATAATCAGTTGAATTGTAAAGTAATGCTAAATAATAAAGCTGGGTATTGATTTATTTTCTTTGTATTGATTTGTTTGGGATTTCAGGTTTACATTTTGGTATTACATCTTTCTACTTTAAATTGAATCCTACAACCCGTACAAAGGACGGGCTTACTGCTAGTCTCAGTCTATTATCAATAATTGTTGTTAGTATATACCTATTTATTTTTTGTGAATCTGAGGAGAACTTTTTCAATGTTCAATTTTCTGTTCCTAAAAGTTTGCCGAACCTATTATGGTTATCACTTTAGGACAGTTCGGGTTCAATCAGGGTGTTTCTGTCTCATGTGTGTTGCAGTGCTCAGAAAAACTCCACATATTGTAGTGGATTTGATTCGTTCAACTGAACGATTTGGATAAAAATAATAGAACAAACTGGATTTAAATGCAGTACAACAACATAATTAGCAGAATAATTGTGTTCATCTAATTTAAGGTATCTCTGTTGTTCAGTTTGATTTAGTGGCAGCTTGTTACAAAAGCAATTTGATAGACAGTATAAAATCATCTTTATTTGTAAAGGTGATAATTAAACAACAGAATAGTGTTAATCTAGTAAATCAATTGTCCAATGCTTTTAACTCAAGAGAAAATTTGATCAAAAAATATTTGAGATCTTCCAGTAAAAAATCCTTTATACATTTTTTCTTCTTCAGAAAGCTCATTATGATCTTTTACCATTAAAATATTTGCAAAATCTACCATGTTCGTTTCTGTAACTAAAGAACATTCTGGGTCAATTTCTTGAGGCTTCGGAACTCTTTTTTTCAGTTTATAAAACTCTACTGTCTTTTTGACAATCTCTACTTGTGGCATGTTTGATTTGCATAGGAATAACTTTTTTGTCATTCCTGCAAATCCACAGTGTCTGATTGAGTTACACAATGGACACAAAATCCTTAGGTTAGAGGGAGAGTTGTCACTTGCAACTCCATTTGCGTGGTCACATATCATGTGTCTTAAGGAATAGGTTCCACAAAATCTACATGTATAATTATCCCTTTTTAAAATTTTTTTACGTAATGATCTCCAAGCTGGAGAATTTGCAGGGAGAGTCCTGTTTCCCCATGTTCTTGTAACGGATAATCTTAGTTCTTCAGTTGTACTGTCCATATTTGATTTATTGTAACAATTGGAGGAAAATTCGGTTTAACCGATTTGAGGAATCCTATCCAAAATGCTCAGAAAATCGTTATCATTACGTTCCGAAAGCTATTGTGATCTTGGAACAGCACCAGCTGGAGAGGTTGAAATTATTTGGAGTTGTCAATCTACAGAAGTCCTTCCCTTTCCAATATCCCCTGCCGCCACAATTTCCACTACTAGGTTCTGGAGATCTAAAAGAAGGAAAATAGAACTAGATGTAAAATATAACTAAAAAGAGTAATCTATAATGTCCAAAATATCAGTCAGTGAAATATTCATGATCATATTTTAATTACTGTACTATGTTAATATTGTTATTGATAACTCAAAAATGATAAAAAATTTATTATTTACATTATTGTAAATAACCAACACAAACAGGTTTTGTTTATCCATTTAGTAACGGATAAATATCTTCACTCAACACTTTAAATCTATCTCCATAAGTACTGTACATTTACATTAGTTTATTTATTGTAATACAGAATATTATGTGGCAGTTTTATGGTTTAACTATTGTAATACACCTTTCATACACAAAACCATTAAGTTTTCAATAAGAATTATGATATTATTCGTTAAATATTGCTATTATTGAATTCTTTAATCCTCGTATGTTGTGCAACCTTTCACTGTCCGTATCAGTTTTTTTTGTGTGACGATGGTAAGCGGTGTAGACGTTAAGTTGGAGGATTTTTATTTGAGATAACCTGGCAGTGATCATTTTGACTTTTTAGCAAATTTCCCAAAGGGAAGAAGCTATTACCGTAGGTCTCATGCGTCACGGTTGGGTTGCCATAGGGGCATAGCTAGGATTTAACAATATAAACTCAATAATAACATTTAAAATTCTCTTTTAATAAATACGAATTTAAATATAGAAAATATTAGTTCAAGATAGTACAGTTCAATTGAAATAAATAAAAAGTAATTAAATAAATTTAAATAATTATATATAGAAAATATTAGTTCAATATACAGATCAATATAGTACAGGTCAATTGAATTAGTTAAATGATAGTTAAATAAATTTAAATAATTAAATATTGAAAATATTAGTTCAATATAATGCAGTTCAATTGAATTAAATAAATGGCTCACAAGCTCCTAACAATAAACAATATCAATATGTGAAAGTTATTAATTTATATTTACGATAACACGAATACCCACATAAATTTATTATTAATTAATTTAGAATAACTATCAAACAATCACGTACCGCAATAAATAGTTTAAATAGATTTCAAAAATAA
This sequence comes from Nephotettix cincticeps, assembly GCA_023375725.1. Classification (NCBI taxonomy): domain Eukaryota; kingdom Metazoa; phylum Arthropoda; class Insecta; order Hemiptera; family Cicadellidae; genus Nephotettix; species Nephotettix cincticeps. Next base: position 150,413,284 of record CM041786.1, read on the forward strand.
ACTTTAAAACTCTGAATTTAAAAGACTATACAAATTAAAGAGATCGCCTTACCATAAAATTTGGCGGCCGAGATGTTCCCCTATGAGTCGCCTGGGGCTCCGTCTCTGACTCTGTCTGACCAGTGACCAGGCCTCAGTGCTCACGCAGGTAAAAATCGCTGAGACCATCCAAATTCAATGGTCAGAACGAGTAACTAGGTTCCGTGTCATCATAAAATGACTCTACGTGCCAATTTCCCAACACTGGTATGTGGATTGTTAAATCCAAGTACCAGGTTTTATATCTGTAGGTGAAACCCAATTTTTAGAAAATAATTTTGAAAAAGGTGACTATCGTCACACATGTTCAGACTTAAGCACGGGAACATGTTATTTTTTTGTCTTTAGGTGCCCAGAGACCAAAAACAATAGTCTTTAAAATTTATATATATATATAATTTATATGTAGGTATATATATATATAATTATACATATGTGTCTGTGAACAGGATAACTCGTAAAAATGGTCCGATCAAGACCAAATTTGGTAGAGACGTGTGTTCCTACATTTACTCAGACGAGTTCGAAAACCAGACATATCCGTCAATGGGAACGGGTAGTTTGGGGGGGTTTTGTACCCCAAAATGGGTTTATTGCATTTTTTCCATGTAATTTTTAAAATTTCAAATTTTATCTTTCACCATTAGAACCAGCTTAAAAAACTACACAATTTAGTTCCTTAAAGTTTTTCTCTATCTCCAACGGTTACTGAGATGTTAAAAATCTAAACACAGTACGTTGTATTTTAGGCTCCAATGTTAATCTTATGAAGAATAAAGAAAAATTAATGTTTCACTTATTCACCAATATTTTTGGATAAAACCTAATTATTTAGCTTCATGTGGTTGGGATTCATCCATTTATGCTTAAAAATCATAGTTTATATGTTTATTATGGCAGCTAACCTGCATACTCTTTTCCCATGTTAATCGTATAGGGAATAGGTAAACTCTTTTATTTATGGACAGATGATGATGAAACTTGGTATAAATGGTCAAAATAAAATTTTTTTATGCTATAAATGCCTACTTTCAGTGTTCCTCACATCGGCAAACCTGCATACTTTTTCTCATGTTAATCTTATGGAGAATAGGCAAATAACTAACTCATATATTAATCGACAGATATTGATGAAACTTGAGATATAATATTACTATCATATTATTGATTTGAAATTCGCTGATTACGTAGGTCTGCTGCGAGGGGGTATTTTGAATTGTGATGCTTTAAGTTGATATCATGAATACGTAAAATTTAGAAAACAAATAGTATATCGTTATCATTAAAATCTACAATCTTGGGGGCCCCTACTTTTCTTGATTTTTAACTATATAAATAAAATTAGAGTTTAGTCTGCACATTGCTCAGAGTTAATAGTAATTGTTTAGTTATTTTTAAATTTCACACGTTAGAGAAGCCGAAATAAGTCTTATCTCAATTTGTGTCTGTCTGTCTGTCTGTTTGTCTATGATGCTCCAGGAGGCATTTTACGCTGTCTTCTCTGAAAAAAATGGAAGAACTGATAACAATGAAACTTATTTCATGCATTCTCTAAATTCCAGAGAAGGTTTTTCAATGCTCTAAATTGTCTGCCGCCCCTTGAAAAGTAAATAACGAGGATTTAAAATTTGAATTTTTACGAAATATTAGTCACATTTTGCTTTCAGTTTTCAATGAATTACCTACTGGTAATAATCAGCTGTCTTTGTAGTTTAATAATCTAATAGAAAGAAAAATGTTTGTATTTATTTCCCTGCGGGAAATAGGTTAGATCATGGATATCCATGATCTAGATTAGATTAGATTAGATTCTAACCTTAGACATATATCTAAAGGGAATGTTTTCATTTTATCTTAACAGCTGTTCTTATTCTTTTATATTTAAAATTTAAAACAACATTTCTGGTAGTTTCTATGGAAACCTGTTACATGTTTGCCATCTTAAAAATCACCAACACCCCCCCAGAGCTAAGACATATCCATGTCAAAATAAAGAGCTGTCAAATTAAAATCAATATTAGGTAGCTGATATTGGTCATTGATTTTAAATTCATGTCGAAATCATACTATATTGAAAAATTATTTTAAAGTTTAACTAATTTTAATAATGGTATAAAAAATTACTAATCTATTCAATTGTTAATGTATTGCTATATAATAAACCAGAGCATTTATTTAATTTCTTTGTACTGGTTTGTTTAGGATTTCAGGTTTACATTTTGGTATGATAATCTTTCTTCTTTAAACTGAATCCTACAACCCATACAAAGGACGGGCTTACTGCTAGTAAATAATAAAAGTAAACAAGTTCCATCAAACCTGTTTATATGCTGATCACATAACAGCACTTATAAAAAGTAATTTCTTTAACCCTAGAAATGGCAAAGTCGTAATTTACAACGCAATTTGCATTACATGTTAAGATGTAATCCGTATCCATAGAGACTTGTAAAATAGTGTATTATTCATATGCTGAATCCATACTGAGGTGCAGTATAAAACTCTTTGGCTCACAAAAAAATATAATTAAAACATTGGCTCAAAAAAAAGAACAACTAGTAGACCTTTATTTTAAAAGTTCAAAATTCTAATAGCTATCAGTCTTAATATTTTATAAATAAAAAATTATTCATGAAGGACAAGTTTTATTCAATAAATTTATGTGCGAATAGCATAAAAAACTATTATTTTACTTTTCCAAATCACAAATAAAAAATTACAATAGCATATAACAATATTATATTGAATGCCTTGATAGGACATCATAATATGATTGAGAGCAACTCAAAACTACATAAAATTAAACTAATGCTGCTTGATAAAGCATTATTACAACTTAGATGGATTGTGTGATGTGATGTATAACAAATAACAATGCACTTGTATCTAGTAGTTAGTACATCTTATTTACGTTTAGTGCAATAAAGTTAAGACTGTCTTCAAAATCACACAGGTAGCTTCATTATAGATTGTATGAGGTCAATATGTATAAGGTAAATAAACAGTATCAATGGACTGACACATACTTTCTCCCTAAAGAAAAATATACAATACAACATTTAACAGAACTAAATATTCTTTTTGTTTATCTAAATACGTATCCTTTAAATATTCATTATTTCAAAAATAATCATTCAAATTCTTAAATTAACAACAAGTAAAAATAATTGTAAGAATTTGTTTGCGGATGTACCCCCCCTAAAATACCTATCTTTTTTAAGTAGGTTTTGATAGGTGATGTGACTCTTCACTGCATACCAATTTTCATGGGATAAGGTTGAGAAATAAGGAAGAAATTGATTTTTTATTTTTCTCCATAAGAATAACATTCGCCTTACCTTCAGAAAACGTACTCCATCTACTATAGACAGAGCTGTATATTGAACCTTTCCTTGGAACTGTTAGTCATGGGCGGAGTTAACGGGGAGGCAAAAGTTTTTTAATTATTATTACCAGTCATAACAGTTCTAGTTTAATTTTCATTTGACACAGATATTTTGATGAGTTTTTACTTTGATTTTATATTATAATTAAATGTTTCTTTATCTCTATTTTAGGCTATATTGTGGCAAAAGATGTTTTTTCAACACTCAAATTAAAAAACTCGGACAAAAAGTTACTTTTTCTTTATAATATTGTATCGGGAGAGAAAGTAAAATTATGTGAGCAAAAAATGTAAAAATAAAAGGAGTTAGATGTGATTAAAAACATTTAAAAAATTACATAGGTGTCTTTGTTTTACGTGGCATAATTCTTGAGAGTGGGAGTGTTGATGATGCATGCAGCTTCATTGATAATGAAGTCCAGTTGTTTCAATAGACACCATTCAGCTTCATGATATAATAGACTGATATTATATTGATTTTAGAGCATGAGAGTGAACTTACCTTATTTAATTTGACTTGTAGCCTACTTCTTAACTAGGTTACTGACTAAAAATAGAAACACAGGACATAGCTATATGTTATCAACTCTGTAGTTAGTTACAAGTAGACACCAGTGTTACCAATAGTACAATGTGGATTACCCTCAGAGCTGTAAAATTTCCCTCGAAAATCTCTTCTTAAATCAGTCACAAGATAACATAAGCATTTTTTTATTTTAATTTTTAGTAAAAATGATTCTGAATAAAAACTTATAACTTCAAATACATATGAGCTTAAATTCAGTTTTCAATCCTTAAATTTTTCGGAACAGTTAAAATTCAAGAAGCTCTTAGAGGTAATATAGACCTATAATAATTTATATTTTGTACTTTAAACATTAAGAATTAATATTTTATACTATAAAACTGCAAGGAAAACAAATTTCAATCTGCTCTGACCAATATTTTTACTAAAAACAAATTTATGAGAATCATTTCAATACGGTATAAAGCTTCTATAAAATGGGGCAGTTTAAAGGCAAAGTTGTATATATTGGACCCCTTAAAATGTAATACATTAAAAAACATTAAATTGTAAATAAGTCCTATTACCAATTAAATGGTAAAAACTTTGAGAACTGTTAGTTTAACCTCTTTAGGACTCATTTGGTAATGATTTTACCAAGAAACTATCAAATATTGAGGTTGAATTTCCATATAAAAAAAACAAGACTACATTTTAAAACCTTAAATTCTCAATTAAAAAAATTCAATTGGAAAATAAATCAATATATTCTTTAATTGTGAGGTATGGTGAAATTATCGCCCAAATTATTTATTCGACACATGTAAAAGAAACCTATATAATAATTGTTCTCAAAATCAGACACAAAAAATGTAATACAGCCAAATCACATACTATTTTATGGTTTTACTAATTACATGATAAAATATTATTACATTATAATGTAACACAGGCTTCGTTACAGCGAAAGTAATCTCCAAATTACCAAAGAATACATATTTAATTAACTTATTAATTAAATACACTCTACATTTTCCTTTCTTGATCTCCTTTCTTGCACCTTGCATCTACATAATAATATGCGGAGAAAGTATGGTTTTGTCAAGGTTTTCAAATTTGTGATTTCAGTGGTTACATCCCTTTTGGGCTCCCCTGAACCATAAAAGTGGTTTTCAAAAAAAGGGTCTGTCTGTAAAATATCATGGATATGTCTAAAGGGAATATTTTCAGTTCATCTAAACAGCTGTTCTTATTCTTTTATATTAAAAATTCAATACAGTTCTCTGGTAGTTTCTATGCAAACACTTCCGCTGCACTTTGTTGGGTTACACAAATCTGCTAACACCCCCTCAGAGCTTAGACGTATCCATGTAAAAACCATCAAATTGTAACCAAAAACTGGATAAATTTTACCTTTTTTAAATTGAATGTAAATTTTTTATGTTATTTTGGTATGCATTAAATAATAATTAAGTGAAAGTTTTAATCAAGGTATGTATTACATAGTTAACTTTTAAAGGTAGAAAGTATGTATCAGTTAATTGATACTATTTATTTGGTTTTATCATCAGAAACTGAATATTCATTGTGTACGTACACATTCTGTGTGCCAATGCAATTTACATCTCCAAATAGATTCTATTCTATCATCTCCGTACCAAGACAACCAACCCTTTCTTGTACTCCAAGAACATCATAAGCAAGAACAAGAACCAACATCTCTGCTTCTCGCAATCTAAATGCTAATCAGAGCTCTTGGGTTTTCGGAGCACAGATGGTCATTGGTATTTATGAAATAATAAACGTACCGTAACACTTAGTGATATATACATAATGCATTCGTAAACTTCGTTTGAACAAGTTTTTGTGAAAACTACAGGTCATAAATTTTAAATTAGTAAATAAAATTAATATGTAGATAAGAAATATTGGGAAAATATCTCACTTTCAATTCAAATTCCGGAATTTTAATTTAAATTTCTGAATTTAATGAACTTTCTAATTTTAACGTTTATTGCTTTTGGTCTCTAGGGATATCAAATCAAAGAAATTGTCATAGCCCACAGATTCTTCTTTTTGTTGAACACGGGGGCTCACAGTAAAATCAGTTGATAATTAAAACTGTTATTGTAACAACATAAAACAAATTATTCAAAACTGTTGTAGCAACTTTTTAATATCTGTCGGAGAGGAAGTTGAAAAGCGCTTCGCTAAAATCACCGGTATGATCAGTAAGTCCAGATTTATTACCGAGTGTTTAATTAAAGCTGTTGCGCTAAATGAACGGCTGTTGCATAAATTAGGTGTTGTAAAGAACAGCAGGCATTAATGTAGCCGTTGGTGACTAAGTGCTGCAATATAGGGCTGCAGGGCTGCATAGCTTCATGTTACACGACAAGTTTTATATTAGGCTTCTACTCGTACAACGGGCACTCACTTATGAAAAATTCAGAAGGTAACTAATTTATTTTGAAATGGAACAAGAAAAGAGAGACTTTTAATACAGTCGTTTTAATAAAGGTTAATGTAACTAAAATTTTAATTGCTGAGCTGATCTTTTCACTAAAAAAACATAGTAATTTTAATGTAAATATTATGTTGTAATTATATACTGTGTGCTAAGCATGATAATAGGACAAAAAAGACTCTGTGAGTACAATAAAAACTCGAAACTTATTACCGGCATACATTTTTTTAACGGACACTGCTTTTACACTTATATTAAAATTTCAGAAGCTTAAAAAAATTGCATAATTACTGGAGAGGTTCCTTGAATATCAGCCTAGAGACTAAAAACAATAGCTGTAAGGCTACAAATTATATATATATATGTGTGTGTGTGTGTGTGTGTGTGTGTGTGGGTGTATCTGTGAACACTCTTGTAAAAATGGTCCTATCGAGACCAAATTTGGTGGAAATGTGTAGTCCTACATTTCCTCTAATGAGTTCGTAATCCAGATATATTGGTCAATCGGAACCAGTAGTTTAGAGAGGGGGGTTAATTTGGAAATTTGATGAGTATGCAGGTCTGCTGCGATAGGGGTATTTTTAAATTTTAGAAGCTAAAATATAATATGACAGTGTCGACATGTATGGAAGTATCAATGTTCTACAAAGTCAGTGAAATGGCTGATAAAAATTCATAAAATTTTGTTTAACAATCACCATATTAAAAGTTTAAGCTTAATATTAATGTTCTTTGCCCCACCAAATTAATCAGTACCTGGTGACCGAGCTTTGCTCGGATAGAATAAGACATGTTTTTACAAGTTAATTAGCAAAATTATAACAAATTTATTTACTGCTCAATGAAAACATTTATGTGGTTTAAATAAAACCGTTTCCATACCCCTTAATTAATATGGCATAAATACTGAACAATAATATAGCACTCGGGAGGGTATCGATCACTCGACCTTGCGTACGTGAGACCTGAGCGCTACTAACTGAGCTACGGCGTCGGCCAAGTTGACGTCGTCGTTTAAGAGTTTTTGGCCAACCTCAATTGTTTTAGCTAATCTTATACTGAATTTAAATGTCCATACAGTTTGTTATTATTATCCTGTGATCAACTGATTTTGCTAGAAAAGGAATGAGGATTGAAAAGCAAAAGATAAATTTAATTTATACCAGTTAATTGGTTTGTTACAGTGGCTTCAAGCAATAGAATGAATACGTTTTCTTTCAAAACACAAAAGATTTTGGAAATAATTTTCTCTGCTTTTATTTCGCACAGTTATTTTACCCTTTAGTTTTTACAAATTGTTTAGTAATTTGATAATTTTTCATTTATTACATACATAAAATAAGTATTGATGCAAAACCTCTATTCACATATTGTTTGCCACCATCTTCAATCAACAACTGTCAAACGGTTATAAACAGCTGTTTTGATTTGTATTGTTTACATTTGATTTTCCATAAGCGTAATGTTAAATTTTTAGATTTTAAACTTAATATTACAAGAAAACAAGAATTTTCCTGGACATTAGACCTATCTAGAACTTATTTTCTACTCAGAAATTAGTTATTTCCAAAATTTAAAGAAAATTCTTAGTGCCGTTTTCGAGATCCGTGTGCAAATATATATATATACAAACCTTGCTCGTATTATAGTATTGGATAACTTATCGGTCGGGTCCATTGAGTATATAAAGTTTCTTCAACTATATATAGTTTCTTTTTAAATTTTCCTCCTTTGATGTCTGTAAACAAAATACACTGTGGCTGGCCACCAAGGCAGAACTTCAAACCATAATATTTATGTAATTGCAACAAGAACAAGCTACAAACAATGAACAAATACTAACATATAAACGACGAATAACAATATAATAATAACTAACAATATATATGAACAGGAATACACTATCAAACAATAACAAGAAAATAGGACCACAATCAAATAAATAAATTTATGAATAAAAAATACATAATTCAAAATACTTTTGATTTTTTTGCAGATGAGTCTGTAGGTGGTTTGAATAATTAATTTGTGGTAATTATATTAGGCTTCTACTCGTACAACGGGCACTCACTTATGAAAAATTCAGAAGGTAACTAATTTATGTTGAAATGGAACAAGAAAAAGGGAGATTTTTAAATACAGTCGATTTAATAAAGGTTAATGTAACTAAAATTTTAATTGCTGAGCCCATCTTTTCACTAAAAAACATAATAATTATAATGTAAATATTATGTTGTAATTATATACTGTGTGCTAAGCATGATAATGGGACAAAAAGACTCTGTGAGTACAAAAAAAAATCGCAACTTATTACCGGCATACATTTTTTTTCAACGAACACTGCTTTTACACTTAATTATATAAAAATTTCAGAAGCTTAATAAAAATTACATTTTTGCTGGAGAGGTTCCTTGAATTTCAGCCTAGAGACTAAAAACAATAGACGTAAGTCTAAAAATTATAAAGTGAGTGTGTTTGTGGGTGTATCTGTGAACACTCTTGTAAAAATGGTCCAATCGAGACCAGATTTGGTAGAAATGTGTAGCCCTACATTTCCTCTAATGAGTTCGTAATCCAGATATATTGGTCAATCGAAACCAGTAGTTAAGGGGGGTTGTTGATTTGGAAATTTGCTGAGTATGCAGGTCTGCTGCGATAGGGGTATTTTTAAATTTTAGAAGCTAAAATATAATTTGACAGTGTCAACGTGTATGGAAGTATCAATGTTCTACAAAGTCAGCAAAATGGCAGATCAAAATTCAGCAAATTTTATTTAACAATCACCATATTAAAAGTTTAAGCTTAATATTAATGTTCTTGGCCCCACCAAATTAAGTATTAACTTATTTGTCAGGTCCATTGAGTATATAAAGTTTCCTTAATTATATATAGTTTCTTTTTACATTTCCTTCCTTTAATGTCTGTAAACAAAATACTCTGTGGCTGGCCACCAAGGCAGAACTTCAAACCATAATATTTATGAAATTGCAACAAGAACAAGCTACAAACAATGAACAAATACTAACATATAAACGACGAATAACAATATAATAATAACTGACAATGAATATGAACAGGAATACACTATCAAACAATAACAAGAAAATAGGACCACAATCAAATAAATAAATTTATGAATAAAAAATACATAATTCAAAATACTTTTGATTTTTTTGCAGATGAGTCTGTAGGTGGTTTGAATAATTAATTTGTGGTAATTCAGTGGTGGTCACATAGTTTTATGTGATGAATAAATAAGTGTAAAATTTTACTACCAGTAGAACTTGGAATAACTAAAAACATAGAAAAGGTAGATTCCTTGTATCGATGAATGTTGTTCTTAAACATTTTATTGTTTTTCAATATCCTTAATTTTATTATCTGATAATCTGGAAACAGTAAGTAACAAAAACAGCTGTTCTCCTCTTGGTCATCAACAACAAAGGAGTTATTGATTGGTCCCATTGTCCAATCAACAATGGAGATGGATGCCTTTGAGTCAGTGAATAAAAGCCTTTTATAATCCTATTGTTATATATTTCAAAAAGTCTATACTATCAATATACGAATTTGTGCATTTCTTGGAATTGAAACTCCTCTGTTGTCACTGGATCGATTTTATTAATTAAAAGTTGATTTGTGTTAAAAATACTGTCCTATAGTTGTGTATTATTGTTTTTTTCTGTGTTTTTATTCTGAAATGTACAGGGTACTCTTAAATTAATGTTTGGGGAAGAGTTTGTTTAAATGTATTGTAGGAGGTAATCAGAAATAAACACGAAAAATTCGTAAATGTTGTTGTTTCTTTCTGCTGAACATATTTATTGTATGGCATTTTGATTTATTAATCTCGCGGAATGTTCCTGGCGAGTCTTATAATCCAGCTACTTGGAGGTCACGAATTGTGGTTGTGATATTCTCTGGTATGTATTAAAGCTCAAGACAATCTTCATAATCATGAACTTGAATAACTTAAAAAAAATTAAACACTGTACTTACCAGAGTACAGCCACTTTCAAATCGATACCATGCCAGGAACACTACAATAGTCATAGGAACTCAATAAAAACATTGTCCTCTTCAACCCCATGATGCACTTTGCTAATACTGAACGTGGGCCCCAGGAGGATTACAACGGCATTTCAAAAATTTAGCATGGCTCAAACAAGGGCCACGCCATTGCGAACGTGTTAATTGGAATAGCAAGAAAAAGGTGGAAGCCATTTTATGAGTATAGTTAATAAAGTAAATACATTGTAAGATTGTGGTTTTTTGCGAATTGAGATTAACATGACAAATTGAGATGACACTTTAGGTCCTAATGACTAAATATATTATTTTGAACTTTGGTTCAAATGAAGGCTAATCAGAGGGCAACAGAACCACTATAACTATTCAGACAGTTATTGTTGAATTGTGTACGGATGTAGTGCTGTATTGTTAGTGAATCTACAATGCATCTCATGTAAGCTTATCCACTAGCTTCCACTAGTTACAAACACAACAAAGAGATTTTCTTGAAGATGAATTTGGTAGGAATAATGACTATAGTCTCAAAACTCATCTTAATTCAGACTCAACCTTCATAAGTTTTAGGGTAACTTCAAAGTGGCACATATCCATTTCCCCTTTGTCGCTTCCTTGTGATTTCAAAATATTTTAAGTGAATTAATTGACTAATAAGTTGTGTCAATTTTAAGCTACGCGTGCAATGCGGCTATCATGGCACAGCACTTAACCTTTTATTCACAAATTTATTTTTTAACAGCGCACAGCACTGTGGTCACTGGCATTAACCAGCATTGGCTTGTATGAGGGGGTACCCAAAAATAACCGGAATTTGTTGTTTTAAGCTATATATTTACAAAACAACCTTATCCCCTTTAAAATACTCTCCATTACAAGTTATACACTTGTCCCAGCGGTGCTTCCACTGTTCGAAACATATTTTGAACTCATTGTCAGAAATGGCTGCAAGCTCCTGTCTCGTTATTTTCTTGATTTCTTAAATGGTGTCAAATCGTCTTCCTTTCATGCCCCTTTTCATACGAGGAAACAAGAAAAAGTCGCACGGAGCCAGGTCAGGCAAGTAAGGCGCATGGGGCAGCGAAACCCTGTCGTTTTTAACCAAAAACTGGGTTAAAATGATTGTCGAGTATGCAGGTGCATTGTCATGGTAGAAGAACCTAGTCCTGAAAAATCAGGTCTTTTTTTCGAACACTGTTGCACAATCTTTTCAACACCTCCAAATAAAAGGTTTGATTCACAGTCTGACCTAGAGGAACAAACTCCATGTACACAACTCCTTTCACATCAAAGAAGCAAATCAACATTGTTTTGACATTTGATTTGACTTGGCGGTATTTTTTTGGATGGGGTGACAATGATGTTTTCCCCTGCCTTGATTGTTGTTTTGTCTCTGGGTCGTAACCATTGCACCATGATTCATCACCAGTAATTAATTACCTTTGAAAGAAAATCTGGATCAATTCTGAGCTGTTCTTTCAGTTCATGACATGTCTCGACTCAACGTGATTTTTGATTGTCAGTCAGAGCCCGCGGAACAAATTTGGCAGCAATGTGTTTAATTTCTAAATCTTCAGTTAAAATTCTACCGAGCTCTAAGTTATTCCACTAATTACTGACAGTTGATCATTGTCTGTCGACGGTCTGTGAGTACAAGCTCTCGTATTTTTTTTAAACTTTCATCAATTCGGGCAGTTGATGGACGTCCGGAACGAGGTTTGTCATCAATCGAAAGGTCGCCATTTTTAAATCGAGAAAACCAGTCATACACTTGTGTTCTCCCCAAAGCATCATCTTTGTAAGCAGTTTTCAAAACTTAACAGCGGCACGTTGTTCACTCAAACTTGCCATCATAAAAAACTAAGTAACAGTGAAACAGCTACAGCAAAAAATTACTCTATGGATGATTAGAATGTGCTAGCTCAACGACCCGCACGGGACTGAACTGACAAACAGTTGCGCTTTACACGCCCTAGTAGCGCTCACCCGTACTACCAAAGCTCGGCAGACAAAATCTTGTTACTTTTGGGTAACCCCTCGTATAGATCATATGATCACAAGTATTGTATAACATAAAACAGCAAAAAGAAATCAGAGTACATGCACAGACTCGAAAGCTGCAGGGAGTCCATCAGATCCTTAAAAGTGCTTACTGTTGTAGCGCTTTACATCCAAGAAGTTGTGCTGCATACAGTTAAAAGTAACTTTACCAGGTGGGGCGAAGTACACCATCTCAACCTCAGAAATAAATCACAATATGATCATTTACACCACTGCTTTCCTCAGTTTGAAAAGAAACCTTTCCATATGGTAATGAAACTGCACAACCAACTACCTCTGGACTTCAGAAGCAAGAATGAAAAGGAACTAAGATCAGCTTTGCACAAATGGCTAACAGACCGTCTATTCTACACCTTGGAAGAATACCATCAAAAGATGTTTGATGACTAAATAATGAAAAATGTTTTGACGCTAACACTGTTCTTAATGAACATTAAAATAAAGATTATTCGTCTATCATCTATTGCAGTGCTGTCAGTAAGGGAATTGGGGTACGAATAAATTACAATCTGCTTCTGTGTTTGTTTGTATTTTTAAATAAAAAACCTGTTTTATTAAATTTTATATCCCACAACTTTAGAGGAAGTGAAGATAGCATGGAGCATCATGATTGTTTTGAGCAGCCATGTTATTCATAATTCATATATTTACATTTCATTTTTAACTTTGAGTGAAAAACTTTTCTTTGACATAGAGCATAACAGAATAATAACTGGACACAATATGTTAAACTTTGACTACCTACTTTTGAAATGCTTTTTAAAGGAGGGGTAAAAGCATTTGAGGTAGGACAGCCTTTTCCATTTCACCGACACAGCAAATTGTTATTTCTAACAACAATGACAGTTTCTGGTGGCGACACCAGATGGCGGTGCGCAGTTCCATTTGATAACTTATTTTTCATTTTCTTAAGTTGACCGCTTCATGCTATCCACAGACAGTCAAAGTGTGCATGTTTTAGTACGATTGGCCAAGGAAATAATAAATATAAATGTTGAACGATAGGAAAAATACGGTTTTATTCAACAAAATCTGAGGTCTCCCTCATTACTATACAGCTGTACATGCGATAACGTACAATATATACAATATGTACAAAGTGATTTGGTACAAGTATAAAGCATTTTTACCGAACTTTCACCTATAAATCGAGATTAGTAAACACTACAAAATTTAGTTGTGATTTATAATTTTACACAGTTTATATTCTAATAAAACTAAAGAGTTTTTTTATGTGGATACATAAAGACTTACAATTTAAAAATATATAGTGATTAAAGTAACTTTAAAAATACAGTAGTTTTTTTTATAAAAATGGCACCATTAAAAATATTTATAGGTTACATCTGAATAGTATATATAGCACCAAATATTTTAAATGAAACATACTTTTAGTTCTAGGTTTGTTAAAGGATTAGCATCTCGCTCAAAAAATAATTGTCTCTTTGGAATTTATTTTCAACTATAAGAGTCTTGAATAATATATGCTGATGAATGTTTCTAATAAAGTCTTTCATGGCTCATTGAATACTTGATTAGAAGTCATTAATTAATAAAAAGTATATATAAATGAAGAACATGTTTCTCACACTAAAGGACTTAAGCACTGATCCCATTTAATTTTTGGTATCAATGTAAATTTTGATTTTGGGTAATATAGATAATCAAATTGATCTGAGAATGTTAAGTCAATACTGATAAAACAAATCTATAGGTATTTTAAAACATAGAATAATTTTTATTGATACTCTACATTATAAATTTTACTCTTTGTCATTAATTTTTTATCAACAAATTGTTTTGAATAATAGACCCAGTGATTAAATTATCAGAATTGTAATGAGTGAAGTCAAGGAAAAAAATTATTAAAAATCATAAACGGAGATTGCCTCTAATGGTTTTCACATCTGTTTTAACACCCCTAGTAAAACTCCTAATAAAACCCTAATAAATCACTCATTAAGTTTCTAAATCAGAACATCGAAGAGCCTTGGAGACATTGATACTACTTTTGATAAGTTTTGTAACCGAAACGCAAAAATATAATTGGCGTTATACTAGTTCAATGCAATTATCCAATAAAAACACATTCACTATCAGAAGTTTGTAATTGTGATTCACAATAGGAAGTGTGCAGAACGCACTTAGTAGAATTAGATCACAATAAGTGTTTGCAAAGTTTGTTCGCCCATTTGTGATGAGTATTCGACTCCAATATCACAAGTGGGCGAGTATCTCCATCTCGGATTGCTGGCAGTGGCTGGTGGATCCGTCCTCTTGGCCGCTGATGGTCACGATGACGGGGCCCGTGGGTTGGGAGGCCGTCTGCACGATTGTAACTAGGTTGGAGTCCTTCCCTCCCTTGGCGGGGAGGGGAGGCGAGGGCGCGAGTTTGATTATGTGGGGGTGGACTGTGATGACGTTGACCGCCTGACCTGCCTCCGACCCTGACGGTTCTCTGGAGTGAGATATCGAGGGGTCAGGACGAGAGGAGGTTCTGGAGCGGTAGCTGGGGGGTCGACTGTATTCTGACTGGCTGGGCGTACATGTTTCTCGCCCTCGGAGACCGATCGGCGCTCTGTAAAACATCACTAAATTAGCTTCTGTTACTGACAAGATCTTTCTGTTTACAATTTTAAATCTAAATAAAGAGTTATTAAGTTGTATGTACGGAGCAAATATAATTTTTCGGAGCATATACTTACAAGATGTAACCTATATTTTATGATTCGCCACTATCTAATTAAACTTTTTCCAACATGTTTTGTGTTTTAAAAGTACACATTGTTTCTGGTAGGCATAGTGTGATTTTTGATTCCTTATCTACAATAATTTTAAAAACGTTTTATGTGCCATTCTACGCCTTTCAGCACTTTGCCCGGAATAGTCCAAAGCTCGTCCTTGTGTTGTTAGGAATCAGAATTAATGATAAATAATAGCCCCATGACAAAATGGGATCTGGGTTTATATTTTACCGTCGCACGATTCAATCTGGTAAACTTCAGTTTTGTAGGCAGGCACTATAACCATTCATTCACCCAGTCAGTAATGAAGTAAATAATAACCTAACACACATTTTTTACTGTGATTCTTTCTAGAATCTAATCAGCAGTAAATTAATATTTACCTTAGCAAGCTGCCGGCCTGGGAGCGATAGGTGGGGGGCGGAGACACGGTGTTGCCAGGAACTGCCCCCGGATGCCTGTCCAGCAGAAGGAGTCTCAGTCGATACTCCTGCATGCTGGCCTGATAGGAGGGGGGCGGCGCTCTATACTGGAACTCTGGATACATCATGGCTGTAATGGATTGCTTCATGTAATAGTAATAATAATTATAACAGGGCTTGTAACAGATCTTGAAGTTAACCCGTTGGTGACTGAGTTACAAGATCAAAAACTGCTGCCTGGGGCTGACTTTTTGCTCTAGCCACCTAGACCTAGGAGCCGGTTCAGGTCCTGTTTCACCATCACTTTCCCCATTACTCACTTCATTTCAATAAGTTCTTTATTCCCTACATTTTTATTGTCATTATCATCACTTTCACAGCCACTTTCGTTGAGAATACTTTCAATAAAATCACTTGTAATAAATGCTTCATCTTGCGTTGCCATCACAACACAGCTATGTTTGTGTGCATTCGACATAAAGCATAAAACACCGAAAAGATTCATTCATTCACATATCATTGAAAAAATTATTTCTTGTTCATTAAATTTTTTCAAGACATAAAATAAAATACCCCTGTCGCAGCAGACTTGCATGCTCAGTAATTTCCAATCAATAATAATATTTAACAGGTTTGATCAATATCCTTAATAAATAAGAGAATTCGCTTATTCTCCATATGATTAAAATGAGAAAGAGTATGCAGATTTGCTGCTGTGAGGAGCACTGAATGTAGGCGTTTATAACATAAACAGTTTTCGTTTTGACTAAGTTTCATCAACATCTATCCATAAATAAAGGAGTTTGCCTTTTCTCTCTGTGATTAACATGGTGAAAGAGTATGCAGGTTAGCTGCAATGATAAATGCATAAACTATGATTTTGAAGAATAAATGGATAGATCTCAACCACATGAAGCTAAAAATCAAGTTTTATCAAAAAATATTGTTCAACATATAATACTATTAATTTTTCCTATCCTTATAGTTACATGGAGCCAAGTTAACAGTACTGTGTTTATATTCTCTTAATATCTCTAATCTTGGATAGAGAAAAACTTAAAGAATCTTAATTGTGTAGTTTTTTAGAGATTCCAATGGTGAAATATAAAAATTAGAATTTTAAAAAATTACAGTGAAAAACACAAAAAAACTTTTGGGGTACAAAAAATTACATTTACATTTTACATTACATTACAGTACATTTTTTATATTATATTTTTTTGTAGTTTAAAATATTCATTGACAATGTCTGTACGAACTCGTCCGAATTTGTAGTACACGTCTCTACCAAATTTGGTTGATCGGACCATTTTGAGAGTTATCGTGCTACAAACACATAATATTTTTTAAATTTGTTTTTTTTTTCTTCACAAAGACGAAAAAAATAACATGGTCTTAAATCTTGCCATGAGACCTACATAATAGTTCCCCTAAAATCTCTAATAAAAACTATCTACCAAACTTTGAAACCATAACTGAAGCCTGAAATTAATTAGGTGCAGAATTTTCAAACATTATCCTTCTATTTATTTGAGCGCAAGTTCCTTATGTTACAGCTTCTGTACAGCAGCCAAGTTACACAGTCTGAGTCTTGGTTGATGCATCTCTTGATCCTTCTCTAAGCTCTCTTGGATTCATGCCAAGTTACAAACTCCAAGCAAAAATGTCAGACACTCTAAACCTACGTAACGATGGAAAAAAGGTACTCGAATTTGAGAGCAAGAAAAAAATATTTATATTTGAGGGATATTGATATTTATATCAGTAAAATCAGAGTCTGTACAATGCTTGGAGTTATAATGTTTTTGGTTATTTTTTACCTTTTATAACCCAAAAAAGGGGGAAATGGGTCCCAACTCCTGCGTGTCTTGTCTATTTATCAGTTACTCTGAACAAGGTCTTTTTGTAACGCTTCTGTGTGAAAACTGGAATACCTACTATGATTGAAACTTATTTTTATTATTTTATACTTATATTGGAGTAGGTTTTAGGTTTGGAGTAGGTTTGGTTGGTATGATGGTTTGCGTTCTAGCGATGGAAGGGAATTATTAGATGGTAAGATAAGTAAAGTGGATGATTGTAGAGCTCTAAAAGCCAAAAAACAAAACAAAAAGTAATCGTAAGTAGGTAACCGTTGTAAGAAGGTACCATTTTTCAAAATGCGTGCTCTGGAATTTTTAAGCTTCTCTTGTTAATAATCGTTTTAAGCAATATCAAGTATATATTCTCTTTATCACAATAAAAACCTAAGACAAAATTTATATTTTGGAGTTTTGATATACAGGTAATATATATGACAGAACTTACATTACATGACTTGTTAGGGAGAAGAAAACTTTTTTAGGAATTTTAACCTATAAGGATAATGCTATAATACGAAGCTAAGACTAACACATACTACATTTTTGAATTGCCTACTTAGGCATCTACTTTAACACAATATACAACATTATATTAGTTTGTCGTGTTTTATACTTTTTGTGTGTGTCTAAACAAAACAATAATCAATTGACATTGCGGTTTATTGTAATGGACAGCTGCCGTATTTTAAAATTATAACACAATAAAATGAATAAAAAATTCTAGTAATTAAATACATATTTTCTAATTGAATGGAATTATTAATAGTAAATATTTTGTGAGGAATTGTCTCTTTTGCAGCTCCAGTTACCTGCATATGGATGATGTGGCCGGCCGTAGGAAGGTGGAAGCCTCGGAACGAAGCGTCTGTTGGGTTCCCCTCCAGTATCGTCACCCCCGAGCCCCAGCATGGCACGGCACGACGGAGCCTGCTGCGACGTGAGCCTCCACGCGACTCCCGACACTGCCACCAGGACTATGCCCACGCCTGCAACATGACAACTTGTCATTACTTACTGGATGTCGTTGTCATTGTCAGAATAGGAATAGGATACACCAGAAATGCTAGGCACTGTGACCATGAACAGCCATCAGGAAGAAAGGACAAGGATCGGAAATGCAGGTGAGAATATTTAGAGTAGATTAGATCATTGAAATGGCAATCATACTACAATGTAGGTATTTTAAGCCAAGTATGAATGAGGATTGAGTGTAAGATGATTGTGGCGCGATCTTGAAGTTTTATTACTGACTAAGGCTGACATTTCCTTTGACAGAACTGTTAATTAATAGCCCAACAGCCGATGACAAATAATAGACCTACATTTTAAGGTGGAATCCGAACCACGGCCTCTGAATTACGAATTGGTCTAATTATGAGGATGGTCTTTGCAGATTAACGTAGTATTCAATAGTGCAGACGTTAATCTACACAAGAGAACACTACACCCACCGACCATCGCTCACAACTATCCACAATTCGTGACCTCCAAGTAGCTGGATTACAGGACGTCGCCACCGTCCCAGTCAAAGAAGTCAAGCCAAAGGTCATAATCTAATCTAATAACTTATTTTTACAGAGAAATTCAAATAAAGAGGGCTTAATATAACTTTTCAAGATACTCTTTTTTTAGAAAGGGAACTTTGACCAATTTTGGCGGAAAAGTTTTTCGCCTAGGGAAAAGTTATTTGTCACTATCCCAGTCTTAATACTTTCAAGGAAAACTATATATGTTGTTCTTAACCGATATTCATTCTCTTGCTCTAACCAGGTTTATATAGTGTCTTGGCACACTCACCGATCATGAGAAGAGAGACGGTGAGATGTTCTCTCCCAGTAGCCTTCATCGCTCCCAGCACCGTGCCCACGACAGCGCAGCACAGCCCGACCAGGAAGATGAGGATGATGAACCAGCGGACCGTCAGGGTCTGAGAGACGGCCACCCCGCAACAAGACTTGGGCTGGTCCTCGGAGGCGAAGTGGGGCGACCTGCGGAAAATGATGGGGTTACTACGATCCTCAGAACAAAGTTATGGACACATGGAGGGCAAAAACTAAGCATATTAGTTGTAGTACAATTTTATTGGAACTATGTGGTGTTAGAATAATTGTGTGAAATAAAAGAAGAGTAATTTGTTTCCAAAATAATTTTTGTTATGATAGAAACCAGCGGTTCTGCATGAATAGGCTGAGGTCAGTTAAAATAACCTAAACTCTCTGGTATGCTCGCTGTAGCTCTACTGATAGGGCAGAGGACTACCATTTCTGAGGTTCCTTGATGGATTCTTGGGCGGGAGTGAATTTTAACACATGTTTAGGTCTAGTGACTATATATTTCATCGAGCAACTCTCAGTCACCAGTTACTTCATATGTATACATTCATTTTGTATGTTATCACAACAATTATTATGAATGGCTCATAAATCTTTGGGAGCTTACAAAACCTTAAAATCTTATGTCCAGTTATGTCTTATGCCAGTTGACACTTCTCCGAGACTCCCAGTTGGCCCTTCTTAATCCTCACTAATGAGTTGAACCCTTCGCCAGAACCCACAAAGCGTGTATCAATTCGACCACCCTTGCGTGAATTCTGCTGCTTTGCATTTTTTGTAAGATTTGACATGTATATATCTTAGCTATGGAGGGGGGTGTTATCAATTTGCAAGACGAAAATTTTGAAACATAAAAACAGCTGTTTAGATGAACTGAAAACATTCCCTTTAGACATGTCCATGATCTAACCTATTTCTCACAGGGAAGTAAATACAAACATATTTTTACTGCCTTAAATTGTTTTCAGTTTTATATTGACTTAGTCCGGATTGTGTACAAATTTTATCTTTCTGATTCCAGCTACTCCTAAGGACATTATCAATTACCAGATTCCGAAATGTTATGAATCTTTTTTTACTAACCGTGAAGAAAAATGTCTGCATAACAATCTATAATCTAAAATAACATAAATCTAGTCAACAACAACGAATCTCAAACAACCTATTTATATTGATAAAATCTTTTCAACGATTTCTCTACGTATTGTATTGTGTTGAATAAAGAAACCAATCTAAATACTTTCCGCATGTACGCTACAATCAGAATGCTTCCCTTGCAGTTCCCGCCACCGCCACAGGATGGCGCTGGTGTCGCAGTACAATTGTTCAGTGGCCTTTGTTCTACTAAATGGTCCTTCTATTCATTACACCTCATTGTTCAGACAATTCCAAGCTGGTCAAGATCTTATCTTATCTATATCTACATTGTTGCACACTTTCTCTTCGACTAATGGTCTAATTTGTTTAAATATAATTATGAGCAGACTGTACTACAATTTATCAATAATTATAACTTAGTTACAATGTTTTCAAAATCTGCTACACGAGAATTATTGCCTATTCTCCAGATTACTCAAAGAGTGTGCAGGTTTGCTGCTGTGAGGACACTGAAATTAGACATTTCTACCATAAATAATTTTTATCTAAACATTTTTACCAACTTTCATCAAAATCTGTCCATAAATAAAGGAGTTTGCCTATTCCCTATATGATTAATATGGGAAAAGAGTATGCAGGTTTGCTGCCATGATAAACACATAAACTATGATTTTTAAGATAAATGGGTAGATCTCACCACATGTAAATATCAAGTTTTATCCATAAATATTCATTAATATGGGAAATATTAATTTTTCCCTATCCTCCATAAGATTAACATTGGAGCCCCACAATACAACGTACTGTGTTTCGATTCTTTTAATATCTCCGTAACCGTGAGATAGAGAAAAACTTTAAAACTTAATTGTGTAGTTTTTTAAGCTGATTTCCAATGGTGAAATAAAATTAAACAATTTTTTAAAATTACATGTGAAAAACGCAAAAAAACCTATTTTTACAAAACCCACCCAAACTACCCGTTATTGACCGATATGTCTGGTTAACGAACTCGTCCGACACTTGTAGGAATACACGTCTCTACCAAATGGTCTTGAGTGGCATTTTTACGAGAGTTATCGTGCTAACAACCTTTTTGTTACATTATCCTTGTTCTATATTCTATATATATACATTTTACACTCATTGTTTCCACTAATCAAGGTCACTTATTATGAGACCTATAATAGGTCTAATTAAATGAGTGTGATAAAATAAAAATGTATATAAACTATCATAAAACTAATAATTATTATTTACCCCTAAAATAATTTTTAGTAAAAACTTGATTTACAATCTATTTTTCCAAATATAAATCAACTGATACATATTATGTATGAAAAACAACATTATTAATTTCTTTCCATTTTATGCTATTAATATCTTTCACGGATAAGCACATTTCCATGTAAAACAAACTTTTTTGCAGAAAACTTGCATACTCAGTACTATTCAATTAGTATGATTATTTTTTTATTATTATCGATTATTATTATGGGAATAATAAGTTCTATGAAATTCGTTCTACTCATGCCAGCGTTCTGCGTGATAATAATTATAGGCTATAATCTATATAAATAAAATTAGAGTTTTGTTTGTAAATTGCTCAGAGTTATTAATTTTTTAGTTATTTTTACGTTTCGTGCGTTAGAGAAGCCGAAACAAGTCTTATCTCAATTTGTGTCTGTTTATCTGTGACGCTCCAGGAGGCATTTTACGCCGTCTTCTCCGAAAAAAAACGGGAAAACTGATAACAATGAAACTTATATCATGCATTCTCTACATTCCAGAGGAGGTTTTTCAATACTCGAAAGTCCGCCGCCCCTTACAAAGTAAATCACGAGCATTTAAAATCCCGCTTTTTACGCGATATTAGTCGCATTTTGCTTTCAAATAACTGGTAATAATCAGCTTTTGTAGTTTAAATATTCAATAGAAAGAAAATCGTTTATGTTGGTCATTGATTTTAACCCCATTTCGAAATCATACTATATTAAATAGTTATTTTAACGTATAACTAATTATAATAATAGTTTAATTGTCAAGTAATGCTAAATAATAAAGCTGGACATTGATTTATTTTCTTTGTACAGATTTATTTAGGATTTCTGATTTACATTCTAGTATTATAATATTTTTTATTTAAAAATTAATCCTGGAACCCGTACAAAGGACGGGCTTACTGCTAGTTTTAGCATAAATTTACTACTGGAGTATTGTTGAGTTATTTTCGATCAGCTGATTCTTTATTTCATTCCCTACTAAATTATAATCTCGCTAATATAAAAATGATTCAAAGGTTAAAGACTTCATATAAGTTTGGTGGTATACCATAATCTATAACAATTTTCATACTTTTATGAATATGATTTTATATCAACCCTTTCAGTGCTAACCGTATATAAGGACGTCGGAAAACATGTAAGCCAGCGTCCGACTATACAGACGTCCTAACAAAAAAAAATCAAAATTTTTTATTTTTTAGTTTTTTTTGGTGTTTATGATATAAAGATCAAATCAAATATATTTTTTTAAGTAGAAATGTTATTCTAAGTATTTTTGGTTGCAGTCCGCATCAACGTCTGTTGTTTGTTTACTTAGTTAGCCGATAGTCCCAAGCAATTTGAGGTTATTATTATTGTTTATTTTCTTTAGTAATAATGAAGTGTATTGATTCACCTGTCAATAATAAAACAATTCTTAGAGTGTTAAAAAGTGACAGTTATTTTTACATGAGTGATTTGAATGGGAGTGATGAGTAGTCAAGTTTAGGCTTTGACAACACAGACAAAACTTAACCAGACCATCCAGATTTCTAAACTAATCATAAACACTTTATTTTCAAGATAAATGTTTAATTTTTTATATATGTAGTCTACAATACTAAGTAGAGATTTTACTAATATTTTTTTCATACTTTATTTTATAGTAAAAATATTAAGTAAATTTATTTTATCTGTAGTTTAATTTATTTTACTTAACTTATATATGAACAAAACAAAACCAAAAGTAACCAATTTCAATGGTAAATAATGAAAAAATTAAAGGTTTTCTCGAACAGCTAAAAACTGCTTATTTTAACCTGGTATTTCTTACATAGACTATAGAATTACACTGAAAGGGTTAAGTATGGCTACAGATTTCATAATCTAAAGGTCACAAGATAAATCCTAACCTAGGTTCAACTACCTTTGATCATTGGGTAAAAAATTAATGATCCTGACAAACGAAATGTTGGTCTTTGGCCTTTGTAGTAACAAAGCTTTGTCATGGTAAACCAACATACATATTGTTTCATGGTAATGCAAGTTGGTGGATGGTATTATGTTGCTATATGAATTAATAATACTCATCCTTTACTGAAATTCTAGTTAAAAATACAAAGAAATATTGGATCTCTGACATAAAGGGATTTGCTACCCATAAAACAAATTTTTTCTTATACTTTCTGATAATCTTTTACAGTTGTGTATCCCTAGAGACTTAACAAGAAAACAATTCGTTATGATAACAAAAATGTGTAATTTTCAAAAAAATTGTATTTTTTCACATTTTGTACAATATTTTCCTAACAAATATTGTCCATCCATTTATGCTTAAAAAATCATAGTTTATGTGTTTATCATGGCAGCGAACCTGCATACTCTTTTCCTATGTTAGTCATATAGAGAATAGGCAAACTCCTTGATTTATGGACAGATGTTGATGAAACTTGGTACACATTGTAAAAATAAATATTGTTTATAGTAGAAATGCTACTTTCAATGTTCTCACAGCAGCAAACCTGCAAAAATCCTTCCCATGTTAAATATGGAGAATAAACAATAACCTTCATATTTATCTACAGATATGAAAATATGTAATATATTACTATTATATTATTGATTTGGAAATTCGCTGAGTACGCAGATCTGCTGTGACAGGGGTATTTTTAATTAATACAACTTACCATTATTAAATTGACAACATCTTTTAATTCGTATTTTCACTGACAAGAAATACGTTTATGTTTAAAAACAATAATAAATGAGACATACGAACGATAACAAATGAAATGTTGGAATAAATGCCGCAGACGATTCAAAGGCCCAAATCCCAGACCAGATGTGTGCCCGTGACATGTTATTCACAACAAGCGATATTTTGCAGGTGGCAGCGACACGCCAAATGAATAGCGATGTGTGTCAAAAAATCCACATAAGTTTTATTTAAAGGGGAAATGTTTGTGCAAATTTACAGCTGTTCCATCGTTGTATGCTGAGGAAAATATATCTGTAATACCCCCATCACAGCAGACCTGCGTACTCAGCGAATTTCCAAATCAATAATATTTTACAAGTTTTATCAATATCTGTCGATAAATATGATAGTTATTTGCCTATTATCTATAAGATTAACATAGGAAAGAGTATGAAGGTTTGCTGCTGTGAGAAACATTAAAAGTAGGCATTTATAGCATAAACAATTTTATTTTGATCATTTATGCCAAGTTTCATAAACATCTGTTCATAAATAAAGAGGTTTGCCCATTCTCTATATGATTAACAAGGGGAAAGAGTATGCAGGTTAGCTGCCATGAAGATAAATATCTCTAACATACTCCAACGACGTAAATGCCATATAATCAGCTTTTAAGGAACTTTTTCCAAAGGCTTGATGAATAAAAATTGTATTTTTTCACATTTTGTAAAAAATATACGTTTGGCAGCTGAGTATCTGAGTATTGTTGAGACCTAACAATGATAAAAATTTGTCCATCCATTTATGCTTAAAAAATCATAGTTTATGTGTTTATCATGGCAGCGAACCTGCATACTCTTTTCCTATGTTAGTCATATAGAGAATAGGCAAACTCCTTGATTTATGGACAGATGTTGATGAAACTTGGTACACATTGTAAAAATAAAAATTGTTTATAGTAGAAATGCCTACTTTCAATGTTCCTCACAGCAGCAAACCTGCAAACTCCTTCCCATGTTAAATTTATGGAGAATAAACAAATAACCTTCATATTTATCTACAGATATTGATAAAATATGTAATATATTATTATTATATTGTTGATTTGGAAATTCGCTGAGTACGCAGATCTGCTGTGACAGGGGTATTTTTAATTAATACAACTTACCATTATTAAATTGACAACATCTTTTAATTCGTATTTTCACTGACAAGAAATACGTTTATGTTTAAAAACAATAATAAATGAGACATACGAACGGATAACAAATGAAAATGTTTGGAATAAATGCCGCAGACGAATTCAAAGGCCCAAATCCCAGACCAGATGTGTGCCCGTGACATGTTATTCACAACAAGCAATATTTTGCAGGTGGCAGCGACACGCCACGAAGATGAATAGCGATCGTGTGTCGGGAAAAACAATCGCCAGCGATAAGTTTTATTTAAAGGGGAAATGTTTGTGCAAATTTACAGCTAGCTGTTCCATCGTTGTATGCTGAGGAAAATATATCTGTAATACCCCCATCACAGCAGACCTGCGTACTCAGCGAATTTCCAAATCATTAATATATTACAAGTTTTATCAATATTTGTCGATAAATATGATAGTTCTTTGCCTATTCTCCATAAGATTAACATAAGAAAGAGTATGCAGGTTTGCTGCTGTGAGGAACATTAAAAGTAGGCATTTCTAGTATAAACAGTTTTCATTTTGATCATTTATCCCAAGTTTCATAAACATCTGGTCATAAATAAAGGGGTTTACCTATTCTCTATATAATTAACAAAGGGAAAGAGTATGCAGGTTAGCTGCCATGAAGATAAATATCTCTAACATACTCCAACGATCGTCTAGTTTACTTTTACTCTATTATTACAAATTGAAATAGAATACATGTTTTAGCCAAAAGAAAAAATGATGTAATACAGGCACATTGTATTATAGCAAATTCCCATAAAAAAAATTAATAAAAGATTTTAAAATTTTCAATTATCTTTCACTTAAATCAGCTCAAAATACACTTTTAGTTGAAAGCTCTATTTTCTTTTCGAGATGGTAAAAAATCTAAACACTGTTGTATTAGGGATTATTAAAAAAAAAAATTATACTTGTTATTATGTGACAATTTTATTATTATGTTAACTATCAATTTTTTTAAAATCATAGTTTATGTGTTTATCCTAGAGCAAACCTGCATAAATTCCTTTTAATCTTAAGAGAAATAACTAACTCTCATATTTAAAATATTTATTTGTATAAAACTTAACATATATTATATTGATTTGTAACGCTGATATGCATCTGCTGCGACGTATTTATGGGACCTATAGGTAGGTGTTTTAAGCCAATATGATTGAATGAGTGTAATATGATAACATCTTGAGGTATTTAGTTTTTATTTTCATTATCATCAGTGGTAAAACGTTCTTATAAAACAATTAATTTAACCCTACTATATAACTTTGTCATACGATCTTAATTACTAAATGCTATATAATCACTTTAAGATATTAATGATGAACAGGAAGCTATAAAGCAAGTTTGTACACATAAGAAAAAATAATGTATTCATGCCAGTTAATCAGTAAACAAGTGCAAAATTAGCGTTGATCTTCACTCATTTCTTATTCATACTTGGCTTAAAATACCTACCTAGGTAGATTGCAATTGCAGTTAATAGCACAGTAATAACATAATTAAGTAGAGGCAACCATAGATTATTCTGATGTGAGATCGAGTTAAAAAAAGTCTTGTGATACTTTGGGGGATTTGCTACCCATAAAATAATTAAGTTAAAAAAGTCTTGTGATACTTTGGGGGATTTGCTACCCATAAAATAATTAATTTTATTTTTGATCAAATATTTTTTATTTCTTTTGTTTTCTGTTAACAATGATACATGTTTTTCATTTTTGATAAAAAAATATATGTTCTCCCAAAAAGTGATAATCTTTAAAATTGACATTTTGTAAAAACTACTCACTCAAAATTGATCATTTCGGTATTAAATTGAAAGGTATTTAGGGTATTTTACTAACGGTCCAATAACATTGAAAATAAAAGAAATCTTTTAATGTATAACTGTTAATAATCACCAAAGGTTTCATCCACCTAATTTCAACCGTTCACACGGAATATCAATTTGAAGTCATGAAAACGTAGAAAAAAATAAATTCTCAGATAAAGGACAATTCTTGCTGTGAGATTAGGTGGATATCTATGTAAAAAAGTTTGGGAAAAATTAAATTAAGCCACTGAAATACTAGGTACGATAGCTGAAGCTTTTATTATCCTATTTAGAATAAAATAAAGTATATTTTTAAAAGATAAATTGTTTTCAATTTTTCATTTTTATCCATATACGAGTAGCAAATCCCCACAGGATTAATATGGTAATCTAGTTATATGAAGCAGTAAGATGGTATAATGAAGGAAGTATGTCAGTTTATAGCTTCATATGCATTACAAGCTCGTCAACAATACAGTTCCACATTACAATCCAACAATGGGCTCCACAATAGCTGTAGCAATTAGGAGGCTTTATTGTCATCCCTATTATAAAGAGGTGTTTGTAAGGGCTCACAGCTAAAACTGCTCCTATCCCATGGGGGGTGTAATCTATTGGAAAAGGTAAAATGTACTGTTAAAACTGTCACGATTCCTAAAACAAAGTTTCACGACGTTTCGCGATCTGAAATCTGATCTCAGGATCATGACAAGAGTAGTAAAAAATCCAGATTATAATGTTCGGATTATGTACTAATCTTGTGTTATCCAAAACAGTTTTCTGAATGACGTGTCTGTCTGTCTGAACAATAGATAACACCTTTTATTTTGTAAATTGCACAATAGTCTTTGCAAATACGGAAAATATTTTGATTTTTTTTGAAGTTTTGAATTTAATTATTTTTCCGTGAAAAAATTTACCTGGAATAAAAATGGAAAATAATCAAATAAAATTAGAATTTGTCTCTACATTGTTTAGAATTTGCGTATTTTTGGTTCTTTTCACATTTTAAGACGTCAAAATTCCGACACGGGTCTTACCTGATATTTATATTAATCTCTCCTTCTTTCTGTAAAAAAATAGCAGTTGTTTTCGTGTTCTCCGTAAATAAAAAACTCAATAAAACTTACTTTCATTATTCTACACTTTTTGGACATTTTTGTTTACTTTGACCTGACCCATGTCCAATTAAAAAAAAGAATAGGCTATCAAAACCAGCGTTTTCAAGTGATTTTAGCAACATTTATTCTAAGGTTTACCCAACGTAAAAAATATTAAGTGACTAAAGTAGAAAAATGTGTCTAACATGGTTTTAAACTGGGGTTTTGAGAGCATATAATTTCTTTTTATATGGTGTAGGTTAGTAAGACACAGAAGAGCTAAGACATACAGTTTATATGTCAATGCTACAAATTTTATAAAAGTTAAAATCTACAAATATTAATTTATGTAAAATACATTCCCGCGTTTTTAATTATACGTTCTAATTATTTTTTGAAAGTTATATAACACCATTTCTATTTGCGAGCACAGTTAAAGAAAGTGCGCTTCATGTAGCTTAAAACACGGTTTTAGGCTTTTATTTTCAAAACATTTCCTGAAGCCCCACTTTATACTAGGGGCTATTCTATACTCTTACATTTATATTCATACATATTCTATACTATACATTAAGGCCTAGGCTGTTAAACTTGCTTAAACCATAATTAGTTGTGCTATTTTGGAAATTAATGAATTAAATAGATTTAAAAATGAACTTAAACACACATAACCTCACAAAATGTCCAACTATTACGGTTATTAACCACGGTAAACCATTAAACAGCTGTGTAAACAATGGTATAGTAAAACGGAAATGATCCGAATAAGTGTTGCCAACAATCAAAGATTAACGGCGATGTTGAGTAAGGTTGTTTTGACCGGTTCCGTTATACTCTCTGTCGCCCTGCCAACACCAACACGACTACTTCTTCTTATCTCCGGCATTTTTAACCCCTAAATTACACCTCTGACAGTTTCAGTCTTGTCGTTCTCCGTTTTAATTAAACGAGGAGATAAATCCCTCCTGGTCTCTGACTCTGATAACCGCGTCGTCTCTTGTACCGGGATTTATGACTGGCTTAAATATCGTGTAGAAATTTAGCTGAGAATTTATCACCAGTTTTTACCCCTTTACAACGTTTTCCTTGGGTTTGAATAATCCTTTAACCGTAGTTTGTCTTCAAGGGTAAAAAGTAATATTTATAAATACACTGGGTAATTTTTGCAGGTCTCAAAGAAACGAAATAACATTATTAAGATAGGATGGCGTTGCAAGGTTCAGAATAATCGTGCTATTGCCTTGAAAAAATATATATTTGATAGAAAATCTTCATTCTGTTGAGTACCACTTTAATCTATATAAATAAGGTTTGAATCTTGTTAGAAAATTGCTTAGAATTATGATATTTTTTTCTATTAAGTATCATACCCCAGAAAAGCCAAAAGGGGCATTTCTGTGACAATATTTTCTTGTAACTTTTTCCGTGAAAACGTTACCATCTGCTATATGAAACCTGTTGGAGAACGTTTTTGTTATTTTTAAACTAAGCCACTACCTACATAAATAAGTAATTAGTTCACACAAATCCAGTTTTAGTGATATTTTTTGAGTTTCACTGAATATGTGATCTATTAAAGCTATATTACAGAAATAAATAAACAGCTGTAAAATTTAAATTAATTTTGTTTTGTTTACATTGACCATTCATTTTAACATTATCTTAAAATCATTAACTAATTGATTTATCAATACATAACATTTTAAGATACAATTGTAACAAATCTTACTAACAAAAACATTTTCAAATAATCCTATATTTCTTGTTTTGAACTAATTTTAAATGGGTGAGCTAATAATCTATTAGTATATCTATTATTAGTTATATTTTTTGAAAATGTTAATAAGTATCTTTATTCTTATTACTGAATTAGTATCTGGAATCTAAGTTGATCAACTAAATTAAAACACATTTACTATGTACTATGTACGTACAGTTTATATGGTTTACATAAAAACGATTCAATATACCTCAACTAATATTACATTTTTTAATAATTTGCATGAACTCTGATCAAAAATTCATAATCCTCGGTCGGGGATCTCTTACATTCCACACATGAACCTGCCGCGTTAATAAGTTTTCTATCAAAACACGAAAGAATTTCAAAATATAGTAATTTTCTATGCTTTTATTTCGCACAGTAATTTCACCATTTTTTACGAATTGTTTACTAATTTGATAATTTTTCATTACATGCAAGATAAATATGTATGTAAAAACTCCATGCTCATCCTATATTGAACATATTGTTCACCATCATCTTCATCCACAGCTGTCAATTGGTTATAAACAGTTGTTTTTATTTTAATTGTTTACATTTTAATATACATAAGCTCAATGTTGATTTTTTGTAGATTTTGAACTTTAATAATGCAAGAAACACAGTATTTTACTGGACATTAGACCTATCTAGAAATTATTTTTTACTCAGAAATAATTTATTACCAACAATTTTATAGAACTGTTTTCGAGATTCTTCTGCAAACGTACAAACCTTGTTCGTATTGTAGTATTAGCTACGACCCGTACAAAGGACGGGCTAACCGCTAGTTTAGTAATCAATATACTTATTAAAGAGATAACCTCTCACAACCCTTGACTTGGATACAACAAGAGCATTTAAATATGTCGGAACACCTGTACTGACAGGTGCGACCTCCTGAACCGTTCGATTCAAATGCTCGCTCAAGTTATACATTGCGCAGGCGTCGTTGCCAGACATGCGCCGAACACCTAATGCCTTGTAAACAGCTGATCACGTGCGTGAGACAGCTGACAACCGCACCTACTTCCGGCGCATGACCGCTACATCCGGTCAGTCTGAGGTGTGAACTTCGCGACCGGATACTCTACGCATTTCGTCCATGATTTAAAGGCATAAAGAGAATTAAATAGATTATGTTAAATATATAATACTATATGAAAATTTTTATATTATTATATCACACATAGCACAGTTTTTATTTTTAACTAATTTATAGAAAATATTTTTTATTAGAAAATTTGTTATGTTTTTGAATATTAAGTTTAAATTATTTAACATGTTTGAAATATGTAAACTTACAAATCAAAACAATGTTTATTTGATTTAATTGAAGACTCAACTATAATTATCATTAATATTTATTTTAAATTAAACCAAATGATTTTTACTAACCATTTGTACAAAGGATAACATACTTATACAAAAAAAATTTAAAAAATCTTGTGTTTTTAGAAAAGTATTGTTTATTGCTTGTACCAATTATTTATGTATAAATTTCTCTTTTGCTCAATCTAATTGTTTATACATCATTAGACAGGCTTATAATAACGGTATGGATAATAACAGAAAATGATCGGCTTTCTAAAAGACTTAAAACATACAATTGACAACGCGTCCAGTACGTGTCGAGCTATCGCCGTTCTACATGGACATACTTTTTGTTCAGTGTGAATTATGGTGTATTAAATCGGATTTTAACCACATAAATGTTTTCGAGTATAAATGTGTTTTAATTTTTCTAATTAATAATACATGGTTTATTTAAATAGCATTATGGTAAATATATTATTTTAAATACGCCACTTTCTCAAACCTTTTTTAATATTTTATCTTTTTTTCTCATCTTAGCTAGTATATTTAGTTAATGTATATTAAACTAGAGGTTTTATACCCAAATATGTAACACATTAAAAATGAATTAATTTATTCATATGTGTGTTTAGTTTTTCTATATTTTTTTTAGTAAATGACCTTTTTTATTGAACCAAATAATAAATTTTTCTTTTTATCACTGACAAAGCAACTCAAAAAATGATTATAGGTGACTTTTTATTGTATATTTCTAGATACACCTGAAATTTGTAGGAGGATATGATGCTATTGTGTCGACTATACACACAAACCTTTATTCCTACACCAGAAAAACTTGGTGAAGGTAAAAAAATAATGTACACAGTACTAATGGACTAATTTTAACTAGTGTTCACTAAAAACCTGAAAAGTACAGTTTTGATACAGATAATTTTAACGTCTGTAGCAGAACAGTGTTTACAATGTGAATTGCAGCCTTTAATATTTTTCAATGTAAGGAGGACAGATTAGTACAATATTCGGGCTAACCGCTAGTTTAGTAATCAATATACTTATTAAAGAGATAACCTCTCACAACCCTTGACTTGGATACAACAAGAGCATTTAAATATGTCGGAACACCTGTACTGACAGGTGCGACCTCCTGAACCGTTCGATTCAAATGCTCGCTCAAGTTATACATTGCGCAGGCGTCGTTGCCAGACATGCGCCGAACACCTAATGCCTTGTAAACAGCTGATCGCGTGCGTGAGACAGCTGACAACCGCACCTACTTCCGGCGCATGACCGCTACATCCGGTCAGTCTGAGGTGTGAACTTCGCGACCGGATACTCTACGCATTTCGTCCATGATTTAAAGGCATAAAGAGACGGTGAGTTAAATAGACTTATGGTCAATATAGTTTTTATTAAACTACCACTTTCTCAAACCTTTTTTAATATTTTATCTTTTTTTCTCATCTTAGCTAGTATATTTAGTTAATACTATATTAAACTAGAGGATTTATACCCAAATATGTAACACATTAAAAATGAATTATTTTATTCATATGTGTGTTTAGCTTTTTCAATAATTTTTTTAGTAAATAAACTTTTTTATTGAACCAAATAATAAATTTTTCTTTTTATCACTGACAAAGCAACTCAAAAAATGATTATAGGTGACCTTTTATTCGCAATGTAAAAAATGTCAGATACAGTTTATAGTTATTTTCTAAACACTGAAATTTGTAGGTGGATATGATGCTATTGTGTTGACTATACACACAAACATTTATTCCTACACCAGAAAGACTTGGTGAAGGTAAAAAAATAATGTACACAGTACTAATGGACTAATTTAAACTATTGTTCACTAAAAACCTGAAAAGTACAGTTTTGATACACATAATTTTAACGTCTGTAGCAGAGCAGTGTTTACAATGTGAATTGCAGCCTTTAATTTTTTTCAATGTAAGGAGTTGACAGATTAGTACAATATTTTAGGGACATAATCAAATGTTCTTTCAAAAAATGCAATGTTTGGACAATGTCTTAATTAATTGTAATTAAAAAAAATACATACTTGGATAAAACGATTTTTTTTAAACCACTATGGATTGGAAACTGAAATCACAATCAAATTCATTTTATTTTAGAACTGAGTTCCTTTTAGCAAGGTAACTTTATTGATACGTAATTTTCATTTTTAGTTAAAGAATCCCCTCCATTATCACTGACAGATTCTAGTGATGGAGGTGACAAAAGAATGTTCTACTTCTTATTGTAAGGAGTTATTTCATGATTACTCTAACAGGAGTAAAATCAAATATGGCTGCACTATAGAAGGAAGAAAAGTATTTAGAATAGACCATCAAAGTAATTTTAATAAATTCTTTTTTTACGAAAAACAGGATGCAAACACATATATTAACTGATTAAAATTGCATATTATTTTAAACGTTAAAAATATGTTGATGGGAGGAAAATAATTTGTTTACCTATGTAATTCCTAATTTAATTTAAATATACATATGGTTTATTTAACGATTTGTTAAATTTCAAATCAATTATGTCACTTATCAATTACGTGTTCATACTCACAAAACCTCGACCCCATTCTGTTATTATTCTTTACCTGTAACAAACAAATCCAATGTAAGCAACAGTATATGTTACAAAATACAATAAACTCTCATGAGGTTCCTTTAGAAAATAGCTTCGATTTTGAATCATTACAAATTTTAAGCCCATGGAACTTGAATAATCTAGACTTCACGACTCTTGTGTTGATGATTACAGTCATACGAAGAATAAACTAACTATTACTAAATACTCCTGTAACAGCAGACCTGCGTACTCAGTGAATTTTCATTATAACATTTATGTAGTGTTATTAAATTTTGTTTATAAATTGGTACGGTTTTAGAATACATTATTAGACCTTAAATACATGAATCTGTGTACCAAGTATAAACACAATTTTTATATAATTCGCGAGACATACATTTTTATCTTTTAGGTTAATATCTGAGCTCCATAAAACAACGTACATTTTTACTGCTGGACATAAAATAAAAAAAGTTGGCTATTGGAAAACTTTAGGCTGGTTACCCGATGCCTCATAAAATCAACAAACTATAATTTTTGTTACTGTCATCGATAAATTCCGTATTGCGTTAAGTGTGATAGACAAATAGTTCACATAATGTAGGCCTACATACATACGAGTGACTGTAAACACGATAACTCTCGTGAAAAATCTCACCTCGATGAAATTTTATGCAATAGTAGCAATAGCCTTGTTTCCTGTCGGAAATTTAAAAATACATTACTATAAGAATTATTATATTTTGAAAATCCGAAACTTTCCACTTAAAAGTTTTTGGCCACCGATCGGAGCTTTTGTTTGTTTCGTACTTGACAAAGCTCTCTGATTGGAGTTTATGTTTCCTTAAGTCGAATGGAACAGCCGACTTTTGGATCAACTAGTTGAAAAAGATCGTTTCAGCAGTTTCAAAATAAAGGTAATTTTAAATATAAATTACTTACAAGGAAAAATTTAGGAGTATTATTTAAAATTAAACTTACAAAGGTGTTTTCGATTTACTTTAATATTTTTAAAACGTAGTTATATCGTAAAGTGGACAGGAATGTATATACAGTCTAGGAATTTTATCTTCAAATTGATCAGAAAAACTTAAAACTACTTTTGTATTGTGGAACAAAGTAAACAAAAATTCAATATTTCACAAAAATCATATTTTTAGGAATTGGTGACCTATCCAGGTAATAAACCAGGTTATGGATGAGAAATTATGTGTATATAACTATTGTGGCACGATCTAGTAGTCTTGTTACTGACTAAGACTAAATTTTCCTCTAAATCACGATATTTTAAAACGAATAGGTGAAACCAAACATCGAGCCAACATATCACTACTAATGGTACGAAGAAAACATACTACTGTAATATGAATTAAAACATTTCGTTCACAAAATACCTTTTTATAGTAGGAACAAAAAAATATGAATAGCTTCAAGAAACTGAATACGAGAATGGAGAACAATTATTGTGGTATTAATTAGTTTTCAACTGACACTCCGTATTGAGAATAACAATGTTATTGTCTGCATAACACAAAACAAAGGAACAAAAGGGTGTATTGTGAACAAAATTTCATTTATTTGTTAAAATACAAACCAGTTTTATGAAAAATTATTTAAGGCTAGCAGTAAACTCGTCTTTACTACTAGTTGTTTGAGTTGAAAAATATACTTAGTATTGAGATTAAAGATTTAGCTGAAATCAAAATGAGTAAAAAACAAAACAAGAAAATATAAAGGAAAATTATATTTTCAGCATAATGGTTTGGTAATAATTTTAAATTAGATTAAATTTTAAAATGTGTATACAGGTTTAGTCTCTACTCACTATGTTAATTCTGCCTGTTGATCGTACTTACAAAAGGAATAAACAATTCATATAAGTCCATATCTTATCTTAACCGTTGGACGATAGAATGCAAACTATTTTAGTTATAAATGAGTAGGTTTTTTATGCAATTGGTCATAAGAGTAAGAAATATTTAGCTGGTTATATTAAGCCTTAAATTTCTTTGGAAAACTTCGGTAAAAATATTGTTTTAATAAAACCATTGTAAAAGGAGTTATTATTAAAGTAACATATGTAAAATTTGGCAAATTTAACATTCTTTCAAATGCTCTTACTTTCCATGTCGTAACTACAATAGTTTGCATTCAATTGTCAAACTAATGGAAAAGTCGTGAAATTTAAAAAAAAAATCACGAAATGCCCTATACGGTTAAGATCAGATATGGGCTTATATACATTTTTTGTTAATTTTTGTAAGTAAAATTACGGGTAAAATTAATGCAGTGAGTAGAGACTCACCCTGTATATTAAGCAAAATATGATTTGCACCAAGATAACATTTTTATATAGTATAGTTTTAAAATTGGGTTAAATTCACTAATCAATGTAAGTGAGCTAATATTGATTTTTTATGTTCAGCAGATTATTTTTGTTTCTGATTTAAATATTTGATTTCGACAAGTGCCGTCTGTATTGCACTGTTTACAGGGGGGACAGACCATTTCTGGAGAAACTTTACAGAAAGACAGACAGACAGAAATTGAGATAAGCTAAATTTAATCTTTTCTGGGGTATAAAATTTAAAAATAACCAAAAATATTATAATTATTCCAAGCTGCGTACAGACAAACTCAATTTATTTATATAGATTGGGTATTCAGGAATAGGAAAACCTGGATTCTTTTTGACATGGGTATGTCTTAGCCTCTAGGGGGAGTTTAAGATGGAAAATATGTAACAGGTTTCCATAGAAACTACTGTATTGAATTTTTAATATCAAACAATAATAACAGCTGTTCAGATGAACTGAAAATATTCCCTTTAGACATATCCATGACCTATTTCCCACAGGAAAATACAAACATTTTCATGTGGATTCCACACTATTGATTTGTAATATTTTGTAATTTTGAGCCATTATTTTTGAAACAATTGTTGGGTTCCACCGAGCTCAAGTGACAAACGGGTTCACTCTTCAACCTCACCAAACAAAGCCAACATTAATTAAATGGTTTTGTGCCTGGAATCACAACAAGGTCCAGGGTTCAACTGTCAGATCTCTCAAAGGACTAGCTTCTAATTAAACTATAACTCAATCAAATAATGCGATGTAATGCTGCTTCAATTATAAATTAATTTCCAATCTTCTTCATACATAATTCGTACAAAACTGATGTTGGACTTTTAAGTTTCTCGTTAGTTTGTTAAAGTCGATTTTATTTAAATGAAATGTAAATTGTTGACATTTTGTTTTTATGCTGGGGAATAATTTAAATAGCATATTTAGACTAATGACGATGCAGATGTCTTCGTATTTATCCAGCGGTACTACTATTATTTTGTCTTTTTACTATTTTAATAGTTTTATTATATGATCTGAAATGTAGCTTCACCAGTTTATCGTATATCGGACTAAAATACAATTTAGATTTAAACACACGCTTCAATAAGAGCTTTTTACGCATGCGTTTTTAAACACACGACGAAAAACAATACGACGTTGATCATAAATACATTGGAACGAGCGAGCGCATCTAACTTATTTCGATTTCGTCCAAAGCATGCCGTTTTTAAAACATCGGAAATTTAACGGAAACCCTTTAAAATACTCGGGGGTACAGTCAAATAACCGAATCGACAATTGAAAATGTGTTTTTTTGCGTCGGCGAATATTCAGCGATATTTTTTTGTATAATCGGCGATGTGACGGGTAGGATTCCGTTGGACAACCGATAATTTTTGCCTAATCGGCAATTTGACGGGTGTGTGCAAATGAAATCGCCTAACGACATATCACCCAACCGTCACATTTCCGATACAACAAAAATAAATCGGCGATTTGACAGGAGCACGACTGTCAGATCATGGTAACGAAAATTAACCAAATGGAAGATCTCCAATTCATTTATAATTCGGCAATCTGACGAGTATGCTTACGTCAGATTGTCGATATTTCGAATTTTCGAATCATCGGATTAACAATTTCATAAATTTATTTTGTAGAAATGGAACAAAAGTTTAGGGAAGTATATAGTCGTGAATATGCAGATGTTCGACAAAAACGTATGTACAACTTCAGTGCTGTCAACCTCCCGCGATAAAAAAACAAAAAGTTGAAAGACATTTGAAAGTATTTAAACAGTTTATCAGTACGTGTCGTACTAGTGAAATACATATAGTCATATAAGTACTATCCTTATGTTAGTCATTGTTACATTTGGCATGTTTTTGTCAAAATACAGATCTCCTTTTACATATTACTTAAAAGCAACCTTTCAACAACAGCAACCATGAACTAAATCTATTTTGGTATCAATGTCATCTCCATCATCAATCCTTTAATACCCACGAGGGAAAATTTGAAAAGCACGTAAACAGACGTAAAAATAATCTTTGGTTAGTTTTGATCGCACTCATGAGAAAACGAATTCTTAAAAGTGTATTAATGTATTCAAATTATTCCTCAGTGTTTGAAAAAAAGGTTTTCTTTTTGACATGGATATGTTCATAACTCAGAGGGGGTAATGGCAATCCGTCAGACCAAAATTTGAAACAGCTTAGTCCAGATTATGTAGTATTTTACAATATTTTAGCCTTTTTCGTTTACTTTCAGAATCAACTAAAAAAACTAGACAGTTTAGTACTTTGAAGTTTTGTTCTGTTTCCAATAGTTACCATATTAAAAAACTAAATACAGTACGTTGTATTTTGGGGCTCCACTGTTAATATTATGAAGGATAAGATATAATTAATGTATTACTTACTAACCTATATGTTTTATGAAACTTAGAATTTAGCATTATGTGGTTTGAATCCATACATTTATGCTAAAAATCATAGTTTATCAATTTGTTTATCATGGTAGCTAACCTGTATTCTCTTTTCCAATGTTAATCATATACAGAATAGAAAAACTTTTGGAATATGGTCAAAATAAAAATTGTTTTTGGTAAAAATGTCTACTTTCAGTATTCCTCACAGCAGCAGACCTGCATACTCTTTCTCATGTTAATCTCATGGATAGAAGAAAATTCTCTTTTATATAACGGATAATGATCAAACCTATTTTATATTACTATTAATTTAATTTGGGAATTTGCTGTGTATGCAGGCCTGCTGCGATGGGGGTTATCATCTGAAAGATGTAACGGGAATACAGTATTTTGTAATGAATAAAATATCAAAATGATTACAATAAATTTCAAGGTTAAGAATAGCTCGTCTGCATTACAGCGAACCTGGTAAAATGCCATTAGATGCTATCATGATCACGAAGGATGAGTCAGAGCTCGAAGGGTCGCATGACCTTGACCCCTGTGTAGCTTTGACCTTGACCTTGGCGTTATCAATGTGAACACACAATCGATACTGACGGGGTAATTGGGGTTACGAAGGCTCACCCTTGGATGAGTTAATAGGACATCCTGTATATTCAAGGTCAATCGATCTGGAGGTACTTCAAAAGAAGCTAACCAAGTGAATTTTAATTTTTTTCTAAAATTAAGTAAAATATAGATTGGTAATTGTTTATAAAAACTGCCTGGACTACAATGTCTTTCATACCTCAACTAATAACTATCTGGTACCTAAAGATGATAAAACAAGTAATATTAAGGCTCGCTCAGCCTAAACTGTATAGTTAACTATAAACACAAACACACAATTGTATGGAAATAACATTGTTCTCGTGCAACTCAATCCATCATGGTCCTAACGAAAACTATAACGTTAAAAATTTCCACGAAAGAGTTTTAATGACCCTTTGTTTGATAACGAAAATGCAAAATAATAACCAACTTTACATCCGCATCTACGCCACAATATAACAAAGGTCATTCCAGTGTGTTTACACCTATAAAACAATGCACTTAACTATTCGACGAGTTGAAATTTCAATTAAAACTTTAGAGCGGAGATCTTGTTTTGACCCTTCGCGGGACAGATGTTTAATTAATTTTGACTTTGTCGAGGACAGAAGTTGGCGAATTTGAGTGGAGGGTTGTTTCCATTATTGTAGTGGAACTGTAAGTGGTTTATAGAACAACCTCAACAATCGAAAGTCGATCAAGATTGGATTTTAAGTCTAACAATACAGATTATGCTGTTAAAAAACGTCTTGGGAGAAAACGTAAATTAGCTAAATTAATTTAGTCCGCACTATTGAATAGTAGGTTAAAACGCAAAGACCATCCTCATAACTAGACCAATTTGTAATTTAGAGACCGTGGTTCGGATTCCACGTTAAACTGTAGGTCCATTAGTTGTCATTGGCTGTTAGTCCTGTCTGTGGAACATGTCAGCCTTAGTCAGTAACTACAAGATCGCGCCACAATCATCTTACACTCAATCCTCATTCATACTTGGCTTAAAATACCTACATTGTAGTATGGTTACCATTTCAATGATCTGATTGGATTAGAATAGCCTAAAGATGAAGATGGAAGTTAAAAAATCATGAATAATAAGAGTTATGGATGAATGAGGTTTTTGTAGCTTTGTCACTGAAAAAGATGAACTGATTAACGTTTTATAGTTTTTATTATTAATTTATAGACTTGCTAGCAGTTCTACGTCGGACCTTTATACTTGCTGTATGAGTGTTAATATATAAATCGGGAATAGTAAACAAAATAAACACAAAACAGTTTCAAATTTGTTACAAATTTTTATAGTTGATCATGATGGTGTCATAAGCAATATGTAAGACATCGAAATAACAATTTCAACGAATAGTATTAAAATAGGTTAAAATCGACGATCAACGTACAGAAATTAATATTGATTTTAATTTGATAGTTGATTACTTATTTTATTGTTAAGTCCCTTTTATAGATCACATTTTTAGTTACGAAAATGGTTTAAAGTACACAAAATAATTTTCAAATGGTTTAGAATAGTTAACAAATGTATTTTACACGTTACAAAAAGTGAGGTAGATAAGACAGCACTTTAGAAAAGACCAATATCAGATTTTTTAAAGTATAAAACGTGAAAATAACCCAAATTTATTCCAAGTAATGACAGACAAAACTATTATCTCTATATATAAAAATGAATGAATGTATATGTATGTCCTTTATGCGTTGCCAAACTACTCATCCGATCGCCATGGAATTTTAGGAAGTTTCTCTATATGTTCCCGGGAAGGCTTTAGTGAATTTGTTTTCGAAAACTCCAAGTTTCCATTTTATGGCGTTTTAAATTTCTAATGTTAACCTT
Organism: Nephotettix cincticeps; assembly: GCA_023375725.1. NCBI lineage: Eukaryota > Metazoa > Arthropoda > Insecta > Hemiptera > Cicadellidae > Nephotettix > Nephotettix cincticeps. Next base: position 150,454,686 of record CM041786.1, read on the forward strand.
ATGGAGACTTGGTTTGTTTACAAAATGTTCTACAATCAAAACATTTGATTTCTCAAGCTACAGCTGTTGGTTTACTTTTCATTAGCAATATGCTTTACAATCCAATACCATCAAAATTCATTAATTTAAAACTATGAAGTAAATATGCTGTACAAAATGAACAGCTTTATTCGCCATGTTAATAGTTTACGGTTTTGGGGATTATGTATTTATATGTTTTTATTTTCTGTCTGATTAAAAGTCAAGTGTTTACATATTGGCCAAACAAAAGAATAATACAATGTTGATATATATTACGTTTATTATAATAATCAGCTGTTGTATATCTTTCCCATAAAAGCCATACTACAGTTTGGTTTGGTTTGGGTTTGGGTTGGATTTGAAAATTGTGAATTAATCCACTCAGATTTATTTGTTTTATGGGAATGTTATTAATATATCTTATCGTTTCAGTATTGTTATTCACTATGCCGCGACCCAGAATATCTACACAACGAAGCTGCAATGCTATTCGACTTCAGAGCATGGTCAATCATAAAGGTAACATGTATTTACTGTTAGGTATAACGAAGTACGCCGGACAGCTAGTTTTATAGTTTTATTTATACAAAAAAATGACAGCTGAGTCCAGAATCATACAGTTGCATGTAACTGATCTGTCTAGTGTGTAGTTTTAAATTGTTCACAGATGCGTTTAACGTTTTGTTAAATTTATAAGGACCTAGGTTAATTTACTATATGAATAAAAAACATAAATCAGAACACATTCCTCACATAGCTTAAATAATTAAGCGTATATTAAATTATATTTAAGTAGATCAAGCAATAATTTTCAAAATTCCAAAAAGACTAGAATAATTTTAAATAAAAAACATAGCAAGGCAACGAAACAATATTGTGACCTTCAATAATATAATATGACAGTGAAAAAGTTCATTAACAGTTAAAATAATTTATTTATCTAAAAAAGATTAACATTTAGTTTCAGTTTTGTTTTACCATAAACCTCTGTACGGTTTATGTTCGTTTTTATCCTTCAAAGCTCAGCTGTGTGACCCATCACATTTTGCAACAAATTATTTAATCCTTTGTTTTTGTTAATGCTTTTGTAACCAAAGTTAAAATTACTTTCTCAATTTCGCTTAAAGGTATCTCGCGCTGGCTTTAAGTTTATTAAATTCGCATCGGTATTTATAAATTTATATTCTACTGTGAGCACCAAACGTATTAAATTGTCTTTAACATTTACATAAGCTGAAAAATAATTTCAGTTGAATATTTAATTTACAGTACACAATTTGACGTGTATATTTAGCATCTTCTAATTTAGAATCGGTTACTTTTCATTTCTGAATGGTCAAATATGTTCAGTGAGTAAAAAACAAAAAAGTTTAACCTCTTTAAATTAAATTACTTGATTGCTATATTTTAAACAAGGTAAATCGAGGGAAATTCTACGATTGTGGAATGTAATAAAACTATATAGGGAGGACAAAGAAGAAAAATACAACAATTTCGGATAGAGATGTTCTTACTGTGAAAGAAAAATGTGCGGGAAGAGAAATAGCCGTTCCAATGAAAAGCTCAGATTCCCTGGACCATTTGTCAACCCCCAGCATCCACTTCTGCGGAGAATATTTCGTTTTAATCTTCAAACCCACAAAATAAGACGGTTGACCTTATTAGAACTTATCAATTGATAAAACAATTCCTTCTAGTGAATTTTATATTGGTAAAAATCTAATACCGTGGGTTCCATGGCGAGACCTAGGCCCGGGACCATGTTACTTTTTGTTTTGAGGTGCCTTAAGACAAAAAAATAGTCTTGAAAAATTATGTATGTGTGTGTGAGACCATGAACACGATAGTCCTCGTAAAAAAGTCCGATTGAGACCAAATTTGTAAGAGATGTGTATTCTTACATTTACTTGAACGATTTCTTAATCCAGATATATTATCGAAACTACCTGTTTTGATTAATCGTCTCGAGTTAAAAAGCCAGCACGGCTGAAACACCTAGGCAGTAAACCGCCCCTTCCAACGAATGAATGAACGGGTATTTGGGGAGGGGGTTGTATCACAAAAATGGGGATTTTGCGTTTTAATATGTTATTTTTAACTATTTTTTTCCTTTAAAGTCAGTTCAAAAAATACACATACCAAATACTTATATGCTTTATCGGGCACCAATACCAGTCGGTGGCGACGTCCTGTAATCCAGCTACTTGGAGGTCACGAATTGTGGATAGTTGTGAGAGATGGTCGGTGGATGTAGTGTTCTCTTGTGTGGATTAACGTCCGCACTATTCAATACTACGTTAATCCACAAAGACCATCCTCATAATTAGACCAATTCGTAATTCAAAGGCCGTGGTTCGGATTCCATGTTAAACTGTAGGTCCCTTAGTTGCCATCGGCTGTTGGGCTATTAATTAACAGTCCTGTCTAAGGAACATGTCAGCCTTAGTCAGTAACAAGACTACAAGATCGCGCCACAATCATCCTACATTCATTCCTCATTCATACTTGGCTTAAAATACCTACCTGGGTAGGTCGCCATTTCAGTTAAAAGTATAAAGTATAAAAGTCACTTTCCGGACAAGTGACAAAATATTTTTTTACGTAGAGTGGACAGATCCTTTTATTGACTGTTGTTAAACTATGAACTGTTCTCGAAATAACCAATGGTTTGAAGAATATTCGGGAAGTTGAACTTCTCAAAGATACAGGAACTAAAAGTTCCAATGGACAAAAGGAATGTTGGTTGTTAGCCGAACTTACAAAGAGGCAACAACAAGAGTTGGTGAAGAGTTACTTCATCGCTGACACATAATCTCCTTTCTTCTTCTTATTTTCACCAATAGTTTGCACTTCTTTGTATACGGTTTTACTAGGTTGATGTTGACTGGGATGACTCTGGTATCCTGTACTCCAGCAACTTGGAAGTCACGAATTATGAATAGGATGACCTGTGGATGAGAAATTATCTGGTGTGGAATAACCCCCGAGCTATTGAATACTACGTTCATCCTCAAAGACCATAATTGGTTTGAAATTCAGACACAAAATTGTGGTTGGGATCCTACGTTAAACTGTAAATCTCTTAGATACTTCTGGCTGTTGGGCTATTAATTAACAGTCATCGCTAAGGAATATGTCAGTCTTAGTCAGTAACAAGATCGCGCCAAAACAATCTCGCACATATTTCCCATTCATACTTGGCTTAAAACACCTACCTGGATAGGTTGCTATTTCCGTCAAAAAAATTAAAGTCTCCCTGTCGTTGTAAGACAGAACTAGTACCGTATTTCGATTCAAAACTGTAAATACAAACTGAACGATTTTGGTTAACAATTTAGAGTATTCTATATAAAAAGCTTAAGGCTATTCAATATTAAGAGAAAGATACAAAAAACTACTAAATAGGAGTATTAAAGTGTTCGAAATTGGTTAAACATTTCCTATTTGATTTCTTTATTGGCCGTTTCGTTCTAGCCCCAAAGTTCCTAAATATAAGTTTAGAGTATATAATTTAATTTTTTTTATTTAAAATTTCAGCTGATGGCAACTAATGGAGCTACAGTTTAACGTAGAATCCTAACCACGGCCTCTGAACGTAGGATTAACGTAGTATTCAATAGTGCGGACGTTAATCCACACAAGAGAACACTACATCCACCGACCATCTCTCACAACTATCCACAATTCGTGACCTCCAAGTAGCTGGATTACAGGACGTGGTTACCTTCCGAGTCTAAAAAAATCTCTAATTGCAAAACTTAGAATGAATAGTGTAAGTTATGGGGGGCTAAATATGAAGGTATGCTAAATTGGAATACTTTAGGTACTAGAATTAAGAAATAATTACACGAAAAGAACGTTTTAAAAGATCTAACGATTGGTATCCAAGAAACCTACAGTTAAACATGGGATTGAAACCAAAAAGTCGTCTCTGAATTACGAACGAGTCTAATTACTATTTCTTTACTGAAATGGCAACCTACCTAGGTAGGGGAGTTGAAGGGTCCTATCTCGCCTATGTTAAAATGGTATTTTTAGGAACATATTCAATAGTGCGGACGTTAATCTCACAAGAGAACACTACATCACCGACCATCTCTCACAACTATCCACAATTCGTGACCTCCAGTATTACAGGTTACTATATGTTACCTTCCGAGTCTAAAATATCTCTAATTGCAAAACTTAGAATGAAGTGTAAGTTATGGGGGCTAAATATGAAGGTATGCTAAATTGGAATACTTTAGGTACTATTAGAAATAAGTACATCGTTTTAAAAGATGTAACAGATCTAAGAAAACACTTAAACTTTCTGAAAAAAAGTCTTAATAAAACGATTTAGTTACTATTATTTTTAGCTAAAAAAAACCTACCTGGTGAATGGAAGCGGCCTATTCTCGCCAAAAAATGGTAATTATTTGAGCGATGGTTAACGTCTTTTAGAGTATTTACTTATTATAAATTATTATTAGCCTGTTTCAACTGATTTTGTTATAAAAAAAGAGGATTGAAAAGCAAAAGAGAAATTTATTTACTAATATTTTGTTACTAGAAGCAATACAACGAATGTTTTCTATAAAACACGAGAAGATTTTGGAAATATTTTTCTGCTTTTATTTCGCACGCTTTTAAGTTACCCTAAGTTTTTACAAATTGTTTAGTAACCTGATAATTTTGCATTTATTTAATTCATAAAATAAATATAATGCAACCTCTATATTGTTCCCCGCAGTCTTCAATCAAGAACTGTCAAACGGTTATAAACAGCTGTTTCGATTTGTATTGTTTACATTTGATTCTCCATAAGCGTAATGTTAAATTTTTAGATTTTAAACTTAATATTACAAGAAAACACGAATTTTCCACAATTTGACCTCCAAGTAGCTTATTTTCTACAAATTAGTTATTTCCAAAATTTAAAGAATATCGGTCGTTTTCGAGGGCTATAATATTTTTATAATATAATATAAAAAACTTTAGGTACTATAATTAAGTAATAATTACACGAAAAGAACGTTTTAAAAGATCCAACGATTGGCATCTAAGAAACCTACAGTTAAACATGGGATTGAAACCAAAAAGTCGTCTCTGAATTACGACCGAGTTTAGTTACTATTTCCTTACTGAAATGGCAACCTACCTAGGTAGGGGAGTTGAAGGGTCCTATCTCGCCTATGTTAAAATGGTATTTTTAGGAACATATATCTCAGAAACCATAGCAACTATGACTTTGAAATTTTTTGTGCCTGTTTAGTGTATGTTGGTAATAAAAACAGACTATTATTGGGGCCATATATAATATTTTAAAATTTTTTTCTATTTTTATTTAAAATAGTAAATTTTTTCATGTTTATTTTATGTTTTTATTTTATATAATTTTTTCATGTAAAGATTTTTTTACGATAATAGTCTATATTGTTCATTACACATATATGAACATCCTGTACAAATTTGGTTGCAGTATCTCAACTGGATCCTGAGAAATATGTTCCTAAAGTTAAAAAAATCAAGTTTTCGGTAACGGCAGAAAACAAGAAAACTTCAGCTGATTTCGGGATTTTTTTTAGGTTTACTATTACTATTTGGATTATCTCATAGGCAAACAGCAGTGAGATTAAAATCAGTGTGACCAACATTGATTTTTCACTATACTGAACTCCTTATATTTATTATGTACTATAACAAATAAGCTATAATACATAAATAATTACAACATCAAGTGGCGTTGCTACGAAACTGACCACAAAAAGGGTATGTAGACTATTTTTTAAAATAATATAAAACATCCTTATAAAATAGTTTATTGACAATGTTTGGTATCAAAATGTGCAGAAATGTGTAGAGAATACATTTCAACAACAAACCAAAAATGTCAAATTTTTACCCTGAGGACCCTTCAACTCCCCTTAAGTCAAAGTATGAATGAGAAATGAGTGCGCGAATATTGTGGCTCGATCTTGTAGTCGTGTTACTGACTAAGGCTGACTTACATGTTCCTTAGACATGACTTTTAATTAATAGACCAATAACGTAAAGCACATGCAGTTTAAAGAGGGATCATAACTACAATTTCCTTCTCAATTACGATTTTATCTAATTTTGAGGATTTTATTTTTAGGTGAACATAGTGAGTTATTTAGTTAGTAAAATACCTGTCCAGGTATTTTAAGCCTAGTATAAATGAGGATTGAGTGTAGGATGATTGTGGCGCGATCTTGTAGTCTTGTTACTGACTAAGGCTGATATGTTCTTAAGATATAACTGTTAATTTATAGCCCAACAGCAAATGATTTACTATAAAGTGAAGTCATAGCCACTGCCTCTGAATTATGAACTTGCCCAAATATGAGAATGGTATTTGCGGATGGACTTAGTATTCAATAGTGCGGACGTTACTACGCACCAGAGAATATCTCAACCACCACCCATCACTCACAACTATCTACAATTCGAGACCTCTAAGTAGCTGGATTACAGGGCACACCACCGTCCCAGTAAGTATTCAATAGTAAGGAATTCAATAGTAATCAATAGTTAATCCACACCAAGGAATATCACATCCACCCGTCATCGTTGATAATCCACAATTAGTGACCTCCATCTAACTTGATTACATGTCTTGGTATGTATGCATTTCTACTGTAGAGTAGGAATCAAAGAGGACCTAAAGGAGCCACGCCAAGACCGGCTGACCTTGCCTCTCGCGCAGGTTGTGACGAGTACCGCCTCCGCGCGAATTACCAGCGGTGATATTCGGAATCAACAAAAGAGCTCCAGCGCTCGCGTGGAAGCGGTCCAAGGTCCAAGGACGGGTCTTTCCCACAGGTGATTAACATAATGCGCCCCGCAGGCTCGGGCGGAGGCCCATTACTGACTCACTGCAGCTTCCAGAGCACCCCCCTGGGTCTCGGGGCACGCCCCGACGCCGGAGAGAGGCTGTGACAAAAAAGTCACCTTTGTTGAGGTTTCTTTTAGTAACCTATGAAACTAAATTATTTTATCACTGGAATTTGGAGAGGTAAAATCTAAATACATAATAAACCCTTAACTAACCAATGTTAGCATGACAAAACATTTTTGGGTGTCTTGGACTCCGGTGCAAGAGGTCACGGGTTCTCGATATGCAAATTCGGGTTTGGACCGTTTTCCCAAAAAGCGTTTGTTACAAAATGCCTCTAGCATAGAATAAACACCATTGACTTTTAAAAAACCTTAAAATGGCTTTTCAATTTACCTAACGTAGAATTTTGTTGCCCCGTTAATGAGGATTTGAAGTGGAGAATCCAAATCAGTAGAGAACTGCAAAGTTGAATAGACAAAGACTTTGTTGTGAAAACCAAAAGTAAAAGATGAACTTTCAAACAGTTTTCATTGTTTTCTAATTGAGAATTGTGCGTCCAAATGGAGAAACTCATTTGTTGTCGCCTTCACTTGAAACATGTAGGAACGGAACCAATTTGACATTAAAAGAGTTGTATTAAGATCAAAATCAAGACTAAAATGGGCAGGTACTGTGTCGAGAAAGCGGTATCAAAATTGACACCAAGAGGGAAGCAACCGTTGGGACTGAGAAGGACCAAGTCGACAAACACATTAGAAGTTAGTTATTTGCAAGATCGAGAGAAATATCGGGGTATTATTGTTGAGGCCAAAAACCTACAGGAACCATGGAGTGTTCTGTAATCCAGCTACTTGGAAGTCACGAATGGTGGATTTGTGAACGATGGTTGGTGGTTGTAGTGTTCTCTTGAGTGTCTAAGAAACATGTCAGCCTTTGTCAGTAACACGACTACAAGATCGCACCATAATCATCTTACACTTATTTATCATTCATACTTAGGTTAAAATACCTACCTTGGTAGGTCACCATTTCACTAACTAGATAACAAACCTAAGGAGGTTTGACTGAACTTACAGATAATGTATAATTTTAGGAGCGGAAATCAATTATTTAAGAGGTGTGATTTTCACTTTTAAACTTTCTTCCAGTAAATATCCTTGGGTTCAAAAAAGCCTTTATTAACTTTTTACAGAGTGAACTTTATCATTACTTAATGGCTGAATTGAAATGTAACCCCATTGCTTTTTTCTAAGGGTAATCCTTTTTTCATTTGGTCTTTATGGTTTTATTACTTATTTATATAAAAGTCTAGCCAAAGCACACGGTTTCTCACGGGTAAAAAGGGCTGAGAGGTGTACTCGTACATTTTAATTACTGTTAATTAATTTTATATTTTTGACAAAATTACAAAACACGAGTATCTAAAATATGAAATTGTAACACTTGTCAAATATTGGGCAAGAATAAAGATTAATGTAATAGAGGCAGGTATCAAGAGAAAAATTATAATCTACTATACCATTATTTCGAATTAAATAGTTCGATCACTGATTTCGAGAACTTTATTTCTTCTTCTTCTTCCCATTTAAACCTAAAACGAAGCTCTTCCTTCTTCCAGAGCTGCCAAATTTTAATGTTCACAGCTGTTGACATTCAAGTAATTTTATGCTTTTATTATTTGAAAATGTAAACATTAAAACAAGAAACCACCTCTTCTTTATAATATTATAGATGACGTCAGGTAGATCACGAAACGTCGTGAAACTTTGTTTTACATAAAATCGTAATGGAAAATGTCCGCAATAAACATCTAAATAACATGTACACTAATCACTCTAAAAACCTCTATCGATGGGTGGTAGATACATAATAATTTTACAAAAAAAATTCATGACCTAAATGAATTTTAGATTTAATTAAGCATTAAATAATAGCTGTATAAATTTTTTTAAATCCAATATTCTGTAAACTATAGTGAATAGTTTAATTATAGTGGATGCATCGTAAAATGCATGAAGACGAGAATGTCATTGCCGAGCGCCGTAGATAAAATGATCGGCAATTTACATACATCGTTCGTATTGCGTTTTCCTCTTTGCAGGCGCTATTGCTGATTTACGAATAAAGTTTAGGTAACGAATTTCTGTAATTATTTTAATGTTTTATGATATTGAACGATAACTGTTATAATGACGTCTATAGCCTCACGCCAGGCGTCGTGAACTATGAACTAGTGTTTAATTCAGGGTTGCCTCACAACAATCGTTGTAGCCTCGCAAAAGTGACATCAGCTGCCCCTAGCCTCACACTGTGCGTTGTGAAACTTTAGTTACTTAGTAAAATGGCAACCTACCCAGGTAGGTATTTAAAACCAAGTACGACTGAGAAATGTGTTAGATGATTATGACACGATATTAAAGTCTTGTTACTGACTAAGGCTGACGTGTTCCTTAGACAGAACTGTTAATTAATAGCTTAACAGTTAATGACACATTTAAGGGACGTACAGTTTCACATGGAGTCCGAACCACTGTCTCTAAATTACAAACTGGTCTAATTATGGGGATGGTCTTTGCGGATTAACGTAGTATTCAACAGTGCGGGCATTAATCGACACAAGAGAACACTACACCCACTGACCATCGCTCACAACTATCCACAATTCGTGACCAATAATCAGCTGGATTAAAGGACACGCCACGGTCTATACTCTGTGTTTACTTCCACAAAGTATCGTACGATTCACAACGACAGTTGTAGCCGCGCAGACCGTGACGGCGTCAGCTGCCCCTAGCCTCACGCCGGGCGCCGTGAACTATGAACAGGAATGTGGCGGAACGTCCGGCCTCTCACTTCTCCATCACTAGCCTCTCTCTCAGCCAATCTCAACACTCATTATCGCTTACGAGACCATCATACTTTATGACGGACGCCTGTGATTGGTGCATTCAGTCGCACTTAATATCTGCGGCTATATCACGTTCCTAACAAACTAAGTTCCCATGTTCTAAGTCCCATAAATTCGATAATCGATCATAATCCTTAGACACTACGGGTTGTTGGTACATCCCAAAGTATGTAGAAAGGTAAACTTAATTTATCCTGTTTTATTTATACATTAGAGACATTACGGTCTTTGACATGGATATGTGTCTCAGCTCTGAGAGGTGTCTCGACCAAAATTTGAAACATTGACGTCATTTGGTTAGTGATGTCATTGATTGGTTATAAACATAGCTGTTTAGATGAACTGAAAACATTTCCTTTAGACAGCCATGATCTAACCTATTTCCCACAATGAAGTAAATGGCCTACAATATTTATTAGCAAAATGTATTATGGAAAAATGAGCTATTCAATTGACCCGCATGGCGACAGCCAAGTCTGGGACTATGATAATATGATACAGGTTCATACCTTAACCTCCTAAACACGTTCTGGGTCTTTCAAAATTGCATATATTTATGTGTTGATGCGATAACGGCCGCATCTATTGTCAAATTACTGTATTATTCAATTCGGAGGTTTTCCTTTCCGCAATATATTGGACAAGTTCGTTGGGAAACGCGATTCATCTAAAAAACACACAATTTAATATTTTTATCTACAAAATCTGCTTTGTTAGTCCATCTAGTTACGTTTTATCAATACACCTATATAAACTCAAAACCTAATGTTTGTTATGACAGCAAACCTAAGTATTCATTGACCATGGAATTCTTACGGAGAATAGATAAATTCGTATAACTCGCTTAGTTATTGATATAATTTGATAAAATGCTGTATGTGTTTTTAATTAGTGAACAGCCTTAGTATAAGCACATTACTATGTAAAACAACTCTTATTGCAGAAACCCTGCAAACTCAGTACTATTCAATTATGATGGGAATAATATAAGCTCTGGAAAATTCATTGCCACTGTCCATTATGTTTAGGTAAGTGTTACAAAGTTTACCTCACTCAGAAAATTATAGTTGTAATACCACAAAAATTGTGTGTTACCGAATATTTCACCCTATCTATTGGTGTACGACGTGTTTCCGGATATTTCCCATGCGATTCTTATGGAAATAATTTTGTCCCACGAGGGACGTAAAGTTCTGCTTTGAGTCCCATGGTACTACTAAAAAAGTCAGAAAGTCCTGTGGGATGAAATGTATTAACCCTACTGTAGTAATCTATTCTAGTGAGTTAAATACGGCTTTAAATAGTAGGTAGAGGAAAAAAGGTTTTTGTTACAATTTATTAATTTGGTGTAGTACATCAAACAATATTGTTTGTCACCGCTCAATGATTTATATTGAGATCATTAGTCAACTGCTATTTTGAATTAATGATTCTTTAGGGTTTTTTTAAAATAGCCTGGAAATGAATGTTTGCGGAGGAAATTCGGGAATTTGATTCGTACTTTTCCTGTGCGTGAGTAGATTTGGGCTGGCCCGACAGGATAATACCGTCAAACCACGCGAGGTTCTTGACTCTTCAATCGATACATTCACTATACAATCTACAATTCGTTGGCGTATCTCTAACATCTGTATTAATACAATAAGAGTTTGTTCTGTACACCAATTTAAATAACCACATTAGTTTTTATTTTACGTTTTATACTCTTATGGATCTTCTTCCAGCTAAAAATGTATTCCTCCAAATTATTTTTTATGTCACATTATATTATTATTTAGTATTTTCAAACTGTTACATATACTACATCATATTCAAAAAATATTTGTTTTATTTAGATTCTTAAAATGTGTTACACGCTCAAATAGTGCCCTGGGAGGATGTCCTATATAGCGTTCTATATAATTATGTCCTGATAATTATAACACATCTAAGGGACTTACAGTTTAACATGGAGTCAGAACCACTGCCTCTGAACTACGAACTAGTATAATTATGAGGATGGTATTTGTGGATAAACTTAGTATTCAATAGTGCGGACGTTAATCCACACAAAATAACACCACATCCACCGACCATCACAACAATTCGTGACCTCCAAGTAGCTGGATTACAGGACACACCACGTCGTTTATCTGGGGTGAACCAGTTCTTTAGTTATCAATTTTAGTTTAATAACGTCGTCAAAATGTTAGATAAAATTACCAATCCATCTACTGGTTCAGAACAGTATTCGGCGGAACAATATTCGAGCAGATGAACGTCCACGTGTTCAGGCGTGTTATTTTGTTCAAGACGTTGACCAACCGGTTCATGACAAAGGCTGCGTAGGCCGGTCTCCAAACCGGTTAGGTTCGACAACTGAATTGATTAAGAATTAATTTTACTCTCACTTTCCTTGACCTGTTTCTGTCTATGGATAGAACTATCGTATCGGCATTTCTGTCATTAGTCAGTTATATAATACACAGTATTAAAATATTTGATAAAAAGAAAATCAATTGATGACTATAAAACTAATGTTTACCTATTACAATGCTACGAGACACTATAGAGATGTAAAATTATGTGATAGCTTTAGCAGTAAAAAACTGTTGGTTAGATTTTCCAGACTAAGGCCCGATTTCACAAAAATCACGCTAATCTAAGATTAATTAATCTTAGATTAGAACTGACTCATGATTTGAATCCACCGTTAAGGAAATCCTATTTCACCAACAAAAACTAACGCTAGATTCTTAAAACGAGAGATTAGAGTCAATCGAGGTGGCAGTGTCATAAAACCGAGCTGAGCTTTGAAGAACCAAACATAACCCCAAAAAATAGTTTCCGTTTTCGGCGTTGCCATATCTTTATTCATTAATAACGTTATTATAATATAATTCTTGTGCTATTATATAATTACTAAGCTTAGTTATATTATATTGATGATTGCGAGGGAGATAAATTCAAGAGATTAGTAAAATTTCTTCACGCCGGATCAAAAACACGTGCAATAAAGAGGAATCGATCTCATGACCTACGTTGCGAAATTTTCTACCACCTGAGCTATTAAGGCTTACGATTATAAAATGTTTGTATTAACTTAGTTGTCTGTAGGGAACTCAAGTTCATCATTGATGGTTTGCAAAACTGTACGTTTTGCTAGTCTATATTTAGTAACAAAATTAGTATCGTACAAATTATGGAAATCACCAACTCTTTCCCTTATTCCTCTAGGTCTACGAAGACCATTCGTTAATATCACTTTCAAATGCTAGTTTGCACGATCTTCCCCTAGCATTGGTCTTTTCCATGAAAACTTAAAATCAAAATCTAATGTAATAATAAAATATACAGTTTAAAACACAATTTATATTTTAATATTAAACTACAAATTGTCTTTAGTACCATCCATTTTCTTCTTGATCCATTTTCTTCTTGCATTTTTAATTAACCAGCTGATTTTTTGTCAATAATACTAATCGATTATCGCTTTCAATACTATCGAATAATTATCATTGACATGCGTGCATTTTCTACATTGTTATGATGAAAAGTTATTGTCGAGGTCATCAGCTGACTGCTTCTCCCTAGGGTGGAAAATGATTGCGTTCTAAACTTTTTTCGCACAAGTATGAATGATTACGTTCTACCCGTAAGGAATGTTGAACTATTTTTGCAAAAGTATGAAGAAAAATTTTGGACGTCAAACTAAAACAAGTAATAGTTTTACCCTTGCACACTTTTCTTGTTTGAGCTAACGTTTGTATTGAATTTTTATTGGTCAGTGAGGAAATTAAATGATGTTTTAAATAATTAGCTTTCAGTTAAAATTTCTTCTAAAAGCTTTAAAAAATCCCTGATAATTGACAACGAGACTTTTTACGAGTGCAGAGTCGGGAAATCAGGGGGAGAGAGAGAGAGAGAGAGAGAGAGAGAAGCTTCGTCAGACTGTTATACATATTAATGGTTTGTTAATTTGTGAAGACTCTCAGACGTTTTAATTGTTCTCCAAATGAAATCGAGATTTGTCTGCAGCAATATCCATTAGTTTGTAAAATAAATCTTAATTATTGCTTAGTTGTATAAAATACGATTCTCTCACGAAAACATTGGGGCAGGAAACTGTTTGGTGAAGTCGTTAAGAATAAAACAAAATTCTTAATCGGACTTAACGAGCGAACCGGTGAATAACTTTAAATTAAATGGGGATTCAACTTATCTTCAACAGTTAACTTCCGCTTTGGTTGGTCACCGAAATCACCCAAAATGTTTTTGGTGAGAGGATGAAAGGATTCCCATGTGACCTTATGACATGATCCACTGGTGATTGTCAACCATTAATTTGCTCACCATTAATTTATGTCGTTGATAGAGCTCTGCTACTTTCAATCGAGACCCCAGAAGATCTAGTAGTGAACACCAGCAAAACGAAGCAATTGACTTTTTGCAACGAACATGACGATATAGAAACATAGTCCGATGTAGGAAAAGAAGACTACGCCCAGTTCTTTGGAAATGATGGGCAAATGTCATGCAGCATAGACATTAAAAGGCGACCTGTTCAAGTATTTTAAGCCAAGAATGAATGAAAAAAGTGTAAGATGATTGTGGCGCGAACATGTAGTCTTTTTACTAACTATGGCTGACATGTTCTTTAAAACATGTTCTATTAAAAATGTCATATTTTAGGGACGTACAGTTTAACGTGTAGTTCGAACTACTGTCTCCGAGTCGCGAACTGGTCTAATTACGAGGATGGTATTTGTGGATGGAATTAATATTCAATAACGCGGACGTTAATCCACACAGGAGAATGCAATATCCACTAACAATTGCTCACAATTATCCAAAATTCGTGACCTACAAGTAGCTGAATTACAGGATATCAACATGTATCCTTTCTGACGCTTATAAATCACAGTGAAGCATTCACCACGCTCATCTGACCTACGGTGTTGCAGTTTGAGATGAACTACTGCGGGCATCTTAAAACGTATAATCCTCATGCGGAAAGGGCAATTCGCCCCATTAATGGCCTCGACAAGAGATAAAGATGCAGATAAGCGTTTGCAGAACTGAACATACTGACTGTATAGGGATATGGATGGGAAGCTCTTCTGAAGGAATCAGATATCCATTGCCATAACACCAGGTATGTATAAAGGAACCAGCTGTGCCCCTTTCACCATTTGAAAGGCTGCCTCCATAGAGCGGTAGAAAGTTCTGCAAAAAACTCTCAGAAGACATCAGGCGCCAAACCGGGAAATTGAAGACCACCCTCACCAACTAGCTAGCAAAGAATCTCTTCAACTCGCTAGATGAGTTCTTGGCATGGAGAACCCCCATTCTCGTACATTGGCATTAATTTAAAAGTATTATGTTGTATTTATTTTGACTCCAATTTTGTAGAAGCAATCCAATTTTTTCGTCAACCTTTATCTTTTGAAAAACTAGATTAACTTGAATAAAAAATTATATTTAATTATCAATCAACGTATCAAACAAACATAATCGGCACGATATATTTTTATATACTATATTAATTTCTACGCAATCGATTATTCCCCCATAATTTCCCACTTTTCAATGATTTCTTTTTTTATCGAAACTAACTAGAAAGTTTTAGTTATAGATCTCGTGAAGTTCTTACGAGTATTGGTGAGGGATTAGAAGTAAGGACAGACATAGATTGTCAACAGTAAAGAATACCAACAAATCTCGAGAACTCAAGAAATGCGGGTAATTCCGAGGACAAAAGTTGAGAAGAACTGCGCCATTGTGAGGCTTGGAGAGCAAACCAGATTCTTTTCATTCTTTACTTGGTTGAGAACCGATTGGTTTCTTTGGTTGTTTATTAAAGGTGGAAAATTTGAAATGCGAATCTTCTTGAATGTAGGAATACTATTTAC
The DNA here is from genome assembly GCA_023375725.1 of Nephotettix cincticeps. NCBI lineage: Eukaryota > Metazoa > Arthropoda > Insecta > Hemiptera > Cicadellidae > Nephotettix > Nephotettix cincticeps. The sequence continues at coordinate 150,470,347 of CM041786.1, forward strand.
AACTCAATACAATAAAATCAATTCATTTTAGATACCTGTTAAGTATTAAAGATGAATGCTTCAAAGGAATTTTAATTATGTTTGAAATAAATACTTCAGAATATCATTATTTTATATGAACAAAAGAAGCTTTATGTTGTTTTAAATTGCTTGGTTATTTACACATAACCCTTTCCTTAATTTTAGGCTATGGTTCAAATTCAATTTCTGAAACTAACAACAGCGAAAACAAGTTAAATTAATAGTTATAATTTTTTAGGGACATACGGGGAACACAAAACCTTTTTCAGTAGGTTTTATTGGATGATGTTTTCGTGCTAAACGGTTTAAATAAGGAAGAAATTGATTTTGATAATAATCTTCTCTCAGACAACGTACTACGTTTACCCGGACAGTAACTTAAACCTTTTGTAGAACCGTTAGCCGTAGACTAGAGATTCGAGTACTACAGTAAATTTAATGTTTGCAAGAAAATAAAAAATTAATTTTGTTTGACATTTGAAAACCAATAACATTTGAAAGATTAATTTTACAGACGCGTGGTGTCATATTATTTCTGGGATCCTAGTAATATTAGGATACCAGAAGTAATATGACATTTAAATTACGTGGTTAGTAAATTAACGATAAAACTTCCCCCAAAATCGCTGAAGCGGATTTTGGATGATTTGAATTTTCCACTTTTAAGGTGGAAATAATTTGGGGATACAGGCAAAGTGCACCAGTGTACCTTTAGTTTTTTGTCTTTTAAGTTTTTCATAGACTGAAATACAAGCAGATATTAATCCGAAAATAACTTTTTTGAATTCAGAGCCTCAAAAATCGGATGTATCCACTTTCAACTCAAATTCAAAATATTCAATTAGTCCATCACAGTTCCACGTCAGTTCTTCAACTAACGTATTGCAATTGTTTACACGACAGAATATGAGCAAGTACTTGGTCTTGTATAAAGTAGCATGAGATCTCAGCAAGAGACATGCATTTGCATGAACAATTAAACAATGGATCCAACAATACAGCTGAACACAGCCGGGAGCCCGGGACAATAATTAGAAGCTTTATTGTGACATACAGGAGGTTTTGTCTGTATAAGCCAGTACAAACCCCTTCAGCTCTTTTTTATATTTAATTTAATTTATTAACTTTTCTCAGTGGTAAAATCATATTGCGATTGTCTGCAATGAAGAATAAAATAAATTTAAATTCATTGGAAAGTATAGGGGAGTGAGTTCTTCTTCTGTGGCATTACTGAAAATTGGAAAAAAATATTTTATACTTTTATTTTCCTTATACGAAATACTTGTGAAATTAATTGAGTTTCATCCTTTACTAGTCTAGTCACTAATACTACAAAACTTCACAAGAGTGTTTGAATTTGAAATTGTTCATTACTAAAATAAGAATTAGAATGTTCAAGTACCTCAGAGGTGTGCTCCATATAAAAATTGAACATTTTTCCTAACTACTGCCCAAATAAAATGACCTACACAGTTTAGTAGCCAGCATTTTGTAGTACATAGCATCCGTACACAGGTGACTGGAAAAGTGACAGAGCTTGGTAGCTAGTCACACAGTGTTACTACATCGCTGGCTTCCCTCGTGTAATAAAATCTTCTAGAATCGACAAACCCCAGACAACTATGTCTCTGGCTCACTAACACAAGTCACAAGAATGCCGGTGGATTCAATAATCTCTTGTAAGGATTAACGTCGGCACTATTGATGGATGAATGAATGAATGAATATTGTCTTTATTCAAGAGCGTTTTTCAACATAGCAGTTGTTTTACAAATAACTCAAGTCAACACAATAACTAATTCTATAAAATACATTATAAATATATATAAAAATTACATAAGTTTTAAATGACACACTTATCCATTATCATTTGTCCCACTGACTGGAATCACCTCCGGCCAAGAACATTTGATTATAAGTTTTTGGGCCAAAGTACTCAAAACGCTTCCTGTCAAGCTCCAACCGCGCACGAGGCAACTCCAACACAGCATCTTGCCTAGTAGTACGGGAACGAACCTCAGACCGGGGTTTAAACTTGACCCATAAATACTCAGGCTTACTTGTAGACAAAACTCTGTGGACTACCATAGTCATACGAAGAGTGCAAACATCAGAAATGGATAATAATCCCAACATCAGATGTGCACTTGCAACATGGTCAGAATTTCTAAGACCATAGACGAATTTGACACAAATTTTCTGCACCCTCTGCATTTTCTTCATGTCCACTGCTGTAATAACATTCCCAAAGACAGGGAGACAGTAATCAAACACAAAGTACGAGAGCGTAGGTAAGCTACTACGTCATCTGCAGAGACCATTCTATAATTAGACTAATTCGTAATTCAGAGGCAAAATTGTGGTTCGGATCCCACGTTACACTTGTAGGTCACTGTAAGGCTATTAATTAACACACAATAATCTTGCACTAACTTTTCATTCATAATTGGCTTATGAAATACCTAACTGGGTAGAACGTAATGAAGATAAGAGTAATCACTGAATAAAACAACTTAAACTTAGTGCATGAATGTGGCCCATTTAAAACTTCGATAAATACAAAATTTTACGATGAATCTGGGTAACGGTTAGAGTTCTCTGCTTGCGTGATAACAGTGACAGAGGGCAGTAACCGGTGACAGGGTCGTAACTAGTTATAAACCAGTGACAGTAACTGCTTCCAGGCCGTTCACACGTTTTACAGCTGCAGTTCTGTCACGTTAATACTGCTCCGGCCGTCCCATCCGCCCCGTTATGTGCGGGGTGAACGTGAATACCTGGGGATGACGGCTTTATACGACACCGGCAACGGCGTATAATACTGCAAATATATGGAAATACGTCAACTTAGGTTTCTAAGACCAAAAATGAGTGTTCAGGGAGAAACCGAACGTTTTTGAAATACGATGATCGGTTTGAAAACTATACGGAAGTGCCAACCTATAAAGAGCACACCAACAGACTGCTATGGCAATCATTATAGCTCAAGAGTAGATTACCATTTGAAATGTTAACCTACCAAGGTAGTTATTTTAAGCCAAGTATGAATGAAATGTGATTGTGGCGCGATTTTGTAGTCTTGTTACTAAGGCTGACGTTTTTCTTAGATAGAACTGTTAAGTAATAGTCCAACAGTCAATGGCATATCTAAGATACCTACAGTTTAACGTGGAGTCTAAACCACTGCCTCTGAATTACGAACTGGTGTAATTATGAGGATGGTATTTGCGGATTTAGTATTCAATGGTGTGGACGTTAATCCACACAAAACAACACTACACCCACTGACCATCCTTTACAAGTATCCAAAATTCGTTACCTCCATGTAGCTGGATTACCGGAGTAACGGAGTGGGAAAGGGTGAGCACTGTGAACCTTGTGAAAAATCCATCCTAACAACATAGTGGATTATGCTTCAGGGAGAGGACATCTGGATTCGTAATCATTATGTTTATTCCATACTTCGGACGAAAAAGTTTAACCTCGATGGGCCATAGAATTATGATCACCTCAATGAGGAAATGCCTAATCTTCTAAATAATGATAATAAATAATGATCAAGGTTTTCTAAATAATGTGCAGAACAGTTCCAGGTTTAGGAGATAGTTTTAGGAGATGAGCTGGAGGCTTTAGTAGGTATTAATCTGGAATTTTCACACCAGGAGTTTACGATGTGCATTACTGTTATCACCTGACAACTTTTGGGTGTGAAATTATAATTTAGGGAAGTCAGTGGTTTAGTTGAAAGCGTGACCAACTTCATTCAGCGGCGATCTGGTTCGAATCCCGGCGATGCTAATTAATTTTTATCAGTACTATACAAAATATACTCAAAATCTTACGATAATTCTTTTTCAGTTTCTATGTCGTTTCTCGTCCAGAGCTTTTTAAATCGTTGGGGAAATGTATATAAGTAATAAAATTTATTTCGTATTTGAAAACAATTTTTCATTACACTGTACCGAAACCAGCTGCTTTCAACGTTAGTTGCAAATACAGAAAGTATTTTTTCCCGGCCTAGGCTGGGAAATTTAGCTGGAGATTTTACCCTGACTAATATTTAGTTACGAGTTTTGACACTAGTAGCTTTAAAAGTACTACCAGTGAAGGTTGTAAAAAGTGTAATCAACTGTAAAACAATATTACTGTTGCCATTGTACCGGTACTGAGGGAATCAAATGGGCAACTGAAGGTCAGTTAAAAATTTTGTTGATAACTCGGATTAAAAAGTCAAAAACAGTATGAAAATAAAAATATACATTCTTCTGGGAATAGTGTATTTCATTCCAAAGGTCAAAATTGAACCTTTTCGTACTACTGGTAGCTCAGAGTTGTGACAATATTGTGAACTATACTTTTCACTGACTACATAAAATATTGATCTAACAACTGCACAAAACGAAGGTTTCACATAAAAAAGAGTTGCTGCAATTTAATCCTCCGATTTTAACAACAATCGTAAACTATCAGCTGATTAAATATTAAAGCTGTAAATCGTTTATCGCTTTCGATACTATCAATAACTTATCATTGACATGTACATATTTTCTGTAGAAACAGCTGATGACCTCGACATCAGCTGACTCTTTCACTCCCTTGGGTAGGAAAGAATTACATTCGTCTCGCAAAACAATATATAAATAAGGTCGTTTTCGGAGCAGTATGACGAAAAGATATAAACTTGGAGCTGAAAGAAGGATAAATGGACATTCAATTCCCATCTATGTTATGCTGAATAAATGTTGGGCCTTGGAGAAATATCAATCTTACCATGAATATAACGTAATGCTTGATAAGGATTGTTTGGAAAGCAGATAATATAATGCGATGAAATAACAAACGTAGCAAATTATTCCGTCAGTTTGAAATTTTTATTATAATACTTAAATAGTCATATCAACATACCAGAGTAGAATAAAGCGAATTCATACCTGAAACAAAAATATAATATTAGATTTCGCCACAAGTTGTATTCCTATGATTATTTTCTTATCCTTTTCAAGCACCAATTATCTAGACAAACCTTTAATGGGATAGGTGAATTCAATAAGTTTGTAGTCGTAAAACGATCAGCAGAGTTCGTTTATGGCTATTTGAACTTTATGATCGTTATTTTATTTTTATTTTATCTTTCAGGTATACAGATTGACGTTTTTGAAGTTTTTTGCTGTTATTATAAAGATTTCTATTTTACAATGAAGCACGAGATAATTTTAAAATTATAATTAAATATCAGTTACATTATTTGTTTGAAATTTATTATTGGTGAGGGTGGATTTGTGTTATTTAGTTATTTATTATGGACATTTCCCATCACGGTTTTAAGTAAAAGAAAGTTTCACGACGTTTCGGGATCTGGAATCTGATCCCGTCTTCAGGTAAACTAGTACCTGGAACAAAACATGATTAGTACATAATCCCGACTAAACCAGTATAAATCTGAATACAAAGTCACAAAAAATTACAAACAATACCATTCACTAACAAATATGACGACTTATATGACTGTTTCAAAACTATTGTCCAAACTTCTTCTTCTTTTTACTTATTCGTCAAATGGTTGTTTTCCTTCAATCACGTGTGTTTTTAATTTTCTGACGCAAACTTTTTAGAACGATAATATGAAAAAATAAAAGACGAACAATTCCAACAATGAATGGACAAACTTGAACTTGTAGGTGTCAAGTGTGACTGAGATATAGAAACTTGTAGCAAGCCACTTATCAGCTGTAAACTTGCCTTATTCAAATGACTTCCTCCCAAGTTGTCAAAGTCGAACTTACATTTCAAATCAGTGTTCAACCATTACTCGTGTGAGGCGAGAAGCGGGAAACTTAGACTCCCAAGTGGTCGTGCAGTTGCAACTTCTTATCGAACACAACTCGACGACTCTATGTGGAGACATCCATTAGACTGATTAAATTCAGAATGTGCCTTAGCTCGTTTACGTTTCAGAATTCGTGCGTCATAAACGAATTAATACCTCCGTCGCAGCAGACCTGCGTACTCAGCAAAATTCCACCTTAATAATAATACAAGTATGTGACAAGATTGATCAATCAATACCTGTTGATGAATAAGAGTATTTTCCTATTCTCTGTAACATCAACATAGAAAAGCGTATGCAGGTTTGCTGCTTTGAGGAACACTGAAAGTACGCATTTTTACCATAAACTATTTTTATTTTGACCTTATACAAAGATTTATCATTATCTGGACATAAATAAAGGAGTTTGCCTATTCTCCTTAAGATTAATATGGGAAAGAGTATGCAGGCTTGCTGCTGTGAGGAACACATAAACTATGATTTTTTGGATAAACGTATGGATCCCAAACACATGAAGCTAAATACAAAGTTTAATCCAAAACTATTGGTTAATAAGGGAAATATTAATTTTTTCTTATCCTCTATAAGATTAGCATTGGAAATTCGCTAAAAATGAATTATTTTTGATAATTTAAATCAAGATTCGTCTCAGTTTTGTCATTGTCGGAGAAGGATGCTTCAGAAAAAACTGATTAGGCATAGCAAAAATGGTTCTTTTTCACAGCCACTAAAAAGAAAGGTTTCATGAGGATAGTCTATGAGGAAGTGGCAAAAACTCTATACTCGTCCAGCCCCCACGTCCTGGTGTCATGCCCGAGAGCAAGGTAACAGATAAGTATGAAACAAAAACTAATCCATCCTAGAGAGAGTTTACAAATATGTGGATTCATACAGGATATTCAAGCTAAAAGGTATGGAGGAGTATGGAGGTAAACAATGCATAACAGTCCATATACCCAACAGTCAATGGTATATCTATGAAATATACAGTTTAGTGTGGAGTCCGAACCACTGCCTCTGAATTACTGGGACGGTGGCGACGTCCTGTAATCCAGCTACTTGGGGTTCACGAATTGTGGATAGTTGTGAGCGATGGTCGATGGGTGTAGTGTTCTCTTGTGTGGATTAACTTCCGCACTACTGAATACTAGGTTAACCCGCCAAGACTATCCTCATAATTAGACCAATTCGTAATTCAGAGGCCGTGGTTCGGATTCCACGTTAAACTGTAGGTCCATTAGCTGTCATAGGATGTTGAGCTATTAATTAACAGTCCTGTCTAAGGAACATATCAGCCTTAGTCAGTATCAAGACTACAAGATCGCGCCACAATCATCTTACACTCAATCCTCATTCATACTTGGCTTTAAATACCTACATTGTAGTATGGTTGCCATTTCAATGATCTAATCTAATCTAATTACGCGCTGGTCTAATTATGAGGATAGTCTTTGTGGATTAACGTAATATTAAATAGTGCGGATATTAATCCACACAAGAGAATACAGCACCCACTGACCATCTCTCACAACTATCCACAATTCGTGACATACAAGTAGCAGGATTTTGGGACACGCCATGTTCCCAGTCTACTGTTGTGGATTCCATGTTTAACTGTAGGTCCAGTAGATGTTATTAACTGTTGGGCTATAATACACAGTACTGTCTAATGAGCTTTTCAGGCTTAGTTAGTTAGTAAAATAGCGCCATAATTATCTCACACTCATTTCTCATTAATACTTGAGCCATTATTCTTACCTTACGTACGTTACAATAATACTGTCGTCATAAACATTTTTTTCTCTTTACAGCTTATTAACTAATCATTCTCTATGTGTTTTTTACATACATAAAACGAAACAAGAGCTTGTATTCAAAGGATATAAATAGTATTGCTGTGAGCATTTTTATCAACAGGACATGTCGCGCGGGCAAAACATATGGCAGTTATGAATAACATGTCACGGGCTTTGCCTTTGAACCGCTCGCGGCTTTGTACAGAATTGTTTTGTGATTTGCATTCGATATTGAAGTTGGAAATGGTAAAACACTTTGCGTAAATAGCTGTTTTATACTTAGCTTGGAGTGGTTTTGATCAAATGGAATAATAGTTTACATCAGTGGCGGAATATTTTTGCAAAAAGTTAATTTTGTTACAGCATTACCGGCCACACATTTAGAAAACGTAATTAGATTTTTACTTTCTCCTACTTATACGAAAGTTTTCTATGGAGAAAGTACTGTTTTCGTAATATTTTTAGAATTTGAGTTTTAAGTAGGTATTTGTTTTGGCGTCTCCTGAAAGCCATAAAAGTACTTCGAATTTATGTTTGTCCGTGTGAGAATGGAAGTGTATAGAGCCACAGCTACGATTTTTATAATAAATTGTTATCTAAATATATACGCCATATCTCCAAGATTTAAACAAAAATACTTTTTTACTTTTTAATTTTTTTGTAGTTTACTTTGAAAAACCCCCTAAAACGTAAAAAATATAGCTTTCTCAAAAACAGCTATAATATTTTGATTATATTGTTATATTTCACTTTGCTTGAAGTCCCGAATAATATGGCACTATTCGTATTTCTTTAGAAAAACGTTTCAGAAGCTATGGAGGTTTAAAGGTAAAAAAATTGTTTTTTAAATTTCAAGGAAAACAATAAATTTTAAAATAATTTGATTTTAACCATAAAATAAGCTAAAGATAAAAAAATAATTATTTTGAATTATTATTCTACGACTCATGGTTACAGAGAAAAGTAAAATTTACAAAAAAATATATACAATAGCTTAAAATAATATTACAGCGATTATTACGATGAACAACATAAAGAGATATTTCATTTCAACATTTTGAAGTTTTACACACGTGAAATACCCAGCTGTTTTAAAAACCTCTGCTCTATCGTGAGGCAGGTAACACATAAGCATATCGCTTCCCACAGCCACAGCTAATGCAGAATCAATCACTTAATGCGACATCGTCTGAGCACACGACAGGCTGCCTGAACACCTGATGCCAATGTTACCATTAGGGAGAAAAAAATTCCCTCGATAAACATAAAATTCCCTGTTAATCCCTAGTGATTTATCTCTTATTTTCCTCTCAATGTTTCATGATTGCAGATATCAATCTAAATAATGTTCTTTTAAATTTCGTAAAGGCATGAGACATCTGTCATCAATGACAACAAAACATTTCGGTGACGTAGGGTACCGACGAGTGTTGCGCAGCCGTGACGTCACGTAGTGTATACGTGACTGTAGCACACACCGTTGCCACGCATGTAGATTGACGTGTCACATTGCAATGTGAGGAGGATGTGATATTCTCTGGTCTGGATTAACGTCTGCACTATTCAATACGTTCACCTGCAAAGGCAATCCTCAAAATTAGACCTTTTCGTAGTTAAGAGATAGAATTGTGGTTTGGATGCCACATTAAATTTTTGCTCCATTAGATGTCGTCGACAATTGGGCTATTAATCAATAGTTCTGTCTAAGAAACATTGAAACCTTACTTAGTAACAACATTTCAAGATCGCGTTTATCTTACACTCATTTATTTACCTACCTGGGTAGATTGCCACTTCAGAAAGCTTATAGGTAAGGGTTAACCCACCAAGTGACGATCGACACACCCGTGTCTATGGAAGTGAGAAGTGATTATTAGCGTGCGCAGTCAACGAAACCGGTGCTGCCATCTGCGAGCTAATACATGAACTACTGAACTACTAATACCCCGTGGGGTTCTCCGTTTTGCCGCTACAGTATGCTTTTTACCGCCAAATAAGTGCTTTCCAAGATGGTGTTCGTTTGGTGTAGTGGTCTAAACGCTTAAACTGACGAATGCAAGGTTTAGTCGATTGAAAGGAAGCTGGTTTGAATTCCGACTAAGAACAATCCCTCCGCCACTCGGAGAGTACATCGTACCCCACACGTCCATGTGACATCTATCATTAATTAGAACGACAGATGAGTCAGAGTTGTAGGGTATCGACGAGTCGTGACGTCACGTAGTGTCTACGTGACTGTAGCATGCCATGGCCATGCATGTAGAGCGACGTCACATACTCAATCATGAAACTAATGTTCAAGTATTCACGTTTGTTCTGATAAATTTTGTGTCCTAGCTCTAATGAAGATGACTCTAAGACACATTGAATTCATTTAAACAAATGACAGAAATCATAATCCATACGAGAGTTACGAGAGATAATTTTAGCTTAGGTAATATAATTTTGGTGTACATTTATTTGAAAAGTGGAGTAAAATAGAAACAAGACGGATTGAGGATATTTAAACAAGGGGAAACAACACCTGAGTTCTTTTCCAGTTATAAATTAATCGTTGAAGGTTCAAGGCTCATTTTATTTATTCAGGCTCACCAATGGTAATTGCAAAAAGACTCATTTTTGCTGAATTTTAGTAAATTAAGTTCTAATAAAATAGCCAGCACGATAACTCGTGCTGGAAAAGAAATACTTTATTGACTAAATGCACCACCGTTCATAAAGCGATAAAATTAGTAGCAACAAATAAATTATGTATTCTTAAATGACAGGGCTATTGATACTGCGATAAAATTTCATATTGTGTTTTAAATTATTATGTTTACTTCCGTCATTATATCACCATTACATTGAAATGTGTGTTGGTCTAAAATTTAACAACATATAATTATTTGTTTTAAATATAATTAGGTCTGAAATATATCTCGATCCAAAATAATTATGGTTACAAAATGGTAGAAAATAGTCTTTAATAAGTTCTTGGTAAAATGTTAAACAGAAAAATATAAGATGGAGGAATCGCAAGGCTATTTGAAATTCTGTACTCCAGTGGTTGGATCTATTTTTAAGAATTAAATTTATTTGATAGTAAACAAAACAAACTATTCCTTTCAATAATATATTAGAGACATCAAATAACTTGATACATTTTAATTGCATGGAAAAAATGTAATGCAAACCCGCTCAATATTGTTATTTTCTAATTTACTAAAAAATAAAATTCTATTTTTAAACGGTACGTTAACTTTTTATTCGGACTTTTAAGTTTTCTTTTGTAAAATATACGAATCTGATGAATTTTACGGTGGAAATGAATACTGTATGATTAATTTAAGTTATTCGTTATAGTTAAGGTTGATTTATTTATTTAATGAGCTTTAAATTAACGTCTGATTTGTTAATGCAGGTTACCCAAAAACCTATATTATCCTCCCATGTAATTGCAATCGTGTGCTGATAGCATCTTCTGTAGACTAGCTCTTCCAACCACAAAGATGCACAAGAAACCACCCTAATTAAACCTTCTTTGAATGAAGGTGGCGAGATCTGTAATCCAGCTACTTAGAGGTCACGAATTGTGGATAGTTATGAGCAATGTTCTGTGGATGGGATAATCTCCGGTGTGGATTAACATCAGCACTATTGAGTAGGCCTATGTTCATCCTCAAAGATCACATTCATAATTAGACCAGTTTTTAAGTCTGAGCCAAAATTGTGGTTTGGATCCGACGTTTAACTGTAGATACCATTGGTTGTTTTGCTATGAATAACAGTCCTGTCTAAGAAACATTCCATCCTTGGTCAGTAACAAGACAACAAGATCGTGCCATAATAATCTTTCTTTTATTCTCATTCATTATTGGTTTGAAATACCTATCTGCGTAGATTTCCATTTCAGAAGGTAAGAAGTCAATGTACTTTTTACGTATTTCCGATGAATCATCCCTTAAGTTTTTACCCCTTTCACTTTTCTCGTCATAAACTGAGCCCAGTGATCTCTAAGGCATACATAAAACTCCACTTTGAGCGATCGACGTCGCGTTAGTGTGAGTGCAGGTGTGTTATGACGGGGAGGGGGAGGGGTGTTATGTGACGTCATTTACGATGATTGATGTAGCGGCCACCAGGGAGCGGTGGTGGCGATATTGCCTGATTATATCGTTATACCACACTCGTGGGGAGCCAGTGCTGCTGAATTATTTCAGTAATACTCGGAAATTATGCTTTTAAAGGGAAAATTAAATAGGGCTGTTTTGTAGTAAAAAACTAGGCTACAGGGTGTACATAAAGTTCACGAGTTTCATATTTTCTGAACGCTAACAGTTAAAGCAAGATTTTGTACATTAACGCTGGGACCGTGGCGTGTCCTGTAATCCAGCTACCTGGAGGCCATGAATTGTGGATGGCTTTGAGCGATGGTTGGTGGGTTTAGTGTTCTCTTGTGTGGATAAACGTCTGCAGACATATGTCAAATAACTATTTATATTTGATCTCACTGAATTTCAATACTTTTTGACATGGATGTGTCTTAGCTCTGTAGAAGAGGGGTGCAATCTGTCAGAATTTTGTAACAATGACGTCATACGGTTAGTGACGTCATATTGTTTTAAGGGAAGCTGTTTAGAGAGACTGAAATCATTGTCTGTAGACGTGTTGATAATCTAAACGTCCGCACTATTGAATACTACGTTAATCCGCAAAGACCATCCTCATGATTAGACCAATTCGTAATTCAGAGGCAGTGATTTAGATTCAACGTTAAACTGTAGGTCCCTTAGTTGCCATCGGCTGTTGGGCTATTAATTAAAGGTCCTGTCTAAGGAATATATCAGCCTTAGTCAGTAACAAAACTACAAGATCGCGCCACAATTACCTTACACTCAATCTTCATTCCTACTTGGCTTAAAATACCTACCTTGTCGCCATTTCAATAATCTAATACAATTTATACCTGAAAATCTACTTTGTGAAGGAATCATCAGTATTCATTCATATCATGGGGAATATGGGGATATCCCACTAGGAGGCATAAGGTAGTAGTGCAAAAGGTTAATATGCACATCACTTTGAAGGGCTTATCTAGCAGAGTTGATACTGGATCTCAAGGGGTCGTTCTAAAACAAAATGGCTGGCGGTGGTTTTTAGTTCATAAGCTTCAACTATCAAACTTTCGTCATTTTATTTTGAATCGTCCTTTTAAGCATGGTTATGGCATCGATTTATGTTGGATAAGCCATTTAAGGTGGTGTGTATATTTTGATGCTCCTGTTTCATATTTCCTTCTGACACCTTCCGAGACGTCTCCTTGATATGATAAACAAATTCATAGTTTAGAAATATAATAAACCCATGCGGTACTTCATTTTCACTCTGAATGGTTTTGTGACAGTGTAGTTTCGAAATAAGGCAATTAAGTTTAAGCCATTGTTTATGTATCAAATGTGACATTGGATAGAAAAATATTGTATAACCTTAAAAATATTAATTTTTATTAAGGACATTTAATTGTAATTCCAATTTTAATTAGATTATTGAACTGGCAACCTACCCAAATAATTATTTTAATCCAAGTATAAATGAGAAATGAGTGTAGGATGATTGTGGCGCGATCTTGTAGTCTAAGACTTTCATGTTCCTTAGACAGGACTAGAATATTGTTAAGGAGAAGTGCTTACGTGAAAGTAAAAGTCTGTTAACAGCAAAAAGAATACCATTAGAGTTGAGGAAAAGATTTGCTAAATGTTTTGTCTGGATTTCTTTATCGATGTGAGTCATGGACCAATTGAGGAGTCAAGCTGAGATTGTGAAATGCTGAAGTTAAAGTGACGGATAGAATAGAAATGAAGATTATTATAAGAAATAAAAAAAAATCAAAATAACTATAATTTTTTAACATACTTAAATAGTTAACAAATTTTAATAAAAATAAAAAAAGAAAATTAATACTCATATTAAAAAAAAATATTAAAACTGAATATACATAAAAAAAATAAACTCCATTTAAATTTTATTAAAATAAAAAGAAAAAACTGTTAATTAATAGTCCAAATATCAATATACCAACAGTTTACGTATAAATGTTAAATGTAATTTTGTGTATAATTAACGTTTCAATGCGCACGTTAATAAAAGAAAACACTAAAAGAATTTTTACAATATATTTTGACTAAGTAGTGGATTAAATGTATTTATATTTGTTATATATAAAAAATCTTTAAAATCTTTACTACGAAAAAATATAAAATCTGAATCATTTCATACAATGTTTTATGAATAAAAAAATAAACCCCAGGTTATTATAATCTACTATAATTAAGTTTATAACATATTAAATGTAAATATATATGTGCCAGTTTTGACGTTGTGTGACTATTAATTTTACAAAATATATTCTAATGACTTTAATTTGTTTAATATTATTATACATTGGTATTAATTGTTATCCTAAAATGTGCCTTAAAAATAACAAATAATCACAATACCGACTGAAGGCCGACTATGCCACCTACGGAAATAGCTTCTAATTTTATGACAAATTCATTAAAATGAAAAGTAAATGCGTGTGACTGTGACTGAAATTAAAATCATCGGAAAATATTTTACAGCTTGGAAGAAAACATTGACACGGGAACTCCATAATGTTTTATACTCTAAGTTCATCCTTACAAAAACGGTCATAAAAACGATAAAATGTGGCTTTGGTAGTTAAAAGCTACAAATAACAACAACGACGCAGTAAAACTCCATCCATTAAACGTTCCATTGCTGACTGGAGAGTTGAAAGCAAATATTGCTAATCAAAATAGGAATACCGTGAAGTATTTACGTTAAAGCCTTGAGTGAAGTTTACGAAACAACTACAAATGAATATGCATTAAGCTATCCTATATGAATATTCGGCTGGTAATACGACCTTGTACTATGTACATTCTTCGTGTTGTTAACCTAACCTAACCTTAAAAACAGGCATTTCATAATACAAAGTAGTGTGTGGGTATAAAAATGATTCATACTAATGTAAAATGAGATGGAGATAAGTAATAAACAAAATGTTTTCTTAATTTGATCAGAGTTTAAATAAAAACGTTTGTATTTACTTCCCTGTGGGAAATAGGTTAGATCATGGATATGTCTAAAGAAAATGTTTTCAGTTTATCTGAACAACTGTGTTTATTCTTCATATTAAAAATTAAATACAATACTTTGGTGGTTTCTATGGAAACCTGTTACATATTTTCCATCTTAAAACTCACTAACACCCCTCACCCTCAGAGCTAAGACATATTCACGTCAAAAAATGTTTGTATTTACTTCCCTGTGGGAAATAGGTTAGATCATGGATATGTCTAAAGTGAATGCTTTCAGTTCATCTAAACAGCTGTTCTTATTATTTTATATTTAAAATTCAATACAATAGTTCTAGTAGTTTCTATGGAAACCTGTTACATGTTTTCAATATTAAAAATCACCAACACCCCTCCAGAGCTAAGACATATCCATGTCAAAAAGTAAAAATTAAAGATCGAAAATCTTTATCAAATTAAAAGAAAAATCTGCTTATATTACAGTGAAAGAAACATAGAGCATGTTGAAATTTAAAAACAAATAAATTGGTGATTTAGTAAAAAGCAGAAAAACCTAAGGCGTATGGGCAGGAAACAGGAATAAATTTTTATGAAACTGGAGAGCCAAAAATATACCAATAGACAGTTAAAGATATAGCAGCGTGAGTCACATAGGCTAGCCAGAGGTAACCGCTCACGATATAACAGGAGTCGCCTGCAACTGGTTTCGATCCAGCAACCAACGTTTTACTGTTCCAGAGTGTTATCTCTGCGGTACCGTCCCGGTAAAAAATAAATTGCATAAAAAATTCGCACATACGAGAAAAAACAAGAGTCTGAAGTGCATGTTTCCATCAAAATTAATGTCCTTCGATAAAAGTTATTACGTATTGTAAATGACTTATTGTTGAATTATTTTCTTCACCTAATAGTAAATGAACGATATTCTTTCCTCAGGGACATCCCAGGTGAGCGGATGAATGGGAGTCTTTGTTGATGCGGTAGACCCGCGGGCGGTGAACAAAGGCAGAGCTCAAGGTCACGCAAGGTCACAAACAAGGACGCCCCAGCCTCTTCTTCGTTTCAACTTGTATTGTGTCGAAAATGTTTGATGGTATTTTATTTTAGGCTATTCGAATAATTCGTAAACAGTAGTGGCCCTATAATCGACCCTTGTGGCACTCCTGATATTACACTTCTAAACCTACCACTGGTTACGTTACTTGTCGTAAAAAGATCGTTAAGGCGTCAAAATAAAGGTTAAATAAAGAGATTATATAGGTAATTGCATTTCTAGTTTATTTATTTCATTGTTAAGGAAAAGGTATTTAACTTTTTTACTATAGAAGAAAATGTGTAATGTATTTCCTTTGAAAACTACATTACCTTTGATTTGACATCTCAACAATTTTTGTCGAGTGTTCAGGAAGGGTGTCGCAACGCCTTAGTGTTATTATGGAACTAATATCCAAGATGGTGGTGGGTGGTGGCATTCAAAAGACTTTTAAGAATGTTTTCTACTACAGGGGCGCTATAACGAAATAGAAAGTGAACAGAAATGCCAATATGTATCAGGTGTAATTTTGGATTCGTGTGAAATGTGTATTTAGTGTCACGAAAACTATGAAATTTGTTGAAGATCGTTCAAATATTTTTTTCCTATAACTTGGGTCGATTTCATATTACAAAAACCATTATGAAACTAATCAAAGGTGAACATTTTTAACAATTTGTCAAACCATACTAAAAGAGAAACAGGAACTAATTCAAATTTTCTCTAAAGAAATCTCTTACGATAGAACCATCATACAACTTTACTATGTATTATAATTTAATTCAGTCCAAACCTTAAGTATATATTAAATTCAGAACATAACCCAAATCTTTTACAGTAATTACAGTTTTTAGTTGTAACAAATAACAAAATTAAATTCTTAATTAGCAGATATTACAAACAATTTGTCCACTTATCCCATTCAGTTGTATGTCTAAAATGTGTGTAAATAAACATTTTTGAATGAATAATATAAAGTTGATTATAAAGGGTATTCTCGTTTTTCTGGTGAAGATGAAAACAATTAACTCCTGAAGCAGATCAGTCGAAAACTGAAATAATACTCTTTCGTCTATCATGATGTAATAAACAAACAAAAATTATTAGAAATCCACAACCAGTCAACAATGTACAGACAAAACTCTAATTTCATTTACATAATAACTGAAGATAATAACCAGATTATTGTTATAAAATATGATCACCTTTAAGATGTTTTGTATGGAAGTAGTTTATTATGAACATTCAGAGTAATGGAGCATATAAAAGCATGTAGGTTGGTGGTTGGTGTGGCAGGCCACATTTGTGCTCCCGTCGTTATATTACACAGGAACAGGGAACAAGGACTTCATCAAGATGTTATCAGGGACTACATTTGTTAAACGACCTCTCACCGAGGAGTTATTTATGAACTGTAAATATAACTTGACTTATCTTGGCCAAGTGAATTAATGAATTTCGGAATATCAGGAAGAAGTTTTGTTGATCATAAATACAGGGTGATTCACGAAGATATGCGGTAAGAAAGAAAACTATATAAAAATAGGTCTGCACGTGCTTTATTAGCAACTTATGGCTTAACAAAGTTAAGTTATCTATGTTGTTGTAGGCCTAATATTAAAAATACGTAGTTAAAATTCTTTTCATCGATCGTTTGTTAATTTTCTGTATACTTTTAATGTACTATATTGTTCAGAATGAGATTTTCTATCAGTTTTATTTTAAAATTAGGTCCGTTTATTTATAAAATAATAACGTTATTGTGGAAAAATATAAAAATGTGTTTTTTACTCAACTATCTTACATTATACACAGGTTTTCTCACTCAAACTACTTAACCTACCGTTCTGGGTCCAGTTTTTTTTTCAATTTAACACGCCAAAAACCATTAGGAAATACAATATAGAATTTCCCACCCAATTTAGCTATCTGGAATTTCAATACCTATGCTTATATAAGTGTTTTACTTCAGTTACTGACTCAAAGGACTCCATATAAAAATAGTAAAAATAGTATACTAATTTTAAAAAAAATCGACACGCTATATCTATTGTAGCTCAGGGGTAATGCACTGGTCCAGTAAGTCAAAGTTTGCTGTATTTAAATCAGTTGCAGGCGACTCCTGTCAAATCATGAGCAGTTTAAGATTAAAATAAATAATTTCAAATTATTAGAAGTTTGTACCTATGGAATTGTGTACAATCGGAATTGTAACTTATGTGTTTGGAAACACCCTGTACATATCTAGTTGTATCCGGTTGAATGTATAACATATGTTCCTCTCAGTCTGCCAGCAGACAGAAACAGTTGGAAATGTCTCCCAAGCGCTGCCGACCCTGCATTGTGAATATTTTAACATATGTCCATCTAGACCCCCGACCAACCTGAATACTATATTTTATGTTTTTGAACAAACTATATCAAGCTACAGAACGAAAAGTCGCGTATTGCATGTTGTGGAAATTTAGTTTTGAATAAATACTTGGTGTTTGGATCAGTAAAATATTATAATGATTAAATCTGGTACAGATACACAAAAAACGGTACAATTTTTTTTTAATTTACGGTAAAGCTTAAAACCCCTGAACCAATAGCTACAGATTAACGATGGGCAGTTCAGATTAACGACCTGTTCATAAATCACGAGGGAAAAATGCTAATACTGTAGTAAAAAAACATGTGTTTTCTTTTGTGTTGTAGGCCTAATTCTTGTAGACTCAAACTCAGTGTTAAAATATGAGATTCAACAAGTTTATTTCCATAGTAATTGTGAGGTATTTCAACCCAAAATATTAAAACATTTCCCGAGAACATATTCACAATATTTGCTTGCTGTATAAATAAGCCTTTTTGAAACATTTTTCACCAAAGGTTTATTTTCCAAGAGGTACACAGGTCTTTGAAGCCAAATGCAGTCCCTTCATATGACCATCCTAATTAAAATTTACTATTATTTTTGTATTGAAACTAGTATTAACTAATTACGTGGTTAAGCAAGGTTTGAATTTTTGTTTTTCTGAATCACGTGGGAAGAATTCTGTATTTTCTTTTGTGTCGTAGTTCTTGTAGACTTAAACTACAAGAATTACTAGTTACCTGGAATTCCAGGAAGCCCTTATTTAACCCAAGGTACCAAAATCTGAACGAATTTTGCGCTAGCCATAAGTCGCTAACAAAGCATTTGCGGACCAACGTTTATATAGACTTTTTTCATTGTTTTTACATGTAGAATGAGCTGTCAAAGTTACCGCATATCTTCGTGAACTACCCTGTGTTTACGATCAACAAATCTTCTTCCTGGTATTCCCAAATTCAGTAATTCACTTGGATAAGATACGTCAAGTTATATTTAGACTTCATAAATAAATCCTAGGTGAGAGGTACAAAATCCGTTCTAGAACACATTAAATGAACCAAAATACTGGTTTTAGCGAATTTCCCATAGGGAAGAATCTAATGTTTCACTTATTATCTAATATTTTTGGATGAAACTTGATATTTAGCTTCATGTGGTTGAGATCCATACATTTATGCTTAAAAATCATAGTTTATGTGTTTATCATGGCAGCTAACCTGCATACTCTTTTCCCATGTTAATCATATAGAGTTCAAGTAAACTCCTTTATTTGTGGACAGATGTTGATGAAACTTGATATAAATGGTCAAAATATAAATTGTTTACCCTAGAAACACCTACTTTCAGCATTCCTCACAGCAGCAAACCTATATACTCATTCCCATGTTAGTCTTATGGAGAATAGGCAAATAATACTCATATTTATTGACAGTTAATGATAAAACTTGTCGTATATTATTATTATTATTATGTTATTGATTTGTAAATTTGCTGAGTACGCAGGTCTGCTGCGACGGGGGTATTTCTACTTACGTAAACTATATGTACATTACTGAAGTCTATTTCTTGAACAAATATGTATGGAAACGAAAGAATACTTATGACTTATACTGATAAAAGACGGAAGAAGCTTCCTGAGGGGAAATAGCTTGGATCACAGTTTTATGCCAAAGGAGGCTGATTAATGTCACATTTCCAATTCAGCAATTTTCTACAAAATATTAATCGATATGACTACTATGACGTGATCAATGACGTCACTTCCGCTACACTTCGCAGATTGCTAAACCCTCCAAAGTTGTCAAAGTTTAAAATCTATTAGAATTTTTTATGTATTGTGACGTATTTTGAATTTTAAAATTGCTAGAACCTTTCCTTTCGCATCCAAGAGCGTAAATGTAGTCCTACCCAGTGCCCATGTCCAATTTCAAAATCTCTTAGATATTTTCCCACAATTTATTTTTGTAGAACCAATTCGGGTTTGTTCAGTTTTCCCCATCGGTCGCTAAAGATAGTCGACAAATATCACCTAGAGCCCTAGCGTTTAATTTGGGCCCGACAGCTCTGCATAAGTTACGTCTTCATTCGGAACGCCCCGACTTCCTTGTTCATTTATATTGAAATCTGCCTCTTTGCATAAAATATGGGCTCATCTGCACCGAGCTTTGTTGATTCGGGAGAAATGAACTCTAGCCAACTCTGTATTTGCTCTCTTTGATGAAAAAAGGTCCATCCGAAAATGCTTAATTAATTTTTAAGTTGTTGAAGTAAATTATAAAAGTGTTTTAGGTTTAAAAATATTTAACAGATTCACACCTTTTTTCATATTCAAGCTTTAAAATTTGTTTTGAATAAAACTTTCACCAAAGAATTGAAACTTATCTGGAACTTAATAAATATATGTTAAATATTTTTGTGATTTTCCACAAACATGAAAACAATTTACCGTTATTTTTCTAATAAAAATATAAATTATAAGTAATTTTCTCCTACTATCTTTAAGGTGATTCAAATTTATTTATTTTTTAAATTAAAATGATATTTGGAACCTCTCACAGGCTTTACCTAAGAGTTCATAATTTTTCGATATAGTTATTTACTTGAAATACACTATATTTTCTTTTCACTTTTCAATTAGGCCTGTTATGCTTTTTTAACAATTCAAACCAGGCTATTTCTTTTGAATATTTTTTAACACTAGATTCTTGTAGTGTTTTTTGTTATTTAGGCTATTTTATTTTTATCTAATCTGGCAAGATTTATTTTATTTGTATTGCAATGCTTTTTCTAAACCCATAAAATCTATTTTATTCTTATTCAATACAAAATGTAGTTTTTAAAATTTACTATATAAAACTTGGGTATTAGCTGTTATATTAAAACTATTAAACTAAGACGGAAACTAGAATTAAAAAGTAGCTCGTATTATGTTTCTGCGACTATTTTGCAAAGTGACCAACACTATTATTTTCGTATTTATTTTACTAATAATAAATATTCTCACGTAAATCAAATTTTTATTTCATCAAACTCACGTTTAGCAGCATCTCGGTCATGTAAAACATACCTAAAACAAAATTTACAAATTAACATAAGTAAGTAAATTACTACAAAATAGCTATAACATAAGCATTCAAAACAAAAACTTTTAAAATGAAACCATTAAAGTTTGCACACTTTCAAGGACTTACCACTAAATATTTATGCTCGTAGAAATTGAGATGTTTTTCAAGAAAGCTAAAAGGACGAGGAAACGGGGGCAGGCGTTTGACACAAGAATGCACTCTTGGACCAAGGAAGCCGGTAGTTGGAGACCACGTTCTTAAGCGTACATCCGCCACTTCAGAAATCGTATTGTATACTTAACTCATATTCGCTAATTTCTGGGAAAATCCATCTAATTAAATTACGTATCCTAAAGTAGTTCCACTTGTAATTTTTTACTTTCTTCCCTATACATGGTAAATGGAGAAAGTATTGTTTTTGTCAAAATCTTCAAATTTTAGTTGAGAATGGATATATTCGTTTTTGGGTGCCTTGAATGCAAAAAAGTGGGTTTCGACGTGATGTCTGTCTGTCCGTGTGTATGTCTGGATGTATACAGAGCCACAGTCAATCCCGTTGGTCCATATTAGATGAAAATTTGTATATAGTTATATATTTTTTTTTTGGGTCTACACACAGACTATTCTAGGTCTATGTAAGCCATTTCCCACTTTTTCCTTTTTTTATCTACTAATTATGTTTACTCATAGATATTTTCTGTTTTTTCTTCATTAAATTAATTTATGTTGTCAAAAACTGTAGAATGTGTATAATTTATTTTGTATCTCTAGACGTGGTTTCATTTTTTTATTTTTTCATTTTTAAGGGTATATTTCACCCCTGAAAACACTTTAAAAAACGTGAAAAATCAAAATTTCTCAAAAATGGCTAGAACGATTTTGATTAAAATTTACTACTTTATAGTGCATAGACTACTAAATAATATGACACCACCCACATGTCTGTAAAATAAAAAGTTATGGGTTTTTAAATGTAAAAAAGATTTCATTTCCCCACACCATCCTTATCCTCATAATTAGACCCGTTAGTAATTCAGATGCAACGTTATGGTTCGGATCCATGTTAAACTGTAGGTCACTTAGATGACATTGGCTGTTGGGCTATTGTATTTTCTAAAAACACACCAGTCTTTAGTAGCACCAAAATATTACACTTATTTCTCATTCATACACTTACTTAAAACATCTACTTTGGCAGATCGCCATTGCAGAGAGGTAATAGGTAAATAATCCATTGTGTTATGAATCACTAACCAAAACCTAAAATTGAATGAGTCACATTGAGATTATATAGTGGAGTTGTCCTCCCTTCATAGAGCCGGGGGGAAAAATAAGATTAAAGAGGGGGGCACGTCTCATCAGGCGCAGCTTGCATTGTGGCTTGGACGTATACGACATGTGACAGATGAGTAATTTCCCAGCGCAACCAGGCGTCTATTTAGGGGCAAAATTGGGCCCAAAAAGACAAAAGAGGCTCGGAGGGTTCGGTTGAATAGGTTTTCCTTACATTTGGTCTCTGGAGAACAGTTATATTTGTTTGTGGAGTACTTTATGTGAGAATTCGCTTTTTAAAGCGGGGCTAATAAAAAGGTTCTCGTATGTTTATTTTATACTTTAATAGATAAATCAGTGCCAACATTACATGAGTAAACGATCTTTTCAACCTATTACTTTGTACCTAAATGGTATTTTGTATTTTTTGTAATAAAAAACCCAGTAGACCTAATAATGTTTTCCCTAAGTAAAGATTAAAAAACTTAGTTTTTATTGTTATTTTTTCATTCCTTGCCATGATGTTTTTAGTTTATTACTAGTCATATTTTAGTATGGATATATTTATTTAAAAATAAATAAAACCATTCAAATGTGAGACAAAACTTTGGTGTTATTAATCAATGAAATGGATTACCTGGTGTTTGGAAGTATATTAAAACTAGTCGCGGGTCAAAAAGTTTGGGAAACCAGTAGATTAGATCATTACGTATACAGGCAATGATTTCAGTTCATATAAAGTTTAATTATATTTCAGAAATTACCCAAAATACATTGATTCCTAAATAAACCTTTGAAATATGTCAAATATTATTAGACCATTTCAAACAAAAATATAGGTGGAAAATATATGGGATATCTGGTATTGAACTATAAAATTTTTAATTGAAGATAAATTAAATTAGCCTCTGGATTTCAGTCAATTTTAGGCATGTAAACAATAAGTCCCAATGCATGAAATGTGATAAATATTTTAGGTTAGTAATTAATTTGGGTTAATTTTTGAAAAGTCAGTATTACTACCACTCTGAAATGGTGAACTATTCAGGTAGGTATTTTATGCAAATTATGAACAAGAAATTAGTGGTTGATATACAGGACTGTAAGTTAATAGCCCTACAGCCAATGGCATCTTAAGGGACCTACAGTTTAACGTGGGATCTGAACTATTTTTTTCCTCTAAATTACGAACTGGTCTTTGCGGATGAACGTGGTAATCAATGGTGTGGACGTTAATCCACACCAGGGAATGTCACATCCATCGACCACAGTTCTGATCTCCAAGTAACTGGGTGAAAGGACACGTCACCGTCCATATTCTGCGATACGTTACCTTACAATTGGGAATTTCTCTATTTTAAAACTAACAATATGCATTATAAAATTGTTTAATTAATGTACAAATTGCAAAACACCATTGTTATCCTCACAAAATCTGTCGCTAGATCCTAATGCTTCAATTTTATCGGAATGATGATGGACGACAGGATATAGTAGTGACAGGTTAAAAACAGAGAAATATTTGATTTGAAACACTTCACCCAACTTGATATCAACTGTCATATTTAGCTTGTCTCAAATGTCACCGGAAATCATTCCTTGCGACACCGCTCTCGAAATATTAACTGAACCTAACAATAATTGAACACATCAGCGGCAATACCAGATTTTGGACAGTTTGAGTCCTTCAAAATACCACAACGTTGAAAATTTATAGATTTTAAGTGATATGGAATTTAACGGACGTTTATATTATTTGGATTTTTATCACGGACATTTTCCATCACGATTTTATGTAAAACAAAGTTTCACGACGTTTTAACCATTCACTAACCATTACACACATAAGAAACAAAACACGTTCACTCGTCACGGAGACCCAAAGACAACAAAATCATGAAAAAATCATAAAATCGTGATGGAAAATGTCCGCAATAAAAATCTAGATAACATAAATCCACCATCAAACAGAAGATGTATATATTCGCGAAATTGAAAATCAATAATCTAAGCCAAACCCCCACCCCACCCAGAGTTAAGAGATATTCATATCAAAATGAGTGATTGTAACACGATTTTTTAGCCTTTTTAAGGGTTAAGCCTGACAGATTTACTAGACAAAATTAAGTAAATGCAAAATTAAATTAATTAATAGCCCAACCATGACATCCAGGGAACTACAGTTTAACGTGTGATCCGAACCACTGCCTCTGATGGTAGTGCGGACGTTAGTAAACACAAGAACATATCACATCCATTATTACTCCTTTCCTTATAAAATAATATCCACAATTCGAGACCTCCAAGTAGCTGGATTACAGGACGCGTCACCACCCCTGTCAATTGACACCCTAAGTCCGTACAATTAAGGTGATAGGCAATGGAAGTTTAAATTCTTTTTTTAGAATAATTTTCTTAGTAGTGTTGACGTAGATTTAGCTAGGAGCAGACCACCAATGCTACTTGTCGTAGGCGTGAGTGGCCGTGACTGCGCATGCGCTGTGTTTCTTAAACCATTACGCAAACGCAAGTCTGGTCCTTGACCCTTCTTGACGGTCTGGCGAGCGCTTCCTTGCAATTATAATCATTGCTGATACACACCATTAAGTATCTACCTTTCAATTATTAGTTAACTATGTAATATATTTAAGGTGAAATGTATGTACTGCTCAAGGACAAACACAACACTTGAGTTCTCAGTTAATACAACGAAATCTTTGATTTGAGGTACCCTAAACCCAAAGTGAATGATGTCTGTTTGTGTTTTTGTGGGGGGAGTTGTAGCTTACGGTAACATAACCCAATAAAACGGGCCTAAAAATATATTTCATTGCCTCAAGGGGTTGTGATCCCCCCTCCATCAGAATCTCTAACCTAGTAGTAAGAGTTTGAAAAGGGTTTGATGAGTATTTCAAAAATACATTTTTATGTTGTTAAGAGTTTATGAATATATGATAAGTATAGGAAATGTAAATATTTTTACCATCCTTTTTTCAGAGGTATTGTTCATTGATACAGTTTATTTTATTATTTTTCAACATACAGCTTATGCACGAAACCTAAACGCCTCAACGAGGAAAGATATCGCACGCAGCACGCTGGCGTAAATCGAGCGAATTTCATAGAACTTATTTTATTCCCATCAAAGTGATCGAATAGTACTGAGTATGCAGGTTTGCTGCAATAAGGGTTGTTTTACACGATGATGTGCTTATATTAAGGCTATTCACTAATTAAACACGAATATAACATTTTATTACATTATGTCACTGACTAAGAGAGTTATAATAATTCATCTATCTTCCATAAAAGTTTCATCGGTAATGAATACGTAGGGTTGCTGCCGTGAGGAACATTACATTTGGAGCTATTACGGATGTGTTGATACAACTTTAATTAGATGGACTTGCTGCAATGAAGGTTGGTTTACATGGTGTACACAAAGGCCTGATTAAGGAAAAACACACACCAAATTGATTTTAAGGCGAGTTCTACCAATTTATCTATTCTCTATTAGAATTGCATGGACAATGAGTACCTAGGTTTGCTGCCGTGAGAAATATTAATTTTGAGAATTGTGTGGACACAAAAATAAAAATTATCTAGATGGACTTTCGTACCAAATTTTGAAAGAATATTTAAGCAAATATATGAGTTATTTTTTATATTCTCCAAAATATTAACATTATATTTTGTTTAACATTTTGAATATCTTAATTACCAATTGACCTAGAGTCATGATTCAAAATAATAACTTGTTTTATGAACTGATTTCACTGGTAAAAAGAATAATAATTATTATTATTAAATGTGTAATGTATAATGAGGATTTTGTTTCGGTTTTTAATTGAACCCCTCAAGGACATCCCCCTCACCCTCTGGTTGAGACGAGGGTAGCATTGTTGCTCTTGAAAGATAACACTACTCAACAAGGATCGCTTTAAACACTTCTACCCCCCCCCCCACCACCTCCCCCACAAGCACCACCAACTCCTCCTTCCTTCTCTCCTTTACATAAACTCTTTTCTTCAATCAATTATTATTCAGGACACGCTGTCTCAACAATGTCTCGAATACGGAGCGATATTGTATTTTATCCGAGACAAATGAATTGAAATTAAGGCGTTTTCCGATTTCGCAATATCAATTTAGTTGACAATCTCATGTTTTAATGTGTTTTTTTGGAATTTCACTACATTTTTGTTTCACTTTCATTCCCATGGCCTCAATGTTAAAAAAACTATTATGACTGACCACTACATGCGTGAAACACATACATACTTTTCAAAATTGAAGATTTTGATATTAATTTTTTTTCTTTAGAGTCAACTTCATATCAAACTTTGACATGTTCAGATAAGACTAAGATAGATTTGGTCTTATATTATACAAATTAAAATCCTATTAATCGTAATATTTAAAACTCCCATAAAAATGTTTATATTTACTTCCCTGTGGGAAATAGGTTAGATCATGGATATGTCTAAAGGGAATGATTTCAGTTCATCTAAACAGCTGTTCTTATTCTTCAAGATTCAATACAATAGCTCTGTTAATTTCTATGGAAACCTGTTAAATTTTTTCCATCTTAAAAATCACCAAACCCCCTCCCCCAGAGCTAAGACATATCCATGTCGAAATAATAGCTTTACTAACGAGTTTTATTCTCTTTTCTCTTAGTTAACTTTGTTAATTAAAGTTATGTTTTTATAAAATAAAAGTACGATGGGATTCAAGTCCATCCGAAAATACCATTCTCATGATTAGACCGTAATTCAGAGACAGTGGTTCGTATTACACTTTAGATTTAAGTCCCATAAATATGCCATTGTCTGTTGGACTATTAATTAACAGTTCTGTCTAAGGTACAAGTCAGTCTCAGTAAGTTACAAGACTACAAGTATGCGCCACAATCATCTTACACTCATTTCCCATTCATACTTGGCTTAAAATACCTGATTGGGTCTCCATTTAAGAAATGTAATACGGTAAAGGTGAAAAGGAAATAAATTATATTAAGTTTATTTTAATGCTTTAAGTTTTTTGTTTATTTTAATTATTATATAAGATAACCTTGGTAAGTGGTAGTCTTTAAAAACAATTAAGTGTATTATTTGGATTTTAATTATGGACATTTTTCATCGCAATTTTAAGTAAAACTAAGTTTTTACAACGTTTCAGGATTTGAAATCTAATCCCATCCTCAGGCGAGCTAGTGCCTAAAACATGACACGATTAGTACATAAGATAAAACTAAGCTAGTATAAAGATGAAACCTAAAAAGTTTAAACCATTTAAAAAACTTACAAGCAATACCATTTACAAACAGTTTCGCACACAAGTATCAAAACACGTCTACTCGTCACAAAGACTAAACTATTTCAGATCCCGAAACGTGACACTTTGTTTTACTTAAAATCGTAATGGAAAATGTCTGTAATAGAAATTTAAATTACATAAATCCACCACCACCAGTAATAAAATTCAAAGAAAAATTGGTGTGTTTCAATTAGACTCTTAATCACAAAATATTCGAATTTTAAATAAATAAATTGATCATCGAACCAAATAGTGTTCGAACAAAATAGATACTATCAGAGGTGTGACCAAAGCCATGTTTTTAACACGTTGGTGAAGGGTGGTTTGGTTGGGGGGTTGTGAATAATGAGAGAGGGGTTGAGAGTGGGAATCCCCTGACGATGTTTGTACAGTGTTGCCACCAACAAACACTCTACCATCTGTGGGACATCTGGCCTGCTGACGGCGTCCGGTGCATAGCGTACAGTGTCAGTGTTGCCACTACACCAGGGGTGGATAGGAAACAGTGATACCACATTGGGGAAAATTAAGGGGATTAAAATAATACAGATAATATTTTATGGAATTAAAAATATAAAAAATGTAAAGTTGCTATTGCTTCTAAGTGCACGTGTCAGTAATTTGGTTAATATGGCGTTTAAAATGTGATACGCCAATTTTCAAATAAACGATAATTTCCAGTATTGTCTAATGATAATTTAATGTTAATGTTACGGTGATATTTGATCACGTGTTTTAACTTCCATATTGAAATAAAATCAATAT
Source organism: Nephotettix cincticeps (assembly GCA_023375725.1). Taxonomy (NCBI): domain Eukaryota; kingdom Metazoa; phylum Arthropoda; class Insecta; order Hemiptera; family Cicadellidae; genus Nephotettix; species Nephotettix cincticeps. The sequence continues at coordinate 150,498,883 of CM041786.1, forward strand.
ACAGTAATATTATCGAAATTGTATAAGAAATTGAAGTGTGAGCTATAATCAAAACTTATTTTTCTATATATTTTTATACAAAATAATATATCATGGCAAAAAATAATATGGTTTATTTTGGTCAAAATATCAACACGTGACTTTTAATCAGACGTAAAGTAAAAAATATAAATACATAATCCCCAAAAACCGTAAACTATTAACGTGGCGAATAAAACTATTCATATTGTACAGCACTTAATTACTTCATAGTTTTACATTAATGAAAAGATTCAGCTGGAATTGGATAGTAAAGCATATTGCTTATGGAAAGTAAACCAACAGCTGTAGCTTAAGAAAACGAATGTTTTCATTGTAGAATATTTTTAAACAAACGTAGTCCCCATAAGGTCAACATTAAAAATTTAAAACACCATAAAATTGAAGCTTATGGAGTTTTCGAAAAGTTTTTTTTCACTAAAACCATCGCAGAGACATATAGAGCAACTTCATAAAATTTCATGGCAACGCATAAAGGATATACATACCCACATAAATAGATACAATCATTTTTATATACAGATATTTGTTATCATGGCAACATGGTGTATAGTAGGCTATGTATATTGCTTTAGTTTTTAATCTCGAAGAGTTATACAAATTATAAAAGTTATACACGTTAAACAGTTATACAACATAGTTCTGTAACATGTAATCATCCCGCAACGAAAATTCTTCTTAGTACAAATTGTTCTTGACATTAAATCAATTTATTATTACGTGATGAGAGATTTCTCCCAGTTTTACGAAATCCCACCCGGCTGTTCCGTCCAGTTTACAGAAATCAACCACAATGGCGGGAATCGAAGATTATCCGGCACGGAAGGACCCAAGAGACCAAAACGACGGCTATTATAAAACAGTTTATCTCACTCTTATTTGAGGAATTCCGACAGTTTCCCGCGATTTCTCGGTTCACCACGGTCCCACCTGGGTGGGGGAGATCGTATCGAGATTGTGCAACTATTTTAATACGATATTTAAATTTCATTATTCATCGGTATGATTTTCACGTAGAGTTTTATTTCTAGCATTTAATTGTGAATATTATCGTACTCGTGATAGTGATAAATTGATAAATATTTCAAATAAAATACTTCCTTATCTATTAAATTTTCCAATTGTCACTGAAATATACGTATTCACCACAACAACGGTGTTAATCGAATAGACATTCGATTTTTTGCGATATTTTATTTCGATAATAAATATCGCATTGAATAAAATAATTCTGTGTCCATTGAAAAATGCTTTATTTTTTTGTACCACTTTGCTTTTGTTAAATATTTAACAAAATATTTTGAAACAAAAACTTAAGTGATTAGGTTAACTTTTTTTACAAAAACTTATCTTATGAATAAATACGTAAAATGATGTACAAGCATAATTTTATCAGTAGGTGCTTACAAAAAAAATCGGGACAACATATAATAAATTAGTGTTATTAATAATTATAGGAATTGGGGCCTATTCATCTTGCAGTCCTCTTTGTGTTCAACCCTTAGAAACAAAAATATCGAAATCTAAAACTTGTTCAAAATATATTTGTTTCGACCAGACTTAAGTCCTTGATAGTCCAATTAAAAAAAATCCCCAAAAAGATTTCTTTTTCCATAACATGATCAACTAAGAAAATTTTATATTTATAAACATACACAAAAATTGTAAACCTTAAATAAACACTTAAGAAAACAATAATATTTTACGTACTTTAATTTTAAAGTTCTCGTGAAAAATTAGAGGAGATAACAATTAGATTTTATACGTACCTTAATTAAAAGTTAACTAAACACGTCTAAGCACTGAGAGCCCTGGGGGTGAAACATTAGTGGTGGAGCTAAGGGTTGAAAGAGTATCTGAGTCGTGAATGGCGGGAGGGGGAGTGAAAGTAACAAGTTCCCATTGTTGCATTGTTGAACGCTACTCAAGTTTTATGCTTAATTCCAAAATACAACAATGAAACTCGAAAGTGGAAACAAACTATTCAATATCTTTTACCTCTTCAGTTTGGATAATGACCTCGGTTTAAAAATTTTTGTGAGTACTGCAATAATGGAAATCGGTCGATAATTCGATTGTATCAATGTACGACAGGAATTATTTATTAATGTTTATGTTAACAAAATGTCTTTTACAATAGACACATAGAGCGACTTTTACTTTCTCCCCTTATAACATAGTATGGAGAAAGGATTGTTTTTGTCAAAATTTTCGAATTTGAATTGAGAGTGGATGTATCTGTTTTGGGGTGCCCTGTTCCAAAAAGTGGGTTTCGACGTGATGTCTATCTGTGTGTGTATGTCTGGATGTGTACAAAGCCAGTATGTATGCATATATTCACTGTATCTACAGATGTATTTTTCATTTTTTGAATTTTTATTTTTAAGGGTAGTTCACGCCTAAAATCCCTTAAATCCCCTAAAATTTCTCAAAAATGTTTAAAAATTGTTTACTGCATTTTTTATTTTCTCAGTCAAAATATATTTAAACTAAAGCTAAATTATACTTTGACTGCCACAATTAAACGCAGCTTAACAACTAAATAAATTAGTATTTTAAATGATTTGTCTACGATTAATGGTTCCAGGAAAAAATAAAATTTACTTTTCTAAAACTAATTTTTAATTTAGTAAAGTCGATGTTAAATGTTGTCAGAGCGCGCCCCATGCTATTATAATGGAGAAAAATAAATTTATTCCTTATTTCCCGACATTTCCATGAAACTTGGTATGCAACGAAAGGTGACATCATCTAACAAAACCCACTCAAAAAAGCTAGGTATTAAGGGGGCGGGTGCCCCCACATAAAGTTCTATTAATTAATCTAAATATGTTTCTCTTGTTACTTTCAGAAAATTGATGATTATTTAAAAAATATATATATTAAATTAAATTTAGATGAACTATATGATTTTATTGATGATACATACCAGTGTTAATGTTATAGGGGGTATAAAAATTTAATAAAGCTTATTCCCAGAAGAAAATAGTTTTGTAAATCTAAAATAGTATTGCAAAACTAAATAAATCGGTTAAGGTACATATATAAGTAAGATTGCTAGTAAAACTACTTATACAAATTTATAGATAATTGTTTTTATTTTCTTAAATAAAATTTATCTTATTAGGTAAAATAATTTTTGAGGTGGAAAAATTGCATTCCTGGAAGTGGTTAAATTACACGTTAAACTGCAGGCCACATAGATGTCATTGGCTGTTGGGCTATTAATTAACAGTTCTGTCTATGGAACATGCTAGACTTAGTCAGTAACAAGACTACAAGATTGCGTTTGGCTTAAAATACCTAACTGGGTAGGTCGCATTCAAAAAGGTAATCTAGGTAAGGTTAAATTATCTAAGGTTATCTAGGGAGGTATTAAATTAAGTAATAAGCCCTCAGAAACATAATTTTGAGTGATAGTAGAACTTTTTTTCTAAATTTTACTGAACATGTGATCTAGTTAAATGATTTAACAGAAATAAATGACTATCTGTCAAGTTGAAATAAATATTATTTTATAATTATACTATAATAACATGATATCCTAACGTAAACCATTTTATCATCGAATCAAAATTTTCTATTTAGAGAATTTATTTTACCATTTTGTCCCTGTGTTTATTAACTAGTTTTAATTTCATGTACTTATTTATGGTTATAATCATCTAGCGCCAGAACACCGTGTCATATACAACCAGTGCACACGTCAGGCTTACTGCTAGTGAAGTATAAAATGCCTACAGGCTAATAAAGGCTGCAGAGATGAGGCGAAATGTTGTTTCAAACCGAAAGAGTGAATGAAATCTGAAGAGCTGTCCTCTGGAGAAAGCTTCTAGTGGCAATAATATCGCGAGGGGCAGATTTACAGTAATGGGACGTTATTGGGAAGTGTTCGGGCGTTCTCGGAATCCGTCGGGTTTTTTCGGTTAGTATCGTACATTTTATATTTTATCCTTAACTAGCTGACCCGGCGAACTTCGTAACGACTAACAGTAAATACATGTTAACTTTAAGATTCATATGGCATTGGATAGTAAAGCATATTGCTAACGGAGAGTAAATCAACAGCTGTTTTAAGAAATCAAATGTTTTATTGTAGAAAATTTGTAAACAAACTTAGTCCCCATAAGGTTAACATTAGAAATTTAAAACGCTATAAAATGGAAACTCATTGAATTAATGGAAACTGAATATGCCTAAAGCATGACCGGAGCAGAGACGGAACCAAAAAATGAAAGATCATTAAAATCGGTCCAGCCGTTCTCGAGTTATAAAGCGTGTAACTAACACGACTTTGTTTTATATATTTAGATTGATCAGAACTGGGATTTTGTTTTTTACTCGTTTACCCTAGAAAAGCCAAATTGGATCTTACATTATTTTTTTATCCCTTTGTAACGCTAAAGAAAGTATTTGTGTCCGTCTGTATCCCCCGAGAAAAAGTGGGCCCTCCTATTTCGGCAAATGTGTTTTGTACACTTTAAACTAACGTATGCACTATCAAAATACAGTTAAGAACTTTCAAAAAACCGAGTTTTAAGCGGTTACCACAATTTACACCGTATACTGAAAATATAACCCTATTAACGTGCGTTAACAGGTATCATCAAAGGTTGATTGAAAATCAATTTTTAGTTGTTTATAACCATCAATTACCTTAAACTTAAAATGATAATATGAGTTATAGTTTATGGGAAAAAAGTGAATTGGCCAACGTTGCCAAGTATGAATGATAAATAAAAAAAAGAAAAGATAAAAAATGGAAGAGAAATAAGTAAAACTGGCGCGGTATTGTTGTCTCATTACTTACTGACTGGAACACTCCTTGGAGAGCCAATGGTAAAGATGAAATCTAAATTAATAAATAATGAGTCTGGTTTTTATATTAATTATCAGGTTAGTATTTATTTTAATTTTTGTAATGTTAAGAAGTATTCAGTCCGTACAAAGGGCGGTTACACTATCACTGATAAAATAAAACACCTCTCTCAGTAATATTTCTTAGTAAAAAAATTTTAAAAATTCGTCCTTATACGCATTTCATAAAAACACATATCTGTGCCATAACCTTAATCGATTTCGATTGGCTTTCGATATTCGATTATCGAATACTGATGGGTCGCCTAAAGGGGTATCAGTATGGAAATTCCATTTCGGCCTGGAGGCTATCAAAGCGCCTATTACGTGGAACCCCTCACCTCCTCACCTCTACCCCTAACCCTCTGCACCTAATTTTTCCTCCCTTTTCCACTCGTGCCCCTGAAATGGCCTGCGTTAATTTTAAATTACCTGAGATATTTTAGTTTCAAAAGTTAACTCAATGCGAGTAACATTAAGGTAGTCAATCTGATTCTATTTCACTTTACAAAATTCATCAACGAGTAAGTACCATTCTAGAATTCCTAATACTTCCTAAACAGAACCCAAAGTGAATGATGTCTGTTTTTGTGTTTTAGGGGGGGTTGTAGCTTACGGTAACATAACCCAATCAAACGGGCCTAAAAATATATTTTATTACTTCAAGGGGTTGTGATCCCCCCTCCACCAGAATCTCTAACCTAGTAGTAAGAGTTTGAAAAGGGTTTGATGATTAAATTAAAATACATTTTTATGTTGTTTAGAGTTTAGGAATATGTGATAAGTATAAGAAATGTAAATATTTTTATTAGTTCACTTTTAGAGGAAGAAAATATGTGGGTTCATTTATACCTTTTATTTAAGCATTTTTCAACATAACGCCTTATGGACGAAACCTAAACGCCTCAACGAGAAACGATATCGCACGCAGCACGCTGGCGTGAGTAGTTCAAACTTCATAGAACTTATACTGTTCCCATCATAGTAATCGAATAGTACTGAGTATGCAGGTTTGCTGCAATAAGGGTTGTTTTACATGGTAATATGCTTATATTAGGGCTATTCACTAATTCAAAACACATATAACATTTTATCAAATTACGTCAATAACTAATCGAGTTATACTAACCTATCTATTCTCCATAAAAATTACATAGGCAATGAATACGTAGGGTTGCTGCCGTGAGAAACACTTAACACCTAACTAGATAGACTTGCATACCAAATTTTGGTGAGTTTTGGTAGTCTTTTTTGAGTTTTGGTGAAAAATGTGAGTCTTAGTCAGTACAAGATCGCGCCACAATTATCTTACACTAATGTCTTATTCATTTTTAGCTTAAAATATCTATCTTTATGGGTCGCCATTTCAAAAGGCAATTATGATATGAATCCTGGGAAATAAATCTCGTATTCGATAGTCACACTCTTATTTAGATATACAATCCATTACACTCAGCCTTCGCTCATATTTCCCTTGGATTACCTATCACAGTTGTGGGGCTTCAAATATGAAAATTAGAAATTATCTGTAACGAGAAAGACTCTCTTCCTCCTTATATTTGTCCGATCAATTAGGTTTTGAAAATGTAATTTTTTGGTACTAGAAAGTTATAAAAGTTTAAGATATGAAATAGGAAAAGATTATTTGAAAGTAAAGAGAACTAGTAGAAGTGGATTTGAAGAAGAATCGACAAAGGTTTATATCTCGTAAAGATCGCATTTAAGAAGACTTTCTGCAGTGCTGCCAACGGCTCTGCGCCAACACGTTCGAGTTATCTTGATCCTCAGGGATATTTAGATGCGAATCTTTTCCCCGAGGGTGGTAACACTGATTTATCTTTTACATACGGGTAAATCCAATTTTTGTATTGGATTCACAATTTATACGCGTGTAGGTATTGTATTATATTGGGTTGACAAAAAACTTTCTTTATTCTTCTGAATAAGAGGGATGATCTGTCGTGTAATATATATATATATATAAAAAGTATAAAAAGTTACTTTGTGTATTGACATACAACGTAATTAAACATTATTTGAACAAAATAGTCTGAAAGCAGTGTTAAAACATGTTGTATTACAAACTTTTCATAGAATAAAGAGCCCAGGTAGCAATACGGTTTTGTGGAAAACATTATTTAATATTGAATCTTTAAAATTTATAATGACGTTGGTTAATTATTTAATATATTTTTTGAACTTTTCCAACGAGTCCGTGTTTTAACTACACAACGTTTCTGAATGTGGAGAAACTCCACCCGTTTTCAAGTGATTACTTAATAATTTACATACAAAATTGAAAGTTTAAGGAACATAATACATTAATTATATCATGTTGTTAATAATACTATACTTAATTATCATGAACAATACAAAAACTATACTAATAACACATTAAATAACCACAACACTCCGTCTCCGTGCTAGGGGGCGACACAAGATAGCGTGCGCTCAGGACTTGAGTTGGAGCACTAATGTGAACAAAATTGTACTAAACTTCACAGAATCCATAATCGAATCATACTTTAATAATGCCTGAAATTTTCATTAAGGTTTTTTTAGCAGTTTCGGAGTCTATAGGGAACATAAATGCATACTTCCTGTTTCATATATTAAGATTTAACTATAGTGATTTGGCTTACTTTTATTTATTTATGTAAAATCTTTTGTAAAAATATTCATATAAGCTTTAACAGCTTCTTTTTGGAGTGAGATATGGTTTAGTGTCTCAATGTATCTCATTGCATATATTACGTAAAATATATCGTATAAGTCTATAAAAATGTATTTGACAACTCCTTCAAATTGACAAGAGTTGTTCGACCACACAACGTTCACACGGAAGCGGTTGGGTGAATAGGCTCAAAACTAGCAACCGAAACAGTCGTGAGTTGCATAAAATCTGAGAAACGCTGCATTCAATGCAAACCAAGCGGGGACTGGAATACCAATGAAACCACGGGCTGCCACAACAGCAAATCTGAACAAATGATATTGACAGAGTTACCAACTTGGAAACGTAAATTACTAGAACGTGAGATATTTTAGTATTCGTCGGTTGGGGAAAGATGCCATTTAAAAAAATTAAATAAACATACAACGTAGTTTGAAAAAAGCTAAGAGGTGTACTTATAAATTTTAATAGTTAATTATTAATTGAATACAAAATGACAACGGTTAGGTAATATTGGGAATGGATAAGGAGTAACATAATAGAGGCAGGCATTGGGAGAAAACTTAATTTCTACCATTCCACTATTTCGATATAATAATTCAATCACTAATTTCAATCCAGCAGTTTATCTGTAAAAATAAACTTTCTTCTTCTTCCCGAACTGTCAAAATGTAGTGTAAACAGATGTTGACATTAGAGAAAGTAATCATTAAAACCTAGGACGTTCATGGGGCGTAGCCCTAGGGATTATAAGGTAGTGAATATGCCTATGAGTTGCACGAGTTTAAGATCTACCTTTGTGTAAAATTTCAAACCGGTCGGTTCAGTATTTTTCGCGTTTACTTCCCACAACAAACAAACAAACGTACAGAAAACACTTATTCTTTATAACATTATTGAATAGATAAACACAGAAAATAAGAGAGTTGCAAAATGTTATAATAGTGACTTAATATTTCTGGGTTGGCTAACAGACCAGAAAAGCTACCTAATTAATTCACTAATTAATTAATATTATATCTGGCTAGTTTGATCTTATACAGTACCGAATTTTTATAAAAGAAGAGGAAAAATTTCCCCCCAGTTCAGTATGACAAGTAAACAATTATAAAAAGAAACGTTATTAATAATTTTGGCAATTGGTTAACTTTAAACAGCATAGCAAAATGTATACATAAAAAACTTAAACTTTGTACATTGTTACTGTTCTTTAACGCAGAACGTATGAATCCATCGCCATTTTGGTTTATGATTTACCGTTCTACATGGAGGGAAATATATAAAAGTTTTATGAGTTAAACCAAAATCGATCATAAAATAAAAAAAAATAACCAAGAGAAAAAAAGAATAACCTGTTACAAGACCTGATCAGCTAGCCATAACAACTGTACATCGGTTCTCTACGATAAATGAAGTTATTTGCCTGACTCTATTCCATATCCCATAATTGAACTTTACTGCGCTGCAACTGCTGGCATTACTCAGGGATGGTGCGGTTTGCAACCCTTACAAGTTATTACTCACAACGAACACTGTGCATATAACTAAATGGGTCATTTATCATTTTGGCCACTGAGCAGATACAAATCTATATTTATCACTGAAATAAGCTACTGTGCAGTTAAAAATCAATAGTTATTAATCACATTGAAAATATGTGTGTATAACAATTCACAGAGTTATCGCTTAAATTTGCCATAGTACATAAAACGATCCATAGAGTTATCATTCATATTGGCCACTGTGCATACAACAATCCATAGAGTTATCATTCATATTGGCCACTGTGCATACAACAATCCATAGAGTTATCATTCATTCATAGTGGCCACTGTGCATACAACAATCCATAAACATTAATACTGTTTTTACAAAGATCCATAGAGTTATTCCTCACGACCACAACTGTATGTATACCAATCCAATACCATATTTTTGAGCTGATTAAATATATAAACCAATATTTGGAACCTCAAATAAACTTAAAATACCTAACTGATAAATATTTCATAGTTTTTTAAACGTCTGACACTAATCTATTAAAACATCATAAATTCAACGAAAATAGGTATTACGACAATAATATTTCGAATTAATTTGGTAAATGCATTTTTATTTAAGACACAAACAAATATACAAATATATAGAGTAATTAAAGCTAATTTCTAAAAAATCTAGGTTAGGTATTTTTTTCTATCTAGGTTACAACTTGTTTATTTAGTGGTAAACAGTTACTTTTTTGGATTTTTCGGAACTACAAAGTTTTACACTTCAGTAAAAACTTCAATTAAAAATTGCTCAATAATATAACATTCACGAAAGCGAAAGTGTAGGATAATTAAAAACGCCATTAAAAATATATGGGACCAAATAAACGTATAAGAGCGATGGATAACAAGGTCTAGGAAGTCGCATATTACACAAGATGTAGATCTCATGTACATGCCAATTAGAGCTATGGATGGAGATGTAATGCTGCTTACACGGTACAAGGAGCTCTCTAGAGGTCCATACTGCATACATGCACTCGTCCCAACTACGTGTGTATATAAATGCATTATTAGCAAAGTTGTCAACGAGAACTTGTATCATATCATTTTGATAAAATGTTATAAATCAGAGGTTAACATCGTTAGGCCTAACATCGTCCCTCAAATAACGAATTTTTTCATTTCATTTCTGTTTAAGTCAATTCATTTATTTAAATGGTGCTTTAGTTGAACCATAAAATAGTACAATTAAAATCCTAAATTATACTTTAGTTTACTAGTATGTGGCTTATTAAAATAAATACTTAACAGTTAATCTTTAGGTTTTATAGTATACCGTTATTTATTGAATTATTTAAATCGTGTTCAAGTCAAAGTTTATTATATAAGAGTAGAAGTTTTGTGAAAGTAATCGAATTATTTTTAATTAAAATTTACTGAAACGTGGGATGATTAAGGGGTTTTTATAAAGTATACACCAATGATTTATTTCATATTTCGAAATAAAATATTTGACACTGAACCTAGTAACCATTTATAATTAGACTACTAATTAATTAACAGACCTTAAGAGATCGACGTTTCACAGAAAACGAGCTGGGCTTAAAGCATTCCCTTTCAAATGCGTAAAAATGCTAATAACATGTGTAAATATATTTAATCATAGTAATTAAAAAATATTTTTGGAAATCACTCGAAATTAGAATTCAGTTCACGTAATTTCTCACTCTAGGAGCACCCCCTGGTACAGTTTCTCACGGAAGGGTCACAATACTACGATCCACCGGACAGGTTGATATACGACCTTGTTACCGTGCCTGTGTTATCAGCGGCCATCTTGTGTCCCGCCGCGCCGGCGATAAGCTCATTAGTTTTGGCGGCGAGCGTTTTGGTCCTTCGAGCCGGATGTTACTTGGTTTTGGTTCCGAAAAGGTCAAAGACATCAGCTCACAAATTACAAAACAGTGCTGTAAATTTTATTCGCGAGTATGTTGTAGTCTTAAAACCTTTGAAATTTGGAAATTGTAAAGTTAAACTTTCCACACTTAATCAGTAAATAACATTTATATTTTGCTTTACTTAATAAGAACGTTAATATTTTTTGACTAAGGCTCCTAATAATTACAGTAGGGTAAAAATTAAACCTCCCTGATTCATCAAAATTACTCAAAATTAGGCTATTTCTATCTTAATTCTGAAGGATGTAATGATTAGCTAACCAATAGATTACTTTTTGAAATGGCGACCTACCCAGGTAGGTATTTTATGTCAAGCATTTTTCGTAATATGATTGTTGCGCAATCTTGTAGTCGTGTTACTGACTAAGGCTGTCAGTGGCATTAGACAAGACCCTTAATAGCTAAACAGCCAATAGCATCTAAGGGACCTACAGTTTAACGTGGATTCCGAACCACTTTTGCCTCTAAATGACGAAATAATCTAATTATGAGGATGGTCTTTGCGGATGAACGTAGTGTTCAATGGTGTGGACGATATTCCATACCCCATCGCTCATAACGATCCACAATTGGTGACCTTCAAGTAGTTGGATTACAGGTCTCACCAACCTAAGTTCATAACAACGTAAACATATATAAATAATATAAAATAATTAAGTTACATAAAAAATAAACTAGGCTATATAGGAACTTTACTTTACTTTTACTTTTAACTGAAATGGCGACCTACCCAGGTAGGTATTTTAATCCAAGTATGAATGAGGAATGAATGTAGGATGATTGTGGCGCGATCTTGTAGTCTTGTTACTGACTAAGGCTGACATGCTCCTTAGACAGGACTGTTAATTAATAGCCCAACAGCCGATGGCAACTAATGGACCTACAGTAACGTGGAATCCGAACCACGACCTCTGAATTACGAATTGGTCTAATTATGAGAATGGTCTTTGTGGATTAACGTAGTATTCAATAGTGCGGACGTTAATCCACACAAGAGAACACTACATCCACCGACCATCACTCACAACTATCCACAATTCGTGACCTCCAAGTAGCTGGATTACAGGACCGTCCCAGTCTATTAACTCAGCCGAAACCAGGCTATTTCTACCATAGTTTACGAAGGCAGTTACAATAATTACAATAGTCACACTTTAAGTTTAAACACCATCATTCAAGTAATCAAAAAGATATCGTGTTGACAATTAGGTATAATTATAAATGAGGCCACCTAGAATCCGTAGCACGTTTCGTTACAGTAACCTTAAACTATTGTAGGGGAGCAGTTAAACTTGGCTTAAAATACCTCCGTTGTGGTCTAGTCGCCATTTCAATAATCTAATTTATTATTAATTAACTCTTAGACTGAGAAACCTCAATTTGATTATGTAAAATAAGAACTGAATGGTTTGTAATTTAACAAAGAACACATTTAGATTTTATCTTAGCTACGTATTGTTTCATACTTTGTCTTATGAATATACTAAAAAACTATGTATTCTTTTAATATAAATTAATATTATATATATTTTTACTATCTGGTGTAAAATTGGGTAATTTTGTTTCTAAAAATAACTTAAATAAGTTCAATTAAAGTAAAATTCTTAAAATAGTAAATATCAGAGGGCCGGATCCATACCGATCCCTCTAGCGTAATAACATTTTTAAAATAATAAATTAATACCCTCTTTACTATGGAAAAATCCCTGAAAAACTAAATCTTTACAAAGGATATAGTGATGAAATGTACAATAGTTTTTAGAGTAAAATTCAGCACTTCCATTCGACTCAGTTTTCATTTTAAAACCTAAAGATTTGTTAGGCCTACATGGTAAAACACAAGTAAACCCACTTTTTGGCTATTTTCCAACAGGGATAATACAATTAATTCGTTTTAAACCCAAATCTTTGTAAACTTGTTTTACGCTAAAGGAATAGATCAGCCTATTAGAAAAGTTTACACATAATGACATGCACGTTGACTCTTTGCTGCAAAGTACATAATATTTTAAAATATCTAAAATAAGACTACACGCTTTAAATAACGACTCAATCCCACCACAATAACATTTGTTTGCGGTTGGTTATATTTTAAATCCCAGGTACCCCCGGTTTCGCGCGCTCTCTATAATTAAGCAGTATCACATATCTCCATCGTCTATGAAAGCTTCCTCTATGGTCTGCCCACATCCTGGTCGACCCATAGACCTGCATATCCGCATCCGCAGCAGCTCTGGCGCCAACGTGAAAGTTTTTCACCAGTGAGAGGACGTTCTAGTGGTCCAGATTGGCGGGAAAGATGTTTATATTTACTTACACCAGAGGCGCCACTTTCTCCGCTTTTAACAGGTCAACTAGCTGATTAGTTGAGTCGTATGTACAGTGGTTCTCCGTACAGCTTGTTTCCTTGACAACGCGATGAAAATTTTATTTGAAGGTTCGATCCCCAAGATTGCCAAAAAATTTAGATATGAATTTTCTTAAAAAATAGTGAACTTCGAGGCTGCATAGCTTTGGCTGAGCCTGCCATTGGCAAAACAGAATAATATGAAAATAAAATATCTGACGTTTCAAGAAAATTGTAAAAAACACATATGTGATGATGTATTTGTATTGTTGGGACTAACTTGAGTTTTACGCTGATTTCCCGAAAACAGTGTGTTTACCTACTGTTTCAAAATCAAAATCTGAATTTAAACATCTTTTATACCTAGTTTGTAGTTTTTGTCACCATCTCATCTATAGCTACAACCTAAACTTAAATCAGTTTGGTAAGTTAAATTTTTTTATTTTTCATAATTAAAAAGTGAAAATTATTTTATTTTTGGTTAAACTTTTTTTGAAGGGCCATTTGTTTCCAATCATTAGAAATAAGAATACATTAACTTTTTCTGGTTATCTTTCATAGAAAAAAAGGTTATGAAGAAAATAAAGCCTGTTGCAGTTAATTCCTTTAGTATTTTACTACAAATTTAACTACATATGATTAGGTTATTTAACAAATTTATAAACTACCTAATGTGCTGAGACTGCATAAAATATTTTGCAAAAATACCTATAAATAAGGTCATAGTAAATTATTTCCTGATTTTTTTACAAACTTAACACGCCAAACCGCGTACCGGCCTTAAAGTTTATGTAAATATCATATTATATATCGATTCAAAAATAATCATGAAATTTATGAACAACAAACAACAAGAGAAACAAAGTCGTAATAACGACTGTCGTGTGACCAGTTAGTTTTTACGAAATTTCCATTTTACTCATGGTGCTAAAACATTTCGTCAATCCTGCAGACTCGTAACACTTTTATAACAGTTAATGGAAATAGTTTTACATATTGAAGAGTTATTCAACAGATGGTTTAAAAGCCTGGAGTGACTCGGTTTGAGGTCACTTTCAGGTTCAGATGCGGTCCGCCAGGTGAGGCTACAACCGTGACCGGGGAACCGCGGTCGCGTGCCACCGGAAACAGCTGGACGCGCGGGGGATGACGGGAAACTCGCTCACACTTCCGGCAGACAACAGGATACGTAATATACTGATTTTCGTAGTCATAACCGTGAACGATGCATTAAGTTTTTTACAGTAACAATTGAGATTCATAAATCTATGACTTTTATTACACACTTTTAAACTGTTCAAATTCAATTTATAGACATAGTCTATTTAACAGATCAACAGTTGGGTTCTAAGATAATTGATCAACACATAAAACAGCTGTATAGTCTAAACATAACAGTAATAAAATAAATAAAACAGTAATATACTAGAACAAATTTGTAAATCTGAAAACAAGATAAAAGCATCAATGGAAACTATAGACAATTAAAAATAATATAAAAAATTAAGGTAACACAGTGCCCTGTATCTTGACCATGTTGATTTTACCAATTTTAGGTACACATAACTTCTTTAAGAAGTATCCTAGCAACCTGAAATACTTATGCATTGTTCTACATACCTTTTCCAACAATTATCTCAACTATTGTTGTTAAGGACAAAAATATTTATTTTATACATTTGAAAAAACAACAATTTTGTAGTGTTTTTAATGAAAACAAATGTTAACTCAGGAATTATCAATAGTTTAGTGATGAACGTTCAGTTAATTATTTATTATCATATAAAGATGATCTGTAGAAAATTGTATTAAAATATATTAAGAAAATTAAGAAAAAAGGAAGACATATAACATAGGCGGGATAACATTCATACAATTCAACTTATACAAAATCCAACGAGAATATTAATCATCATTAACAAACATCAAAAGCCAGCGGCTATTGGGCCATTATTTAACAGTTCTGTCTAAGGAACATGTCGGTCTTAGTAAGTAACACGACTTCAAGATCGTACCACAATCATCTTACACCCATTTACAATTTTCGTACTCTGCTTAAATAACTACCTAGGGAGGTAGACATTTCGGGGAGGTAATAATAATAATTACGAAAGTATTATTTAGGTCGCTTGGAGAGTATTGTTTGATATATTTTTGTGTAAGAAAATTTATGATTTCCTTAGATTCCAGCTGTAAGGAAACAAACTACTGTACTTTCAAATAAAAATTAATGCAAAAAAGTTTATAAAAAATATTATTACTCAATGGATTTTGTTTAAAATAAGAGAAAGAGGTTAACACATAACACATCACCTGTTTTCGTATACGATAGGAGCAAGTTAGACTCGTATACGAAACACGCTCCACCGAGCGGTCAAATCTTTATTCTACATCAGAGAAGCGAATAAAATCTTTTCACGGACCCGTCAAAGACATCTAAAGTGAAATGCCAGGTAATGAATAACCACTTTGTGCGTCCGAGTCCGATGTTTTATTTGATTCTTTTCTCTATGGCTTTGCTTTTGGCTGGTTGGCTGAAAGAGGCAAAATTTCCTTTCTCGGATTCCTGATTCGTTGTTTTACGGATGCATAATATAAATATTCTATGATATAAGAGCGATTATTTAATGATGAATATAGTATGAAAGAAATTTTTAAAGTTATTTTCGCAACAGTAATGGAATTTTGTCGAAACAAATAGTTAAAAACAATGTCTTTTTTGGTGTTGTATATATGATTAGTTGCCCCATTTTTCAAGAGTATAGGTTAGATTGTAGTTATATCTGAGTTGGTAGAGTTCTGGTCTAGCACTCAAAAAATGCGTTCAAATACCGGTTATGACACATATGACATTTAATTTCTCAGCCCACACTGGAAGGCTCGTTAAGTCTTTGGTCCCGGCTACATAAGTAGTCATTAGGTTACGTTAGAGGTACTAGTGCGACTTGAAAACTCCAGACCTTGACCAGAAGGTTACATGAAACTTACTTACATAAGTCCATAGAAATATAGATATGGAAATGGTGCACGCTATACCCACCCAAAGTTAAAATGAAAGCATTTACTGAAACGCTTATTATCTTCGTTGTTTTTCACCAAAACTGATGACACGTGATATCGAAAGTAAATTTACTATCAAAAAGTACGGTTTTGTACTTATTCTCACGAAACTTAATAATGTAAAGTAATTTAATCTTTAACTCATATTTATGATGTATTGGTACAGTATTTAATTTTTTCTCTTCTTTATCATTACAGGTAAATATTTTATAAGGATTAAATGAATAAAAAACAAACATTTCAACAAATTGAGAGAAAGACTAAAACAGCATAAAAGCGTAAGATTTAGTGAAAATAGGCACTGGAATTTTTTTATACTAAATTCAATTAAAGTTAAATCAATATAATGTTTGATCTATTAAGGTGAAAAACAACGAAGAAAATATAATAGTTTTAGTAAAAGGTTACATATTCGAACGTTTTGGAAAATCACCGGGGAATTTCTTCTGACTTTTAAAAATGGTATACTTTAACTATCAACTATAAAAATTAGCTTGACTAATTTTTTCCAACGAATGCCTTTTTAGATAATTCAAAAAAGTAAACTCTAAATGAGTAACAACTTAAATAATAATGACAATAATTTGGGTGTATTGTAAATACGAGATTTCAAAGTTTTCAGTAGTTTTTTTACTATTTTAAATGCTCAAAATGATTTATAAATTGTTAATGCATAATTGTGGGACTTAAGTTGTCATATCTATTGAAATTCACAATCTTAAAAATGAAATTTTACAATAGCTGTGTACTTTACTAGCTAATTATAATATTGGTACTATGTAAACACTAAAAGCGTCTGGTAGACAGGGAAAGTGAAAACGGACTGGGAATACCCTTGGTCCACTTCCCAGCGTTCCTCCGTCCATTGTCTGATGTTCCTGTACTTGACCGAACCTTTGTTTGAAAACAATAAACCTCAAACTCGTATAAGATTTTCGTATAAGTATTTTGAAACAAACATTTCGTAACTCATTAGAAATGCATCCTCAAAATATGTTTTGTTTTTATACAAAGTACTGAAATGTTACGTTGGATGTTATAAACAATTTCCAAAAATACAAAACAGTTTTAAGATTATCATCTATATAAATAAAACTAGAGTTATGTGTGTACATTTTTTGAAACTATGATACGTTTTGTTAAATTTACGTTTAATACTGCAGAAATTCCGAAACGGGTATCATCTCAATTTCCGTGTGTGTAAGTTGACTCATTACAATAAACAAAATCCATTAGTAAAATCTGATTGAAACATTCACAATTCCCTAAAAATGTCTCTAAAACCATACAATAACATTGAAATTACATTAAACAATTTTCTGAGCCACGTATAGACTATTATTTCTCAATAAACCACAAAAATCAACGTAGCAATCTTTCCAATCCAATAAATAATGAAATTGAAAATTAAATTACTTCTATAATCAAAACATTTCCTTTGAAATAGTTTTTGTTACAAAAGCAGTGGTCTACCAAATAGAATTAATTATATTTTTAATTACACTGACTGTTGTACGAAGCTCATCGTTGTTAAAAAAACCGGTTGGAAACAAGCTACCGCGTTCCCAGGTAATCGAGGCTCAAGGCAATGAAAGAAATAAAATTGGGCCGAGGACACTGCTTTGAGATACGCCGTGACTTCTATGCGGGCGAAACTGGAACTATCAGCGCTGTTCTACTCAACATAACCAAAATAACTGTAGGATATCTCACAACATTGTCAAGTATACTTTCACTTAGACAGCCTTACAAATAATTAAAAATCTAAATATATATTTTTATTCCTCAGGGTTTATTATGATAAATGAGTGTAAGGAGTGCATTTAGATTACGCATTACCTTAAGATAGGGTTTACATTTATAGGGGACTAGCAGTAAGGCCGTACTTTGTACGGGTTTTATGATACAGTGTTAAGAAACTAAGATACTTATTACAATGACAAATTATAATCGTGAACTCCTAAACAAATAAAAAAGTAAAATATATTAGAAAAAAATTTGCATTTACTTCCCTGTGGAAAATAGGTGAGATCGGATTTAATATTGCTCAAAACTAGAGTTTAAGAGGTGATTTTTTTAGAACGTATAGGTCAGTTTAAAATAAAAAATAGTATTTTATAAAAGTTATAAAATAGTGAAAAAAAGTTTTATAACTTTGGGTGCTCTCGACAATAAGACAGACAGAAATTGAGATAAGTCTCATTTTGGCATTTCTGGGGTATAAAAACCTCTGATTTATTTGTATAGATGCAAGTTTCAGACCCCAATTGTATTTTGACATACCAGTTGTGAGAATGTCCTTTACACACGACAACGTATCTGAACCCGAGAACCTGAATGCGTCCTTCCACACAACAGTGATTCAACCCTTATACCGTCTCTTTAGAAGTAATTTATTCGACCTTTTAAATCCGCCTCAAAAACGCTCCAACAGCTGGTCGTAGTGTTTAGACTACACGTGCAACCTTCTCGCCTACTATAGTGTTCCAGGAGGGATGAAGTTTTTGTTGAAATAATCCTCGAAACATAAGCTTCTTTAGAGCAAACAAATAAATCAGAGAAAAGCGATGCCAGGCAGTTTTGTCATGATAATCAGTTGGCGCGCCGGGTTTAAACAGCTGTTTGGAATATGGATCAGCTGAATAAAGGTATTCCCGCTTAGTCTTCAGTTTTCTGTTTTATGGATGCTCTAAATTGAATAGTAGTCATCGAAATGTTAAAATTATTAAAATACAGACTTGTGAAACCCAACATAATTATTTGTAGCAGGCTATAACTTTAAAACACTGTACAATTAACTAAAAGTTCACTTAAACGTTTTTGTTTCGGAATATATTTCTTACTGTCTTAACAGATTACTTAAAATAGATTAACCTTCATGGGTAAAGACACTTACGTAAATAATGAGAAAACGTAGTATGTGGAAACAGTTTGCATACCTGAAACAGAGAAAATATATTAATATAGAAAAGTAATATTTTACTCCTGTTGTTTAGGTTTTTATTGTACATTTTCCATAACGTTAAGTAAAACAAAGTTTCGCGACGTTTCGGGATCATGAACCTGATCCCATCCTCAGGTGAGTTAGAATCTAAAATAAAAAAGGATTAGAACATAATCCGGACTAAGCCGATGTAAAGCTGAAAAGAAACATGTTTAAAGCAGCAAAAACACTCACAAACACTACCAAACAGTCACGCAAAACTTTAAACGTGTACCTGTATTTAGCTTCATACCGGCGTAGTCTGGATGATGGTTTGATATTTTTTAGGGTCCAACTTACTTGACAACGGGATCAAATTCCAGATCACGAAACGTCGTGAAAATTAGTTTTACTTATCGTGATGGAAAATGTTCGCAATAAAAATCCTTAACCCTCAGCATCATGGACAAATAATTGCAAAGAAAGGATTCTAAACTTGTAAAACGATATTAGAATTAGTTGAACAAATGAGTAAAAACACCAAAAAAATTTGTTGTAGATGAAACCCAATGTTTTTGCAAAACATAGTATGTTCACTGCTCAGGTACTTGCTACAGTATCCCCGTTATGTTTTCTGAATGGACATTAGCGATTGTTCGAGTTCGCGATCGTGACGCCCCAGGCCGCGCTTTCTCCCGCCGGAATCACCGCCTCAGCTGACCGGTCTCCCGCCAAACTGCCCAGCTGTTCTCATCATTCTCTGACAACAGTGTTCATCCTTATCTCCATTTTCTTGTGTTGGATCTCCTAACGGCATCATGCAAACGCGAAATAGCTTTCTGTAAACTCATACTGGAACTGTTTTTGTAATACTAAATAATATATGATAGAGAGACTCAAGTTAATTGTAAGAATATTACCGGTATATAAATAACCTTTAATTTATCAAAATATTTTTTCTAAGTACTATTGATCGTTGGTAAGTCGAATTAGGTTGTTCAGTGGTTTAAACTATAATTACTCACTTAAAACTCTGAACGTCGTCTTCGCTTCGATCCTGGCCAAAATCTTAAAAATGTGATGATTTGACACTGGACCTAATTGCCTTTGCTCATTTTAATTAACGATCCTGCCAGATGAATCAGCTGGCCTTTGTCAGTAACAAAACTATATACGAAGTACGTCATCAACTCCATGATAATAGAGTGACACTCATACCCAACACCCACTCACTCTAAAATACCTACACGAGTAGGTCTTTGTGTTGTATAAGTATAGATTAGATTAGATTATTCAAATGGCAACTTGTCCAAGTAGGTATAAGTGTAGGATGATTGTGGCGCGATCTTGTAGTCTTGTTACTGACTAAGGCTGACATGCTCCTTAGACAGGACTGTTAATTAATAGCCCAACAACCAATGGCAACTAAGGGACCTACAGTTTAACGTGGAATCCAGACCACGGCCTCTGAATTACGAAATTTGGTCTAATTATGAGGATGTGTTTTTTGTGGATTAACGTAGTATTCAATAGTGCGGACGTTAATCCACACAAGAGAACACTACACCCACTGACCATCGCTTACAACTATCCACAATTCGTAACCTCCAAGTAGATGGATTACAGGACGTCGCCATCGTATATATGCACATGATTTCCAAACCTATATTAACCTGTAAGCTGTTTAAAACCCGGTAATGCAGTTTTAAAATGTTCAAGATTAGCGTTTCAACTAGAGTTTTGAAATTTACTATTACATTGTTTGTTAATAATTTACCACTATCTAACATGACTGAAATACCACTTTACTTTTTTCAAATGGCAAGAAACGGATTAAGTTCCATCCCATGAAAACACGAAACGCATTAGAAACGTTATATGAGTTTATTGAAAATTATAACAACTCAATAATACTAAAATTCATGACATTCAATATCAGAAGTCACGATGGTAGTAAGAGTTGTGAGGGGGATAGCATGTTAAATTAGTTGACCATTTAGCCGTTCAGCTTGCGGCAGCGCTGCTGCCAATCATGGTCTAATGCATAGATCGTGCCTACATAAAACTCCAGTCATACATATATACTACCGTTACATAATCTTGATGAAAACTAGAAAGCCTACTACAAACGCTGTAGTTTGAAATCGAGCGAATGCGAAAAAGTCAAAAACAAATTAATTCAGATTGAAGTGACGTATTTTCCACGTTAACATTATTTTGAAGGTAATTTTTTTTTACATTTGGCTTCAATTGATTTGTTAAACAATTCTTCATACCATTGCGAATAAGGATCAAATGTAAAATAAGGTGTTTGTCTTGTTGAATCCCCTAATACAAATTATTGTATTTACTATTATTTGGGAAATAGGTAAAACCATGGAAATGTCCATAGGGAATGTTTTCAATTCTTTTGTACATATAACCATATGACGCTATTAACCAAATTAGTTCACTGTTTCAAATTTTGGTCTCGTAAATTGTCAAACCCCTCCCACAAGAGCTAAGACATATACACGTCAAAGCTTAAACGAAATAAATCTATAATCACCCATGGTCTCGGATCTTCATTTGTTCATTTTAAATATTCACAATGATTCCTATACACGTATTAGTAAATTTTATATATTGAATTAGAGTGTAAAATAATATTTTTTAGTTCTTAAAAAGGTGGCAATAATATTTTTATTTAAAAGATCAATATAACCTGTGATAGTGTATTCTGTGAAATTTTTCACAGTATATTTAATTCATAACTCTTCAAAATAACAAGTATATTCAGTATAAATATAAGCTGATGCTGATTTACTGTGTGTAGTTGTAAACGTCTGTTACCATTAAAATTAAAATATTTCTCAATGTTTATCGTGCAGGGAAACTTAACCTTGAGAGAAGCCGATTCACACTAAGGAAATATATATTTAAAACTAAACCATCATCAAAACTTAAAAAAACCAAGACAAATTTGTTAAACAATCGTTGCAAAATTACGAATCGAGGTGTTTGGCGACTCAAAAGTTGAAAAAAGTGATAAAATCGTGAGGAAATTAAGAGAAGAAATTGAATATCAGTGGGGAAGAGTAGTGTTAAAGAACAACACTATAAAACTTTTATTTTACCACACAACAATGGTACAAGACTATTAGGGAGACTGGCAGAAAATGAAAGAAATTCAGTTGAAAAAAGTTCACTCATTTTCAGAATTCCATTAAAGAATCAAATCAATGCACCTGTTTAAACTGAGAAACAGGCGACTTGCGAATAAATTACTGACAAGGCAATATTTCCTCCAAATTCCCCCCTCTTAAAAGAGATGAACTCTCGCCCCCTTTATTAACCCTCCCCCCCAAACTCACAGATTTTAACGTTATTCATGCTAAAACTGGAAGAGGATTTTCGGTTTACTAAGACGCGTTTATAAAATATTACAAACTTAAGTCTGACATGTTCCTTCGTCAGGAATGTTTTAATAACCCAACAGCGTCAACCCAATCTCAGGGACTTACAGATTAACGTGGGGCCTCTGAATTATAGTGAACTTGTCTAATTATAATTATGGTCTTTGCGCTTCAGTCAAAATATTAATATATTTCTACGGGACAAATAAAAACATTAAACAATTGTGATCAGAAAAAAGCAAAGGAATTGAGTTAGAATTACGATATATTCGTCGAGTCGAGTTGTAATAAAATGCAAGTTTAGAGGACAAAACCTATTTCTAACAAATTCCTTAGGATACAACCATCCGTTTGGTTTTAAATATTGACCAAAAATATATGAAACTATTAGTTAATAGTCCTGTTTAAGGAACATTCAGCCTTAGTCAATAACAGAACTGCAGGATCGTGCCACAATCATTTTACACTAAATCCTCATTCATACTTGGCTTAATATACCTATCTGGGTGGGTCGCCATTACAAAATATAATAGTAATAGTAGCAAAAAAATGAGTAGAGTGGACTAGTCTGGCAGTTTATTTTTATATTTATATTCTTTCAATAGCCAACCTAACTTACCTCCAAACAACACAGTATGACGGAATACACAATAAAATTTAGGGTGTGGCCAGTATATTACGACATTATCTATAATTGATGATTTAGAATTTGAGAAATGTTAGGCTACACACAGAGTTCGGTAGGGTATGGTCTACAGACGGACCGAGGATGCGAAGCAAGAGTGAACCTTTGGAGGTCACGAATTGTGGATACTTGTGAGCGATGGTCGGTGGGTGTAGTGATCTCTTGTGTAGATTAACGTCCGCACTATTGAACACTACGTAAATCTGCAAAGACTGTCCCAATAATTAAACAAATTCGTAATTCAGAGGCCGTGGTTTAGATTCCACGTTAAACTGTAGGTATCTTAGTTGTTGTCATCGGCTGTTGGGCTATTAATTAACAGTCCTGTCTTAGGAACATGTCAGCCTTAGTCAGACTACAAGATCGCACCACAATCATCTTACACTCAATCCCCATTCATGCTTGGCTTAAAATACCTACCTTGTAGTATGGTCGCCATTTCAATAATCTAATCTAATCTAATCTACTAAGCCACTGAATCTTCCGTTCGCCCCTAAAGTTGTGTAATGTCTCCAAAAACCCGAGAATTAATTTTTAAACGCAATCACAGAAAATGCAGCACTTATTTTTAGTTCAAGAAATAATGCACAGATGGCTTGGTGATACAACAGCTGTGGAAAGAGTCCAAAGAGTTGTAAAGGTCAAAAGTAAGGAGCACTGTGGCCTGAGGCCTCAAGGGAGGCGGGAATGGAGCCCATGATGCCGATCACGCACCGGCGTTCGCAGGTCGACAGCCGATTGGCGATTACTGCAATGTTGCCGTTGCAGCAAGGAGAATTGGCAACACCGCATGTACATATAACAGATCCTTATACATCATGATTACACTTTATGAAACTTAGGTATTTAAAAAAAACAACGAAGGATATTGTAAAAAAGATTATTCGTGTTACGTATGTAGTATGGACATTACTTGTTTAAGTAGGCCTACTACGTCGTCATCGGCTTCAAAAAAGGTAAAAAATTACAAAAGTTTTAACGAACAGGAAAGTTTTTAGCAGGATTATTAATTTACCAATTGTTGATCTGATGTAGGCCTACTGTCGAAACACGTACTGACACACACGAACACGCAAAATCAATTATTCTAAATAATACACTATAACAACATTTTCTACATTTTAGATAGCGTAAGTAAAAAAAGTAAAACAGCTGATTATTATAACTATTATACTTTAGATTGGGGCGGTGGTGACGTCCTGCGATCCAGCTACTTGGAGGTCACGCATTGTGGATAGTTGTAAGCGATGGTCAGTGGGTGTAGTATTCTTTTGTGTGGATTAACGTCCGCACTATTGAATACTACGTTAATCCACACCTCATAAATAGATCAATTCGTAATTCAGAACTGTAGTTTGGATTTCCACGTTAAACTGTAGGTCTCTTAGTTGCTATCGGCTGTTGGGCTATTAAATAACAGTCCTGTCCCTTAGTCAGTAACAAGACTACAAGATTGCGCCACAATCATCCTCTAACCTCTAATCTAATCAATGTTCCTCATAGCACCTAAATTGCATTCTCTTTTTCATGTTAAACCTACAGAGAATAGGCAAACTCTTTTACCTTTTGACAAATATAGATCAAACTCCCATATATTACTTTTGTCATATCATTGATTTGAAATTTCAATGATTACGCAGGTCTGTTGCGACGGAGGTTTTATGACAACCAATACAAAGCACATAAAATTCCAACTGAAACTAATTGTCAACGAGAACCCAATAATTATTTTGTGTTCCAGCGTTTATATTAATTACATTTACAATTCAGTCGCCTTTAGGGCTAATCTTATGAGCAATAAAATGAACCTGGCTGGCCGGTAAACACATCAAATTAGTTTAGATGATCCGATAATTATTCCGGTAAACTAATTTGATTGAGCCTTTCAATAATTAGATTATACAGTATGGCACTTCATTACACAAATAGAGGCTTCAGCACTTGTCCTGTGTACATTATTCCAAATGGATCTGTTTGTTTACTAAAGTTACCGAAACCTATTGTACAATATATTTATCTGCTATTCGCAACTTTAATAATTGATAGTATTCTTTAAATATTTGCCCTAATACACCATTAAGATAGCAATACTTTGTTGTCACAATAACTTATACGACGGGTTGTAAACGCACGCTATCTTTTCGCCCCATTAGCTCGAAAGCGGAGTTTTGAGGTTATTTGTTGAATTATCAATATAGTTTTTGTGTTGCACATAATAGATAAGCATAGTATTGTTGACAAAATGATATAAATTAATATCTGTAACTTAAACATTTAATATTTTTAAAATTTTACTAACGCTTTGAAAAGGTCCAATAAAAGATATTGAATAACAATAGATAATTTAAACAACGCTTCAAATGACGCAACACAAGTAACCACTTCAACGCTACCTCGATGGTAGCAAAACAAAATACCTCATCAATATCTGTCTATAAATATGAGAGTTATTTGTCTATTCTCCATAAGGTTACTGGGAAAGAGTATGCAGGTTTGCTGCTGTGAGGGACTTCGAAAGTAGGCATTTATAGCATATACAATTTTGACATTGATATGTCTTAGCTCTGGGGGGTGTTGGCGATTTGTAAGATGGAAAATATGTAACAAGTTTCCATAGAAACCACCAGAACTGTTGTATTGAATTAAAAAAAAATAAGAACAGCTGTTTAGATGAAGTGAAAACATTCCCTTTAGACATATCCATGATCTAACCTATTTACCTCAGGGAATAAAATTTATTTTTAAAACTTATACCAAGTTTCGTCATTATCTGACCATAAATAAAGGAGTTAACCTATTCTCTGTATGATTAACATGGAACAAGAGGTGCAGGTTAGCTGCCATGAAACACATAAACTATGATTTTTAAGCATATAACCTTATTAATCATTGACTTACGTGATTTGATCAGATTTTGTATGTGTTTTACTTAGTGAACAACCTTAGTGTAAGCACATTACCATGTAAAAAAACTTAATTACAGCACACCTGAATACTCAGTACTATTCGATTACTATTGTGGGAACAATATAAGTTCTATGAAATTCGCTAAACTAACGCCAGCGTGCTACGAGCGATCTCGTTAAATTGTTTAATTTGATCAAGCGGAAAATATAATTATCAAGTGATCATAAACAAGTACTCACCGTTTTTATGATAACGATATAAAAAAGCTGTATTTAATTTCATAGGCAACTACTTTATCTTTTAATTTGACTTTCAATTTAATAATTCAATAACTTTACGAATACCGAGTAGTTAGTAATACTATCACAAATGAACACTGTTCTTAGGAGACTAAAATCAAAGATGGCGGAGGTATTCCAGAACCTTGAACTGATTTATTTAACTGTTGTAGTATTGCTAACAAATGTTACGAAACATAACGATAAATGGAGTTTATAATTCACTTCTATGACCCTTTGACAGTTATAAGTAGCGTTGTTCTATTTTGGAAGGTTGGCTGCACCGGCGACAGCCAACATCCGGGAGAAGAAACAGTCACCTGTAAGCATCCCGTTATTCGTGCAGTATTGCCAACTTGACAGCACACAAAGCCGTAAAAGCAAGTCACTTCGACTATATGAAATACGATGACACGGCGACGCTTCCTTCAACGGTTCATGGGGGTTTTTACCCACGTCTTGCATGTATTATTTATGAAAGATGGTGCCTTATTACATCGTGTTTAAGTGTCATATATTAATGTTTTATGGTTATTACTTTTGTTATACATACTACAATGATAAAACGGCAGTGTACCTAGACAATTTCAATTAGTTAGTCAACATTGAAATATTAATTATAAACAACATGGTTTTTATCAGTACAGTAGATTTAAACAAACAACTATTTTCATTTTTTGTCCAGTTTTACATAAATTCAAAATATTATTATTATTATGTCATAAATTTTTAAACGTTACTAATTCTTGCCTAACCTAAAATAGTGCATACACACATACTATTAAACTTATGATTTTTTCCGAATTCAGGATTACATAATTTAGTCTGATTCAGTTTGGTTTTTATTTGAATGGTACATTATATTGTATGCATCATACGCAAACAGAACATATGTAAGTAGTATTGTTTCATTTTAAGGCCGTGTAAACATGTTACACGGCGGGATGCAATGTCCTCTAGTCTACAGATACAGCGTTGACGCCATGTTGATCTCAGCTGGAACATTTCTACTGTGGAGCATGAAGAGGTAGCATATCTTTGGATACTATACTGTTGGTGTAATTCACGAAAACTAAAGCAAAGAAAATACTGGGTACATCCAATTTTAAGTGCCAGAATAACACACAGTTTATGTGTAACACTTTACCCTTATGTACAAAAATATGAGACAAAGTCTTTTAATTACCTATGAATGTCGAAGAAGACTAATATTATTCCATGATTTTACGAACAACTGGTATACACAACTCAAAAGCGTGCGCTGTACAGTCTAATTTAATTAAGATAACTCGATGCACGCCACTAGACGTGCGTTTCAGGAACAGATGTTTCAACACGCGTCAATGCTTAAACAAACGTCGCACGTTTATAAAATCGTTGCTATTTTGTATTTCAACAATGCGTGTTCCTAAGTGCGTCCAATGCGCTTATATACAGACCCTAACACAAGGAAGAGTAAAACAGGTGATATCTTACCCTGCAACAGTCACAGACGTGTTTTTACTCGAATTCATGTGTGTTTATTTCATTATACTTAAGTGCATAATATACTAAAATACTTACGACTGGGACGCTGGCATGTTCTGTAATCCAGCCACGCGGAAGTCATGAATTGTGGATAATTACGTGCGATGGTCAGTGGATGGGATATTCTCTGTTGTGGATTAATGTAGTATTGACTACTAAGTCCATCCGCAAACGCCATCCACATAATTATACTAGTTCGCAATTTAGAGGCAGAGCTTTGGACTCCACGTTAAACTGTAGGTCCCTTAGATGACATTGGCTGCTGTGCTATTAATTGACAGTCCTGTCTAAGGAAAATGAAAGCATTAGTCAGTAACAAGACTACAAGATCGCGCCACAATCATCTTACACTCATTTCTCATTTATATATGGCTTAAAATACTTAAGTGGATAAGTCGCCCTTTCCAAAACGGTAATTGTCTCTAAGGTATATATTACCACTAACTATTAACAACTATAAGTAACATCTTGTTTTAAATAACACGATATATGAAGAAAAATATGTTAAAACCTTGGAAATAACTAAATTATATCAATGCAATTACAGTTCTGTCTGTACGCTGCTTCGAAATAAGATATTTTTTACGTTTTATAGACCAGAATATCTGAAATGGGTCTTATCCCAATTTCTGTCTTTTTCTAACGATAAACAAGGTATTTGTGTAATGTTTTTCTGTGCAAAAAATGTTTGTATTTACTTCCCTGTGGGAATTAAATATGCTCATGGATATTTAAAAAATGTTTTCAGAGAACATGTTTCCTAAGAGAATGTTTTCAGTTCATCTACACAGCTGTTCTTATGTTTTAAATTTCCATCTTAAAAATTGCTAACACCCCCCTCAGAACTAAGACATATTTATGTCAATAGGGTTTCTGTTTACTTTAAAACTAACCCAATCGCCATGAAAATGAAATAATGTTCCATAAATACCTGTTTTGAGAAATATTGAACATTTTACAGAACATATTGTGATCTATCAAGAGGTTAATAGAGAGATATGGTTAGTAGAGAGATGTTAAATTAAAACCAAAATTATTGTGTTTACTATGTTTGTTTGATAAAATATTTTCAAACGTATAACAAATTTTAATTATGTTTAAAATTTCTAAATGATTCCAATTCATCTCATTTTATGTTAATGACAACTAAAAAATTATCCGATAATGTATTTTATTTTTTGTGTGTTTATGATTTCTGTTTTAAATTTTAACATGATAATAAGTATCTTAATTGTTAACAGAGAATTACATGACGTACTACAGATATATTGCTAGAACAGAAATAAAAATACTTTTTAGAAATATTTTACACTACACAAAAGTTAATAAAATGCGGCAATATATAGCTGTGGCGTGTCGGCCCGGTCTCCGCATAAGGCCGTAGTAACAACGTGTTCCACGGTAGATTTATGGCCACTAGAGGGGGAGGTCAAAGTGTACCAAGGCAAACCGGAGTGCGCCGTTGGCCTGTGGGCCTAGGGAAAGCTTTGCCTTGGGTCTGAGACAAACGGGCGCACTTTATATGACCGCACGTCGATGAAAAATCACAGATCTTTTCCATTGTGTACGGTGACATGTCCTGTAATCCAGCTACTTGGAGGTCACGAATTGTGGATAGCTGTGAGCGATGGTCGGTGGGTGTAGTGTTCTCTTGTGTGGATTAACGTCCGCACTATTGAATACTACGTTAATCCGCAAAGACCATAGAGTTCGTAATTCAGGGACAGTGGTTTGAACTCCACGTTAAACCGTAGGTCCCTTAGATATACCATTGACTGTTGGGGCTATTAATTAACAGTTCTGTCTAAGGAACATGTTATTAGAAATACTGATAGACAATGTAATATGAAAATGTATATATATTTTTCCTCAAAAATGTCAACATACAAATTAGTTTTTCTTCGTATTATATACTTTTACATACAAAGAAAATTTAAATTCCCTATCTCTTATAGTTCCTGAAAAAAGACTAGTTTTTAAAAAAGAAATCAACTTTTGGTAAAAGAGCCACAAAGAAAATCCTACCGAACATAAAACTCTAGACTTACTAATTATATTATAAACAAAATTCTTATAATCATCATACATGAATTCTAAGACCAGTTCCTGAAAAAGGAGAATTTCTTCATGAAAACTACATTAATATAAAATGTAAAAAAAAATTCCTACGTCTGTCTGAGAAAGTGGTTGTTTTCAAACTCGATAACCGATTCAAAACAGGTGATTTCCGGTTTGACTTTGAGCACTCAGGTTTTTCAACTTCAGAACACAAAATATTAAATAAAACACGTGCATTTACTACCATAGTAGTGTTACTTAAGCATGACTCAAGTTGGCAATACTGGATATAAACAACTGACCTATTGTTGTTTTACTAGATCAACATAAACATAACCTAAAATTTTAAACCAGCTTGAGTCGAAACTGCGTTTGTAGTATCTCGTACCTAAGTGCAGCCAGATGCAGCAGCTCCAAATGAAAATTTAGTATATTAAGTATGGTTTGGTTTGTTATTATTAGTCAAAAGTAAGATTCATGGGTGTTGGTCAATTGTAAATGAAGGAAGGAAGGTATGCCTACTACTAAGGTAATTCTAGGATTTAAACCTACTATAACCGCCGCAGTATTTTGCAAATATTACGCTCCGTAAATTAGGCGTTTGTGGCAGTGTGAGATGGTTGCTTAGGTAAAGCGTAGACCTAATTTTTTACATTCCGGCATTCAAGGAAAAAATAACAAAGTTTTTTAGTCTAATAGTAAATAATATCATAAATATTATTTAGACTGGGACGGTGGCGACGTCCTGTAATCCAGCTACTTGGAGGTCACGAATTGTGGATAGTTGTGATAGATGGTCGGTGGATGTAGTGTTCTCTTGTGTGGATTAACGTCCACACTATTGAATACTGCGTTAATCCGTAATTCAGAGGTCGTGGTTCGGATTCCACGTTAAACTGTAGGTCCATTAGTTGCCATCGGCTGTTGGGCTATTAATTAACAGTCCTGTCTAAGGAACATGTCAGCCTTAGTCAGTAACAAGACTACAAGATCGCGCCACAATCATCCTACATTCATTCCTCATTCATACTTGGCTTAAAATACCTACCTGGGTAGGTCGCCATTTCAGTTAAAAGTATAAAGTATAAAAGTATGTAACATATTATATTGTATTACTTAACGAATATTTGGGAGACATAGGAAAAATTGAAAATGCGACTCGTCTGCAAAGTGTTTCTTCTGCACTCAAGAGAAACCATTCCACATTCGCCTGCGGCTCGTGAGGAAACATTTCTCTTGAGTGCAGCAAGGTGGCACTTTGCACACTCTTGCATAAATAACTATACACTTCTCACTTCCCTTATCAGTATTGAAGCTGACTTTTTAAAATTTTATTTTGTAAAATAAAGGAAGCAAGAAATCGTTATTACCTTGTTATTTCAACCTCCGTACCCAATTTGTAGCACCCCTCTACCCAACTCCTCCCCCCAAGATGTGCTAACAACTCCGCTTCTCGCTCGCCAAAACCATTATCGCAAAGTGAAAGTTTATGTTTGATTAACTCCATCGCGCCGTTAGTTACGGGAGGAATGGGTTGGGGGCCGTGGGGGGCTGTGGGGGGGGAGTTGCAGCGCTGCTGAACCGATATCGTTGAAGTTGATCGTCAACTAATGGATTGGAAGGGTAAATGGACCGTCGATAATCACAAATTGGATTGATATCGGGTGTTTCGCGAAATGATTAAAGTCTACTTTGAGCACAGGATTAAGATTCTGTAGGAAGAGGTGAGCCAGTTTCTCATCTTTTTACAGTTCATTTTCTTTTCACTGCAGTTTATTAAGTGCTAATAATAAACTCTTTCATCCCATGAAAAAACATCACGTTTATTTTTAAATGGCAAAACAACTGGCTTTACAATGAAGAGATGGTTGTACATATTGTTTAGTTAGTTAGTTACTGAAATGGTAAGGCATTTTAAGCCAAGTATGAATGAGAAATGAGTGTAAGATGATTGTGGCACGATCTTGTAGTCTTCTTACTGACTAAGGCTGACATGTTCCTTAGACAGAACTGTTAATTAATAGCCCAACAGTCAATGGCGCATCTAATTGACCTACAGTTTAATGTGGAGTCCGAACCTCTGACTCTGAATTACGAACTGGTCTATCGCTCACCATCGCTCATACCTATCCACAACTCATGAGCTCCTAGTAGCTGGATTACAGGACACGCGTCGACTAGGATGTTTTACTAGTGATGTTACTTCAAGTCAGAACGAAAAGTGTTTCAACAAAAAAGTGTTACATTTTACACGTAAACCTAAAATAACAATTTGTTGTGTGACAACTGAATAGTGACTTCACTGCTGACGTGTCTACTACACCGGCGCACTTGTTTTATAATAATATACAATATTTCCAGTCTAATCTTACCGTTCTTTCATGGAAAACTCATTTTCTTGGCATTATGTCCGATCAAAGGGTTGATGGTTCAATAGGAACGTTGCAGTTTTCATATTTTCGATTCCCTTTGAATGTCGAACCGTTCGTTCTTGTCTAACAAGAGCAAGCGTAATGAAAAGGTACGACATAAAACTTTATTAAGTACATAAAATGCCTCTTGCTGGGTTTTACGATAGGATTTTCTAATTTCAAACGCGCCAGGAGGCTTCATAGTGTTTTCTTACGATGAACCTTTTCTTATATTCCCGAAGTTCGACGATCTATCGTAATATTTCAGCATGGCTACTAAGAATCATAAAAAACATATTACACTTTTTTTACGTATCTTGAGACACAACAGTTATTTAACGTTTGTTAAACTATAAAATAGATTTTAAAAATACTGATTTTACTTTGACAGCTGATGGTTATTTATTTCCTTAAACGCACTTTTATAAATTACATGTTCTGGAAAACTTAGAAAAATATGTTTAATATCCAACTGGGGTTTTGAAAGGTCATCGTATTTTCATAATGCATAGATCTGTTTCAAGTAAAAAAATCATCCTTCTCCAAACAACATAAGAGAGTAAAAATACGGGCAAGTTTCATAACTGAGGGTGCTCTCGTTTTTACGGCAAAGCGATACAAATGATTTTTTTAGCGTTACAGAAAAAAAACAAAAAAACAAACGGCAATTGAGATAGACCTATTGTAAAATTAGCCAAAAATATGATAATCCTAATCAATGTACAGACAAAAGTCTAACTTTATTTATACACGACATACTAGCTATATCTTTGAGAAATTGGGAATTTCAAAACCAGCTTTTTCCAAATGGGTTTGTACATTGAGGTCATCACAGATAAGTGATTCCATACTCAATACAGCTTTGTTTATGCATCAGTTTATTTTCCTCTCTACGTATCCCTCAATCCATATCCGGTTCAATGAGGTAACAGGTTAATATGTTTATGACATAACCATTACCTCTTTATGCTAGCTTTTAATTGTATTTTATGTTTGCTCGGTTATCGTTTGATTTGTGATTTTTAAGATAAAAAGAATATTTATTAACTGGATTAATTTATGGAAACGTACCTTTTGTAACTGTTACTTTAAAAACTAGTTCCTAAAACTTTGAACGGAGTAATCCAGCCCGCCTTCCTTCTCAAGCCTTAACTTTTACATAGTTGTATGAACATGATTAATTTATGGAACTGTTATATTTTTGTAACTGTTACTTATAAATACCACTTCCCAACACCTTCACTATTGTAATGTCATATTCTTCATAAACTACAAATAACTGTTCCTTTTGTAACTTAGACCATTTCCTAACCGCAGAAATTTTCCCACCGTCCTCCTCAAGCCTTAAATAACTGTTACATAGTTTATTAACTGTATTAACTTATGGAACTGTTATTTTTGTAACTATTACTTATAATACCAGTTCCTAACACCTTAACCGCAGTAATCCTACCTTCCTCCTGAACCCTTAAATTATTGTTACATAGTTGAATGAACTAGTTTCATTTATGAGACAACTTTTACAACTGTTACTTATAAATACCACCTTAATTCTTAATCATACCTTAAATATTACGATGTCACCTTACTTCTCAAACCTTTAATAACAGGAAGTACTACTACTGCTACTAGTACAGTTGTACTACCCAAATTATTTCATGGAACTATTACTTGTAAATATCACATACAAATAATAGTTTCTAACACCTTAATCATTGTAATGAAACTTTTTCTCCTCAAGCCTAAACCCTTTCAGTGGATCAATGTATCATTGTTAGATCCTATTCCGAAAAGGCAAGTACCAAGTAGTGACATTTATCGACGATTTAGAGGAACGGTACGTTGTCGTCGTCTGCAGTGCTGCCATCTATGAGCTAATACTGGAACTATCTCATGGAGTTCACTGTTTTGCCGATACATAAGCTTCATATGGGCTTTGTCTGACGGTGTACTGTGGTTTAAGTGGTTGCGGCGTTTGATGACAAGTCCAGCGTATTAGAATTTAATTCTCAACCATGAGCAATCCAAATAAAACTTCCAATTGTTAGGTATAGGGTGATAGTGACCACATAAAAAATGTGATTGGCTTAGTAAGAAGTTCACTACATTTGTAGGCTTGGTTGGGATTACAAATTAATAGCCCACAAAGAGTTAGATTAATTAAGGATAGGATTAATTTATGGGACCTTTCCTTTTGTAACCGTTTCTTATGAATACCAGATCCTAATGCGTCAACCACAGAAATCCCTAGCTTTCTCCAAAGGCCTTGAGACTGTAAAGACTGTCTGAGACGCTCCAGAGAGCACTTCATTGTGAGATCATTTCGTGTCAAGAGATAATACCGGCTTGCGACACTAAACGCCAAGTGCTCAATAACGCTGCATTTAGAGGTCTTTGAAACGCTCAACGACGTTCAAACGTGTCGGGTGACGAGCTTTAAATGTGCTTTGACACACGTAATGGGTGGCACAGTAGATTTGGTGTTATTAAAGATTTGATTTTGTCATAAACTTTTTATTCTTTTTAGAACCCTTATTAATAAACTATTTAGTCGTTTCATGTCTAAGTAGGTGCATGGAAATCCTAATCATTGGTTATTTATTTAATCACCGCGTTCACTCTATGCTTTGCTAGTCGAAAGTAATCCTTTCCCGCCCAAGGGAGGGAAAGGGACAGTTGATGGCGTTATTACAATGTATAATAGAATAGGTACACGTCAATGGTAGCCTCTCTATAGTCTCGGAAGCAATAATCGATTACTTACCTTGGTTTATACATTTGTTAGCTTAATATTTTATGTAGTCTGATGCAAAATATATTCATTAAACGGGTCTACTGTGCTTTCATTACTCACGCAAATTACAACTTTACCAAAGCATCACATGTGATGACACACTCTTGTAATAGTATAAGCTATAATATCTTAAGTATAGATAAACTAAACTAATAATTTGTCAAAAAGTTAGGTACCCCAAGACGGGTTTATTCTAAGAGAACTCCCTCCTAGATAAGTCACATTTTAATTAAGATATTGAAGATCTATCTTCTGATATTTTAAAGGATAGTATAATGTCTTCAAGATCAATGAAACATCGAAGGGATTTTCAAAGTATATATTTTTATAGTGGCCACCTTTCACAGGTATACGAAAGATAAAGGTATAATTTCACCTTTTTTGACGTTTTTAGAGGTACTCCATAAAGCAACTACCTCATTTTCAGAGGACATTAGATTTGTATGAATGACAAATATGATTTATTGACTTAATGTAGTTTTAAGTTACAACAGATACTTGATTTAACCATAACTGAATTATATAGACTAAACTAAATTAAGTAGCTGGTATATTGTACTGAGAACGTTTTTCCGTATACCTTAACTCATCTGGTAACGTAACATCATAAATTAACGGATTAAACTTTAATTGGTCTATGATAATATGTACCTCCAATCTGGATAGTATTTTCATCACTATGTACGGAATTGTGGATAGTTATAAGCGATGGTCGGTGAATGTGATGTTCTATTCACTATTGAATCCGCAAATATTATTTTCGTAATTAGACCAGTTCGTAATTCAGAGACAGTGGTTCGGACTATAGGTTAAACTCTAGGTCCCTTAGATATGTCATTGACTGTTGGGCTATTAATTAAGAGTTCTGTCTAAGGAACATGTCAGCCTTAGTCAGTAACAAGACCACAAGATCGCGCCACAATCCTGGGTAGGTTAACTTTTCAGTTAAAAGGTAAAAGGTATATATCTATGAAATTTCTTGACAAAAACATAATGACTACGTCTAGTATAGTAGTAGTCTATGCTAATATGATAATGTTTAAGCATACATATAAAACGAGTTGTTCCATGTTATGTGTAGTATGGGTAGTACCACAAAAGATAAACAGGGATAACTAATTGATTTCTTACCTTAATTTAGTTTTTATGGTCATAAATTCTTAGTAAATCTGCAGGAGTAGTGAAATATTACATTTTTGCTCCAAACGAACGATATTTATATTTTTACTAAAATAAAATAGGTTACAAATCTGTCATCCTTCAATCCTTGAATAGTTTAACGGGTTACTAGTTTAGTTTAGTTTTGGGGTTATGGCCCCATTTTTCTGTATATTTTCCGACCACGCGTAAATTATAATTTTAAATAGTGTCTGTGTATGTGTTCATGTTTTAGTATAATTGTTTTTTATGATGAATGACAAAAGAAGAGTTGAATAACCAAGTTTGACGGAAAGGATTTGAAAATAGACCATAACCCTGAAACTATATAAGGATTGCAGGACGACAGGTTTGTAGTCTAATTTTGTTTTAGTCAATTGATCAATCTAGGAGGTCTATTATGAATAAATTTATTTTTTGACAGCATTACTCGTTACCTATGGTTATAATAAGAAGGATAATGTGCCAAATAAAGTATTACTAGTTTTTTTTCTTTTAACTGAAATGGCGACCTACCCAGGTAGGTATTTTAAGCCAAGTATGAATGAGAAATGAATGTAGGATGATTGTGGCGCGATCTTGTAGTCTTGTTACTGACTAAGGCTGACATGTTCCTTAGACAGGACTGTTAATTAATAGCCCAACAGCCGATGGCAACGGAATCCGAACCACCGCCTTTGAATTACGAATTGGTCTAATTATGTGGATGGTCTTTGTGGATTAACGTAGTATTAAATTGTGCGGACGTTAATCCACACAAGAGAACACTACATCCACCAACCATCTCTTAAAACTATCCACAATTCATGACCAACAAGTAGCTGGATTACAGGACGTCGCCACCGTCCCAGCCAATCTTTACTTTCCAGTAAAATATAATCACCACGCAATTATATCCGATTTGTAAGAAAGATAGTTAAAAAATGGATAATTTAATTCCCTAGATAACCATTTGACCTTTTAATTTGATACCTTAACCTCCCTTTCAAAACAATTTCGTGATGAGTAGTGCTGTCAAAAAATTATTTTTTTAAGAATAATACCATAATGGTGACTATTAGAACTAATATCTGATTGAGCTAGGTGTAATCTTATTATAAATAAGTAATTTTTAACTAATAAAACATAATTAATCCACGAAGCCCTTTTATTCTTCGTTGTATTCTGTAATAAAAATACAATGTCATTTAAAAGCTGTTAAGTACGGGTAGAAAATAAGTAGAAAGCACTTAAACGGACCACCTGTCTGAGATATGGCAGTAATACCGCCGGCGGTAGAGGGATGATTCTATTAGGGGTATAAAGTGGTTGGGCTAACACGGGAATCCCCCATCCCCCTTTGAACTCCCCCAACACTACTTCATCCTCTACCGAAAATATACGTTTTGAAGAACTTTTTTATTTTAACAGCTATAATATTTTAATGAGTAATGCAATTTTTTATTTGAGTGATTTTTTTAAAGTGTATTAAGTCTGAACGATTTTAACGTTATGTTTAGATTTTATCCTGGCACATGGACAAAAACCCCAGCAGGTTTGTAGTTCTGAAACACTCTGTACATGATTGAGCAATCGTAATTTCCCATATTTAAAAAAATATTTTCATTGCACAGCACCGAAACCAACTACTTTCAACGTTAGTTGGGAGTACAGAAAGTAATGTTTTCCCGGCGTAGACTTGGAAAATCAGCTGGAGATTTTACCCACACTAGTATTTAGTTACGATTTCTGTCACTTGTAGCGCTCAGCGCTAGTATCTTCAACAATACCGCCAGTGAAGGTTGTAAAAACGTGAAATCAGCTGTTAAAATAATAATCATGTTGCCAATGTACCAGTACTAAGGGAATCAAATGGGCAACTAAATGCCAGTATTACAAATTACATTACTTAATTAGTTTTACTTGATATGATTACAATGTAATGAAAAATATCGTTCATAACTCGGATTAAAAGTGTTTTTCCGTGCCTTGATCGAATTCCACGCTCGGTTAAACGGCTCGTGTAAACTCGACCGTGGCCCGGAAGCAACCACTTTCCATCCTTGTAAGGAAATATACTATTTAACAACTATTTTGTTTTATTATTTTTTTGTGATTCAAACTATTTCAAACAAATATTACATGAAAAACACATATGATTTAGTTTTTTTATTAATTGTATTGGCTTTTTGAACTATGTAATGTGTGCAATTATAATAAAAAATAGATGAATTATTCACAGTTTTATTTATTTAAAGTGCTTTAACAAAGTCACTCAAATTATGTGTAGATTTTGTAAATAAATTGTTCGCAATATCTAAGCACCTAAATTGTAAAACATGGATTTATTTACGTCCACTTCAAGGACTTCAAAAAGTATAAAAATGGTATTTTTCCATTCGATAAAATCCAGTGTCATATTTCACTGGATCAGCTGTAACTAATGGGCGATCAGGGTTGTTTTAAGGACAGCTGAATCCATTGTTGGAAGTCATCAGCTGGTTCGACGATTCAACCACATGCACACTAATTGGAAATGTGGTCTAACCCTGCTCCACTTTTAGTGGCTTTATGGTTACGCTTTTAATGGGAAATATAAATCCGATGAGTTTAAGTTTACCTACTAAATATATTCTAATTAGTCATGATAACTGTAATTTATACATTTTATTAATTAAAGACTGTTTTAATCCCACCATTACGATTAATTAAATATTTTATTACATGTATGAAATAAATTGCTATAGTGTAATTTATTATTTTTACCGCATTATATTTTGAGTATTTTTTTACAAATTTGAAACACTTGTCATCGAGGTTTTTTTCATTAAATTCCTCATGAAATTAATAAACCTCTTATTATGACCAATATCTATGAAATATGTATACACATAATACTTTACATGCAGTGTACGTTATTGACAAACCTTTATATTAGTTTAACGTTTAACTAACATATTAAATGGTTTAGAGGTATTTTTAACTTTTACTTTCTCTCCTTCTTGTATTATGTAAATATGTTTCGTCAATTTATTTCAAATTTGAGTTGAGATTGGATACATCCACTAAGAGACTCCTCGAATCCAAAAAAGTAGTTTTCGGGTTCGGACTAATGTCTATCTGTGTACAAAACCCGAGACCTTACTCATCTTCTAACCTTCATGAAATTAGGTACACGGTATCACTTTGCCCATTTCTCTAGATCATTTTGATTTTTTTACCTTTTGATTTATACGAGTAGTTTACCCCTAAACACCCTAAAATATACAATTTTTCCCAAATATGCTTTAAAAATTTCGGTATTAAAGTACCTTGGAAGGGGGATTAATTCGTCTTCGGAATTTTATTAAACTAAGGGAGATTTATCCCTCTAAAAGTTTTCAATTTGTTTGAATTTTTAGGTAGAACGATAAATGCGAAATACAATTTGACCAGCACCGTTAAAAACAGCTCAAAAAGTAAAAAAAAGGTTACCATTTTATGTTAATCATGTTATGTGTTTATTCTAAGAATAATGGTTCCAGTCAAATCTATCATTCGTTGTAAACATAGTACGTTGTCTCACAGAATCTTATGTTATTCTTATGGAGATTACTAGAAAACCAATTTCTACGCAATTCTGTTTTCCTGATACTTTGCATGCAGCTTGAGGTCACATCACAAAAATAACTGAAACAAAAATATATTTTAAACACTTAGTAATCGTACGGTTTACTAAATAACTTTTAAAGGAAGCAAGGATGTGCTAATTCACTAAAACCATGTATTTATACTTGCAATGAGGAGATAAAACTATTTAATAAGTAACAATTCTTAGAAATTTAGCTTTTGAGTAGCAGGATGCGGGTGGAGTTAGCGGAAGCCAACGTCACGGTGTACAGGTAGAGGGATGATTCTATTAGGGGTATAAAGTGGTCAAGTTATGAGCAGGGGTTGAACTACCTTATACTACCCCCCACTCCCCCACGATATATTTGTACCTAATATACATGGGAAATCGGCTATTCCTCGTACCGGAGGTTACAGTTTAAGAATCTATCTCAAATAATCGATTTAAATAATTTATTGTACATTTATCGCGGTTTAAGGGTACTTTTGACACATTTAAGATGTGTCCGTATTTAGTGTAGGATGACCTTTTTTACTGTCTTTTTACTGGCTATGGTAGTGGTTACCTAATTACGTATTTACTTTCTCAAATACATTCCCTATTCTTAATATACCTACAATTATGTTATTCCTTTAAATTGTAAAAAATAAAAAACTACTGAATAAGGCTATGGGAAATTAAACGCTATTAAAACGAAAAATCTAAGATAATTTATCCATTGCAAAATGAAAAATGGTTACACTTAAGTTTCTTGATTTTCAAAAACTTATCTGATATGTACTGAAATACAAGCTGATGAATGAGAACGTACGAGAATCAAGAAATGAAATAAGGGACTATTATTTTTAATTTCATAATGACTATCTGCTTAATTGTAGTTTTGAAATGTAATTTTGATTTGAATGTAATGGTGTTATGGACTTTGTTTGGGAGCCAGTCATTTCGCTGATTATCCAATTTTCTAATCGTTTATATCAATACTATTCGCCAAGTAATGACTCGTAACTTCCAATTTTGCTTTGAAGAACTCACGCACGTATCTGTGGTCTATGAAGCAGAGCCAAGAATAGCTCAGTGGTAAAGCACTGGCCTAGTAAAAAAGAGGTTGCTGGATACAAACTAGTGTCTGGTGATTTCTGTCAGATCATGAGCGGTCACCTCTGGCTAAACTATGTGACTATCACCGCTACGGTACCTTGCTGACTTTAACTTACTTAGGCCAATTGGATAACAATTAACCTGTTGTGATGGGAAGTTAAGGTTTAAGTGGACTTGAACCCGTATTAAACCCTTGTTAAATTGTCCATATTACTGATCCGTTATCTCAGGATGTACTTGGAATATAAAAATGAAACTTGTAGGGCTTTTTTATTGTTATTTGAGCAGAACACTGTAACAAAATAATAAAAATATAAATAAAAACATATTGTTTTCTTGTAGATAATTAATTTATTCATTTTTTTCTAGTTGTTCATTTGAGATAGTACAGTTTTTATAAAACTGAACTAGTGTAGCCGAAAAATCAACCTCCCAATACATGTCAAGTTATATAAAAGAAATATTAAAAATATTTGTTAGATTATTTTATGCAGATATTTTATATTTTCATATTCAGAACTGCATTCCCTATAATAAACCACGAAAATTAATTTTTTCAAAATTTTAAATGTTCAAATCCCATTTAAACATTAGATAAAAGATCTGGAGTTGTAAGTACAATGAAAGTAAGTAAAAACATGATAATTCAGTTTATGTGGTGAGTAACTCTGCGACCTACTTAAAGGGTCGGAGATCGAGGATGGAAAGGGTGTTCTAATGGACCGGAACAGCAAATGGTCCGATGACGTCACCACTCCCAGAATATCGAAAACGAAGCTGCAATAACTCTGTAAGCTCACGAAATTACATCACTTAGAAATTATTCCAGTTCTAGAGATACATTGGTTTTGACGTAGCAGGAAATTTAAATCTGAAGAAGAAAAGGAGTTTTTGTCCTACTGGTCGAAAAAGTCCTTTCTCACTCTAGGGAGGAAAAGAGTCAGCTGATGTCAAAGTAAACCATTGTTTGTTATAACAATGTAGAAAAAAATTAAAAAACGTGTTTCAATTGTACGGGTGCTAGTACTTTAATTTCAACTGAAATGGCGTTCTACCCAGGTAGGTGTTTTAAGCCAAGTATGAATGAGAAATGAGTGTAGGATGATTTTGGCGCGATATTGTAGTACTTACTAAAGTTGGCATTTTCCTTAGACAGGACTGTTGATTTATCAATAGCCCATCAGTCAATAGCATATCTATGGGACCTAGTTTAACGTAGATTCCGAATCACTGCCTTTGAGTTACGAAGTGGAATAATAATTATAATAATTGTCTTTGAGGATTAACGAAGTATTTAGTACGGTGGATGTTAGTCCACACAAGAGAACACTACACCCACCGACCATCGCTCACAACTATCCCCAATTCGTCACCTCCAAGTAGCTGGATTACAGGATGACGTCACCATCCCAGTCTTTATCTCCAACTCCATATCTTATTAAAAAAAACAAAAAAGTCAAAAAAGTGATTGTGGTTTATTTATATAGAATCACAAAAAATCGATTGAAACAACTATTTCGTCTGAAAAATCTTTGGTTTGTTGGCTCAAAATTGTATGCAGTTTGTCAAAAAGCAAAAGTTCATAGCATATGTAAAAAATAAAAAAAGAATTGGATTAAAATATGTGTTAAAAATAAAAGAGAGCGGTGGTTTCGAAACGTGTGAACCATCAGTGGCGCCATCTAATGGTCTATCAGACGAGTTACATTGTTGAAAGTTGGTGTTGTGTAAAGTGACAACTGCGCGGGTTTCTCACCAGAGCGCGCGCGCTGTCAAGTGTTCGTCATTGTTGTAAATTGCTGCTTTCTTCCCTGCCAATACGATGCACTCTCCCTCTATAACAGCCGTTCTCACAGTTTGCAATGTTTTTCAATTATTTTTTTAATAATTAGACAGTGAAAATGACAAATATCTCTATGGAAAAGCGTGCAAGATTTCAATTATGACGTCATTATCTAAAATGTCAAACGATTTCTGAACAATCAAGTTTACTGACTATATTACTTTAATAATGAATCATGTTACAGTACAATGATTAGAACGTATAATGGTTTAATCTATAGATTCAGATTAATTGATCTAGAAAATTAAAGTAAAAATACTTCCGTATGCAATGTCAATAAACATCCAGATCGTGCGCAGAACGCTAGCGTGAGTAGAGCGAATTTCATAGAACTTGCATTATTTCAATCATAGTAATCGAATAGTACTGAGTATGCAGGTTTGCTGCAATGAGGTTTGTTTTAAATAGTAATGTGCTTAAATAGTAATGTCCAAATTATGACAGAAATGAACATCTAAACCGAATTGTATAGTAATCAGACAATAATATATGCTTATATTATACCTAAATATAATTTTTAATAACCCCCCAAAACGTTCAGGGGGTTGAGTTATGAACCTCTATCATGGTCCCGGGCTTGACTTTCACCATGCGGGTCATGCGACTAATTCACCTTTCTATAGAAAATTCACTAAAAACTGGTCTTTCAGTAAAATGTTTTATTACGAATGAGCGCAAAACACGCTCAAGATTTTGCAATTTCTCAGTCATCTTGGATTTTAGCATCATTAGAACAATGATAGTATTCTAACAGTATTAATGGTCACACGTTAGTTTTATATCAGAAAAAGATATAATTGTTACTATCGGATATAATTGCGTGGTAGATATGTTTATCTGGAATATAAAAAAATAATACAATTTCCTAGGTAAGTATTTTCCGTTTCAAATCCATTGAGGTATTAGTTAAATAGAACATGGACAGACCTTTAAGTAGCAATTAAACGACCCATATTGTGGAGTTTTAATGATGGTCGCATAAAATTGCTTGTGTATGAGATAACTGGATGATTTTTCTTTTTATTTGCTGGTAATTTATGACAGCATACTATTATTTAAACTGTTTTTATTAAATATAAAAAAAGTTTAAAGTAAACAAAAAGGGCTATTTTTTATTTCAATATTCTTTAAAACCACCATTCATTTTCTTAAAATATTTTTATGTATGTTATAAAAAATATGCATTTACATTAACAAATATAATATAATTTGGAAAAATTCAAATGATGCCAAAGAAAAACTCTATAGGGTGGCCAACCGAACAAAACAATATTTATAAATGTTTTCTAAAGGACATTACAACAATATCCTTCGGGAAAAGTTGGAATTACGTGCAGAAATACTACGTACTTCACGATCATGAGTCCGACTCGTGTGTCTACCCCAAAGGGTTAAATTTGACAGTTTAACTATCATTTTACGACTATCGGATGGTTAGCAATGCTGCCACAACATCAGCGTTTTTCTTGTAGAACTGAAATCCAAAATGGTTGAAGTATTGCATACGCTTAATTAAATAAGTTAAATATCTCTAAAGTTACTCACTTATCAAACTTCTTTCAAAAATGAGTTGTTTACCTGTAACAGAAAAATTATGTTAGCATTTGACATTTTGAAATTTATAACAACGTTGGTGATTGTTTATTCAATATATTATATTGGACTTTTCCTACGCGTCTGTGTCTTTAACTACACAACGTTTCTGGAGGTGGAGAAACTCCTCCCGTTTTCAAGTGATTACCTAATAATTTACATTAAAAATTGAAAGTACGCTACAGATATTATTTA
The DNA here is from genome assembly GCA_023375725.1 of Nephotettix cincticeps. Taxonomy (NCBI): domain Eukaryota; kingdom Metazoa; phylum Arthropoda; class Insecta; order Hemiptera; family Cicadellidae; genus Nephotettix; species Nephotettix cincticeps. The sequence continues at coordinate 150,543,762 of CM041786.1, forward strand.
TACCATGTTGTCAAAACGTATATTGATATCACAACAAACAATTTAACATTAAAAACATTACAAACGTAGCCTAAACTTTATATTTTTAATGTGAATTATTAGGTAATCACTTGAAAACGGGAGGAGTTTCTCCAACTCCAGAAACGTCGTATAGTTAAAAACACAGACGCGTTGGAAAAGTAAAATACAGTAACGTTAAAAACGTGGAATAAAAATACGTGAAACTCAACATACATATTATAAATAGACGAATCCCAGAAAAAAATTGTGTAAAATAAAAATCCTGGATTTTAACAAAAAAAGTTTCAGATGTGCGAAAATGGAGAAAGGAAAAATTGCCTACCCCTACAGTGGGGGTGGCGGATTCCCCCGCACATTTACTCTTCTGCTAATGCCAGAGGGTGGTTGTCATTAGGCGGAACATTACTCAGATCCTTATCACCACTGATAAGAGGAGCTACGCCCCTTTGATTTATCAGCAGACTCCACCCACCTTAAAGGCATTTGGTAATTGGCTTTTAAGGTGAAAAAGCTGTCACTATCTATTTTTAGAGTTAAAATATCGGGTGACACAAAAGGCGTGTCCTGTAGTCCAGCTACTTGGAGGTCTCTGATTGTGGATAGTTATGAGCTATGGTCGGTGGATGTAATATAGGCCTACCCCTTTGCGCAATAACGTCCGCACTATTCATTGCTATATTCATCCGCAAAGACCATCCTCATGATTAGCCCAGTAATTTAGAGGTAAAAGTGGTTCGGATTCCATTGCACATTCTCAGACAACGTACTGCTTTTACCATGGACATTAAATTTATCTTTTCTCTGGAACCGTTTGTCTAGTTACTAGTACCGGTTATGGTTTAAAAGACTAATTTGGTTACTTGTTAAGTCAAATATTTTTATATTTTATAAATTTATATTTTTCACATTTTTTAGGGTTCTTAGAGGTGAGCTACCTTTAAAAATGTAACAAATAAAAAATGATCTGGTGACCGAATTTCATTGAAATCTGTCGATCAGTTTGGCAGACAGATAGACACAAGTAAAAACCACTTATAGGATTCAAGGATCCTCAAAACGGATATATCCTCTTCCAACTCTCATACAAAAATGTTGATGAAAACAATATTTTCTCCATATACCATGTATAAAGAGCTCCCTTGGGGTTTGTACACAGACAGACAGACAGATAGACACCAGTAAAAACCACTTATAGGATTCAAGGATCCTCAAAACGGATATATCCTCTTCCAACTCATATTTTAAACTTTTGATGAAAACAATATTTTCTCCATATACCATGTATAAAGAGCTCCCTTAGGGTTTGTACACAGACAGACAGACAGATAGACATCAGTAAAAACCACTTTAGGGATCCAAGGAGCCTCAAAACGTATATATCCTCTTCCAACACACATACGAAAATGTTGATGAAAACAATATTTTCTCTATATACCATGTATAAAGGGCTCCCTTGGGGTTTGTACACAGACAGACAGACAGATAGACATCAGTAAAAAAACACTTTTAGGATCCAAGGATCCTCAAAACGGATATATCCACTTTCAACTCATATTTTAAACTTTAGATGAAAACAATATTTTCTCCATACGGCATGTATAAAGAGAGAAAGTAAGTCAATTATCTAAAGGAAGCTGATTAAACACAGTATCAATTTGGAGCGAGAAGGCACATTAAAGGTGTTGAGGATGTTCACAGCCGTTATGTATCACGGGCTGCATTAAAGCAAACTACCCAAGTTTTCACATTACACTTCATTTTACCGAGAAGACATTTCATTATTCCAACGTGCGGCGAACTTTAAGTGCTTTTGGTCTTAATGTCCGATATTATTTACAGCTATTTCTTTTAAATTGGAATTTATAAAGTTATTTTAAAACTGACACATATATAACAAACATTTTACCCTGGCTAAGGGTGGACTTAAGACGTATTTAAATATATGTTTCAAGTTTGTACAGTTAGTTAATGTATTTATTAGTGTTCAATATGGCATATACCTTGCCAAATGTATCTTCTCTAGGCTTACTCTTTTGTGCTCTCACAGACCGTAGAGCAATAGGGCTCCGCCACGGTTGTTTGGCTGATGTGAGGCACCGCGGCGTACGCCTGCGGTCGGAGATGAAATGAAAGCGATCTAAACCGCAGGGCGAAGAGAGAGTACGCGAGATGACACGGAGAAAGTACAGAAATAGTACAGGCTCGAGTAGAACCTATGATTGCAGTATCTGTGCCGCCACCAGGGATAAGTGTAGTCTTTAAACGGATCTGTAATTACGATCAAATCCTTAAAAAATATAGTTTGACTTGGACGGTGGCGACGTCCTGTAATCCAGCTACTTGGAGGTCACGAATTGTGGATTGTTGTAAGTGTTGGTTGGTGGGTGAAGTGTTCTCTTGTGTGGATTAACGTCTGCACTATTGAATACTACATTAAACCGCAAATACCATCCTTATAATTAAACCAATTCCTAATTCAGAGACCGTGGTTCGGAGTCCACGTTAAACTGTAGGTCCCTTAGTTGTCATCGGCTTTTGTGCTATTAATTAACAGTCCCGTGTAAGGAACATGTCAGCCTTAGTCAGTAACAAGACTACAAGATCGCGCCACAATCATCTTACACTTAATCCTCACTCATACTTGGCTTAACATACCCCCATTGTAGTATGGTTGCCATTTCAATGATCTAATATAATCTAAACGAATGTTAAAAGTAATAGTCCCTTTGAGTTTTTGGTGCAATAATTTTTAACTCCTTTCGAGAAACGTCTTGTATGGAAAAAAACTAGTAGATAATAAAGTTTAACAATTGTTCAGATGGAATATAATTAAATAGATTATACCTTGGGTTTACACCTTTATAAAGTTATACTAGTTCGTAATGCCATCGGCTCTTGATTTTAAATTTACAGTCCTACCTGAGGTACATGTGAGTTAGTCAGTAACTAGTCTACAAGATATAATCATCTCTCAAACATTTCTCAAAAATAATAAAAATGTTATTTTAATTGTCAAAATGTTTTTTTTAGAAATTGTGCTTTTTATTAACATTACTATAGAGTAGGCACTGATTACTTCTAAGTTTGGAAAAATAGGCACAAACTGGACGAAAAGAAGCCTCGGTTAACAGCAACGAAGGGCTGAGATGTTATCTAGGACGAGTTAGATAAAATCTGAGTTATGTCCGCATAAACCTTTTATACCTTTCACCAGTAACTGTGCTGCCTGTGGCTGCGCGTGTGTCTGCGACATCCTACAGATCTCATCTCTTACGGTGTATTATACAGGGTGTTTCAGAATTCCCTACCAATACTCTAGGGCATTTTTTCTGGGTAAGAAACATATCTAAATATCATATTTAAATTGTCCGAAAGTCCTCAGTTACTCACACAGCCTCCATTTTGTTTTTTTCACTTATAATATCTTTTCTGAATAACAATTAAACGTACGGAATTGAAACTTTGCACAAACATTTATGGCAAATAGACAGAGCTACAAAAAACCATGACTGTTTCTCAAATTCATAAAACAAAATGGCGGCCATTTAAAATTTTGTTTCTCAAATAACTCGTGAACCGTTGATTTAAAAGAAAATTTACAAGAATACCTTTTTTTAGATAATGTGATTATAAATCGATTGACACCAAATTGTTTTAAATTAGACAAATATTAACTGACATATGGTAGTTTTAGTGATAGGTTGTTAGCTTAGTTGCAGTGCATGTCAAGGAATGTGACTAAAGTCAATTTTAATGACAGTAAGCAGGTGGAGACTTTTGCATTGTTGTGGCAGACTTAAGTCGCATGCCTTTATTATTCTATGGCTATTATTATTCTATGGCTTTTAACGAATGTTTTTGTTTACTCAAAACTATATTCAAACATTTTAAAAAGTTATTATCTTTAAAAAAGCCGGATAAATATTAGAAACACGTTTTATTGAAAATGCAGTTAAATAGAGTGATTTTTACAAAGAGAAATATCTACAGTTAACAAATACTAATCAATATTAGTATATTTACATTAATCCAAGTTTAAACCTATTTTATAATTATTACGAAATATAATCTCGTTGTAAAAACTACTAATAACACAAATTTGCTTACTTAATCTAATTATATAGCTTAAAAAATCTATAATGAATATGAAATAATTGGTCTGAGAACTTTTTATTTTTTTATTTACTTTGATTTTACGTAAATATTTATTTAAAGCAATACGTTTCTTGCTTCTTAACACTGATACGTAATATTTAGTACTATCTTATACAGTAATATTATATAGTATTTTATAGTAATATTATTATATGGCGTTATTTAGTAATACTGATACGTATTATTTTTAATTTAAAAATAAATTTTGCCATTATTATTTTAAAAATTTATAAAGCATAAATAGGAGCCAGTTCTAAAAACTACGTTACAATAAATTTGTTTTATGCTATTCCACTTTCCTATATTCGCTATATGTGGATAGTTGTTTTAAATGTTTTTTTTGATACTAAATAAAAAATCAAACAAAAATGTACACAAAGAGTCTGGTCTTGAATGGTATTACACTTTCCTTTCATTCGCAAAAAATGTTACAAACAAAAAAGCTCAAAAGAGATTAAATACAGAGATAAACAAGCCAAATGTGAAATACTTGGTGTTTGGTCCCTAATGCTTTCTGATATGAGGCAGTTCGCTCAAAGGGACAAAGTGAAATCAGTGTTGCCAACATGTTTATCACGTCATTACCATCGGGTAGGATGGCATTACTGGAATGATGATATGCACTAAACCGTATCTATTACTCTGTCATGTGAAAGCGTTTTGATACTCTGTGGAGAAGGTATTTCGTTTTAGACTGATTGATGGCAGTGTTTTACATTATATCTAAGGCTACAGTCTTCACAAATGTGTTAAAATATATGAAGTTTTGTTAAAAGTTAATCATACATTTTATAGAGATGTAATGTTACGTGTTAGAACAAAATAATTTCCATAGTGTTATATAGGTAATCATTTATTATATACTTAAAATGTTGGTCTTTTTACAAAAAAAATTAATATGTAGACCTATCAAACTGTTCTAACAAGAGTCGCCCGACACTGGTTTCGATCCAGCAACCTTTGACTTACTGGACCAGAACGTAAACCCTGAGCTATCGCGCCGGTTTATTTTATTTATTTTTTTTATTATTAATTAATTATTATATCATTTTTGTTCACACAAATGTGACGTTTGTGCTACATCTCGTCAGAGCTGGTTATTAAAGCACAATTTCAGAAAAACGATGTTTCTACATATTTAAACTCGTGTGGGTAAAATATATGTAAACAAGTAAAGAGGAACTCAAACACAAAAAACACATTGAATTTATTTAAATTACTTAAAACTGTATGGTATGTACTTTCTCCCACTTATACAATAGTAAATATGTAAAAAGGATTGTTTTCGTCAACATTTTCGAATTTGAGTTGAGTGGATATATCCGTTTTGAAGTTGCGTCGGGTTTCGAAAAAAATGGGTTTCGACGTAACATCTGTTTGTCCATGGGTGTGTATGGATTTAGATGAAAATCGGTGTGTGTATTCACCGTATCCCCGAGCCTTTTTTTTAATTATTAAAGATAATTCACCCCTAAAAACCCCTTAAAAACGTAAAAAATCAAAATTTCTCAAAATGTCTATAACGATTTTGGCTAAAATTTAGTAGTTCATAGTAGATAGAGTACTAAATAATATGACAGCACCCGCATGTCTGTAAAAAACACGGGTCGAAAGTTATAGGTTTTTAAATTTTAAAAGATCTATTTCATAAGTATTGCATAAAACAATAAGGGTTTAAAAAATTTTTACTACTAACATTCAAACCATGTTTAAAAAATTAAACAATTTAATTCATCTGAATTATTTGTCTACGACTAACAGTTTCAGAGGAAAGTTAAATTTACTGTCCCTGGTTAACGCAGTACAACTTCAGAGAGTGCCAAATGATATTCTTATGGAGAATATTTAAAAGAAAATTTTCCTTATTTTCCAACTGTTTTTCATGAAACTTGTTATGCAGCGTAAGGTCTAGTCACACAAGGGGGGAATTAACCCCCTGTAAAATTCCAACAAATACTTTAACTTTGTTTTCCCCTCTTTGTTATTATTAAAACAATAAATTATTAAATGATAGTTAAATAAAACTTTAAAGAATATAATACTTTTAAGTCCACTAATACAGTTTGTTTTATGATAATTTGTGGATAAAATAACATTCGGAGTTGCAAATGCACGATAGGTAAGTTTACTTGCAAAAGTGCAGGAAATAAAAGATCAACTTCAGTTAAACTTCTTAATTACCCGACTTGATAAACTCTTAGGAATCATCGCGTCCTTATTAATGAAGTTGGAAGCAAAAAGCTCTGATTACAAGGTATCTTTGACACTCATCCCAAGTTCGCCACTTTCCCTCATTTCGTTAATCACCTGGATGCCGAGGGACTCCTGACTGCTCCAGGCAGCCTCAGCTTTCGTCCTGTGGGACTACACTTTACCTGAGAACGCTTTGAAATTCCATCTCAACATATTTGTTTAAGGTAAGTATTTTGAGTCAATTATTAAATATGACTAAGACTTTGAGAAAACTGTTAGTTAAAGGGCCAATAGCAAACGTCATCTGAGAGACCTACAGTTTAACGTTGGATCCGAACCACTATTACCTCTGAATTACAAAATCGTCTAACTATAAGGATGATTCATTGTTTTAAATTCATTATTCTGAAATCTGATTCCGTCCTCAAGTGAACTAATATCTAAAACATAACGCAACATCCGGACCAAACAGATGTGTTAATTGTGCTATATTTTAGATATTAGTTCACCTGAGGACGGGATCTGACTCCAGATCCTGAAACGTCGTTTTTAAATGAAATCGTGATGGAAAATGTAACATACGAGGATGGTCTTTGCGGATGAACTTTGTATTCATTAGTGTGGACGTTAATCCACACCAGAGAATATCATTGACCCCCACTCACTTTTATCCACAATCTGTGACATCTAAGTAGTTGGATTACAGGACACACCCTCGTTCCAGTCTTCAATCCGTTTTTTATCCTTTCCTGAAACTATTTCACCTCCCAATTATTTTATGATTTCTGTCTGTCAATTCACCAACCCCGACAAAGTTCATTTTTTAGTGGTAGTGGTTCCCTCTTTAAAAACTTTTAAAAAGTATTCACTCACATTGAAAAAAACGGCTGTAGCGGTTTTGGTTAGCCAAAAGTATTTAGATTATGTAAACCATTGTAAAACCTTAAGGGTTAAGTTTGTAAATATTTCAATGCTAAAACGTTTTTGAATATTTAAGTATGCCATTAGAGACCTTTTAAGTCATCAGGTGAAAAAGGCGTGAAAAGAAAGCTTGTAGTCCTTCTTAATACGAACAACATTATGATTATTTTAATAAAATCTGCTACAATATTTATATTTTTATATTTTGCCAATGTTCAACATTATTGTTAGGTAATTTGTATTTTTATCACTTAACAAATTTTTAAGTAAGGGATATCTTACAACATATTTCTACCTGAAAATTAATTTAACGATTTTGAATTTTACTGTATTAAAACATTAAATAAGGTTTCATTTTTTATACGAGAAAAACTTGATGAAGTTAATAAATGTAAATGTAAAGTTAGAATGAAAGGTCAAACTAAAGTAATGCCAAACAAAGTTGAAATAAGAGATAATAAAGAGCATCTTTAATGTCAAAAAGCTTTCAACTTGCGACGTCGCTGTTTCTTTATTGTGAAATATCTGTCCGTTTTAACACTTTGTTTTCATCAGTATTTTGACTATCTCGATGCTTATTGAAAATTTCGTTTCAAAAACTAAAACAATTTTATCTAATCATATTCGTAATATTGTATTGATTTTTAACATTTTATTTAGGTTCAAAGAAACAATCTTTCTGAAAACTAATTTTATGGCAATTGAAGTACGAGAGTTTAGTGCGTGTCGAGTTTTCTTTCTAGAAGAGCTTGAAAATATAGGAGACAGTTTTTAAAATTTAAATGAAGATTATTTTTTGACATAGACATGTACAAGCTAAGAGAGAGTTGTTCATGTCAGATCCAAATTACCGGGTCTGTATAGTGTGCGATATCATTAACTCCTCCTCCCCATACAAAATTTACAAAAAAAAACAGTCAAAACAAGAAACCAGACGGATAAAAAAACTCGAGGAGTTAAATCAGAACTGACCTTATGCTGATTTTCCTTGTGAGTAGTTCATGAATTCGGTCACCGAGTAGAACACGTACGACGCTAAAAGCATCTTTATTTAAATTGAATTTTAGTTCCAAATCTTATTATCTGATATTTTCCGGTAGGAAAGCTGTTCGGCTAAAACATTGTCTTCAGGCATATTATAATCTGACTGGAATCGTGGCGTGTCTAGTAATCCAGCTAATTGCAGGTAACGAATTGTGGATAGTTTTGAGCGATGGTCAGTGGTTGTAGTGTTCTCTTGTGTGTATTACGTCAGCACTATTGAATACTTAGTTAATCCGCAAAAACAACCTCATAATTAGACCAGTTCAAAATTTAGAGGTGGTTCGGACTCCACGTTAAACGTCTCATAGCTATGCCATTGACTGTTGAGCTATTGATTTACAGTCCTGCCTAAGGAACATTTCAGCCTTTGCGCCACAATCATCTTAAACTCATTTCTCAATCAGACTTGGCTTAAAATACCTACTTGGGTAGGTCGCCATATCTTAAACCAACTATCTAACTAACTAATATCCATGATCTATGCTAGTTCCCGAAGGGAACTAAATGCGTTTTACTTCAAAATTTCACTAAATCGTTAATCACGACTTTAAATACGAGAATATTTAAAGGAACTATTTTTCGCGTCTCAGTGAACGAAAATCAATCTAATCTTCTCTAAGAACCATCCACCCACAGCCCTGGCCACGACAAACGTGCCCCAACTAAACTTTAATTACAAGATTGACCTTTTCCTTTCCGTCCACAGTCTAGACACTACTCTACCCCTTGACGACTCTAAACTCCTTCCTCTTTAATGTCCTGATTGGTTGTTAGAGGACTCGTTCGTTCTACTGACCCGAGTTTCTTTCATTTTATGACTAGCAGTAAGCCCGTCCTTTGTACGGGTTGTAGGATTCAGTTTAATGAAGAAAGATAATCATACCAAAATGTAAACCTGAAATCCTAAACAAATCAATACAAAAAAAATAAATCGATACCCAGCTTTATTATTTAGCATTACTCTACAAATAGATTAGAAACATTTATACAATTATTATAATTAGTTACACGTTAAAATAACTTTTTAATATAGTATGATTTCGAAATTGGTTTAAAATCAAAGACCAATATAAACTAACTAATATTGATTTAACAGCTGATTGTTTTTATTTCTATTAAATCTTCAAACTACAAAGACAGCTGATTATTACCAGTAGGTTATTCATTGAAATCTGAATCAAAATGCGAGTAATATCGCGTAAAATTGAGTTTTTAAATGCTCGTTATTTACTTTTCAAGAGGCGGCGGGCGATTTCAAGCATTTATAAACCTTCTCTGGAATGTAGAGAATACATTAAATAAGTTTCATTGTAATCAGTTCTCCCGTTTTTTTCGGAGAAGACGGCGTAAAAGGCCTCATATAGCGTCACAGACAAAAAGACAAAAATTGAGATAAGACCGGTTTCGGCTTCTCTAACGCACAAAAAGTAAAAATAGCTTAAAAATGAATAATTCTGAGCAATGTACAGACAAAACTCTAATTTTATTTATATAGATTTAGTAAATTATACAAGGTCTAATACTGTGTTCTACAAATGTGAATGTATTTTGTAGTAATTATTAATTTTTTACCTTCTCCAAACTCATACGACAGTATTTATGGAGTTATTAATGGGTATTTTTAGATATCTTACATCTTTCTGACAAAACACTTAAGTAGAATACATGTTCAGTTAAACTTAAACAATGTAGATAATATCACTCAAAATCGGGTATGACAGCTAATTACTTTGTTTTATAGGAAATGGGTTCAAGTAAAAACAACCTTTCCCAAAAGGTATAAAATAATAAAAATAAATTTCATCATATCGAGTACCCTGCTCATAACTGTATGAATTATTTTGTGTTTTCGTTACATACATCATGCATCTTCTAAAAACAAAAAGAAATGTTCATGAAATAGCTACAGTATTTTGGAAAACGTATACGTTTCAAATATAAAGACTTAAACTCTTTAATTTTTATTAACGTTCAGACACTGTGGTTTTTAATGATTAGTTTTTAAATTTAAATCTCATCATAAATGAAAAATATATAATGCTATGAGCTAACAAAATTTTAACTTTATCAAGAAAGACAAAAGCACTTGAGATGATTACTCACAAAATACTTCTGTGTCATTCGTCAAAATATTTAGTCCTGTAACGAACAGCGAGTTTCATCTGTTTGCTCTTCGTTAGTCTCATTTCTGAGAAACTTTGGAAGTTGCTGTTTGTATCAACTGCTTCATCAAGCTTCACACATTAGTCTGGGACCTTAGACTGCAGAATGACGTCATTCGTCAGTATTCAATTATATACAAATGGAATTTAGCAATGCGCATTTGTAGAGTGACGTAATTAACACATTTTAAAGTTTACTAGAGTGACATCATTCATAAGTCGTCAATAGATTAACGTCATTATTCAATCTCTAATCAATCTAAAATAGAAAAATCATCCATTAGTCTTTAATAATATAAGTCCGTTATTCTTTAAATCTTAGTAAAATAACTAATCGATCATTGTTTTTACAATAGTATATTTAGTTTATGTTAAAAAGTTAAAAATGTCGTCTACAAAAAAAATAGAGATGAATGTAAATTATGAAAATTTAGTTAAAAGTTGGCTTTAAAGAGTTTAATGACGATTTTGGCTTTTATATACAGAGTTTGTGAATGCGACGGGAACACACGCAGCACGCTGCAGTGAGTAGAGTGAATTTCGAGGAACTTATATTATTCCCATCATAGTAATCTAATAGAACGAATAAAATTCGAATTATCCAAAAATTCGAATTAGAAAAGTTTATGCAAGTGGTTGAAATAAACAATCAAACATCATGTTTTAACATTGTATGTTAAAAAAGTTAGGTTAATGAAGATATTATTGATTAAAAATCCTAATTTTTGTTAAATGTCAATAATGTGTTTGGAGGGATCCCGAAACTAACTATTACAAACTTTTTCAAATCCCTTCTCTACCTCCTTGATCGCCGCTATTTATTCTTGCAACGTCAGAGAGATTTGTAGGTTAGCTTTGACGAAGCCATCATACACACGACGTGTTAACATGAAAGCAGACGACGAATATCGGAACAAACCACCACCGATGATACACACAGATGTCAATGTTGTGATTTATGAGCAGTAGTGGACTAGTGAGTGGGGTGGGCGCGTTGATCTAGCTAAAAATAGTCTGAGGACAGGAAGCCCGAACGTCGTTTCCTGGAAAATCGCACACAATGACTTGTTCACTTATACACACACTATAGATTTCCGCTGTAAAAACTTCGAATTATCCAAAATATTATTCGAATTAACCAAGATATTTTAACATTGTTTTTATATAAAATTCTAGGAAAGACAAAACATCGAAAAAAAGAAGTTTTGACAAGCTCGAATTCGCAAGTCTGTAAATTGTAAAATATTAATATGGTTTTCTGCAGTATTTTATATTTGTTATATAGTTCATAAAAATTAACAAAAATTTTAAGGAAAATAGCAACACGAAATTATAATGTATAAAATAAATCAATATTTATGTCTGCATTGGTAAAACTTAACTAGAAGGATTTGCATACCAAACATTGGAAGAATATTTAAGAAAATAAGTGAGTTTACTCAAGCTATTCTCCAAGATTAGCATTACACAATGTACTGTGTTTACCAATTATAATATCTCAATAATCAATTCACATAGATTCACTTAGTAATTTATATTATCAAAATACTAAGTACATTGAAAACTAGGACATCCACAGGAGCTCTTTCTTCTTCCCGAACTGTCAAAATTTAGTGTTCAAAGCTGTTGACTTTCAAGTATTTTTATTTTTTTATTCTTTAAAAATTTAAACAGTGAAACTTAGGACGTTCACGGAGCGTGGCCTAAGGGGATTTTAAGGAAATAAATACGCCCATGAGTTGCATGAGTTTAAGATATACCTTTGCGTAAAATTTCAAACCGGTCGGTTCAATATTTGTTGCGTTTACTTGCCACGACAAATCCACAAACGTAAAGAAACCACATTATTATAGATTAATAAAATTAGAATATTACGTACAATACGGCTTCAATTACTTTGTGGATTTTTAAGATTTAACATGGTTTACTTTTGGCCAATGGTTTTTATTTTAGAAAGTTTCAAAATTGTTACATCGAAGAAAATCGAGAAACTATCGATACAACACAAAGGGAAAAGAACATAGTCGTAACAGCAGTAATATTAAATAGCACTATGTTGAAGAGTCAAAGATCAAGAAAACAGCTAGGAAATAAACTGACAGTTTCAGAACAATACCAATCAATAACTCCTCGCAAAAAATAAAAGCGAAGAAGGGAAAGAAGCAAAATAAGAAAATAATGGGATCATATCTAAAGGCTTTGACATCCGAAAGGTTTTTATTGCTTGTTATTTGAACTTTATCTTTACGTATATACAATATAAATCGATTGAACATCTACAATCATATTTTCTAATTGAATAATTGTGTTATGTACTATTTATTTCCTCTTGAGTCTTATATCTTTTATCATCTCAGTCACGGGAAAATATCATTAAATATGTGTTTTCTATAGTTTTTTACAACCTCGTATAAAATAATAATAAAGTTAAATATGTCAAAAATATCCAATATAAACATGATTTACAGTGTGATATTAATTGCATTTTTATTGCAAACGATTAGGTTTCGTGATCTGTAATCTGATCCGTTCTCAGGTGAGGTAGAACCTCTTACGGCGTACAGAGTGTTTTACTGTCATCCAGAAACTTTTAAGGCACGGACAATAATTGCTGCCAATAGGTCACGTGACCACGCTACTGTCTACACTGAGCAGCCGCTAAACTCTAACAATTTTGTCTTTGCTGGCAGCCTCCACATTAGCCGTTGAAGCGTCCAGTATCCCATCACATAGACAGTAGGCGGCCAAAACAACCACCATTAATGGTAACAATTCTGTCTTGTGGATAGTTGTGAGCGATTTTCGGTAGGTGTAGTGTTCTCTTGTGTGGATTAACATCCGCACTATTGAATACTACGTTAATCTGCTATGAACATTCACATGATTAGACCAAGTCGTAATTCAGAGGCAGTGGTTCGGAATCCACGTTAAACTGTAGGCTGTTAATTTAACAGTTCTGTCTAAGGAACATGTCCTCCTTAGTCAGTAACAAGACTACAAGATCGCACCACAATCATCTTACACTCATTTCTCATTCATACTTGGTTTAAAATACCTGGACAGTTTGCCATTTCAGTGAATAACTAACTAACAAGGTATATTTGACGAAAATACTGTCTTCTTCTGCAGAGGCCTTTAGAGCGGATTATTCTTATCTTTGAATATGAAATTAGTGCTTGTATACCTAAAATGGTGAACTTTCTGAAATTTTTTTAACAAAAACTTTCTTCTTTACTTAAAAACCTTTACACCAGTTTATGCCGTTATATTTACAAGTACATATATCATTAGTTTATTTCATTTTAATATTTATGCATGATCGAAGGTAGTAGACAAAACAAATGCAACATTCTAATTTAAAAAAAATCATCTAGAAACGATCAGTGGCCTTTGAAGCACCGATAGCCATATTGAACGCTGAAGTACAGGCTTAAAAGATTACGATCCATTGTTTCATAAAACTCGGGTTTGCTGTAACAATAGAAACACGATGTTGCGGTTTGTATACAATGCTTTGTATAGGCTCTTGAATAGGAATCACTCTACATTAACTTAAGTTATGAAGAAAGACTGTTGTTTGCAAAGGCTATATTAGCACAATATAACCTTATAATAACAAAATACAGTAGCTTGAACGATTCACAATAGGAAAAGTTAACAAATTATTTTATGATAGATGGCCTAATTTACATTAAAATTACTATATTAACATCATAATCCTATTACATATAATTTTTGATGATTACAGAACTAATTTTTGGGATTAGTATTCACGAAAATTCGACGCTTTACATATTGTATATTAAACGACCGGTTTCCAACTTGTCAAGTTGGTACTCCTGAAGTGGTGACCCGGTTACGGTAACGGGACCGGCAGTGTTGCCACTTTCACTGACATAACCTAACCTGCCCCACAAGCACACACACACACACACACACACACACGCACAGTGGAGAAACTAGTAACCTCCCAACACTATATATAGCTAGCTCCACCCCCGTATGGAAAGGTCAAGAAATAACGCTGGAACTTTCAAATACAGCTTCGAGAAAAAACGAGTTGTAACGGACAATGATGTGCAGTGTTGGCAAGTGATGAAGCAAAGCTTAAGTCTCTAATATAGTAGTTTTTTTAATTATTCATACACAATACTTCCTTTGGTATTGCGTAGGAGAGAGTTTTTTGTATCATAAAATAGACAAAGTGTCTTAACCTAACCTAAATTTGGACGTTGGGAGTCCCAACTCTTGATCTATTTAATAGAACAAAAGCCCATGGACTGTTTCAGAAAGCAGCCGAATCCACCCTAGAACACATCAGGGAGCTCTGCAGACGACATGACGACGTAGAGGTCTGGAGGCCTAGGCCCATCGCCATCCTGGATGATCCACCGTAGGTGAACAGCATGACCTGCCCAGCCAAAGCCTGACACAGCAATGCGTCGACTCTCCTTATTTAAGTTTATGTTTATGTTTAATATATCTTGATTAACATCTGATATTTCACTTGCTCCGGCTCTGTTCTGATTTGATTGTTCTAGCCACTCCAAGAGGTAATTCAGCAGCTACAGCGGCAAACGCTAATGCTGTGATTCGCCCAAATGAAGTCCTTTCGCCCGTATGTAAGTTGCTCATACACGTCTGGATGGATGGGGGAAGGTGGGTTTAGTTTGGGTAAACACCGCTTAACGGTGGAGTCACCACATAACCCTCGCAGGAGCGGGGGTACTCATAAAGAGTTACCACCTGCCAAAAAAAACCTAAATTTGTCCACAAAGCCATAGACATCTGTGAGAGAAAAAGCAGTACCGAAAACGGTTTTGGCAACACTAAATTCTGGTTTAGGTTCAGAAGTTGCCATGCTACCAACTGGACCACAGACTGATAAGAGTGATTCATCTTTTTAAAAAACGTTGTTACTTGACCGTTTTTTTCCATTTATATGCAATTCGCATCCATCACGAATGGAACAATTTAGTTATTACTATGCACCGGTACGGTGACGTGTCCTAAAATCCAACTATATGGAGGGCACGAATATTGTGGATAGTCATGAGCGATGGCCTGTAGATGTAATATTTTCTGGTGTCGATTGACGTCTGCACTTTTGAATACTACAATATCCACACTGTTCATCCACATAAACCATCCAAATCATAATTTAGATGCAAAATTATAATACGGATCCCACGTTTAACAGTAGATCTCTCAGATACCATTTGTTGCTGGGCTATTAACAGACATGTATAAGGATCACATGACACTTCGTTAGTAGCAAGACTACAAGATAGTACCACAATAATCCTACACTCATTTCTCTTTTACATTTAGCTTTACCTACCTGGGTAGGTTTGAATTTCAGAAAGGTAATAAGATGACAGTGTATAAATGTTTGTACCTCGTAGCTTTGTTAGTAGAAAACACAATGAGACTGATTCATTTTCTAGCCGAACCCATTGGCGGTCAAGCTGGAAGATATTTTGCACGGCCTCGACAAAGGGATATGTGTGTACAAGTTACACGGGTAAACACGGGGAAAGTTGACAGCTGAGGTGGCGGGCGCGTTGATGTTAGACACGGTGTTTTAGTCACGCCTCTGCGGCAGATGCCGGCCAGGCGTTGTTGAAAGGGAGAGCGATTCCAAGGAGAAATTCCGAAAATTTGGTTCGGAAATAGATTCAAGATTTATTAAGCCATTAAAATAAAAAAAGGCTAAGTAACTAACCTAAATATAACATAACAGACACGAACCTTTTGACTAACAAAATGAGCCCAAACTGTAAGCATCAACAAGTCCTTGCAGACGTGTAACATAACAGACACGAACCTTTTGACTAACAAAATGAGCCCAAACTGTAAGCATCAACAAGTCCTTGCAGACGTGTAACATAACAGACACGAACCTTTTGACTAACAAAATGAGCCCAAACTGTAAGCATCAACAAGTCCTTGTCCTTGCACTAACAAAACTAGACGTGTAACAGTCCTTGCAACGTGTAACATAACAGAACAGAACATTTTTGGACAAAAAATGAGCCAAAACTTAAGCATCAACAAGTGACTAACAAAACAGAACCTTTTTGACTAACAAAATGAGCCCAAACAACAAGTGTAAAAACATAACAAAGACGACGAACCTTTTGCACTAACAAAATGAGCCTAAACTGTAAAGGCATCAACTAAAGAAAGCACTGAGGGCACCCTAAATGTGCTTATGCCTGTTTCATTACATTACTGAGACCAAAAATTAAATGGCTGCATATCCAGGTATTTTAAATAAAAATTACGAACTGGTTTAAGTGTAAGATGATTGTAGCACTTGCAGTCTTGGTACTGACTAAGCCTTATATGCTCCTCAGTTAGCTAATTAATATCCTAACAACCAATGACATTTAGGGACATACAGTTTAATGTGGACCAAGGACTACAAATTCGCCTTTAAATTAGGAACTGATCAATTATGAGTATGGTACTCGAAATTCACTGATAAACGTAGTAAGGAATTCACACAAGGGATCCACAAGGGAGGGGCATCCACCGACCATTGCTCATAACTATCTAAAATTCGTGGCCTCCAAGATGCTGCATTACATGACAAGCCACAGTAGCCTTTTAAGGCTAAAAGGCCTGTGGATCAAATAATTACAAAAAATTGATAATATATAAGAGATTTTGTTTAAATTAATAATTATTATACTTAAGTATATTAAATGTGTATAAATTCATTCTTTACCTATTACGAATCCTTATTTCTTTCCAAAATATTGTTGAGATTTCTCGGAAATCCACCCAGGATGAAAGTAAAGTTCAAGTTGGAAACTGGGTAGTTTATAAGCCGGGCAGTATCAAAAAGAGATCGTGTGGAGGATGATACAGTTGTTTTCTTGTCTTACTTTTATGTTCGCGTATTTTCGTCGGCAAACAATCACTTCTGAACTTTTTATTGACTGTGATAATCTACCGTTTGCAAATAAAACTCGTGAGTATTTCATTTCTTTAGTTTTTAACTTTGGTATTTGAGTAGGGAAAGTAAATTATGGTAAAATGAAATGTATGGAACTCAGCACATAAAATGGGCCATGGGACTCACAAAGATCTTTAGTATGTAATTGTAGTATACGCGTGGTAAAATAAATTCGGGATATCCGGAAATAATTTGTTAGCTATCAATTGTGTTGAAAAGTATTATCGTGGCTGAAATGAAGAGTTCCTAGAATCGTGGGATGGAAAATTAAGGAACAAAATAGACTTTTTGTGGTTTTTTGACGTTATTAAAGGAATAATAAAGGTTTCAGAACTTTATTTTCAACTATTTTTTGGTTGTCACACATAAACTTAAATGAGGAGATCAAGATTAAAAAAAAATAACGGACAGTTTATTTGTTAAACTAGATTTGACATTTATTTAACATATAAAGTAAAAAATGGATAAATGTCGTTCATGTTCTGGGAAATTTTACTAAATAAGTCTTAGCTGAACGTAAAATGATTTTTAGTTGTAAATAAAAGTACATTGTATTCTTTCTTCTTTAAAGGAAACCTCAATTGCTCATCAGTGTGGGCCTAGGGCTTATGTGGCGAATTGAATATAGCAAGATACCGTATCTGAATGGTCACATAGTCTAGCCAGAGGACATGAGTTTTGATCCAGCAGCCTTTGACTTACTGGGCCAAAGCGTTACCCCTGAGCTAGGAACTGATGATCTATTCACTTTTTGGGTACTTAATTCATACAGTTTTGTTCGTTAACCTTATTCATATTGTTATGTCCTAAAATATTGACATAGGTATGTCTTAGCTCTGGGGGAAGGGGTGTAGCGGGTTGGTAATTTTTAAGATGGAAAATATGTAACAGGTTTCCATAGAAACTGCCAGAGCTATTGTATTGGATTTTTATTATAAACGAATAAGAACAGCTGTTTATATAAACTGAAAACATTCCCTATAGACATAACAGACTGTTATGACTGTTTCGTTACAGACTTCATGAAATGTGAATGTGAATGTGAAATGTAAATGACTTCATGAATAGTGAAATGAAAATCCATGATCTAACCTATTTCCCACAGTAAAATAAATACAAATTTTATATTTAGCCACAATCACATGATTTTTTATACTCATTTAAATTGCTTGTAGCTTTTTTAATTGGAAAAGAGTTAACAGAAGATGCCAACAAAAAATATCTGTGAATAAACAATTATACGAACTGTATTTTGAATCCTAATTTGTTTTCACTGTAATGTTGACAAAACAGTTTTAGGAATCTTTCCATTCCCCGAGGACCAATTACTTAAATAGATCTCCAGCTTGGGTTATAACTCAACACTTGAGTAAGAAAGATAAATAGATCCAAGTTCCAGTTGTTGGTCCAAGCTATTTGCGAAACCATCTTAAGCTGTCCACATCAGGACGTTAATCCGTCTTTGGGAATTTATTAACAGTCCTCTACTGTAATGTTTTACTTGCACTCTGATAATCCGTTGACTACGTAAACATTTATTCATGTACAGGGTTATTCACAAAGATATGTGGAAAATTCACTTTCCTGTGGGAAGTAGGTTCGATCATGCATATGTCGGGGTTTTCAGTTCATCAAAACAGCTGTTAACCAAAAACCAAAATTACCTAAAAATTACTACAAATTTAAAACAATAGCTCTAGAAATTTCTATGGAAACGGGATCTAAACACTTCCGCTGCACTTTTTGCGTTACACCAATCTGCTAACCCTCCGCCCAGATCTTACACATATCCATGTCAAAAATATTTTTTTATGACTTCACGTTTGTTTTATTTTTAGTTTAAAATGTTGAAATATGTTTTAACGCGTTCCCACACACAGGTTATTTAAATATTTGTTTTTATTTTTCTCTTTAAAATTTTGTGATATAAACTGGATTTATTTATTTTATTCCAGTTGTTAGTTTATGAAATTCTACGATTACTTTTGTAAACGATAAATTTCATTTGATATTTAGATCAACTTTAAAGATTATGATAGCTTTATTAAAGGTTGTAGTTTTAAAATTTAATCAAGGGAGAAAGTATGTGTCAGTCCACTCGTACTGTTCAATTTTTATATAAATGTTTTCTAGAGTAAACTTTAAAATTCGTCTCACGATAGAGTCACCTAGTCATATTCTTAAATATCAAGAGAGCAAAGTGTCTTTATTTCAAAAACTAGATGACAAAATTATGAAATTTTTGTGGTGGTTTGGAAGAGAAATTGCGTCCAAATGAAACGTTTAAATCCAAATATTTATAAATAGTATTAGCGTTGTGGGAAGAAAACAAAATTACATGAATCTGTGTGCAAATAAAATTATTCTGAGTCTTCATTAGTACCACTATGCTTGATTTTTTCTACATAAGAATAAGGTTTCATTCTAGTGTTCATTGCGTTTAACTCTTAAGTCTTAGCATGTACTATATAAATGAAGTCTGTAGTGCTGAACAATTGAAATAACCATTTAAAAAATGAAAAGTGGCAACAATTATTAATTTTTAAATTCGACAACCAATGCAATTTCATATTTACTTTTGCCCTAATGGGTCTAAAAGTATGGCGCCACAAAAAAAGACTCAACACATCTAAGATTCAAAGGTTACAAAGCGCAGGCGTATTTCCGCTTCGCAAGTGTTCGGAGTCGCTCGGGTATTTTCGCCAATACTCGGCACTTTCCGAGAAGACTCGGGAATATTCGTCCACTCTCGGGGCCGCGTCGTTGCCCGTTACGCGTGTTCAATACTAGCCAGTTGCAGGAAATAGAGGTTTCTTGTTCTGGATTGCTAGCCTAGTTACTGCAAAATTGAAAGGTTAATGGTTTTGTATCAGGATGCGAACGGAATTGGAAGCTCGAGTACTCACGAGAAATGAAGTAAATAGGTTATTTTGTCTGAAATTGATTTTAGATATTTGAAAATCATGTTGAACTCTTGAACAACATCATTGAATAAATGACTTTGTTTATTAGTACAGAACATTAAATTAAAATATTTTTACATATTCATTCCAGACTTCACTCAAGATAGATTATTGTAAAAATTAAAGTATCTATTTTTAGTTAAACCGTTTGTTTGTTATTGAATGAAATTTCATATTAATTCAAATTCAATGTTTCACATAACTAACGAGGTTCCAATAAATCTCCAATAACAGGTTTATAATGTAGTTGATATATTTACGTCCCTTTGGAAAATAGCTTATATTTGCTTATATAATGAATATGCAGTTGACACAACATTGTTTTCATCACTCAGGGATCGAAATCGTCTTCAGGAAAAATGAGTAGTGCTTAAATCTCCGCTCAGAACTGGGTTTCTTCAAAGTTCAAGTATTGTGAAATATGGAAAAACGCAAGATATGCTGCTTAGTGCATCTAAAGCTGATCATTAGTCAGTTAAACTAATTGTATTCTATATTGACAATATATTGAATTGGAAATCACACACTGACTTTATCTGCAAAAAAGTTTCAAAGATATCCTATCTCAAACTTAAAGACTTTGTAAGTTTTGAATATTTAAGAATAACATACTTTGCGTTCTTCCACTCTCATATTTCCTATAGAGTTATCCTTTGGGAATGCTAAAGTTCACACACTTTTATTACAACAAAATATTAGAACAGTTTCATGTCAAGTTATACAGAACACTGTAAGCCATTATTTATCAAGCTTATGACAGTTATTGACCTTTATATGTAGAATACTAACCCACACTAAATTACACTTTACTGATTTTAGTGAAATAAAAACTATACACCCTACAACATCAGAGGAAAATACAAGATTAACCTTCCGCAGAATAAATTAACCACAACAGTTAACTAAAATAAGATTAATAGGAAACAATTTTCCAATAAACTGCCTGACAACAAATGGCTCATTTGCTATAACGGCTTATATAACGTTTGTCAATGGCAATGAAGATTCTTGATTCTACGCCTAAAGGGAATGTTTTCAGTTTCTATAAACAGATTTCCTTATAACTATATGACGTCACTTCCGTTTCAAAATTTGGTCTGACAGATTGCCTATGGCTTCTCTCCCAGAGCTAATACATATCCATGTCAAACAGCCTCGATCACCTTACGTATGGGTTGAACAGAAACAGAGACGCCGAAATGAAAAATTAAAACAGATCTAAAAAACTTTCACTGGCAAAGCTCAGTGCCCCAGTCTCAGCTCTCATCATTAGCATAGATCCGGAATGGCTTAGGTGTATTACTTTCTCCCAAGGTTGGAGCCGGCTGGAGCCCCTCTCCCTGGGTCCCGGGGGACTTTCACCCAGGAAAGGAGGTCCACGGGAGAAGGGCGACATCTGCAAGGAGGAAGCTGTAGAAAAGCTCAAGGATAGCGTCGAGTTGGACAGACTTGTATTAAACGTTTCTTGTGTTCATTTTTAGAACCTCAATATTTATTGAGTGAAATTGTGAGCCAATTTTGTCATTCTTTATTTAATTGTAATAACAGTTAAAAGCATTCTCCGTGTCAAAAAAAATTGGAGTTGAGAAGAAACAAATTCTTAATACACTTTTCAACACACGTGTAAACAGAATCATACATATCAAGGAAGATAACACTCAAATTTTATCGTTTATAAAACTAAATTTCCGGATTTTCTAAATATTGGACCGAGTTACCTTTTTTGTTTATTGAATTAGTGATGAATCTAGCTTTGAATTCAGTTGGTTTTCGTCAGTCAAAATACAGTACATCATGTAACAACATTTACTATAAGACCATACGAGTCTAAGAGTTGCAAAATGACAAAGTTATGACGAAAAATGAATGATATATTACGATTATTTCCTTTGAAAAGAAATACAATTCCAATAATATACTGTTTAGCATCGAGCCCGTCTTTTGTATCATTTGTAGAATTCAGTATTGAGAAGAATGATTATCATCACAAAATATAAACAAATAAAATAAATTTACGGAATAATTACGTAGCATAATTTGAAGTTAGATATAATTTAACATATGCACTAATATAAACATTACGTTAGGAAAACATTTTAATACTCGCAGTAGAATTTTAAAATATGTTTAGTATTAATATTCAATGTTAACAAATTAATATTGATTTTAATTTGAGAACAATCGGTTATTGTTCTGTAAAACGTAGAAAAATATGTTTAATAATGCTCAAAACTGGGGTTTTGAGAGATTAATATTTTATTTTCATATTAGATTAGGTTACATCTTGAAATGGCGACATACCCGGTTTAAAATAAACTCCAACAAATGTAGGATATAGCTGCAATTTTTTTAAGAACTGTTGACTGAAATATATATTATGTAGGCCCTGCTCTTATTGTATTTTATTAGTAAATAACAGTCCTGGAGGTGATTCAGTATTAGTTTTTCATGTTGGTAAGCCTAATTTAAATAAATATTAAACCACACGTTTTGACAGAGTTTAAAGTAACACAAGTTGTCTTTTGTGGCAACATCATACAGCGAAATGGGCAGCAAAAGCGTCTGACGTGATTAACGTTTTATTGAAATAAATTAATCAATCAACGAGGGTTTGATTAAAAATTATAAAATAATTAAGATGTAAACTCCCGTAAAAACTTTACAGATAAAATACCGATACCGGTGGCCGGTTTTCAATAGGAAGGTGCTTTCAATATCTCCATTGATGAAACCTGAATCTATAGAAAGCTTTCTCCACTAACCTCTAATCAGCTTATTCGTTTTTCTCTTAGAAATTTCTTGTGTAAATACAGATTTATTCATTCTTATTTTCCATATTTTTCTTTATATATTACTGTATTTTCTTTTATTTTTTTGTTATTATCAATAAGTGGATTTTTTACGTTTTAGTAGGGAAATGTTTAAAACGTTGGTTTAGTTACTGACTAAAACTTTGTTGATAAAATATAAATGGTTTGTATTATTATGAAAAAAAAACTCTAAAAGGCATGAACTTATTTGTAAACGTTAACAAAAATTTATAGATTGCTTATACCTCATTTAAGCAACGCTAGATTGCTTGGCCAGCAATCTCAAAATTAAAACAGTATTTCTTTAAATTTAAAAAGAACTAACTTCCGAATAAACGTTATAAATTGGTCTCATGTCCAAGACAATAGAGTTTTCTTAGTAAATATAGTTAGAATATTGGTCATTAAGCTTTGGAGGTTTAATTTCGAACAAAATATGTCCAAGTAGATTGTAATGAACAAATTCATTGGCACCAAATGCTGAGTGAAGATGGTATTTAATGAAATACTGTAAGATAAAAACACTTTTTTGTAAAAACGTATATAAAAAACAAATATGAACTAATTAGTATACTATGTTGTTTAAAAGAAGTTTTGTTTTTTGTGAGAAGTTTTTTAGTGTGCATTATGTTCTTGATTGTATTAAGTGAAAAAATATTGTTTAATGCCCAGTCTGTTAAGTGCGTTCACAAAAGATATTTCACACGTAGCCAGACAGTAAATCCTCAGCATATAACGTTTTATCTGTATTAGCTTGATCAAAAATATTGAAAACTTTTATTTATGAATTCATTATTGCTTGATCTTTTCCACAATATTGTAATCGTAACTTAGAATAAAATAGGTTATGAGGTTTTGCTAATTATTAATAGATAAAAATTGATGCTTTTTCTTCTAAATATAATGCTTTATTTTATTCTGAATAAGAAAATATATATATGAGGCTAAGAATAAATTCATAGAGCCACGGCAGTAACAGTAAGGAAATACATACGGAAAAAATTATATCAAATTTTTAGTGGCGTAATTTAAGTTTTTTAAAACCTTTTTACATAAATATCCTTCTTATCACGTGCATCAGCACGAAGTGTCGATTATCCGAAAGTTAATTTTAATTTTCTCTATGCTTTCAGGACTTCAAATTGATATTTCGAGAGTTAGGTGGATGAACCTATGGTACATATTAACACTAACACATTCAAAATACAAGAAATCTTTTAATAAATCAGTGCTAATATGTACCGGAGATGAACCATCTAACTCTCGGAATATCAATTTGAACTCCTGAAAGCATAGACAAAATTAACTCCCGAATAATCGACACTTCGTGCTGTGAGGTAAGGAGGATTTATATTTGAAAAATATACATAAGTAAATTGAAATATATTGATATTAAATTTTTATTTTACCACAGGATTCCGCTAAAAAAACACACAATTTAGGATTTTGAATCGGGACTCTAGGTCAATTATTGGTAACTGGAAAATTCAAATGGTAAACACAGTACTTTACCTAATGTTAATCTTATGGAGGATAACTTAAGATCAATAACACACTTATTTACTTAAACGTTCTTCCAAATTTGGTATGCAAATCCATCTAGTTCAGTTTTATCATTGAATTCATAAAGGTGTCAAATCTAATGTTTCCTACAGCAGCAAACCTACGTACTCATTGTCCATGTATTCTTAATTATTGGCAGAATTAAAAAAAATTGTTATGTGTTCTTGTTTTGTTATGTAAACAGCCTTTATATACACCATATAAAACAACCCTTATTACAGCAAACCTGCATACTCAGTACCGTTTGGTTACAATGAGGGGAATAATTTAAGTTCTATGAAATTCGCTCTTTCTCAATAATAATAATTACATAAACAGATCTTCGTCATGCTATCAATAAAAATAATAAAGATATAATATGACTAATGAAGAATCTACTACCTGGTTTGAGTTTAAAATTTTTCTTATCTTTTAGTGGTCACCCGTTACTTTACATATACTTTTACAAAATTCACCGAGCCAAGCTCGGTCTCCTCGGACTACACTATAAATGGATTGATTAAATTTACAAAATAATATGTTGAGCAAAGTTTGAACCTCCCCGAAACAGCCAAATGGACATCAAAGGGTGAAATGTTGACCGAAATTATTATCTAAACTATCTCTCGTCCAATAACTAACTTTCTGTTTGATACAGAGCAAGTATTCTAATTTCATATTTAGCGCATGCAACATAAATGGAAGCCAAAGTAATTTATTTTCTGATTATTGACTTCACTTTAATTCTGTGATATTTATTGTTAAATGCATTACTTACCCTTCATTGTGGGGTTTTTAGCTTTTATAAGCAAACACGTCGATAAAATATCTTGAAAAAATCATAAATAACGAGATTAAACGCAGCGCGTTAGCATGAGTAGACGAAATTAATAAAACCTTTTTTATGCCCATCATAGTAATCGAATAGTACTGAGTATGGTGGCCGTTATCGTATTACACAACACATATAATTTTGAATGACCCCCATCAACGTGTTCAGGGGGTTGAGTTATCATGGTCCCGGGCTTAACTGTCACTATGTGGGTCATGTGAATATCTTACTTTTCCATAGCAAATTCGTTTATAATTAAAAAATGAAACAAAATCATTTGCAACCATTACAATAGCTAATTAATAAATAAATTAAAAAAAGATATTGGCCAAAACCACAAAAACTATGAAATCACAAGGTATTTTCTTTTATTTCAGTTATTTACCTTTTTTATTATTACGTACTCAATTTTCTAAATAATCTTTAACCACAGTGCAATAAATTAATTCCAAACCTCTGAATTTGTACAGGCGTGTCAAGTTTTTACTTGTTCTCAACAAGCCTTCCCCAACAGCCCCTTTTAGCTAATCAACCCCATTTATACGAAAATTAGGACTTTACCAGCCCCGGGGAGGGATTCGACCCCAAAAACGTCAGACGGAAATTACATTTCCCTCAACCCCCAAGTTGGGGCGACGGATTGTGTCCCTGCGAGGGGTTTACCCCTAATTTTCCACGCTTCCTTCCAAAAACAGTCCATATCAAATATATCTTTCGGCCAATGCATTTCCGATAATAGCGCGTCTTAAGATTATTTTCGTAATGTAAATTATTATTGTGGAAATTATCGTTTCACGACGTTTCAGGATTAGAATCTGTCCCCGTCCTCAGGTAAACGAGTACCTAGAACATTTATGGTTCTTGAAGTTTTGTGACGTGTAGACATACTTTGTATTTTGTGTGACTTTTGTTGTTTTGAATTATTTGTTTTTTAATGCCTTAAACTATTTGCTGCTTCATACCGGCTTAGTCTGGATTATGGACCAATCTTTTTATGGTGTAGAGGACAGCTCTACTAAGGACGGGATCCCAAAACGATCCCAAAACTTTATTGTACCAAACGTGATTGAAAATGTCAGCAATAACAGTTTAAATAACATAAACCCGCTATCAACAACAACGAATTTCACAAACATTGAGTGTTTTTATTGGAATTAATTTTAAATTAATTGTTGACTTTGCAAAGCTGAGAGACTATAGATTTTGCACTAAACGAGTCTTTCAATTTCAATATTTCACAATCAAAAGTTGTTTTTGAAAATCTATAGTACATTTAATAGCATCAAATGATATGTGCTTTCATCTAAACTTAAACAGTTATTCATTCATAATATTTTTATATTAGTCTGATAAAAACTTAAGACTGATAACGTGATAACTATTTTACCTCTTTTTGTACTTGAATATTACGCTAAGAAAATGTAACCGATAATTATATAAATTATTGAAACTTGAACAAAATTAATTGAATTATAAAGCTCATTATAGTGATGAAAAATAAACTCACCAATATACTTCATAACAATTCCAATTGAAAGTAGTTACCTGAAAAAAACACATAAACCATTAATATTATATCAATAAATTACGATCATAGTTTTTTTAAATATTTATTTGATAATGGATGTTTATAATAAACACACAGTGATGATTAAAAACTATATTTAAACTCAAACTCAACTCGTACAAATAAGTCAATTTTCATAGCAGACCACAGTAGTTAAACAGTGTTTCAAAAAGCACACTTTCGTTGCCCCAAGCAGTTAATACGAGTCCATATACAACTTTATAATTTCAAATAAGATAACATAGTACACTGAAGACCGTCAAGTAGCCTTTTAAATAAAGAACGATTTTACAGTCAAAGAAGTAACTCGTTTTACTATTCCAACCGGAGGGATTGAAATATAGTTTCCAACTTTTAGGAGTGGCTATGAAAATGTTGTTTCGTACATCTTTATCTCTTTCATAATCCTTTTTTCTAGAATCTAAAGAATATTACACATTACTTCATCTAGACATAGTGGGTTAAGACGTTATCAAAAAGGGAATATTCAGTAGTGAGCGTAAAGATTTGAACCCGTGACCTCGGTGAAGTCACGTATCTACAACTTATTACAAGTTATTAAACATAACAGAGAGTAAATCCGAACTAATTTAGATTTGGAATGGTTCGAATAATTAAGTTTAATAAATTGTTTACAATAAAGTCTTCAAAAAAGTATTGTTCAAAGAATATTATTTGAGTACACTTATTATATAGCCTATCATGTGGTTAGTACAAAAATGTAAACAAAACTGTTTAGTGTCATTATCCTTTTAAAGATCCTTTTAAGCATGAAAGCAATCCTTATTTTAATTAATTACTTCTTTAGGCTTGGTATTCGAATAATCGACTCTACTGTACTAAAACATTTAGACAGTTTACTGTTGTATTAAATAATGTGTGGTGTCTTTATGTAATTTAAGTTCACAATAACGTTTTTCCTTGGTAAAAATATTTAGTTTTAAATCTTTTAAATTGTTATGTGTTTATATTTCAAAAGTTTTAAGACTTAAGGTGCGAGGTAAAGCATAAAATACATTAACTGAAGGTGAAAATCGGAAAAGAACATTTTTTTGAACTAGATCCCAAGCTGTGGCCACATTCTGTGGTTGGGGATCGACTGAGGTTGTGGTTAGAGTCACCACAGACCACACCAACGCAGAGAGATGCCTTCGAACTGATGCGGTTTTTAATACAATTTTTAAAATCACAACTTCTTAAATATCGAAAATTCTTCGGAGCAGCTGCAAGTTTAATATTATTTCATTCGAGTAATGTACGAAACAGGTACGTTATTTTCACAATATAAATATTTATTTATAATTTAGATCAGATAAAATTTGGTTCGATTTATTTTTTAAAGAATGTTATAATGAACATAAGTTATTGTTATTCATTACTAACAAAGGACAACAAAACATATTTTTATGGATCATACGTACTTTTTTCTTTCGCTTATTAAGAAGATAACTACGAAAACTATTTTTTTAAATTAATCATTAATAATTTATTTTAAGTTTGCTAAAACTGTTCACGTTACCGAAATATTTGGTTTTTAATTACTTCAACAGATTTATTGTAAAAGTTAAATTTAATAAATGGTTATTATTTTTGCTCATCAAGTTATCAGACCTGCTAGACGGCTGACGTTTTGTATTGTTCAATTATTATGTTTGGTTTGTTGAAAAAAGTTTGTTTCAAATCGTTATAATATGGAGTTTCGTTTTATTTATTTACCCATATACCTCAAAAGGTGTTTAGCTAATTAATATAGCAAACATTTCTCAAAATTGGGAACAAAAACAAAGTGTAAATTTAGAATGAGTATAACTGATACTACAAAAATCACATATTAAAGTAACTTAAAACTTTTTTGGTTTAGCTGGGTACTGCACAAGTTATTTTATCACACAAATTGCTCAAAATAAATACAAATACTAAGAATTAGTATAATAAATTTAAAAATATCACGTTTTGAAATAACAGGGAATGATGAAAATTATTTCTTTGTTGACCTTTGTAACTTGTTTCCAAGGAGGTTTCTTTTTTAAGCAAAACTAAATTATTTGTTTTATATTTCGTTTCCCGAGGTACCAATCTTGTATCCCTTGAGGCTTCTCGTACGCTCACTGCAACGTTTTTATTAGTTTAGTTATGGTTTTCGACTTCGCAAGCCCACGGGTGCGTTGAAAATGTGTTTGTCTCTCAGTTTTATTTATTTTTTGGTAGAGCATAAACGAAATAAAGTACAGATACGTCTGTAAAATATATTGGTTAGTTATAAAAATGAAACGCTGCAAATATTTAATGAGAACTTTTTAACAGACCTTTCACGAAAAAAAGTATTTGTAAAAAATTATTTCATAGTTTTGTTGATTTTACTTTGAATATTTCTAATATAAATATGTATAAACTTTAATTAATGCATTACATGTCATAAAACAATAGATAATCAAAGTTTTTTAGGTATGATAAAATTTATTTTCAAGTTTGATAAGATATTTTTAATCTACCTTTGAGAATATCTTTTTAGCACTTCTGAGGGAAATCCCTTTTTATCCGTCGTATATACACGTCATGTTATTGACACATCAAGGGTCAATAATTTCCTTTACACATTTATTGCCTAGTATAACCTATCCCTAGGGGAAAATGGTAAACAAGAAAGGTGTTCTAACAATTCTGACAGACAAGTACTTTAAACTTTGATACTTATTACATGAAATACGTCTATAAAGCAAACCCTCACTCGTATGAACTGTCTTCCCTCAAACCGCAAGGTAGAGCCAATAACGGCAATAAAATATTACTTTTGTTGAAAACTCTCATTTATCCTTTACCTAAGTATTCACTTAAAGCCTTTAAATTGACCTAGCAATGAGAAAACAATTTTTTCGATCTCAAAAATGTGCGTATTTTTCACAAAAATTAATAATTTTTTGGAATTGATCTTTTGTAAAAACTACTCACTCAAAATTGTAGTATAGAACTTTAGGTATTTTAGTACACTAAAAAGTCGTGTATTTACATCATTGTTGTTTAAAAAAAGCATTAAATCTGAAAAGTAAAAAAAACTTACTTTTTTAACAAACATTTAATTTGCAGCAAACCAATTGTCATATAGCATTAAAAATACAAGATATCTTTTTAATATTGCATTGTTAATAGGAACCGAAACTTTCATTCGCCTAACATTAACGATTCTCCAGGAATATCAATTTGAAGTCATGAAAACATAAAATAAATCAACTTTCGGATAATCAACACTTCTGTTGATTATCTGTCGACACATGCTTTGAGATCAGGTGGATGTATATGTAAAATGGTTTGGAAAAACCTAAATTACGCCAATAAGAGTTAAGTGTCATACAAAGTTTATATTAATTAATTAATGAGAATAAAATAGGATATACTTAGAATTTTTTTAATTTTCGGTATCGCATCCAACTTTTAACATCAACATTTATATCATAAATTTAAGATTTATCGACAAAAACCATGAAAACTATTTCGGAAGAATATCAACATATTTGCTACCCGATAGCATAGGATGAAAAAATAAATTTCAAAATTTCATTTTGTGAATATGAGAAAATAGTGAGTTTGATGCATGTAATGTATTTAATTAAATTTAGCTTCACTACTGACAAAGTTTAGTGACATAAAGTAATTAATTTAAACATAATTATTTGAAATATATAGGATTTTGGAGGTTTGAAATTATGCTTGGATCAGATTGAAAAGCTATAATTTTTTGTTTTTACCCCGATTCGCATAAAGTAGTTCTATAATTGCACATAAGATTTTAACATAACTATTACTAATAGCTTATAAAATACAAAATATAAAGTAAAACTACATTTCCTGGAAAGTGATACATGAAAACAGATACAAAGATTTCCATCGATAAGGCACGGGATTTAGACTTTCCCAAAAATTGAAAGTAAACTGGAACAGGGGGGGGTCAAGGAGTGAAAGTTAGGGGGAGCAGTAGGGGGTAAGGGGGTGAGAATATTAAGCCTCCAAGCAGTAAACACCTAAAGTCAAATTGGCTTCTACCCCGGCCTTATCTTCTCTGGATTAGAAATTCGAGTTTAACTTTTCCTGAACCGCTCACATGGATTTGCGATGTTTAATAATTTAAATTAACATTATTGTGATTTATCTTACAATTCAATATAGAACTACAAGTTATAATTTAACGTATTATTTAATTACTTTAATTTGTAAAGCTTGTTCTGTAATGCAGCAACTTAGAGGTCTCGAATTAATTGTAATTTTGGTAGGAAAAGCCAACTGTACCATGTGGAAGGATGATAATCAGCAATAATTTTTGACATGGATATTTCTTAGCACTGGGGAGAGGGGGTGTTGGAAATTTAAGCGACTGAACTTTGAATATATTGACGCCATTTGGTTAGTGACGTCATAGTTTGATTATAAGAATAGCTGTTCAGTTGAACTGAAAACTTTCCCTTTAGACATATCCATGATCTAACCTATTTACTACAGGGAAGTAAAAGACATTGACATGTCTTAGCTCCTGGGGGGGGCTGTTGGTGATTTTTAAGATGGAAAATATGTAACAGGTTCCCATAGAAACTACTTGGGCTACAAAATACAAAATAATAAGAACAGTTGCAGAGATGAATTGAAAACATTTCCTTTATACATATTCATGATCTAACCTATTTCCCACAGGGAAGTAAATACAAACATTTTGACATGGATATGTCTTAGCTCTGTGGGGGTAGAGGGTGTTAAAATATGTAACATGTTTCCATAGAAACTACCAGGGCTATAGTATTGAATTTTTAATATAAAAGTATAAGAACAGCTGTTTAGATGACATTCCCGTTAGATCATGGATATCTACATGATTTAACCTATTTCCCAAAGGGAAGTAAATACAAACATTTTTATATAGCATTTTTATCCAATCTGCTCCATTTAAATTACATAGGGTGAGTCCAAATACTCTGTTTTTAAACATTACTATTATTAAATAGATAGTGACTAAGTGAAGCTTGAAAAAACTGTAAATATATAATTTTTAGTATATTTTCCTGAACCAACTGACACATCGTTTTTACTACAAGGAAAATATACCACGATGTAATCTACACTGAATAAATTAAATGTTCATTTAAACCACGTCTGTCCTTTTCATTAACCATTCCGTTTGGCGGGAAAATGACTTTCCGCCGCCCTGAGCGACGACGGGTTGCTATTTGATTGGTTTGGGCGGCCAACCCGGTCTAACCTGCATCGTGCCCGGTCACGGCAATTACAACTACCCCTCTGGGCTGAATATAGCTTCACATGGTACTGACAGCAGATATCGGGTACTGACATGATTAGATTAGATTATTGGAATGGTGACATGAGGTAGCCTATTAACACATTTTTTATGTTTATTTTTTCACTTTGGTCTGTATCAGGGAAATTTAACTCCTAATAGCTCTATGTAATACGCGTGAACTTACTATTTAAAATCAAATAAAATTTTGTTCATAATACAAAAAAATCCAAGTCACCATTGACAATTAGGCGTTTTTACAGTTCAAGATTAAGACCCAGTAGCTCGAAATAAGGTAATAAAAATACTAAGGATTAAATTTAAAACTAAACACGAATAAAACATTGCTCGTGTTGAAAATGCACAAAACAGATACCTTTGTATCCGGATGGATGTACTTTTGATGAAATATGTATAACCCCTCGCATTTTAAAATATTAGCCTATCCATTATTTGAGAGATCGTTATACATTAATATAATTTATTTTCTATAACATTGCTTGAAATAATTTTGATTTTTTTATGTGTTATGTCCCAAAAATTCCAAAATGGGTTTTAACTCAATTTCAGTATTTTTGTAAACTTAAATAAGGTATTTTTGTAACATTTCTCTGAGAAAAGGATAGCATGCACAGTTATAAAAAGAAGCTTTACTGACCAAATTATTTTAAAAGAGATTTTATAGAAATAACTGACAGCTGTAAATTTGAAATCAATTTTTTCACTGGTTTTACATTGCTCCCAGTTCACCTTAGGATGAGATCAGATTCCAGATCCAGAGACGACGTGAAACCTTGTTTTACCATGTGTGATGGAAAATGTCCGAAATTAGATTAAATTATTGAAATGACAATCTATCCAGGTAGGTATTTTAAGCCATTAAGCCATGAGAAATGAGTGTAGGATGATTGTGGCGCGATCTTGTAGTCTTGTTACTGACTAAGGCTGACATGTTCCTTAGACAGGACTGGCCAACAATAGCCCAACAGCCGATGGTAACCAAGGGTCCTACAGTCTAACGTGGAATCCGAACCACTGCCTCTGAATTACGAATTCGTCTAATTATGAGGATGTGTTTTTTGTAGATTAACGTAGTATTATATAGTGCGGACGTTAATCTACACAAGAAAACACTACACCCATTCCAGCTAAATGGATAGTATAACAAATTAATTATTAAAATGTGTGGACACTACACCCATTCCGGATAAAAGTAAACTATAATAAATTAATTATTACAATGTGTGGGAAAGTTTACCGAAGTACCAAAGGACTTTGTAACTCAAATAGATGAGAAGTATTATCGTAGTAATGTATACCAAGTGCTAGTTTTATGAACTATTACACACTCCATTCTGGCAAAGAGTCAAAGCAACTCAACTCTAATTAAAGGTGTAAATTCTTTCCCACGGTGATAAACTGTTGGCGGTGGTCCAGGGTACTGCGGGAAACTGAATAAATAAACTGTGGTAACTGTGGTTAGGCTGAGAGGAGGGTTGTGTCGGTACAAGGGGGGGAGGTAGTAGTCGAGGGGGGTACAAGGGTCGGTACCCAACCTGGGGTACTCCGAGGAGCATAAAACTAAAAGAACAATACATTTTTACTTCACGACTGATTTTTCAAACGTCGTATGTAATCTAAAAGTTCAAATCCACTCAAAATGTTCTTTACTACCTTTTTTAGTATTTATAAATCTCCTAAAAAGTCGTTACGTTGATGAATATTTGTTTAACGTTGCATTTGTTACAAGACAAGTGAATAATGCTATTTTTATATATGTTTTATATAATTTAGTCAATTTATTTATTTCAAAGGGAATAATTGTCTAATAGTACTTGTAGGGGAACTGTTGGATGCTGATTCTGTTTGAAGTTTTAAACTTTTTATCACTTTTAACTTTAGTTTATTTTGATAAACTATGTAAGTGTATATGGTTGTGATACGTATATATTCAGTTTGGCAAAAAAAAATCTTATTTTATTTATTAACCCTCCAGGTGCTAACATCTCACTGTGAGATGTCAGCGAGGTGCAATTGTATAGCGCTATCGAAGTCAAAAATTACTGTTACGGTGCTGCCATCTACGAGCTAATACATGCAACTACTCTGTAGTTCCCTATTCTGACGCTTGAGTTCGTTATTTTCCGCCAGAGTATGCTTTCATAGCCAAATAAGTGCTTTCTCAGACGGTGGTCCTTTGTAGTGTAGTGGTTAGACTGCTGTGCTGACGAGTACAACAGTTGAAGCCATTCGGAGGGACGAGGGTTCCCGACCATGAGCAATCCCAATTTGGCTTGCAAATGTGTGGTATAGTGGAGTGGAGGACCCACCTTAAATAAACGGTGACCGGATGGGTGGAAGTTGACGGCATTTGTAGGCTTAATTGGGATTGCAGTGGACACCTATTTTGCTTTTATGGTTACTGGTTATAAGGGGGGCATGTTTTGTGTTTTTTTGTGTATTTTTTGTATTTTATAAATAGTTGCATTAAAATAACAAAATTTAAATAGTCATAGCACTTGGAGGGTTAAACCTTTATAGGGAGAAAGTATGAGTCAGTTCACTTATACTGTTTACAATGAAAAACTGTATCAAAACAATAAATATTAGGAAATAAGGAAATGATACGTATGTTACATTTTTTACAACTTTCATTACATCAGGTTTAGTGTAAAAATTCACAAGAAAGAATTTATACACGAGAGACGTTGGAAGGCAATATTACGCGCGTGAAGTCATAAAAGTGGGGTTGAAACGTACCAGTCGTAGCGAGGGTTGTGGGAATGGGTTGGGAGGGGGGAGCAACCCAAGGGAAAAATTATGGGCTCCGCATTATAGAGTCAGGGCCGCAATTGGGCTGGTGGGATTAAAACTGGGGCGTAAAATTTGTAGAATTTACCGAAAGGTTTAATACGCGAAGTTTTCCACAAATGAATATAACCCTGAATAGCTCCTGTTTACTTGATTACGTTTTTGCAGAAATTCCTGTTCAAAACTCGTTTGTGATTAAACCACTGAGCCATTGATTAGTTCACCTAAATTTCCGTTGGTATTTCTGTCTGTAACGACACAGAATGTTTAAAGATTTTTACCCAGAACTATTATATGCAATTAACCTTGTGACAAGCCTATGGTTCTTGATGAGTTGTTATCTCCTAAACACGAATTTCACCATGTCGCTGGTCTTATGATGGGTATTTATGTAAATAGTGACGATACTATAGAGTAGATTACTGACTTAAAGCATCTCCCAGGGTTGCCACCTCCTCAGCTGTGGTGTAAAACTGAGGAGATCACATAATTCATCAAGAAATAAAGACTTGTCAAGTTAAATGTATTGAAACAGAAAGAGCATAGATTAGGATAAAACTATATCTGGAAAAGTTTTTAGTTTGAAAAAAAACTAACGCGCTCCAAAAATCTCTGTTTCTACACCACAAAACACATTTTTAAAAGTTATAATGAACTTTATTTATTGGAAGGGGCGGATTACTCCCAAGGCACTTCAGCCGTAGCGGCTTTTTGCGCACCCCTGTGTGGGTTGCGGCATCATCTCATAGCGAAAAGCTATTGGTGATTGACGGGATTTGAACCCGGGACCTTGGGCACCAAAGCCCCGCGCTCTACCCCTAGACCAGCGCGCTCCCCATAATGAACTTTTACGATCCAATAAAGTCATTTTAAACAAATTAATTAGCTGTCATTAGATTTCTCTTCTAAATATGTATATTAATATTGACATGGAAATGTCTATGGATAAGGGAAGTTAAAACATTTGCGAAACGCAAGAGAAGAGTAACGGAAGTGATGTCATATAAGGTTAAAAGAATAGTTGTATAGGAACTGAATACATTTCCTTCCCAGGGCTATATCCCACAGGGAAATAAATACTTCCATTATTAAATATAAACTTATTTTAAATATTATAGTGTTTTCCTGACGTGTTGAATTTCACTGAGGTTGCAGAAAATAGAATTTAGTGATGAACAATAATTGTCTACATAAGTTAAATTAGACCAATAAACAAATTATTACTAGATGGCACAGCTGAGTTTTCTGTTTTTATTTATTTACTAGGAGTAAGTCCGTCCTTCGTACGGGTTGTAGGATTCAGTTTAATGAAGAAAGATAATCATACCAAAATGTAAACCTGAAATCCTAAACAAATCAATACAAAGAAAATAAATCGATACCTAGCTTTATTATTTAGCATTACTTTACAATTAAATAGATTAGAACATTTATACACCTTTATACACATTATATAAAATCAATGACCAATATAAACTAACTTATATTGATTTAACAGCTGATTGTTTTTATTTCTATTAAATCTTTAAACTACAAAGACAGCAGATTATTATCAGTAGGTTATTCATTGAAAACCGAATCAAAATGCGAGTAATATCGCGTAAAAGTGGGTTTTTAAATGCTCGTTATTTACTTTTCAAGAGGCGGCGGGCGATTTCAAGCATTTATAAACCTTCTCTGGAATGTAGAGAATACATGAAATAAGTTTCATTGTAATCGGTTCTCCCGTTTTTACGGAGAAGACGGCGTAAAATGCCTCCTGGAGCGTCACAGACAAATAGACAAAAATTTAGGTAATACCGGTTTCGGCTTCTCTCACGAAAAGTAAAAATAACTAAAAATGAATAATTCTGAGCAACGTACGGACAAAACTTTAATTTTATTTATATAGATTGGTTTAACATTTTTAGGAAATATTTACTATAATATTGCTTCTAATCACTTAACGAATTAATAAATGAGTTTTTGGGGGGTATCAAATGTTGCGAGATCACCTTTGGCTAACCTATATTACTCACACCAGTATCTGCTGTCTTTAATTCCCCATACAAGCCCTAGGCCTACGATGATGGGTAGTTAAAGTAAAACACTCTCTAAGAGACCATAAAAGAGCGAAAGTATGAATGTTATTGTAAAAACAAAGCCATCGTTCCAGAGGCAAACAAAACAATTCATCATTTGGATTGGATTCCGAGTTGTTAGCATAGTTTGGCCACGGGAGCCGTTATCCATTCTACCTGTTCCACATACCACCGAGCCAAATATGATGGTTTCAAGTCAAATGATCCCTCCAATTAAAATCGTGATCCAAGTACGTAAAATTTAGATGGTGGTTAAATAAGACGATAAACATAAACGATATCAGTGGACTGACACGTCATACTTTCTCCCTAAAATAAATTTAAAAACAACATTCTTATAAATACCTATCACACTCTTTAAAGTGTGTCTAAACGTCATTTAAAAATTTACTTGTTTTCAAAAATAATAATCCAATTCATCCAAGAGAAAACAAGTTAAATACATTTTTAGATATTTTGGGAGGGGACATTACATTACATTACACTTACACTTTACACTTCATACGAAGCTTCCTAGAAAATAAATAGATTTTTTAATACTTTCCATTAGAATAACATTGGGCGCTCTCAGACAACGTAGGTAATATGTTTACTATTGGATCCGTTTGTCGTAGATGTATAATTCAAAATACTAATTTGTTTAGTTTTTTAAAGCGTGTATTAATTAATTGTGTAGTCAATAATTGTACTTTACCTTTATTGTTTTCGCGGCAAACTTAAAAATATGATTTTTATATTTAAAACATCATACATTTTTTACCGTAATTTTTACAGATATGCGGGTAGTATCATTATGTATTACTCTATGCACTATAAACTACTAAATTTTAATAAAAATCGTTAGAGCAATTTTTGAGAATTTTTTTACGTTTTAAATGGGTTTTAGGGGTAAACTACCCTTTGAATTTAAAAATTAATAAAAATTTTTTGCAGAAACGGTGAACATACATAAATAGCAAATTTAACCTAAATCAGACCAACGGGGTAGGCTGCAGCTCTGTACACATCTAGAAACACGCGGAGAGACAGACAACACGTAGAAAACTACTTTTTTAGATTCAGGGGACCCCAAAAAAACATACACATTTGAAACCCAAATTCAAAAAATTTGACAAAAACAATACTTTCTCCATATACCATCGTATATGTGCGAAAAAGTGAAATATTGTGATTAAAAAATGCAAATTGTTATTCGATGGTGACGTGATTGATTCTGGAGCGAATCATCATTTGTGATTAAGCTATTAATTACTGCAAACCTCATTAGGCAGCGGCTCCTGCCTTCTCTGGCTGGTCCATGTGACATACCCTGAATATAATTACGCCATACATACTAAAGGTCCATGAGAGTGGATATTAGAGGACAACAAATACAAAGATAGTAAAAATTTGACGTTAGTAACAAGACAACAGTTTCCTATCGAAACATAAATAATGTCACTAAATTTTATATTTGATAGTACTCTTCAACAATGAGTTTTTTTCTAAGAAATCCTCTTTAGGATTTAAGGTCATTATGTTTATTGTTAAAGGACTAAGACTAAAGTTAATCTCAGAGTTTAGAGTTTACCAATAATAGACACAGTTACAACACTAGACTTAGGAATTATTTTGCAATATAGCACACAACAACCTTTTTCCAGAAGAATCCAATATATTCAGGTTTGAAAATCTTTCTAAAGTTGCCCACCGACATAAAAAATTATCAACAGTTTGTAAGTATAAAAGCAAACGAAAAATGTTTACTAAAATATGCTCATTGGATGAGTTATTTTCTTTTTGTAGCAATAGAGAACTCACTAACATATTAAAAATTGTTCACTAAAATTATTCTTGCCTAACTCACGGACTACATTAAATCAAGGACAAATGCAGAGGGGAAATCGAAGAAGACTCCATCTTGGTTGGGCGCATGATAAGTCAAAGCCTTTGTAGGCAAATCAGACGAACCTTAAGGTACAAATGGTAGGTACAATGTTGATATTTTTGATTTTAAAGGGATTTTTTATTTCAAAGAGTACCTTTTCGATTCCCAGGATGACAAAAAAAATTGATTGCCCTTGATCAATAAATGATAGGTTAAAATGAAAGAGGGATGAACTTTAATTCCTATTATGTAAACGGAGGCCCTCTTGGTTTGAAATCAGAATATGTTTATCATAATTTATCAACGAAATATGTAGTGGAAATATTCTTGGATATTTTTATGGAATTCGTCTATTTTTTTAACTGATTTTAGCTGTAATTTATCATCCAATTGTGAAAAATTATTAAAAAATAAAATGGCAATATAGAGATTATAAGTGGTAATTATGTACACTAGAATCTCATATAAAATAAACAAGTAACAATAATAATGGAAATAAAGACAGAACGAAATGTAAGTTGTATCAACAAAATGGTGTTACATTTTAACTAGTGGATTAAAATATCAAAATAAAACAAAAATAACAGATGTTTGCTATGGTAACAATTGAATAGAGACTGGAACAGCTGTGTCCACTACACTAGCCCCCCACCAAGAAGGTATCGCCAGGGTGAAAATCGAAACCCTACGTCGTCGGAGAACATACGCACAGGTTTTACCCCATGGCCACTTATGGTCCATACATTAAGCGAGTAAGCGTTGTTACGGTAGATTCTTAGTAACCTTTATATGTGTGTAAATAGAGTAATCCCAGAGTGCGTTAGAATAAAAATAAATTATACAAAATATAATAAATCTGTTTTAAAGGGACCGCATATTCCACAACCCCTTATATACGCTCGTTAATTCCAGAGACGATTCAAAGCTGGAATAATCACGGTAATAAAATGCCGGAAACCCAAAACCCAGCGGGCGGTACTGTGTATAGTGAGAAGACAAAAGCCGAAACATTATTGTTCTCTATGGCATCTCCTCTTTGACTGCCTGCAGACGCGACGACCTTGCTGAGAACAAAGGCGCCAAAACAATCATCAGCTGATGATCAAGGTCGGTATTTGTATGGAACAGGTTTTGCCATATCGGTGAGAGTGAAATCTATTTTTAGAATATAGTTATGAAATGTTGGATAATATATCTTTGTCAGCGGTGGCATTTATGATTACATCCCAATAAATGGCAGTTATGTAACCTCTAGCTAAACGTTAGAAAAGATAGTTTAGGTTTTAATTAAATTTAAAGTGGTAAGGGAAATGAAAAATTCAATGTTGCCAACCTACGTATTCATTGCCCATGTAATTCTTATAGAAAGTTGATGAATTGGTATAACTAGCTTTATTAATGACAAAAATTAATAACATTCAGTATATGTTTTCACTTAGTGAGTAGCCACAAGAACATTATAATGGAAAACGACACTTAACGCAGCAGATATATTATGATAGGAATAATATTAGTTCTACGGGGTTCGCTCTACTCACGCCAGCGTGCTATCCTGTATGTTCTTAATGTATAAAAATAAAAAAAAACTAACAAGAAAAATCACCGTGCTAAAAGGAAAACAAGATAAAAACTGCATAAAACCCAGAAAAAACGCATTACTGTATGAAACGACGGAAAGTTGCACAGAACGTTATTCCCTCAGGCTTAAATAAATAAATAAACTAATCAAAAAGCAATATACGTGGATTTGGGATGTTATCCGTTTGCAAAACAGAATCCGTAACTAAAGTACCGATTGGAATTCGAATATAAATTGTAATTTATTTCGTCCACTTTTTCAGCAAACGGAATAGATTGACTGATCAACACTACATATATTTAGTTATAGGTTATAAGAACTCGATTGGTGAAAACAAGGTTCTATACTTATTTCAATGAATACATCTCAATTTTATATTACCGTAAATTAGAATCTCATCTTATAAATTTAATTTATGACAAACGTACTGCTCTGACCATAAAAAGTGCAACATAGGTGAATGAAATCGTGTTTACAAAAGCCTTTCAAAATAAAAAATCTACAAAAACCATATAAGTACATATAAGTAATAAGTTTTGTTTGTATTTTTGTTGTTTTAAAGGAGTAAATGAAAACATTATAATACTACTATAATTATTAGTAAAGGCTATAATGTAAAGTCTTAGCAAGTAATCTAATTTACAAATATATACTTATCTATTATGTTAAATAACCTTACAAACAAAAACAACAAAATATTAGGGAAATCTTATTATATTAAAAAAACTAATTTTCTTGGTTTGTACGAAAATAACTGGAAAATTCAAACTACTTAATGACTTGACTAATATTTTTTTAAAGTAAATAATAAAGTAATAATATAGATTTAAATTTGGCAACGTGCGGAGCATTAAATTAAATCTAAAAACAAGAAAATTACAATTTCATTTAAAATGTAAGATTTGACCATTGTTGTCTTTTGTTATTTGATCGTAAGTATCATTAGATCTTTTAATTAGTGAGATTAAAATTTGGATTTTATTTTATTATTTTTAGTACTTCAAAAGAAAAATGAACTGGGTTTAAACCCGTTAAAGAAATTCTTATAAACAAAGACTGTACCGAGTCTACTTTTAGCGAACCAGACTGTACCATCCTAACGACTTTAAACTGTAGTTTGCTAACAAGCGGTATTTAATGTGTCCCAATTTGCATCAAGGGGATTGGAAAAAGTTAAGAGGGGGGAAAGCAAAATGCGTAAAGATTAGAAAGGGTTGAGTGTTATTTAAAAACACCCATTAAACCTTTTTCTCTTTACATCCAACCCAAGGGTGAAAATCCTTTTTGTGTCTTAATTACTGGACTAAAACTGAGAGAGGTCTGTCAACGATTTTATGTTGAAAAGCTAATAAATTGGGATTAAATCGTTTCATTTTTTTGACATTTTTCAATTTTCGATATTTTCTAAGGAATGGAACCTTGTTGTATCTTGCTTAGGGTTGAATAAAATTAAAATCAATATTCTATACACTGTAACACATAGGGAGGTAGGACCCAATTAAACATTTTTGTAGGTTCATCTTTTGTATGTTTATTGAATATTACGAACAATTCATGTCTGGAACATCGTTCCTCCCATGACGTTTCTTGAAGACTAGCAACATATCTATGCTTTTGCCAAGAAATTTCTCTAGAGAAAGAAAATAGAACATCATGATCGTTTTCGATCTACACTCAGGAGCAAATGAATAAAAAGAATCTAGCATTTTTGGCATCACGTTGACGTAACACTTAAATTCGTTCTTTCAAGGTTGGAATCAATATATGGTGGAAACATTCTGGGTCAAAGTGTCCCATTCTCCAGAGAGTATACGATTTTCCTCCTAATAGTACAGAGTAGCATTTCCCTCAAGAAATCATCATTGAAAATTTAGGTTTGCAGTGCTGCCCAATGGAACATTATAACGCTTGCGTCCAAAAGCTGAGGAAAATCACAAAACAGACATATTTCTATCGTGACCTATATATAGGTAGACTGATCTAGAAGACGTGTTTGGTCTACAAAAATGAGGTACAATATTGCTACTTAGACATAAACTAATTTAGGAATGAAACGAATTTTTTGAGGTAGTATTGCTCTCTTGCTGTATTGTTTAGACCTAAGAAACTGTTGCATCATAAATAAATTTGTGTCAACATTCAGGAAAACTCACAACGAAGTTCCTGCTCAAGATCAGCTGTTGCTCAATGACAGATGTTCGACCTTGATCATCAGCTGGAGATTGTTTTGGCATGCTTTGTTTTCAACCAAGGTCGTTGAAAAGCTTCTTTACAGATAATAAATAAGAGATTGCATAGAGTACTAGTTTCTTTGTTTCGTTATATTATAATGATTGTTTTTAACAGTAGATGTTTACGTAGGTTGGTTTTAGAGAAAAGTGGGATATGAAAATAACAGGGGGAAATAATTCATTAATATTGGCGTTATATTCAGTTGTACATCAGCAGACAGATCATTTTGATGATACTTCGGTAACGAAAAATTAATATTATACACACCCGTCGCAGCAGTCAGCTATCCTCAGCCAATTTACATGTCTTCAATAATAACGTTTTTAACTATTTAAGACTTGTTTTTAAACTTTAAATAAAAAAATTGTGTTTTGTGTGTACATTACTTGTTATTTTATAATAATTTTGGTTTTTATACTCCAGATAACTCCAAATGAGAATTATATCATCTTCCGTCGTCTTATAATAAGTGTATAAATTCTCACCTCGATTACTGATTAATATGACTACACATTAATCAGTCATCAGATCATCACACATTAATCACATTAATCATCAATCAGACTTACATTGGTTTACGTTGAGATAGAATTGTAAAATAGTATTTTAAAATAGGTTTAAATTAATGGTCAATGTAAGTTTTGATAATAGATTAATTTCTCAGTAAAACCTATTGAAATATTGCTAATACTTTTCAAAAAACATTTAAACTTATATAAAATAAAAATTAAGACGAGTTAAAGATAATTCCAAGCAAAATCCCAGGAAAGGTTCTAAATTTATTCATGTGTAAGTGAGCCATAAAACATCAATTGCATATTTTAAAAATAATTTAATATCTGAAAATTATTAATACATCACTGACAACATTCAACTGACAATAGACTCTTCACTAAGGGAACCATTTTAATTTATCGGCCATCTCTAACGGTTCCAGAAGCCCTACTGTACATGGGAAGCGTTTTAGAAAAGTAAATGCTATTAGGAGATAGACGAAGAAGTTTAAGATAGGAATAGAATGTTCATTGTTTGCTCGAGAGTGCTTCGAAATATTTCGAGAAGGCCGAACCTACCCGAAGATAGCCGAGGTTAACCGAGGTTAACCGATGATTGACGTTCTTTTGTGTTTTTTATTTTAACCCTTCCCGAGCGTTTGCCGTATATACACGCAACTTAATATGGAGTTCAAGAGTGTTTGACGTATATATACGTCAAAAAATCAAAACAACATTTAGGTGTTTTAAAATTATTTGCTGTCTATAGTTATCTTGGGACATAAATAAATATT
The DNA here is from genome assembly GCA_023375725.1 of Nephotettix cincticeps. Classification (NCBI taxonomy): domain Eukaryota; kingdom Metazoa; phylum Arthropoda; class Insecta; order Hemiptera; family Cicadellidae; genus Nephotettix; species Nephotettix cincticeps. The sequence continues at coordinate 150,588,072 of CM041786.1, forward strand.
ATTTTATAATAATTTTTTGATTTATTTGGTAATTTTATGTTGGGTGCCTTGGCACCATTGATCTCTAAACATCTGTTGTACCAGCTGTCCGAGTCATACTCGTGTTATTTTTTCCCAAGCTTAAACAGTATTTGTTTGCGTCTAGTGAGATAAACATTTGTGAAATATATTCAGTGTATTAGACTGTGATGTGATGTTAAGTGAATATTACCTAATGTTGAATGATCTAAATTTTGAAAAATACGCAATATAACTGCTGAACAAATATGCAAAAAAATATATACCAATATGAATATCTATTTGAAGTCCTAAAATCATAAAAAACAACTTTTGGACAATCGACAATTCGCACTGTGAGATTAGGTGGACATGTGTAAAAAGGTTTAGTAAAACTTAAACTACGCCACTAAATATTAAGTACCATATTTGGAGTTTATATTTTCTTATTTATAATGAAATAAATTATACATTTAGAAGAAAATTAAACTATTTTTAGTTTTTTTTCATTTACGAGTAGTCAATCCCCTTGATTTTAGAAAGTTAAATGCATACTTAGTATGTTGTATAAATCAGTGTTGAAAAGTAATTTTTTCCTCGAGAAAACTACTTTTATGTGAAATACAATTAATGTAAAATGTACAGTATAAGTTGAAAAGAGAGTAAATTGTAAAATATACGAATAAAGTATATTAATGTATACATTAAATTTTAGGTTTATACTTTTGAAAACTCTCTTTCTTTTGTTCAACCAATTCTTTAAGCAACATGCGAGTTGTATCACAAGGTAAACATTGTTAAAAATTGCAAAACATTTATATAAAATGTAAAACCAACCTTACAGCCTTAAGGGAGAAGAAGTTAAAAAACATAACAAAACACGTGAAACAAACACAAACACGGTCCACCGCTTCCCTTCGGGGTTTAAATAATGACATTGTGGAAATCAGAATATTTCCAGCCCGCATCGAAAGCCCAAGGGAAATAAGTAACATTAATACAAATTTAAACGCGGTTTTTCATAAGAGCTTCCAAACTTTCTTTGCCTAGCTCAACATTTTCCTTCGTTGAAGTTGTTCTCAACTGCAGAGTTTAAAATACTTTTTTTATGATTACGAAATTAAAATTCATTAGGTTAACATCACGCATCTTAACGACTAAATATGTTATTCAGTTTCTGTTACTAACAATGAGTCTAGAGTCACTTCGCGTAGTCACTTAATTAGTTAGTTCACTTAATTTAGACATTTCTTCTTGAACAAAGAGAATTTTTGAGTTGCGGATTACTATGATAGCTACAAAACATAGAGGATTCTTCTTAATAATTTAGATTTATATAGTTGGATTATCCGAATATGTCAATCTAATCAATTAAATAATTTTTTTTCAGTTTGACGCCGACCACCAGAACTGGATTACGTAGGTTTATAGAGGCTTTAACACAACTTTATACATGATTAATTAGTTTGTAATTATTAATTTAGATTGTTGTCCAAGAAGCAAAACCAAATTGTTGGCTTTGTTAGGTTTTAATTTAGCCTCTTGATACAAACTTGGGAAGTCAAGTAGGGCGTCTGTCTAAGCTCATTCCAAGGTATTTAACTTCATCTGCTTGAGGAAGAATTGATAGTTTACGTCTCTGGAGGACATGTTGCAGCGTTCATAGGGAAAGTTACATGAAGTGATTTTGTTTCATTTTTTCATTCTTTTCAATTTTTATAATTAATAAATTTATTATTAAGACACATTTTACAATCATATTAAAAACTTTTTTTTTCTGTTTAAATATTTTTTTTTTTTTAACAATCGACATTTCTAATCAATATACAATTATTAAAAATATAAAATACATATTTTTCTTCATATATGAAAATACTATTATTTATTTATTTAATAAAAAAATTTAATTAAATTATATTTTTATTTTTTTAAAAAAATAATTTAAAGATATGATTAAATTAATATTAGATTTAAATTAATAATTTTTTTTATAAATAATAAAATATAAAATGAATTAATTATGAACATTCTTGGTTTAAAATAAATTTGTACTTTACATTAAACATTAATCTAATATAAAAAAAAATAATAAATAAACAAATAAAATTTCTCATTATAACTTCATAAAATACTTTTTCATTTATTTAGTAATAATTTGTTGAACTTTCTTTGTCTATAACATAAAATTAAATTTTAAAATTATAAAACATCTAAATAATAAACTAAACAATGAAATTATCTCATTTTAACTTAAACTAAACTCTTTATACTTTACTGTAAACTTTGTTGAACGTTCTTGTCTATAACTATCCTTTTAAAACTTTTAACAATAGTCTATCTAAGTAAATTAGAACTGGCGATGCAGTAATTTCGACGCAGTACTCATTAAACTTTCATTAACAGTGTTGCATTTATCAAAAGAATCATATTTATCTTCATTGGTTAAACATTCTCAAACAATAAATTTTGGGTAGATAATATTAATCACGATTTTACAGTAAACAGAAAATTTACTGTAAATCACTAATTTCATTATTTTAATATTAGTTTCACAGTCTAAACTCCAGTATTTACGGTAAATGGATTTTCCACAAATTGGTTTCACCAATCAATGGCAAACTTTCTGAAACTTATTTAAAATCAACGAAGTCCCCCACTTCTGTTGAAGGTTTTCCCAAGTTTAAATTAGCTTAAATTCTGCGACCCGAAGGTCTGATTCGATCATTGATTGCGAATCTCTGAAGAATTTCCAAGTTAGGAAACTTTCAGGTTGTTATTAGTCTTTTTTACCTCTGTTCATTTTAGTTGGCCGAGTTTTCCCAAAGTTAAGTTGTTTTCAGACGTGTCGTGACTAGTTTTAATATAATTCGATAATAATGGGCAGGTCTTGTATTGCGTGAGAAGTTTTAATGTTGAATTTTAAGTTTTATATTGGTCATTTTTTATACTTAGCCGGAGATAAATCAAAATTAATTTTAGCAGGTAAAAAGCTAAAGGTTTAACACTGTTTAGAAAATTGGGTTGAAAGTTAGTGGGATTTCACAGAATCAAAATAGTTTGGACTGCAAAATTAAACCCCTCTCTTCATTATTTCATTTTCAGCCATCCAAAACTATCACTTAGTATTTAATATTGTTTGGGAAAGGGTTTGTAATCTAACTCTAACATGTTTTAAATTACAACAATGCAATGTTTACATTGAATGAGTTTTAAAATTCGTAAATAGTTTGGTAAAACTACACGTACATACTATATATTATTTATGACTATGCATAGTAAATTCTTTCAAAGTGTAAGTGTGTGATTTGTTATTTAGATTTTTATTGCGGACATTTTTCATTACGATTTTATGTAAAATAAAGTTTCACGACGTTTCGGGATCTGAAATCTGATCCCGTCCTCAGATGAACTAATATCTAAAACATAACACAAATAACACGTAATCCAGACAAATCTGGTATAAAGTTTATAACATAAAAGTTTACAGCAGTCAAAAACGTACAAACAAACCATTCCAGTTGTCTTTGAGTCTCCGTGACGAGTGGACGTGTTTTGTACCTTATGTGTGTAATGTTAAGTGAATGGATTGCTTGTGACTGCTTGACTGCTTTAAACTTTTCTGTTTTCAGCTTTATACAGGCTTTGTCCGGATTATTTGTTAATTGTGTTACGTTTTAGGCATTAGTTCACCTGAGGACGGGATCATATTCCAGATCTCGAAACGTCGTGAAACTTTGTTTTACATAAAATCGTGATGGAAAATGTCCGCAATAAATATCTAAATAACATAAATCCACCATCACAAATAATGAATTTCAAACAAATAATGTGTGAATATTATAAATTAAAACTAAAAGGAAATAATTTTAAATAATTAATTAAAATAATTTTGTTCGCTCCCGAAACAAAATTAGAGTTTACATTAATAGAAGATACATAATTTGTTTAATTTCTTAAAACGTTTAGAGAGTAACTAAATTTTATAGTAAATAAAACAATAGAAGAATTTTACGTCTGAAGTTATATGGTAAATGAAACCGACATCTGTAAGCCCAGTAAGTCGAAGGCTGCTAAATCGAAACCAGTGCCCGGTGACTCCTGTCAGATCATGATCGGGAACCTTAGCTTATCTTATGTGACTCTCGCCACAACGGCACCTCACTGTGTTTAATTCCCAACACAGGCTTTAAACCTACGGAGATTGGCAGTTGAGGTTTTGAAGATAAAATGTTTTTTAATTCCCTTATTTAAACCTCAAAAATCTAGAGGGAAAATCTAAGTCTTCTTTAATAATTTTTCCAGCTTTGAAATTCCATGAAACCTAAGAGCTTTGATGTCTAGATATCAATCTAGGAACAACTACTCGTCAGCTTAGATTAACCTTTGAAAGTTAAAGCACAAATAAAGTTCTCCCTATCACCTCCCGGTGTGCCTTTCTAATCCTTGACCTTTGCCGCCGCTCTCCTACGAGAGCTTTATGACATGGCGGTGGCTAAAAATAGCTTTACTACTCAAGTGATCAATACTTTAAATCCACAAATTACAAGAGGGTGTATGAAATACATTAGAACAAAGAGTCGTTTGTTTTTGTGCTGAAACCCCGTTAGTTTGAATTGCATGAAAAAACAATCCACACAACCTCCTAATACACTCGTCTGATAAAGCCTTGTGTTTCATATTGAACTCAAACCTACAAATTACTATCCTACACACATAAATAAAAATTGCGTTAAGATTTTTGTTTTAAATTATGAGTTATGAGTGTATGTATTACACGTTTTGTGCGTTTTAAACGGTTTTAACCATTGACTTGACCAATACTGGCCAGTATTAGTTTCTGTTGCCCAAAGATGACGAAATGACTCGTCGAAACGAATACTCAGCACTTCAGTAGTCTAATTGCTACACAACATACAGACATAGGTAAATAAAATTTTTTACATAACATATACAGTTCCGGCCAAAAGAGGATTTGGGTATCTGGGGACTCAGAAACGAAAACAATGTGTCTGTGGGCTATGTTTTACCAAGACCATGATAATAATTTATATTAGCTAGAAAATTTAACAAATCAATTCAGCTTGTATTATCTAAGTTTTGTTTTTTTGACTGGGATGGTGGCGACATCCTGTAATCCAGCTACTTGGAGGTCACGAATTGTGGATAGTTGTGAGCGATGGTCGGTGGGTGTAGTGTTCTCTTGTGTGGATTAACGTCCGCACTATTGAATACTACGTTAATCCACAAATGCCATTGGCTGTTGGGCTATTAAATAACAGTCCTGTCTAAGGAACATTTCAGCCTTAGTCAATAACAAGACTACAAGATCGCACCACAATCATCTTACACTCAATTCTCATTCATACTTGGCTTAAAATACCTACCTTGTAGTATGGTCGCCATTTCAATAATCTAATCTAATATAATCTAAATTTTAAAATAGGTAAAACGAATTTTCTATCCTCTAAAGAACTGAGCTTATGAGGTTTTCGAATGACTATAACATGGTCAGACAAAACTAGTTGCGTATTATTGTTGAAATCGTAGCCCAACTGGATGGCTATTTCAAACAAAGTGTGAGTGAATGGTGAATCATTCACCATTTGCCGTGAATGGTTTAAAATGAATTTTATGGCATGTAGCTTTGTTATTGGCAAATATCAGCTTATATAATCAAAGACAACTCGTATAACCAGTGAATCTATAAGCTCAATCCGAATGGCATCTAATACGTTAAATAGTTTTTTACATACACGCAACCTATTGTGACGATTTTAAACTATTATTTCGTTTATTTATTTGCAAACGACAATTTTACGTAATATTTACATTTATGGCAATACATCAAATATGAAATATACTTATGATAAAACAAAATGTTACTAAATTAATACAATTATTCTTTTTTATCATCCGAAAAACTTATTGACAGAGTGACTCCCTCCACCAGGAAATGTCTTAATGAGTTTCTAATATGGGTTGTGGATTCTTTTATGTATATGAGTTAATTAATTAGTTTATATTAGATTATTGAAAAAAATGAGTGTAAGATGATTGTGGCGGAATCTTGTAGTCTTGTTACTGACTAAGGCTAACAGGTTCCTTGGACAGGACTGTTTATTAATAGCATAACAGCCGATGGCAACTAAGGGACCTGCAGTTTAACGTGGAATTCGAACTACAGCCTCTGAATTACGAATTGGCCTACTTATGAGAATGGTCTTTGTGGATTAACGTAGTATTCAATAGTGCGGACGTTAATCCACACAAGAGAACACTACGCCCACCGACCATCGCTTACAAATATCCACAATTCGTGATCTCCAAAAAGCTGAATTACAGGACGTCCCTACCGTCCGAGTCAATATAGTTTTGGAACTAAATTTTAAGAAAGAGAAGCTTCTAGTTCTGTTTTATGGGAATTTTTCCTATGTTAGTTTCTATTTCGAGTATTACAATTATGAAAATCTGCACAGGTTTGAATAGAATTTGTTTTTGACGTTTGTGGTCTCAAATAAATCGTTTCTCTTTATAGTTTTACAAAAACGTTTAATTTAAAAAAAAATATCATTCAGTTGGGCCTTATTTTTTTGGTCTACTCAATATCTATAATACCTTAACATCGCAAAAATTTGGAAAGAGTATGTTTAACAATTATAGGTAAGATAAATGAGTTTTCAAGAAAGTACGCACAGATTTCCAAGTGCAAAGAAATTGAAAAAAGATGTCTGCGAGGAATATACGAACCGTAAAATTGTAGCGTACAATACCTTGGGGCTTTACATATAAATTTACCTGCCCCATTGCCTTAGGAAATGGGAAGATCTTGGTAGGGGGCTGAGAAATACCGCATTTGAGATGTTTCCACCTCACAAATCGCAAAAGTCTGGCCTCAGCTGGTGGGGTATTGGACTCTTCATAAGTTATTAATATTCTATTGTAATTTTCGGAACTGTGCTATATCTCTTGACTAAAATTTTAATAATCGAATACATTTATTATTGAACTACCTGCATTTGACCTTATGTTATTCATTTTAATAACCCTCTATTATGATTTTATCGAATTTCCCATAGGGAAGAAGCTATTACCGTAAGTCTCATGACATGACCTAAGCCCTGGACCATGTTACTTTTTCGTTTTGAGGTGATAAGTGATAAAAATTAAATCGACCGGAACGGGTGGTTTGGGGGATTTTGTTCCCCAAAATTGGGGGTTTCGCGCTTTCTATGTGTAATTTATTTTACTTTTATATTTTACCATTAGCATCAGCACAAAAAAACTACACAATTTGGTGTTTTTGCTCTATCACCAATGGTTACCCATATATTTAAAATAACTAATTACAGTACGTTGTATTTTGGGGGCTCCAATATTAATCTTATAGAGGATAGGTAAAAATTAATACTTCAGTTATTAACCTATACCTTTTATAAAAATTGGTATTCAGCTTCGTGTGAGAATAGGCAAACTCCTTTAATTTATCGATTGATGGTGATAAAACTCCTCAATGTTAGTCTATTATTGTCATATTATTAATGTGGAGTACGCAGGTCTGCTGCTACAGGGGTAATTATTTTTGTAAGAAACGTATTCCTTGAAAATCACAACAGCATAAAAACAAACGTGCTTGTCTTGTAATCCAAGGGTTGCTAGTTGTTTTCCGGAACCTGTGATTGGGCTATTAATTAATTAATTACCTATACGAGATGAGGTTGATGTTGTGTAAATGAGAAGTCCAAGGTTCTATAGAACCGTTCTTTATAAATACGCTAAAAATTCCACTAGACAAAATAAAATTTATAATCTCATCAATGACTGAAAAGTATAGTAATATTTAACCAATTTTGATAAATACCGATAGCTAGAACTGAGCCAAATAAGAAATGTAATAATTTATAATATAAACTCACGTATCAATCTTACAGCTTTTAGCTAATAATTTTTCCATATAACGATAACGTACATAATACCTTTTCAAGGCACTGTACCGAAAACAGCTGATTTCGACGTTAGTTGCGAGTACAGGAAGTAGGTTTTCCCTGCCTTGGCTGGACAAATCAGCTGGAGATTTACCCACACTAGTATTTAGTTACGATTTCTGACACTAGTAGCACTCAGCGCTAGTAGCTTTAACAATACTGCCGGTGAAGGTTGTAAAACGTGAAATCAGCTGTTAAAGCAATATTACTGTTGCCATTGTACCGGTACTGAGGGAATCAAATGAGCAACTTCAGGTCAGTTTGAAAAATTACATTACTTACTTAGGTCTCTTAATATGAATTACAGTGTAATGAAAAATATCGTTCATAACTCGGATTAAAAGTGTTTTTCCATGCTTTAATCGAATTCCACGCTCGGTTAAACGGCTCGCGTGTAAACTCGACCCAGCAAACAACCACTTTCCATCTTTGAAATATAATATTCCTTTCAACAAATTTTGAAACCTATAATAATAACAAATACACTTTTCTGTAAACAACTTCGCCAAAAGAAGAAACTGCCACGAATAAGATTTGAACATCTAAATATACATTAGTATAAGTAAAAATGTAAAAATATAATTTACCTGAAGTTGGTAGTTTATGGATTGTTGTCTTACCTGAAAAAAACAGTAAGTTATTAATTTCATTTCAGTGTTGACACTAGAAAATATAATGAATTGTTACCCAACAATATTGACATGTTACAGAAATATACGTAACTTTGGTTTGAAAATGTGTAAAAAGTACGTTCAAATTGAAACAAGCTTATTATAGTTTTAATTTAAATCTTTCGTATGTGTTTGTTGTCTTCCAAATAAATACTTAGTAAAACTTGATACAATTCCGCATAAAACTATGACGTTACAATTACGTAAACACCTGATGTGATGGAAACTGTAAAAATATTTGTTTTTAATTTCACTCTCTTGAATGTTGGATTAGTTTCAATTGTGGGTAATATCGAAGAAGAAGAAAAAAATTATTTTTTGAAATGAACTCATTCCTTTTTATAATTTTCCTATTAATTAATTATCAGACTAACAACGGACTAACAAAGGGTGGTTAAAAAAGGGAACAGGCCATCGCCTGTTTCGTAAAACACGTTAAACATTTAACTGGCATTGATAATACCGAGATCATGAATGTTGTTTCAATATTCAATGACGGATTGGTCATGGTATGTGCATAAATAATAAAATTACTTACAAAAGTTTGTACTGTTTGGTTTACTTGTCAGGAATTAGTTAAAGCCAAAATAATTTTCTTTACAACTAAATGTTCTCTCTACTAATATATATACAACCTTCTATTATTACCCTCTTCCATGCATGAATAAACAGTTGCCAACCCAACAGCACATAATAGCCACAGTAGTGGTCAGCTGTTAAATGGACGCTGTTGCCAACGTCCAGTGAAGTAGGATAATAAATTACCCCATATATCACCCTCGTTTCCCGCCACGTTAGTAATAGCGAGTTACGTATACTTTCCACAAGTTCGCTGAAACGTTTTAACGCATAATCAGCTGTTTCCGGTCGTGATGGATTTTCTGTTTAACTTTATTTAGGCGGGGAACATTGCAGTTTTACCAATGTGTGTATAAAACAAGTTAATCGATTATGAAGAGATTTTCTTGAAACAAATATTTTACAGATTATTTGCGGTGGCGTAGAATGTTGTGAGGTTTGCGGTCAATGTATGAATTTATTTTATTCCAAATCTGTCAGTATAATGATTAAACGAATAAATTTTCAATACCTGAAATTGTCCGTAAAATAATAATATATTTAAGACTAGCTGACCCGGCGAACTTCATAACGCCTGACAGTAAATACATGTTAACTTTAAGATTGGCCATGTTCTGAAGTCGAATAGCATTGCGAAATAGCATTAGCACAATAGCATTAGCTTCATTGTGAAAGGTTATATATTCTGGGTCGAGGCATAGTGAATAATTATACTGAAACGATAAGACATATTAATAACATTCCCATAAAACAAATAATTCTGAGTGAATTTATTCACAATTTTCAAATCCAATCAAAACCCAAACCAAACCTAAATGTAATACGGCTTTTATAGGAAAGATATACAACAGCTGGTTATTATAATAAACGTAATATATATAAACATTGTAATTATTTTTTATTTGGCCAACATATAAAGTATAAAGAAAAATTAATATTTAACTTTCAATATTTTTGGAATAAACTTGGTATCTACCTTCACGTGGTTGAGATCTATCCATTTTGATTATAATGTGTTTATCATGGAAGCTAACCTGCATACTCTTTTCCCATATTAATCATATAGGGGATACGCAAACACCTTTATTTATGGACAGATGTTTATGGAACATGGTATAAATGGTCAAAATAAAAATTTTTTATGCTAGAAATGCCTACTTTCAATGTTTTTCACAGCAAAAAACCTGCATACTCTTTCCCATGTCAATCTTATGGAGAATAGGCAAATAACTCTCATATTTATCGATAGATAATGATAAAACTTGTCATATACCATTATTATTATTATATTATTGATTCCGAAATTCGCTGAGTACGCAGGTCTGCTGCGACGGGGGGATTTTAAGTTATGAACGCATTTGTCTATGTCTATTAGGGTATAAAATCAAAGAAAAAAATTCATATAGACTAATAATTGTATTTCTCAATGAAAACCTAATAATTACCATGGAAAATTTGACAATAAAGAGTAACTGAACATTTTTATTGGAATTGTACATTATTAAAATAACGAAATATAACGTTAGAAATTTATTTTACAATTTATATTTTAGATTTTTCTACTTAAATAAATAGAAATTATTTCCAGTACCCTAACATTTTTGTGTCAACGTACAGTGTGTATAATAAAACATTTAAGTTGATTGAACAGTGCTTTCAAATTTCGTAATGGTTATGCAATTCGCCTCTCTCAAATCATAATTTATGAAAGGCAACAATATTAAATTGTCTGCTCTTCTGTTGGATACGGGACTGCAGTAATCCACTTTGGAGAGCTTAGCCAAACATGTCCAGCCCGCACTGGGGCTGGAGGCTCCAGGCTTCTGTTTCGTCAGTAAATTTCACCTCATTACTCCTTTAACACTGATTTTCCTTGAGGTTTTTCTTGTCCCATTTTCCGCTTGACACTCTTCCAGTAATTCTTTCTGGGGTTTTTTGTGCTAGGTACTCAACTAGTATCTTCTCTCCGCGAAATGCATCTGTCACAACAGACCTGCGTCCTCAACTAATTTCCATAACTAAATAAGAACCTTAAACTAATCAATAAGTATTTTTGAAATACTTTACTGAAATGAGAAAATTTAACTTTAATTAAAAAATTCCCCATGTAGATAGTTTCTAAAATTTATTTTCTTTAAATAACAATTTAGCAAAATGAGGTATTTATCGGTGAGATTTCATTTAAGGGTGAGCGGTGAAGCCCTATCTCCGCCATGTTAAATTTGTGAACTTTAGGTACACTTTTCTCAGAAAAAATAAAATATATGGAGTTGAATTTTATATCTGTATTTCCTAATAATGTATTGTAAACCTGCAGCACTAGAGTCATTTCATTATCATTTTAATTGCTAAAAAGGTAATTTTTTAAACCGATACTATTCTACAGTTTTGTCTCCATTTAATTTTTTTCAGCTACTAATATTTTCAATCAATAATTCTAGTACTGTAGCTTGGTTCATGTATATAGTTGTACATGTATAAAAATTTAAATTCCCTAACTCTTATAGATCTTGAGAAAAATGTACCTACCTTAGTACAACAGAAATCGATTATCGGTAAATGAGCCAGCGCTACTGTACGAACATTAAATTCGAGACAAACAATATTAATTTATTTAATAAATATACTTAGGATCATCATATATCCTGAAGAATTTCTTAAAAGAGGAAGATTAATATTTTAAAAAATTAAAAAAATGTTTTACTCATAAAACAACCTATATTTAGAAGTCAAACTTTTATAACCATATATAAAAATCATGACTAGTCATATACTGTTTTAGTATTTTAAAAATTTTTTATGTGTAATTTTATAGTTAAATTATATAATTTTTGTTATACTAATAATTGACAAAAAAAAATTTATGTCTCAAATTTTGTTTTTTCGCAATAAACAATCTCTATTAAAAAAAATGATTAAATATTTTTTGTCTGCTTTTATTTACATGTGTTTAGTGATTTTAAAATTTTTAGACTCATAATTTTCATTTTTAATCAAAAAATATTATTGAAAACCCATAATTGTTAATTTCATTTAAATGTTAATTATAAACTTTTGTTTGTATTGTTTACATTGTCTTTATAAAATTTAAATTTTTAATTTTATAACTTAATATTAGTAACCGGTTTCTACCATATGCCATTTGAATTTTTTTTTATATGAAATGTTATTAAAATTTAAAATAAATCGTTTTTTATTGTTAATAATTTAATTATTTATTATATTTATAAATATATTCTAAGATCAGTTCCTGAAAGAGGAAGATTTCTTCTTTAAAACTGCATTAAAAACAGAAAATGTTAAAAAATGTTAACCCTCAACTAAGTAAGTTACGAACTAACTATCCAAACTAAGTTAGAGAGTCAAACTTTTATAAGGTCCAGTATATATAAAACAGTCAATGACTTTTACAAATATAAAACTGTTTTATTATAACATTTTAAGTGTAAAATTATTTATAATTTTGTTCCTTGTTTACTTATAGTGAAAATGGTCTCATTTTTGTTATGTGCATGAAAAATTCTCTCAATAATTCATAAAAAGAACGTTCACATACGTTTTTATTGGATTCACTAATTTTGCGTTAGTTACTGAAGTCCTCATTTTAATCCAATACAGATGCAACAAAGACAGTTAAACAACCCCAAACCCATGTAAAGCCCGGCTGATTGCATTATACGTCAATTCTCCCTAAAGCTGAGTCAGCTGATTCATTTCGAATCATCAGCTGACTGCACATCAGCTTGTGTTTGAGTAATGTCGATGCATGGTGTGATTAAGTTTCCTAGACCTTTTTGCAACACAGACTGAATTTTATTTATTCAATTTTCAATTAAATGTCAGAATATTTATAACAATGCCCTTTTATTAAATATAGAAAAATAATTGTTGACGTATATTTTGTTATTGATTTTGACGTAATCAAATTGTGGTACTGTATATTTTAAATTTATTTTTTGTCATTGTGGACTTAACTTATTGAACAGACTAAAATTATTCTTATACATGATTAAAAATATAGTTTTAAAACATAAAAATTGCATCCGACAACCGAAAATATTTAGATTTTTACTAACTAAAATATGTTAAATCATATAAACATTAGAACAAAACTTTAAAACCGGACCAATTTACTCCAAGGTTGGGTCAAATTTGAAATAATAACTCTTATTATTCAGCTATTTTAGCTTAAAATTAAATTTCTTGTTACTTACTATTTGGGGAGATTAAAAAATTCTTATTGGAATTTAAAACATGGTACATTTTTAACATTTCAATTCGGGACGTTCACTTATTTGTATATCGTATTGCATGTACTATGGTTACTGCAATCGAATAATATAAAGTCAAACTACATAATATTCGACCCGATTTGACGATTAAACCCATTCGATATATGCCTGGAACATATTCGATATTTAGATATGAACATTTACGACATGTCACTATGTGAGTTCAACGACTGGAAACGTTTTCTAATGCAAATTGAAAACATTTGCTTTGCAAATTTCTGTCTTCAATTGCAAAGTGTGTGTCTGCGATTCTGAGCCTTAAGCGTAAAAATCTCCTACAACCACTAAATCCCCCGAGTTCTGCATTTTTTGGAGAATTCCACGTATCAGAAGCGCCTGGCACGATCTGGCAACGTCGCAACGCTCTGACCAATCACAAATCGTGCTACCAGTTACCTACAACTGTACTAACTACTTTAATACGATTAAACGATTAATTGTATTATTAGTGTCCACTCTTTCAGATACATTCGATAGAAACATTCGACAGAATCATCAGGATCATTAGCATCAAATGAATCTGGACTCTGAGACTGATATTGAACCAACGTTTTTTTTGCTTATGAAGCGGGCTCAATAATTATTCAACCACCAAGCTATTATAGATTTTCAAAACCTTGGAAAATTATTCTATTTAAGATTCGACCTATGGACTATAATATAAGACTAGGCTAAGTAATGGTTCAGAAAAAAATCAATGAGAACTCCTTCCAATGAACTTTGAACGTTGAAATTTTAACTGTATATAATGTATATATTTATCAATGTCTGTTACCAATAAGGAATAATATTGACTTTCATGTAGCCAATGATGTTCACACTCATTCTACTAGAACGAACCTTCATATATATTCCTAACCTAGATGTAGGCTTTAAAGTCTCTGAACTGCTTTCCTCTTTCAGGTTTTAATTTTTCAATTTTTCTACTTGTAGAAGTTAGCATTGCCAAGGTCAATATTCGCAAGTGTAATAAAGGCTTGGCTAGTTAAAAATCCTCTGTATGACGTAATTGAATATTGTTCTCTTGAAACCCCTAATATGTAAACCAGCACAAGGTAAATAATTACTGCTTTTTGTGGGTGAATGTATTTTATCACGGGTTTCTGCATGGATAATGTATTATGATATAGTCTATTGCATTTGATTGTACTTAATGTCGGAATAAATGTTTTAATTTGATTTGACTGAGAGCATTGTAATGTTATTCTGAATATATATAACAGGATCGGTATAGTTCGGAAACAACAGTTACATCATTATCCTTGCTGTCTTCATAAATAAAATTTAGTTTATTTGTACATTGTTTGGAATTATTATGTTTCTGGCTATTTTCACGTTGTATATCCTCTAAAATCTTAATAATTATTATCTCAAATAACGTTTTCACAGGAAACTGAAACTCACAGAAATGGAACTTATTTGAAATATAATTACCTTTAACTGAAGGAGTGTATTTACTTTAAACTGACAGACACTATGAAGATACAATTATTTTTTCTTATTTCTAGTCTATAACTATTTGGACCCAATTGGGAATAAGGTCTAGAAAGGTTTTTGACAAAATAACAAGGAATCTTTTAATCCATAAATTTATTTAATAACTTGACATTTTTAGATTTATAGGTGCGGTGAAATAACAAAATATAATTTCACATTGTTAAATCTAATTTTTACTATGTATACTCAACTAGATAAATATTTATTGAACTAGTTTTAAGTAATATGTGGTTACTTTACCACAGTTATTGTAAATTCATTAATTTTTAATTTTGAAAAATAATAAAATAATCATATATTAATTATTTGTTAGAAAATAACAAATAATTAGGCTCCAATGTTTCATCTTGCCAGTTGATTATCTTTTCGAGAAAGAAGACAACCCTTTTCATTGTTTTTAGGTCATTACCGTTGATTGATGGGCAAAAATTCCCTTCTCTTTCCAAAATGTAGGAGTTTCCCCTCATTATTTTGGTTATAAAATAACTTTCTCTCGTTAAAAGTAAGGTTTACTCATCTAAGAAGTACTTCCATTACTAATCATCATGTTTGAAGTTCTAATTACATTTTATTTTACTATAAATATTATTTCTGGTACGAAACAGATTTTTATACAATTTTGTCTAACTTGTATTCGATGAATCGATCAAGAGCTTCGTAGAGCTACAGTTACAACTGCTCCCACGGCTGCACAGCCCACCAGCACTGCTCAGAGCTACATAGACATATGCTGCACTATCGACGATCGTCTGACCTATTCCATCCGGCGTCAAGGTTTATATAACGCGAGTTGTACAAGAGAACGGGGTCGACCGACGCTGGTGAGAGGTCTGTCTGCAACATACGATTACCGATGCAGCGCCGATAGGCCCCAACTCACTTCCCGAACACGTCGAGTTCCAACGGTACACCGTCCCACAGTACACTCGAAGGTTTGATTTTAAAGAAATAGAAACACTAGTATTCAGTGAAAATGACTAGACAATATCCGAGATAATACCTACCTTTTAAGATCCTCCTGCTCTGTGGTCTAAACCGATAACGTAGCCAGAGAAGGAAGACGAAGAAGTCCCTGGCTTCCTATTAGTCTGGTGAGACATGTGACATGAAAGAGTGGTCTTTAAATTGTGGTGGAATCCGCCTAGGTAAAAAACCATGAGAAATTTTGCTTTCTTCGCTAGTCCTATAAGTTATTTACCACCAGGAATATTGAGGAATCCCTAGACTATAGGGTTTTCGCTTCTTTCTACGCCAGAGTCATTTTGTAATAGTCAGAGAGATTGTATAGAAACGCTTTTTGTGAATGTGGTCCAAACCCAAAGGGGAATCTATGGATTTGAACCCGTGACCTCTTGCACCGAAGACTAAGACACTGACCACTAGCTCGCAAGACAACTTTGACCGTAATGGAATCAAAATCATGGACTACCCTACATAAACAGTAAAAAATCACAGGAGTTATTCAGACCTGAACTTTAAGTACAGAAGTAAAATAGCCTCAAGATATATCCATATATTGGCTTTGGCCATACAAAACACAAGAAAGAAAAGCCTCTACTACCGGAGCCCTTAACTTTTCAAAAGACCTCGGAAAGAACTTTCCCTGACTCATGAAGGCAAACTCTCCATCAAGTAAGTATCCCTCCTAGTGAGCGTTCGTCCCTGGTGGGCAGTAAAGAGAAACACCTGATAAAACCTGATTTTTGATAAAACAAGTTGTCCACCCTCAAATAATCGTCAAGAGAGACAAAAGGAAGCCGATAAGATAGTGAAGCCTGTCATGTGCTTCACTATCTTATCATGTGGGTGTCACACTGGATTGCCAAAGGACTTTGAGAGCTTAACTTTCACACTGAAATGAGACCTTGAGTCCAAAATACTAGTCATGGGTGTGCAACAGGTACCAAAAAATCTTTTGTTTGAGTATTAGACGCTGATAACCTTCAGCAGAGCACTTCTTCCAAAAATTTTTGTATTTACTTCTCTGTGGGAAATAGGTTAGATCATGGATATGCCTAAAGGGAATGTTTTCAGTTCACCTAAAAATCTGTTCTTATGTTTCAAATTTTGGTCGTTCAAATTACTAACACCCTCCCACAGAGCTAAGACATATCCATGTCAATACACTTCTAAGATAGACGTATGAAGTGCTCCAAACCCAAAAACCCCCTCCAAGAACTCACACAACCTCCACCTCCTCTTCTCGTGAGACCTGAGTCTGGACTGGAGATTGGATGTGGCACTATGGAGGTAAAGCTACTGGAAGAGTCAAGCAAGACCAAACGAACTCACTAGTAGTGTAGCTGATTACAATTATTGTATCCAAACTTATATTCTCAGCAAACCAATCATGGATAGTTGTTACTACTATTTATTTTGCAATATCAATTAATACGCAGTATTATGATGTAACATTCCATTATTGATCTGATTTTAACTAGCTTCTAGATTCAGAAAGGGAGAAACGTATTTTCCATCCAGCAAAGCCTTCTAAAATGTAAATGAATCATTGTTCTTACTTTGAAGATTCAAAACACATATGCAGACAACCTTTAACCACCAATGCATAATGTATACACCACCATCTGAATTTCAATCGGAAGCATTGCCAACTTAAATAAAATTTACCATTCATATCCGTCTAAGAAAATTATTTTCCTTCCCTAGTTAACTAATTGAAAGCAAGAAATTTAAAAAATAATGGTGTCGGAATCCAAGACTAACTGTTATGAAAGATTAAGACGTTCTTGAACGTTAAAAGAAGTTTGAGCACCCGAGAATCCACGTTATTGCCAACTTAACGAGGTGTAATTTCCCCGTGGTAAGTCAACCGAGGGAATTCCGTTTCTTTGTGGAACAATTGCCACCATTAAGCCTCTTGTACTTAATGAACCGTTGAAAGAAGGTAATGGTTAATAATTCTTTATAAATTTCCGTCTTTTCTATTAAATGTTACACAATGAGGTCCATAAAAATACAATTTGTTTTCTTTGCAGAAACGTTGGCTGTGTCGAATCATTAATATGCAATGATTTACAGACATTCCAGTTGTTAGTTCAGGTTTGTAGTTGAAATTCAGTGTTTTAGTTTAGCTCATCGATTATAAAATATATTGCTACTAACTATCCAAGAAATTAGTTAAGCCTTTGACACTACCGATGTTTTTAAATGATTAACTAAAACATAAAAGATTTTACCGAAGGATCTAGGTAAAATATATCTATGTTTTAGTTTTTATTTTACTGGAGATACGCGTTGTTTAAAAATAATCATAGCTACAACTTGTAAGTATTGTATTTATCGCCTAAAAATGAAACTAAGAATCCACAGTAGCTCCCATCTTGTATTTTACTGACCATTTGATTGTCATAAAAATATGGTTGAGGTTATTTTTTTATAAAAGAGATAACATATTGTTAACTATCATCATATTGCGTGGTAATAATGTTTTCCTGAACATAAAATTTAATGAATAAAAATGTAATTCCCTACATACAGAAATTGTTTTACCTTTAATTTGACTCCTTAACCATATTTTACGACTATCGTATAACGAGTAATAATGTTATAAAATTAACATTAGTCTTAAGGGGCTAAAATGATATATTTCGCCACTAAGGCAGTGCCTTAATGTAGAAACAAAATTTAGTTCAATTTTAAACTAGACTAAATTTAAAAATCACGGTCTCGTATGAAGGTATTGGTGGTTAGAAGGAGCGGCGAACTATGACGTCACACCCCAGAGCGTGTGCTTGATTTATGAAGGTAATTTATCCCGGGAATTTCACCGGTTGGTACCACTGGTGTGATTTAACAGCTGACCGCATTCTCAGTGGGGAATTAAGCTTTGCTAGGTTGGCAAAACTTTTGAACACATAGTGTACTAACAGTTTGACTAATTTTCTCAGACTTTTAACTAAAACTGATGCAAAATATATAACTATGTTCAGAATGTTGTGTTTTAACGAAACAGAATTTATGAGTGAGACTGTAATGCAGATGCAGCTGAGGGAATACGCGTGGAATGGTAATCCCCTTATTTGCTTAACAATCGTTTTCAATTAGACAGGTCAGTCTCTACAGTTACTTCTCTCGTGGCCCGTTAAGTCCATTCAGAGTTTCGCATCCGGTTTAACGTGTTACTTTGTGTGTATAAGGGAGAAAAACGTAATCCTAAAAGCTATTATCGTTGCATATTACATATTTAAACCTTCTGAAAGTACAACCAACCCTAGAAGGCATTTGAAGCCAAGTAGGAAATTAGTGTACGATTATTTTGCCGCGATCTTGCAGGCTTGTTACTTATTCTGATATTTTCTTTAAACATAACTGTTAGTTAATAGCTCAACAGCCAATGGTATGTAAGGGACCTACAATCAAACGTTGAAACGAGTACATGTATTAATTACTGTGGGTACATACAAATAATAGGTTGTAACAATATAACTGTTTTTCAGACGAGGCTTGAATAAAAGAAATCACAATTTATTTTTATTGGATACACTGTTACAGAATAAGCTTAATACGAACGTCTTTGTAAAAAACCTAAATATTTATTTTTTCTTAATCTTTCCATCATATTTTGACTAAAAATTTAAAATTAACTTCCATTGCACGTTACTGCATGTAATTTACAAGAGTATAAATGTTTTTGAAAGCTATAACATACATCTTAAGGATAAACAGGTACAATTAAAAGTGTGTATATTCATAGTGAACATATTGGTTGAAATCATATTAATATACATAAAAAACAATGAAGTTGAATGTAAATGTTCCTGATACCTCGGCGAATCTCTCCCGCCACCCTCGCACAGTGATTCCCGCCCCATCCACCCAATCCGGAACTTCCGGCAGGAGTTGTAAATCTCCGGAAGTAGTAGAACATCGATATCACCCATTACCATTCCAATCCCCCAGCCATTACTATAATGGGCGAATATAAGCGTGAGTACAACATAACGTTCCCTATTCCACCACTAAAATCAATTTAATCCATCTAAAACCACTCTATTAAATTTCTATCAATCAAATGTACATTACTCTTTTCACCGATTGGTTTCTGTTTTAATATACAAACCTAAAAGTTACACAAATGAAATCAGTATGTTTACAATGATGGGAGAAACAAGTGAATACTGAGCTACCACAAGGTGGCGTTCTAGGGCCGATGCTTTTCCTTTTGTTCGTTTTCCATAGTAGCCCTATCATTGTACAGATCCTGCCGGCCTGTCGCTTTAACAGCTTTTGTGCTGATTGCAGCTGTGGGAGGGTCTTTTTGGGCCCCGGGACGACCGAGATGGGCGACCCATTGTGATTTTGCGACTGAAAGGAAGGGACTGGTCCGAACTTGACACCGATGTTATCTACTGAATGAAACCCTTAGGAAACCTTTCGCGTTGGTTGTGAGGGTGTCTTTAGATTTAGAATGCAGACGAGATTGTAGTTGTCAATAATATATAGTACTACCTTGTTTCATTAGTATTTTCATTTCCAACTAACTATTCTTCGTCTATGAATATTAAAGCTGGTGCGTGGATATTTTTGAGAGAATAGCTTAATATAAAATAGAGAAAATAATATAACCAGGCCAGTTCGTTATTTAGAGGATAAGGTTAAACTGTAGTTCCCTTGGATACCATTAGTTGTTGGGCCATTAATGACAATCCTTTCTAAGGAACATGTCAGCTTCAGTAACAACTGAAGCTGACATTAAGTTTCTCCAAATTTTAAATACGATCTTTCAAGTTGTAACTTTAAACAAATATAATTTATTTAAATTAATTCAATGTTAACTTAAATTTGATTATTTACAAACTACTTCCAAAGAGCTTAAAGTATTAAATAAATTCCTAATTAAATTATTGATAAAAGCTCTACCTAACGTTATTTACGACATAATAAACCTTTTCTAAACTCATTAGCAGCTTCTCGTAAATTGACCCCGAAACAGGATTGGTCATTAAACTGTACAGGTAACTGGTGTTATAAATTTAAGTAAACGTTGTTTGGCCCAATTGTATTCCCATTCGGATTGCTACTAATTAAGATTCCTAAAGACATTCCTTAACTCAGGTTAACATTAAATTTCCCATTAAAGTTTCCAATCCTGAACGTCAATTAACTTTCCTCGCAAAAATGTCATTTGCTTAACGTTAAAAAAAGTACTTTTCTAAATACGTAAAAATCCTCATTCACGTTTTATGATTAGCTTTAATCAGCTGTTGGGAACGCAGCTGGTTCTAAACTAATCAGCTGACGCAGCTTTGCGGATGAGACTACAATAATCTTTGTGTTCGCCTCGCCGATCCAGCATTGTAAGAGACTTAGTTTAATTTGTAATTACCTTTGCCGTGAGGATTGAAATTTTAAAAACGATCTGTTTTGTGTTTGAAGCGGTTTTTATGGAACAAGATTTGAGAAAGTATCTCATCACCAATAGGTTTTAACTTTTTGACAAAAACGCAAACATACATATATTTCCATGAATTATTTTAACAATGTGCAACTTAAACACACATCTATTAATTAATTTCCACTTTCCTCCCTCATATGTTATCCCTTTTATGAATAGAACACTCCATCCCTTTGAAATATATCTTATTTAACGATAATAAAAACCAAAATGCGGAAATATTCCACAAAACACTATCAAAGTTTCTATAAAGCTTCGATACCAAATTACGAGAATTGTATCTTCCTTTAACAAAGTTGTATCCTGTTTAGGCGTTAAAAATACGTGGAAATACTACTTAGTAAGATTAACTTGAGTACTTCTTGATTCAGCGTAAAGAGAGTTGATTTCTAAGAAAAATCGCTTTGAAGCCAACCTAACGAGATTAAATTTCCCTCAAAAGACTGAGATGTTATTTTTTCAAACTACAGTACTAGAATATTTGCTTTTGTTTCTTCCAAATGATCCCTTGTAGTGGTAATACCTTGTAGATGATACATTTTTTCTCGAGTGTAGCCTTTTTAAAATTTGCACATTTTATTTCAAACCAAAAAATTAGAAATGAAGAATCAAGATTTATTTATAGTTTTACATGTAAGTACGATTAATGTTTCAAATAGTAACGTGAATTGATTTGCTAACCGGGAACCAATATTAATTAAAGGAAGAATTATGTTATTATTTTAATAGCAAATTAAGTATTTTTCTAATTCATGTAATTGAAAAGTCTGACGTCACAATTTACATGGAAAAAAACTTCATTCATAAACGATGGACGTTCAAACACAAATTAGAGTTAGTTACATAGAATAATTACATAGTTTTACAAATTTTAAGTAAAATATTTGATTGGGTTTTCATAAAATATAAAACAAATTAATACTATATATGTGCATTTTCAAAGAAAATATTACTCTCCGAAGCGTTTACTAATTATTTTCAAGTGAATTCATTTAAATAGTGTTAATGACAATTTGTATCTGTATTGAAGATAAAAGTGTATTTCAAATTGTCGATTTAATTAAATGACATATATACACGAGCTACTCTACCCTTTATAAATTTAGTATACTAGGTTAACTTTAAAATAACAAGATTATGATTATGTGATCTAAAACTCAATTTCAAAGACATATGTTCAATAGATAAATAAGGGCAATTTATAACTACACTCTGTTGGCAACACTGCGTTTATTTAACAGCTGACCAGGCTCTGTCACAGCGAATAACATGTTGTTACGTTGGCACTGTATCATTAAAACGAAAAGGGGTGGTGAATAATAATGGACATCAATCACTTGTGAGTTTGGCAACCCTGTTAAACAGCTGGTTAGCTTGGACATTGTCGTTATCATTAATTATTTTTGTCACTTTTACAATAGTAACATTTTGTTTCTATCAACTTTCTCCTCTTGTTCATGGTAAAAGAAGAAAGTATTTTTTCAAATCAAAACTTCGTTATAAGTATTTAACTGGAGATAAGTAAACACAAAAACTTTCTCTATAACTATATTTCTTTGTTATTTTCTCCCCCTATACATAGTAAATTTAAAAAGTATTGTTTTCGTAAACATTTTTCTAATTTAAATTGAGAGTGGTGATGTCCATTTTGGAATTCCTTGAATCTGAAAAAGAAGCTTTCGGAATGGTATCTGTTTATCTGTCTGTATGTAAACTCTAATATCGCAACAATTATTTCTATTTTTATGAAATTAGGTATCAGAGTGCACTTCAGTAGTAAATTGTGACACTTTCTTAATTTTTTGTAAGAATATCTGTTGTTTTGTTTAGTTTACATAGCCAAAATCATGAAAAATATACAATTTTTAACGGCTTTTATAATGAAAATTTGTATTTTAATTTTATGGTTGATAATTCTAACGGCCCCAAATAACATGATATTATCTGTATGTGACGGTTCAAAAGTTAAAGGTTTTTAAATGTCGAAAATCAATTCATAAATCTTCCAGGAAAACAATGATTTTAAAAATAATTCAACTATCATCACGAAACCTCCTTAAAATGTTAAATAAATTAGTATTCATTAACTAATGGTTCCAGAGAAGGTTAAATTTACTGAACGTGGTAAATACAGAACGTTGTCAAAGATTGTTATCTATGTTAGTCTTATGGATAAAAAACTATTTTCCATGACAACTTTATCAACGTAGAGTTACATAATTCAATAAAACCCACTTAAAATTTTCTTACTATCCTAAGGTGGGAGGGGGGCGAACCCCCAAAAATCTTAAACTTTTATTACAAGATAGTCTAAAATCTTTGAATAACTATCTTTGACAAATTACATTTGGTAATTTTTTGAAAAAATAAACTATTAAGTTTACTTTTAAAGGGAGTAAGTATGTGTCTGTTAACAGATATTATTTATTATCAAATTAACAGTAAACCTTTACAAATCTTTCAGGATCAAATTCACCAGGAATAAATACTAATTTACAACCAGTTGCATAATTAAACCAGACAATAGCATTCACCAATGATTAGATTGTGGACTGTTTGCAGATGGTCAATATTCATGAGCTCTGCACCATTGTTATGTTAATATGCGCAAATGTAATGCGAATTCAATTTAGAGTTCTATATAAGAGGAACATATCACTTAGTTGGATTAAATTTAACTTTAGTATGGGTTGTTAATTGATAAATATCTAGATTTTGTAGTGCGTTTCATTGGTTGGTTAAAACTATTACCCTACCTTACCACAACTTTATGAAATGGTGACCTATTCAATAAGGAATTTTAAGCCAAATACGGATTAAAAATGAGTGTAGTATGATTGTGGCACGATCTTGTAGTCTTGTTACTGACTAAGGGTGACATGTGTCCTCTACAGGACTCTTACAGTCCAACAGCCAATGGCATCGGCATCTAAAGAACCTACAGTTTAGCGCGGGGTCGGTTCTAAAATTTTGTCGATGATAGGATCATTTAATTAATAGCCCAACGTACACGAAATGTAGTATCAAAGGATCGTTGTCTGTGAAAATATTTTGATTAGAATGAAACTAACAGAAAAATATACTCATAGATAATAGTACTTATATTTTAATTTTTTTACGTAAAAAGAAATTTTGTAAATGTGATCTATCCAGTATTAAGTAAGTTCCCTTCCTTTGCAATGTCCAGTCCCCAATGTCAAAACAACTCATTGAACTACTTTTTCGTTTACTCATTTTAGGCCTCGTTCTCAAAAATACTGTCTTCACTGTTAAAACCACGACTGACTCAACTGAATCGCTTATTGCATAAACACCATAACCAACAATTTTTAAATTTTAGAAAAATTAAAAAATTGTATGTACGGTATTCTTAAAAAAAGTATAAAAATTTTAATTTTTAAGTACCCAGTCATTCAAAGCTTTGGATGCTGTTTCGTATCGATATTTTTTGAAACTTTTTCACTTACGGTGTTTCTGCAATAAACACTGTTTTTAAAACAAATTTTAACAGTTTATGAATTTTCTGACATTTTATATGGTTTCTGTTTGTTGTAAAATAACAATATAGATCAAACATTTCATTCAAAGTTAGGTATTACCAAGATAGCCAACATGACTACACAAAATAAATTTACCCCGAGTTTGTTGCAGAAACCCCACAACTGCAGCTCACTTCAGTATTTCTACACCAAACGAATAATTCCAAGACCATTTTATTACCAAAGAGAATATCATAGTTATGGAGTTTTTGCACCAAACGACGTATAAGTCGTACATAAATAATATGCTAAAAAGAGAAAATAAAAAATGTTGGTTATGGGGTTTCTGCTATAAAAGATTGAATTACACTAGTTTGGTCTCATCTAAACCCGCAACGTCGGTAGCATTGCAGCTGCACGTGGTTTATGTGACGTCGAAGACGCCATCTACCGAGTAACGGTACAACTATTACAACTCAACCACGGACAATCACGACAGTCTGTGGTGAGTTTGGACAGTTCCCACTCATGTCGCAACACGCTCTCCTGTTGGCCATTGTTAGAGAGAATTGAAAAAAAAGTTTATTCAATCTTCTGAGTTTTTAATAATTTTTGTGTGTTAAAAAAGAATTAGTACGATTAAAAGTTTCACGACGTTTCGGAATGTGGAATTTAATCCCGTCCTCATGTAAGATGTCTAGAAGAAAACAATATCAGAAACCTCAGCCCAGTTTTTCAATTGAGTTCTTCTTGAGAACTTTTAACGAGTGAACGTACTTTCTTTTGTGTTTTTTTAGCTTTGGTGTTGTGAGTGTTTATTTTTTTTTGTTCCTATGTTCTATGTTCCAGATCACCTGAGTACGGCCCCACATTCCAGATCCCGAAACGTCAACTTTTTTACCAATCGTGATGGAGAATTTCTACAATAACAGTTTAGATCACATAAACCTACCAACAATTAAATTCTAACAAATAAACATTTACAGGATGCATAAAAAATTATACGCCCCTGAAGAACCATATTATTATAATTATCTTCCTGAAAGAGTGACCTATCCAGGTAGAGGTGTTTTAAGCCAAGTATAAATGAGAAATGAGTGTAAGATGACTGTGGAATATCTTGTAGTCTTGTTACTAACGAAGGTTGACATGTTCCTCAGGACAGGACTTAAACTAATAGGCCAACAGCCAATGGCAACTAAGGGACATAGTTAAACGTGGGATCTAAACCACAATTTTACCTCTGAATTAAGAAGTAGTCTAACCATGAGGATGATATTTTTGGATTAACGTAGTATTTAATATCACGGACATTAATCCACGCGGGAGGATATCACATCCACCGACTATCGCTCATAACTATCCAAAACTCTTTAACCTGTAGGTAGCTGGATTACAAGATACGCTACTGTCCTAGTCTTA
Source organism: Nephotettix cincticeps (assembly GCA_023375725.1). Taxonomy (NCBI): domain Eukaryota; kingdom Metazoa; phylum Arthropoda; class Insecta; order Hemiptera; family Cicadellidae; genus Nephotettix; species Nephotettix cincticeps. The sequence goes on from CM041786.1 coordinate 150,614,406, forward strand.
GATAAATTTGCTGATACAAAAACCCAATACAAATAAAGCCAACCTTCCAGCACGTTGCGCAAGCAGGTAACTAGGCAATCACGCTTGGCCTTACCTTAACCTAACGCCTAAAAACTTCAAGGCGACTTTTCGAAACCCATTAGAACCTTTTAAGACGAAGGTCCCCGAGTCAGAATCAGTATTCATCGAGCACGTATCCTGGGGGTCTGGGGGCCTGGGGTTCTGGGGGCTTGGGGGGGAGTAGGCGTGGGGCAACCGTAGGTCATAACACGGAGGCGACTTTGCCTTATAAGTTGTAACTTTCACTCGGCAAGGCTACATGATGACACATCGGAGAAGAATACAAGTGGGTTGGACGACAGCTGTTCCATATTTTATAGGATGGTTGATTAAGGAGCATTCAAACAGAGTTGAGAGGGGAATTCAGTATTGAGTATGAAGTGGGCGACTTGAAAAAAATATTTAAATTAATTTATAGGTTGGAGAATCGTTCATACTTGGAAGTGTTTCCAATTATTCTACATCACGTGAGGCAATCCTAAACAATACTAAAACAATAATTCTTTAGGGATCTAGGTCCGCTTACACTGCCCAGTCTCTACATTTACAAAACGGCCTTACCCAAACTGATATATCCACTCTCAACTCAAATTCGAAAATGTTGACAAAAGCAATACTTTCTCCATATACTATCGTATAAGGGGAGAAGGTAAAAATCCCGAAAATTCGTATAACTTAGTTTAATAGTCGTGATTGAAAACGTTCATAATAACAATCTAATTAACATGAATCCACCGTCAACAACAAAAAATTCAAACAAAGAGTCTAAAACCTTTTAAGGACGTATTGATTGTCGTTACACGTGAATGACGTTTCCATGTAAACATACTTAGTTTCCCCATTACTGCAGTTTCACAATGGGCTCATTAGGACCAGCCCTCGCATCAATTAACGCAATATCCGCGAACACGAGTCGTGTCGAAAGACGTAATTGGGCGCAGAAATGTTGGAGCTAGCAGAACACGCGCATCGCGTTTGGAAAGGTAACCTCTGTGGAGGCATTTCCGGTTTGGAAACATCCTTGAGGAAGGTCTGGAAGGTTGGCCTGATTGGCTGAAAGTGAGAGTGACTCGCTCGGACCTCACGCGATGTTTATGAGTGTCGTGAACTCCTATTTGGTGCGTGGAGTGATGAATCAGAGGAGTTTGGGCTCGGTTATATCTCAGGGTAGGAAATTAGGCACCAAATTTGTTTCCTAAAAACGGGTAGTCGATGACTCTGGCCACATAAAACACCAAATCATGTTCAACGCTTTCTGTTACATTATTTTTCTTTTTTATCCTCAACCACCCATTTCCATTTGGGACTGGGATGGTGGTGTCATCCTGTAATCCAGCTACTTGGAGGTCACAAATTGTGGATAGTTATAAGCGATGGTCGGTGGGTGTAGTGTTCTCTTGTGTGGATTAAAATAATATCAGCCTTAGTCAGTAACAAGACTACAAGATCGCGCTACAATCATCCTACACTCATTTCCCATTCATACTTGACTTAAAATACCTACCTGAGTAGGTTGCCATTTCAATAATCTAAGTATCCATGGTTTACATACATCCTTTGAGGTGAACTCAAGACAGTAAGGCGTTCACATAGACAGAGGTGACCGCTCATAATCTGACAGAAGCAGCCAACTGCTTGTTTCGACCATGCAACCTTTGATTTACAACTTGAGAATGCCTAGGTTATCCCTGAGCCACCGTGCCAGTTAATTTGAACTAACACTGAACCTAAAACATCCAAGTTCGAAACCTGGTATGCCCCAAAATGACTAAATGGGACGTCGCTCACTACGCGAACTCTCGTAGTCACCTCCTGAAAACGCCCAACATATGATGGGCGAAACGTCGAGGATCACCGCGCATGCGCCAAACATGCGCGGGACATCCCGGATAAGCCTACGTGTGACTTTTAAACTATTTTACAACTTCATTCTGTGGCGTTCAAATTTCAACTCTGAACTGAAATAAATATATCTTTAAATCTACAAGTAAATGCAAAAAATACTGAATCCACCGGTTTGAAATTTTACAGAAAGGTAGATCTCAAACTCATGCAACACATAGGCATATTAGTTCCCTTAAAATCCCCTCGGGCTACGCCCCACAAACGTCCTACGTTTTAATGTATACATTTTCAAAGAATGAAAACATAAAATTACTTGAATGTCAACAGCTGTTAACACTAAAATTTGACAGTTCGGGAAGAAGAAGAAGAAAGAGCTGCCGTGACCGCCCTAGGTTTCAATGTTTACATTTTCTAATGACAACATCCGTTTGCACTATATTTTGACAGTTCGGGAAGAAGAAGAAATAAAGTTTGCTGGAACGAAATTAGTGAATTATTCGAAATAGTGGAATGGTAGATTAAGTTTTTCCCGATGGCTGTCTCTATTACGTTAATCCTTATCCTCTCCCAATATTTGAAAGATGTCACTTTGTCATGTTGTAGACACTCGTGTTTTGCCATTTTGTAAACAATGAAGAATTAATTAACAATAACTTAAATGTATCAGTAGAGCCTACACCTCTCAGCCTTTTTAACCCGTGCGAAGAACGGGTACTTTGGCTAGTCCAAACTAAAACAATGGAAACCGTTATAAATAAATAAAAAGATCACGTGGCACCGTAAGTATGTTTCCAGACACTCCAATGTATAAACAAAAAATGAAAAGGAACAAAAAAATCTAATTAGCATTTTGTCTCCAAAAAAAGCAAATCGAACACAAATGTACGAACAAATATCAGCAATTATCAACAATCTCTGAACCTTTACAAAAACACAAACGTGAAACTTCCCAGATCCAAACGATTACTTTCGAACACAACCTATAAAACGATAATTGAATTTTTCAGCTATAAACCGTACAACCAGGAGCGGATTGGGCAGTAAAAGGGAGAGTTTAATTTATTTTGCCCCGTGAACAAGGGGTTTAACGGAGTGAGACGTGATTGGAAAACAGGGCGTAAAACATTCCGTATGGTTCCAAAATCACCTTATTGATGTTGATGTTGTAAAATCACATAAAGATTTTATTTAATACAAGACCAGCTAAATAATTTGCCACGATCAATAATAAATAGTCTAATGAACAAAGATAGCTGAGTCTAAAATTGAACTCGTACAACAGTTTGTTGGGATAAGGAAGCTATGACTATTTGGTTAACTACATTAGACTTTATCGACGCTAGAACGTGTAAAACTATTTGTTTTTATTCCCACTCATAAAATATCTTTCCCTTCACCTTTCTGAAATAGACCTACCCAGGTAAGTATTTTAAGACAAATATGAATGAGTATAAGCTGTTTATTGGAAGTCTTGAATAAGGCTGACATATTCATTCGTCAGTTTTGATAACTAATAGCCCAACAGTCAATCGCATATAAGACAACAAGTTTACATATCTACAGTATAGCGTGGCATCAAACCACATATGTCTCTTAATTAATTACGAACTGGTCTAATTATGAGTATGGCCTTTGCGTTAGAACGTAGAACATTTAACTGTTCGGACGTTAATACACAGCAGGGAGCTCTACACCCACTGATCATCACACATAGCGTAACTATCCACAATTCATGACATCTAAGTAGCTGGATAACACACGCCTGGAGCGTAGGAAACAATAAAATGTGTCAAGATTTTAAACAGAAAAATAATTATTCCATATCAATAATTACTATATTATTCAGATAGTTGGTTCAAAGCACAAAAACACACTGCAAACCTAATTATAAAACATTTCTCTTTGTTCCCAGGCAACACCACCATTCACCACTGTGGTGCAAAAACGTGACGCAAGACCGTGACGTAAGCGTGACACCCTGTAGAGATGGTGACTGACCATTAGCATCGTCCCGTCTACAGCCATGACACCGTTGGTTGTTACCAGAAAATTACTCTATGTTTCCGCCTCGCCGGTCGCTCCTATGATTGCTCTATGCAGTGTTATTAGCTTACTCTGTGTCGGTGTGCGGTAATCTATTCCTCTGTGGCCTCTGTTCTTAACCCTGTCACCTTGAGGGTAACCACTGCCTCCATCTCAAGAAGATCTGCGATGAGGAATTTGTCAATTATAATCTTCCTGCGAATTTGATGAGACTTCCTCATAGTTAATACGTTCTTGAGCATAGTTGTTATGTTGCTTGTAATATAACCAAATATCAAAAGGAAGTTCACGAAGGTTCAAGGTGTTTTAACCCTCCCAAATTGAGCTCTCTTAAATTACTTACTTTAAAAATACATTAAAGATCTAAAATGCTTCATATGTATACAATCCGTGGCATGTCCTGTATTCCAGCTACTAGGAGTTCACGAATTGTGGATCGTTGTGAGCGATGGTCGGTGGGTGTAGTGTTCTCTTGTGACTAATAACGTCCGGAATATTTAATGCTACGTTCATCCGCAAAGACCACGTAAGTTCTGTCTAAGGAACATGTCAGCCTTAGTCAGTAACATGACTACAAGATCGCGCTACAATCATCCTACACTCATTTCCCATTCATATTTGGCTTAAAATACTTACCTGGGTAGGTTGTCATTTCAGTTAAAAGTAAAGTAAAATATAAAGTATTATCTTAATGTGAACCAAATTTTACTAATAGTACAAATTTTTTAATTTAATTTAGGATTAATACTAACTAATAAGCTGAACGTTAAATTTTTACTTATTTTGATTAGTGATTCATAAAATCCATACAAAGGATGGGCTAAAAAATAAATGCATTCCTCTCTTAGCCAACACAAAATGAAATGGACAAAACTCAAAATTTCCACCAGTCAATATAAAATTCACGTTTATTCTCAGGTGAAAACTAGACTCGAGGTTTTACAATGCTCTGGAGGCTTGACCCGGAAAGCAAGCTTAAAATTTTGATTAAATTACTCTTCGTGTAAAACTCGAATCCAATTTAGATAGATACCATTTATCACTCTTCTCTGTTTCAATAATGACAAAATCCACAACAGCATAACTCGACAATATCAACGATACACATTATGGCCTGTACCATAAAATGTTTATGGAATGATCGCCACTACAGCAAACGGTCACCAGATTGCCTTTATCCCTGGTCAATTGATCGAATAATCATTACTGTGTAAGCTTATATCTCCATCTCATTACATTAAAGCTATTAACTGGATCACTTATAAACCATCATGAATAACGACCGTGAATTCATGATCGTATAGTTCGTAGATTATTCTTTCTGTTTTAATCCAAGATATAGTCGTGATAGCTCTATGAAGGTACCGGGTCCGCAATATTTATATATATATTTTTATAATTGAGACGTTCTTCCTATAATAATTTACTGTATTTACTGTATTATTGAACTTGACATTCTAGAAGATTTGGAAAAAACAAAGGCTGATTACTTCTTCAAACAAATAACTTTGGACTTCAAATATCTTTGAGTGAAACTTTGTCTAATCTAAACAGTTCAAACGTCAAAGTAGTTGGTGTTTTCCAAAATCTTGGAGGAAGTTGACTAATTGGGAAATGATCTACTCCAAACCAGTTTCATTTTACAGTGTATTTTTCAACTCCTGAAAAATTGCATAGGCTTAAGACACAAAATTTTACTGGGATTTGGAGAACAGTTTTTTTCCTGAAATTCTACCTTTATTTAAAAAAATAGCTACTTTTTCAGCTTCTAACTCCAGAACTATTTTCTTAAACTATATACTGAAAGATATTTCGAATTCAAATTTAACCTTATTAAAATAAAATTTAAAATTAAATTTTGATCATACACCCTAAGGATGAAAGGTTAGGTTCGTCTTAGGTTCTACCTCACGAAAAAGGTCTCTTCAGTGCTACAAAAAACAGAGAACGATCGTTGCAGAGATTTGGAAGAGTCCTGTTTTGATAGTAGTAATTATGTAAACATTCGCGGATAACGGGGTTTAATAAATGATACAAACATTACTCACGCTTTAGTGTGTACTGTTCAATCAATAACATGAATTGGCCGACAATTAAGAAAAATAATAATTTTTTCATAAACTATAACAGAATATTCTAGAACTTTCAATCTCTAAGTTGATAATTTAACATATTATCACAACATAAGGACAGTAGGAAACCCCATCAAAAATGCATTTTTTAATTTCTGTACCAGATTTCATTTTCAACATAATTCTAATTTAGTCTCATGGATAAAAATAAACATAAAACAATTATGAATAAATGAAACCTTTTGTTGAACGTGCATATTTCTTCATCGTATATATATTTTTTTTAAAGTTAGGAAGCCTGTAAACAATACTTGTTTTACGGTAGCTCGGCTGGAGTAGAACAAAACATTTCTATCATTATAAATTATAAACAGTCCCGAGAACTGCAAAGCTGTGAACTAGAGTAACTTCTTGTTTATTTGCAACAACTCCGCGAAATGGTAATAAATTGTTTTATGTGCGACAATAATTACATCATAAACACCAGCTGTAAAAGTTCAGCATGGGAAGAAGAAGCTGTTCTCTCACGGTGTACGACCTACTTTCAATGCTTCCGTTTCCGTCGCATTTAAAACAGCTGATCGAGCAATTTAATTTAAATTACTTTTAATGGGTCTGTACTTGAATACCAGAACTTGGTTTAATCGTATTTCTGAAAAGAGGAAGAATCAATAAATTTAAACTTTGTTCTTATAGACTAGATTTGTTTAACTTCGTTAAAAAATAAGTTATACACGGTGTATGTAAAGTACAGATAAGGATTATTTTCTGTGTTACGAGAGATAATTCAATAACATTTGGTACGTCAACACTATACCTAAATAACGACTTTTAGAAAGAACTCTCAGTTATCTGTCATTTATTGGGGATTTCCCGCAAGAAGTGTGGCGGAAGTAAGAGCATATATCAATATGCACAAATTGCACATCACTATAAAGAACTTATCTAGCAGAGTTAAATGCCGCAAACCATACTCAAAAAAAGGTAATTCAAAAGAAAATGACGAACATTTCAAAGTTAAAAGTTATTTACTTAAATCCACTGACATTTTTTATTGACCTTTTTGGATCAAGTTCCAGGCATTGTCTTCCAACTAAAAAGACCTAATGTGTTTTTTAATTGTAATAAAATGCCTTGAACCGGATATAAAGGTGCATCCAAAACAAAATGGTGGCATTTTAAAGTTCATAACCTTTAATTTTCAAACCGGCACCATTGTTTTTGAATAAACCTTTTTAAGTGTGGTTTGCAGCATTATAGATTGCTATATACACCCTTTGAAGAAATGTGTGCAATTTTTATGCTCCTATTTAAGACTACCTTCTCCCCCTTATATGACGGATATCTGAGATATAGTATTGACGTACTGAATCCTATTGTTTTATCTTTTATCGTTTATCAAATACTAAACCCGTACCGGACTCTGTGCGCACTCTGTACAACCTTTGGTAAAACCTCAGTTCCCATCTCGTAAAACAACCTTTCTCTCAGATATAGAAATGTATTAGCTTTGGCAATCGTCATCATCCAACAGCGAATTACGCAGTCTGTTAGAGGTTCAGCCAATCATCGAATGTGTTTGAACGATGTTTATCAGCTGCTGAAGCGATCAGCTGATTCAGCCGTTACACGCTCAGACGCTTAACGCCTCACATGTATTAGCATCCACTTAAGGATATTAAAACATAACTAAAATTGTTTGTTTAAAATTCATAATAGCGGTGGATTTCGACATGGATATGTCTTAGTTCTGAGGGGGTGTTGGTGATTTTTAAGATGGAAAACATGTAACAGGTTTCCATAGAAACTACCAGAGCTATTGTATTGATTTTTTAGTTGAAAAGAATAAAAACAGCTGTTTAGATGAACTGTAACCATTGCCTTTAGACATATCCATGATCTAACATATTTCCAAGAGGGAAGTAAATACAAATATTTAATTATGTATTTTCCATTTATTCTGACTTTTCCTATCGCTTCTAGTTTTTTTCATACTACAGTATTATACGCAGCTAGAGCAAGTCCTTCGTTATCAATGGCAAGAGTTAACCGAGACCAAGTTTATCTAATTGCAAACCAAAAACAATAGTCGTTAAAATTTTTATAATGTTAAAATAAAAAATTTTTTTATAAAAATATGTTGTAACACGAAACTTGATAAAAAAGTTATCGAACCAAAGGTAGAAGTGTATCCTACAAATGCTCGTACGAGTTCGTAAAACCAGACATAAGTAATTAACTAGTTTGTGTTTTGTAAAATGGGGTTTTTTGCGTTTTTCACAAGTAGTTTAAAAAATTTCTAATGTATATCACCATTCCAGCCTACACAATTAAGTATAAAGTTTTCTCTTTTCAACTACCGAGATATAAAAAAAATAGTGTTGATATGAGGCTCCAATTAATCTTATGGAGGATTATTTTAATTTTTATTATCTAATATTTTTGGATGAAACTTGATATTTCTTCATGAGGTTGAGATCCATACATTTGCTAAAAAACTAGTTTTTTTTATCATCAGCAAACATACTCTTATAGACATATATAAAAAAATCCTAAGCAGAAGTTGATGAAAGTTAGTTGTTAAAAATATTTTATGAATATGCTACTTTCAGTGTTCTAACAGAAAACCTATAAGTTTATTAAATTTATATAGGCAAAAATTTAGTTTATACAGTTTTGACCAAACTTGACATATATTATTATTATAAAATTAAAAAATCTGAGTAATGTCTCTAAATATTTCTACTAAGTATTATACGTTTCAGAGCATTTCGTTTACAGAGCTAAAGGCAAGTCAGTTTATGAAAGACCCTAAAACATTCTAAAAAACACACAATATCCTGATAACATTTTTTCAATTTCTAAGTGAATGACATTTTCTGTTACAAACTAAGAAATTGATGTCAAGATAAATAATAGGTAGTAAACTAGGGTTTTTTTCTGATAAAGGAAAAGTTATCTAAACCCCGAACAATATGAAACACGAAGTATAAGAATTTTTTATATTGCATATGTTTAATCGAATGATTTTATGTAATTTTTTATTTTGTTTTCAAATGAATAATGTTGAAATGATCTAAGGTAGACTCTCTTTTCCTATTCTTCAGCCCAAACACAGCTATTCGGTTATTTTAATGTAAATATGGGAAAGAGAAGTGATATGGGTCGGGTAAGTACCCAAAACCTGGGTATTTTTGATTTTGTATTTATTTTTATGGAAAAGACAACTTTTCTTGTGATCATCATGCTCCAAGTATGATAACACAAAGATCAAAGTGTTAAGTCTTTTTTTTGTTTTCACAAACATTTTACTTCTAAGACATATTTGGAAAAAATCCTAAGCCCGGAGACTATGGTTAGGGTCAAATTTAGGGGATGTCTTGTTGCTTTTCTTATTTCACGCTCTTAAGGGTGGTGTAAAGGGTTTTTAAGTTTTAAATGAGTACTCCACAAGCAAAACATTTATATTAAGTACCCTTAAGTATCCTACTAACACTAAGCTATTATTTACAAACTATGTAAGTGGAAGTTTTGAAAACCTAGATTTCCTTGATTACTACATTTTAATAATAATATTGAAATGTTGACCTACCCAGTTTAAGCCTAATATGAATAAGACAGGAGTGCAAGACGATTGTGGCGCGATCTGGAAGTCTTGCAAACGTTAAACTGTATGTCCTTTAGATACCAATAACCGTTGGGCTATTGCTTAACAGTACAGTTGACGAATATGTCAGCCTTTCTCAGTAACAAGACTACAAGATCGCGTTATAAATCGTATAATATTTTCTCATGAATAGTTGGCTTAAAATACTTATCTGGGTAGTTCGCCATTTCAGTGAAAAGTAAAAATGTAAAGTAAGCATGGTTTGTACTAGCTGTGAGTATAAAGGGTTCTCCACCCCTTTATACTCACTGGTACTAGGTAACACAAAATATTAGGTCACTTGCTCCGCGTTGCTTTGCTATCGCAACGCCACGTTCCCTTCCTCTCGATTCAATTCGTTTCTCCTATCAACTCCTTGAGCTGACGATTATTCCCTCGATTATCTAATTACAGCGTTATCCGCGATCGCGGCGTTACACAGACGTTACGTAGCCGCGTTACGCGTGGTGTACGGTCACGTTTTGTTTCGCAAACACCAGCCAGTAGACATTGAAGAGTTTCCGATGACGTATCTTCGATGAACAGCGTCTGTTATGAAGTACTGTAGTCGCTCGTGCAGTTCAGATATTCAAGGACGATTGATTCCTCGTGCAGTTGCAAGGCTGAGAATCGGAATCGGAAAAGTTTTTTGTATGACTGTTGAAGAACTGTATATTTAGTTACAAGGGTTGAAAGTGCTGCTTTCGTACGAGCTGAAGGTGGTAAGCAAAAAATCTACCCTCTTAAAAAATTTAATTTTTATTTTTATTTGTAGATCGTATGTATTATAAATATACTTTGGCATAGTTTTTCAAATATTAAGTAACATTTTTTGAATTACAAGGTGATTAATTCGGAAACTAGACTATTAAGTTTGTTACTTGTAATTTATTATTTTATTAAACTTATAGCTGGCTACTTTACTTGTCAAGTGGTCAGTTTCTCTCAATTTTTTTTATATTATAAGTTTCTCGCCAGTAGCTTTTATAAGATTAGTAGTGTTTAGATTTAAAGTGAGATTTATAATTAATTAAAGACTATTTGTTCAATCATATAACATGGGAAATTATAAAACTCAAGCTACATTCTGTCGGTTAAAGAACGCCATGTGTGAATTTTTCATGACTTAGCGTAATTTTTTTTCTTCTGAAATTAAATTTTTATGATATTTACGTTATAAAACCCTTTATACTTGAAGAATGCTTTTTAACTTGAGAGGATTGATTTATAGTTACACAGTACAGTACAACTATCACACTTGCGTATACAATGGTAAATTTAAATCATTAATAAAACTTAAAATAATAAAACACTACAAAGTAGATAGTTTCCAAGATTAAACTTGTAATATAAATTGATGAAACTATACTAGATGACAAAATGACACGATTTAAATTATAATAACGCTATATAAAATGGACTTAACAATTACTAACAAGCGCTAAACAATTACAGAGTTAACTTTTTTTACAATGACAAAATTAAAAATTAATGGTCCTCCGAGCCGGATTTTTGTGACCCCGAGCGGACGCCACGTGTTCCTGGTGTGCCGGCGGCGGCGTGGGCGCTGGTAGGCCCAAGGTCGAGGTCGAGGGTGAAGAGGGTGCGCCATTATGAGGGCTATTCTCAAAATTGCCGATCCCAAAGCAAAAAATAACAATATGGGATGAAAAGAGGTATTGTTGCCCAACCTGAAATTAGGAAACCAATTTACAGCTGCAAATCTACAGAAAAAAGTTAACCACGACACAGTTTTTGGATTCAAAATGTTTTGAGAGTGTGTAGGTTTATGTTTTTTGAAATTTCTTGAGTTTTGTACTGTCACTTTCCGTCAAAGGGACAGAAAATCACTTCTTCAAATTCTTATAAATTTATTTTATACGATATTTCTGACATTAATTTATGAATGAGAATTCTGTGTAAGATGATTGTAGTACGTTACTGATTAAGGCAGATCTGTTCCTTAGACAGAACTGTTAGTTAATAGCCCAACAGTTAATGGCATATCTAAGGGACCTACAGTTTAACGTGGAGTCCGAACCACTGCCTCAGAATTACGGGGTGAACTTTGCGGGTGAACGTAGTATTCAATAGTGCGAACGTTAATCCACACCAGGGAATATCACATCCACCGACCATCGCTCATGACTATCCATAATTCGTGACCTCCAAGTAGCTGGATTACAGGACACTCCACCATCCCGCTGCAGACTCTCAGCCATCAGGATCACCTTTAGCCAACGTAGCGGGATAACAGCTGTTGGCTCCGAACAAAGGATCGCATCACATCCTGCTGGAGTCCTTGAACCGCCGCTAGCGGTACACCGTACACTCGATAGAGCGCGCTAGTGATTATAAATCACAAGCCGCCCATAACTCAATCGGCGAGTCTGTAGCCGGTGTTTCCCACGGGCGCCCACTCACTCCGCTCCTGGACCGGCGTGTGGGCTTCCTTCCCTTCATCCCGCTACGATCCGCCCCGGTATAAACAATCCGAGAGCATGTATCGGGTTTCACCTTCGCTTCCCTCGCCGGAAACGCGTGGGTTACGACCTGGGTGTTCTTTGTGTGAAATGGAACTCTTTAAACCTCTGGTGCGTGATAAGGGTTTACTTTACCTACGCTAGATGAATTTTTGGATCTTTACTGTTATACGAATACCACTTTTTAGATAGCTGTTTGTAGATAACTAATAGTTTAGCGGTTTTATGATTATTATTAATAGTATAAAAATATTATAAAAATAACAATAACAAACCTAACCTCCTCAGAGCGCTATGAGCGTATATTGGCGACCAATACACGTTGCGTAACATTATAATATACGCGATATTGCCGACATACAGCGATCTTCGCAGTTAATTCGATTAGTTATTGATATTTTTATATCGTTAATAAAATTTTTATACTGGAAATAGCCAGCAACCACTAAACCACCGGTTTCTGTTACGCCAGTATCTTTGCCTTATCCAATGACATCAAAACTAATTTTATTCTAAAGTTACATGGTTCAGCTATTTCGGAAATTTATGCATGACATAGATTTAAAAATATACTTAAATGCATAGCCTGTACCTTCGTTTACACCAGAAACCCATTGAACAGCTATTAAACAGAGGTATACGTATAACGGAAAAGATCTTAGTTTTTCTCACATATTTTAGATATCGTACGATAAAAGTTTTGTTAACGAACGAACCAAACCCTTAACCCTTACATAACGTTGTCCTCTTGTTAGAAAATTATTTACAAATTAAAATTGTTCAATAATTCTCCATGGCGATCAGTTCTAGTTTATAACTAAATTTGACTACAATCATGTTGAAATACCCATGATATAAAATAATGTAAGGACATTTCAGAATTTTTATTTATATTTTAGACCTCAAAAATTTCAAAAATTCTAACTATTTTTTTCTTTTCAAGAACTTGAACGGATGTTGAAACTTTCATAACAATGATTGTGTGACGTGTCCCCCATGATGGCGGACGAAGCAGTTCGGATCGCAACTGTCAGAGCGCGCCACGTTATTTAACAGTAAACACAATAGTCAACGGTCAAATGAAAGTGTCAGGTTCCCTACAATTGAAACGGCTGAAATATCAACCCCACGGTGGTGTTGACTTGTTGAAAATTCCGACAATTTTTCTAAATAAAAATATATTTCCGCAATTTACGGTATATATTACCAGCAGAAAATCAATATGTACTATGATTTTCACAATGTGTGTTTTGTAGTGTTAGTAATTTTTTTAGCATGGACAGCAAGAATATTTGTGCGTAGGTATAGCCGGGATATTTTTGTGTAAATTATTTATTGGTATTGTTATAGTTTTCATATTATTTTACTATTGTTACTTTTTGAACTTACTGTTTGTTACCTGTGATTTTGTTATCTTTTAGAGTTGTTTTATGTATGTATTTTTAGGCTTACGATTGATTGCTGTGATTTTTTTTAATTTTTAGGAACATATTTTTGAGTTTTTCTTTTGCATTTGTTTTTCTTTTTTTATTTTAAACCTGTTAGAGATGTTTCTACATGTACATTTATACCTTTTTGTTGGTATTATTTATTTAAAGAATAAAGTTTGTACGGATAATTGTATTTAATATAATGCGTGATATTTGCTGACAGTGCCAATTAATTGCTCTTTGTGGCTTGAACGCGAACGAAATATATTATTTAATTTCAATGAATTTAAAATTGTACTCTCAAATAAATTTAAATGTTTCTTTTGCTATGTAATGCGCATCAGGATATTTAAAGTCTATAAGAACATAAATATGGTGATAAAAAATAAAAAAAATTATTTACAAAATCCAATAAAGAATGAAAGTGTAACTAGATAAACTTTTACCGATGAAACTGAACTCGAATATCTGTTTTGAAACTGGAAAGGGTAACAATGAGTGAATTCAATATCGTATATGTTTCAGACGTAAGTGGATTACAGCGATCAACCGAATGCTCGGTATCGAAAAATTTAAATTCGATAGGTCGATGTTGGAATTGACATGGGATGTCCGTGCGAACATGACTTTTCCCACTGGAAACACGGAGGGTTATTTTTTGTTGGTTTTTCTGAATCAATTGCTTCTGAAACTAAAGTTAAGTTCATACTATTTTTATTGGATTTGTATTTTACTCTATTAAATAAAATAATATTTTAGTCTGTACATTGGCCTCTCAAAAAACCTACTTATGAGCAATAAAGACGAATTTGTCGTAAGTTTTACAGTGAAGCTGTGATTAGACTTAAGTACTGTTCAATCCTGGATCTTCCTCTACAATTTAAACAATACAAATTTTGTATCACCACTGAGTGGCGCATAGTTCATGTCACATTTCAATTACTTACGTTTTACTTATTGGTTTCTTTATAACAGATTGTAAAATGAATAAGGTTATAAAACGTTCCACAGATCACGTGGTCAAAGTTATTGAACGGAAAGAAATAACCATCAGTTAAATTTAAAATCAATATTATTTGGATTACATCGATCGTTGATATTAAATATATTTCAAAGTTATTTTGTAAGTTATTAAAATGTTTTATAACGTAAAACTAATTTTAATATTGATACATATGTTTAAAATAATTCTGGTTTATATTTTGTTATTAGAAGTATCTTTCTTCTAACGCTGAATCATCCAACCAGTACAAAGAATACTAAACCTATAACTTGTTTTCAATTTCCAATTTCAATTTAGTTTATTTTCATTAAATACACAGATTATTTATACGATAGTGTCATTGTTTACCCCTCTAGCTAAAAGCTATTTCAGTGGAAAACTCTAAACTATTACATTTTATTTGCCAATAATTTCGTTTGTTTAACAACATGACAATAAATAATAGTAATAATAATAATAACTATTAATGATAATCCTTGATACTGGAGAACGCAATTACCAATACTGTAGATAAAAATGTTTGTATTTACTTCCCTGTGAGAAATAGGTTAGATCATGGATATGTCTAAAGGGAATGTTTTCAGTTTATCTAAACAGCTGTTCTTATTCTTTTATAGTAAAAATTCAATACAATAGCTCTGGTAGTTTCTATGGAAACCTGTTTCAAATTTTCATCTTACAAATTGCCAACACCCCAGAGCTAAGACATATCCATGTCAAATTTAGAATTACTATAAAAAGTGCTTAATATGAAGTCTGAACTATTTACTAATCGTGTTATGTTTTAGGATCAACAATAATGAATTTCAAACAAAGAATATCTTATTTAACACAATTAGCTATAAAAATAACCGAAAAACCAAAAACAACCACTTATACAAACACAAACATATCAATAAGAAATTTGTCTTATTCCTCTATGCTCCCCCACCACCGATCCTTAAATATTTCTATAAATAATTTATAAATATTTGGACGATTTCTCTAAATGTTGAGGAATTCATGATCGATGCGAACATAAAAGAGTTTGGCGGCGAAACCCCCGATAGCATATTAGGGCATTAGATTTACATCAAAGGAAACACTCCAATCCACTGTCACATGAGACGCAAAACAAGCGTTGGAGTGGTGCTGAGCGTGTAATTGCTGAGTCAGCTGATCGCTTCAGCAGCTGATGCAACGAACATCAAACACACTCTGTGATTGGCTGAGCCCCTAACAGACTGCGTAATTAGCTGAAACTGGTAATTGGCTAAACTGGCCGACGATCAGTGGGCATTATCGTTATTCGATAGTAAAATTATCGATATAAAAACATCGACTAATTTCTGTGGGTATTTTAAGATGAATATGCGTTAATAAATGTAAAGGATGATACGTAGTATTCTCACTTCCAAATTACAGCTAATTTATTTGCCTGGATTATCAAATAAAAAATAGTTTTTAAAAAATTAGTGAATTTATGTTCTTCCAGAGATTGTTAGCAGTAAGTATATCTTTTTCACGGGTATTATAGCCCCAAGTTAAGAAGCAAAATATGCTACTTATTATCATAACTATTATATTATAATATGATATTGTGATAGTAAAAATCATACTTTTATATTAAAAGACGTGTTTTTGGTGAGGTATTTTCCATACCTCATGTTTTATTGGGCTCACTCACCTATTTGTTAATCGTGGCTGGATATCGTCTGAATAAACTACACCTCACAATTCACACACAAAAAAATCAATCCAGTCATCATTTACCGACGTTTCGCGGGACCAAAACTGATCACGACTGACGGTGGTGGTTAGATGTAATTCCGCGTGTAGGAAAGACGTAAAAACCCCTGAAGACGGGGGACGTTTGTGTTCCGCGAAACGTCGGTATATCGTGGCTGATTAGTTTTTTGTGGGTGTATTATGTCGTGTGTTTTATATTAACAAGTTACAGCCACAAATTAAAAATAGGTAAGTGAGCCTATTAAATAGATCATACTATATTTTAGTATGTTTATATTCACAAACTTTATACAAAAATATATTTAATTTTAATTTAATTATAAAAATACTAACTTAAACTGAAAGTGTATCTATATAAACTTCTACTGAACGCGGATATGCGTTATGACACTGGAAAGGGTAACAATGAGTGAATTCATTATTGTATTATGATTCGGACGTAAGTGAATTTAAACGATCAACCGAATGTTCGGTATTAAAAATTAGATTAATCGATAGTCGAAATTGAATTAACAATGGGGTGAACTCTATTCTGAAAATCTATTTCTGTTTTGTTTTACGTGTTGTGAAATGTCCGCAGTAACAATTTAAATAACATATTAAGTTCTCTAAGAATAAAAAAATGTAAAATTCACAGACATAAGCATCTTATATTTGTATAAAAACTAATTTAAATTAATTCAAGTACAACATATCTGTGTCAAAGCACTCAACAAAGGTCACAATAAACTGTGGGAAAACAAGTAAGACACGACTAGTTGAAACGAAGGTAATAACTCAACTAACAATTATACAACCGCATCCTAATAGAGGAGTTTGCAACTAAACTGGAAACTGAGGCAATAAATCTAGGCTGCCAACATAACAGTCCCTGGAGACAGTGTTACCACCATTATAACCGGAGAAGTAATCGATCTTGAGACTGTTTTTGTCACTACAATATTGTTACATTTCGTAAACCAGTGAAAACAGTTTCTATTAGTCATCAAACTTTAACCCTTCCCGAGCATTTGACGTATATATACGTCAAATTTGCTAATCACTAGCTAGCATTTGCCGTATATATTCGCAACTCAATCTGGAGCTCATGAGCGTTTGACGTATATATACGTCAAAAATTAAAACTACATTTAAGTATTTTTAAAATGTTTCTTGGTTGTCTTTAGTTAATTTACACCATTAATAAATATTATTTTTATAGTTTTTTTATTTCTTTGGTATATTTATAATTTGTGGGTTGGCATCACTGATCTCTTATCATCTGTTCTACCGGCCCAACTGAGTCATCATTCTTTTATTGTTTTTAACGCTCAGATGGTATTTGTTTACGTCTAGCGAGTTAAGGGTTAGTGAAATATATTCAGTTTCAGACATATATTCAGACAAATATATCCAGACTATGATGTGAAGTTTATTTTTATGAAAATATGTTTAATACTCTTTGCTAATTTACTATAATTAATTGTAGGTTTAGAGAAATTTCGTAATGTTTACGAAATATTTCTTAATATTTCGTAAACATCCTAATTCCAAGAAGGAAAACATATTATTACTTAGGTAAAATTAAGGAGTAAGTAGTACTGAAGTCATTACCAAAATTAAGACTCCCAAGCTTAAACACTTCCCAATAATTAATCCAACAATTTCCTGGATTCAACAATTATTCTTTCGAACCATCACAATAATTTCCACATCGAAGTTCCTTCACTTTACCTCAAGTCAACGTCTCTCATTAAATCGGAGGTTACCGGAAAATCGTGACAACGCCCTCGCAGCGTGACGTAACTATTACGTCACGCTTTGACGCTGGACACGTTTTGTTTCGCAAATACAGTATCGAACTAGAATACGTTACTGTACATTGAGAACCAGTTTTGTTTGTAACGGTTGTTGCAATCCAGTGTCAGACTACGTGTTGCCCACTTCACAATAGCCTAATCGGAGATTTCGTATCAGAGAAACTAAATCGCTTGCTTAATTATTGGTATGTGCAAGACATTTTCTATACACTTGGACAAATGAGTGTAAGATGGTTGTAGCACGATCTCCTAGTCTTGTTACCAATTAAAAGTAAACAAACAACAATAGTTCAGCTGTCGAAGAGCAAAATATTCTCCCAGCTGACAAATAGCTAACGACGAGAGCCGTTATCTAGTTGAAGGAGTTGTCGACGCTAATTCAACTAGATAGCTAATGATAAGTCAATAACCTCTCACTTGTTTGTGTCCCATGCATTATCTAACACTGATATTGTGTTTATCGTGTGTTCAAACATGGAAAGCTAACTTTCTACGGATAAGAGAAAAATAGCGGATATGATACGTCATAGATTAGGTTTTTTTTTAATTTTTCTTTTGAATGACTGATGAATAATTAAAGAATTGTTTATGAAAAAGTGAGCCATTCAAAGTGAGTCATTTTATGCAGCGTGCGATCTCGTTTTGGATTTCAAACGAGCATTAGAATTATTGAAATGTTTTCCAAACGATGATGGTGTGGCTAAGTACAGCATTAGTTCTTCCGAGGAGGAACATATCATTGTAATATTGTTACAATAATGTACTTTACTAGAAGTTAGCCCGTTCTATGTACGAGTTGTAAGACTAAGTAAGTGTTGATATATATAATACTTATTAAATGTAATGTTTACCTGAAATCAAAATAAGCAGAGTACGTAACACAAAAAGGGGGGAAAACTCTTTGCTAAATTATTCGGTATTAATTTTCATAAATTAGATTAAAATTAAGAATATAATAATGTATAATATTGATTTAATAATTTGACAGCTGTTTTTTTCCTTTTTTTGAAATGACTTTAATATATCACACTTTCTGTAAAATTTAGGAAAAGGAAAATATACCTAAAATAGCTCAAAACTGTGTTTTTGAGAGCTCATTAATTTAGTTTCAAAGAGCTGGGGTCAGGTAAAGGGACCAAAATCATTTTCCAAAAGGTAAATATTTACACAATAGTGAAATTAACTTTCATTATGGTAGGGGCTACCGTTTTCAAAAATCGAAGAACCGTAACAAAAATACCTTGTTTAGTGTTACAGAAAGAAAGAAAGACAGCCAAAAAGACTGACTGAAATTTAGATAAGACTTATTTTGACATTTCTGGGGTATTAAAAGTAAAAATAACTAAAAATATCATGGATCGAAACAACAAAATATTTTTTTCAAGAATTATTCCAAATTAAAAATTCATCAAAACGATATATTTTATTCCATATATATTTTCTCCGTTAACAAAACTATCTTTTGAATCTAACAGTACCATAAATCTCTCGTCGAGGCACCTAAGCCATCAAAGGATCACGTTACCATAGAATGAGAATAAAAGTCCAAACCTGTTTCATTTCAATTTGTCCCCACTTTTATGGTCATCAAACGTGGAGAATAAATTTGTTTGATCAATTTACGACCGTTTGAGTTGCTATTCCAAGATACTTTGTAATATCCTACCTAATGTACTGTTTATGGTCTTTTTGTGGTTTTGGGATTTTAATATCTGGTTTAACATTTGACCTATATTTTTTATTTCAGTATACACAAGCTGCTTTGTTTTAAAATTATAATAAAACATCTATAGCTTCTAAATAACGAAATAAATACCCTTAACTTTATCAATTAGGTTTTTTTAAATATACAAAAAAATTTACAAACTCTGATGTGTAGAAAATATTAATTAACTCTGAAGAAAATTATTTTGGAGTATTTTTACTTATTATAAGTCTATATACTCGTACTCACACTAATGTCGTAGTTAAATGAAAAACATGCCGAGCTATAAACTGTATCTAAGAAAGCATATAGCTTATTTTAAACTTTTTTAAGTCAATCTTCCCTTTTTAAGGAATTTTCCTTTAAATTTACAATAAATTAAATTTGGAGATAAATAGTTGGTGAAATTCGAGTACCACAAAAAAAGTAAACTAATAATTTTAAAAACGTTAAAAAGCTTGCAAAATCAACAAAAATGCAAAATGAACAAAACAGGTGGAAAACATCACAGTAATTCTGCAAACATGTCAACGGGGATTCGGGGAAGGGAAGTTCAACAAAAAGTGAAAACAATCCAAATTGGATTAAACTGTTCCGATTGAAAGTTTGATATCGGGAATTTCGATCCGGATTGGTCGACTGAAATCGATTGTTGCGTCAACACAGACAATTGAGTTTGCAATTCAAATCGTTCTCTGGTGAAATCCTTCAACTGTGTAGTTTTCATAAACATAAAGTTTTCATGGTGGTCTTGTCTGATGAAACGATTTTCTATAATTTGAAACAAATTGCTTGAATTTACCACAGAAAATAATTGCAAGAAAAATACAAAATAATGAACAATATTTTATTAAAATGTTTGATTTTTAAACAGATTTCATCGGGATTCCATAGGTCAACTCTTTATTTTATTGTGCTCTCGTCGATCCTTGATTAGTATTCACATTCTCATTGAACACCCCATCATGTGTTGATTTCGTGGAAATTTCACCACTACGAATAATTTTCTAGCTATAAGTCTACAAATAAATTCCAAAAACTGTCCACTCACTTAAATTTATTTTCACGTATTTGCTGCTAGTGTCAATATTCTTTCACGCGTCTTAAATTCTTTGGAGACTTTGATGAAACCCTGAATAACCACTAGCAATTTGATAGCCTAATGACAGGTGACTTCAATCCCAGAATGTCTTTCATATACCGTCGTTAAAGGGGTGATCTACCCTCATTCTTTCATAATGCCTGCCCGGTGATCTTGTTAACATTAATTTTATTACCTACTCAAAGAACGAGGAACAAAAATCCACTAGTATTTTTCCTTTTCTTTATTTGGTTGGAAACCAGTTGCTGTAGCCAATGATCATTGACAACTGAAGAAACCCAAAACTTGAAAACTGTTCGCCATTCAGTTAAAAGTTTCCATACTCTTTGGAAATTTAGATTTGACTTGTACTTCTACCATAGTATGAGGTTTTAAAGGAGCGACATTCATGTATTAATCAACATATTTCTTCCAGTCCCAAGAGTTTATCATGTTGACGCATTTCCTGTTGATTGTGTTTATCTAAACTCTTCGTCCTCCATTTGCCAAGATCAACCACCATCTCGTACTTGTGACGAAGCTAAGCCATAGAAATTTTAAAGATTAAACAACTATGAATATGTAATGTGTAAAGGTTTATAATTTTAGACTATGTACCTCGATGAAGGAAAAAGTTCCTTGTTTGACAAAGAATTATCCCAAAGGATGTAGAAGGGTGATTCATCCTTGCCTTGACACAAGGAACATTGCGCTAACTCTCTTGTTATCAAACGATATTTGGCACCAAACATTAATCACAATCTTTCCTTTTGAGGTCTTTCTAAATATTCTCTGAAGCTCACGGTATCCGAAGGCTCTACAACAATCCCTGAACAATATTTCTCCCTGGTGTACGACAAAGCTAATGAAACTTAATGTCTGGTGATACATTTTAAGACATTGTTCGATTGGAAGAGTTTATAGACAACCGTATCAGTAAATGAAGCTATAGAAAACGATTGATAAGGTCAAATTTTCATGTACTATACTTTTCCGGCGTTTTTATGATCACCTAATAGTAAAATCACACACACCTAGAGTAATTATTCTCTGCTTCCAAGAGTTTCCAAGGTCTTAGAAACACCCTTGTCTAACACAATTCTGATAGATAAATAAAGTAACCTGTTCGTATTTTTTTAATGACTCAATTCTATGTGAAGTGTGGATATGACATAAACTTTGTCATATTCTCATGATGATTGTATATCAAGTTTTTTATATTCTTTTTTCATTTCCATTGCTGATGTAAATGCTCAAGTGGTTTTGTTCCCACTTCATAATCTAAATATTGATGGTTTGATTTTGTGTATTATCGTGACAAAACTTTGCAATGTTTCAACACTGGTGCCAGCTGTCTTTGTTCATTGGGTTCATCCTTGAAAATTATCTTGTACCAGTAACAAAAACAAGTAATCAAGTACTATACACTATTCACTTCAACTTTTCAAATTCAATTCAACTTAAAGGCCTATCCAGAGAGGGAATGTGTCTTATTAATGAACAAGAATATAAATAAGGGTTCCAATCTTTATTATCCTTTAACGTCCCTAATGACATCCTGTAATGTATCACCCTACTAAATGAAATTCTTTTGGTTTTTCTTTTGTATTTTCTCCAGGGATTAAAACTAACGATCCAAATTATAAAATCGTATATATTGAAAGTTGTCACTCCTGGTTGTTGGATCTTTTATCTTTGTTTCGGTGAGTGTTTCCCAGAATTGTTGTTGGGTGAATTTTTCATCCTTACTCGACATCTCCGCCAACAGAAATATCTCATCTAGCTTATGGATACCAAGAGACATAACTTAGCTTTACTGAAAATCTAAGTTAAACAATTAAAACCAAGTTACGAGCCTGTCATTCTTCCTTTCCTTCATCTTAATTGTCATTTTCATTGTTTGAAATTCATTATTGGTGATGGTTGGTTTATGTTATAAATAACTTAATCACCCCTTTATAGTTTTACCGTTTTTCTTTTATTCTTCACCTGATTGTTATTTCTCGATTTAAACCTATATCGACTGTGCTAAAATTATTCTTGATTGCTATTTGGATTGTAGGGATTATTTATTATTGTGTTTTCATGATATACCTCTATAATTTATGGCCCAACAATGACGAGTTTCGATGTCTTTAGCTCATAAAGTAAGTGTAATTGGACGTTACATTTAACTTATTTTGGTCAGTTTGACTATTTTTACAGTAGTTTGTGTTTCTGTATATTTACTGTAAACTGTAAATTTGCGTTGACCGTTTATGAATGAAATATATAAATATATTTGAAAGTAACAGTTTAAACCTGAGTCCGAAAAACAATTATAGAATGTATCGAAGTTTTACACCACTATTAATTTACAGTTGTTTATTACGAAACTAATGTGTTTCGATAGTAAAGTTTGATTTATATAACTGCATAATCTGTTTATAGATAACTACCGGAAACACATTTCCTGTAGGCTGGCAATTATCTTGAGTATGTGCTGAATTATTTCTTGATAAACCCTGCTCTCCAGGACCGGAAGACAGCATCAAAATGCAACGATGAAAATTTGATATCGCAAATGAGAGGTGATGGGCTGACAATTACTAGGCTATCAATAAACAATTTGACTTTGCAATTCAAATGCTCGCAGAGTGTCAGGGGATTTGATCTCCTTTCACTCAGCAATAAAGGATTGTCCATTTGAAGCAAAGTGTCTACTGATAAATTCAACCTTTATAACATCACAGAAAAATTATTTGAAAATGGGATAATTTAAAAAATCAAAATCAATAAATGAAATGTAAACAAACTTACCTTCTCCTTCCAACGGGAACGATGGCGAAAGGAAATCTCAAGCCGGGTTGAGGTGAAGATCCAGGGACCGTGGTGACCACAGGGGGTGGCACAGGGGGTAGGGGAGGAGGCAGACCTAGGGGTAGCGTGGAGTACGGGGGAGGCAGATGGGAGTTCAGGATGTCAGGGAGTCTATCGACGACCGGCTCGGGGATAGTAGTATGCCAAACTTCCGATGTTTGTATCTGAGGGTGTAAATGATTCGCTAGCCTCCTCTGATGCCTTCGCTCCCTCCTCTCTCGTCTCCGTTGCTCCCTATCCCTGATCTGGTCCACCAGGACATCGTCCGTCTGCGCCTCGGTCGACGTGAAAGTCCTCTGCACGATACGAACATTCGACACATTGTTGTTACACTGTATATTCGGCACTGTCGACACTGTAGCGGGCACGGCTCGATAACAATTCACACTCACACTGCCACTAGCACTGGTTTCATTATCGCGTGTGTCGGTCTCCACGTTCACCAACATGTCGGTTCCATGTCTCGACGAAGACTGAGCGCTGCAACCGGTTTGTGTTGGTACGCCTGAATTGAGGTCACTGCTCTCGCCAGTGTTGCCAACTCTCTCGGCGGCGTTGCCGGCCGACAAAAGCGCCCTGATGCTCTGCGTGCTCGGGTCTTTACTGGAGCCCCATCTCCGCACCAGCTCGCCCAAGGAGCTGCTCGATGTCGAGGTGGAGCTCGACGAAGAGTAACGTTCCTCCCTGAACCGCGACGAGTCCAGCCAGTAGCCCACGTCGGAGTCGTCCAAGTTCGAACTCCCTTCGTTTCTGCACTCGTAAGGCTGATAAAGGAGAGAACTTAAAGCCCTTTCGTAATCACTTAGGAAATCTCTTCCGCAAGGATCCGTTTGTCTTCTCCTTACTCTCCTCGGATCTTCCACCCTCCTCGTCGTGGACGTTACCCAACTCCTCGGCCTGGCATTCAAATTTCTCCTTACCCTAGTAGCACCTTGTACATTATCTAGTTGCTGGCTTTCTGAGGTAGACTGCGCACCGCAATTCCTGTCAAAAAAATCGTATAGGTAGTTGTCTACCGATTCGAACGAGTTTTGTTTCTTGAGCGTATTACAATTTTCCAAAGGCATATTCTGGTTTTCCTCTTTGTTTCCATTCGCTAGAAAAGTGTTTTCTTCCTTTCCCTCTTCCGGAGGAGCTGCGGACGGCCCCGCCGGAGCTTCGGTCACCTGTTGACTTCCCGTTCCTCGCCACGTGGCGCCTGACAGCTCCCCATGGTCCAGGGAGTACTTGCGTCTGAGGGCGTGACTGAGGGGTGGCGAGTGCGAGAGGGCGGCCGTGCTCTGAGGGCGGGGGCGGCTAGCGGGGGAGCTCATGCTCTGGGGGCGGCAAATCCATGGACTCGGGCGGCTGAAACAGAAAACACACAGACTGTCAGAGAAAAATGTATTTACTTCCATTAGGGTAATTGCTTGGATAGGGGATCCGCGTGCCTTGAGATGATTTTTGTCACACTTGGGCTATTATATTAGGAATTAAAATATTTAAATTTATAGTAATTAAAAATATTTTTCATTATTCTGCTTAAAAACTGCGTTTTTATGCATGTGTTGAAGAGAAAAAGTTGTTATTTTTTATCCGAGGACTAAACCTATTACTATGATGATCTTTTGAGTCCTAGGCCGCAAACGATAATTTTTGATGATACTTTTGATTCGAGGTCAGCATTCGATTGTAAATAATCGATAAAGTAATGCAACAACCACTATCGATTTTGTGTGTATTTTGGACGTTCCGGTTATCGAATGTAAAACTAGTAATCGACTATTAAATTTAACTTTCGAGTAGTTGAAATCGAACTATCGACAATACAGTAATATCTAATACTGACAAAACCTAAACAACCAAACAGGAACCAAGAAGGAACTGCTGCAACGAAAGTAACATAACAGCTGATACATATAAATCGAAAAATAGACGACAACTATTGACACTAAATAAGGTAACAATTTATGTTTTATAAATTTGTTGCATTTTATTTGCAGTATAACGACAAATATAGTTCATCACACGGCCAAAAATTGGCTTTCTGATATATACTCACACATTTATCAGCCACGGTTATTAAACCCGCTCGTATAAAAAACGCCTGTTTTTGGTCCTAGTGATACCATTACAGTATTAATAATTTATAAAACATTTTGTTAACATTTATTTTATTACCTTATCCTGACTAAAATACATTTAATTTTCAACTTGTTCTATTAATGATATAATCAACTTAGGCCTATGTTTTAAACAAAGTTATTTTAATGCCTCTCATACTTGCGGGCTTCGTCGTAACAGACAAAGAAACACGCACCCAGCTTAGAAGCACGATTTAGGCTTTCATCTTCAAAACTATATTCAAGGTTTTTCGAAATTAGCTTTTTTCAAGAGACCCAAACCCTTATTAACTGGAGGATATGTATACCCGCTGATGTGTACCCGTCCAAAGCGATCACGGGGTATTTATTTGTAGCCAAACAATAGCATAATCATAAATTAGTTAAGATCATAATGCAGATAAAATACAACATAAAACTATGAAGATAAAGTAGTTAACTTAATGTAAAGTTGAACACATAAGATTCCGTAGATAATTTAATACAACGTAAATTAAACGTATCTTGTCTTCAGCACTTGAAACCCTAAAAGATACATATCCAACAACAGAAATACTTATGGTTGATAATTCCCGTGTCCTTTTTTCCCACGAGAATTCAATTTAGCTGACCCATCCATAGCGTACATTTTCCATATACTTAAAACTAAGCACACTCCTAAACAAATTGAGGATGACATAATGCTATTTTTCAAGAAATAATTTTTCTGGTATGATACGACGACTTTCGTTTCAGAAGACAATTTAGGCCTGTTTTATGAACTATAGAACTTATCAAACTTTATCAAATATTATGCAGCTATCGTGCACAACAAAGATTTTACAAAACGAAATACTTGTTTTCATTTTGTTCTTGATATTGTACACAATCGGTGATTGATACAATAATCGATTCTCACTTTCGATACCGTCGGATAACTTATAGTTGTACTGTACGTATTTTCAACTGTTCTACATTGTAATAAAAAACATCGAATGACCTTGACATCAGCTGATCCTTTCCCTCCCTAGGGAGGGAAAGGATCATTTTCGGCCGTATATTGCATTGAAACGATCGTTTACTGTATGACGAAAATATTTTTTATCTTTATTCAGGTCGTCCGACCATCGGAAGTGTGTTGAACCACATTTATATATTCATGAGGGGAGGG
Source organism: Nephotettix cincticeps (assembly GCA_023375725.1). Classification (NCBI taxonomy): domain Eukaryota; kingdom Metazoa; phylum Arthropoda; class Insecta; order Hemiptera; family Cicadellidae; genus Nephotettix; species Nephotettix cincticeps. Next base: position 150,641,412 of record CM041786.1, read on the forward strand.
TTTTTTGATTCCTTAGACCGCGGATGAAGACTTCACCCCGAATCGGCTGTATGGCGATGGAGGGGAAAGGGTGTAAGGGTGCATATGAAATGAGGGGAAAGAGATAATACGAAGATCCAAAACAAAATTATACAGCACAACTTAAAAGTTGGTCTAAGAAAAACTTTTCCTCATGAAATTTGTACGTTCACACTATTTTTTGTAAATATTTTACAGACAAAAGTGTTGCTTTCATCTTGTAAACGACTAATAACTGATTAATACTTTTGATATAATCGATAATCTACCATTGATAAACTCGTGTTTTTATCTGTTCTAAATTTTTATAACTCATTGGTTGGGAAAGTTTTTATTTCAATCCGGAAATCATATACCGGGTGTCAGACGAAAAGGTTCCAATTTTTGAGTTGGTATGACGGACTTGTGGATCGCGCTACGGACCTGGGACTCAACATTCCTAACATACACATATGCAAAAGAAATACCCCCGAGTAAAAGAAAACTGATGTCCATCGATCGCAATGCACTGATAGCAACGAAATAGAAAACAGTCATACGCTTTTCGGAACAACTCCCGAGGTATCAACAACAGTTCCTCTTTAATCAACCTCATTAGCTCATCGCAATTTTATGACAATAAACCTTCTCCTTCAAAAATCCCCACAGAAAAAAGTCATAAAAAGTTAGGTCTGGAGACCTTAGGGCCAGTCCATGAAGTTGCTGCCACGACCTATCCAACGGTTAGGAAGATATTTTAGGTGCAAAACTGCTTTGGCTACATTAGCATAATGCGGAGGAGCTTCATGTTGTAAAAAAACGTCTTTCGTCTCAGTCTGAGAAAGAGGCACTATGTGATTGATTAAAACTCATACACACCTTTCTCCAGACATTGTTTGTCGGGATATGTCTCACGACAAAACACCATCCTTAGTAACAGCAGCCCAAACTGTTATACATGGTATTTTAACGAAAATGTACTATTTCTTTAATATCCCACCATTTCCTAATGTGTTAGAATTAACTGATTCTAGGGGGTATTTCTTTTGCACATGTGTATGTTAGGACTGTTGAGTCCCAGGGGGGGGCTCCTCTTCGTGAGATACCCGGTATTAAAAACATTCGATTCTGCAGAAGAATAAGGAATATATTTTTAAAATACTCATTTGATAGTTCTTGTCTCCAATAAAATGATACAATAATGATCCAATTAATCTCGTAAAATAAAGAAAGGTAGTTAATAAACACTCCATTAAAACGATTGTAGTTGAAACGTCGACTAGGAAAATTAATTACAGAACAGAAGTAATTTGTAAATACGCGAATTCGCTGTTAACAATCTACTCTAATGAATTCAGCCTTGTGTCCAATTGCGCTTCATCGTTTTAATTGTTCCCGGTTAATTAGTTATGTTTACTATTTACATCGAAAACTAAAACTTTATTAGTGACTAGCATCAAGTGAGTCTTTCGTACTACGGGTTGTCGCAGTATTATGAGGGAAGATATAATACTATGTAAAACTATAGGCCGAATATCGTAAACGAATGAATAATAACCGGTATCAGTGGAGTTACACATACTTTCTCCCTTACCGTAAGTAAAATTTCAAAACGACAATCTATATTAAAACTATTATATTCTTTAAAGTTTATCTAAATATGATTTAATCATCCAATTTCTGAAAGCAATAAAAGAACTAAAGTTAAATTAATTTTTAGAATTTTATGGGAGGACCCCCCATCAAGTAAAACCAAGATTTTTTAATGGGTTTTGTTGGACGATGTGATATTACGATGCATTCCAAGTTTCATGGAAATCGGTTAGGAAATGGGGAAAAATTGATTTTCAAATAGTTTTCCATTAGAATAACATCGGTCGCCCTTCACAAGGTCAGAGCTTATTCCATGGACAGTAAATTTGACTATTCTCTGGAACCGTTAGTCGTAGACAAACAAATCAAATTACTAATTTGTTTAGTTGTTTAAGCTGGTTTCAATGGTGGTGGTCCAACTGTACTTTACCTTTATTGTTTTTGCGGAAGACGTAAAAGTTTGATACTTAAAAGCCCATAACTTTTGAACCGTCAGTTTACAAATATGCGGAGGATGTCATTATTTAGTACTTTATGCATTATAAACTACTAAATGTTAATAAAAACAATTAAAGTACTTTCGAGAAATTAGGATTTTTTATTTTTTAAAGATTTTAGGGATGAAATACCCTTAAAAATAAAAAAATAAAAAACAAAGAAAAAATGCCTGGGGATACTGTTAATATATACATGCTACCCCAAATTTCATCTGAATCTAACCAACGGGGTAGGCTGTGGCACTGTACACATTCAGACACACTCACGGACAGACAGACATCACATCGAATCAGTGTTTTCGTGTTCATCGAATTAGGTTCAGTGGACCCTAAAACGGATATATCCACTTTCAACCCAATTCAAAAATGTTGACGAAAACAATACTTTCTCCATGTGCTATCCTATAAATAGGAGAAAGTAAAAAGGAAGATAAAACTTAATTAATAAATTTTTTTTAATTTTAAATTAGATGAACTCTATTAAACCATAAAATTTGTACCGTTTACATAGCAATTTAATATAGTAGTATATTTAATTGGTTGAATATAAATATGTTATATTATTATTAGTTTATAATTTTTGAGCTGATTTCTGTTAAATCACTTTGATTAAATGCCGATTAAAACCTTATGATTAAAGCAAAATGTGATTAATTGTATTCCTCTATTTAAGTAAGCGATAGCTGCTCTTGTTTTTACGGAGAAAATAAAACACAAAACCCATCTTTAATGCTAAAGGAAGATAGCAATTGAGATAAAACTTATTTTATGTTTTTGAGGCAAATGAGAAAAACTTAAGTTTAACTATATTGATATGTTACAAACTAATGATAATTCGTGGAAATTACGTTGAAACTCAAACCTTTAAAAATCAATTAAATATTTTTTTGTAAAATTGTGGTAATTCAGTAAAGGTATTTTAATGTAGAGGGGTATGGAAAAGAGTCGATTGGTAGTCTCGGTGAGGAGGGGGGGGGGTTAATTTAGTACCGAGGGAGGAAGTTACTTCCTCTGGATGTCTTCCAAAGGTATACGTGAAACATTTCAAATTCGATACTGTCTAAAAATTCGTCTTAATCGTTTCAAACCTAGTCTGATCTAGTTAACATTATATTATATATTATTATTTTTATTTCTATGAATAAGATGAGAATTTGGATTCATGAGTAACTACGTTTAGCAAAGTTCACTTATAATTTAAGAGTTTCATTTTCTTGGATTTTTAAGAACAATGTTAAATTCAACATACCTTCACTTTGGTTTATCAAAGTAACAAATGTAAAAATTTACAATTGATGAGAGTGTAAGCATACCTTTAATATTTCAAAATTAACGATATAATTGATATATCCAGAATATACAAAATAAATCATTATTATTTTTTTATTGAGGCGAAAATAAAACTGTAAGGTTGTCCTGGACTGTAATAATTTATTCACCTCTTCCGTTAATTTATGACAATAGGTCAAGGAGATATAGGCGCCAGAATTTAACATTGCTCTTACGGGACTAAAATCCAAGATGGCTACCACTGATGCAGACTCTTAAATTTCAATTTACTTAGGGTTTCTGTTTACAAATCGTTTCGACAATTTGTAAGGTAATAGCATGCTTCGAGAATTGCATTAAGGAGTCGAAAATAAACAGCGCCTGCGGATATTCCAACACTAACCGCGTAACGCAACCGTCTGGCAAATTAAAAACCAACTGAATGAAGGCGATCGTATTTTCCTGTGACCGTTGTGGGTAAATCTACCTGGTGTATTTGTTGAATTCACGCCCTATGTTGTGAAAGAGAGTGTTAGTTTAGAATTAACCATATTTTTAACGCTTAAATTTCACTCCAGGGGGGTTTCACTTCGGAATATTTATTTACAAACACCAACCTGAAATTGTGGTATAGTGTGATCAAAGAAATTTTAAGAAAATACAATTTTTCAGTAAATGCTTATAAGAAATTAATCGAAATATCCAATAATATTACTAATGTAATCCATAAATAATACAAATTATTAAAGCCAAAAATAGGCCCTTCTATTATACGAATGAGTTTTCAGAAGTAAGATACGTATTATTGCTACAAAATATTAACACAACTCAAGAATATGAATCATGAAAAAATAGATTCTGTGCTCAATTACTTATTATTCATTTTAAATAAGTTTAAATTTGAAAATTATCAGTAAATCTTTTATATGTACAAAAACCTATAGTATTTAAATTTAGTATAATTTTTAAATATTGTAGGTTTAAAATAAATGAACAATATGCATGGACTAATATAAAATTTAGTTTTACAGCTGATAATTTATTTCTGTTTAATCACTTCCATAGATCGAGTGTTCAGTAGAACTTAGTAAAATGTAAATAACGATTATTTGTTGGCCAGTAAAAATGTAATAAGTTTAAGTTTTCCTCTGAAACAGCTTTTAGCTAGAGAGTTAAAAAAGGCTTTATTAATGTTCTATGTGTTTGATGAAAATAAACCAAATTGAAATTGAATCTGGGGTTTAGAAAGCTCAATACTACGGTAAAACTTCACTGACTCGACACTTTGAGGACCCAGAGCCTGTCAAGTTATCCAGAACATAACAATTTTTCATGAATTTAAATTAATTAATACATAACAGACTTGAGTTTCACATATACATTTATTACAGTCCAATCCTTATATAAGTAGTGATATTTACTGAGAAAACAGAATGTGAAGAAATGTCAAATAGTCAATAATGAGAAATACATTGATTGTAAAAATGATTTATTGTTAATTGTTCTTTTTCCAATGATATTACGTTCTTTCACCAATAAGTAAACAAAAGCGAACCATCCCAACCCAACAATGCCTGGGTCTTTAACCTTGAAACAGTCTAAGGGAGCACAAAAAATCGACTGTCTATCTTGGTTCGTCTCCCTAAAAATCTAATCTACATGTACAATAAGATAAAGGTCTAAAGTCAGCTGTTGACTGTCGAGTTACCGGTTGTCGAGTTAGTGAGGTTTTACTGTATTTTAAATAGGGTGTGGTTCAGTTTAAAGCAAAGAAAAACCTTTTCCAAAAGGTATAATTTAATCAATAGTTTTAATTTTATTCATATAAATTTCTAGTTTACAAAGAATTATATTTTTATAAGTTTATACATTTTATAATACAATTACTTCATCCGTTATTCTGATAGTCACTAACCCAAGAACTGTATTTTGCATATACAGCACGTACGGCTGATTAATTTCATACTAACTATGCAATAACGAGACTGAGACGCCTTCAATTATAGAATACCACAAGATTGCAGTATCAATATTGCCTATCTAGCTTGCTGAGGCGTTTCATGCACAACTACACACACTTCCTGTCAACCGTCTACTTAGTAATTACAATTTGTGGCTGTTCCATAAATAATTATAATTTAAAAGTTAATAAATTAAAGTTAAACAAATTGTTTTGTTTGGTTACTATATATTACATAATATTCATCTTTAATTTTAATACAATGTACGATTTTTTTAATGTAAGAGAAATAGTTAAAAATGATATATCCACAACAATATTTTGTTTTAATTCATATTTTATTTCCTCCTGTTGTATATAATGTAGAAATGTTTTCGTCCAAATTTTCGAATTTGAGTTAAGAGTGAATATATCCGTTTTGGGGTCCCTAAATCCAGAAAAATGGGTTTCGACGTGATGTCTGTCCGTCTGTGTGGATGTGTGTGTGCCTGGATTTGTACAGGACCAAAGACTACCCCATAGGTTCAATTTAGATGAAATTTGGTATGTACGTTTTACCAACCATATTCACCGTATTTTCAGGCATTTTTTTCTTTTTTCAAAATTTCTCAAAAAAGCTCTAAAGACTTTGGTTATAATTGAGTAGTTTATAGTGCATAGAGTACTAAATAATATGACATCTCCCGCATGTCTGATTAATGACGGTTCAAAAGTTATGGACTTTTAAAAGTCAAAAATCAATTTTTTTAGTTTTCCGCGAAAACAATAAAGGTGAAGTCGTGGTAGTCAAAGTATAATTTGACTACTACCATTAAAAACCAGCTTAAACATTATGGATTGGTATTTTAAATTATTTGTCTACGACTAACGGTTTCAGAGAAAAGTTGATTTGGCTCCCAATGAAAAACGTAGTACGTTGTTTGAAAGCACCTAATGTAATTCTTATAGAGAATATTAAAAAATTACATTTATTTCCTATCTCCTCCTAACTTGATATGCAGCATAAGGTCACATCACCTAACTAAACTCATTCAAAAAAGCTAGGTATAGGTGATGGGGGTTCCCCCCACAAAGTTCTAACAATTAATTTAACTATGTTTTGCTTGTTGTTACTTTATAAATTTTATTATAATTTATGAAACACTAACTTTAAAGAATATGATATGAAGGGAGAAAGAATGTGTCAGTCCACTGATACCATTTATTATTATTTTTGGGGGTAGATAACACGATAGCTAACCTAAATAAATATAAATAGCATTGTATAACTATAAAATTGAGTGGCTTTGTAAACGGCAATAGAGGAGAGGATTCAAAAATATCCATGCCAGATAACGTACTCTAAACGTGTTTATCTCCAGTACTAACTCCTTAGTTGCATAACCTGAAGCTGTTGACAGTTTCTTTATGTGGAGGCTGCGCAACTGCTTATACGGTATTGTTTAAACATTGGTTTCGTTTTATGTCAAGGTCGTCATATGTTTATGTGAAATGTTTCTATGTTTGCACAGTTTTCTATTTTAACTTCAAAAGACGGGCGTTGTTTGAATTCTGTTTTCTTACCAGTACTAAACACGTTAAAATTTACTGAAACATTACTCAGTTATTAAGTTTTTTGTATACAAAATAATGTAATTTCTTTCGACTTTAAAATTTCCATAAAAATTGTGTTATCTTAGTTTTTTATTTTTAAGTAAAATAATGACCTGAAAAGGTATATGAAAGTTGAAATTTTACTGTCTACTATTAAGTTCAGGAACTTTTGGTAAAATTGCAACTCAAATGCTTGAATAAAAAATATTTTTGAACCCTCTTTTTGGAAAAACTTTGTTTTCAGCGGACTTTTCTCAGCTATACCAACATTTTTGTTCGAAAAAGCAAGGACATTCCATCTAAATTTAATAGTCTATCGATCGATGAGAACTTTGTCAAAATATTTTATCAATTTTGCACTCCAGAGGTAAAGATGTATATTATATACGCAAAAAATCACATTTTAACTATACTTGTTGGTTTAGGACCTATGTTTATAAAACATTTTTTCTTATTTTCAACCCAAGGAACAAATTCCCGGAGTTTGTCAGGGCTGCCGAAAAACACCCTGTATGTCAGGATAAAATGCTTATCTATATAAATAAAATTAGAGTTTTGTCTGTACATTGCTATGAGTTATTAATTTTTTTAGTTATTTTTACTATTTCGTGCTTTAGAGAATCCAAAACAAGTCTTATGTCTCAAGTCTCAATTATTTGTGTCGTTTGTCTGTGACGCTCCAGGAGGCATTTTACGCCGTCTTCTCCGAAAAAACGGGAAAACTGATAACAATGAAACTTATTTTATGCATTCTCTACATTCCAGAAAAGGGGTTTCAAAGCCAATTTTAAAATTGTTTCCCTTCCCTTAAAAAGTAAATAACGAGCATTTAAATATAATGATAAAATAAAAATAAAATAAAAAAATAAAAATAATGTGTTTTTTGCTCTGTAAAGTTAACTTTGTACTGCAATTTTTCATGTACATTAGGAAGGATTTGCATTTGAATATAAAATAATAACATCAATCCACCATCACCAATAATGAATTTCAAACAAAGAATACGATGTAAACAAGTTGTTTCCCTAAAATAATCTCAACTAGTATTTTTACCATTTTTAGATTTAGATGCCAATAATTTGTTTTTATCTAACGCACTTGTTTCATACCATGTATTGTATACTTTAAAATAACCTCTTTAACAATAGAAGACAAAGATTAAACTTAAACCACAATAAGGGAAGTGATTTCCTCTAGAATATTTTATAGGTGTCTGAACCTCAGTAAATGATTCAGTATTATTAGAATTAAAGTATTAATAGATTCATTACCTTATAAAAACGAAAAAGAAAATTGACCTTACGGTCAATTAGAAGTAAATAGTTTTACTGTGCTATAAGTTTGTTCAGTTAAAAAGTCGTATCAGACCTGTGTAAGGGAGAATTGCCTGTAATTACGGGGAAGTTTATTAGTACAGGTGGGAGATTTAGTGAAGGGGACAACCCTAAGTTGGCACGATTCCTGCACATTTTAGAAGGGAAATTGTATAATATTATAAATTTAAACGATGTTGTAATTTAGCAGAAAATATTTTATGTCTAGCTTTTTCCGTCAATATTATAATATAGTTGACATTACTGTGTCGGTTCTAATGAATTAATCATTGATATAATTCTGATTAATTCGGTGATCGGGAATATTTTTTTTAGCTAAAGTGGCAATTTACCAAGGTAGGTATTTTAAGCCAAGTATGAATGAGAAATTAATGTAGGGTGACTTTGATGCGATTGGCTGGCATGTTCCTTAAACAGAGCTGTTAATTAATAGCCAAACAGTCAATGGCATATCTAGGAGAACAACAGTTTAACGTGGAAGATGTTTAAGAGATTATTATTTTGTTGAAGAACACTTGAAAATGGGAACATTGTTCCCGAAACTAGTTGTGTAAAAGGAACATTTAACTGTGGATTGAAGACTGCAGGTATTATAACCTAATCTTGTGTGAGTCAGTTTAAAGTAAAAAAAAAAACACTGAAAGAACCTTTCACCCTAGTGGGATCTCTCGTTTATATGGAGAAGCGTAGCAAAAATATCTTGTTACAGAGAGTTGCAAAAAGGCTCGTAGACGTAAATTAATTGATATAATGACCTAATTAATTGGCATCTAGGGGAAGGGCCTACCAAAAACAACTATAATTTTATTTATATAGATTATTGAATCAATTATTCTATTGGGAATCGTGCCACTTTGCTTTTGGGAGCATATTAATTAATTTTTCACCAGTTTTTGTTACACAACGAATGAGAAATGAGTGTAAGATGACTTTGGCTTGATCTTGTAGTCTTGTTACTGACTAAGGCTTACACGTTCCTCAGACAGGACTGTTAATTAATAGCGTAAATTAAAACGTGGGATCAAAACTACAACTTTGCCTCTGAAGGTTATGTCAGTGTTAGTTAATATTATCGATAATCTGATCTCAACCATTCGATATTTTGAATCAGTAGTTTATTACCAGTTTAAAATCAATATCCAAAACGTTCGAAATACCCAAAAAATAAATAGTGATTGTAGCAGTTACTTTATCGATTATTTATATTCGAATGCTAACCTCGAAACAAAAGTAGCATCAACGATGACCTTTTGCTGCGAACGATTACAAAAATCATCACAATACATTAATAGAATTAGTCCTAGGAAGGAAAAAGAACGATACACGTATCTAACACAGCTGTTTTGAAGCATTATGACGAAAAAACCTTTTTTATGTCCAAATATAAAAGCAGTGTTAACCATTTCCGACCAGTCTTTGGTAAGTCACGACTGGATTGTCTTATCCACCCTCGCAGAAGCCATTACTGACTCCGTCACCAGGAAATGTGTGGGGATGAAATGATTTACTGCCAGGGGGAGAGGGTCAGGATGTACTTCGCCCGCGAGCTGCGACAGTGCTGCCCTCACTGGCCCTAGCGACTCGACAACGAACTGTTGAAATATTCCGTCTCGCTACACTTTTAACTCTAGAGTTGATGGTGGATTTTTTGACCTCAATTTCAGTTTGCTTAAATTTAAACGCATTTCAAACCTCTATCATAAGACTTTTATCACAATTCCTGTCACCAGTGATAAACTCACAACTAGGCTACTTTTGTCTATTTGATTTTGGGGGGGATTGTTGAAAATTCTCAAAAAAAATTTGAAACAATGACGCCATTTAGTTAATGCCATCACATGCTTAGTGACGTCATAGCTTTGTTATAAGAACAGCTGTTTAGATGAACTAAAACATTCCCTTTAGACATATCCATAATCCAACCTACTTCCGACAGGGAAGTTAATATACTCATTTTTATTTTCTTACGGGGAATTATGAAAAAACTATTTCTTCAAGTATAAAAAAAATAAAGAGTGTACCTTATCTGGGATGATCTTTTTAGTTTCAAATGCCATCTAGTTCCGACTTGCTACGGAGCCGTTGACGAATATAAGAGTTAATAGTTTTACTTCCTTTTTAACAGAGTGTCATATTATTTATAAAAAACAATTGGAACACGCAATCCCACGTCACGTAGACCCACAGTTACTGGTCCCGGAGATAAGACAGTCCAGACTGGATTGTACTGGAATCTAGACTGACTTATCTGAATTGGAGTCTGGGCTGATGTCTGAACGGGAGTCTGGCCTTGAGTCGACGAGAGTCTGGACTGGTGTGTGAATTATAGATTAAAATCTGAATTGGTGTCTGGACTGGAATCTGGATGAAAATCTAGACGAAATTCTAGGCTAGAGTTTGAAAAAAAGTCTGGCCGAGAAGTCTGGATGGAGTCTAGGCTTTTTCTAGGCTGTTGTGTGAATTCTAGACTGAAGTCTGGACTGGTGACTGGACGGGAGTCTGGACTGGAGTCTGAATGGAAAACTGGGCTAGAGTCTGAAAGAAGTTCTTGACGAGAATCTGGACGAAAGTCTGGTTGTGAGTCTGGATGGAGTCTATGCTATTGTATGGATTCTAGACTGATGTTTTAATAGGAGTCTTGATGTGAGTTGGACTCCCGTCCTCTGTCCGGAGGAGTGGATATGGGTCTGTGCTATAGTCTTGATGAAAGTCTGGACAATGTCCGGGATGGTATGTAAATGCTAAAATGAAGTCTGGACTGAAGTATGTATAGAATTTCGGACCACCACTGGTTCACTCACTGGGTCTGGTAGTCGTACACCTACTTAACATGATTGTTGTGTGCTCCATTGTTTAATGGGTTTTTAAAGTAACGCAACACCATTATTATATTAATTAAATATCATTTCAACAGTTCTTTTTTGTCAATAGCTCTCCTCAAATATAGTTTAGACTTGAAAATAAGTTTGCTTAAAACCATTTTTTAAACATCATCAATTTGGAAGCTAGAAAAAACAAACTGTTATTCATTTAAGTTACGTAACGTTAACATTAAACACGATTGCACACCGGGTACATGGCGGGCGGTAGTTTGGAACGTTAATCTCAACACATCGCCCGTGTAACTTTGGAAACTTAATTTCCGTATGTCAAGAACACAAGTGTTATGATAACAGCGCGACCGACGCACGACGCCACGCCTACCAACTTCTCGTCTTTCGACACAACTTGTAATTATACCGATCTGTTTACGAGAGATTATTAATCCTAACTTTAAGGTAGACCTGCTCGTTGTCAGCAAACAGTTTGAAAACCAACTGTTAATGCGATTATATATGTTGTGATGTAATTTATCGTGTTTTACTAACTTTATTTATTTTACAATCTCTAGAACAAGTGCTTCAAATATTTTCGTGGGATTACTTAAACTTAAGTAAACTTAAGTTTGAGATATTTAGGGTTAATTTTCAGTTCGGATTGAGAAACCCCCAGTTCTAGTTCTTCTTTATGGTTTATGGTAAGTTCCAGAATAATTGTCACCATTCGTATGTTTGTAAAACGAACGGTTATTAAAATTTGTTTGGCAAAGAAATAATTTTACAAAAAAAATTAACCATCACCTTTAATACTTGCTTTAACAAGAAACTATTTTTTTAATTACAGTATTGGTCTACGGATAATGGTCTACATTAAATTCAAAATCACTGTCTGTGGCAAACAAATTAAGTTGTCTAAGAGCTCAATTTTACTATAATAAAGTTTACTAAAAATGATTTCCTTCCTTATTTCTCATCCGTTGTACACAAAAATTGGTTTTCATCGTAAGGTTTTTATCACATTACCCAATAAACCCACTCAATGAAGTTTCATACTATTTAACAAGGAAATATCTTATCTCAGAGGGGGTGTTGGCAATTTGAGCGACCAAAATTTGAAACAGTAACGTCATTTGGTTATTGACGTCATACGAGTAGTTAGATTATGAGAGAAGTTATCTAGATGAAAACATGTCTTTTAGATGTATCCATGATCTAACTTCTTTTCCCACTGGGAAGTAAATATGTGAAGTAAAACTTTTTGGGGGTGGTGATAAATCCTCCTCAAATTTGTAGTAAGAAGGTTTTCTCAGACATATGATTACTATGCTACCTTTTTAATGTAACATTTGTAAGCATTTATTTATGATTGAGTTTATATGGAAAGGGAGAGAGTATAAGTGGGTTATATTTATGTCGTCTACCTAGGATTTACTGATAACATTACAAAAGTTTCGGATACATTTCCTTCATCCGTGTAATTTTATTGTTTTTACATTAAACCCAGACTCGGTGTTTCGCGCCCGTGCCAATAAGGGGTGCTCCCCTAGCAGTAAATCACCTGGCCTACCTCCCAGGGACTTCCCTTTCCTTTGGGGCAGCTTCCTGCGTCATTGGGTAGAGAGAATTCAGTTTTTCGCACCGAGTGGAACACTTTCACTGGTAGTACATCCTTTAGTTTTTCTAAGGTATCGAAGATTTTTATCACACAATACGTTTTCTGTTGTCGCAATAAAATATATAAACACCCTCGTCGTACCAGACCTGCGTACTCAGCGAATTTTCTAATCAATTATAAGACAATAGTATTATTTGATAAGTTAATTCAAAGGCAACATTTTAGTTTGTATCCTATGTTAAACTGTAGGACTCGCAGAATATATTGTCTGTTGGGCTAATAATTTATAGTCTTGTCTAAGGAATATATCGGTCTACGTGACAAGACTACGCAAGATCGCACCTAAATTAATTATATTTAAACACGTTTTCATTTTGTTTGGCTTAAAATACCCACCAAGGTAGGTCACCATTTCGGAAATGTAATAATAAACATAATACGGAAATATTAGTCTAATAATAATACCCCCGCCGCAGCACACCTGAGTACTCAACGAATTTTGAAATAAAAATTTAAATAGTAAAAATTATATGTGACAAGTTTTATTAATATATATCGATAAATAAGGGAGTTTGCCTATTCTCTATATGATTATCATGGAAAAGAGTATAAGGGTTAGATGCTTTGTTAAATGCATAAATAAATGGATCTCAACCACATGAAGCTAAATACCAATTTTCATTCAATTTTATTTCTAATTTTTTTTGTCATATTATACATTTAAGTAATAATTTTCCCAATACTTCCTCAGATCACAATTGAGAGTTTTATTATTTTTAAAACTTTATACAACTTTTTGGTTGTTTGGACTATAAACATCTTTACTCTACTTAAAATTAATAACGTCAATATCTATGGTTATAAATTATAAAATTCCAATTGTTAAAGCATATAGACACAAATTAAAAATTCGTATCTAATTCTAAAGGGCATTTTTGAGAAGAGGTCTAACCTAGCAAAGCCTAGTCAAACGGAATCCACTATATCAAGGCGCAGTATAGGCAATAAAGGTACTGCGTCATTTGGTATTCCAATCTAGCAGGCGTTTTGCTTCAAAGTGCTTGTTCCAGTCTCTGATTCGCTATTAATTACAGTAAACAAACAATCAACAATTGTTTTCAGTCTTCATTAGTGGCGAATTATTATATTCGAGCCTTTAGAGATAAAGCTAAATAGAAATAAACTGACGAAATAGTTATTTGTTCAAAAAGGGAAGTGAAAAATTATAGTGAAACATTTTATCCACAAAGAAAACTGATTTGATGAGGGGAAAAATACTTTAATCCCATGTTGCACACTAAACTTTTCATCCACCTACACACACAAGTAACACAAGTTGCAAATTACCCATTATTATCTATCCTGAACCACTATAGTTTTCCAAGTTGACAGCTGACCAATACAGAAAGAATTACTACAGTCAGCTGCTATTATTTTTGAAGGTTCAATAAAGTGTGTGCCTGATTTTTCCCATGTTATTCTTAGGGAACAATTTTTCTCCCTTGGGAGGATTGCGACTAAATACTACACACCTTTTCTCCCTTGGGACTAAAAGTATTACTTTAGTACACTATTCCAGGAAGAAATATACGGCTTTGCATAATTGGTGGAAGAAATAGTTATTCGTGCAACAATGGATTAAAGTGAAACTTTTTGTGCACGAAAGAAATTGGTGACAATTTCCTAAAGGGTAGAAATAAAATCATAAAATCAAAACAAAAAATTAACATCCACAACAAACTGCTAATGTTGCTTAATTTTCAGTTTACCTATTGGTGTACGGAGTGTCTCCGGATCCTTTCTATGTTATTTTTATGGGATTACTTTCGTCGCTTGGTACTAAAAATATCCCCATAAGAGTCCCATAAGATGAAAAGTGATACTTTGATACTCTATTCTAGGGAGGAAAATACGACTACATAGTAGGTTGAGGAAACATACATTTGAGGTGTAAATAATTAAATTTTTAGTTTTATTATTCTAAGTTAAAGCAGTTAATTTAATTACATAGTATTTTTTATTTAATACACCATTAACACACAAATAGTATTGACAGTAGGGTAGTACAAAATAAAACTTAACAATTCGACTTTCGAGAACTTAATATAATACCAGTAGTAAAAGCAGGTCCTATTTGCAGGTGATATTATTAACTATTTGGAAGCAAAAAAAAACTTGTTAATACGACCATGTATATGTGTGAAATCGTATTAACGAATAAATAGAATGAAAAAATTAATTCTTAGCTCTATTTATTTACATATTTAACTATTAGTTTAAAGTGGCAGTCATAGCTGAGTGGGTAGAGTACTGGCCTACCACCCAAAAAACTTGGGTTCAATTCCCGGTCATGACACATGAAATTTAATTTCTCAGACTGCCACCGTGCTTCGGAAGGCACGTTAAGCCGTTGGTCCCGGCTACATAAGTAGTCGTTAGGTCACGTTAGAGGCAGTAGTGCGACCTGAAAACTCTAACATTAGACCTTGGCCAGAAGGTTACACGAAACTTTACTTTTACTAATTTAAAAATGGAAGTATAAGATCAAATTGGAAAATTTGTATCATTAGTAAAATTTATATATAATAAGATAAAAACCGAATATAGTATGATTTTAAAATAAGTTTAAAATCAATAATTATTAACGTAAATAAATTAATGTAGATTTTAATTCGAGGACTGGTAATATTTATTTTTGTTTAAATAACTTTGATAGATATTACGTTCAGTAAAACTTGGAAATTATGTGTCTACTATAACTATAAACTGGGGTTTCATGATCTAATTTCGTTGTTTCATTTGGACGTAGATAAGTTTCATAACTGGGTTTTCTCGTTTTCATATAGAAAAAGAAACTGATATACATAGTTTAGCATTGCAATAAGACAGATACAGAGACAGAAATTCAGATAAAACTTGTTTTAGTTGTTTTTGGGTAGTCCTATAAAATAAAAATAAGACCGACAACATTATAATTTCAAGTAATAAACAGGCATCACAATTAAGTTTTTATCTACATACTGAATCTCAACACGTATCACATTAAATGACAATGTGATATTGGAGTGTTACAATTTTTAAATAAAATATCAAAAAACTTTCTTAGTAAAAAAATTCTCAAGTGTAATTTGTTTAAAAACTCATAGTAAAAATAATAAAGTTTTTTGACTTAGGCTTAGCTGAAGAGTTTACAGTATGCATATTTTAACGAGGCAAATATAATAAGTAATTTTTATTTTCTAGTAGCTCTAGTAATTTAAACAGGAGATCATAATAGTTTTAAATTACTTGATACATGAGATTGCTAATACTGTTGTGTTAAAATTTTCTAAAATATTTTCCAGTTTTAATTTACAATAATAGTTTTATAGCATAAGTTTTTATAGCATTTTTGTAATTAGACAAATTTCTTGTGCCCTTAAAACTTATTTTCCAGTTAGCCTCCAACAAAACTTACCCAGGTCATCCATCAGAGTAAGGCATTAGTAGCGCCCCTAACGGCGTTTCAAGGCATTAGTGGGGGTCTTTAACCCATGTGGCTTTTCTACTGAACACTAAAATGTGAAAACCACTTCAGACCACATTGGTTTACGCCAGCATAAAATGGATGTATTAAATAGGGTGTTGAGGGATAACTATAGGTTAGTTAACCCTGAAATCCGCTAGGTCGGCGCTAGTGTCGCTTATTCGTTACCCATATGTGATTGTTTCATGCAAGCTTCCTGAGTATCGTCTATAAGAAAACTATTCTGATTTTTGTAGTTTTTTTAACATTTTTGGACCTAAAAATTACATATTTTATAAGATTATCGTATAAAAAAATGTGGCTTTAAAATAATTTTCTGTAGTAAATGAAATTTTTTATTTCAAAATTTTGCATAGGTTACGTAAAAAAAGTCTGTTATCTGTCACATTTAAAAATTGTTTGTATTTACTTCCCTGTGGGAAATAGGTTAGATTATGGATATGTCTGAAAGGAATGTTTTCAGTTCATATAAACAGCTGTTCTTATTACTTAATATAAAAAATTCAATACAATAGATCTGGTAGTTTCTATGGAAACCTGTTACATATATTTCCATCCTACAATTCACCAACACCTATCTAGAGCTAAGATATCTAAGTCAAAAATTTCAGCTCAAACGCATAAGTAGTTTCCCACACTCCTTGCATGGAAACCGCAAAATTTCGTAATTAATCACCCTGAAACTTGAAAATTTTTCACTAAAAACTTGAAAAATCGACCAAAGTATATTTATATTTATATTAATGATACAATCAACAAACAAAAATAAAATTATATTTTTTAGAATAGTCAATTTTTTGCTCGCACCACCTTAAGGGTCCCGTCTGTACGTACCCCTGGTTCAAAAAAAAAAAATAAATAAAAATAAGATACTCAATAATTCTATTTTCTCTTATCTATTAAAAAATATAGAACCACAAGGCAAGTAATGTCTAATATGAAAAAAATAAAAATTTCTCTTCGTCTATTGGACCTCGTTTATTGCGAGTTTTTGTTTAGAATTATAGGTTCAAAAACAAGCTTGTTTACCTCAGCAACGGTTGTTTTTCATATATTGGCAATGTTACTTTGTCACAACAAGGCAGATATACCGTAGGGTGGATTTCCACTTAAAGTATAAAAAATAATCCCTTCTTCAAAAAGTAAATAATGAAAACATATTTAATCATAGTGCTCTTGTCTTAAAAGAGAAAAAACACAATTTACACATTTAACGTTATAGAAAAACAAACATACAGATATTGCTATAAAACCCATTTTGTGTTCTTAGGGTATAAAACGCAAAATACCTTAGGTCCAAGAAATGCATGAACAAAACTATTTTTTACTTTCTCCCACTTATAGTATATGGAGAAAGTATTGTTTCCGTCAAAATTTTCGAATTTAAGTTGAGAGTAGATATATCAGTTTTGGGATCCCCTGAATGCAAAAAAGGGCTTTTAGCGTGATATGTGATTTAAATTTAGTAGATTATATTGCGTAGAGTACTATATAATATGACAACACCTGTAATTTAAATGGATTTAAAATGTCAAAAAATCAATTTTTTAAGTTTCCTGCGAAAACTATAAAGGTAAAGTATAATTTGACCATAACCATTAAAACCGACTGAAAAAAACAAATTATAGTGTTTTCGAATCAAGAGTCTACGACTTACGGTTCCAGAGAAAAGTTAAATTTAATACCCATGGTAAACGCATTACGTTGTCTAAAAGCGCCCAATGTTATCCCAACGGATAATATTAAAAATCAATTTCTTCCTTATTTTCCAACTTGGTATGCAGTGTAGGGTCACACCACCCAAAAGGATTCACTCAAAAAGTTTGTTATTAGGGGGGCGGGGATATGCCTCCAAAAAATGTCTAACAATTAATTTAACTTGTTCTATCTTGTTGTTAGTTTTAGAAGTTTAATGATTATTTTTTAAACAATAAATTATAAATGGCATTTAGATACACTTTAAAGAATATGATAGGTTTATTATTGTAGGTAGTAAGTATGTGTCGGTTCACTTAAACCGTTTCTTTTATACAGGTTATAGTCTGAGTTAGGATAAGATCCAATTAGGCGATAAAGTTAAATTGTAATAGGTTTCCAACCAAGGTAATGATAACCCCATTCAGAAAATACGCCGAGTAATTCCAATAACGAAGAAGATGGAAATAAGAAAGAGGAAATTGGAATAACAGGTACCATCCGACCAGCGCGCAGGAAAATATAAGCGCCTTCAACCAGTTGGTTTTTAATTTGCCAGACGGCTGGGTAATGCGGTTAACACAGGAATATCTGCAGGCGCTATTTATTTTCGTCTTATTCCAAATTTATTCCTGATTTATTTTATTCGTAGTACCTTATAGAGTTTAAATATATTTAAATGGATGCGTATAATCCAAGAAAACAAATAAAAAGTAAAATCAAATAAACGTAAAAAAGTTTGAATTAATAATACTTTATTGCGTGAACAATGGTGTACATTGTATTGCATGCGTCAATATTGACTTTGAAGTTAAAAACAAAACAAAAATTCACAACAAAGGCATTCACAAAGAAAAATTGTAAAAATAAACGAAAGGACATCGTTGCCGGAGTTTTATTTAAGTTTCGGCTACCCCAATGTTTCCCATAAACTCGTAAACAGAGTAAAATAATTTTGAATTGATTGTGATTTGCTGACTATTATATACGATCAGCGATCTCATTAATCAGCTTTATACCAAGTTGAGAAGAGAGACTCCGTATTTGGAGGTTCTATGCTGATTAATTCTAAAATTGTCTCTGCCTCTGGTGGACATATCTGCCCCGAACCATTGTTGTTCTGGATTTGCAATGTAAGGATACGTCCAAGATGTACAGGCAAGCTAGAGTCAAAAGATTGAGCTCCTTAAATGAATCCCTACACGACTCTCGATATTCTAATTTTGTGATGATTCTGACAGCGTTTTTCTGCAAGCGAAAAGTCCTTTCGAATTTCTGTTTTGAGTATCCCAACCACAGCCTAATGCAGTAGGCTAGGTGGGGGTATATTAGGCCGAAATAGGCCATCTTCAAAACATCATTGGGCAGAAGCGCGCTAGATTATGCAAGGAATCATGCCTGAAGTAACCTTTGAGCAGAGGATGTCAATATAATCCTCCCAGTTCAGTACTCGATCAAGGATCATTCCTAGGACCTTTGTGGATTCAGCTTCATCCAAGAAGGCATATTTCATTAGGACCATCGGTCTCAATTCATCATTTTGATTTGTCAAGCAGAAATTCAGAATGCTAGATTTCGAGGTGTTTGATTAAAATTAATTCCGGAAAAATGGATGCTTGAATTTAAGACTAAAAAAGCACCAATTTCTAGTTCAGACTTACATTTAGATTTAAAACAGATAGTCGTGTCGTCAGCGTATTGAACAGTCTCCCCATTCTGGATCGACTCAAACTATTTACATAGATCAAAAACAAAATCGGCCCAAGGATAGAGCCCTGCGGGACACCATGGGCACTGTCTCTTATAGAGACAGCACATCAGCAATTTTGACACACTGTACCCGATTTTGGAGGTAGGAGGTAGGCCTGGTACGGCAATCCTCGGACCCCATGTGCCTCTAACTGGTGCAATGATGCACACAATCAAAGGCTTTAGAATTCACAGACGTTTATAAAAGCTATTAAATCTTTGCGATTTTTATTAGAACAATTTTAGGTTATTCATTGAAGTAAAGTATCTTGAAAGTAATTTTGTATTTTTATTTTACAATAAGCATGATAACGTTATTTTCAGAAATGGGATTTATTTTGAAAATTAGTTATAAGTGACACAAAACAACTATATTCAAATAAACAGAAATGAAATATATAGTTTCTGATTACTTAACAAGCTAGAGTACTTATTGAGCCATTTTTGTGAGTATCCTTCAGCTAAAAGCGAGACGGTCTATGTACCTGTGGAAGCGATCTTGTCCATTTGGAACCTTGAGGTAGTAACCAGTTTTTAGCACTACCAATGTCGAATACTTAATACTTATTGCTGAATTGGTGACCTAGACTGGTAGGCATTTCAAGCCAAGATATTATAAATGAGAAGTTAGTGTAAGTTGATAGTGGTACCTTTTTGTCTTTTTGGGTTTGAACAGATTTTTTTCTTTAAAATTATGAATTGGTCTAATAATGAGGTAAAGTCTATGTTAAGTATAAGTGTAATAATATTTAGGTTATTAAAATCGCTTTTTAAACAACTCAAAATCTTTACTTAGCCTAATTCTATTCCAAAATTTGACTTACGAATTAACACAAACCAGTCAAAGTCTTGGTTCTCCTTGTTTTGACACGTACGAAACCCATTCACAGATTTACAATACAGTTTGCGAAAAGAGATGTATGAAATGGATACCAACATCTTAACAATAAAAGGTAGTACAACATTTGGTTTTAGAACTGATCAGTGTTACCAACATGCCCAGCGACAGGCCGACCACAGCCACAAACTTGTCAACCGAACTTTGCTAACCTCACACGTCAGAAGCCAGAAGTTATCTCTCTATCACATCGGATATCCTCATCACCGAACTTGGTAGTGCTTAACTAAATCAATTACAAACACAACACTGTGGAAAGTTAGATTCATGAGTTTTACATATATAATATTATAAAGAAGAGGTGGTTTCTGTATGTTTGTGGGTATGTTTGTGGGTTTGTTGTGGCAAGTAAACGCGAAAAATACTGAACCGACCGGTTTGAAATTTTACAGAAAGGTAGATCTTAAACTCATGCAACACATAGGCATATTAGTTCCCTTAAAATCCCCTCGGGCTACGCCCCATGAACGTCCTAAGTTTCAATGTTTATATTTTCAAAGAATGAAAACATAAAATTACTTGAATGTCAACAGCTGTGAACACTAAAATTTGACAGTTCGGGAAGAAGAAGAAGAAGAAAGAGCTGCCGTGACCGTCCTAGGTTTCAATGTTTACATTTTCTAATGACAACATCCGTTTCTACTATAATTTGACAGTTCGGGAAGAAGAAGATATAAAGTTGATTTTTCAGATAAACTGCTGGATCGAAATTAGTGAATTATTAGTTCGAAATAGTGGAATGGTAGATTTTAAGTTTTTTCCCCGATGACTGTCTCTATTACGTTAATCCTTATCCTCTCCCAATATTTGACAGATGTTACTTTGTCATGTTGTAGACACTCGTTTTTTGTCATTTTGTAAACAATGAAGAATTCATTAACAACAACTTAAATGTATCAGAAAAGCCAACACCCCTCAGCCTTTTTAACCCGTGCGAAGAACGGGTACTTTGGCTAGTATTTTATAAATCATGGCATTAATGTATCTTTGCTCTGAGTGGCTGTTGGCAATTTGCGAGACCGAAATTCGAAAAAGTGACGTCATTTGGTTAGTAACGTCACATGGTTATTGACGTCATAGTTTGATTAAAAGAACAACTGTTAAGATGAACTGAACACATCATCTTTAGACATATCCATGAGCTAACCTACTCCCCACAGGGAAGTAACACAAACATATTTCCTAAAATAAGGGCCTAAGTAGATTTTAAAAATAAGGCATATCATTAAGTGTTTCGCCTAACTTCATTTTCCTAATTTCGTGCGTTTGATTACAGCATTTATTCTATTTTTTTCTTTATTTGTTATTTTCTATGTAAAAAGCTAATATTTATTTTAATTTGACAGCTGTTGGTTATTTCTTCATATTAAATTACTTATACAAATCACATGTTCTGTAAAACAAACAAAAAAGCAAAAAAGGAAACAAAAATCTTCTCTACATAGAATAAGCAAAATATGTTTTATAACTGTATGTGCTAGAATAGACGAAAACAAAAGACTTTTTTAGCGTAACAGCCATGCAGACAGGTAATAATTAATTGAAATCAGACCCATTTTGGGTTTTCTGGGTTATGAAACGTAAAAAAACAAATAAAACTGTAAAATAATTCCAATCAATGTACAGACAAAATCTATTTTTTATTTATATAGATAACGAATTACGTCCTATAGATGTTAAGGAACTGAGGTGTAAATTTCAGATCTAGCCGAACATTTCCGTTTCCGTGTCAAACGAACCATCGTATCGGTGCTCTCGCTCAGCTGCTTCGACAAAGCCATCTTGATTGCAGCGCGAAAACAGCTGTTTACTACTTTATACTTGTACCAATGTATGTTTATAACGGAACTAGTTTTATATATGATTGTGATACAATTTATAAACAATTATTTAATACAGAAATAATACTCGTAGTACATCGAGTGATTTTATGACTAAAATGTATTCAAACATACATTTTTCGTGTAGTATATAACCGAAAAATACATCATGGATAAAAACTCCTGTTAAAATAAGCTTACAAAATAGTATTAACTAGCGTGTTTTCATAATAAAATTAGATTATACATAGAAAGTGATGTGTGATATTGGGAACAAGAAGTAAGAATACCTTATTATCATGAAAAAATAACCTAATAAAAATAAACCTGAAATCTTAAACAAATATTAACAAAAAATATTAATTCTCAGATTAGTAATTTTATAAATTAAAATTAGATTAAATTGGAAAATTTTTATAAATGGCACAATTTAGAAAACGATACTATTTTAAATATAGTGTAGTTTTTAAATAAGTTTAAAATCATCAATCAACGAAATAAAAACTAATATTGAACATTAACTTTTAATTGATAGCTATTTATTTATATTATTATATCTCTTTTATAGATCACATGATCAGTAAAACCTAGAAAAATACGTCTAATATTGCTCGAAACTGGGTTTTGAGAGCTCATTATTTTATTTTTATAGTACATTGGACAGTTTATCGTAAGCAAAACCCGTTTCCAAAAGTTATGGAATATTGGACATAAGTTTCGGAACTGTGGGTGATCTCGTTTTTACGGAAACGCATTACAAAAAAACCATTTCCTTAGCGTTACAGAAAAACAAATAGAAAGAAATTTACATTGACAAATTTCACCTTTTTGTCGTATGAAAAGTAAAAATAATCGAAAATATCATGATTTACGACAACGCTTTAATTTTATTTATTTGAGTAATAGTTGAATAATTTTTTTCGGATATGAACACTATAATGTACATATAGATTATTTAAAAATAATATATAGAAACATAAAAAATCATATAAATTTTCCAACACGCTTTATGTACGAGATGTTTTAATAAAATATAATGTGTTCGTGCGATATTGATAAAAACATCATGATTATTTGTGTTCCTACGTTTTTATTCAAAACTAATTTCATTTCATAAGTAAAGCTAAGAAACAACATGTATGTGTTGTTAAACATACACAGTTTTATTAAGACCACGTCCATATATTGTTTACCTTAATAAAATTCTGAAATTAAAATTAGGAATATAAACGTCAATTATCTAAATATTTATTACAAAAATAATGTAACTCCTAACCAATAATTCAATTTAATTTTAAAAACATTGAAACAAAAACAAGTATAAAAGGAGTTTGACGTTATTTTTGTTGGAATCAAACAACGGAAAATAAGGTCGCACACAAATCAGCTGTTTCAACAATACAGTGTGTCGAATGAATCAAAACAGGACTCAATTCAACACAACAAAACGTCTAATTGGACTACAGTATTGTGAATAATGGAATTTATTTGAAAATATTTTCAAACCCATTGGGAGTAAGTACTCTTAGCTAATATTGTCATTGCAATTAGTTATTGATGTAATTTTAATAATGTTGCGGTTTATTAAAAAGTAATTTAATATGTTTGGATGTATTATTTGTATTTATTTACCAGCAGAGTGTTCGACATTTATAGAAACAAATATAGGTTTAATTTTGACCGTTGTTTGTTAATATTTTTTATGAAATCACTATTATAATGTCTAATATTTCTAAAAACAGGACTTTTGACAGTTTATTTTTTATTTTCTCAATGTTTCGGTTCGTAAAGTAATCAAAAACCTTCTTCAAAAGGTATAGAATAACATAAATAAATATGAGTGCTCTTGTTTCTACGGAAAAGGCGAACAAAAATTTTATGTGTAGCGTTATAGAAAGACAGATAGTTAGACAGACAGAAAAACAGGCAGATATACAGACAGAGAGGCAAAAATGGTAAAATACTTATTTTAACTTTTAGAGATTACAAAACATATAAATAACAAAAAAATCCAAACAATGTATAGACAAATCTCTAATTTTATTCTTATAGATTTATATGTATAGCTAACCAATTTTACTTGTGAATTCTTCATTTGAATTCCACCTGAGAGATATTAACCTGTGAAATTTTTACTTTCTAAATATACATGTATGTGTATGACCATAATACATTCAATTTTGTAATTTTTCTTACATGATTTGAAATACGTTTGTATATTGTAGTATCATTACATGATCTTTAAAATGAAAAGAATTACTAGCTAAGAGTGTAATATTTTGTTAGCATTTTTTCTTAGATATGCCTCACATTCTAAGTAAAAATTAAAACAAACAACTACGTTCTCAAGCCAGGGAGGTTGTTAACAAAATCTCTATATTTATGATCTTCCGTTTATTTAGACTAGTAATTTTTTGGAACATTGAACGTTGTGTTTAATACTTTTGGTTAAAAAAACTACGGTCGAATATATTTAACTAGTTTTTTATTAGTAAAAGAATAATAATGTAGCCAAAAGTTTAAATTATTAATTTTTTGAGAGGTGAGAGCGTAGCCAGTAACAATAACATGTTTTGTTTGGATAGTATATATAATAAAATATGTTTATCCGCAATGAAACCCTATGTTACTATATATTTTATAAAAATAGTCATATGCATAATATATTATTGTATTTTCTTATCATTTAGGTAGTGCAAAAAATAATAATATATATCATCATTATTCTCAAAATAAATTATTCAAAAACATACTTTATACTTTTAACTGAAATGGCGACCTACCCAGGTAGGTATTTTAAGCCAAGTATGAATGAAAAATGAATGTAGGATGATTGTGGCGCGATCTTGTAGTCTTGTTACTGACTAAGGCTGACATGGTTTTTAGACAGGACTGTTAATTAATAGCCCAACAGCAGATGGCAACTAATGGACCTACAGTTTAACGTGGAATCCGAACCACGGCCTCTGAATTACGAATTGGTCTAATTATGAGGATGGTCTTTTGCAGATTAACGCAGTATTCAATAGTGCGGACGTTAATCCACACAAGAGAACACTACATCCACCGACCATCTCTCACAACTATCCACAATTCGTGACCTCCAAGTAGCTGGATTACAGGACGTCGCCACCGTCCCAGTCAATTTTATTTCATACGTATATAGCAGCACTGTACTACTGTAGCACTGTAGCACTGTACTGTACTAATAAGCACTGTAAAACTTTAAAATCCAGCCTACCACAACAGGTTAAGTGACTGCCAGTGCCAGAGTTTATTTTTAAGCTTTGTTTACTCTATCGTTATTGATATTCATCATTTTAGGAAAACAGATTAATTCACCCCAATTTTGACAAATGCTTGGGAATCCGTGCAAACTGATCTATAGTTATTAAAAAAGAACAATATTACGATTTGAATAAGAAAAAGATAATTTGATGTCTACTAAGAAGCTGGTTGATTATTCATAGTGAGAGCCCTGGAAGAAGCTATAATTTTAGTAGAAAATATAATAATTAGACCTAAAAAAATTGTTGGGGTTTATAATTAATTAATTGACTACTTAATCAGATTACAAATTAATGAAAATCAACCAGAAAAAGATGGCAAAGAGAAGAGAGCTAATTACAAACAAACAGTTCATTACTTAATAGAAAGTTTTAAGTTGAAAAATGTATGTATATGTTACTACAATATTTGTATTGAGAGGAACATAAAGTCTAAAATATCAGAAAATTTTCAAAATACCAAAACCCCAAGACAAAACTATTTTAAAATATTTTCCAATCTTTATATAATAATTTATTCAATAAACATTATACCTATGCCATTAAAACTCACGATTAGTTCAATTTTTATATAAAATATTAACGAATATTTACTTTATTTTTTTTATATGTGGTACACTTTCTTCATTACTGGCGAACCATGCATGTCAAATTGATAATCCTTTTTAGGAAAAATGTTGGCATGACAAAAACGATAAAGATAAATATCCCACATGCAGTATCCATAAGAAAATAGATTATAAAACAATTTAGATTCTCGGTTCGCATTTCAGGTAGGGAAATATCCGATTTATTTCCTTCGGGGTGGATATAAACAAATATTTCAGCAGTGGCAGTTTTATGTGCGGCCTGGTCTACGTGAGTCCGCAACGACCAGGAATTTAATTTGATCTTTCAGAGGAAAGGAAATGTTGCAACCGTAAACCACGAGTCGAGCTTCTCCAAGTGGTGGAGTATAGTTCAACGAAAGAGTACACAGACACACCCAGTTCTACACACACACACACACACACACACACACACACACAATATTAAATTAGAATTTTTTTAGAAGTTGATAAGGAGTTGATCTGTTTAAAATCATACATAGGAAACAGATCTCAATATGTTGATTTTAATTATAACAAATCTAATTGCTTACGTTTAATAAGTGGAGTTCCACAGGGTTCCATTTTAGGGCCTCTATTGTTCATTACAATGGTTGATGATCTTTACTGTAATGTCGATACTGAAATAGTATGCTGATGACACTACCATTGTCTCGAGGCGTTCTGATTGCGTACAGCTATAGAAGACTCTCAAAATAAAAAAAAACTGAAGATTGGCTATCTGCAAATGGTTTTATATTAAATCAAAACAAGACTAGCACTGTAATTTACCAAAAAAAGTTTTTTTGAAAAATACAAAATGGCGGATGTCTGAGAAAATAAGTGTTTTAGGCCATACCCCTATTGGAACTTTTTTCTTCCTTTTAATCTACCCAATCCCTCACCGAAGTCCTGAAACGTTTTTCATGGACACCCTGTATATGCTCTTAGGCATCTCAGTAGCGAGCTTAATGAGAAAGGAATCCAACAGGCTTACTATGGTATTTTTCATGCCAAAAAACATACGCTCTTTTAGTTTGGGGTAATACTCTTAATTGTAGTATTATTTTTCTGTTACAAAAACGTGCATTACGAACTATGTTCAAAGCTAAAATAAGAGATCATTGCAGGCATTTTTGTACAAAAGGTAACTCTTACTCTGTATTCTGTTTTATAACTGCAATGTTTAATGTACATTAAGAAAAATTTACAATTAGTTAATCATTGAAATTCAGTCCACAGCTATGAAACTAGAAACCAAATTAACACAAATATATTACCCACTAGGTTAATCCAAAGTTACAGTGCCACATTGGCCAAATTCTTTAAAAGTTTTTAAATTCTTTGTAAGTGAAATATTTTATAGCATCTTCAAGAAAACTAGACAGCTGAACTCTTCATGTAATTTAATCATGTATTTTGACAAACTTATGTATTTGTACAAAACATTTTGGCTGAAAAACATTATTTAATAATATAAAAATGAACACAAATAATTGCAAGGTACAAAAGTATACAAATTACAATAAAATAATAATAATAATTTGTAAATTTAAAGACAGTAGAATCATAAACATAGTTTTTGAACTTGTCGAAGCTGGTTAAACATGAAAGTGTCTGATACAGGAACATGATAAAGACCAATACTAACTCAGGAGATGTTTATCATGTACAAACTTTCTTCTTCAGCTACCTAGTTGATAGTTTGTTCTGTTTATTTATCCAGGTGTTTATTTATACACTTCTGAACTATTTGATGTGGATAAAAGTAAAATTAACGGTTTTTATAAAACATTTTTCCTTACCCAAAAGTATATGACAGGCAAGTGGAAAAATGCGTGACTGTGAGAGTGTAATAAAATAAGGGCAGTGAACCATGATGAACTTTACATGAACATATGACGCTAGGATGGACGAAAGAATTGTTTTCTTGATTTCCCTACCAAAGACAGTAGGAGTTTAAAGAAATGTTTTCATTGTAGACAATTTGTAAACAAACTTACTCTCCATAAGGTACATTCAAATTTAAAACGCCATAAATGAAACTTATGTCATATTTTTTTCACTAAAACATTCCCTCACATGAGAGCAACTCCTAAAATTTCATGTCGTGAGTTTAACGATAAAGACATCGAAAAATTCATTTTTTTGTTTTGTTTTTAAAGACAGTAGAATCTAAACATTTTTAACTTGTCGGCTGTAAACATGAAAGTGTCTTACAGGAACATGATAAACATACTCACAAATGTTTTATCATGTACAAACTTTCTTCTTCAGCTACCTAGTTGATAGTTTGTTCTGTTATCCTCAGGTGTTTTATTTATACACTTCTGAACTATTTGATGTGGATAAAAGTAAAATTAACTTTTTTTATAAAACATTTTTCCTTACCCAAACGTATATGACAGGCAAGTGGAAAATGCGTGACTGTGAGAGTGATAAGAGTAGTGAACCATGATGAACTTTACATGAACATATAATGCTAGGATGGACGAAACAATTGTTTTCTTGATTTCCCTACCAAAGACAGTAGGAGTTTAAAGTTATATTTAATATTTTAAGTTTATATAATTTATACAAGGGATGAAAAATAAACATCCCTGTTGCAGTAGCTCTGTAACTACAAACAGTTACAATCTTTTTCAATAACAGTTCAACAAACACTGATCCTCGCTTTAAGCAGCGTAGCATTGTCAAAAGAAGTGTCTAATCCTCCAACCCCCCCCCACAATTCCCCTCGATTTCCTTCAATCCATCCCACCTCAGGTGATTTTTCTTCTGAGACAGGTTCCACTTCGAAAATCAGGTCATTTGTCAAGGAATTCTTTGTTTGTTTTCACTGGTCGAATCTGTGGACGGCGATTTCCTTAACTGGATCGGTGTAAAATTCTGGTCTATACTTTCTTAAACAAATTTATTTTTGTTTGTGCTCTAGTGAGAAAAGAATTTAATACTCGTCAACAATGTGTTTTTTCTGTGCAAGTTACCATGACAGCGTTAATAACTTCAGATAACTGCTTGATTTTTTTATAATAATGAACCTCAACTGTTTGCCCATCCTCACAGGCCTAGGGTCTGTACATTTAAAGACAGCGAAGTACCGTAGCGCCGTGTGTCGGTACGGCATGTCAAGTTTTTGTATTTTTTTCAATGATAATAGATTAATGAGATAGAGAAAGTGTTAAAAAATTACGTTGTCATTTGGAGCCCTAAAGTTAATCTTGTGGGCGAAACTGTTATTTATTGTAAAAAATAGGTTTATTCATTTCGCGATATTTACGATAAGTATATTAATATAAATTTTATTCCATGGTTAAGCTCAGACTCTAAGTAGTTAAAACAAGTATTTTTCTAAATCAATGTAAATTCGCTGAATACTCAGATATGCTGCTACAGTAGTATTTACATGTGATACAGTTTTACCAATCACACAGTGAATTTCCCTCAGTTTTCGCTGTGTTCGTCATGACAAGAGAGTTATGGAGAACCTCCTGGGGTTTTGAGCTACAATTCCAACACAATTCGGTGAACACTGTACTCTGCTGCATTCTGATAGAGTGCTTATTCCTACTAATAAATAAACGGTATCAGTGGGCTGGCACATACTTTATCCCTTAGGTAAATTTAAAAACAAAAATTTTTAATAAAACTATCATATTCTTTAAAGTTAATTAAATACAGTATAATTTAATAATTAATTTACTGTTTCAAAAATAATTATTTAATTTCCGAAAATAACAATAATAGAAACGGAGGGAAATGAATTGTTAGAATTTTGAATTTTTGATGGCGGACGACCCCCTCCTCCGAGAAGACCAAGCTTTTTTGAGTGCGTTTTGTTGGGTGATGTGACCATACTCTGCATGCCAAGTTTCATGGAAAACGGGTGGGAAATAAGGAATAAATTTATTTTATAATATTCACCTTTAGAAAACATTGAAGGCTCTCAGACAAAGTTCTGTGTTTACCATCTAAATTTAACTTTTATCTGGAACCGTTAGTCGTAGACTAACAAATTCAAAATACTGATTTATTTAGTTTTTTAAGCTGGTTTTAATGAAGTCAGACAAATTATGCTTTACTTTTCTTGTTACAACATTTTTACAATTTTACAAACAAAAAAACATTTTATAAAATTTGAAAGCCCATAACTTTTGAATCGTCATTTTACAGACATTCGGGTGGGGTTTTTTGTACTCTATACAAGTCGTGAATGTATTTTGTATTTATTTGTTTATATTTTCCTAAATACCCGTAAAAAGGTCAAACTTACTGTTAGTATTGGAATAAAAAATTTAAGAAATGTGAGGAAGAGTCATACTAAAAATATTTAATGTAACATAGATGGAGCAGTATAAAAAAGGAGATGGAGAGTTTTTCTGAATCGGGAATCAACTGGGGAAGAAACCGACTCGAAGATTAATCAGCAAATGTCCTCAGGGTGGCTTCAGGGATCGCTTCACCTTGGAGGTTGTTAGGGGAAACAATTGATTACAAGGGTGGAGGGGTGACAGCGATAGATCGCGGTATCAGCTCACTCTGGTGGCAGTGGTTGGAACTGAGGTGGGCCAATCACTCATCTTATGTCTGGGGATAACTGCAATTAAGTAAATGTATTGTTTTCTCACTGTGAAAATTAAATTTTCTAATCTTTATAGCTTTTTGTTTCCAACTTATCCAATACTTATTTAGATTTTTACTTTGGAAATTCTATCACGATAAGTAACATAACATTTTACGACGTTTCGGGATCTGGAATATGATCTCGTCCTTAGGTGAGTTAGAACCTAAAACATTTTAAGATTATAACATAATCCGGACTAAACCGGTATAAAGCTGAAAAGAAAAATGTTTGTAGCAATCTAAAAAAAACTTAGTTACTGAAATGGAAACCTGTCCAGGTATTTTAAGCCAAATTAAGAATGAGAGATGAGTGTAAGATGATTGATCTTGTAGTCTTATTATTGACTAAGGCTGACATGTTCCTTAGACAGAACTGTTAATTGATAGCCCAACAGCCGATGGCATCTAAGGTAACTAAAGTCTATTGAGAGGTTCAAACCACTTTTGCCTTTGAAATACGAACTGGTCTAAAATGTCAAGTTTTTTTTGCGTCAACCGCGTCGTCATGTTTTTTGTATTGCCAAACGCGCCCTTGCTGTGAAGTGGCATCCTCATTGGCTAGGCTAAGACTACCTTCACAGCAAGGACGAAACGTTTGGCATTACAAACAACAAGACGACGCGGTTGACGCCGAAAACTCAACTTGACATTGTTGACAACGGCCACGAAAGCCTACGTTTGAAGATTACGAACTGGTCTTATTTTGAGGACGGCCATTGCGAATGAATGCAAAATTCAAAAGTGTGTACTTTAATACATACCAGAGAATATCACATACAAAGACCATTTCTCATAAATATCCGCAATTTGGGACCTCCAAGAAGCTGAATTACAGGACACCCCTCTGTCCCAGGTCCCTTTTGTCATTTAAATGTTACTTTTATTATCCAAACGTTATTTCTAAATTATCCAGCCTTTTATTGCAGGATTCAAATGTTCATGTTGTCATCCATATGTGCCTTGCATTTTCCAATTGTTTCACTTATCATTTATAGGTTCCTCTTTTCATACAAACTTTCCTTCCGCAATGTCCACTGTTCAGAGTTTTCGCGAAACCGAAGTGACCTCGGACCCGATTATCTAGGATAATCCTGTGTTTACTGCTCACATTTCTGTATTATATTATTTACACAGACACACAGCAAATTAAACCGTCGCGTTAAACTATTATATTACAACGAATTACAAGAAGTTTATAGTAGTTAAATATTTTCCTGGTAGTGTTTAACGGGCGGTCATTTGTTTAGTAATTGATAAACCTTTAATTACCAGCAACAAACACTCTGCCCTTGGGTAGGATTAAATTAAACTTTCCTGCTTGTAAGGAGCGCATGAAAGTTTAACATTAAACTGACTCTGAGCGTTACTTTGTGCAAATTTTCCTTATTTGGTATTACTTACACATAAAATATTCAGATTATTATATTAGTTAAGTTTTTCTTGATAATGAATGCATTGTTTTTATGTAATTAATTATAAGACGTTTAATTACGTAATTTACTCGTATAGCAGTTCCAGGGCGTAACCTGGATGACTGAAGGTTGATATTGTGTATTATAAATGACTATTTGATTTTCTGCGCGCGCGTGTGTGTGTGTGTGTGTGTGTGTGTGTGAGCGCGTGCCCACGCGTATCTGATGCTTGAGTTTGACCCGTAAAGTTTTTTCCTATTTTGTGCCAGCATTGTATCATCTCCCTTTACCCTTAAAACTTAAATTTACCTTTTTTCAGGAAAAATATAAACAAATATTGAACAAGGAAAACATTAACAATGTGTATTTTTAATTACTGATTTTAACTTCTTATTGTTTTATTAATCTGTCAAATAGTTGTTATTTCCTGATAATTTGTTATTTTTTCATTAAATTTCTTCATTTTATTTCTGTTGTTTGTTGATTAGATTAGATTATTGAAGTGGTGACCATACTACAAGTTAGGTATTTTAAGCCAAGTATGAATGAGGATCGAGTGTAAGATAATTGTGGCGCGATCTTGTAGTCTTGTTACTGACTAAGGCTGACATGTTCCTTAGACAGGACTGTTAATTAATAGCCCAACAGCCGATGACAACTAAGGGACGTACAGTTTGACGTGGAATCCAAACCACGTGATGAGGACGGTCTTTTGCGGATCAACGTACTATTTAATAGTGCGGACGTTAATCCACACAAGAGAACACCACACCCTCTGACCATCGCTCACAACTATCCATAATTTGTGACCTTGAAGTAGCTGGATTACAGGACGACGCCGTCTATTTTTTATTTTTTTCGGTTGACTTGAGTTGTCCACCATAAATTAGTTTTGAAACTGAGAAACAGTTTAAAATAAAGGCATTTTAGTTTTATTTATTTTAAACTGCTGACCACCATTACAAATAGTAAAATCTACAGCATTAGCTATGCATGTTGGCATCTGTTAGTATTTTTTTATAATAAATCATTCTAAAAAAAAAATATTTTTGGTAAAATAAGTCCAAGAAAATAATGTATTTCAATTTTCAAGTCACCCTTAATTTAATATAAAGTAAAACTTTGGTCACTCTTAAAGTTTTATGCCCATTGTAAAGGCTCCCCCTCAGAAATCTGTGGTGTTCGTGTTTTCCATAAATTCCAGTAACAAACGCAATTTCCGGTTTACATCAAACTTCCGTTTTGGGAAATACAAGCCAGAGGGGTGACAACGATACCTCCACCAGGGAATAGTGGGTTCTCCATACTAAATACTTATTGTTGGTTCAAAAAAATAAGTTATGAGAATATATACAACGTAAAATAGATATTAACTAACTATTAAGTTGTCATTTGAATATAAAAATAAATTTAATTTATTCGATTTAACAATAAAATTCATTACAGCAGCATCCAGTTTTTTTGGACAGCTGTTTTATAATTCATATATTATATTTTTTGTGCTACTATTATAACTAACTACTATGACAGCACAATTTCTGCTCCAATGTTTTCTCAAGGGATGTCTCTAATGGGGCCTCCATGCACTTAAGGGAGCTTTTCTTATTTACCTGTTATATTAAAATGTCTTATACATGTTGCATAATTTACAGAACAAATCTTAGTATGGTAAAATTTCTATATTTTATAGTGTTGAATTTTATCCACGCTAAAATGTTTCAAGGTTACAAGTAAACAAACCAAAGATACAGTACATGTAATTAAAAAATCTAATTTTTGGGGGAAGTATATAGCCTACATACCTATATCTTGGGTTCGGTTTAACTATTAGCTTTGTGACTTTTTCGTGTGTATTTCCCAGAAGTACTAATACCCACTGAATCAAAACATGTTCATACCATTGAATTTGAATTTTACATGTATATGTCTTAGCTCTGGAGAGGGGTGTTGGTGATTTGTAAAATGGAAAATATTTAACAGGTTTCCTTAGAAACTACCAGAGCTATTGAACTGAATTTTAAATATAAAAGAATAATAACAGCTGTTTATATGAACTGAAAAAAATCCCGTTAAACATATCCATGATCTTACCTGTTTCCCACAGGGTAGTAAATACAAACATGTTTGATATGGATATGTTTTAGCTCTGGGGAGGGGGTGTTGGCAATTTGCGAGACCAAAATTTGAACAATGACATGACGTCACTGTTCAAAAATTAATTCGATAACTATGATGGGAATAATATAAGTTCTATGAAATTCGCTCTACTCACACCATTGTGCTGCAAGCGATTTTGATTTTATATTAAAATTGTTTTAATAATAGAGGTAATAATTCAGCGGTTGATTTCGTAAGATGTTTAAGCTAAAATTAATTGAAAGTATCGATACACAATGTTAGGCGCCACGTTGTTTAACGGGATTGTGGATCTGATCTAGAGAGTGAGGTTTGTTTAGGACCAAAGCGGAGATGGGATCTGTTGTTATTGTTGTCTCTGTTACTGCAGGCTTGTTTTTGTTGTTTTCCAAGGGATTTTATTACATGAGATTACAGTTTCAATATAAATATTTGGCACGAAAATATTTACGGAAAGTCACTGTTTAAAATTAACTTACTGTAAAGGATAGTATTAACCTAAGGTTCACACTTACAATTTAATTCATAGCCTAAAATTAATATAAGTGCGTTTCCAGAATGGTTCATTTAAGTAAAATTTAATTTTTGTACAAAATTATGGGTTTTTGGATAGGAATAAACTAAAATTCTACACAACATCGAGGTATAAATAGAGTTAGAAGCAATGATTTTTATTTATTGGAAAACAATTTGTTATTATTGTAAGAACGATTGTATGTTTGTAATATTATGATTTAAAATAATTATGCGAAAGTAACTAAGTAGAAAGATTTGTAAAAATTATTGAAATTTTATAATAGTAAGAAACTATCTATAATATTTATATTTAAATAGAATAAAACAAAAACCTATACCTAAGTACTAAATTTATAAAGATATACACAATTTGAACAGAACATTTTTATTCTTCAATAGTAGGTTAGTTCAGAAATTAGCTTTTTAACACTACATTTACGAAAAATAATAAGGTAAAAGAGGTGGACTTTAGTTCAATTCAAAGAAAAGGTCTTTTATTAATATTCAATCCTCTCATTTCAAGCTATTAGATAGATGAGTGACCATAGAAGTTGAAAAAAGTTCCCTTTAATTATTTTAATCGGGATTTTTAATTTCAAAATAGCTTACGCTGTTATAAGTTTTTTGTAATTGATACTTTGAAATTTCTCTACTTTGTATTGAACACCTATTCAATGATTTATGTAAGTTTAATTTTATAATTTAATAGATTTTAACATTTGAATTTCACAGATGGTTAAGTTTTACCTCAATAGCCATGTTTATAAATAACTTTGAAATAAAATTTCTGCATGTTACTGTACATAGCATATTAAGGTTAATACTAATTTACGGTAGCTATCATGTTTACAAGAACTTATTCAGGGAACAAGGCTTTTTAGTGAAGTAAGAAAGTTTTAATGTAAATGCGGAAGATGCAGTGAACATGCGGAAACACGGTTGCCAACTTAGTTTTATTGGGGCTTAATTTCCCTTTGCAAAGTACCTACGCGTTACGCAGATATCAGAATATTTTTAAGAGTTAAAACTTAGAC
The DNA here is from genome assembly GCA_023375725.1 of Nephotettix cincticeps. Taxonomy (NCBI): domain Eukaryota; kingdom Metazoa; phylum Arthropoda; class Insecta; order Hemiptera; family Cicadellidae; genus Nephotettix; species Nephotettix cincticeps. The sequence continues at coordinate 150,677,372 of CM041786.1, forward strand.
AACTGTGAAGATCCTCAGTTAAAGAAATATTTAATCCTACATTATTTACTAAAATAAAAATAGGTTACAGACCTTCAATCCCTCAATCCTTAAATATTTTAATAAATTACCATAGTTTCGGAGCTATAGCCCTATTTTCAAATCTTTACGTCAATCTTGATTATTTAGCACTGACTTCGCCATTATTCATAAAAAACCAGGCTTACACTAATTTTAGATTATTGAAAAGGCGACTATATTACAAGGTGGGTATTTTAAGCCAAGTATGAATGAGGATTGAGTGTAAGATGATTGTGGCGCGATCTTGTAGTCTTGTTACTGACTAAGGCTGACATGTTCCTTAGTCAGGACTGTTAATTGTTAGCCCAACAGCCGATGGCAACTATTGGACCTAAGGTTTAACGTTGAATCCGAACCACGGCCTCTGAATTACGAATTGGCTTATTCATGAGGATTGCCTTTGCGGATTGACGTAGTATTCAATTGTTGTGTAAGTTAATCCACACTACAACCACCCACCATCGCACATAACTATTCACAATTCGTAGCCTCCAAGTAGTTGGATTACAGGATGACGTTATAATCCCAGTCTTACAAAATTACATACACCGAGACACTTTTACAAATTAAAAGATTAATAATTATGCGTGGTACTCTGATTTCACTCTCGGTCAGCCACGCATATTAGGAAAAAGATAATAATTAAGTAAGTGTAATTGTGTTTTTATCAAGAATGAGGAAGACTGTAATGAATAAACAACTTGTTTCATGGAAAGGATTTTAAAATGGGTTAATAACTCCGTAACTATAGAAATCCTTTAAAATATTCAGGAATTAAATGACGATAGGTCTGTAATCTATTTATATTTTAGTCAATTAATGAATCCAGGAGGTATATTATGAATAAACTACACTATTTACTCTAACTATAACATACTACACCAAGTGTGTACCCTATTTACCTTAATCAACTTGTTAAAGTATGCTTCATGTGTGCCGTAACTGATATGGGGATATTTCTTAGTTCTAGGGGGGTGTTAGCAATTTGTAAGATGAAATTTTGAAATATAAAACAGCTGTTTAGATGAACTGAAAATATTCCCTTTAGGCGTATTCATGATCTAACCTGTTTCCCTCACGGAAGTAAATACAACTATTTTGACAATAGCTTGGGAGGTATTATAAAATTTCTGGAGGCGCCGGGTATCGATCCCGGTACCTCTCACATGCTAAGCGAGCGCTCTACCATCTGAGCTACGCCCCCAGTCGAACACTGAAAGGCCCAAAATAAAACAAAAATATATAAAAACGAAATATTCTCAAATAGAATAAAAATATTATTGTAATCAGAGATGCCAACAGCATGTCTGGGTCTCGTAAGTTGCGATATCGAACGAATTTTTTTTAGGGGGGGGATTTTAAAGAAGTGAGGAAATGGGGGTTGTCACCATTTGTAGTTTATAACTGGATAGAATTATTCTTCTACGGGAGCCTTCTGTTAATTAAAAGCAACATACATAGCGAATAAATATATTGCATAAATGCATATTGAAATACTTAAGCATTTTGACATGGATATGTCCTAGCCCTGGGGGGGTGTAAGCAATTTTCGCGACCAAAATTTGAAACAGTCACGTCATATGGTTAGTGACGTCATATTTTGGTTATTCGAACAGCTGTTTAGATTAAATGAAAACATTCCCTTTAGATATACTGTATCTATGATTCAACCTATTTACCACAGGGAAGTAAATACAAGCATTTTTAAATACATCAATTAGATTTAAACTTTAACTTCTACCTAATCATAGCTTTTATATCCTCAATTATGAATTTTGGCTTAGAAAGTTTAGCTCATATACACGTTTTGAGTTCTTAATCGAGAAATCAAGAAATGTTTATTAGTTTTGTTTCAGTAGTATATACAATTCATTATGTTTTAAACAATAGCTTAACCTAATATTCGTTTTGATAGTAATATCCTATAGCAGTATACTGTAATGGGCCTACGCTTTTACTGTAATGAGATAAGAATTTTTATCAGAGACAGAATATTCGGAACGACACTCTTTTATATTCTAAATATTTTGACATATATTTATTGTACTCTTCAAACATTTTTATATAAAAATTGCTACATGTAAATGTGTATAAATTAGGTGCCTAAGCCTAAGGACCTAGAAAAATTACAATGCTAATAAATTCATGTTTTACTTACAAATGTACCTTGCTGATAAGTTTAAAAAACTTATTGAAGCCATTATAGAATTCAGGAGAACATTTTTTGTACATTAGTATACCTTCACAGTATTAAAATCAACAAAAATCAACCGATGGTTTTAAAGTGATAGTTGTGAAATTGAAATGAAAGTTTTTGTAGCTATTTTCAGAAAGAAAATTTTAAATTTTGATTTTATAAAAGAAGATTGATTATTAATAATTAATTAAAATATTGTAATTATATTGTTGTGCTATACATATTTATAAAGTTACTATTATTTCAGAGTATAACCTTAGCCTCTTATTATAAAGGGTAAGATTTAATGTTTTAAACATTTTATAATATGGGAGTCAGTTAAAACTAATTTACTAAAGATTCTCAAGGAGCTTGTGTTTAAAACTCATTAAATGCAATACATCCTAAACAAAACAAAAATTAAGAATTTTAATTATACTCCATTATTTCAAAAAATATTAGGAATAAATATTTACCTTTCTATCAGAGTTCCAAAACTGACCTGAAAAATTAAAAAGCACATTAAAAAAATACTCTGCAATACAGACACAATATTCCAAAATACTAACTATTAAAATACTAATTATTATTATTTCGTTTACAAACATACAATAATACATTTAAATTTAAAAATTCCCATCCTTAAAAACGTTTTTACATATAAAAGTTACATAAATGTTATTAAAACGAAAATGTCTAAAGGTAATTATAGCCATAAAAGATAAAGGTAAATTTCACATTAAGAACACCTGCGGTTGGCATAACTGAGCGATGTGTTAACATTACAACCCCCGGTAGATTGTTTGCACAGAAGTTACTGGTGCTAATATTTGGATATCTTGTTTAATTTGAGCCTGATGTATTCTTGCATGAATAAGGACAATTTTGAGGTACCGTAGCATAATAAACTTGGTCGTAACTTATCAACTTCCGTCGTGGTATTAAAAATGGTTTTATGCTTCCTAAAAATTGTTTAATGACTAATTCTGCTAAATATTTTAAACTAAAGTATCTTTAAAATTCATAATGGCGTTAATCATTAATCACTCAATATATTTTATTGGACCTTTCCAATGCGTCTGTGTTTTAACTATACAACTTTTCTGGCAAAAGATATCGTGCGCTCAGAACGAGAGTTGTAACACTATTAGTTGGGTTTTTTATGCATGATAGAGAAGTATAGTATTATCAATAACATGATATAATTAATTTCTGTAGCTCAAACATGTTTTTAGGTGTAAATTTCAGGCAGAGATAAATTGTAAATAGGAGGAGTTTCTCCACCTCCAGAAACGTTGTGTAGTTAAAAAACAAAATACATTGAATAACGATGCATAATGTTTACATTTTAAAATACATATTATTATGTTTCTAATTTCATATTTCATTTAATTAAATCTTTACGTATTTCATCTCAGCAATTGTTTCTCACGCAGAAGTACACAGTGTTTGTCATATATTTTCAAATAAGTATTATTGTATGTTTCTTTTAACTATGTATGAATTTATGTTTTAAAACACACATTTTAACACCATATTATCTGGAGTAGGGGTTTTTACGAGATACCTTATTATGTAGAGAAGTTTTTTATACTATTTTACAAACATAACATAATCCAAAGTAAACAGTTTTTTATTGTAATACGTTCCTGAATATAACAAGCTGTATCCTTTTTTTAATAATGCAATAACTATAGTTAAATGTGTTTAAAAATTTAAAATAATAGGTACTGCAATCAGACTTTTAAGGTAGCCATATTACAGATATACAAAATGTTAGCTATATTTTTGATACTATTCGAACCAAGTAATTCTACCATTTTGTATCGTAAAACATCTTTTTGTGGTGGAAATAGGAGTATTAAAACTAAAATATGTTAAAAGATACCCCATGAATAAGTTTTAGAGCGATTTAAAGTAACTGAAAAAATCTCTAATGAAAGAGTTTGTGGATAAGTAGAAAAATATGAAAGGGAAATATCACTTTGTGACATTTGTGGTTGGTAACACTGGACGATAAATTTCCATAACAACCCCCCGACGCACCATTCCACCGAGGTCCTGTGCCTGTTAATGTGAAGATTTGGCATCGTTTGTACCATATAAACAACCATAGCCGACCATACGATTCACAATTACCCTATCTGAATATTGGGTTTTGAAACAATATTATTAGCAAAATTTGTCTTAATTTTTAATCGCGGGACTATTTTCACTGAATTTTATCTCCATTACTAGAATATGAAATACCTCCGCCATCTTGGATTTTAGTCCCATTAAAACAATGTTAATTTTGTGACAGCATTAAAGATCACACGATAGTCGTAAAAGATGGCCAACTTGTCAAATTAAAGTGGAAAAGCACTTTCCATTTTTATAATGTTCTTTCATAAAAAAGATAATTCTTTGTAACTTATCAGTTATATAGCTGCGTTTTTATAATACAGTACGTATTTTCCTAAAAATAGAATTACCGACTTAAAATAAAAAAATAGTGAATAAAAAGTGACTTTTCTTATAAATAACTGTTGCAGTAGTAAAAAGTAAATGTGAAATAATATTGTTCACCATTATATGTTTCACACATAATAAAAAAAAATAAATTATGGCGAAATCAAGCAGAATAACGTAATACTTATTGCTCTATTTTATGATATTTAGATTTTTATTGCGGACAATTTCCATCACGATTTTATGTAATACAAAGTTTCACGACGTTTCGGGATCTGGAATCTGATCCCGTCCTCAGGTGAACTAATATCTAAAATATAACACAGTTAACACATAATCCGGAAAAAGCCGTTATAAAGCTAAAACATAAAAGTTTTAAGTAGTCAAAATCTTACAAACAAACCTTTCACTAACCATTACATAAGAAACAAAACACGTCCACTCGTCACGGAGACTCAAAGGCAACCCCGATCTTCAGGATGCTCTATTTTATTATAAACTATATTCTGGCTCTTGGCATAGTTAATAGTAGTACTGAAATGATAAGATGTATCTATAACTCTTTACAAATCAAATAAATCTAAGTAGATTAAGTCATAGTTTTCAAATCTAACCTAAACGCAAACTAAACCTAACTGCAATAAGGCTTTAATATAAAAGATTAAATCTTCTGAATTGCGGCATTGTTTATAACAATACTCACATAATCTAACATTCATTAATTCCACTCGCACAAAGCAAAAACCAACTTATAATTACACTGAGATAAACAATCCAACCAGCAATCAGGTGTATTAAAAAAACAATAACACAAAATCAGCTGTTAATAAAATATTCACATTTTTTATATACATAGTATATGGAGAAAGTATTGTTTTCGTCAAAATTTTCGAATTTGAGTTGAGGGTGGATATATCCGTTTTAGGGTCCCCTGAATCCAAAAAAGTGGGTTTGGCGTGATGTCTGTCCGTCCGTGTGTGTGTGTGTGTGTGTGTGTCTGGATGTGTACAGTGCCACGCCTACCCCGTTTTTTGTCCGATTTGGATGAAATTTGGCATGTAATATATATACAGTTAATCTCCAGGCGTATATTTTTTTCAAGTTTTTTTGAATTTTTGATTTTTAAATAGTTCACCTCAAAAACCCTTAAAAAACGTGAAAAATCCAATTTTCTCAAAAACGGCTCTAACGATTTTGATTAAAATTTGATAGTTTATAGTGCACAGAACACTAAATAATTTGACACCACCCGCATGTCTGTAAAAAATGACGGTTCAAAAGTTATGGGCTTTTAAATGTCAAAAAAATCAATTTTTTAAATTTTCAGCGAAAACAATAAAAGTAAAGTATAACTTGACTGGTACCATTGAAACCAGCTTAAAAAACTAAACAAATTAGTATTTTGAATTATTTGTCTACGACTAACGGTTCCAGAGAAAAGTTAAATTTAGTGTCCAAGATAAATGCAGTACGTTGTCTGAAAGCGCCCAATGTTATTCTTATGGAAAATATAAACAAATCAATTTCTTCCTTATTTTCCACCCGTTTTCCATGAAACTTGGTATGAAGTGTAAGGTCAAATCACCAAACAAAACCAGCTCAAAAAATCTTGGTATTACCGGGGGGGGGGGGTTCCCCCCATATAATTTGAACAATAAATTATTAAATGATATTTAGAATTACTTTGTAGAACATCATAGTTTTATTACAGATTGTCTTTTTTAAATTTAATATATACTATAAAGGGAGAAAGTATGTGTCAGTCCACTGGTACCGTTTATTTATATATGCATATGAAGGTATCACGTCTTTTTCTCATAAGCTTAACATATACAAACTTTACAGGCCAGTGGGGCTTAGCCCTAGGGTTCAAAACAAAACTGAATATCCCTATAGCCTGTTCGGAGCAGAGACAAAACCAAAAAAATCAAAGATCATTAAAAGTGGCCCAGCTGTTCTCAAGTAATACATGTTGTAAGTAACACGACTTTGTTTTATTTATTTAGACTTTCAAAATAAATTTTACCATACAGTTAACAGTATATATTTCAATTTCAAGTTGTACATTTGTATAAATAGCTGTCACCTCAATAATAAACTCTCTTTTGTAATTTCATTCCAGTTAGCTTATAAGATCATGGAAGCGTACAGGAATTAAAACTTTAAACATAAATTGAAAAAGAAAGTCTAAAAGACTAACTTTTACAAACGAATTATGGCGTGTTCAAACTTTTTATAAGTTAAACGCTGATACAGTTTTTGATTCGTTTTATTTATGTAATTCTTTAATTTCAACTACTGCATAAGATAAATAAACAAAAAGTGTTGAGTTTGATTGCTTTATAAAGATTCCCACATCTTTTTTCAAACCTTTTATAATACAGTTTTTATAAAAAATAAAATTTAATAATGAAGTATAGATTTAACCAACCAATTTCAGTAGTATTATTTGTCAACTTAATTTAAAATTGGTTTTGTCATTAATTAGAATTGTTTTACTATGCTCATTTAGATTGAAAATTTAAAACTGGTATAATCCGCATGAATAATACTTTTGCTACAATATAGCAAATGATTTTTACTCTTAAATGTGTATAAAAAATGTGTATATTTTTACTCTTATGTGATAGTTGTGAGAGATGATCGGTAGATGTAGTGTTCTCTTGTGTGGATTAACGTCCGCACTATTGAATACTACGTTAATCCGCAAAAAAACATCCTCATAATTAGACCAATTCGTAATTTAGTGATCGTGGTTCGGATTCCACGTTAAACTGTAGGTCAATTAGTTGCCATCGGCTGTTGAGCTATTAATTAACAGTCCTGTCTAAGGAACATGTCAGCCTTAGTCAGTAACAAGACTACAAGATCGCGCCACAATCATCCTACATTCATTACTCATTCATACTTGGCTTAAAATACCTACCTGGGTAGGTCGCCATTTCAGTTAAAAAGTATTAAAAAGTATAAATAAGTACCCTCTTGGAGTAAATACACCAAATCGGTATTCACAGAGCAAATTTTGGCTAAAAAACATTTACCTTAGAAACAAATATTTGAAACAAAATACTTCCCAAGCTAACTAAATTGAAATGATATTCATCCATATCCGTTCTTAAGTCCTTATTTTCATTCTGTCCTCGGATATTTTAAACATTACAAATTTTACCTAATATTTTAATTTAAAAAATATAACTAATAGAGTTTCAAAATGTATATTGCAGTTATCTAGCATAGAAACATTAGATGATTTCTAGTGTAGTTTATTGTTTGTATTAAATCAGATATTTTTCTATGTAAAATGTTAATTGCAATGAAATACTTAAAAGTTGTAGAACAATAGACCAATAAGTTGATAGTTAAAAAACTTTGGTATCTTTATTAAGTCAGTAGAGGAACTATATTTTTAGATAATGATGATAATGACTAAGGCGCGTTTTAAGAAATTCTAACAATTTATACTGAATTTTAAAACCACTGTGTCAAAAATACATTTAGTGAAATTAGATATTCACTTAGAATATACAAACAAAGAGTTTTATTAAAAAAATAGAGTAACATGATACATTTAATTTGCAGTGTGTTTTGTCAAAACTTCTTCACGACTTCTATCGTGATGAAATCTTAGATTTTGTCTGTATCGTAGTTTTATTTACGGTACTTTTAGGAAGTTAATTTAAATTTGTTAGTTTCTTATAGTTTTTCAAGGTAAAACCAAAATAGCAAAACGTTACGAAATTTAAAACAATGAAATGAAATCATACCTGGTAAAAATTACCGTTCGGTAAGACATTTATAATAAAATATTGTGCGGTATTAAAATTTAAAGGGCAAGACCTTCCAGTACCATGAAGAGAATCGGAACAGGATGTAGTTAATGGTGACGTCATTGGTAGGGCGTTGAAGTGTTGCCAATATACACACACTAAATTACCACGCTATTTCCAACCTCTGACTATACCTATCCGGATTGTAAAAGACAGCTGTAAGGAACGGTGTTTGTGTCAGTAAAAATATTCTGGGTGTTAATAGATCAATATTCAACTGTTGCGAATTTTTCATAGAAAATAAGCTATTTTCATGGCAAGACTTAAGCATTTTGAGGTGCATAAAGACCAAAAAATGGCTGTTAAAAATTATAGTGTGTGTGGCAGTCAACAAGATAACTTTCTTTCAAATGGTCCGATCGAGACCAAATTAGGTTGAGATATGAATTCCTACGTTTTATTCGGATGAGCTGTAATCTAAATATATCGGTTAATCAGAAAGGGTAGTTTTGGGGTGTTTTGTACCCCAAAATTGTTTTTATTAATTTTATGTGTAGTTTTTAAATGTTTATTTTTTTCCTTTTGAGTCTCCATAGTCAAAAATACCCCCGTCGCAGCAGACCTGCGTATTCAGCGAATTTCCAAACTAATAATATAATAATAATAATATATGACAAGTTTTATCAATATCTATCGATAAATATGAGAATTATTTCTCTATTCTCCATAAGATTAATATAGGAAAGAGTGTGCAGGTTTGCTGCTGTGAGGAACGCTGAAAGTAGGCATTTCTACCATGAACAATTTTTATTTTGACTATTTATACCAAATTTCATCAACATCTGTCCATAAATAATGGAGTTTGCCTACTCCGGATTTTTCATTCTTAGGAATCATAGGTAGTATCTTTTTTATTTTTATTTTATGTAAAATTTAGAAACCTTCAAATAACATAATCAAGTGTAAATCAGAATTTTTAATATTTTTTTATGTAAATGTGTAAATTAAACGGGAAAATACGGAATTTTATTTACAATTAAACAATAATGAAAAGTCCATCTGTGAGAAAATAAACGAGTTATCCAATCAAAAGGAAATTGGCTTTAATTGCTCCTTTATTGGGAGATTAACGTTTCAAGGGTTGAAAGGGAGGTTAGGGGATGCTTAACCGAAATGAGAAAAACCCGAGATAAAGAGTCTACTTATAAATTAAAAGTATTTTTTACACCTTGTGTATTCTGTAAACCATACCTGTCGAAAGGTAACATATAATCTTAAACTATTTATTTTGCAATAGTTATTAATACGGAATGAATAAATTTCATAATAGCATGGTTTATTAATTATTTAATATCTTTTAATGGACTTTACCAAAGCATTTGTGTTTTTAACTACACAGTTAAATATAATTAATTATTAGGTTTAACGTTAATTATCTGGTAATTGATTGCGTTAGCAATATAGTTATTGCAATATACATGATAGATAAGTATAGTATTATTAACAACATGGTGTAATTAATATCTGAAACTTGAACTCTCAATTTTAAATGTAAATTATTAGGTAATCACTTGAAAACGGTGTAGTTTCCCCAACTCCAGAAACGTTGTGTAGTTAAAAACACAGACGCTTTGGAAAAGTCTAATAAAAGGTATTGAATAACAGTTGCTAATTTTTTTAATGACTTTTTTGGTTTCTAGGCACCTCAAAATAGAAAAGTAACGTGGTCCCGGGCTTAGGCCTTGCCATGAGACTGAAAATTATTCCATATTTGATATGTTTAAACTGTGTTAAATAAATAGGAAAAAGAAGGACTTAGAAATATGCATTTTAAAATATAATACAATGTAAATAAATGATAAGCTACAATACCATACAAAAAAAATTCTAAAAGGAATTTCAAAACTTTTTGGATATGGTAGAAAATACAATAAATAGATATAATTAATTATTAGTTTTCTTTGTAAAAACTCAATACTATAAAATATTTCTTACTTTCATTTTGCATTCATTTTTTATATATTTTAAGTATAATATTTTACAAAACACATGTGTTTTATGTATTGGAACCCGGAAACGACAAAGGTAAGTCCAAGAGGCAGTTTACAAATGTACCGTTCAGAAGACGCATACACTTGACAAATATTCCTTTCTCTCCTTTTGATAGAATCCATTCAACCACGTTCTGAGACAGCTGAAATATTTCTTCCTTTGAAATGGAAAAATATTATCCATGTTTGACATGTAGAGGAAACTTGTCGGGAATGAATCTCTAACCCAAATGTTTCTTGATATACATTGAACTTAACTCCTGCAATACCTATATACATGATAGTTTATTTTTAATTAATATTCTTTATGATCATACAAGCTGACCCGGCAAACTTCGTAACGCCTAACAATAAATACGTGTTACCTTTCAGATTGGCCATGTCCTGAAGTCAAATAGCATTACGACTTCGTTGTGAAAAATTATATATTTTGGGTCACGGCATAGTTAATAACAATACTGAAACGATAAGACATATTAATAAATATCCCACAAAACGAAAAAATCTGAGTGGATTGATTCACAATTTTTCTAATCCAACCTACAACAAAAAAACATAACTGTAATACGTACGGCTTTTATAGGAAAGATATACAACAGCTGATTATTATAACAAACGTAATATGTATAAACACCGTAATCATTTTTTATTTGGCCGACATAATTATAAACACGTGACTTTTAATCATATAGAAAATAAAAAATATAAATACATAATCCCAAAAAACCGTAATTATTACTATTACCACTATTAAGGTGGTGAATAAATCTGTTCATTTTGTACAGTACACATTTACTCCATAGTTTTACATCAATGAATGATACAGATGGCATTGGATAGTAAAGCATATTGCTAATGGAAAGTAAAACAACAGCTGTAGCTAAAGAAATCAAATGTTTTTACTGTAGAACATTTATAAACAAACTTAGTCCCCATAAGTTTAACATTAGAAATTTAAAACGCTATAAAATGGAAACTAATTTAGTTTATGGAACCTGAATGTGCCTAAAGCATGACCGGAGCAGAGACGAATAAAAAGTCAAAGATCATTAAAATCGGTCCAGCCGTTCTCGAGTTATAATGCGTGTAACTGACACGACTTTGTTTTATATATTTAGATTAAAAATAACAACGGTATCACACGCAGCATGCTGGTGTGAGTAGAGCGAATTTCATAGAGCTTATATTATTCTCATCGTAGTATAATCACATAATATTGAGTATATTAGTTTGTTGCAATAAGGGTTGTTTTACATGGTAATGTGGTTGTTTACTAAGCAATAACACATACAAATCGTTACCTAACTGTCAATAACTACGCGAGTCATACTAATTAATTAATCTATTATCCATAAGCTTTACATGGGAAATAAATACGTCAGTTTGCTGCTATGACAAAAATTAAATTCGAGGGTCTTTTGAGGATGTATAGATAAAATTTAGATAGATAGATTTGCATACAAAGTTTTGGAAGAATAGGTAAATAAGTGAGTTATTGATTTTTAGCCTTCTCCATAAGACTAACATTACACAATGTACAGAGATTACCATTGAATATCTCAGTAACCAATTATTGACTTAGAGTCGTAATTTGAAATACAAAATGTTGTGTGTTTATTTGAGCTTAATCCAATTATACAAATGAAAGTTTTATTTAAAAAATTATACATAAATAGATTAGAATCAGGCAAGGATTGCAGAAATTCGCTGATAAGGTAAACCACCGAATTGCGAAAATTTACTGTATCAGTATTAACGCAAATGTGACTAATATTGATTGATCATTGCGTTATCAATATAGTTTTGGTACTACGCATGATAGTTGAGTATAGTATTAATGAAAATATGATATAATTAACATATTTGCCTTAAACCTTAAATTTTTAATGTAAATTATTATTTAATCACTTGAAAACAGGAGTAGTTTCTCCACCAGCAGAAACGTTGTGTACTTAAAAATATAATTTTTTTAAGGGATGGGGTCCAAACCAAAATTAGATTAGAATTATTTATTTTCTGTTTTTTTTAAATACATACATAAAATGGTACAGAAAAAAGCATACATATATTGTGAATAATAATTTCACTTAAAATTTGTTCTTTCACACAGCTGATTGTATAGAAGAAACAAAAGAGCATGCATGGTTTACATAATCAAATAGAAACAATAGGGCCTCCAAGGTATATCCATTTTGGAGGTCCCTTCGCTAAACCTAATCGTATTCTAAAAAATGATCCACTACTTCTAAAGACTTTTAAGGCATAATTATTCAAAAGTTAGTTGTAAAAATGTGTTTAGTATTTCATACATTACCATTTGTTTGTCAAATATTTACCTACATTTTTGTAAACTTCAACACAATTAATAATGGGGTGTTTCAATGCAAACTTTGCTACGATCCAGTCTACGAAGGGTTGCTTGTGGATTTTCTTTTAATTTACGACGAAAGTTTTTCACTTCTCCCCGCTTACTTGGGCATATAAGTAGCTGAGTTTTTATCTCTATAATAAATTACAAATTATAACTGGATTACGAGCTTCTTCAGTAAAAACCCTTTAGTTTATTCGTGGCTACAATTAAAGTTTTTTTACTGTAAATTTTGTAACCATTTTTACTGTATATTCGTAATACCTGGTCCTGAACAGGTTGCCATTTTAATAACCAATTAACTAGCTAACTCAATTTACACCTTATTAAAAATCTACTATTGAATGTTAATTCACCTAACAATACAATGGGTACAAGGAATATATTGTAAATTATCTATTTTTTAAATAAATACGTTAATAACATTATATAAACCTATGTCAAAACTACACTTTATACTTACAAGAAGTGGTGTATGAAGTTTCAGTTATATACAAGGTGTTCATTAAAGTCGGGGACAAACTTCAAGGGTTGATAGTACTCATCAAAATAAAAAAATATATCCAGTAAACATAATATATAAAAAAATCCTTCGTTTGGCCGCTAGTCGCCATTATTTGTTACAAAAAACTGAAGAACTATTTAAGCTGCAGAAAACAAACTTTGCCCACATCTTTATTGGCTAAAGAGACAAACATTCACAAAGTATCATTTAGGTTGCTTTTATATTTTCAAAATGGCGGCGGTTAAAATCAGATAAAATCAAATGTCACCATAGCCAATAAAGATGTGTGCAAAGTTTGATTTCTGTAGCTTAAATAGTTCTTGAAATATAACGATTTTTGTAACAAATACAAAATGGTGGCTAGCGGCTAAACGAAGGATTTTTCGACATATGTTTATACGAAATCTTTTGTTTATCTTTTGTTTTGAGTACTATCACCCCTTGAAAATTGTCCCCGACTTTAATGAATACCCTGTATTTTACAAACTAATATAACGTATTTTGTTAATTTCTGTCTCCCAATTTATATTCTTCCTATTCTTAATTTTTCTAAAATATTTTGCCCGATGAAAACACTGACACACACATGCAAAAAGACAAATAGTTTCACGAGACGTGTATTTTGTGTGAGTGTGTGTTTCAGTAAATGTCTTTAACTGAGAGCGAAGACGACAAATTTCCCAGAAAACAAGGTGAGAAAGATTTAGCCTACCAAAATATTAGCAGGTGGTATATTTCACAGCTAGAAACCAGATTAAGGGGACTAACCCAGTTATCGCTGTAGATTTTGCATGGTTGCGACAAAGAATACTTTTCTCTTATAATTACTAATTCTTTTAAATTCTCTTAATAATTCTTCCTCAACTATCACTCAATTTTATTTAAACTTTCAGGTAAGATCAGACATAACTGAAAAATTAAAATAAACTATACGTAAAAACAAAGAAATTTTAATTTACAAAAAATATCCTAAAATGCATTAACAAATATATTGAATAGGATTTTAAACACAATTTTCATCGTTCATATCTAATAAAAACGGACTATTGGAATTTAAGGGATATATAAAAGCCATATAAAAGTTCCATATAAAAGCTATTGAACACACCAAATCCATTTCAGGTTGTTTCCACATTTAAAATATAGATTTGGTGAAAATTACCTCAACGACTTTCTGAGATATGATTGAAAATTGTAAGTACTACACATATTTTCAGGAAATCACACGCTTTAAATGTAGTGCTGAATCTTGTTTGCCATTCCTCTAGACTTCATAATTCAGTTTAAAAAAGGTTTGCAGGTAAAATTACAAATTAATCTTAAGTGACAGTAAAAAAACTACGAGATCGCACGCAACACGCAGGCGTAAGTAGAGTGAACTTTATAAAACTTATATTATTCACATCAAAATAATCGAATATTTCTAAGTACACAGGTTTGCTGCAAAAAGGATTGTTTTCCATGGTAAAGAGCTTATATCAATGTTGTTCACTAAGTAAAAACTCATACATTTGATCAAATTATGCCAATAACCGAGTGAAATATATTATTTATTCTCTCCAACTAATTTATTTATTCTCCTTAAGAATTACATGGGAAATGAATACGCAGGTTTGCTACCGTAAGAGACGTTAAACATGGGGTAATTTTGGGTGTATTGATTACACATAACTAGATGAACTTGCTCACCAAATTTTTGAAGAATATTTAAGTAAATGAGTGAGTTATTGATTTTTACCTATTCTCGGTAGGGTTAACATTACACCATGTACTGAGTTTACTATTTTGAATATCTTAGTGACCAATTGAGCTAGAGTCATGATTTAAAATACTAAATTGTATGGGGCTTTAGCTCAATTCAGTGGCAAATTGTAAAATTAGTTTTTTATTATATATAAGAATTTTTTTACTAAAACCCCATTTTGGGGTACAAGCTCCCTGCCCCTTAGGGGTAATTATTGTAGTCTGAAGGCGTTTCCCAACGTACTTGTACCAGATATTACAGCAATGAACAATTCCACCGAATTTAATTATAATCAAAATTTTCATAATACAATTTCACCGAGTCAGCCTCCAGAAAACCACATAATATTATGTGTAACGGACTTTTAATAAACACTAATATTAGCACAATCTCAGGTCCGGAAATGTCAAAAGGTAAACGAAAATAGCATCAGATACAGAAGTAGATTTTGGAATTACTCCAATTCTCGTGTAGTCGTGTCGTACATCTGGGAGAATGGACATGAGCAATCGCCCGCACGGCGATAAAGAAAACACTTGCGAGAATTAACAAAATTTGTCGTTTTGCTTTTTAAATTATTATTGCAAACGTGTTACATTCTCCCCCTCATATGATAGTATACAGGGAAATCATTGTTTACGTCAACATTTTTAAATTTGACTTGAGAGTGGATACATCCTTTGGGGTCTTCTGAATACTAAAGAGTGGGTTTCAACGTGACACACACTGGGTGAAAAAAAGAATCTAAGGAAAAAAGCTAAATGTAAAAAGAATCTTTATGGTGGGGCTGTCACTTTCAAAAGGAAAGCCACTAAAAATACCTTTATTCAGAAAAACAAACAGACAGACAGGAATTGAAATAAGACCTGGATTTCCTAAGGTGTATAACGTGAAATAATAAAAAATATCATAATACAAAAACGGTACAGTACATAGGGATAAAACTCTACGTGAATATAATCAAAAATATCATAATACAAAAACGGTACAGTACATAGGGATAAAACTCTAATTTTATTACTGTAAAACTTTAAATCATTACATGAATAGTATAAATAATACTAAGTAAACTAAACCAATTTAATTATTTACATCGACCAACTAACTCAAATAAGTTAACATTTCGCAGAGTTTGCCTCAATTTTTCTAAAAGGAATTGGGTACAAATTAAACAAGCTGGCCTAATATTAACACATCTAACAGCTGAGAAATGGTTCAACGAAGGGTTGTAATGTTTGCACCAACCATGGGTGCCAACCGAAGGTTTTCCTAACGTTAAATTTCCCTTCATTTTACCAAGGTTTGGGAATTATTTTTACGTATTATTAATAGGAAGTACTGTAGTAATAAATAATAGTGTTGAACGTTTGTTAGAAACGGCTACGGGTGACGTCATAGATGGTTTTGTAGGGCTGCCAACTATCCGCACTAAAATTACCAGGCTATTTCCGACGGCAGGTTCCGACTTGGTAACAGGTTGGCCGCGTCTAGCAATCATAATGGTTGAAGTCTATAAACTTTGTGTCTTATTCGAAGAACTGCCCTCAGCTTAACTAGATTCTTCAAAACAAAAGATAAAAACAATTCTTTATAGGATTAGTAGATTGCTACATGTTTTTTGCTCGTTTTAAAGAGCTGTTAGAAAAATTTAAGTTGAAAGATATTAATCTTTAATATACTATGAATGTACCCCGAGTCCCATTAAATGTAAATGTTAACTTTATTTTTTTACATATCTCTGGAACAACATGGAAGATTTATTTTATTTTAAATATTTGTTTATTCTAAATGTCGGTAGAGATAATTGTACATTTGAAATAAATTTAACTTTACTTATAAATTTTAAAAATACAAAAAAAATCAACAAAAACTAAAATTTTTATTTTTTTTTTAATTTAATGTACAGATATTGTTGTGAAACACTCTAAGGAGCTGGATATGAGTACTGTTGTACTGAGTCTAACTGTTTCTGGGTTGTGTGTCTACAAACGTTGAAAGACTAAAATTAAGGGAAATTGAAAAAACAATTAATATAACTCCGGACCTCCTATAGTTCGATCTATTGGGCTTTTGAGGAATTTTTAAGTTGAAAATTAAGTCAAATTGTAGGTCTATTTAACTGGAATACAAAAACTGCAACTGAATCCAAAACAAAATGGCGGGTTAAAATCTTCCAAAATCCATCTGAAATGAGGTTACAGATGTTACATAATTGTTTTTTTGACATGGATATGTCATAGCTCTTGAGAGGGGGGTGTTGGTAATTCGTAATATGAAAATTTGAAACAGATTTGCATAGAAACTACTGGAGCGGTTGTATTGAATTTTTAATATATAAGAATAAGAATAGCTGTTAGAAGAACTGAAACCAGTCCCTTTACACATATCCATGATCTAACCTATTTCCCACAGGGAGGTAAATACAAAGAATTTTTCAGTGACTTTGTACCATTTTAGTTTGAGTAAAAGCTTAAAAACACGAAAAATAAATAATTTTGGCCGATTTAGGGTGCCCTTTTTAAAATCATCAATTCCGTAACCCTAATAAGGTCTTGTTTAAAATATTTTTACGGAACAAAAATGCACAACTTAAACAAATCATTTATAGTTTACAGGCAGGTTGGTTTTATTTATAAAAGCTTAATTGGTTGAAATATTTTGTATGGGTTTTGTTGAAAATAAATTATTTTTCTAATCCATCATCTTTAATTTATTTTTTGAATAATTTTTTATGATTTTTGTATTATTTTTGAAAGAGACGTATTATGAATCAAGATACTGTGTAGCACACAGTATCCTTTTGTGAAATCAGAATAAACCCAGATGGGTTTCCTAGAGTTTGGAGTCGTGACCCTCTGTACTAATTCATAAACGCTTACCACTTGGCAAACATCCAACCAACCTTGGTAACGTATTTAAACGAGTTTAAAAAAATAATAGCTGTCATTTACTAATTTCAAAATTACTGTTAATTCCAGTAATAGAGGGCAGGTAATACAATTTACTTTATATTAAAATATCACAATATATTCTTAACACAATTAATTTATTTAGAATTTATATTAAAATCATAACTTGTCAATAAAATTATTGAAGATAAGCTAAATGTTGAAAAAAACTATATATGAGAAATTATATCAGCTATAACTAATGGTTTTCGAAAATTTCTATGAAAATAATAAAATAATAAAAAAGAACAAAAATATAAGATTATTTATTTTTTCAGTATCCTTCTTTTTTCATTACAACAAACACTAACTCACCTCTTAAAATAACTAATAATCTATTAAGCAAAGAACAACGACAATGACGAAGTAATTTAACGAGTTAAAGATTTAAGAAGTTCTGATTTGTACTTCAATTTAAGGTTTTCTTGGAAAGCGCGTCTTGTAATTTTTAACAGCTTCTTAAATAAAACGTGAACTCGAAGAGAAAATTACCTTCAAACAGCCGGAACGTCTTTCTTCTGTTTTGAAAAGAGAAAATAGTCTTTAAGACAGACATTTTACTTTAAAGGAGACATTTTTAAACTCATATCAAGTTAGGGTATATATGTGGATTCCTTTTTAAAAATAGTTTTGATTTAAATTCACAAACAAATTAATTTTGTATTCATTAATTTATTATGAAATTTTTCGTCAGCTATACACTATTGTGTTTTTGAATCAGTATTTCTATTTCAATAAATAAAATATTTCAACATAAAATTCTGCAAAATAAAGGAGGGACTTTTAAAAATATAAAACTAAACCATACGCTGTAATGTAAGTTGCCTTTATATCTGCAATAGCTTATTTAAAAAATAGTTCAATTAAGATTTAAAAGTATCTACGAAACAGCACAATTACTAATGCAATAAAACAAAGTAATACTAAGATAATTGAATATTTAAAAGTTCAACCACGTACTGAGACCAA
Organism: Nephotettix cincticeps; assembly: GCA_023375725.1. Lineage (NCBI taxonomy): Eukaryota > Metazoa > Arthropoda > Insecta > Hemiptera > Cicadellidae > Nephotettix > Nephotettix cincticeps. Next base: position 150,696,411 of record CM041786.1, read on the forward strand.
CTGTCTCTCATAGATGGGATATCAATTAACGAGCCTAAAAATAGAAATTCTGATCTTCGCTAGTAAAAAAGCTATCATAATATCATCAAAATCATTGCACGTCTTTCGATAATACACTCTCTGAAACATTGGGTCCCTGTCTCAAGAATGTTTAATTGTTTATACAAATTTAACACTCACAACCAATTAGGGAAGAGTGAAATTTCCTTTATAACATACCACCATAATGTTCTCGGGCCGTAAAGTGAAAGATAATATTGTTCTACGTCAGACGTCTTCATTATTGTAACACGATACCCTAGTATTCAGATATGCGACGTACCATCTTCGCGGCGCTATCCCATTCCAATGTTTACTTAAGATAATTGGGTTTATTCAGTCTGGTGTGTCTCCCTCTGAATTTTCGTTATCTGTTCCTATATACCCAGGGATATTTAAAACTAACATAACTTACCAATTTATTCTCTCCATAAATATACAATTGAATCACAAAGTGTGATTGTCGGTGTGATGTGTTCTCTTGTGTGAATTAACGTCCGCACTATTGAATACCACGTTAATCCGTTCAGATCATTCTCATAAATAGACCAGTTCGTAATTCAGAGGCAGTAGTTTGGACTTCACGTTAAACTGTAGGTCCCTTAGGTATGCAATTGACTGTTGGGCTATTAATTATCAGTTTTGTCTAAGGAACATGTCAGCCTTAGTCACAAGACTAGAAAATCGCGCCACAATCATCTTACACTTGTATATCATTCATACTTGGCTCAAAATACCTACCTGGGTATGTCGCCATTTCACTACGGTGATTAATTCACTTTCGCTGCAAGTAAGTGGGTGAAGGTAAAATACCTAGGTATTGTAGATTGTATGTTGTGTGATACCCTATTAAATCTCTGCTATCTTCTTGGGACGGAAGTTCTAATTGGATTCACCGTGCAATATTTTTATTAATGTTGTGTACTTGTATTTTCACCACAGAAAATATCTATTGCAGATCATTTATTTATTTTTTAATTAAAATAAACCTCACCTGTTCATCTCTATAGGACTTGGGCTTATTGGGTGAATTAAATACGGCGAAGTTCCTTAATGACGTATCCACATAAGCTAGCCAGAGTTAACCAATTATGATCTGACAGGAGTCACCGACCGCTGGTTTCGATCCAGCAACCTTTGACCTACTGGGCCGGAGCGTTACAATTGAACTACCTAATTATGTACAGGTAAATAATTACGTTTCGGGAAATTTTTACAATATTAAATAACCAATAACACCATACAATAACACAGGAAAACTGATCTCGATTTTTATCTGTACTTTTTACAATAAACGTATTCATGGATAAGGCATCGACTCACAATTAAGAAAATATAATGAATAAAGGGTTTGTATAGTGAGTGTAATGAACTTTATGATATGTAGTACTTAAACTGAAAATATGCTTTGATTAATTTGTCAGATCCTTAACTAACTAAATTAGTCATTTTTGATATACGGAGCAGAAAAATCGATAACAATTAAAAAAGAAAAGATAAGGCTCATAGTTTTTGAAAATAAAATTTTAAGAAACATTTTTGGAGCAGTTGTGAAAATGAAGTATGTAGCATGGAACATAATGAAGAGTTATAGAATCTATGAACAAATTATGATATCACGTCCCAGGTGTCAGGTTTTCTTACGTTTTACAGAACATATGATTTATTTAAGTTGTCAAACAGATAAAAGTAACCGCAAGTCAAATTTAAATCAAAACAATTTATTTACATTGATCATTGATTTTAAACCAATTTTAAAATGTACCTCATTAAAATTCAAACACATTTTTAAAGAATTTATTTGATAGTTTTTACTTATTTAAAATCAGGTAAATATTTTGAATACCCATCTCGTACAAATGGCCAAATGTTAGTTAATATTATAAATTTATAATGAAAATTGTGTTAGTTAAGTGTGAAACATTGAAGTCACAAATCCGTGACGTCATGTCGCAAAGAGCTGTGTTAGTCTGCTAAACTATTCCCTCTCCTGCAGTTCTCTCCGTTAACAACCTTCCTGTTTAGAAATGACCGTTTCCTGTCTCCTATCTCCTAGAGACATCTCTTTCCTTGGAGGTAATTTTCGTCCAACTTTACTCTTTATTCAAGACGCTCTTAGTATTAAAAAGTACCTCTTTCAAAGAGTGAATAGAGAGGTAAAATATTTAACACTTCCATACTTTATTATTCATTTTCGAAATTATGATTGTTTCAATGTATGAGGCTTGCAGTTTTTCTTTACTTTATTTATTTAAAATGGTGTAACTTTGTTTATTTAACCTAGTTTTAACATATTAATTAACATATGTTGAACATATTTTAAATTACATTTTTACTTTCTACACCTACACATAAAATAGAGAGAAAGCATTTTTATCGTCAAAATAATTTTATTTGAGGTAAGAGTGAAAAATGGCCTATTGATTTTTAGGCTTTCCCATTTTTTGGACTGAAGTACATTTGTGAGCTCCGGGACCACACTGGTTGAACGATTTTTTTAGAACTTTTTAGAACTATTTTTTCAACAGTATTTAACCCTAAGAACCCTTGGTAATGAAAAAATTACCAAATCACAAAAACAGTTCAAACAATTTTAGTTAAAATGTAATGGTTTGTAATGCTTAGGGTCCCAAATAATCGTAATTTGACATTATCCGAATGTATGTAAAAGTAACAGTTCAAAATTATTGATTTTTAATGTTTCAAAAAATTTAATTTATCATGAAATTTTTGCATTTGAAACAAAATTTATCCATCCTAGAATTAATGGTCTTTATTGTACGAAGATATATTGACATATTTTTATTTATTATTAAAAACTTTTACTATCCTTTATAAAACACTTTTCTAGCTTTAAATGTTTTAAGTTATGTCGAAAGTTGTTATTTTGTTTTACTATTTGAACAGACTTATTATTAGTCAAAAACTAAACCTATATGTAATACTTTGGTCCGTGAAGCAATATAAAGGACTAGCATTACCCGTCATATGTTGCTGCGATGAACAAAATAAATTAATTAGGTTTAGATTCACTGACAAAATTATGTATAAGAAATGAGTGCATTCACGTAGACTTGAAACAATAAAACATTCATGAAATATTGAGACGGACTATATATTCTTTAACAGAGTACCTTTGATCATTTCAAACCCCGGTAAAAACATGTGTGAAATCAAATATTCGTTAATAAAATTCAAAAGGTTGATATTGTGTGTTAAACACGATCAACAAACATTGTAATTATTTTTTATTCGTCCAACATTTAACTATGTGACTTATAATCATAATATACAATTCCCCATTACTGTAATATAAACGTAGTGAATAAAACCTTTCATTTTGTACAGTACATAATAAATTATAGTTTTACATTAATGAATGATTCAGACAGAATACGACAGTAAAGAATATTGCTAATGGTTTATATTTGAACAAATTACAGTTAAAAATACTTTCAAAATATTTTATCGCAGCTGTTAATTTCGTAAACACTAAATTTATAAAAAATGACACTCTTATACCCTCTGGGGCGTATCCCTTTGGGCGATTTTTATCAAATTGTCAATCTAAACCATTCCCAAAACCCTCTGAATACACGCGAAAAATTTCATCACAATCAGTCCAGCAGTTTAGAACGAGTTCAATTACAAACACACGCAAAGAAGATTGATATATATTAAGATAGGTAGGATAAAGCATTGAGGTAAACGGTAGAAAACTTTATTAATAATCGGATTTACTCAGACAGAGCACTCCGTTTTCGGTTGTTCTTGATATCCTTGAAGTTTATCAAAACTTTTCATCTTCACAATCTAGAGTAAGAGGTGAAATGCACGCCCTTAACTTTCTGTGAAAGAAGGATAACTTTTCTGCAAAGGGAAATATCTAACGTAACAAATTAAGTCAAGTTATTTATTTTAATGTAGCAGGATGCCTCTTTAACATTGTACAGGTTGCATGCCTCTGTGTTATAACGTAAGATACTACTAAGAAGAAATAGTAACCTGTAACTGTAGACAGGTAACAAAAGAAAAGTGAAATTATAAGATAAATTATATGATAGAGTTTTTATTAAAACTAATAATTTTATTAAATTAGAAAATTTGTTATATTAATATAGTGTAGTAGTTTATGCAATTATTGTATTATGAATGTTTTAAAGCCACGAGTGAGAAGAGTGGCTTTAAGGCATAATACAATCGTTGTATACACTATTGTATCTATTACCAACAGTATTCAATAAAAACAGGAGTTATATATTTTATTTATCACCGACCATTGCTATATACAAGGTACCAAAATAATTCATTCTTGGAGCAATCAACTAATGTGCGAATCACGTTGTTCTTATTCTGTGATTTGTTCAAAACTCATATCTGAGGTTAGCCACTAAAACTCACTATCTTTATGGATAAATCAGATGATTTTGCATATCATTATATCCATAATGACATTATGTTCGTCAAATGGTGAGCTCTGATTGGTCTAGACTTTGTATCGTTATGAACTCATAATACAACGGTTTACAATTTCCGTTTAATAATGAGCCTCTTAATGATGTTACTTTCAGTATCTTTATTGGTACTATTTGCAATGATCGTAGATAAAAATGTGTTATATGTTTAGATAAAATGTTAGTATAATATATTGTCGGATAGCTTTAAAATCAATTAGTAATGTAAATTCACCAATATTAATTTTATATTTACAGTTGATGGTTATTTATTTCCCAAATTACTTTTATATATTACATTTGTAAACTTATGTTGCCATTGCTCAAAACTGGGGATTTTTGGAGTTAATTATTTTAATTTTATAGTGCGTGATTCAATTTAAAGTAAACTATATTATTCTCAAAAAGGTATAGAATAGGCTAGTGAAAATAGGTTTACAACTGTGAGAGCATCAAAAAATTGCATAATTACAAACAATGCACAGACAAAACTGTCATTTCATTTATGAAGATGTATTATTTCATTTTCAGTAACGTAAGTGCAATTTTGGTTCTTGCTAAAATGTCTTTTCAGCTTAGATAACTTTTTTTGTAATGAATAAATAAAAAAATTTAAACCACCTAAAAGTAAAGGAATTAAGCTTAAAAAGATATATAAAAGGGAATAAGGGTTAAGGTTAAAGCTACTTTAAAGTTAAAATATTTTCCAGATAATTACTTTGTAATATATGAGTATTTACAACGGAAACCTAATGCAAGAATATAATATATATTTTATGTTTTATGCAATAATCGTTTTCCACCGTCAGAATATTAAAGTTCTCGCTTAAAATATTATTTACGACATCGCTCTTAATGTAATAACCTGTTTATAATTTAAAACGTCACTCTGAAAAACACTTGAAAGCACTTTCAAATCCCCGACGTTTTATTATTTAGTGACTTTTAAGTTCTTTGGCAAATTTCTGGTTTCATATCTCTGCTTGTTTGTTCAAGAACTCATTATTACACATTTATGAAGAATATTATGTACTTGTAATAAATGAATCGCATTTTGTAGTTTTTTATTTAAATAATTTAAGTAAATACCAACTTAGTAGAGGGTTCAAGAGGACAGTGTTAATTAAATAAATACATGTACATTTTTTAAGAACCGTAAAAGATTATTTATGTATTTTTTACATCCTATTTAGTCATTTTCTATTGTTGGATCAAATCAACTATGAATCAACACATGAGTTTTAAATCTACCTTTGTGTAAAATTTCAAACCGGTCGGTTCAGTATTTTTCACGTTTACTTTCCACAACAAACCCACAAACATACAGAAACCACTTCTTCTTTATAAAATTATAGATAAATTATTATAGCACAACGTAATAATAATAATAGAAAAAATATATTTTCGTTAAAAAAGTTTCACCTTTGCTCTGATAAAGACTTCATTAAATATTTTTTACTCATCGTTTTATAATTTATAATGAAGGAGGAATTTCCAAGTCAACTATTGAGTCTTGTCGGGACTCAAAGTGATAATTTAATTAAAACTCAATCATGCGTATCTAAGGCTTAATCAGAGCTGACGTCTTTATTAAAAGTCAAGAACTGATTTAGTCAAAAGGTAGAGGACAACTTCTGTGATACCTACTGCATAATTGTTTAGAACAATGCAGTTCCTACAGTGCTACCAACTGCATAACTTTGTAAAATAACTCAGATTCTACAGTGGTGCCAACTGCATTATTGCGTTAAAAAATCAGTTTCTTCAGTGCTACGATCAAATGCATAATTGGACGAAAACATATTTTACCAAGCTACCGGCCATATAACTACGTAAAATAATTTAGTTCCTACAGTGCAACCAACAGCATGGTTATATAACAAAATTAAGTTATTGCAGTTCTACCAACCATATAACTATGTAAAACAATTCAGTTCCTAGAGGCCTACCAATTACGTAAAACAAGTTCTAACAGTGCTGCTAAGTAAATAATTACGTAAAATAATGTAGTTCCTACAGTGCTACCAACGACATAACTACATAAAACATTTAATGTCATTCACTTCAATGTCACTATTTATTTTTTACACACTGATGGTTTCAACTTTGATATCAGTATTATAATACTATATGAATAATTAATAAAAACTAGAATTATTAGAAAGATAAAAATGTATTTTATATTTTTTTAAGTTTTAAAATTCTTTAATTTATCATACCGGATTTTGACCGAAGAATTAAAAAAATACCTAACTTCTATTGATTTTCTGATATATTTTCCCTAAAATTTGTTTAAACTATCTGAAATCCTTAATTAAGTCAATTAGGTAACCCTTCATCTTGTTTTTTATTAGTCGCCATCAATGATAACAATTTCTATACTACCAATACAAGTTGGAGGTAGCTAAGGAATTTCAAAATATGTAACAAGTTAATATGTAATGTGTTATGGTCTGAGTGAATTCAATATTCAAACGGTTCAAACATTAAATGATATTTAATCATCGACTACGAAACGCAGCTGTTGAAATTCAAGTATTTTTATGTTTTCATTCTTTGGAAATGTTATCATTGAAATTTAGGACGTTCACAGGGCGTAGCCCGAGAGGATTTTAAGGAAATGAATATACCTAAGAGTTACATGAGTTTTAAATCTGCCTTTGTGTAAAATTTCAAACCGGTCGGTTCAGTATTTTTCGCGTTTACTTTCCACAACAAACCCACAAACATACAGAAACCACTTTTTATTTATAATATTATAGATAAATTATTATATCTCAACGTAATAATAATAATAGAAAACATATATTTTCGTTAAAAAGTTTCACCTTTGCACTGATAAAGACTTCATTAAATATTTTTTACTCGGTCGTTTTATAATTTATAATGAAGGAGGAATTTCCAAGTCAACTATTGAGTCTTGTCGGGACTCAAAGTGATAATTTAATTAAAACTCAATCATGCGTATCTAAGGCTTAATCAGAGCTGACGTCTTTATTAAAAGTCAAGAACTGATTTAGTCAAAAGGTAGAGGACAACTTCTGTGATACCTACTGCATAATTGTTTAGAACAATGCAGTTCCTACAGTGCTACCAACTACATAACTTTGTAAAATAACTCAGATTCTACAGTGGTGCCAACTGCATTATTGCGTTTAAAAAATCAATTTCTTCAGTGCTACGATCAAATGCATAATTGGACAAAAACATATTTTACCAAGCTACCGACCATCAACCAAGTAAAATAATTCAGCTCCTACAGTGCAACCAACAGCATGGTTACATAACAAAATTAAGTTATTGCAGTTCTACCAACCATATAACTACGTAACACAATGCAGTTCCTACAGGGCTACCAATTACGTAAAACAATTTAGTTCTAACAGTGCTGCTAACTAAATAATTACGTAAAATAATGTAGTTCCTACAGTGCTACCAACGACATAACTACATCAAATATTAAAACATTTACTTCAATGTATTTAATATCACTATTTATTTTTTTACACACTGATAGTTTCAACTTTGATATCAGTATTATCATACTATTATGGGTCTGAATAATTATTAATAAAAACTAGAATTATTAGAAAGATAAAAATGTATTTTTTTTAAGTTTTAAAATTCTTCAATTTATCATACCGGATTTTGACCAAAGGGATTTCAAAAAATACCTAACTTCTATTGATTTTCTGATATATTTTCCCTAAAATTTATTCAAACTATCTGAAATCCTTAATTAAGTCAATTAGGTAACCCTTCATCTTGTTTTTTATTAGTCGCCATCAATGATAACAATTTCTATACTACCAATACAAGTTGGAGGTAGCTAAGGAATTTCAAAATATGTAACAAGTTAATATGTAATGTGTTATGGTCTGAGTGAATTCAATATTCAAACGGTTCAAACATTAAATGATATTTAATCATCGACTACGAAAAAAACACTTAAAAACAACCTCGTCGGAAATAAACTGAGTTGGAGAGCGGGTTCTGAAGAAGATGTCAGCTGAGTAAACTTAATTATCAAAACCAAACAAGGGGTTAACTCAGTAATGCCAACTGTCTGTGGAAACGTAACATAATATATCCCCGCGAAACGTTCTTAGCTTTAAACTTTCCTTGATGGGTAAGCAAACTCCTCTATGTATTTAAATTACTAAACTGTTTTTAGTAAAAGGTCTCAAGTTTTAGAGTAATTTTATGATTGATTACAATATCTTACTTAATCTATTTTAAATTTAAATCAATTTTAAAATATGTGTACTTTGTCGCAAGGAATTTGAAATGTAAATATATTTAGAATAAATATTTTTGTCACAATAAATAAAGGATGATTAATCTTGTACTACTTATAATATTTCTAAGTTTTGACATGGATATGTTTTAGCTCTGGGGGGTGTTGGCAATTTGCGCCACCAAAATTTGAAACAGTGACGTCATTTGGTTAGTCACGTCATATGGTTAGTGACATCTTAGTTTGGTTATAAGAACAGCTGTTCATTATCTAACCTATTTCCAGTGAAGTAAATACAATATTTCAATGTATTGCAATAAAATTCTAAATTAAAAAAGAAACTTTTTATGTAAACCATAATTTTAGGTATAACAATTTTTAGGATGTATTTTTTCCTGACTCAAAAAAGATACTATTATTTGTAAATAGAATACTTTTATTTCGTTACAGAGTATTTTCACTATAACTTGCTACTATACTCAACGGTTCAATGAGATGTTTAAGTGATTATCAAGTCAACTATGAGATCTAATTAAGCCTACAAATTCCAGGCACTTGAACATTTCAAAGCCAAATCGGGATTGCTCATTGTTGAGAATAAAACCCGATTACTTCCACATAACGTCCAACGCTTCACTCATAAACGAACTCTAACATCAACTGGATCACAATACATGTTAGACAAAAGGTTGGGGTATAAAGCTTCTCTAGCGACAAAACAGCGAACTCATTAAAATAGTTCCAGAATTAGCTCTCAGATGGCAGAACAGCAGACAACGACTACAACAAAAATTTCAGTAAATCGTCGATAGATGCCACTACTGTACTTACAACTTTGTAAAAAGCTAATGACGATATATATCGACCAAAACATCTAAAAAGGTTAAAATCAAATCTCAAGAGTTCAAATCAAAACTCTAATTATATGTAAAATACGGTGTGTAAAATATGCCTTGCCTAAAAGTATCGTAATCCTCTCTGCAGTGATTGTAATGGCACTATCCACAAAATATCACGATCCTCTCTACAGTGATCGCAATGGCACTATCCACAAAATATCACGATCCTCTCTACAGTGATCGCAATGGCACTATCCACAAAATATCACGATCCTCTCTACAGTGATCGCAATGGCACTATCCACAAAATATCACGATCCTCTCTACAGTGATCGCAATGGCACTATCCACAAAATATCACGATCCTCTCTACAGTGATCGCAATGGCATTGTCCACAAAATATCACGATCCTCTCTACAGTGATCGCAATGGCATTGTCCACAAAATATCACGATCCTCTCTACAGTGATCGAAATGGCAATATTCACAAAATATCACGATCCTCTCTACAGTGATCGCAATGGCACTATCCACAAAATATCACGATCCTCTCTACAGTGATCGCAATGGCAATATCCACAAAATATCACGATCCTCTCTACAGTGATCGCAATGGTAATATCCACAAAATATCACGATCCTCTCTACAGTGATCGCAATGGCATTGTCCACAAAATATCACGATCCTCTCTACAGTGATCGAAATGGCAATATTCACAAAATATCACGATCCTCTCTACAGTGATCGAAATGGCAATATCCACAAAATATCACGATCCTCTCTACAGTGATTGAAATGGCAATATCCACAAAATATCGTGATCCTCTCTGCAGTGATTGTAATTTAGCCGATGCACAAAATATCGCGATCAACTCCACAGTGATTGCAATATCACCGTGCCATCAAATATCGTTGCCCTCTCCGCAGTGATTGCCATGTCGCCGTTCCACAAGTATCGTGAATCTCTCTGTAGCAAGGTATTGACTGCCAAATCGTTATCTTCTTCACAGTGATTCTCATGTCGCTGTGAAGTCTACCGCAGTTGGCCCACGATCAAAGACTAGAGTACAAACTCAAACACGTCATCACGTCAACTCCACAACTCCTCGCTGAACTCTCACACTTCATTTGAAAACTTGCGGTAACGTTAGTATTTTATATAATTATAATATGATAGTCTACTTTCCAAATATATAGATATGTTTAACTCATAACAAAATATTAGCACTCAAAGTTTGACTTGTCATTATCACCATAATAAAATTGCTTTAAACCCAAATAAAGACCTTGTTAGTAAAGCGTAAAAAGTTATTTAAATTATTTCAAAACATAAATTATTTTATTACGATTCAACATAGAATTTACCAAACATAAAAACAATTATTCATTATCTTTTTTGTACGTATAAGTTATTAATAGTAGCTAGTTATTAAATCAATACTTTATCTTAGGCATATAACTATGAGTGTTGTACTGTATTATTATTTTTTATCGTAGTCTTCTTCAAAAACCTAAAATGTCTGCACTTATTTGGAGTAGAATATAGTTACTATGAACTAGAAACTAGAAATAATATACGATTTTCAGAATTTAATTAACTTTTTTATCATAATGCTGATACATAATACAATTTACTGAAATGGCAACCTACCCAGGTAGGTAATTCAGAGGCAAAGTTGTGGTTTTTAACCCACGTTAAAGTGTATATCTCTTAGATGCCTTCGACTGTTGGTCTATTAATTAACAGTCCTGTCTAAGGAACATGTCAGCCTTAGTCAGTAACAAGACTACAATATCACGCCAAAATCATCTTACTTTACACTCATTTCTCATTCGTTGTATAACAAAAACCGGTGAAACATTAAATTATATGCTTCCAAAAACAAAATGGACTTCATACAAACTAATTGATTCAATAATCTATAAAATAAAATTACAGTTTTGTCGGTAAGCCTAACACAAGACGCCAAAATGGTCATTATATAAATTAATTTATATCTTCGTGCCTTTTTGTAAGTCTCAGAAACAAGATGTTTTTCTAACGCTTCTCCACGCAAACGAGAAAACCCACTAGGATGAAAGTTTCTTTTGGTGGTCTATATCTTTTGGGAAAGGTTTTGTTTACTTTAAACTGACCCACGTACTATAAAAATAAAATAATGATCTCTTAAATATATCGTAATTAAAAAACAAAATTCTGCTGTAAAATTAAAATCAATACAACAACGATACACTATCTGAATAGAATTGATAGACCATATGTTTTAAGACAGGTTAGTAATCATGTTCATATAAGTATAATTTAAGAACTTTTTCGACTGCTTGAAAACAGCTGTTTTAGAGAAGATCAATGTTGATGATACGTTTGATGAATCGAGATCAGCACTAACATAACCTAAACAACCAATCAGGAATCAAGAAAGAACTGCTACAACGGAAGAAACATAACAGCTGATTAATCTAAAGCGACAAAAATGGTCGACAACTATTGTTAGTAAACCAGGTAATAATTTATGTTTTACGAGTTTGTTTGATTTTATTTGCAGGTCATCAAACATCCCAAAATTGGCTTTTAAATATAAACTCACACATTTAACAACCTCGGCACGCCTCGGCTGTAAAACTTGTGCTCGTATCAAAAACGTCTACTAATTTTTTGTTGCTCTGCTATATAATACTGTTGCTATTAAGATTTCCGTTTTATTTGATTACTAAACATACGTACTGCACTTCTTAACTTGGTCGCTGACACGTGTATGACTTACTCCAATAATCGTATCGATAAAAAATATAATCAATCGCATATTTAGTTACTTGAGGGTTATCCAAGACTTTATTTTACCTTAAATTTACAAAGTGGGAAGAATTAACTCCTAAATATAAATCAAAAGACTTTTACCATAACTCTTCTTTTACGTATTTCCTGTTTCAACAAATATTTTTCCTAGGCGTAAAAAATTATTATTTTGAGTAGGCCCCTATTTATTATGTTTCTTTTAATTGCAGTTCATTGTTAAAACAATTAATGAAATCTAAAACAATAACCTTCGAAGAGTTATTATGATTTTAGACTATAAAGCTAGTAAATTTAATTTCCATCAGGTTTATTCAACCCTCCGAGTGGTGGGGAATTTGAGCTTACATTGTATTTTTAAATTTTACTTTTCATTACGCAGCCCTTCTTTAAAAAATCAGTATTTACAAAAAAATCACAATGTTTCCCCACTAAATAACTGCAATCCTTATTAAACCTACACATGCCGTAAGCTTCCACCCAACTCGAAATAAAAACTTAAAATACTGTTGTTCTCAAATTGGTAATACAGCTAATGTGTTCTTAACAAGGGTTCTTACGGACATTTTTATGCACTTAGGCGTATGACTGGGTACATTGAAAATAACAAATAAAATGCAAACCTAAAAGATTTGGTTAGACGTACAGGATAAAGTAAATAAATAAGTACTTTTTCATCAACTGCTATAAAGTATTTTTAAAAGGTTCATCTATAATAATAAAACGTAACATATCAGTGTGTATAAAATCGTTCTATTCTCATTTACATCTTACTTAATTAATGCTAATTAACATAACAGTTTACTTACGTTTCGAGTTGAGTAGCACAGCACAAGCACAACACTCGCGTCACACACGCACTCTGTTGACGCACGAACGTACTATCACTGCGTCTGACTGACGACCGCAGCGTGCGAGTGAGCGGCTGAGACTGCAGTACTCGCGGTCTCCGACAGATCGCGCAGGCGCGCCACCATCAGCTGAGGGGTGCAGCACGATGATTATCGTATCTTACCATGATTCAACTTGAAATTCTAAATAAATAAGACACTATTGTTACTTTCGATTCAAAATGAGTTTCGTGTACTCGATAAGTTATTAAATAATAGATTGTTTGTTTGAAATTCATGATAGCGATGGATATAATTATTTATTTTACAATTAATTGGACTTTTCCTATCGCTCTTGTGTTTTAAACTACACAACGTTTCTGGAGGTAGAGAAACTTATCTTTTTCAAGTGATTACCTAATAATTTACATCAAAAAATTTTAGTGTTTTATGTTGCGCATGATAGGTAAGTATAGTATTATTGACTAGAAGATATAATTAATATCTGTAACTAGAAAATTTCAATATTCTAATGTAAACTATTTGGTAATCACTTGAAAACGGCAGGAGTTTCTCCACCTCCAGAAACGTTGTCTAGTGTAAAACACAAGAGCGATAGGAAAAGTCAAATAATTGTAAAATAGATAAAAAATAGACATACACGAATTTAGACACTATTTAAACAATTTTTTTATATAATACTCTTTTAGAAAATTCCCCAAAGGATAGAATTAGATTAGACTATTGAAATGGCGACCTTACTACAAGGTAGGTATTTTAAGCCAAGTATGAATGAGGATTGAGTGTAAAATGCTATTACTGAGGTCTCATAGCGAGACCTAAGCCCCAAGTTGATGTGTTTATCATGACAGCTAACCTGTATACTCCGTTCCCCTGTTAATCATATAGAGAATATGCGAAATTCCTTTATTTATGGACAAATGTTTATAAAACTTGGTATATGGTTGAAATAAAATTTGTTTATTGTAAAAATACCTACTTTAAATTTTCCTTACGACAGCAAACCTACATATTCTTTCCCATGTTAATCTTACAGATATTATTAGGCAAACTCTTTTATATACTGAGAAATATTTCATTACGTACACGTAGATTAAGTTTAAAAATTGTGGGGGTGTTTATTTCCTCACCCACAAAGGTAAAGCAGAATATAGTGATTGGTTTTCACTGTAGATGTGACCATAATCTACATTATTATTTTGAATTTAAATGGGTTGAGCGTTAAGGGTAAAATGAATACCCTCATAACTGGTACTGTGTTTACTCCACAATATGACTATTTTTCATAATTGCTTGACATTGATTAATAATTCAAAATACTTATAAATTTATAAACTACTATGTATAACCTCTATGCAATTCTTGCCCAGATTGTATAGTCTTAGCGCATATTATACTATCATGCAAATACATTCTGAAACGTCCGTATATATTTATGAACTAATTTTTCTTTTAAATAAATCAAAACTTGTTTGGAGTTACTCGTGTATATGTTATTTTCAATAGTAGGCCTATCAACTATAGCCACTACTTTATGGAAATATATTTAACGATTATTTGCAAATCTGTTCTTGGACACAGGTAAAAACAATACTAAATTTCCAAAACGCAAAAAAAATTTTTGCGTGTAAAATTAAAGGTAAAATGCTTATCCAGAGAATCACATTAATTTTTCTTATTTTTATTCCAAGAAAATATAATTACCTTGCAATTATATCCGATGATTACGAACTTATAACCATTTGTGTGGTAAAAAAATATGGAAATTTAAATTCCTTACTTATAACTGTAATTTTACACTCAGCCATATTTTTACTACTATTGGGTAACCAGTAATGACGTCACAAAATTAAAATTGATCTTAGGGGCTATAATTAAATAGTTCGTTAGTAAAGTCGACTAAACTGTTTAAAGGGCACCATTTATATCATCATATTCCAATAATCTAACTAAATTAAATGGCATACAGATAGGGAGACGATGGGAGGGGTGCGAGGGTTGGTGCATGTGGGGGCTGTAAATTATTGTTGATTGTTGAAATTTTCAAGCCCACACACCCCGCGAAGCCGTGTCATTCGAATCGATTCGCAGAACATTTGAGGTTTTGGGGTTGGTAAACCTGAAACGGCCTAGTGGAGTGGTAGCCCTGAATCCAACAATCCTCTTGTTTATAACTGACCCTAATGGGAGTACCAAACGCACGTTGCATATTGGCTTGAACGTAACAAGCCACAGTATGCAACTAAATTTAATTTAACTTCTAATTGACTGAACAAATCATTTGAACTTATAATAAATTAATAATTTATATACTTTGAGTATTGCAATGGAAATATAAAGAACCTGTACATTTAATTATTTTGAAATATTTATTATTATATTTAAACATTATTAATTACTTTAATAATTTTTAAAAATTATGTCTACTTTATTTTAGAAAAATACACCCTTATTTATTCCAAGAAAATATAATTACCTTGCAATTATATCCGATGATTACGAACTTATAACCATTTGTGTGGTAAAAAAATTAAAATTTGGAAATTTAAATTCCTTACTCATCACTGTAATTTTATACTCAACCATATTTTTACTACTATTGGCTAACCAGTAATGACGTCACAGAATTAAAATTGATCTTAGGGGCTATAATTAAATAGTTCGTTAGTAAAGTCGACTAAACTGTTTAAAGGGCACCATTTATATCATCATATTCCAATAATCTAACTAAATTAAATGGCATACAGATAGGGAGACGATGGGAGGGGTGCGAGGGTTGGTGCATGTGGGGGCTGTAAATTATTGTTGATTGTTGAAATTTTCAAGCCCACACACCCCGCGAAGCCGTGTCATTCGAATCGATTCGCAGAACATTTGAGGTTTTGGGGTTGGTAAACCTGAAACGGCCTAGTGGAGTGGTAGCCCTGAATCCAACAATCCTCTTGTTTATAACTGACCCTAATGGGAGTACCAAACGCACGTTGCATATTGGCTTGAACGTAACAAGCTACAGTATGCAACTAAATTTAATTTAACTTCTAATTGACTGAACAAATCAGTTAAACTTATAATAAATTAATAATTTATATACTTTGAGTATTGCAATGGAAATATAAAGGACCTGTACATTTAATTATTTTAAAATATTTATTATTATATTTAAACATTATGCATTACTTTAATATTTTTTTATAAATTATGTCTACTTTATTTTAGAAAAATACACCCTTATTTAATGCAACAATCCATTTTTATATCTAACTTGCACTCAAAATAATTAAAAGCTATCTTTCCTGAATAAAATCTTTATCAATTAATTATGGAAAATCTCTTGAAACCTCCGGATAGAAAACCCACAGGGCCTACAAATCTGGAGGAGAAGAATAATTATTTTATTTTATCTTTATGATTTGCATTGTAAATAAAATAAAACGGTTGTAATATTCTATTGGGTTGCACAAACCTTTATAGTATGCTATCAATAAATTGATCAATAAAATTCGATATACCATTTTTAGTAGCTATTCGGAAAGCAAACAACAGTAATTTTAAAATCTTTAGAAAATATGTATCATTATCAAAGTTCGTTTTAGGCCTACGTTTAGATCAATTTAGGAAACTAATATAGCTTTTAATTGAACAGCAGAATGTTTGTTTTCTGTTAAATCACTTTTATAGGTGATCTTTAAAAGTGATTCACATTTTCTGCAAAATCTATGACAAATATGTTTTGTATTGCTTAAAAATGCTTAATTCTCCATAGGAAAAGGAAATCAAGTTTCATAATTGTGGGTGCCTCGTTTTCGTGGTAAAGCGTTATAAAATGAATTTTGTAAGCGTAATAGAAATATCTATAAATCATTATTTCATTCTATGTCTATCAATTGAATGAATAAATAAAGCCACTTAATTTACGGAGGGAATTTTCACTTTAGGACATTTGCGTTGGCAGACCTGAGAGTACACAGGCCAGCTGCTGTTCTACCCTCCAATGTTTACAATAGGCAAACGCATTGGGGCTGCCACCCCCGCTTGCAAAAAATACTCACTTGACTCAAATTTCCTTTGAATAGCAAGAAACCGTTTGTGTAGGACAAAAACAAGAAATGGGGTACAATAAATCCTATTTCAGTATTGGAAAGGTTTTCAAAAATTTTAGTTCATTACTTAAGAGATGCTTTTACAATTTTTTCATTTAAAGTTCTGCCAAATGTACCTTTGAAGTATATGTGTAATACTGTATATTGTTGTTGTGTTGTATAATTCTACAAAAACATTTATTTCGGAAGAGCATAAATAATTTTGTTATATTACTAATTAAAATAAAACTTGAACAATGATTATGACTTCGAGTATTACCATTTTGTGCAGTGCCATTGTTTAATTCATAAACAAAAAATATTTATTTAACCATAAAAAAGTATGATTCAAAACTCAAATTCTTTCATTCTGAGCACGGTAGCTTAGGGCTAACACTCTGACCCAGTAGGTCAAAGGTTGCTGGATCGAAACCAGCGGCCAGTGACTCCTTATAGATCATGAGCGGTCAACTCTGGCTAGCCTATGTGACTATACCACAACGGTACCTCGCTGTCTTTAATTCACCACACAGGCCTGTGGTGCTGGACAGTTGAGGTTTTTAACTCTTTAAGTTCTAGGTTAGGTCGCACAGACCCCCTGAGGTATTTATTTATCTGAATTTAAGGGTTTCAAACGACCTTGCTCTTAGCCATGGCGCATAGTTATATCTCCCAACCACTAAAACCGATCTCTACTGTCTGTTGTATACCGTTCGTGCCCTTCGCCATTATAGATTTTATTGTTGTCTTGTCAGTGGCCTGAGAGACTGAACCCAAGGACAGTACGTGATGCATTCAGGTCCTAGCCTTTCGTCTCGTGTTTGTGTTTAGGCCTGACACTTGTGTTCAAGAGACACTTGAAATTTGGAATGAGGACACTGTATTGAGTGAATTACACGTAACGTAGTTAACTGATTGATCTGGTAATTAATTAAAAATCTAATTACAAACTTCAACACGTAATTTTCACAATTTCAAAGTGTATTTTTTACGATTAACTTTTATATAACACTGTGACGTAATTCAAGCAAAAGGAATCTATTTACAAAAAATGTTTTCCTACTACCGCAAGATAACAGGCACATTTCTCACTGTTGGCACAACTTATAAGCAGTACATATCCGCACTAGGGTGGATAAGTAACCGGCCAATCACATGCGCTGATCGCTGCAAATCTATATGAAACTAACCAATAGCATGCGCTAAGCGTTAAGTCAGCTGATGACGGTAAACGTTCCTACAACACCAACTTCCGGTTTTGCGCAAAGAAACTGAGGTTACCGGAACCGTAAAGGTTATGTTTACATTTTACTAACGGGAAAATCAAACATAACCTAAATGACTTTTTATTTAAGAAAGATCTTATGTGTAATACTAGTGCAAACTGTCATGGCCGTCGTGGAAGTTATGGCAACACTCAGCTGACGCTTCATGCTGCCATATGAACCTCTCAAGCGATATGACATCGTTTGCGCTTTAGATACACAAATAGCTATTGTGTTTACTTCCCTGTGGGAAATAGGTTAGCTCATGGATATGTCTTTGGGGAAGGTTTTCAGTTCATCTAAACGGCTGTTCTTATAACCAAACTATGAGGCCACTAACCAAATGACGTCACTGTTTCAAATTTTGGTTACAAAAATAGCCAACATCCCCCCTTAGAGCTAAGATATATCCATGCCAATACTCTTTGAAAAAATCTTTGTATTTACTTCCCTGTGGGAAATAGGTTAGATCATGGATATGTCTAAATGGAGTTTTTTCGGTTCATATAAACGTCTGTTCTTATTCTTTTATATTAAAAATTCAATAAAATAGCTCTGGTAGTTTCTAAGGAAACCTGTTACATATTTTCCATCTTAAAAATCACCAACACCGCCCCAGAGCTAAGACATATCCATGTCAAAATACATGAACTTTTGACACATGAAGCGAGTTTTCATATAAAGAACAGTTTATTTTTGTGAACTGTTATATTTAATAATAAACATATACGAGATTGTTATAATTGCTAACCTTGCCATTTCTGAGATGAATTTTCCCGGTGAATATTTTGACCTACTTTAAATGAAGTTCTGAAATTACATTATAGAACGTAAACTGTCTACCGCAAGTTGACAAGCAAAGTAATCCAGACGTAAAAACTTGAAACTCAATTAGTAATTTGCAGAACTCCCGCTAGATAGTGACTCCAGCGATGATTCTGCAACTGAAGTCAACTGAAGATGTTACCGTAACTTGTCTTCATTAATTTACCTTAGTTCGTGTTTTAATTTCTCTCACCTACTCGGTAGTGTGGAGAAAGTATTGTTTACTTCAAAATTTCCGAATTTTAGTTGAGTGTTTAAATTAGTTTTGAAGTCTCCTGAATCAAAAAAGTGGGTTTCGATTTGATGTCTCTCTCTCCGTGTATGTGTCTGGATGTGAACAGAGCCACAGCCAACCCAGTAAGTCCAAATTAGATGAAATTTGGTATGTATGCATATATTCACCGTATCTCCAAGCGTTTTGTTACTTTTCTAAATTTTTGAGTTTTAAGGGTAGTTCACCCACTTATAGAGCATTGAGTACTAAATAACATGAAACCCCACCCGCATATATGTAAAAATGACATTTCAAAAGGAATGAGCTTTTAAATGTAAAAAAAATTTATGCGTTCCGCAAAAACTGTGAAGGTTAAGTATAATTTGACTACAACATTAAAACCAACCTACAAAGCTAAACAAAATACTATATCGAACTTATTGTTCCAGAGAAATTTAAATTTACTGTCCATGGTAAACGAAGTACGTTGTCTGAGGGCGCCCGATGACGTATTATTTCACAACTCTTTTCCATGAAACTTGGAATGCAGCGTAAGGTTACATAACCCAACAAAATTCACCAAAAGAAGGTTTGTATCACCCGGTTGGCGGGGTAATGCCTCCGTTTCTAACATCATGTTAACCTTTTTTTGTTTTTTAAACTGTTGGATAATTAATTTTAAGTCAGTAAGTTTTAAATTAGTACTAAACAATTTGATAGTTTTGTTAGAGGAATTTAGTTTTGATTTACTCAAGGGAGAAAGTATGTGTCAGTCCACTGATACCGTTTATTTGATTATCAGGAAACATGCTACATTTAAAATCAAGGAAAGCCACAGAATATAATTATTATTTGGCAAAACCGTTCTGTGTTTATTATTAGCGTTCTGAAAACAAAATGTAATAACAACCACATCCAATGGTAGGATGTTGTTTGGACAGCTCTCTGCGGTTTAGTTGCGAAAATGTTAATATCAAAATATCAAAACCCCTCCTCAACCACTTCAGTCTCGTTACTCGTATTTATAATTTTTAAAACCCGTCAATTTAACAGTAACAAACCGAATAGTTTTAAATTACGATTCACTTTTCATCGATTCATTTAGTACATTCAATTGATTAAAAATATTTCATTTATCGAATATTGATAAATCGATTATAGATTATTCGATTGGTTAAATACTGACTATCTATCAATATATTGATTAATCCTATATAAATTAAATTTATTTAATAATTCATAAACAATCAGAAAGTAAAAAAAATATCTTGGATCATTTTACCTTCATCATTAATTTAATAGATTTTGTTTTTTGTTGATTTTTTAAAATAAAATCTTTGTAACACTTTCTGCAATACCAGACAACAAACTGCCAAAAATAATATTTCGTTTTGAAAATGTAAAGGGCTTTATGTGTTACAAAAAATATTTATATTACCTTTGTTTGTTGTTAATGTTCTTGAGCTTGTAGTGATATTATTTACTACAAATATACTATAAAATATACTACAAGCTCAAGAATATTCGTGACAAACAACGCAAATGTATAATTACTGTAAAATATATTATATATTTTTTAGAGTATTACAATACAAAATGAAACCATACTTTAAAAATATTAACTTTCCAAATATTAAATCGTAATTATTAGTATTAAGTTTTTTTAGATTTACTAACTTTTACTTTCTCCCCTTATACATTATTAGTATACGAAGAAAGTATTTATTTCGTTAAAAATTTAGATTTTACACCTAAAAACCCTTAAAAATAATAATTTCTCAAAATCCGCTCTAACTATTTTGATTAAAATTTATTGGCTTACACTAATTAAGATCCCAAATAATATAACACCATAAGTATCTGTAAAACAAAGGGTTCAAAGGTCATGGGCTTTCAAAAGTCAAAAAATATAATTTTTAAATTTTATGGCTAAATAACGGTTTTATAAAATTAATTAAATATACCATTCTAACCTACTTAAAAACCTAACAAGTTAGTATTTTTAATCATTTGACTACGACTAATCTGAGAAAATTTAACGTCCATGGTAAACGCAGTACGTTTTTTGAGATCGCCCATTGTTATTTATATGGAAAATAAAAATAATCAATTTATCCCTGCGGTGTAAGGTCACTTTATCCAACAACTCCTTATCAAAAAAGGTTAGTGTTTCCTTGGGGGGCAGGGGTAGTGCCCAAAAAGATTTCCAACAAATAATTTAACCTTTTTTCTTGTTTTTAGTTTCAGAAACTGAATGATAATTCTTGAAAAAATATATTTTATATGATATTTAGGTAAATTTCGTTGGAGGTTGTAGTTTTGTTTTGTTTTGTATGTTTCAGTCCACTGATACCGGTCATTTTGTTTATATACTGATTTTTTTAAATATTAACCTCTGCTACATATCCTCCCGTTTCATAAATAACAGATCTGTGCTTAAGACGAATAGAAAATAGAGGTAATATGACACATACTAATGAAAACCTATAGGCAACTGAAGTACTAAACTAGGACTATTGCTGTCTTAGGTTCAGAGTCAACCACGCTATCAACTTGGCCACCAATTATGGATAATATGAGTAATATGTATGAAGATTTGCAAACGTTTTTATAAATTAAAAATTACATAGAAAATAATACCACCTTCATTTACTTGACTAATAGTTTTGCTCGTTTCATGAGTAAAGCGTTACACGTTTTAAGAAACATCGAATAATTAATTGTGTAGATAAATTATAATGATCAATTGTTGAAACAGGATTTGGCTTCACTGAGTTCCCTCAACAATCCTTAGCACTGGCAACTGGCAAAGATGGACACAATGCACTCGTCCAAAACACGTGGACCTCAGACCTTTGGCCAGGTGTCCTCATTCTTCTCCGGCCCTTTATTCTGTTTGTCATCGTGATTAAGTGGAGGACCCAAAATAAAACGTAACAAAAACTGAGATGAAAAGTTGTCGGAAATCTGTTCCACGCAAAGTTCTCCTTGTTGTAAATTTGGTTTTCAATACTTTTGTTTACTTCTTCACTCATAAGTGTTTTGACATGGATTCGTCCAAGCTCTGGAGAGAGCAAAACACGTCACTCGAAAATCGTTACGGAAGTGACGTCATATGGTCATGACAGCTGTTTAGAGAAACTAGAAACATTTCCTTTAGTCATCCATGATCTAGGCTATTTCCCAAAAGGAAGGACATTTATTACACATTATATTTCCTCCATTTCTCTTATTTATATTTACTCCATTGAGTCTTCACCTCAGTAATCTTGAATCTTTAATCCCATAAGAATAACGTTAATTTTTTGTGACGTGATTATTGACCACTCACTTGTTGTAAAACAGGGTAAGGTGGCTATCCAGGAAATTACAATTTCCTGTTTTATTTATAAAAAAGATGATTACTTGTTAGTTATAAGACATAATTGTATGATTATTGTATTTTTCGGAACATAATAATGTAAGACTCTACATAACCACTCTATTGGCGAATTTCCCACTTTTCCGAATGACCCACGTGGTGAAGGTTAAGCCCGGGACCAAGATAGAATTTCATACCTCAAACCCCTGGACACGGTTTGGGGGTCATTCATAATTTTATATGCACGGTATATGTATAAGAATATATGTGTGTAACCACGATAACAACCACAACTATTGTTTGATTATTATAAATTTCACCAGTTCTAGGGTTCATAATTTCGAATCCTCCATTTTAAAGGTCTCTTACTTAAATACTTTCTCCATTATTTATATGGGAGATGATAATTAATAATTAGATGTTTGTATTTACTTCCCTGTGGAAAATACGTTAGATCATGGATATGTCTAAAGACATTGTTTATAAATAGAAGTTCTTCTATAATCTATGCTAAAGGTAATGTTTTCAATTCATCTAAACAGCTGTTCTTATTCTTTTATATTAAAAATTCAATACAATAGCCCTGGTAGTTTCTATGGAAACCTGTTGCATGTTTTCCATCTTAAAAATCACTAACACCCTCCCAGAGCTAAGACATATCCATGTCAAAATTGAATTGAAAATAACAATTAAAAGTGTCTGCAAATAACCAGATCTCCTCTATAATTTATTAACATGTAAAACCTCAGTTCATTTACAAAAACTTATTAAATAATGGAACAACAAAGGTATTTCTCAGGAAGAATGGAGACTATTTCAGACACCATTGAAATCGAGATGAATATAATCAATAAAGCATTCTGTTTGAATGATAACAGTTTCCTTGAGCGAAACAAAAGCCGTTATTTAAGAATTGTTTAAATGATCTTTCTCTCCAAGAAGACAAACTTCCTCATCTTCATTGTCCTATTGAATCAAGGAAACCTTTAGTAAAATATCAGCTAATTAAAAAAACACACAATGGCTCTTTTTACACAAAAAACTTTATGTGCGTATCAATTTAGTCAACACCAATTATGTCTGAGGACATTGAAACTTGTTTATGATTTGATTCTGTATTCACCATGAAGGACACATCATTAAATATTTAATCAAAAAGAAAAATGTTCAAGGTTTGGTATATTTTTACTTTTTCAGTGATTTCATTTCAACGTCAAACACTAAGGACTATATTTTCTGCTAAACTTCTAAAACTATTATTATTACCTTTTGAAACTGCAATCTACCCAAATAGGTATTTTAGCCAAGCAACTTCCTTATATTTTTAGGACTAAGTTAATTAATAACAGCCGATGACATCTAAGGGATCTACGGTTTGACGTGGGATCAGAATCTTTTTCAACTGGACTTCTACAAATTGGTGTAATTTTTGCAGATGTACTGTTGAATAGTGCGGATTTGTTATTGCAGTATTTTGTATGTTATCCACTTTTTTATAAACTACATATTTTGTATCTGTTGAAAATCCATTTTTTCTTCGGCTTTATATTAGTTTTTAATACTTTTTCACCCATTTTATATTATATTTACGGTAGAACTCAATGGTAACAGGTTTACTTCCTGATACGAGGTAATTAATATAATTAAAAATCCAAAAGTTCAACCCCATACTGAGACCAACTGTCTATCATAGTTGGGATATTTTATTTTTATTATATTTTTTATTTTGCCTCATTAAAGAAGTATTTTCTATTCATTTATTCATTCAAGTTTTCATAAAGATAACTTATTTTTAAATCATGAATAAAAAACCAAACACGTTAAACTCATTCGTTTTTGTATAGATATATTATAATATTATCAAATATTCTAAGGTTAGGTAGAATATCATTTGTGATATTTTCGTCATAAATATTTCATATTACTCCTTAAAATGGAATCATTTAAAGCTACAGAATATTATGTAAGTTTATTTTTTTAAATATTCGTTTTGAACCCCTCTAATGCTGGCAAGGGTGAAAAATTAGGGGAACTTTCATGGGAGATTGTAAGAGCAGTTGGTACAACTGATGTTATTACCGGAGCCCCGAGCGCACAGCTGGTATAAAGATTACATTGTACATGACTTAACCATCGTTTTTTCAGCGACGAAAACTTTACTGTGATAGATTAATCATATTTACTTATGCTAGTATGTAATTAAAACAAAAATAAATTTCTTTGAAGAAGAAATACTAACAAATAATTAATAATAATTAATATATAATATAATAAACAAATAATAATTAAATAATTAATCAGCAGGTCTCAAGGCTGGGAAGATCCGGTTTTCATACTACAGCCCCTCAAAGTCTCCATTTTATCGTTATGTACCTTTTGACATGGGTATGTCTTAGCTCTGGTGGGGTGTTAGTGATTTTTAAGATGGAAAATATGTAACAGGTTTCCATAGAAACCACCAGAGATATTGTATTGCATTTTAATATAAAAGAATAAGAACAGCTGTTTAGATGAACTAAAAACATTCCCTTAAGATATATCCATTATCCAACTTATTTCCCACAGGGAAGTAAATACAAACATTTGACATGGATATGTCTTAGCTCTGGGGCGTTTTGGGTTTTAAGATGGAAAATATGTGACAGATTTCCATAGAAACTACCAGACCTATTGTGTTGAATTTTCAATATGAATGAATAAGAACAGCTGTTTAGATGAAATGAAAACATTCCCTTTAGACATATCCATCATCTAACCTATTTCTCACAGGTAAGTAAATACAAAATTTTTTGTATCTGTAGTTAACCAAAACAGCTAATTCAGGTTATTTTCATAGTACTGCAAAATTCGCAAACAATTATTGTTTTATTTTCAGGTTAGTTTTAATGGGTAGTTATATTTAGCTTAGTTTGATTTTACAGAAAACGTTCTGAGGAATAGTTAAATAGTTTGGTTTAATGTTTACAATTTGTTTAGTGTTTAAATTTATAATAATTATTGAAAATTGATTGAAAATAAAACCTAAACGGTTTTATTTTCATATCTCTTGGTATATAAATTTTTAACATATTGAATTAAAGGTCAATACATTAAAATCATTTTGAAAAATTAGTGATGCTTATATTTTACTTGCGGATTGAAAACAAATAACAAATAATGTCTAGTAAACAATTTGGAGAAACTTTTTATATTGTTCTTTACTTAAGGGGAGTTGCCCAGTCTTGAGATTCAATGTATTTTATATTCTCAACATCTTGTTCCTTAGGTGCCATTTAATAACGATATCGCACGCAGCACGCTGGCAGTAGAGCGAATTTCTCAAAACCTATAATTCCCAAACGGTAATTGCATAGGACAGAGTATGCAGGTTTGCTACAATAAGGGTTGTTTTTTATATAAAGGCTGAAAACTTAGAAAAGACACATACAAAATATTTTGAAAATATGTCAATAACTAACCGAGCTATACATAAATATTTATAATTACATGGGCAATATACATTTGGGACATTAAATTTTAGTATTTATGAATTTATATGATAAAAAATTAAACATAAAAATTTAACTAAAAGTATTACAATGTTCTAACATAATTCTGTTTTTATAAAATCTCTCCATCTTCTACTTTCTTTTTAATAATTAAATTGTTACTGCAATGTGCTCAATTAAAAACATAAAAATTGTATTGATATATTCATTCTAAAATCTTCAAATAAATAAGAGGCTTTGAAAATTTTATAAAAGCGATGCTCTCAAAAAACATAGTTTTTAGGATGTCATAAATTACTTTTGTGTTTTTCAAATTTTTAAAAAACTAAAAATCTACATTCTAATAAAGTAATGGCTTCTAGTTTTTCTTATTCTTCATCTTGCCTTTTCTTCTTTATGAATTTAATATTTTATATAGACTGGTTTTGTTTTTAATTTTGTTAATTATGAGTCATATGGTTTTTTTGCTATGTTGGTGTTTCTACGTTATACGGTATCAGTGGACTGGACTGACACATAATTTCTCCCTTAATTAAATTTTAAAACGATCATCTGCAATAAAACTATTATATTTAGTGTTTCTTAATTTGTTAGTGCCATTTTTGAGAAATTTGGATTTTTCATGTCTTTAAGGGTTTTTAGGACGAACTACCCTTAAATATAAAAAAATCTAAAAAGAAAGATAACGGTGAATATATAAATACATAACAAATTTAATCCAAATCTGACTAGTTGGTAGGCTGTGGCTCTGTACACATCCAGACACACGTACACACATGCGCGTGCGACAGACGTGGAAACCAACTATTTTGGATTCATGGGACCCCAAAACGGATACATCCTCTCTCAACTCAAATTCTAAAATTTTGACGAAAACAATACTTTCTACATATGACTAGGGAAAAATGTAAACATGCACAATATTTATGGATTATTATTTGATTATTATTATTAATAATATTTTTTTGTTTGATGGGTAATTTTTTTGGAAGTTTCTAAGAGTTTATACCAGTATTATATTATTGAAATCTCGACTAATTTTACCCAATAAAAGTTTAAATGGCGCCAATATATTGTGGATGGTTGTGAGCGATGGTCGGTGGATGTAGTGTTCTCTTGTATGGATTAACGTCCGCACTATTGACTACTACGTTCCACAAAAGACTATCCTTATAATTAGACCAATTCGTAATTCAGAGGGCGTGGTTCGGATTCCACGTTAAACTGTAGGTCCCTTAGTTGCCCTCTGCTGTTGGGCTATTAATTAACAGTCCTGTCTAAGGAACATGTCAGCCTTAGTCAGTAACAAGACTACAAGATCGCGCCACAATCATCTTACATTCAATACTCATTCATACTTGGCTTAAAATACCTACCTTGTGGTATGGTCGCCATTTCAAATAATCTAATCTAATCTAATCTAATAATTACTGGAAACTACTTGGTGGTAAGTCATTTCGCTTCTAAGCCTATTTCCTAGTATTCTAATTATATGATACGTATTTTAAATTGTATTTTTAATCTGTGTTTTAAAACTACAGTAGATATTTTAATAAATAAATAAATAAATAAAATTGCCTTTTATTATCGAGCGTTTCTCAGTTACAACTGCTTTACAGAATTATACATTTATAATTTATAATTTTAACATTTAACATTTAACATTTATAATTTTGTTGTATTCTAGTTTTTTTCTTCATATTTTAAAATGTGCTGATCATGTTATTAAGAACTATGTTGTTAAAAACTGTTAAAAGAACTTTTAAATAAAATCTCAGAACTCAGTTTTAAGAGTAAACTACTTCAATATAATAGGTTTTGAATCAGTTTAAAATAAACGAAATCAGTTTAAAATACAATTATATAACTAAAACAGGTGTTTTAAGATGTCTTTACTATATTTTTACAGTGCTAGTGTAACTTTAACCAGTTAAATTAAACAAAAGTCTTCTTGAACCATTAGTGTAGAGGTAATTTTCCAGTATGGGAACGCTAAATGAACATATTTGTCTAATTTATATGTACATTCAATTATCATAATCTATCATATACTGTGAATAGTACAAAGAAAAAGTAAGGTTATATTTTTATCCGTTTTAATGCATATTCTTATCATTGTTTAAGATAAATATCAGTAAAATATACGTGTGTTCCTTATTGTTTTATAATCCATAATATTGTAAAGAAGATGTGGTTTCTGTATGTTTGTTTGTGGGTTTATTGTGGCAAGCAAACGCGAAACATACTGAACCAACCGGTTTGAAATTTTACACTAAGTTATATCTTAAACACATGCAACACATATTCACTTTCTAAAAATCTCCTCGGGCTACGCACCCTGAACGTCCTGGGTTTTAATGTTTATGTTTCTAAAGTTAACATCCGTTTACATTACATTTTGACAGTTCGGAAAGAAGAAGAAAGAAAGTTTATCTTCATTTTTAAAGATAATCAGCTGGATCGTAATTAGTGATCGAATTATTAGAATTATTCGAATTAGTAGAATGGTAGATTTTTAAGTTTTCTGCCAATGCCTGCCTCTAATACGTTATTCCTTATCCTTTCCCAATATTACTTAACAGGTGGTAATTTATCATGTTGTAGACACTCGTGTTTATAAATTTTTCAGATCATGTGTGAATAGTATTACACCTCAAATAAAGCATTTTGACATGGATATGTCTTAGCTCTTGGGGGGGGGGTATTGGTGATTTTTAAGATAGAAAATATGTAACAGGTTTCCATAGAGCCTAGAGAACTACATTCATTTCATACATATCCAGGATCTAACCTATTTCCCACAGGGAAGTAAATACAAACATTTTTTCTTAGTCAAATTGTCATGTTTTAGAATACTTATTTCATGCCGAAGATAAAAGGTACTCTTTCATACCTTTTTACCCGTGTGGAGGACGGTTACTTTTGCTAGTAGACTATAAAACAATAATTTAATATTAATTCAATGTATTTACTAATAAATTTAAAAATTTTCACTGTGAAAAACCACGTGTTTCTTTACGTTCCCCCACCACTATACCATTGTCCAACAGGTACTTAATAAAGATAATAAATTTCATTACAGTGATTGCTTTCATTTTCTCGCAGAAGCGTTACAAAAAAATATAGACAGAAAGAAAAATTTACAGAAAAAATTCTAATTTTATTTATTTAGATACGAAATGGTTATGTCAATGAGCCAAACGTGTTTTTGAGGCTTCACCTGTCCTACATTTCGCAGTGCGGTTAAGGCAACAATCAAAGATTTACTGCAGTTGCTCTTTGGCGCCTCTCCAACCCCCCCCCCATTCACCCCAATACTACCCCTAACTAGCTTGAAACGCGTGGCAGGTACACCGGTACACCCCTCCCTGTTGGAATAACACAATTGTTTGCAAAGTCACAGTTCTTTATTATGGCGAGTATTTTAAATGGATATTAATGAAGGATGGGCGTAATGAATTAGATTAGATAACATTACTGAAATGGTGACCTACCAAGGTAGGTATTTTAAGCCAAGTATGAATGAGGATTGAGTGGAAGATGATTGTGGCGTGATCTTGTAGTCTTGTTACTGACTAAGGCTGACATGTTTCTTACACAAAACTATTAATTAATAGCTCAACAGCAGATGGAAGGGACCTATTTTTTAACGTGGCCTCGGAATTACGAACTGGTCTTGTTATTTGTGTGGATTAACGTAGTATTCAATAGTGCGGACGTTAATCCCGTGACCTCTAAGTAGCTGGATTAGAGAACACGCCACATCCTTTTAATGATAAGTATATTGGTCAATTGGAACAAATAGTTTGGGGAAGGGAGATTACCTTAAAACTGGGCTATTTGCGTTTTTATTTGTAGTTTTTAAACATTCAACATTTTTGCCTTTTACAATTAGATCAGATAAAACAACTACACAGTTTAGTATTTTGTAGTTTTGCTGTACCTCAAATGGTTACCGAGATATAAAAAAATAAACAAATATGTTGCATTTTGGTACCACAATGTTAATATTATGCAGGATTAAAAATTAGTATATCTCTTAATAATCTATATTTTTGGGTGAAACTCGGTACTCAGCTTCATGTGGCTGAGTTTCACAATATCATACTTCTCAACACTAAATCATACAACCCGTACAAAGAACGAGCCAGTACTGAGTAAAGTAGCAACATATTGTTCTCAAAATGTAACAGATACTTAACAAATACAACGAAAGTGTACAAGAAGCAATTGAATTATAAATGAGCAAAGAAGGTTTATAATTCATCGGCAGGTATCCCTGGAGACCTGGAGTTTACAAGGGCGAGGCCAGGTAGTTTATCGCTGCGGCCTGGAGTGGAGCAGGTCCCTTGGGCAACACAGACATGGGACTATCTACGGACCACGAGCGTCTAGGGACAGTACACGCTGCGACTAGTGACGTCATCGATTGAGTCAATCCGGTCCAATTGTCAAGACCGTAAACGGACTAAAAATGAAAAAAATACTGATCTATCGTCTGCTACTTTAGTTTGGCCACCAGCGTAGTCGCTAGTCAGAAAATTAAATATCCTTATCCTTACTTCTTCATTACTTTCAAGCAGAATGTGATTAAGTATCAATCCAGAACCAACAATTGCATTAGTCATGAAATTTATTTCATTCAAAAGATTGACTGTAAAATTGATAGGTTATTTTTTAGATTTCTCTTAAATGTAAAAAGGCTTACATTATGAGTTTTTATATAAGCTTCTTTTTAAAGTCATTTACCTAATTTGTTTTTCTATGATGTGTTTATATTTTATAGATTCTAAACTTATTTTTTGCATCGGGTACTCATTATCTCTATCATAACTATTTATGCAGTTCAACTATGGAAGACAGTCAAGTAGATTTTAGGCTAATTAGGCCCAAGACACAAGTAGGCAATCATTCTGTCATCAACTCAGTGCTCAAAATAAATAATGATAAATAAACCATGTCTTTGTTTACGCTTACACTGCAAGGTCTTCCAAGTGTTTTACCCTCGTTATTTATGTTATAGTAAGTAATATAATAGATGAACGGATAGTAAAAACTTTACAATCCACTCCTCTCTGGTAATATTGAGGTCTAAAAAGGAAACTCCAGAATAAAACTCATTAGAATTTTAACCTAAAGGTAGTCAGTACTGCCGTTCAATCTCGTCGAGTTCCTTCAAACTGTTATTTGGTTGACACCCTCGTTCCTAAAGACATAACAAACTCAAGTACTGTAAGCTGAAAGATACGTGGATTGAGAATAAGAACAAGAAACACGGCATAGTTTATTAACGGCTCGCAGCTTGTTCTGTCTCAAGACGCTCGTGGGACTTTCCCTGTCTACAGCGTGCAACATAGAACTGGATCAGGAGTTAGGCTCAGTGTTGCCAGTCAAGGTTGTTGTATAACCCACCAACCTCTTAAAAATCCCCAGTTTTACCCGGTATTAAATGGGTAATCCCTAATTTTTATCCTGCAACATGAATAATCCCTGGTTTTACCCGGTAACAAATAAATTATCCTCAAACACACAGACAGACATCACGTTGAAACCCACTTTTTTGGATTCATGGAACCCCAGAACGGATATATCCACTCTCAACTCAAAGTACGATACCTTCTCCATATACTATCGTATATGTGAGAGAAAGTAAAAAGGGTATGAAGAAAAGAAGAAAAAACCTGATAATCCGGGTGAATCATTGCAAGGACAGTAATGCCTAAAATTGCCGATTTTACCCGGTTATTTCTGAACCCCTGGGAAATCCTCGAAACACATTAAAAACACCCGGTCCTTGAATCGATTGAATTCCACAACCGACTGATTAGTCGATTTTTTCAGTCGAATGATCCACTGATCGCAACCACCTATGCCGCCTGTTCAGTTGTTTCCACTCGTACACACGTACTGTCAATCTATGATATCTGATAATAAAGAAACAATATTTTGTTTTTTAATTCATATTTAGGTAAAAAATAAAATTAGGTCATTATTGTTTAGATTTTAAAATTTGAATGATTGGAATATGAAAAAATAAATTTGAAGGTACAGGAAATACTATTTATTTTATACAATAGCTTATTCAATATATGTTATTTAAATCGTAATAATAAAAAATGAAATTCACTAAATTTATAAACGAATTAACAACCAATTGAATCGGTTTTTTACAAGGATATATCTTAGCTCTTTGGGGAAGGTGTTGGAAATGATTAAGGTAGGTGAAAATTTGAAACAAATTTCCATACAAACTACTAGAGCTATTGTATTGAATTTGTAATATATAAGAATGAGAACAGATGATTAGAAAACCTAACAAAAATCTA
The DNA here is from genome assembly GCA_023375725.1 of Nephotettix cincticeps. NCBI lineage: Eukaryota > Metazoa > Arthropoda > Insecta > Hemiptera > Cicadellidae > Nephotettix > Nephotettix cincticeps. The sequence goes on from CM041786.1 coordinate 150,729,185, forward strand.
TTTAGACATATCCATGATCTAACCAATTTCCAACAGGGAAGTAAATACAAACATTTTTTATAACGTTGTTCCCATCATTAATAGGCACACAAATAACGGTAATAGTATACATATCAAAAATTAACAGCAAATTTGCATTTAATTAATTTATGGTGATAGCAAATCAAAGCAGATATATATTTCCTGGGACACGTAATATCGTAATAAGCAGTTCCCATGCATACAAACTATTACCAACCTAAATTATAGTGGATTAATTTCCCTCGACGCCCCTGCATCGTCCATAGTGATTACACGAATACTGATAACAATGTGTTATTTAGCTGTAATTTGTTTTGCAACCAGCAACTACACAGTAATAATGTAATAAGCATAATAGATTTGCACAAACAAATTAATTAGAAATTTAATTTTTTTGTATTTACAAATATTGAATTTTTTTATACCTTTACTACTTTATTAAATATATTTAGTTAATTATGTACAAACTTATTAATACAGTGCCCTTTAATCTAGAAAATTATAATAATATAGTTATTTTGTTACAGTAAAAGTCTAACCATCGTATTATTATTTTAAGTATTAATAATTATTGTGTAAAGTATCATATTAAAGAGGGTGTTGGTATATTTTTTATATATATATTTGAAGTTTATTAGCCATGAAAAGTGGTACACTTTAGTAAAATTTCATGGAGGTTTGTGGATCATCAATTTGTTTGTAGCTCAATTGAGTTTCTCCCTAGAAACCCAAAAAGAAACCCATTATACAACTTTGTTTACATTAGAACTAATTTCTTTTCAACAGGTGATTGCTTTACCATATTTGTTAGTTGAAGATATACACAATAGATTGAAGTACTTGCATTTGTTTATATTTTTATTTTTTTACATTTTTTAGTTTTAGGTTTATGCTAGTGACTAAACAGTCTACATTTTATCTGTGACTTATTCTTGCAAATTTTGCTACTGTGTTATTTTAGTTTATAATGGTCTGAAATTCACACGTAAATTCCCAATACCGCCTTTAACCCTAACAAATTTAACATTCACCAATTGAAAAATAAAATATTAGCCTATTTATAAAATGAAGTTTAATGGTATGGTTTTTAGTTCTAGTTTTTGTGGTCCGGATAAAATATAGGCGTTTTGTAGTAACAATTTGATACCTATTTTAATAAAAATAGTTCCATATAAGTACTAATATGTAATTAAATACAATTTCAGATTGTTTTAGATAAAACTTTGGGAAAATGCATTGGATATCTCTTTCACAATAAGAACTGTTCATAAAATCTTTTTGCTAAGCTAATCATTATAAAAGTAAACAATTTCCCGAGTTTAAGTTAAGAAATGTGTCACACAATTTTGATAAAACATTAGGTAATTGCAAAAGTTCGTAAAAACATATTTCAAACTCGTAAAAATGAGATTTAGTATAAGCCTAGATGTTGTATCTAATGTAAACATACGAGCGCTTGTAACAGCTGAGCTCATGTATATAAACAGGGCTGCAAACATAAATAGGGAAAGTTGAAATTCCCCAAGCGACCGTGCAACCACCCCTAAGTGCCTTCCTACTGATAAAACTTACAATGCTCTTTTAATGTTTTGTTGCAACGTTTTACCACAAAGTAATTTTTTACTTATTCCAGCGTTTTTTATACTGACAATTTTACGGAATATTTGTCGTAAATACTGTTAATAAATATAAAATCATCCAATTAAGAGTACAATTAAATGGAAAATGTTATTTTGAGTACTTTCAGGGTTATAAATACAACACGTCCATGCTTGAAAATTTACCAATTTTTCCAAATACGATGTTTAGAAGTAGTACATTTTCTTCCACTCTTAAAATTCATAATATATTCTGAGTAAAGTATTTTTATTGAATTCATAAAATTTAACACGTACTGTCAATCTATGATATCTGATAATAAAGAAACAATATTTTGTTTTTTAATTCATATTTAGGTAAAAAATAAAATTAGGTCATTATTGTTTAGATTTTAAAATTTGAATAATCTGAATATGAAAAAATAAATTTGAAGGTACAGGAAATACTATTTATTTTATACAATAGCTTATTCAATATATGTTATTTAAAATCGTAATAATAAAAAATGAAATTCAGTAAATTTATAAACGAATCAACAACCAATTGAATCGGTTTTTTACAAGGATCTTAGCTCTTTGGAGGAAGGTGTTGGAAATGTTTAAGATGGTGAAAATTTGAAACAAATTTCCATACAAACTACTAGAGCTATTGTATTGAATTTGTAATATATAAGAATGAGAACAGCTGTTTAGAAAACCTAACAAAAATCCATTTAGACATATCCATGATCTAACCAATTTCCAACAGGGAAGTAAATACAAACATTTTTCAAAAGGTTGTTCCCATCATTAATAGGTACACAAATAACGGTAATAGTATACATAGCAAAAATTAACAGCAAATTTGCATTTAATTAATTTATGGTGATAGCAAATCAAAGCAGATATATATTTCCTGGGACACGTAATATCGTAATAAGCAGTTCCCATGCATACAAACTATTACCAACCTAAATTATAGTGGATTAATTTCCCTCGACGCCCCTGCATCGTCCATAGTGATTACACGTATACTGATAACAATGTGTTATTTAGCTGTAATTTGTTTTGCAACCAGCAACTACACAGTAGTAATGTAATAAGCATAATAGATTTGCACAAACAAATTAATTAGAAATTTTATTTTTTTGTATTTACAAATATTGAATTTTTTATACCTTTACTACTTTATTAAATATATTTAGTTAATTATGTACAAACTTATTAATACAGTGCCCTTTAATGTAAAAAACTAATAATAATATAATTATTTTGTTACAGTAAAAGTTGGTGGATCATCAATTTGTTTGTAGCTCAATTGAGTTTCTCTCTAGAAACCCAAAAAGAAACCCATTATACAACTTTGTTTACATTAGAACTAATTTAATTTTAATTTTAATTTCTTTTCAACAGGTGATTGCTTTACCATATTTGTTAGTTGAAGATATACACAATAGATTGAAGTACTTGCATTTGTTTATATTTTTATTTTTTTACATTTTTTAGTTTTAGGTTTATGCTAGTGACTAAACAGTTTACATTTTAACTGTGACTTATTCTTGCAAATTTTGCTACTGTGTTATTTTAGTTTATAATGGTCTGAATTTCACACGTAATTTCCCAACACCGCCTTTAACTATAAAAAATTTAACATTCACCAATTGAAAAATAAAATATTAGCCTATTTATAAAATGAAGTTTAATGGTATGGTTTTTAGTTCTAGTTTTTGTGGTCCGGATAAAATATAGGCGTTTTGTAGTAACAATTTGATACCTATTTAAAAAAAATAGTTCCATATAAGTACTAATATGTAATTAAATACAATTTCAGATTGTTTTAGATAAAACTTTGGGAAAATGCGTTGGATATCTCTTTCACAATAAGAACTGTTCATAAAATCTTTTTGCTAAGCTAATCATTATAAAAGTAAACAATTTCCCGAGTTTAAATTTAGAAATGTGTCACACAATTTTGATAAAACATTAGGTAATTGCAAAAGTTCGTAAAACATATTTCAAACTCGTAAAAATGAGATTTAGTATAAGCCTAGATGTTGTATCTAATGTAAACATACGAGCGCTTGTAACAGCTGAGCTCATGTATATAAACAGGGCTGCAAACATAAATAGGGAAAGTTGAAATTCCCCAAGCGACCGTGCAACCACCCCTAAGTGCCTTCCTACTGATAAAACTTACAATGCTCTTTTAATGTTTTGTTGCAACGTTTTACCACAAAGTAATTTTTTACTTATTCCAGCGTTTTTTATACTGACAATCTTAAGGAATATTTGTCGTAAATACTGTTAATAAATATAAAATCATCCAATGAAGAGAATGTTATTTTGAGTACTTTCAGGGTTATAAATACAACACGTCCATGCTTGAAAATTTACCAATTTTTCCAAATACGATGTTTAGAACTAATACATTTTCTTCTACTCTTAAAATTCATATATTCTAAGTAAAGTATTTTTATTGAATTCATAAAATTAATACGTTAGATTAATCTATGTAAATAAAATTATTGTTTTTTTTGTAAATTACAAGGAATTATGATGTTTTTTATTATATTACCTACATAGGTTTCTATGGTTTATACTCAATAAAAGGGAAAATTTTTATTATCTTAAAATTAATGTCCGTCTGCCTTTCTGATAAAGTAATCAGCTCTAAAAACCACAGTTTTAACCAATATTTGCAAAATTTTGCCTAATTTTAATTCAAAATGTGATCCATTGAGGTTGTTCAACAGATAGAAACAACCAGCTGTTAAATTAAAATACAGGTTTTATTAATTATGATAGTACTCAAATAAATAAAAAATTTTATAAAAAATATGTCGATCGTTTCCGCTAGCCATTTTATTTTATACAAAATTTTATATAAATAATTATTTAAGATACAGACCAACTTTGCACACATATTTTGGCTAAGAATATTCAAATATCATTAATTTGTTTTTAAATTTCAAATTAGCGGTTAAAAATATTTTAAGTTAAATAACAAAAAACCATTAACGAACTGCATCTTTGAATTTAATCCTTACTTATTATTGTACTAAATTTTAAAGTGTTTTACTAATCCTAATTAAGTTCTGATGATATAATCTAATTTATTGAATTTAAAATAACTGAACTATGAATTTATCTTTCCTTCATCATTATTAGTTTCATTTATTTTTACTTACTTTCATTTAAAATAATTATTTTGTTATACTAATTATATTCTTGATTCTTACCACCCACTCATTTAGCCCAAGGAAGGACTAACTGCCAAAAATGTAATATATTTTTTAATTGTTAGTTTAATTGTATGTTAGGTTTATAAGGTTCATAAAGTCGAAGATAAACTTCAAGGGATGACAGTACTCATAAAAAAACAATAAACATATGTCGAAAAATCCTTCGTCCATCCGCTAGTCATCATTTTGCATTTTTTACAAAAATAATTATATCACTTTTAATGTTAGCTTACAGAGCCCATGTGCCACCACCTCGCAGCGGTGGCACATAAAATTGCATAAAAAGTGCATTTTCTCGCTTATCCGTGGACGGATTTCGTTCAACGAAGTATCGTTAGATTTAAAATTGAAATTTCAATCTTTTTTATGTTCTGTAAACATGTTATTATGTTAAAGTTATTAAGTTAAGTGTTTTGTTATTATTTAAATTCAAAGAATTTTTACCGCCGCCATTTTGAAAATATAAAAGAATACTAAATGATACTTTAAGGATATTTTTCTCTTTAGCTAATAAAGATGTTTGCAAAGTTTTGGTTTCTGTAGTTTAATTATTTCTTCGCGTATTTTTTGTAAAAAATACTTAATAGAACGGCTAATCTAAAGATTTCTCCAGATATGATTATGAAATATTTTTTGTTTATTTTGATCAGCACTATAATCCCTCGACGTTTGTACCCAACTTTAATGAACACCTTGTATATAGTGTACAATAATTCCATAAAATATAGCTTTATTGTCGTAAATCGTTTGTAATTAATTGTGGGCATTAGACTTGTTTATTTGATGTTTTGTTCATTCTCTACATTTGACATTTTTGTGATTTGTGATGAACGTTAGAAAAAAGGTGACGGGAAAAATATCAAAACTATTCGTATATATTAAAACCCATTTACCTCAAATCGCGTGCAGATCTAAAATGTTCTTACTTTTCCCAATGTACATTTCGCTACTCAGTGTATCATCATTACAGGGTTAATCTAGGGGGAAATTAAGAACGTTTTAGATCTACAGGTAATCAAAGGTAAATAAATTTTACTATATACGAGTAAATAAAGGTCTAAAAGGTTTTAAAAAGTTAAACTTTAATCTATATGTGCGATAAATTGTAGTTTCGCATCTTTACAATTTCACGCATGCCATGTAAAGCAACGTCATCAAAGTTCAACGAACCCAAGTGTATGTAGATGATGAACACTGATTGGGCCACCAACATGTCGAGACATGTTTGATCGGCAGATTGGCTTCTGATTGGCTGCAGTAACATATCCGCTGTTCCATGCGGGACTGCTTACTCTATGTATACTTACTCTGTGTGTATGTTTCCATCAATTTGCTCGAAGGTCTTTATAAATGAAGATACCCCGTCGGTATTTACAGAGCTGCTAGTTTATTTAGGTACATAATTAGGATGTTCAATTCGGTTTTCTGTTGTATTTAGATAAAACGTTTTTAAATTGTACTGTTTGACGGCCTTAAGAAAATGTATTAAATATTGTAAACATGCGTTGTATAAGACATTTTGTTTCTGTTTAATTTTTAAACTAACTCATTAATATAATGTAAAACCATCAAAGGTAAATCATATGGAAATTTAGCCATTTAAAGAGGGCTGATTACTAATATAAACACATCAGCTGTTTGCCTGTTTGTACAACACGTTTGCTCTAACGCAGTTTCAGTTTATATTGAGTGTTAACAGTGATTATTAGTTTGAATCAGTCTGGATTGGTGTCAAAGACATCAGCTGTTCACCTTTTGAGCGTCACGTTGTGTATTTGTTGAACTCTCTGTTATACGGCAGACAAAGAAGAGTGTGGTACTGTATATAGAGATTATTTAGTGGTAAAATAGTTAACTTGATGAGCTAGTTCCAGTATCAGATCGTAGATTGCAGCACAGGAGTAGATGACGACAACTGATAGGTTCACTTAAAGTTTTATTTCTGCATCAATGTTACAGGAACCGTATACCCAGAAGCAGTAACAAAGAAATAATAATTATAACTTTGGCGGGTTAGCTCTGTTCAGAGACACCCTGACATTATTAATTTAAAACAAGTTCACAAAAAATAAAAAGTAATAAAACGAGAAGAATAAGAATAAAACAGAAAAATGTTTTAGAATATAACACAATCAAGGGAGATCTTCCAGGTCGGTGACATTCTGAGGAAGCCTGGGTTTTAACTGTTGGTATAAGGTTGGCTCTCCGATGGCAAAGGAAACCGCTCTAGGAACAAGATGAAGTTTTGGAATTAATTTGATGTAGTGTTTTTATGAATTTTTATGCTGTCCTAGCCAAAATATTTGTGTCATTGTGTGTTCGGAATGTGCCATGGGCAATTTGAACCAATACTCAAAATCTTATTTTGGCAAATCTGAATTTTGTTAGCTATACTTTTTTATATACACATTCCTCAAAATGGACCAGCATACGTTATCAAAGGTCTCAGAATTGTTTTATATATAAGCAGAATACATTTTGATTTCAAGGATGATTTTCTATTCACTACGGGGAATAAAATAAACCTTAACTTTGAGTTTATAAGTTCTTGAGGTTGTATTTAATTTTCTGAGAGAGAAAATCTTGGTATCACGTTTTGCTAGTTATAAATAAAACCTCATTTTTTAAACCAGTTGTTTAACGTCGAAACACTTCTCTACAATGAGTTTATTGCATTATTAAGTCATAGTGTTGGGTGATTATAGCCGTATCGACAGCATGTAGGGTGTTTATAGCTTGATGAAGTTCTGGAATGTCTGATAGGTTCACTCAATTGTTTAGGCCCAATTCACACAAAACAGACAAATGGTAGAGACGTGAGATGTGTCGTCCACTCTGAAGGTGTGTGCAAGTCACTTTATTGGACGTTTTGGTCAAAACTATCACCATTTATTAGTAGTTTATTGTTTTGTTCAGTGTTTAGTACTGTATCGTATTATGACAGTGAAGAAGATGATGAAGATATGTTGGGTTAGGTGTTATAATAGAATTCGCAAAAAAGAACATTTTGGGTTCACCTTTTGTCGTTAAAAATGGAGATATGGGAATGGGGCTTTTTTTAAATATTTTTTAAATGTAAATCATCAATTTTTTACTCTAAACCAAACAAATTATCTCCTTCGCTGCAATTTGTTGACAACATCCGGAAAACTAAAAATGCTAAAAAATATTCAGGGAATTCTTTGTTTGAGATTTATTATTGGTGATGGTGGATTGTTGTTATTTAGATTTTTATTGGAGTCATGGAGTTGTCTTTGAGTCTCCGTGACGAGTGGACGTGTTTGGTTTCTTTTTGTGTGTAATGTTTAGTGAATGGTTTGTTTGTAAGTTTTTTTTACTGCTTTAAACTTTTATGTTTTCAGCTTTATACCGGTTTGGTTCAGATTATATGTTAATTGTGCTATGTTTTAGATATTAGTTCACCTGAGGACGTGATCAGATTCCAGATCCCGAAACGTCGTGAAACTTTGTTTTACATAAAATCGTGATGGAAAATGTCCGCTATAAAAATCTAAATAACATTCAGGATAAGCTTTATTATACTCTATAGGTAATGAATCCGGCAATGTAGAGAAATTTGTCTTTAATTTAAATCAAACTTCGTGCAAAACGGTTTGTCGAAAACCCAAAACAACGTCCTGAACAACTGTATAATTTTCAACGGTTACCTCAAGTTAATCGCTATGAGAAATTCCAGGCGATTCACGAATTTATAAATAAATGGCTAAATGAATATTTACAATCGTTGAACTCGTAATTTCTGGTATTAAAGGACTTACGTTTAAACTTTAAATATTCACAACTACAATTCTAAGATAAACTCTCACAGTACCAAATATTCACCACGTCAATTACTCATTTAGAAAGCTATACACTACGACAAATGTCACTGCAATAAATATTCACGAACGTACATGATGTACGTACGTGATGTAACGTTTCAGTTGCAATTCCATTCGGCTCCTGAACTATTCAAAACACAATCAACATTGCCCTCAGCTGGAGTTGACATACATGACAACTACTACTAGTTCTGAAGGAGAGACATTCAAATACAAATTTGATATTCTACATGTGGTTGTATAAGATGTGTATCAACAAATGTAAACTTTGACAAGTTTATAATTGAAAACCCAGTTCCACTAAAATAATATATTTTATCCCTTAAAAAGTAACTCTTTTGTACGTGTCTACTAATTTCAATATGTTAATACTTTGTAAAAATAATGACATGAAATTTTAAAATTTACAGCCATTTTTAAGGAGTGAAAAACTCTTATATATCTATAATCAGGTTATAAGTTCGTCAGTAAAATGAATGACAGAGAGGTCCCTCGGGTAATATATACAAAAAGTAAATTTACAGATAGACATCAGTCCAAAAATACCTTTTCGTCATACTGCTTCAAAAACAGCTGTTTAAGATACATGTGTTGAAGATCAAAAGTCGTTATTTTCTTCCTAGTACTAAACTAATAATTAATTGTGATGATATTTTGAGTCCTAGACCACAAAAGAGCATTGTTATTGATACTTTTGAATCGAGGAAATCATTCGATGGTTAATAATCGATAAAGTAAGTGCAACAATCAATATCGATATTTTGTGTATTTATGAAACTGGTAATTGACTATTACATCAAACTCACGAATGGTTGAGATAAAACTATCGATAATAATAACTAACACTGACATAGCCCAAACAACCATTCAGGAATCAAGAAAGAACTGTTTCAACGTAAATAACATAACAGCTGATTAGTCTAAAGCGACAAAATGGTCGACGACTATTGATACTAAATCAGGTAATAATTTAATTTTTACGAGTATATTATGCCGAAAAATATAGTTCATCATACAGCCCAACATTGACTTTTTTATATACTCGCACATTAACAGCCTCGGAACGCCTCAGCTGTTAAACTTGTGCTCGTATCAAAAACGCCCGTTTTTGGTCCTAGAGATGAAATATACTATTTTTTTGGATTTAAAGAGAATCAAATGTGAACTTTAACGAAAACAACACTTCTTGTTAATTTAGGGGGGAATGAAATTGTAGAGTAAAATACGAAAATATATTTTTAAATATAAACAAAGGATAAAATTTTAAATGAATTTTTCCGTGTAATTTGAGAAGGGATGAAGTTTATTTGCAGATTTTACGAGTTACAGAGACAAGAAAGACATTAAGCGGAATGTTTGGACTTTACAACCACGGGTGAGATCTAGCATTGGATATATTCTGTCGGTATTGTGTCTTGGAGGGATCATGTAGACTTTGATTCATAAAAGGCATACAACAACCCCTGGTGTTTGTTGTAAGCGAAGACTGTGTGTTAATTATTTCCTTACGTTTGTGTGACACCAAACCAACTATGTAAATATTTTGGATATGAGTAAATGGTTAGTGGGGAATGTAATAGATTTTATGACATGTATCTCATTAATAATTAATGAATTAAGTACCGAGAGACGGGGTGTGCTGTACCCCGTTGGTCCGATTTAAATGAAATTTGACATGTATTTCCAGGTGTTTTTAAGGGGAGCAATGACGTCAAAAATTCGATTGTTTATATCATGAAATAGCTTGGAATTCCCCCTTTAGAACGATAAGAAACACTTATCGTTTTTCAGATTCTTTCATTGAAAAGTAAAATAAAATAAACAATGACGCATGGCCGTAAGACACCTTGCCCAGGCCCACGTCACAGTGATTGCCTATTCCGCCCACACGATTTCCGAAAGTTATGATTTTTGAACTTCAGGTACACTTTTCTCAGGAACTATTAAACCTACAATGATGAAATTTTGTACACATATTCTAATCTACACTATGTAAAAATATACCAGAGGTATTTTTCTTGGATTCTATACTTTCAAAAATATTTATCTTTATAATAAAAAAATAATAAAATTTTGTAATACACATAATTAAAAGCACATATTTTTTGTTCATACAAAGATCTCCTAAAACGCTCTGGTCTAAATGTGTATTAAAATCTTAAAAACAGCTGTGCAAAGTTTCATTTTTTTATCTTTATTGGTTATTGTACCTAAGTTAACATGGCCAACCATACGGCCCGTTTCTCCCCTTAAGGTTCCTCATTTATTTATTTATTTGTTTATATGTCAACTTATTTGACATAATATTATGGGTTGTTTTATACCATTATCAAACTAGTAAAAGGAATGGAACAGCTGACCACAAGTGACGTTACATCGACCTTCGACAGAACTCCAGTCCCAGCTGGTGGAAGTTGACATATAAAAAAACAAATAAATAAATAAGGAACCTAAAAATGTATGTTAACATAATATGGGTGAGTGTTTAAATGTTTTAAGTGTTTCAAATCTAATATATAAATTTAAAAAAGACTAAGATGACTTGATGATGTGACTGTTGCCATAAAACCGGTAGTCTATACGCTACTAAAAGAATATTGAAAAGGTAAAAATATTCCTATTAAATACCATTTTCATCCAAACTCCCATAAATCCCTCTTTAAATTAAAATTATGTGCAATATTAGGAAATTAAAATTAAGTAAAAATTAACTGGAAATTGAAATGTAATTTAAATACAAAACATTTTATAGATGGATCACAAGTATCATGTGTATCACAAATATTTTGTGGATCACTAGTATCTTGTGTAATAAAATAATTATCTTGTGGATCACAATTATCTCGTTGTTTATTAATTATTCAATATTTTTTATTGGACTTTCCCTACGCGTCTGTGAATTTAACTACACAACGTTTCTGGAGGTGGAGTAACCCCTCCGTTTTCAAGTGATTAACTAACCATTTACATTAAAAATTAAAGTCTTAATGTTACAGGTATTAATTATATTGTTATAATAATGATACTTGTTATAATACATAAAAATACCCCCGTCGAAGTGTGCGTACTCAGCGAATTTCCAAATCAAAATATAATAATAATAAGATATGACTGTTTGGTCAAAATCTGTCGATAAACATGAGATTTTTGCCTATTCTCCATAAGATTAAAATAAAAAATGAGTAGGTTTGCTGCTGTGAGGATGAAAGTAGCCATTTACCATCAAAAATTTTACATATAATTATCAACATCTGTATAAATAGGAGTTTGTATCTCCATATGTTAACATGGAAAAGAGTATGCAGGTTTGCTCATGATAAACAATAAATATAATAGCACAAATGTATGGATCTCAACCACATGAAGCTAAAACAAGTTTCATAAAAATATTAGATAATAAGTGAAAAATTAATCTTAATCCTCCCATAAGATTAACATTGTCAAATACAACGTACTGTGTAGATTTTTTTATATCAGTAACCGTTAAATAAAAAAAATTTACAACTTAATTGTGTAGTTTTTTAAGCTATTTATGGTGAATATATAAAAATTTATTACATGTGTCAAAAAAAAATTTTGTGGACAAAAAAATATTATAATATGTCTGGTTACGAACTCGTCGAGCATTAGAATACACGTTTCTACAAATGTGATCATTTTACGAGAGTTATCGTTTCACAGACACACAACTTTATATTTATTATATATAATTAACGACTAGTTTTGGTCTCTGGGCACCTAAAGAAGAAAAAATAACATGGTCTCGGGCTTATACTTATCTATAATACATGAAACAAAAACTATATTGATAGCAACAAATAACCACAACACTCCACCTCCGAGCTAGAGGGGTGACACAAGATAGTGAGCGTTCAGAACGAGAGTTTGAGCACGACGTACTTCTATATGTTGAGTAGCTATACCAGGATTTTTTGCATCCCTTGTGAACTATTAATTATTTAGTGGCTAACGATAAATATCAGAAAACCAGAACCGGTTGCTTTAGTAAAACCAATCAAATTAGGTTTCAGAAAATGTTGACTAAAAGTCAAGTTACAGGCACAAGGAATCTTCAGTGATACAGGAAATGTATTTCGATCAAATAATTTTACACTTTTGATACTTTATCAATAGGTTTAGGTGATGTTAATGTATTGTTTTTAGTGGCTATCCGAAATAAAATATTTTCAGTGGATTACACTTATAAAATAATAATGTTTCAATAAACATAGTAACTAGTAGGCAAATATAACAAGTGTAATCAAAATATAAATAAACAAAAACACTACAGTCAAATTGAAAGAATTTCTCTTTCCACTTTAAAAATTAACTGTAGTCTGTTATTATGGGTTTCATTGTTTATTTATTTAATGTTTCGTGTTTTGTATATAACAGAATACTATCGACTGATGAACGTGTTACATGTTACATGTTGTCAGAGTTACAACTATGTGAAAATAATATGATGAATTATAAAAATCTACTCGTAGTTAAAATGACTAGTTTTATCTTCTCATAGAATAAGTGTAGCAAAGATAAGATTCAAAAGTAAGGAGAAAAAAATTGAAAACTTCAAAGATATATTTCAGTGAGATTTTTATTATGAAAATCCATACAAACACATCATAACTGTATAATTTATTTCGTATTGTTATTCAAACAACTTTAAACCTTCTTTTATTAATTCATTGAACAAAATCCACTTTGAAAACACCTTTTATTAAGCACTTCAGGTGTGAGATAATGTAGTTTTTCAAGTTGTAAAACAATATCAAATATCTGTAATATTGAAAGTAATTGCAAAAGGAAACAAAAAGTAATCATAAACCTATTCCTCTTTTTTACATAAATTCATGGGGTTGTTGTTTTGGTTGTGACGAATGTTTTTTTGCAAACAAAGTACAGCTCTAATCTGTAACATAAAACGTATTAGTAGTTTAAAAACAAATAACCAGTACTATTATCATATTAAATGTAGTAAGAAACGAAAAATACAGTGAAGTATGATAATCAATGAGCGCAAAGCAATGCACGGAACGGTTCAGAATCATTTTTGATCTGCATTTGTCAAAATGTCATTGTTTCTAAAATTTCTGGATGGGTAGCAGATACGTTCGCTACGGACCACTCGGATCCGAGTGGTGATATTTAGGTTAAATCAAAATGGTGGATCTGGCGATGTAGATCATGCTGCCACCTGTTGAGATCTGAGAGAACTACGACCAGCTTTTTATAACGCAGTATCCATTTATGCATGAGTCACTTGGAATTTTCCTATTGGTTAATTTTACTACTACTTGATTTTACTAACTACTCCGCGCGAAGAACGGGGGTTTTGGGTGCCGCAGCGATTGTGTTACTTTTTTTGTATACGTGCATTGCTCATCCGACAATGAATTAATGATTGACGCCAAAAATTAACCACATAAAACCTTAACATATAGTCATCTCACAGTTGTATTTATGGCTCCGATAACTCAAAAAACATTTTTGTATTATAGTCTTCTGGCTTTTATTATAACTGTAAAAATATAACTTGTATTTCATATTATTAAATTTACTAGATTTTCCCTTTAAAGGGTAAACCTAAAAAACATATGAAAATGGATCTGTTTGGAAATAAATTTAACTCACTTCTTTAGTATTTGCAAGAATTCGGCTCCTCGATCACTGCGGCGCCATCATTAATCTAAAAAACATTTCACTTAAAAGTACATAAAGTATGTAGTATAATGTTTTAAATATTATGGGTTGCGGTTGTGTAGTATGACCGCATTTTATTATAAATTTGAATTTATATCTGAAATCCTACCACAAAATACTCTAATGTGCATTTTATAAATATTTTTATCGAGTGATTATACGTGCAACATGGTTGATTCGATAATTTAAAAAATTCATGTACACGTGTAAAACAAAACGGTACCCCTAGGACTATGTAAATTTAAATACTCCCGTCGCAGCATACCTGCGTACTCAGCGAATTTCCAAATCTATAACATAATAATAATGTATGACAAGTTTTATCATTATCCGTCGATAAAAATGAAAATTATTTGCTTATTCTCCGTAAGATTAACATGGGAAAGACTATGCAGGTTTGCTGCTGTAAGGAACGCTGAAAGCAGGCGTTTCTAGCGTAAACAATTAATTTTTTGACCATTCATACCAAGTTTCATCAACATCTGTCCACAAATAAAGGAGGTTACCTAATCTCTATATGATTAACCTGGGAAAAGAGTATACAGGTTAGCTGCCATGATACACACATAAACTATGGTATTTATGCATAAATGGATGGATCTCAACCACATGAAGGTAAATATCAAGTTTCATCCAAAAATATTGGTTAATAAGTGAAACATGAATTTTTCCTTATTCTCCATAAGATTAAAATTGGATTCCCAAAATACAACGTACTGTGTTTAGATTTTTTATATCTCGGTAAAAAATAAGTACCAGTGGTCCTCGAAAGAGTACACAGACACACACACACAAATTTTAACGACTAGACTATTGTTTTTTGCCTCTGGGCACCTAAGGACGAAAAATAACATGGCCCCGGGCTTAAATCTTGTAAAGAGACCTACGGTAATAGCTTCTTCTCTATGGGAAATTCGGTAACACTCTTAAAATACATTGAAATAAAATACCGAATGTGAGTTAATAATCTTACTGTTATAACCTTTAACAAATTATATAGGGGCAACACAAATCTATACAAACAAATCTTTAAGCCTAGCAATTCAAAAATGAAACGTGTGAGTTCGAAGGACACGGTGCATCAAATGGTAAACCACGAAAAAGATTGACCTTACTCGAAGATAAAATTAAACGGAGTGAAGGCATAATTCAGCTGATCATTCTCCTGGTAAAAGTAGAACCATGACTTGACGATGTCGCCACCAACGTCCACCTGGCATCCTCTGTTGCAGTCCTCGTTGGTGAGGAGGCTGAGTTTTCCATCGGAACTCTCGGTTACGAAGAATATTTTCAAGCCGAGGGTATACCTGGTTGTATTGCAGGCAAACTTGAAGTTCACCTTCACAATGAACGTCCCGTCCGCCGATGTAACCACCTGCCCTGTGTGCTCTGTTTCATCCTTTATACAAACCAGTACAAACTTTGTCTTTCCTCTTGAAACGTACTGTTTTGCAACCCATCCCCGTTTGTAATCATAATCTGAAACCAAATAGAGGCTAACATGATACTTCATCAATTACGTTTAACAATTAGATCAATATGTGTATTCATCGATGTTAGGGCACAGTTTGAAAACTTATAGTCTTTATTTTGTCCCAAAAATTTAAATATATTATTATAACAGAAATTAACAATTTTCAAACTTCAAGCAAACAGCCTTGATATTTAAATTTTGTTTGTTCAACACGTCATTATGATAATTAAATTCAATTTAAAATCAATTTATTTCAGACACAAAAATAAATATCAAAGAAAATCTAGTATCGATTTTAAAGATCCACGCCACTTCCTTGACTATAGAACATAGTAAGATGTAAGATATAAGTATTATTATTACAAGTATAATTATTTGGAATTTTAATTAGGAAAGTTTTCCATCATATCTAGTAAAACAAAGTTTCACAGCGTTTTTAAATCTGTAAACTTATCCCATACAGGTGACCTGGAACTTAAAACACAAGAAGATTAGTTACTTCACTAAATTTAAATACCAAATAAAAAAATTCACACACAAAAAAGGAAAATTCAGAAATAAAATACATCCATAACTAACAAGGGCTGAAGTAATATAAAATTCACACAGAAATATTCAGAAACAAAATAGATCCATAACCAACAGGACTGAAGAATCAATGGTCGTGTCACTGGCGTTCAACGACACTAGCGCCGCAACGAAAATGACCGTGGCAAAATCTGCAACTAAGACGATGGGAAACTTGACGGGCGATGGGCATCTGCCTGTTTTTGCTGGATTAAATACTAATCTCATTACACAATAAGATCTAGAGCATGGAATCTAGAACATTCAAGATTCCAGATCAACCGATAATATAAACAGATTCCAAATGCCGTGAATCTTTATTTTACCAATCATAATGTAAAATTTCCGCAATAAAAATTTAAAAATCGTAAACCCACCACTATGATAAATTTTAAACAAAGGAACGTAGTATATTATACATTAAACAACTAACATACAAACATTACAAGTTATGATTAAATAAAAATAAAATAGCTTTTCAGTAATATAATGGCTCAGAAGAGTTTCAGTAAGTTTAAAAATTGCTTAAACAAAGTTTAATATGTTTATTATTAATAAATATTACACGTATAACCACATTTCTATTGAGTATTACTTTGATTTATAAAAACTTACCCTTTGGGACTCCACGTTTCCATTCTACAGCACCCTGAAAATTAAACACTTTTTTGGTAACTTACTGATTTTTCACCACACAGGCCGGTAGAGTTGTGTGCTTATTTGCTATGTTATGCTATTTTAGCTGTGTGAGCTGTTTTATAAATAAACGGTACCAGTGGACTGACACATACTTTCTCCCTTAAGTAAATTTAAAAAAGACAATCTGCAATAAAACTATCATGTTCTACAAAGTAATTCTAAATATCATTTAATAATTTATTGTTCAAATTGTATGGGGGGAACCCCCCCCCGGTAATACCAAGCTATTTTGAGCGGTTTTTTTCGGTGATTTGACCTTACACTTCATACCAAGTTTCATGGAAAACGGGTGGAAAGTAAGGAAGAAATTGATTTTTTTTTATTTTCCATAAGAATAACTTTGGGCGCTTTCAGACAACGTACTGCGTTTATCTTGAACACTAAATTTAACTTTTCTCTGGAACCGTTAGTCGTAGACAAATAATTCAAAATACTAATTCGTTTAGTTTTTTAAGCTGATTTCAATGGTACCAGTCAAGTTATACTTTACTTTTATTTTTTTCGCTGAAAATTTAAAAATTTGATTTTTTTGACATTTAAAAGCCCATAACTTTTGAGCCGTCATTTTTACAGACATGCGGGTGGTGTCAAATTATTTAGTGCTCTGTGCACTATAAACCATCAAATTTTAATCAAAATCGTTAGAGCCGTTTTTGAGAAAATTGGATTTTTCACGTTTTTTAAGGGTTTTTAGGGGTGAACTACCCTTAAAAATCAAAAATTCAAAAAAATGAAAAAAACGCCTGGAGATACGGTGACTATATATATACATGCCAAATTTCATCTAAATCGGACAAACGGGGTAGGCTGTGGCACTGTACACATCCAGACACACACACACACACACACACACACACACACACACACACACACACACACACACACACGGACGGACAGACATCACGCCAAAACCCACTTTTTTGGATTCAGGGGACCCCAAAACGGATATATCCACCCTCAACTCAAATTCGAAAATTTTGACGAAAACAATACTTTCTCCATATACTATGTATAAGGGGAGAAAGTAAAAGGCGAAAGAAGGAAACGTACAGAAATATAACAAAAGTATGAACAAATAAATTGGTGTTTTTAATAACTGAAGAAAAATACAGGATTTAAAATGTTTGAGGGGCTTAAACCCGTTTATTGTGGCTCAAAGTTTTATATTTAGTTTGATAAATAAAACCATTGTTTTTAAATATTCTAATTTCGAAATTATGCCACTCTAAGATTTGCTGTAAAACTTACAGTGAGGTAAGTATTTTTCCTCAGAAAAGCTGTTCTGTGAAAACTATCTGAACTAGAAACCTTGTAAAACTAGGTTAATTTACGAGCTATATAGGTTTTTATCAGTTTTGTCATATTGATACTAATTTTTGTAATTTTATTTATCGTGGTAGTAAAAGTTATTGTGAAATGAACATTGTTTTAGCTATTACCTATTATTGTATTATATTATATTATATTAGTATTACTATTACTATTATATTGTATTAGCTATTAGGTCTCATGGTAAGACTTAAGCCCAGGACGATGCTATTTATCATCTTTAGGTGCCCAGAGACCAAAAACAATAGTCGTTAAAATTTATATATATAAATATGTGTGTTTGTGTGTGTGTGTGTGTGTGTGTGTGTGTGTGTGTGTGTGTGTGTGTGTGTGTGTGTGTGTGTGTGTGTGTGTGTGTGTGTGTGTGTGTGTGTGTGTGTGTGTGTGTGTGTGTGTATGTGTGTGTCTGAGATAACGATAACTCCCGTAAAATAATGGTCTGATCGAGACCAAATTTGGTAGAGATGTGTGTTCTTACATTTGCTCGGACTAGTTCGTAAACCAGACATATCGGTCAATCGGAACGGGTAGTTTGGGTAGGTTTTGTTCTCAAAAATTAAGTTTTTTGCGTTTTTCATATATAATTAAAAAAAATTATCTTTCACCATTAGAATCAGCTCAAAAACCATAATTTAGTTCCTCAAGTTATTCTCCATCTCCTACTGTTACCGAGATATAAAAAAATAATATAAAATAATATAAAAAAACACAGTATGTTGTATTTTGGGGATCCAATGTTAATCCTATAGAGGGTAAAGAAAAATTAATATGTCAATCTAATCACTAATCAATCAATATTTTTGGATTTAATTTGGTATTTACCTTTATGTGGTTGAGATTTTATGCTTAAAAGTCTGAAAATCATAGTTAATGAAGAAGAATCACAATGACAGTACCTAACCTAACCTAACCTAACCTAACCTAACCTAACCTAACCTAACCTAACCTAACCTAACCTAACCTAACCTAACCTAACCTAACCTAACCTAACCTAACCTAACCTAACCTAACCTAACCTAACCTAACCTAACCTAACCTAACCCAACCTAACCCAACCTAACCCAACCTAACCCAACCCAACCCAACCCAACCCAACCCAACCCAACCCAACCCAACCCAACCCAACCCAACCCAACCCAACCCAACCCAACCCAACCCAACCTAACCTAACCTAACCTTTTTTATATGGAGTGATTAGATGGGCTATCGTTAGGAAAATTTCATTAACACAAATATTACCTTGGACCAACGAATGAGCTCTAGGTGGTGTCCCAAATCTTGACTAGGTTTGCCTTCACGTTCACCACAATCGACACATATAGTCGCCCTACACCACGGTTGGTCCTGCGTATAACGAGCTCCAATGTAAAATGTGCGCTTATTACCATTCTTCTCCACCCGAATATAGTGATTCTCATACAAATCGTTTTCAGGCAAACATCTGAATCCAAGGATGGAGAAAATAGCTTCGTTCTCTAAAGTCTTGATGACAGCGATATAGAATTTATCCCTGGTCGATCGATTTTCGTCCATGTAGCAATGTAAAAATAGAACATCCGACTTGTCCATGGATGGCCAAATGTATCTTGCTGGGATGAAACCTTCATGTTTTGCCGTTTGTTGGTAATCTCCTGCTGTGATCTTACCTGAAATGAATTTTGGAATAAATAGATGTACAAACATTTTTATGTTTCCTGCAGATTACAGTTAAACATTTCTTATCCGTCATGTTCCTAAAGTTATTAGACTCATGATCCCATATTTAAACAACTTTTTTTATTTATAACCCGTCTCAAACTATCGAATATCAAATCTGTGGCCTATATCTAAAAAAACAATTCGTTCTAAAACATGTGGTAACAGAAGATCTTAGACCTTAGATTTCCCAAAATTTGTGTTTTTGGAACATTTGAGTTTTGACTCGCACCTCCTCAATAATGTTATTACTGAAAATACTTTTACATAATATACTTTTATGTAATCATAAAACCCGTATCTTATCTCTGAAATACCTCGTGATAAGCTTTTGTAAATATATTAAGCGTATCATATTGTATTTCTTGATTTCTCTCTAGACGGTATTTCATCAAATTGCATAACGGGTAACAAACTGATGAAGCTTAGCTAATTTTGCTAAATCCATTACTTTAAGTTTACCATTTACTTTTGTATCAAATCACTATACATTTTATCGTATTAACAGAATAAAACAAACCGTGCCATTTACTTACCTGGAAACGTATTGCAGTCTATTGTCTTAGGGTATTGAGTCTGAAATATTAAACGGAAATTGAAAATACTTCCACCAAAAGTTACATCATGTTTTAAGCAGTATACGTATATTTCGAAATCTGTATACAAAGTGATGAACAAAACTTAATTACTTACTTTTATGTGTTATTTAGATTTTTATTCCGGCTATTTTCCAACCCGATTCTATGTAAAACAAAGTTTCACGACGTTTCAGAATCTGGAATCTGATCCCGTCCTCAGGTGAACTAATATCTAAAACACAACTAACACATAATCTGGACCAAACAGGTATAAATCTGAAAACATAAAAGTTTAAAGCAATCAAAAAACTTACAAACAAAATAGTCACTAACCATTATACATCACTAGAACTCACTGCAATCCCTTATTTGTTAGACTGTCAATAATACCTCTACCCTGCATATTTATTTTTCAATGTCTTGTATATATTAAGAGTAATTTACATTCAACAACCACTTATGGTGAATTTCATAGTTACGAAACGAGAAACAGCTCCAAATTAAAAAAAAATTATTTATGTCACTTTAGCTTAGCTCAAGATAGTTTTAGATGTATTGCCATTAGACTTTTTAATCATTTATCAGATCAAATTAAAGTTTTACCATTACCTAAATTTAAATTAGTTTTAAAGAAGTTTCTGCTGAGTAATTGTTTTTATGATTTAAATTTTTCTTTTTATAAATATCTGAGTACATAAGCTTAAATTTTTGCTTTGATTAACTTAAAAATAATGTCTTTGAGTTCCTGTATAATTTTTTTCTCTATGTTCACTACTTTGCATTAATTTGTTAATTTGTTACTTAGATTATCCTGACACAGCCCATATTCGAATTTGTATTAAAATGATTTCCTCAAGCATAACCTAATTGTCTTTCAGGCTTGCGAACTGTGGCTATATATTGTTTTAGTTACGTATACCCTGACGCAGCCTATACAATTATGTTTTTCTTGTAACAAACATGTTGTCATGGAATAAAGAGATTTGATTTGAAGAAACAAAACACGTCCATTCGTCACCGAGACGCAAAGACAACTAAGGATGTCTGCAATAAAAATCTAATTAACATAAATCCACCATCACCAATAATGAATTTCAAACAAAGAAGTACTTTTTTATGTTTTAAACATAACCTTAAAATTATGCTTTCTAAGAATTTGCATAGTTTTTAAAATTGTTATATCGTCATTACTATTACGCATTAGTAATTTTAAATTAAACAAACGTTTATCAGATCCATCTGATCCAGAAAAAAACATTATGTAAACATTAGTCCTTATGTAAAAAAATATTCTTATGTATTAATTAATAAAATATTGTTATGTTTGTCTATAACATTAGGGGTTATATGTGAGCTATTTAACATATGAACTCTTCAATTATCGGACTAACCTAATCTACAGTTTGAAATAATTTTATTTGGGAGCTTAAAAGAGAGTTGTCATTTTTGCGGTGTAACCTAAGTTCTGGCAGCAATTGTTCTTTACTGACTGTTCTATATTTTGATTGTTGTTTATGTTTCAACTTGGTGTTTTGTAAAAATGATACCAGTAAGCTAATCTTGGCTGCCTAGGGGGACTAAGAGAAAAATACACTTCTAGTAAGTGAATGCTACTAACGCCAGTCTAGTACTGTCTGTAAATGAACGTTCGGACCAAGATCTGTGGTGGAAGGTTATCGTGTCGTTACTAGTTTTTGTTATACAAAACTAGAGTTTTGTCTGCAAATTACTCAGAGTTATTCATTTTTAGCGAATTTCCCATACAGGATAGGGGAAAATTAATATTTCCCACATTAATCAATATTTTTGGATAAAACTTGATATTTAGCTTCATGTGGTTGAGATCTATCAATTTATGCTTAAAAATCAAAGTTTATGTGTTTATAATGGCAGCAAACCTGCATATTCCTTTCCCATATTAATCATATAGGGAATAGGCAAACTCCTTTATTTATGGAAAGATGTTGATGAAAGTTGGTATAAATGTTAGGATAAAAAAATGGTAGAAATGACTACTTTCAGTGTTTATCACAGCAGCTAACCTGTACACTCTTTCCCATGTTAATCTTATAGAGAATAGGCAAATAATCGCGTGTTTATGGACAGATTTTTATAAAACTTGTCATATATTATTATTATATTATTGATTTGGAAATTCGCTGAGTACGCAGGTCTGCTGCGACGGGGCTATTTAGTTATTTTTACGTTTCGTGTGTTAGAGAATCCGAAACAAGCCTGATCTCAATTTGTGTTCGTCTGTGACGCTTCAGGAGGCATCTTACGCAGTCTTCTCCGAAAAAACGGGTGAACTGATAACAAAGAAACTAACTTCATGCATTCTCTACATTCCAGAGAAGAGTTTTCAGTATTTAAAATTGTGTACCGCCCCTTAAAAGTAAATAGCGATAAAAAATAACCTATTTTAAATTAGTGTGGCCGTTCGGCTTATGTTCTTTGACTCTCTTTTAATGAACAATGTTTGTCCAATGTAATATTTTTCACACTCTCCACTGTTTAATTTGTAAACTCCAGATTTCAAGGCTTATGAAAAACAGTTCGTCTAACATCGTTTTTGGTGTGCGATCGCACTTATGTATGTATGTGTCCTGTGTAATACATGGATTGTATTTTATTTTAGAAGTGCCTTCGACGGAAATTTATTTGCCAAACATACTACGATGTTTTCACTTGATGATAAAGGCGCAAGAGCACTGACATTAAATAGATGGTTACCACCAATTTGGACCTATTAGATACAATGATGACTGAATATAAAATGTAAAAATTTTTGGATCGATTAACAATATTACTTTCAAATTTTCTATATTTTTCTGTAATCCATAAGCTACTTACTCTTATTCGACCATCAAGTCCTCTAACACTCTGTGTTGTGCTCGTACATGTCCGACATCTGTACTGTTCCGTACTAAAAACATTTATTACAATTAATACATAACAAATTATTGCATTATACTTCTGGTATGCTAACGTTTTCTACCCTATTCCCAATGCATTAATGTTGTGTGTTAACCTAAATATGATTTAAAAAAGATAACTTTGAACCATTAGCTGAATTTAGTACCTTGCAAAAAAGATAGCATTTGTGTGCCTTTTGTGTATTTGTTGGGCTGGGACTATCACATAAACAAACTTTTAACAGTTTTAACATTTCATCTTTACTCATTTCATCCAAAGCAAGGGAATCGAGGCATGTTTTTCGTGTTTCTGCAAGGGTGACCTCTCCTAAGTGAACTTGATATTAAGCTTTGACATTTAACAATGCTCTCATTTTGAAATGGTATAAAATATAATTTCGTTAATTTGATCCCAAAAAGGTCTTCGGTGTAAGTATCACATGCACAAAAGGTCTGAAAAGAATGCGTAAAACACCATTTATGTATCATACAGCTAAGGAATAAAGGAAAAGTTGTTTCTTCAGTCCTTATTATTACTAGTTCTTTATCTAGCAAAGGCATTGTATAAGAGAAAATAGGATTAGATTAGATAATTGAAATGGCAACCATACGACAATGCAGGTATTTTAAGCAAAGTAAGAATGAGGATTGAGTGTAAGATGATTGTAGGCGATCTTGTTGTCTTGTTACTGACTAAGGCTGACATAGTCCAACAGTCCATGGCAACAACTTATGGACCTACAGTTGAACGTTGAATCCAAACCACGGCATCTGAATTTACGAATTGGTGTAATTGTAAGGATGGTTTTGTGGATTATTGTAGTAGTCAATAGTGCGGACGTTAATCCACACAAGAGAACACTACATACACCGACCATCGTTCACAACTATCCACAATTCGTGACCTCTAAGTAGCTTACAGGACATTGCCACCGTCCCAGTAAAAGCAAAAGAAAAAGTAAAAGCGCTAACCTCAACAAAAAATAATCTAGACATTTTTTGGGTTGCAATGCCTGCAGACCACTTCGAGCTATAGGGAAGGGGGTGCGCCAGGCATATGCGCGGGGTAGGCCTTCTGTCTCGACCAAGAAGGACCAGCCGGTTCCTTGCGACAGATGTATCATACACAAGTCACAAGCAGTGTGGAAGCTCTGATTTGTTAACACAGGTTGGTTTCACGTGCGACATGTCTCATATGACGACATAATGTCTTACAACACCGGTGTGTAACCCGCCTGAAGATACGGGTAGTAATGATAGCCTTAACATCCAAAATAATTTAATTCTTGCTAAAACTTACATCTGATCAAAATATGGCGTTCCCATTCCATTTATTTGGCGCACCCAACCTGAGGAAGAAAATTCAGTTTTAAAACATTAGAATTATTTTCGTATCGCAAGTGCCAATGATCACTTTTATATACTTTTTAGTAGTCTTATTTGCTATTCTAACTCATATCATATTTTTTGCTGACCATAATTCATCAATTTCTATTGTTATTATTTTTCTTTTTTTAACATCATTCTTTTTAAGCATAAATTTCACTAGCTTGGACTAATCCCTCTTTTTATTGAAATCTTTCTAAATGTTTTAGAAATTTTCAGAATCTAAAAATGTGAAATCCAAGCCATTTTTAATGACTTTCACGACTAACTTGGTTGTACTTTTGATTTCAGATAGTTGGTAAGAAGTAAAAAAACGTACTTTAGGTCCCAGTTCAATGACTAGGACTTTAGGTTTAAGTGTGCAAAATTTCACTCTTGTAAGATAACGATTGATAATACAGTACAAATAATAAGCCGTTCCAGGCCCTTTCACCCACCTTGTATAGATTAGATTAGATTATTGAAATGGCGACCATACCACCAGGTAGAATTTTAAGCCAAGTATAATGAATGATTATTGAGTGTAAGTCGCGAATTTGTAGTCTTACTACTGACTAAGGCTGGCATGTTCCTTAGAAAGGACTGTTAATTAATAATTAATTAATAGTCCAACAGCCGATGGCAATTAAGGAACCTACAGTTTAACCTTGAATCCGAACCACTGCCTCTGAATCTACGAATTAGTCTAATTATAAGGATGGTTTTGTGGATTAACGTAGTATTCAATAGTGTGGACGTTAATCCACACAAGAGAACACTACACCCACCAACCATCTCTCACAACTATCCACAATTCGTGACCTCCAAGTAGCTGGATTAAAGGATAATACGTCCCGGTCAATACGTATACGTATACCTCTGATTATGTTCAATCCAGTCTTGAAAAACCTTTTACCTGTGAGTATATATTACTTTTCTTTTATGTTTTTAATGCTTATATTAGATTTCCCGTACAAATTAAACGTATAGTCAGCACTAGTATTGCAAAATACTTTGTAACATTTTTGGTAAATTGTATTTAGCCTACTTAAAATGTGAAACATTAAAACAAGAAATATTTGGTTTATATGACTCATGCCTCTACGGTACCTTACTGTCTTTAATTAACCACAGTCTCATAGGCTCATAGTTTACGGCATATAAGGGTTTTTTCCTATGACAGGAACAATAAAGGAATTTAAGTTTAAATTATTTCTATAATCTACGGATCAACGTATATAGTAGTGTTTTACTCACTCAAGACCAAATACAGTAAAAGGGTTAGTACGGGTGAACTGTCCATCTCAATGCACTCGATAAAAAACCTATTAATCATCTAGTGTTCGTGTAGAGTTCGCGTCTTGCGTCAGTCGATAATTAGGCAGGTGTTAAACACATTGAACACCCATTTTAACATATACGAAACAGTTTTAACTTATAAAACGATCACACGCAGTATGCAGGCGTGAGGGAAGTTAGTTTACATTTATGGGAGGATGAAAAACACAACACACTGTGTTTCCAAATCTGTGTTCAACATTTGTTGACGTATCTAGATTTTCAGCTTTTCAAGTTTGTTGAGTAAATGGACAATTTAGTTATGTAAACTGTTTTAAGATTTCAGTTTTTTATTTATAGAGGATATCAGATTAGTTGGAACAATAATCCGGGAATATAGGTTTTGCTAGCAATGTTACTAAAGGTTGTATCAAACTCAATTCACGACGTAAGCTAAAATTAACACATAAATACAATGATTGATTAGTAATTATGCTAATATTTAACTTTTATATTTTTACAATACTAATTTCTTTGGTTTTTTAGCTGTCATCAATGGTGGTAGTCAAATTATACTTTACCTTGATATTTTTCGCAAGAAATTGATTATTTTTATTTAAAGCACATAACATTTGAACTGTCATTTTTACAGACATAAAGGTGGTGTCATATTATTTAGGAATATGCAATATAAACTATCAAATCTTAATAAAAATCGTTAAAAGCCGTTTTTGTGGATTTTGGATTTTTCACGTTTTTATGGGTTTTGAGGGCGAACTACCCTTAAAAATAAAAACTCAAAAAGAAAACTCAAGGAGATGCGGTGAATATATACTTACATGCCAAATTGAATCTAATTCGGACCAACGGGGTAGGCTGTAGCTCTGTACACAACCAGACACACGGACGGACGGACAGACATTACGTCGAAACCAACTTTTTTGGATTCAGGGTACCCCAAAACGGATACATCCACTCAACACAGGTTCTAAAATGTTGAAGAGAATAATACTTTTTCCATATACTATGTATAAGGGGAGAAAGTAAAAATTCTCTCAAAAAATCACTTAAGATCAGAGCACTAAAACACGTCACAAGGGATCAAAAAGCACTGTACTATTCTTGTAATGTTTTAGGTCACAGCTCACCTGAAGACGGGATCAGATTCCAGATCGCGAAACGTAGTGAAACTTTATTTCAATAATCTTTATGGAAATTGTCCTCAGTAAAAATCTAAATAAAATGTTGTATTATTTTTTATGTAGCATAAAAGTTATTTTACTAACATATAAATTAAATTAGATCTAAACAAGTCAAACTTAAAGGAACATAAATCACAAAAAGTTCGTATAACATTGTTTTCTCGATAACTATGGAAAAGCGAATGTCGTTGTTTTGCAGATTTTACGAGTCGCAGAGACAAGAAAGGCATTAAGCGGAATGTTTGGACTTTACAACCACGGGTGAGATCCAGCAATGGATATATTCTGTCGGTATTGTGTCTTGGAGGGATCAACTTGACTTTGTTTCATAAAAGGCATTCAACGATTCCTGGTGTTTGTTGTAAGCGAAGACTGTGTGTTAAATCACTTACATTCGTTAGACACCGACCAAAAATGTACATGGTTTAAGTCTACAATACCTCCGCCATCTTTAATTTCAATCCCATTGGAACATTAATGTTGTGTTGTTAATTCCTGGCCGATTGATAATAATAAAAATATGATTAATAGTCAACTTAAAGATAAATTGGTTACCCAATGATTTTTACTTTATTTTTTAATCTTTCTATAAAGTTTTTTTTTACTTCCCTGTGGGAAATATATTATACAAGGTGCGGCAAAAAACCAACCTAATTTCTTCCACGTACTGCTCAGCGGCGGAACGTCTGGGGGAAGTGCGAATAGCATTGTTGCAAAGCCAACATAATGCCATTTTACTCGCCTTGAAGCAGAATTCGCACTTGTAAAGGGCGTTTGTTATTGAAACATATTTGAAAAGTGGCGACTCAGCCATCGCTACCCAGAGGCAGTTTCGTGCAAACTTTCAGTTAGGTCGAAAACAGTTAGGAGAAAACGCATAGTCCTTAGAAGAATTTGGCTCGAACAGTATGGGGTAACTGCACACACACAACCAATACTGTGATGTAATTCTTACAACGAAGGTTTTGTGGGAGAGTAATCTCAAGTTTCGGGGATAGCGTGGGACGCTCAGATCAGGGAAACGTGGCCAGCATGCTCCCCTGTGACTTTTTTGTGGGGCTACTTAAAATCTAAAGTGTACAAAAGTAAGTCTCGCAAATCGGGCGAACTGAAAGAGACCATAAGAGATTGCCATCCTCGCCCCTGAAATGCTAAGTAAGGTGTATGACAGTTTTGGTGCGAGACTGGAAGAATGCTAATTCAAAAACAGACACCATTTGATGGACGTAATCGTTAAAGCCAAAACTGGTAAATTTTGACTTTATTATGTAGTTTTTTTGTTAGTGGTAATTAATAACAGTCTGTAATAACCAATCAAAACTATTTTACCCCTGTTCATCATTGAGCTATTCGAGTTAAATTTAACTTAGAATTTAAATTGTGTCGGTGTTTTTGCCACACTCTGTATAATATATATGCTAAAGGGGTTTGAATAAAATATTGACTGAGAATAGAAACTTTTGAGAAAAAAGTTTAAGAAGTTGTTACTATAACCATTGGACAGATTGGACTACTCAGCCAGTCAGTTTTCAGGTTATGTCTACGATAAAAACATAAATCAGAAAATCAAATTCATCCACCAGCCCCTCCCCCATCAAAACTCCTGTTATCCCAACACACCCCTTCTAACAACACAGAAACTCACTTTGCTCACCATTGTACACCCCCTCCCCCTCCCAATTTCTTTCACAGGGTGTACTGGTCTTTGTGGAAATCATTTTAGTCACCCCTCTTTGTATTCCTTTTCTAATCTCTTCACACCACCGAATCCCTTAATTAGAGATCCGAAAACGTAAGCTTGTTAACGATATTTGATTTCCCACGACCTTATAGGAATAAGGATTTTATTGTGAAAAACTAGTTCATTTGAAAAAGGTTAGTCAAATAAATTTAGGCAACATACTTTTAATGGGTTGCTGTCTATAACTTAATCATGTAGTCATTTAGTTTCATATTTATATCACATTTCCCGTCGAATAAGAATTAACAATTATTTTTACATAAAAAACAGATCATCAACACGATGGCGTTGATGAGGCAGATGAGCGTACTGCACTGAAAGTGTTGCTTTGTTTCTTACGTCTATGTATCTTATTTGATGAGGATTTTCTCCGCATTTATTACACATCTTTGAGCATTTTCTTAAATAATTTCCATTATAGGAATAGCGTGACGTAACATTTACGTTGGTACCCCAGCATAGAGGTTGCTACGCAAGGTTGGGTTATAATAACGTTTGTTGTATTTAGGTAAAAAATAATTAGTTTTCGTTATTGGAGGAATTGGCATTTATATACATTTTTACACATAGTACCCCTATTCGGTTGGTAACCTTGGCTATATATATAATGCGCTACCCTGTTTTGTTGGTACTCCTGGTTATATGTATTAATTTACCCTGGTTATTCAAGGTTAATACCCTTGATGGGTTGGTATATCTGTTTATATATACCTATTATTACGTTGGTTTCATTGCTGTTGGTACCCCTGGTGGGTTGGTACCCTGGGAATCAGCCCAGGTGTTTTTAACGTCAACTCGGTTTTGAATCGCTACGCCGATTACTTGCATATGACAGCGCAGAACATGTGATATGTGGTGAAAGTAATTAGAAAAACTTTTAGGTGACGAACCTCTACTTTTTTCTAAAGTAATTTGTCGTTACGAAAGTACCATTGATTTTCTCCAGCAGTTCTTAAATTTTATTTTGAATTTTGTTTAGCTTTCCAGATATGGTGTGTATATATAACATTAAACCACTATTAAAACGTTTAAAAAATCTGCCGAACTTGAATTTTATTTTTGGCGAATTTCCTATGTGAAATTGAACTATTACCGTAGCCTGGTAAGATTTAAGTTATCAATACATCCATTAAAACCTCAAATTTAATTCTTCTCTTGCGGGAAACCTACATACTCATTGTCTAAGGAATCCTCATTGAGAATAGATAAGTTTGTTTAATCGATTAAATAATCACTGTTGTCATTTGGCATGTGATTTTACTTAGCTAACAATTAATTTAATAATACAAGGTGCTGAAAACCGACCTATTTTCTAACATGATGCCATTTTAGTCGCCATGTAGCCGTGGTTGCCTGTGCAAAGGGCGTTTGTTATTGGAGCATATTTTAAAAGTGATTCAACCATCTCCATCCAACGGCAGTTTCTTGCAAACTTTCAGTTAAGTCGAAAACATTTAAGAGAAAAACGCATAGTCCTTAGAAGAATTTGGTTCCAACAGTATGGAGCAACTGCACACACGACCAATGCTGTGACGGGGTTCTTACAACGGAAGTTTAGTAGTTAGGAGAGTATTCTCACGATTCGATCGAGCATATGACGTGGCCAGCTCGCTCCCCTGATCTGAGCGTCTGTGACTTTTTTGTGGAGATACCTAAAATCTAGTGTATATAAGCAAGCCTCGCACATTGGCAGAACTAAAAGAGGCCATAAGAGATTGCCATACTCGCCCCTGAAATGCTAAGTAAGGTGTTTGACAGTTTTGGTGTGACACTGGAGGAAACAAGGACATCATTTGGGCGAAACCTAAACTGGTAAATTTTGGTATTGTTATGTATTTTTTCGTTAGTTACAATTGATTTATTACAGTCTGTAATAATCCATTAAACCTATTGTACCCCTGATCGTCTTAGAGTTATTCGTAATTTAAATTGTGTTGGGTGTTTTGCCACTGTTTTGTAGCACTCCTGCATATTCAGTAGGCCTACTATTTTATTACTATGATGGGAACAATTTGGTTTCTTTGAAATTCGCTCTACTTACACCAACATGCTGCTTGCGATCTCGTTTGTCAGTATACCAAATGTACAATCCAGTTTTGAATAATCATGTTTTAATTAGACCATTTAAACTGTCATTCCAGCTGTAGCATGTCTGGAGACAGCTGTTCATTTTAGGTGAAACGCAAAATCTTTAACATGCTCTAAGCTCTGAGGAGGTGTTAGCGTTGTTGTGTAACGCAAAATAAAATGCGGAAATCGTTTCCATCGAGCTATAATTGTACTTGGATTTTTAATATAATAAGAATAAGATCAGCTGTTTATAAGAACTGAAAACATTATATTTAGACATATGCGTGATCTAACCTATTTTTCCAAGGAAAGTAAGTAAAAATATTTAAAAATATTTCCCCTCCAACAATCGTGGGACAAATTCATTTTGACATGGATATGTCTTATCTCTAAGGGGTGTTGGTGGTTTTTAAGATGGAAAATATGTAACAGGTTTTCATAGAAACTACTAGAACTATTTGTATTGAGTTTTTAATATAAAAGAATAAGAACAGCTGTTGAGATTAACTGAAAACATTCCTTTTAGACATATCCTTGATCTAACCTATTTACCACAGGGAAGTAAATACAAACATTTTTTCTTGACCTTTTAACTGTACTGTATTAAAATAGACGGAAATCCATTGATGTATATAGTCTTATATAAAATAATCTACACAAATTAAGTAATATATTTCTGTACATTGGTTGGAATCATTAAAAGCCTAAGTTGGTTTTATCACAATTTCTGTCTGTGTGGTTTTTGAAACGCTTCATCGTGAGATGAAACATAGACTTCTGATGGGAGGAATTGATTTATATCACATGACTGCAACAAAACGTGACGTAATGTTTGCGGCCGAACCGTTAGATACGCGACTCCAGGCTTGTTTGTCAACAAACTCCCTGTCTTCGCCCTCCACGGTTTACCCAGGGGAGGATCACAGACTGGTTTATACGGCTCTTGTTTGTCACACGAGGACATCGTCTTGTCTGAAGTAACAGTTGGGAGCCACTAGGGAATTTGTTAGTCTTCAGTGTGTGTCTTTCACAGTGGTCGAAAATAGTTTTTTCGTTTAAACATCCTAAAGAAATTACTGTCAAGAAATGCGTAAAGAGGTCAAGTTTAACCCAATCTAACCTTCCATTACTTCGCCACAATCGTAAAATCCAGGTAAACTGAAAATTTAACCCAACAAATAATTATAGAATGGCAATTCTTTACCCGCTTATTAAAAGAAAAGTTATGAATTAAGAACAAAGTGTATTCCATTCCGTGGCCAGTCCTCACATATAATTGCCAAATTTGGAAAACTTCACCTAAAACTAGCTTAAATAAAATTCAAACCTTCCAAAACAAAATATTAAGAATTGTGTCTGGTTTATCAGAAATACTAAAATCCTCCAATTCTACAAATCTAAAAATTAAAAAATCTTTTTCTGCAAAAACAATGAATCTTCAAAAACAAATTTCCCAATGAAACTTTAAAAAGATACATCAGAAATAAACTTGGAATATTTAAATTCTGATATAACCTAAATTATCCCCATTTACGTGACGTAGCTTACATTATTCAGTCAATTACCAATTAGACAAATCAAAGTGTATGGAAAAATAATTTATTCGTTAACACGTCTACAAAATTCCAATTAACGTGGTAGGCGTGCAGAGGGTGTGAACAATTGATTATGTGACACCCTGCATCTGACAGGGGGTGCAGCAGAGATCAAAGAGAGGGGTAGAGGGGGCTTAACAGGTCGCCCCGTTGGATTGAGTGAGAACACGATAAAAAGTATTATTAATCACCTTCACATAGGAACTGTTTTATAAATTGTATCACGCTAAAGTCTAAGTGATCCTTACAAGACAGAATATATCCAATGCTAGATCTCACCCGTGGTTGTAAAGTCTAAACATTCCGCTTAATGTCTTTCTTGTCTCTGCGACTCGTAAACTCAGCAAAACAACGGCATTCGCTTTTCCACAGTTAGTCAATATATAACTTACTTGCAATCCATATAAATAAAATCTATATAAATAAAATTAGAGTTTTGTCTGTGCATTGCTCAGAGTTATTAATTTCTTAGTTATTTTTAAGTTACGTGCGTTATAGAAGCCGAAACAAGTCTTATCTCAATTTGTGTCTGTTTGTCTGTAACGCTCCAGGAGGCATTTTATGACGTCTTCTCCGAAAAAATGGGAGAACTGATTCCAATGAAACCTACTTCATGCATTCTCTACATTCCAGAGAAGGTTTTGCAATACTTGAAATTGCCCCGCTTTAAAAGTAAATAACGAGCATTTCAAAAACCCACTTTTTACGCGATATTAAATACATTTTGCTTTCAGTTATCAATAAATCACCTACTGGTAATAATCAGCTGTCTTTATAGTTTAATGATTTATAGTTTAAAAATAAAAACAATCAGCTGTCAAATTAAAATGAATATTAGTTTGTTCACACCGTTGATTTTAAATTCATGTCGAAATCACACTATGAATACTTACATACTATAATTATAAATGCATTCTGATTTAATCCAACTAATTTTGTCATGTTAATAAGTATCTTTTTCCCCTAACACACAATCCTACAACCCGTACAAAGTACGGACGTACTGCTAGTATTTTGTATTGTTGATATTGATCTTTTGCACTTTAACTGTAAATTATTTGCCTGCTGTCTCCTAAACGAGAAAGTATTAGGTCCCTAACTGTTTTCATCAAAATTTACAAATTCGAATTGGTATTGATTTATTTTTAAACTACCTAAATGAAAGTAAAATGGTTTTTGCAGTCATGTCTGTTTCTGCATTGTTCACCAGACCGACCATATGGTCCGATTTTTAGAAAATTTAGTTCAAGGGTATATTTATCTCTGAACGTCTGCCGATCAATACTATTTAGTAATTGAATTGTAAAAAAGTGCAACAATTATCAACTGAAATTTGGGAAAATATAATAAAAGGATTTTAAAAGCCCGATTATCATTGTACACTAATAACAAATGCATATTTTTTCAAGATCCAATCAAAGTTTGTTCATCAACAAAATATTCATGACTGAGTGCTGATTGTGTTTTGAATAGGGTAGTAGGGACATAATTGAACTCGCATGGGTCAGATGCAGTGTGAAAATTATTATTTTTATTTGCTTTCCTTCTAACTGGTGCAAAATAAATGTAAGAATATACATCCAAATAGGAAATATTAAGTAGTCTCGATTATTTCGATTTTAACACCATTAGACATTAACACATCTTTGTAAATAAAATTAGAAACAATGTAAAATGTGTGTATATTAGGGTGGGCAAAAAGTACTAAATTTCCAAGTTCAAAATTTATGTATTCTTTTTGTGGTTAAAAGTTCAAAATAAGTATAAAACCCTTCAGTTCGCACAATGGGCTTAAAGTTTAAAAAAATAATTTTTTTTTCTATTTTGGATAAATTTTTTTTACTATCTTACAATGAAATTTGTTTATTGTGCCATCATATTATAGTTTTTGCGTTCATAAGTCCGTAGTCTTAAAAATATCAACATTCGACGTTAATTACAACATATAAATTTCGCAAAAATATCGATATTATTTGAAAATTGAATGGAAACAATTTCCCCTGAAGGTGTGTAAAATCATAGTTTTGTAGCTCTTGGCCCACTTCACTAATGCGTTGGTCTAATATAAATTAAATTATCCATAAAGTACATACAGTGTCTTCATTGTCATGAAGCTATAATTTACTGCGTACACTATTCAGTTTCGCTTGGGCTATATTAAAGTTACTTGCAGAAATAAGCGTTATAATTTCATTGGCGAACCCAATCTAAATTGTTGTGGTCTTTTAGAAATCAGGAGATTGTTGTAAGCATTATTTCTCTGGTCTGAACCAAAGATAAAAACTTTTGAAGGCACGGAGGTGGGGGTCGTCATTGCGTTCCTTATTTGGTTTCAAGTGTTTTAGGGTTGGATCAAAGGCAATCCTCTAAAAGGCTCAAAATAAATCCGTATGCAAAATGCACCACGTAGATCGCCAAAAATAAAGTTAAGGGGTAAAATGAAGAAAATTTATAATTAATTAAGAATGTTTCGTCCCCTAATGTGCTCATCTTCTAAAAGATATGCACTACTTTACCATCCTTATGTATCCCTTCTTATGGGATTTCTAGAGTTTTACACGAAAAAGTGTTAAGTAATTACGTGACGTAAATTAAAAAATTTACAATGCATTATATTTTTTACAAAGAGTAATGTTGATGATTTTTATTTCAATACGTAAAGAAACCTAGGTCTGATGATTCCCCTATTTTACGAATTCCACTAGCAAGAAAACCATTAAACCCGCAACAACAACTTTTACAACCAGTCGGTATTTCACGAACAAGCTGCAGCGCCGGGACAATTTATGCTCTTCTTTCTCAGCACAAAAGTAATTAATTTTATAGGAACCCCAAGTGCAAACATTGTATGTATTATTGAATTCAAAAGGAAATGTATTTGAAATATTATAATCATTTTAGTAATTCAATGCTACTGGCTTAGTAACTTTGATAAAAAATATTAATTATTGGATAACTAGATGTGTAATTTAAAAACAGTTTGGAAAAACGGTCATTAATCGTACAATGTAATTTGCAAGACCGGAAGTCAAAATGAATTTAAGTGTATGTTTTTATTTAAATAAAGTATAAGATATTATATATGGTTATTATTTTAAAACAATGGCTAATATACTCTTTAGGATATTTTGTTAGAAACTACATATTATGGATTCAAATAAGTTGAACAATTTTCACAAATTAACTCCTAAAGGGCAAGTTAAGTTCAGTTCAGTCCCGTCACTTCATTGTATAAATCTTTATACGAAACATGTTTGTGTTTACTTCCCTGTATGAAATAGGTAAGACGATTTTAAATATTAGATTAGATATTAGATAAGTCTAAAGGGAATGTTTTCAGTTCATCTAAGCCGCTGTTCTTATGTTTCAAATTATGGTCTTACAAATTTCTAACACCCCCACCCCCAGAGTTAAGACAAAAGCCAAGTCAATAAGATATGAACATTGCAACGGTACTTTCGAACTTTACTCTTAATGTTATTTTTGTTTCTTACTGACACGTACTGTCTATTTTAGTGTAGAACAGCTGGGTGTCTTAGAGGTAACGAGCTCGCCTCGTAATACGAGGATCGCCGGTTCGATTCCGAACACAGTCACCGGCCATTGTGTAATCGCGTTATTTTTAACAATTACCCATCTAACAACAGTTCAACGTCAGTCGGTAACAATACCAGAGTTTGTACCCTTTCCTCAACGCATTATAAAAAGGCACTGACGATGATAGACACAAAATAAAATAAAAATATAGCTTGTATAATATATTTGTTTATAAGACACAAACTTTGTCAAGCTAATACTAGTTTATATTTGATTGAAGCTAGCATTACATATTTATGATGACAAAAGCAAGAAGCAAATGTGAATATGACCAAGTATAACAAAGTATTATAGTGTTGTAAAATATAGAAGTTCAATCTATGACTAATAGTGGAGTTTCACACTGAGACGAGTGGCAACATTGGTTCTGTTGAATTCTGTAGAAAACATAACCTTCAAATGTCAAGCAGGCCATCATCCGAAAGTGTCAACATTAGAATGATTAATGGGTTTTAGAGTAAATATTGTTTCCAATAAGTATACAAATTCATCAATTTTAAATTATTCGTAATCACCAAAGTTATCTGTTTAGCATACATTTGAATCGATCAATTTAGTATCAAAACGTTAGAACGGTAAGTGGCTAGATGTATAAATTCAAAATGTTATTGTTACTTTAACAAATAATTTAAATAAATTTTCCAGTAAGAGACACAAATTACTTCTCGTGTCAAGATTTTGTTAATATAAGCCAAATGCATATGTATTATAATTATATAATTAGTTAAAGTAGAATAAAATACAAAAATAAACTTAAGTTATGATAAAAAAGTTAAGACAGAATACGTTATTGTTTGATAATGTAAAGATAACATTGTTATGGCTGTAATGTTTGGTTTCAGATAAACCCTGATGAAGCCATCACAGACTCAAAGTGATGTTCAATCTTCTTGTTAGAAACTTGCCTAACGCGGTCTCACAAAATATCATCTCCACTGTCTTTAGAGTTGGGTGTGTAAATTCCATCAAAAATAAACAGATCAATAGGCATTATGAGGTGTTTACTTTTAATAGGAAGTAATATTTTTTCATTCAAATTTAATGTAATTTTTATTATTTAACAAGAAACAATCCTAATTCAATTCAATTACTTTTTAAAATACTAATATTTTATCCCATTGATATATAAAACAAGTGGTATTTATTTTGATATTGAGTTAAAAATTACCAATAACTTAATTAATTAAATTGAGCTAGTTTGAGTAATTAGCCATTCTCGTGTACAGTCTTATCAGATTAATGTGTTCTAATCAGTGCCTCTTACACTGACAGTGATAGGTCTAATCAGGTTCCAATAGGCTAATCAAAACAAGCAAAGTGTGTTTCTGTCTATATATGTTTATGAGTGGAGTTATTTCACTGGTTTGCAAGCTCAATTTTGAGTTTAAACCAACTACCTACTGTCTCATTATGCTAGTAACTAACCTCTGGATTTCTGTTTACTCATCATAAGCTCAGCCTGAATCAATAGCTGAACAAGTGTTTAGATTGTAGAACAAATGATGTTTTGGTTGCATAGTTGAAGGTCACTATTGCCTTGCAGTAGGTTTTGTTCCACTATGTTTATCTCTCAGGTTTTAACTTGTGTTTTTTGCTTTCAAAGTGCGTGGGCTGCGGCTAAGCAACGGGAAGATAAGTTCCATTCTACGCCGAAGTTGGTGATAATGCCTGGAATGGATGTTAAAATTATTCCAGCACTACAAGACAATTATATGTATTTGGTGAGTGAACAAATTCTGTAAAAAATATTACAGTAAGGAAGTAATCTTGATCATTGCTCTACCACTATGATGTAGGGGAAGTCAGGGTCATAAGAGAGAGAAAAAAACAAGTAAGTAAAAGTCATCAAAATATTTAAGAAATGGTTCTTAGTACTTTGAACATTGGATTATTAAATAGAGTTGTAATTGTACACCAATCTTCATGTTAAATAATCACCATATTAGGCTACAAAAAACGGTTATGTCTGATTTAGTAGTTTTAGTTTGATAAGCCTCCGATATATATATTCAGGGTGAATCACGTAAGGTGTCCAATATTGATTCCAGACAAACTGTTGGTTGTACAATGATAAAATAAAATAATTTCTCACTAAACCATCCGGGGCAAAGTAAGATGCAGAAAAGAGTCTTATTAGATTCCCTATTTAATCTGTATGATAGGTTTGTAGAAAAGACACAACTAAAAATATCAAGATCTGTTCTCTATCGGTGTAGACCTTGGTGGGTCTATTGTCCCACTGTGCACTATGTTGCCCTTGGTAATACACTAATGTAGATACATTTTCCAAAGATTCAAATTGCACCAATATCTGGTTAGTGGTTTGAACAAAACACCATTGATTATTTTAAACTTAAAATAGGACTATTGATTTACTTCTTTTGACCAGCATTACAACATGTAAGCACTCTAGGCCTACAGATTTTCAGTGACAATTGAGTATATAAATGTTCCGATCTCGATTTCCTTATTGTGTGAATCATTTCAAGATTGTGGACAACGAAACTAGAGAAGCAGCGGTTGTAGATCCAGTAGAACCAGAACATGTTCTAGCCGAGCTGCAGGGGAAAGACATAAAACTGACCAAGATTCTGACAACACATCATCACTGGTAAGAGGATTTCAATATTTTTTTTCTAGTGGCAACATCACTACCTACGTATCTTTGCCTCCTTATCTGCCATAAATTTTCACCATGATCTAACGAATCTTAGAACCTCAGATTTAAACATTTAAAATAACACGTGCTAGTATACACAACACAACAAAAAAGCTAGTTTGTTCTATAAGACAACCAATTTTGCATTGTGGTATGCGTCAGTTTATATGGTTTAGGCCTCAAACCATTCCATTCAAAGTCTGTGACGTAGACTTTGAATGGAAATGTTTTTTTCAGTCTTAACAAAGACTTCCGCCAATGTTAATCTATGTTGTTGTGTTTTTCTACAACTTTCAGCATTTTGTTATGTTTTAATTGGGAATGATCCAAACCTCTTGTTACTATTGAATGTTGACCTACAGTTCGGAAGCATCATTAACCTAATCAAAAGTGCAATAATAAAACGACAACTGGGTCCAGTTTCGACCCTAAACCTAGCTTTGAAGGCAGTCTCTATAACCACTCGGTCAGTTTTTGAGAAACAATGTCATTCCGTACAGGAGGAATAAGAGATTTTAGTTTTTCACAATAAGTGAAATTGTGGCACATTGTGTAGTGATTAGGCTTTGCTTTCAGGGATCATGCAGGAGGCAACAAAAAGCTGCTGAAGGCTTACCCCGAACTGCCGGTTTACGGAGGGGATGAACGAGTGGAAGGATTGACCACCAGGGTGGGGGATGGTGACAAGATCTTCATCGGTAAGTACACCATAGCTATAAATGTCTCTACAAACACAAATCCTTGTGTTCTATTGTCAGGACCCTGTGAGTGGTAGAATTTTTGAACTTACATTGTATTTTAATTTTTTACTTCACATTATGCAGCTCTGCTAAAAATAATCAGTACAAAAAACAAACTCAAAACATTAAAATCAATGATCAATGTAAATAAACCAATATTGCTTTCAATTTTCCAGCTGACATGATGGCTATTTGGTTATGTTCTGCAAAACTTAGGAAAAATATGTCTTTACTTTATTTTCATAGTTTGTATCAGTTTAAAGTAAATAAATCCTTCTCTAAACGGTACAGAATGAAGGAAATAAGTTTCACCACTGTGGATGCTCCCATTTTCTCGGAGAAGCATTATAAGTCCTTGTCCAAGTGTTACAGAAATATAGGCAGACAAGGGTCAAACCATTCTTGCAATATGTGTCAATGTCAATAACAAATAGGCTATAAATACACATTGTTTAATGCCAGTAAAGTGGTGTTCATTTAATAGTTTTCATTCTCGTTGAAAACAACTTAAAAAATAACAGATGACAAAATGACAGATGATAATTCTTTTTTGGTATTAAAACAATGTAATCTGTCTGGATAATCTGCAGTTCTTTTATATATTTCACAGGCAACTTGGAGGTGGACTGTCTTCACACACCCTGTCACACCAAGGGTCATATCTGCTATGTCGTCAAGCCTAAGAATGAGCCTCAGGCAGTATTTACTGGTGAGATTTAATGTAATAATTATTAAAGAATGGAGTTGTACACATCAGAAAGAAGAATTTATTTTGCATGTACTAAGCAGGTTGTTGTTAAGTTCAGTTAACCATTATCAGGTTGTCAAGACCAAACTTACTTATTCCTGTGGCCACCCAAATCCAAGCCGTGTATATTAGGCCTACAAGGGGGTACCCAAAAATAACTGGAATGACACTGCCGTACTCGTGGTCTGTGTAGTATGTATGTCTGCCTCTTAGTGTGTGTAGCGCAGTTCATCTGAAGTTCAGTACCGTCCCCGTGGATGGACACTTTCGTCTGCAGTGAGTTTTTCAGTAAACACTGATTCACCATATCATCGTTTTTTCATTATGGCAGACGTAATTGAACAACGTGCAGATCTGAAGTTTTATTTCTTGCTAGGGAAGAGTGATGCAGATACCATTGTTATATTGAAAGCTGGTTGCAAAGATGAAGCTTTAGGTCAAACTCAAGTATACGAGTGGTTTTCATGTTTTAAGAAAAGGCGATATGTCGACTGTTGACATACCCCATGAAGGACGTCCGTTGACTGACGAAAATGTTGAGCAGATTTGTGAGCTTGCGCATGAAGATCGACGACGGACCATTGACGAGTTATCGGAGATATATAGAATTACTTTGAGCTCTGTCCAGCGAATTTTGAGTAAAAATTTGAAGAGTAGCTGCCAAGTTTGTGCCTCGAGTTTTGACTGACCATCAAAAGGAACGTCGAGTGGAATCTTGTCAAACAATGAAAGAATACCAGCAAATTGATTTTTTTTCTTAGATCATTACTGGTGACCAATCATGGTATTATGGTTATGACCCTGAAACTAATCTGTATCCAATCTCATTCAAATCTTTTCAACATTTTCATCAGTTTTGGCAGTCGACGCTTCACGGAGTTTGTCAACAATTGACATATCCCCGTTTTTCAACATAACAATGGCATCTACAGCACTCTTCTCTAATAAGAAACAAAACCTCAACCAATCAGAGCTGAGCGTTGTTGATTTACATCCGCCATAATGAAAAAACGATGAAATGGCGAAACAGTGTTCACTAAAAAACTTACTGCAGACGTACGCGTCCACTCACAATGATGGCACTAGCGGCACTGACCTCCGGTGAATACCGCCTTATATACAAGGGGTATTCAAAAATAACCAGAATGTTATGTGTGTGTATGTGTAAATTTATGTGGGTGTATGTGTGTGTGTGTGTGCACACGATAAATCTCGTGAAAACGGTCCAATCGTGACCAAATTTGGTAGAGATCTGTATTCCTACATTTACTTGGACAAGTTCGTTATCTAGATATATCGGTCCATCGGAACTGGTAGTTTGGGGGGAGTTTTTACCTGAAAATTGGGGGTTTTTAAGTTTTTATGTGTAATTTGAAATATTTTACATTTATTTTTCCAGTTGAATCAGTAGAAAAAGACTTGATAATTTAGTTCTTTAAAGTTTTGCTTGATTTCCAATGGTTATCGAGAAATTAAAAAAACTAAACAGATGTACTTGTTTGGGGCATCCAATTTTAATGTTACGGATGATAAGAAAAAAAATAATATTTCACTTACTAACCAATATTTTTGGATGAAACCTGGTATTGAACCTTCATGTGGTTGGGATCCATACATTTATGCTTAAAAACATGGTTATGTGTTTATCATGGCAGCTAACCTGCATTCTCTTTTACCATGTTACCATTACCATTATATATCTGTAAAAAAGAATATGCATTCCTACTGTAAAAGAAATGAAATTCATAATTATAGTACAAGAAACAATAGAAAACTAGATTTGCATAGAAATAGACTTAGTAAAACCATTGGCATTAAAATGTTAAATAAGTTACCAAATAAAGTCATCAACTTAACTCATAATGTGTTTAATAGTAAAATTTATGCTTGGCTTCAATTAAGACCTTTTTACAATTTGAATGAATTTTTAAATCTTAAAATAATTGACTCAGAATTTTAACTATGCCTATATGTTTATAATAGACATTTTATAGATTTTTATTGTTGTTATTTATTTAAGTGTTTAGGTATTTTATATGTTGACCTGAGCCTATTGTTGTTGTTTTTATGGTAGAGTTTAAATTTTAAATGTTATTCTTTTTATATAAGTTAAAAACCGTCTTGTTGATGTTATTAGGCCTAGTGATGTCTATCCCAATTGAGAGATTTTATTTTTCTTTTTCAAGCTGATTGTGATTTGCCATTTTTGAATTGTTATCTACTTAGATCAAGGACGAGGTCTATTGTAATTACAGTGTAATTATTTAATGACTAATAAATATTGTCTATTGTCTATAGAGAATGGGCAAACTTCTTTATATATGATCAGATTTTGATAAAACTTGATATATGGTCAAAATAAAAGTAGTTTATGGTAAAATTTCTACTTTCAGTGTTCCTCACAGCATCAAACCTGCATATCCTCTCCCATGTTAATCTTTCGGAGAATAGGCAAACTCTCTTATTTACTACGGATATTGATCAAACCCGTTATATATTATAACTGATTTGAAAATTTTTTCACTACACAGGTCTGCTGCGACGGAAATATTTTTAAAGTACCTTATAAATATGATTATGGTACTGTACATACATAATCATCAAGTTATATTTCAGGTGACACACTTTTCATTGCGGGCTGTGGAAGATTTTTTGAAGGAACTGCAGAACAAATGTATGACAACTTGTACAAGAAGTTAGGTACTTTACCCAACGATACAGTAAGTGTGAAACTGTACTGTAATTTGAAATTTGCCAGGAATTATTTTTTAAAATTTTATTCTTTCTCATCAGTTTTTAGAAGAATTGTGCACATTTTAGTGTCAATTGGATTTTAGTTTTTTTACATAACAATTTGCCTGTATGTGTTATCCTAATTAAAAAATCAAGTAAAATGACTTGATTAACAAATTATAATAAATTACTTTTTATATTTTTCCTATATCAATCACATTGCAAATTTCATGCAAGTTAAGAAACGTTAATAGTTAGTTCAGTTGGAAAAATAATAGGCTACACTGATTTTTACTGTTTGCAAAAAGGAGCAGTATATAACTATTACTCATAGATTAATTGTTACTCAGAATGAGGAAAATAGGCTAATCAGTAACATTCTGTTTGATTACATTTTATATATGAACTTATATATAGCTGTATATTTAGAATCAAATTTAATTTTCCAGAAAGTTTTTTGCGGACATGAGTACACGTACGCCAATCTCAAGTTTGCCTCATTTGTCGATTCAGAAAACGGAGCAGTAGCAAAAAAATTAGAATGGGCTGAAAATATGAGAGCGGAGAGACAAACTACAATCCCTTCCACAATCGGTAAGAATAACAATTTTAGAGATTTAATCCCTTGAGGTTGAATAAATTTAATGACAAGTACACCCCAGGACGTAATTAATTTAGGCTATTTATGCATGGATTGTGACATTCTTATGTA
This sequence comes from Nephotettix cincticeps, assembly GCA_023375725.1. Taxonomy (NCBI): domain Eukaryota; kingdom Metazoa; phylum Arthropoda; class Insecta; order Hemiptera; family Cicadellidae; genus Nephotettix; species Nephotettix cincticeps. Next base: position 150,773,267 of record CM041786.1, read on the forward strand.
TAAGTGCTCAAACTGATTCGTAAATGCATTCATGATGGTTTATCTTTAAGTTACCCTTATAAAATATAAAAAAGAAAACTAATATAACATTGCTGACACTTACCTTACTCTACTATAATAATCATCATGCAATAATAATTCATCCACATCTTCCTCTGTAACTTTATTTGACATTTATATAACAGTAGAAATAATGATAGAAGTAGGAATATTGCGTAAAACTAACCTATATAACAACAATCACTCCAAGCAGTTGACAAACGCAACCTTCAGCTTGGAGAAATACACAGAGAAAATAAACATTATAAACAAAAATAAACGCATAGAGTAAGAAAAATAAATGTTTATTTAGCAATTTATTGTATTGTGTTTATAAGGAAAGAACTTTTATGAGCAATAAATAAAGGATTAATTTGGTGGAAAAAATCTGCAGTTGCAAGAGCTAAAAATAATGAGTGACTCTTGATCGCAAAGTGTTTTACGCGATCACTGATCACGTAACTAGAGATATGCCAATACTCAAAACTCATAGGAAAACCTGTTTAGGTTAGGTTGGTGGTTTTAATTTTTGGTGAAATCTGGCCTTTAAAACTTATACAGTAGCTTTAAAACTTGTAGGAACATCTTAAAACCCTGAGAGCTGTTGAGTAGCGGGTGCTAGTGTGTATTTTACACGTTTGTAAGCTTTGGAAAATACATGTGATATCTCTTCTACGAAGCGGCTAGATATTCTTAAGGCCAGGATAACCGTGGTTGGTTCTACTGTAAAGGATGTTTTCCATTACAGGTGAAGAGAAGGAGACCAACCCGTTTATGCGGGTGGACCAGGGCGCTTTGCAGGCCCGTGCCAAGAGCTCCGACCCAATAAAAACAATGGCTTTTATACGCAAGGAGAAAGATAACTTTAAGGCAGGTTAAACTATTGGTAACTCTTAAAACATATAGTACATTATGTACTATTTCTTAGATATTTCATTAGGATAACTCGGTAACACCAGGTAGCGGTTATACTTATGTGTCATAGCATCATTAGATTTCTAGGGTGTCTTGTACGGCATGTTGTGTTTCATACTTTTTTATTTTATTGTTATACTGTTGGAATAAAATAGTGAAAAATATGCTTAATCCTTCTTGTTCCCTGTGATTTGTTTTGGGGTTTTGCCATAAGGAAGGTTTTATGGTAAGCATGAATTTCATATGGCCATATCTGGGGTGAATTCTGTGAGTGTCTTTCAAAAATTTCATCTCTGAATGGAAACGACTTTATGGAGACCTAAGTAAATGAATTAGAACTCTGAAGCTACTTTTATATGAATTACTTAGAGATGGTCATTCAAGACTTTTTTCACTAAAACTTCATTTTTCCAATACTAGCTTATCCAATATTCCGGTCTATCCCTGATGGTTTTGAGGGTAAAATAAAAAAGTACAGTATGATGTGCAACAGTCTGAACAGCATGGCAGTTTTAGGGCGCAGACTTTACTCGGCATGGCACTGCGCTGCATTTATAGCTAACTGTACATTGAGTCACTCAATCATGTACTTGCCAAAACCTCATTCACAATCACAAAAATCACAAAACTTACATTCAATAATCTTAGTTAGACGTGCAGTAAAAAAATATAAATTATAATTTGAGAAAATTTATAAAACCAATTTTTTAATGTAAATATAAGCATCTTTATCAAAAAACTAAAATCGCAATTCGCTTCCATATTGCACTCTCTTAAAACCAGTAAAAACCGTTCATCCCGTAATTCTTAAGAGAATTAGGGCTACCGGAATCATGGGATTAGTTAAGTCCTCAACTACCCTAGTCCCATAAAAACTGGATAAATGAGGTTTTAGTGTTTTTTTTAAGTTATGCTGAAGTATATAAAATGTTTTTCTCATGAGAGTTATAGAAAAAGGAATGAAGTCTCTAGTTGATGATGTTTTCTGAGTATGTCATGATGACAATGTGCCTGAAATTGCCTGGGGTGCTTAAACTGGGCTTTATATCAGTTGATATTTTGTGTTGTAAGTTAATTAACATGTTTATAAAATGAAGTTAAGAATTTTTAAATCTAAATAATACAACTTTGATTGTCTAAAAATCAACTATCTAATTGGGACCGAACCCTGTTTGGATAACCAAGTTGTTCGGATTATCCATCAATGCAGTTTAAAGTTGCACTAAAAGTATAGTACTAATAAAATCCATTAATTTAGACCCGAACTGAATATTTAGACCAAGTAATTTACGTCTTATCACAGTTCACATATAGGTTTGTCCACTACATGTTTTTCCTGAACTACATCAAGTGTTCCTGCAGGAACGTTCTAACCGTTATGGACTCGTCATTAGAAATATAAAATACGACACACAGATTGACACATAAAAATGAACAATGATAAAGTAGTGCTGTCTGTAGACCTACTTTTATGTGATCACAGTCATTGCTGGAGATGAACTCATATGTTTGAGTAGTTCGCTGAAAAGTGAGGATAACGAGTTGGACCGTGAAAATCGAGTCTATTATGATGTACTGTGAGTGTAGCTAGACATCGCCCTATGCTATTTCGAGGAACAGTGTACTGCTACATCTGTATATGCGATGTTTATGGGACGATGGCAAAACTTTGCACTGGCTAACAGGACTTCTTTTTTACGTCAAAAGACAATAACTGAATTCCTATTTTCGGAAAAGGAGTAATTGTGTTTAATTGACATTGAGTATGTTGTACTGTATAATTGGTGATACCTTACTGTAGGTTATAGTAGTTTATGTAACGATTGTATAAAATACCTTGAAGCCACGAGTGAGATGTAAGATAGAACCTAAACATTTTTGTTCTTGCCTAGGCGGTGAAGTCTCTTGACCAGTGAGTGTCCTGCGAACAACTGCGCCGGGCCTGTACGCTTTTAATACAATTTTAACGTTCAACCTAAATGTCAAATCTGTGTTTTTATTGTGTTAAGTGTTATTTACATGTTTCAATGCCCAAAAACACTGACGACGTCATTCTGAACAACATGTAAGCAAATCCAAGCCGACTATACCTGAACATGTCACAAGAATAATGTGACGTAACCGGTCATGCCAAAAAAGTAATCATTTGAGCTGCTGATGATAAGGTAACTTAAAACCATTAAGAAAGTAAGTTAGAACACAAGCGAAGCGAGTTTTCTAAATATTTTACGAGTGGCTTTAAGGCATAATACAATCGTTGCATACACTATTTTTTTTTTGGTCCCTGGAGACTTTCAAACAAAAAATTATAACCCTCATCTTATGGATAAGTTCCTCCATGCTAGCATGCAAAAAAATCCTTGTAGCCTACATCTGTATGATCTTTTTGATATTTAATAAATAGTAGGTGAAAACCTTAGCTGCCTCATGAATCCTGGTGTCATCAATTATGATATTTTGTTGACATTTAACCCTAGAACTGGCAGAGTTGTAATTCATGACGCATTAACAAATTCAATAAGAGGTGGCAGTTGGAGACATCTGTTATCAATATTGTGAACTTAATAGACGTCATCGCCTTTGTGACCATGTTGCCCTCTAACAGCTGACACAGGAACTAACTTACTCACAGTTCTGCCGCTAGAGTATGGTTTATAGGTAAATAAACACAAAGGAAGTGCTAGGGTTAAATCCCGACCATGAACATTCCCAATTTGGCTTGACAATTTGTGTTACAGAGGCGGAGGGCCCACCTTAAATAAACAGCGACTGGCTCGGGTGGAATTTGACAGCATTTTTATTTTTAGGCTTAGTTGGGATTGCAGTGGACATCTGTTTTGCTCCTTTTACGATTGTATGAATAAGGGGGGAATTTTTTGTGTTTTTGCTTTATACTTAATATTTTAAGAGGATATACATAATTATTTTTATGTTAAAGATTAAGGTAAAACTCGTGCCACTTCTAGGGATTATCTCCTGAATTTGATTGTCTAGGAAATTTACCAAAATAGACTAAAACAATATAGAGGATCATAGGCCTATTTGATGGATTGGGTGTATAGTTAGTCTTGGACGGTGCAATGTCCTGTAATCCAATCTACTTGGAGGTCGCGAATTGTGGATAGTTGTGAGTGATGCTCAATGGACGTGACATTCTCTTGTATGGATTATCGTCCGCACTATTGAGTACTACATTCATCCACAAAGACCATTTTCACAATTAGACCAGTTCGTTGTTCAGAGGCAAAAGTGGCCAAATAGATGTCATTAGCTGTTGGGCCAACAACAATTAACAGTCCTGTCTAAGGAACATGTCAACCTTAGTCAGTAGCAAGATTACAAGATCGCGCCATATTCATCTTATACTCATTTCTCATTCATACTTAGTTTAAAACACCTACCTGGGTAGGTCATAGGTGCATAGGCCACACAGGGACTATGCATTGTATGCAATGAGCTTTGACGGCACCTGGGGAGACCAACTCTGGAGGCTAGCCTCTGGGGAGGTGCCAGAGCCGCCTGGTGGCATAAGTGCGGTGTGCGGTTCTAAATCATTGAACCTTAAATTAGTTTTTGAGTTAGAAAAAAAAATTTTGTCATTTAAAAAAAAATATATCGTTAATTACGCACAATATTTTGTTATAGTAATTATTTTTATCTTATTTCATTTTATTGAGACCAAAATGTTAATTTTATTTTAGTTAAAATATGAGCGCTCTAAATTTCAATGTAAAATGAAGGAACCTCAAAACAGGCATTGTCTAAAGAGGTCCTAATTTATTTTTTCAAAATGTATCAGCCTGGTAAGCGAAGAGGACTTTTAATTTATAAGCATTTGTATAAGACTGTAGTTTGATAAATTAATAATCTATTTGATTATAAGAAATTCTATTCTATTCTATATTCTATTCATCATTTCAAAAGGTAATAATAATAATGCAATATTAAGCCTTTTTTTAAATACTATTTTTTATTCTGGTATAATTGACTTATTAATCTATTTATGTAGATTCAAAGAAGAGAAGGAAGGAAGAAAAGCAGCTTAACATGAAATGAAAGAAAAAGCTCCAGTTAAATTCTACCAAATAAAAATGATTCTTTTTAAAAGGTTTTTATGTTTTGATTTTTTATGATTTTGTAATAAAAAATATGAATACATTCATTCTGATAATCTTATTGGGATTAATTTTGTTATGTATAACCTCGATCTAAGTAAATTGATATTTATTTATATTTTTCTCAGAAGGACTGGTGTAGTGGACATTGTTTTATTAAAAGCAGTTTATTTTGCACATATTCTTTCTACTATTTCCTTTAGTATATCACTCTATGGGGCAACATCAACTAAAAACCTAGATATAATTTTAAAATTACAAAAGAAGGCAATAAGAATAGTCCTAAATCTAAAACCACAAACCTCGGTGAAATAACATTTCTCAACTGTGAAAATAATGACTGTTTATGGGTTATATATTTTTGAAACAATTTTATCATTACAAAATAAATCAAAATGATTTAGTATTAGTTGGTGACAAATACTATTACAACACTAGAACCATAGGTTGGATTTATACACTAAAAGTGTTTGAATTTACTTCCCTGTGGGGAATAGGTTAGATCATGGATATGTCCAAAGGGATTATTTTCAGTTCTTCTAAACAGCTGTTTTTATTCTTATATATTAAAAATTTTATATAATAGCTTTAATAGTTTCAATGGAAACCTATTTCAAATTTTCATCTTACAAATTGCCAATGTCCCCCCTAGACCTAAGACAAATCCATTTCAAAAACCAACATATGCAGGTTCAAAATTTTAAAACAAAATCCCAGAAGAAATTAAGTCTTCTTACAGTCATTCTATATTTAGAAAAAATTAAAGATCTTTCTCATCAACAAAGCATTGTATTCCTTTGATGAGCGCTAATATGATTATTAATACCATATTTTATTCCACATAAATATAAATATTACCTATTTTGTTTTATACATATTTGAATTGATTTTCAATTTGAATAGTTCTGACATTCCTGTATATTTGAGTATGCTGAAGAATAAAGATATTTTGAATTGAATTGAACTTACAATCTGCATACAATATATTTTTTCACAATTGGATTGAAACTCTTCATCATGGATGTACTCATAAAAGATCCATTCTTTCCACCTATGCATTTTAATGAAAATGGTCTAAAGCCCGTTCAACCCTTCGAGCGTAATTTGTTGATTTTTTACTCTCGACTGCCTTATGAGCGTTACGCGTAGATTTTTCGACAGTATGCGTCCTTTACGGAAATGGTTTGAGCTCACTATCATTCTAGTCTAATTGGATCTTTTTGGTATCACTGTCAACGAGAGTTATCAAGCTTTCTCAAAGTCTGGCTGCATTAATTATTTGCTATTGGTGCGAAATAAAACAACAATAGTCGTTTGCCACTAACCTCGTAGAGATTGTACGTTTGTTTTAATGGCAACATAATGTTTTTATTTTTTTGACAATTTTTAGTGACCCTTCTAAATTATTTGACAGTTTATTTCCTCGAGTTCGTCTACGGTAGACTATGCGAAATGGAACTCCTCGAGGTTAAATTGAGCTCTAAAATAGTAAAAGTAATGGTTAGGTTCGTATCAAGAATCAAAAGGTCAATAAATGTAAGATTAATTTAAATAACATATATTTCATCACAATCTTTTCAACAACTATAAATAATAAATGCTTTCAACTCTTTTCAATTAAAAGTCTAAAGATACATCTATTTACAAAACTCTTTGTCATGTGACTTTTGCTAATCTATTTCTTAAACACATCTCATCCTGCCTTCACAACCCAAATGTAAAATTGATTGTCCGATAATTCGACGGTACTTACAATCACAAAACTATAACACTCATATTTTATTGGTGTTGCTCTTTAAACTCTTGGGAAGGATAAATCAGTATGTAAACTAAGTACCAAAATTTGGTGGCGATTCACTTTGATATGGTTCGCTTCGAACACTTACCGATTCTGACTCGGAGTACAACGATAGATTATGTCAAAATAATGAAGTAGCGACTATACCCCAGGTTGGTATAAGGCTATCAAAACTAGACTTGGAACATTGCGTGTCAACTTTTAAAAAACAAATCCAAATGGACAAAGCTCGATATAAAAGCTAATCCTCCACTACCCGAGAGCTTGTGTCTATCACAGTTGTGTCCTATAAGAACGCCGAGTGCCGGGAACTATGCTCCAGTGCTGCCAACACGTCGTGCTTCTGCCTCACGTACAGTCGCCCCTTCTTCCACGGGTTCTGCAGCTGTAGCGGTTTGAAGTCGTCTCTCAAACATCTGGAAAACATCCTCAAAATAATGGTCTTGGAGGCAAGCAAGCGTTTATAGAAAGTACAAAAAGTCTGTTTTATCTGGATTAATGTGGTGGAGTCCAAATCTGGTTAGCTGAAAATATAACAGCTTAGAAGTCTACATCACAAAAGAATTATTGTAAACAGAATTTGCAATATTAGTGCTGCAAACTCAGCAAAACATGGCAAGATTCTTTTAACACCTATATTCTTTCATTTTTATTTCTCATTCAAAGTCGTCAATTTAGAATCAGTCCATTTAATAAAAAAATCTTTAACTATTGTGTTTTTCCCATTGAACACTTTGAATACCAGAGCCATTTTTGATTTTTAAGCTATGCCAAAAAAACCATGTGAAATTAGTAATTTTGTAATCTCTATATATAAAATTGAATGTATGTCTGTCTGTATGTATGTATGTATGTCCTTTATGCGTTGCCAAACTACTTATCCGATCGCCATGAAATTTTAGGAAGTTGCTCTATATGTGTCCGGGAAGGTTTTAGTGAAAAAATATTTTCGAAAACCCCATAAGTTTCCATTTTATGGCGTTTTAAATTTCTAATTGTCTACAATGAAAACATTTGATTTCTTAGCTACAGCTGATTGGTTTACTTTCCATTAGCAATACCGTATGCTTTACTATCCAATGCCATCTGAATCATTCATTAATGTTAAACTATGAAGTAAATGTGTACTGTAAAAAATGAACAGCTTTATTTACCACGTTAATAGTTAACGGTTTTGGGGTATTATGTATTTATATTTTTATTTTCTGTCTGATTAAAGTCACGTGTTTATATGATAATTACAATGTTTATATTATTACGTTTATTATAATAATCAGCTGTTGTATATCTTTCCTATAAAAGCCGTATTACAGTTAGGGTTTGTTTGGGTTTGGATTGGATTTGAAAATTGTGAATTAATCCACTCAGATTTATTTGTTTTATGGGAATGATATTAATATGTTTTATCGTTTCAGTATTGTTATTCACTATGCAGCGACCCAGAATATATAACCTTTCACAATGAAGCCGTATTGCTATTCGACTTCAGAACATGGCCAATCTTAAAGTTAACATGTGTTTACTGTGAGGCGTTACGAAGTTCGCCGGGTCAGCTAGTGGTTTATACTGAGACCTATTTTTTTATCTTATGAATTTGTTACTAAAATGCTTATAATAAGTTACCGTATAAACTAATAATGATATATTGATGTTAATTTTAAAATATACATATCTGAACTGCAAATAATATAATAATTGAAATGGATTTTCTTTTTGACATGGATATGTCTTAGGTCTGGGGGAGAGGGGTGTTAACAATTTAAATGACCAAAATTTGAAACATAAAAACAGCTGTTTAGATGAACTGAAAACATTTCCTTGAGACATATCCTATTTCCCACAGGGAAGTAAATACGAATTTTTTAAAATTAAAATTTCTACAAATAACAAATAAAGAATAATTTATTATTGGAAAGACATTTAAATTATTACTTACATTATAGAGATTGTGTGTACAAAAACTTTTCATGGGATCTTGACCAAGAATAAAAATTATGGTAGAAAATGTTGATACAACATGTTCACTAATACATAATTTATTTCTGGCTATAGCTACGACAACAACAAAAACAATCCAGACAGTAAAAGAGGAAACCAAAGACATTTAAAATGAAATGAGTTAGTTTTAAATACGCCAGAGAGCATATACTCTATGAAAAACTACTAGCTGGCGATATTTTGTCAGTGCGTTCTTTTTAGTGTTCTGACGATATTGTCAGTCGGTGCTCAAAGGGTTAACAAATCGGTCAGCTGGATAAAATAGAGTTTTTCACCTCTCTCTTGCTCCAATCACAGCCACGAGACAGAAGTTATGGAGCTGGTCGGCTGGATATATCGGACCGTCCTTCCCCTTTAACACGACGGCCATGTTGAGTTGCTTGACCACCAAGTCAACGTCCTAGAGGTTCTAGTGAGACAATCCCAAGCTTGAGCTTGCGGCGCTAGACCAGTGTCGTAGGGCCCACCTAAATCAACGTGACTGGTATTTCGGCCTTGACTGGAATGGTGGCATATCCTGTAATCCAGCTACTTTGAGTTTGTGAATTGTGGTTATACAGCATAATTTGTGTAGAATTTGGTAACCAAGACAATTTGCATAAAATAAAAAATTTAAATTATACTATCTAATGATTATAGGAAAAGAGAATACAAAAATTACTATACAAAGATAAACAAAATTTTAACTACGTCATGCAATATTTTCAATGCTTTTTTGAAGTACAGAGTAGACTTAAAGACAACTGAAAGATATCGTGTCCCAAGGGAACCGAATAAAACATTTTTCACCTCTCTTTTGAGTATCACTCCCGAGACAGAAGTTATGGAGCTTTGGCTGTTTTATATCTTGTTTGAAATTTTTTTTCACTTTAAAAAGTTTATTTTTCAGCTTTTACCGTTAGGTCTAGTTATGAGTTAGTGTGTTTTAAATATTAGTTTCACCTGAACATCAGATTCCAGATCTTACACGTCGTGAAACTTTATTTTAACATGAAATCGTGATGGAAAAGCAATAGGTAAACTAAATAGCATAAATCCAATACAAAAGAAATTTATAACAACATCTAGATTTTAATTGACCACTACAAAGTCAAATTAATAATACTTCATTATGCAACGATATTTGCAGGAAAAATAATACACTTCTCCATTTTGGTCGTCTACTCATGGTATAATTATTTTGACATAATGGACTATTTTCCGTTATCACATTCACATTTTTGCAGCAAAAATATAATTTGAGCAATAAGATTACGAGTTGCCAAATTTATGACATTAGGCCTATTTCGTCGTTTCTGTATTCGCATAACCAACAAATTTACAGTACATAATTTCTTTGTCCTTTTTCCTTTTAGAACTAATACATATTATTCTAGCCTATATATAATTCTTTAAAAACCAAGTTTCAAGTGGCCATCAGTCATAAAATTAAATAAAGGGTGTCAGTGGACTGACACATACTTTCTCCCTTAAGTAAATTTAAAAACGACAATTTATAATAAAACCATCATATCCTTTAAAATTTATCTCAATATCGTTTAATAATTTATTGTTTCAAAACTAATCATCCAATATTTGAAAATAACAACAAGAGAAACGTTAAATTAATTGTTAGAATTTTATGGGGGGAACCCCCCCCCAATAATAACAAGCTACTAACAAGGACAGTGTCTAGGCGATACAAAGTACCATCTGTGCCAATTGCCAATGCATCACTGACATGGAGATTGGGAGAGTAAAGTGTTTGTTACCTGTAGTATCCCAGGTGAAGGGTTGGGTACAGTGGCGCCCTCTTCCTCTCCCTCACTCTTGCTGTGTCCTCCGGTCATCACATTGGCAGAGGCCGAGTCATCAGATGACAAGGAGTGTAAACTTCCACTACCGAACCTGATATCAGAAACATGCAAATCAATATAATGTAATTAACAATTACTTCTGCCAGTCCTAAGTTTGAATTCCACAAGGCGTAAAGCACTTGAAATTTGTATGGAAATTTGTAGAGCAGGATTATGGAGAAAAAGAAGAAATAGAGAACTATAAGAGATGTAAGTCGGAATTAATTATCATAGTAGAATGCAAAAAGGTGGCTGGGTCGATTTAGATATTAAGTAGGGTAATAAACCCAATGGTAGAAGAGCTCTAGGATGACCAAAACTACGGTGGAGAGTCCAAGTCATAAGAATGTAAGAATATTGGGAGCTGGAAAAGAAATGTCAGAAGATATAGAAGAATGTAGGCATGTTTTTAGACAAGCCAAAAACCACCTGGGGTTAGCATGGCCAAAGTAGGAGTATTTCTAACATAGATGATTATGTAGTAAAGTAGGCTACATGACAGACAGTCCGAAGTACACCTGTTAAGTAGATGTGTAACTGTATTATTTCTTAACCCATTGGCTACGATAGTCGGGCACTGCCTGCCATGGGATTGCCAGCGCGTAGCTACAGATGACGGGCGGATTCCGCCATCGATGTAACTATTGATTTATTCTTGTATTTAGTGGTCTTTGACTGTTGTATTACATTAATGACTCTCGATTGTTATAATCAAAGTATTGCAACGCTATATTTTGACTCTCGATTGTTTTTATATCGTTCTTTGTTTTCGAGTTTACGGTTTGTTTGTTTACATCGTCATGCAGTTTGACAACAATGGTCATTTCGCAGCAATACATTCCTAGTTTCAGAGGTTTGTTCTGATTTGTTAGACAGATAATAAAATCTGTCTATCAAAATCAGAACAAACCACTTTCCACTTTCATATAAATGATCACTTCCATATAAATGAAAGTGGTAGTTCGGAAAGTAAACATAGTGATTAGTTGAGTGTTTCCAGCTGTGAAAGTGACATAGAATAACCTAAAAGTAGGCCTAATCCTCAAGAGTCGAACTGGACATCGAGTGATAACAGTTACAGAAAAAAAGGTTTTAAAGCCTATACTGTGTAAATAGTCAGTGAAAAAATTTAAATATGTGTAGTACCAAATTAGAAAACATTCAGCTAGACAATATCTAGCTGAATATAATTTACTCCCTATATATTATATGGGGAGTAAATATTCATTTTCTGTGTGTTTATTGAGTATTAAGCTTAAACCCTGATAAATGCTCATATAATTCCGTACCAGCATGCTTCAAAAGTGTACTATCCTCTATAGTTATCCTCTATCCTACATAGTGTGTGTATCCTCTATAGTTAGTCTATGACGGTTCTACAACAGATACTTACTGTGGACGAGAGGTGAGGAGAGGTGAAGTGGTGACACTGACACTACACTGCTGCTGCGGTCCACGACTGTGTACCAGAGTGTCCTCACTGCGTGACGGTGGCAGTCGCACGGTCTCTGACACTGCCGCACACACACAAACACCCACTCATCAGTATGGCTGACAAAAGCTTTATTTTAAGGTATTCCAACTGATCACATGTGTTTGTAAGGAGTTGGATATAAAGGAATTTCAAAGAAGGTGCTACAGGTACAGTAGCTCAGGGGTAATGTGCTGGCCTGCTGGATTAAAACCAGTGGCAGATGATTCCTGATAGATTATGAGCAGTCACCTCTAAGCAAGCCTATGTAACTCATGCCGCTACCTCACTGTCTTTAACACGTTCGCAACGTAGTGCGCCCAATCGGGTACACGGGTGCTTCTTTTAATTGCGGCAGTGTACCCGATTGGGTACACTCAGTGCCTTACTAAAGTGTGTGGTGTGCCCGACCGTGTAAACTCGCTGTGTTTTCTGATGCCATTGATAACCAACAGGGTCGCACTAAATATAGCTGAAATGTGTTTTCACCCCTAGCAGAAGTCCTTTAGTAAGTGTGTACCCGATCGGGTACATGTTCGCATACATTTTAGGCATAAAAAAATAAAAAAACAACTATTAAGTAAACTTAATAAAAATGTATAAAAATATAAAACAAAATTTTGAACAAAAACAATGATATTTCATCAAAACAAAAGCGAAATTAAAGAAACCCTAAGTATGGATTTTGATAATTTTTTATATATATGTATTTGCTCCACCAAGTAAAAAAGTCTGCATTTTCACTTACGTCACGGACGTGTTAACTTACCGCATAGACCTATGGTGATGGGTGGTTGAGTTTTCTTATATAAAAATATATCCTCTTGGGAAATTTGAATTTCCGTTACTCAATGTCATAATTTACCAGCTAAAACACTTCTATTCTAGAGGAAACTAGTAATTAGACTTCAATTACTAGGAATGCTACTTTTCCACCACTATGACTAGCATTGCGAGAATTTTCCATTACCTTTAATTCACCGTACAGGCCTGAGGCTCTTCTTTGTGGGTATTTTATTTATTTTTTATTCATACAAAAATTCAGACAGTTTTCTGAGTCTCTAGAGTATGTCAGGGGATTACACATATTCATACATTCTATTATAACTAGATGATTGTTATCATGTCATCACTATGATTGCATAATAACAATCATTGAAAGGTTTCATGACAACCTGTTTCTAATTTGAAGGTCATCGGTTTAATCCTGAGCAAATCTTTGATTCAATTTTATGATTGTTTGATATTCGGCATATTTGTCTTTATTCATTGGGCTATTTTAGCTAATGATCCTAATAAATGAATCAGCTGGCCTTTGACAGTAACAAAGCTAAACACACACTTTCCCTGCACTCGTATTCATATTAACGTGAAGCTAGTGCTTATAAACGCAGCACAGTATATCGTCACGACGGGGCTAGTGCCTATAAATGCGACCAATCTTATGGCCGCAATTACTGCGATGTAGTTCGCAAAACAACCAATATAGTGCATGGCGATGTTTCTTTTGCCTCAACACACTCCAAAAACCAATAATGGTGGCTTTGTAGGAATATTTTATGACTGTAATCTATTGCTAGCAACGGTGGGCAGTCCGCCCGAGTCTGCTTTTCGCGCTTGTAAATGTGAGTCACTACGACCAGCTGTTTTCATTCTCGCTAACCTCGTTTGTTGACATTTGTCGATGTGTGTTTATTTTTGTTGTGTTTCAGCCGTAAACAGTTTATATAATGTGAATGTTTTTAATATATAGGATTTATTAACTAATTATTATTAACTTAAACGGCTTATCCAGACAAAAAAAATAATAAATTTTTTAATACCTCAAAAATATTTATAAATCATCATTTAATATAAATGTAGCAAACTTCTGTCTTCTACTTTACTTAAGCTACCTAAATCATAACAAAACATTGGGAAAGTAATATTTTGATTTTTTACACTAAATGAGCATGGATTAGAATTCTTAACTAGCGCTCTAAGGATTAATATACCCACCAGGGGGGGATTTGTTCTTATCTATGACTGTAAATTTCACAATTATTGATATACAGCCCATTCACCTTAAAATCTTACTGGATGGAGAAGGATAATTAATCATATAATGGTGTTATGTCTCAATTTTACTAACCTGTGGTATAGAGCTGGACCTGCAGGGGTGGGGGAGAAGTCGTGGCGGTGGGCCGGGGCGGTGGCAAGGGGGGCGGAGGGGGCGAGTTGTTACTCAAGTGCTGTTCTGAGCGGCTCAGCTCGGCAGTGACTGTGCCCAACAATCGGCCAGTGCCCGGCCCAGGCCAGGAACCCCGTGACTTGACGGCTTTCGGGTCTGGTGGCTGCAGAAGCCCGTTGTGGGAGTCAACATGGTCGTGTGACCGCTTGGGGTGGCAGGCCAACAGTCGTGCTACGCTGGAGGGTGAGTGACTCGCTCTGTCTCGCGCGAAGGTTAGCACGTCAAGTAGCCAACGGCACTGCTTCCACGCAGCGTTGAGCTGAGCCTGTAGCGCCTCCAGTCGTGCCAGCCGCTCCTTGGCCACCGTCAGCTCCGAGTTGGAGAACGCCTGCAACATATTCTACCTTCTCATTTCTGGTAAATAATTAACCTAAACACAAATAAACAAAGTAAACATTCAACCCTTTGAGTGCCTGGCTATAAAATGGCCTGGCACTCGAACGTAAAATGGTTTACCCCAGTGACACTTAAGGTGTTATTGAGCCTTAATTAGTCTCAAGGGCTGAGTAAAGCCTTATCCCATGATCTTTCTTATTTTATAATTAGAGACATCTCTTCTACTACCATTTCTCTTCTACTTTAGTCATTAATTAGTCAAGTTGTTTTAAATTTTACCAAAAACTGGATGTCCTATTTTTGTAAACATAGTAGATGAAAAAAACGTTAATTTAACACACATGTAGGATTTTCTACAAAATAAAATAAGATAAAAAGTGGTAAGTGCAAGGAACTAGAGGTTACAGATAAATATATCCACAGAGAGAAAATAGACAGAGGTAGCTATTAATGTTGAGCATATTACATTTATTAACTATATAGTGTAAAACATTAGTTTGTGGTTGTAAATGTTCGTTTTGAGCGTTTTAGGTGTTCACCACTTCCTTTGGTTATTTCCTCTCTGTAATGTAAAGCGGAACATATAGTGAGCATAATGACCTCTCGTTGGCTGTGATTGGCCAGCGCCATGTCCAACTCGATGATGCAGCTCAGCCGGCTGTACCTCTGCACTATCTGGTGCCTGTACGTCCCCAAGTGCACCATCTCAAACACCTGCAAAATATTCACCAGTTTCATTCATGATGTATATTATAACTTATCTCATGAAAAATCTTATTATTATTACATTTATAATTTTTCTGAGTAAAGTATAAATGAGAAATGATAGTAAAGCTAACAAAAGTAAACTAAATCTGAAATATTCCTTAGACAGAACTGTTAACTAATAGTCCAACAGCCCATGACATCTAAGGGACTTACAGTTTTGCTTCTGAATACAAACTGGTCTTCAGACCCGTTATGAAGATGGTTTTTGCGGATGAACGTAGTATTCAATAGTGTGGATGTTAACCCACACCAGGAAATATCACTTTCACTGATGTGATAATATATAAAATACTATTCTTTTAACAATCCACAATAGGTGACCTCCAAGTAGCTAGATTACATGCCCCCATCCCAGTTTAAGATGACTGTTGATTGTTACAGTAACTGTTTTAAAGTTCGACACTGGATACTCGCATATAGTCTGTACCAAAAAGTAAAAAATACAGTGGCTTGATTCTCGCTACTGTGTGCCTAGTCAATGGCTAATTCTCAGAATGATGATTTTTTCTTTTGATTTTTCCACAGGACATTTCTGAAATCCAAACTACTTTTATTGTAGGGTTTTTACTCCAACGATCTTTTACCCCCTCCATGATTTGAAAATATTTGTTTACCAGTGGCTTTTTGCATTTGAGAAGCTGATTTTATATGTTGGATTTACTCTTAGGCTATATACTGAATCAGATGATGCTACTTAAAAAAAAAAAGAAAAAAACGTTAACAAAAAAAAGAAAAAAAAAAAGTATAAAAAAAAGAAAAAAAAAGAGACTGAATTAAAAAAGTAATAATGAAAAAAAACAAACACAAATGACAATTAAGTCATATGTCAAACTGAAAACTATTACAATCATAACTCTAAAAACTATCTATGCTCCTGAAAACAAAAAATAATTAAAAAAGATTTCTATTCAGTTGCAACAGATTTACAATCCCGTATAGATGATGCTTACCTGAACAGTACGCTGCAGTAAGAATCTCCGTTCAAACATTTCAGTACTCCAAGAAAAAATTTGACTGAAATATAAGAAGTAAGAAGAACCAGTGAAGAATAAAAACAAAGGATTGTGACTGATTCGATGGTATGTATGTGTTCTGTTTTGATTCTAGATGATTATATGTAAAGTTTGCACATGATTTAGCTAGAGTAAGCAAATTTCTGTTTATGCTCAAGCACAATAAAAATTAACGTTGTTGTACAAAATTGAAGGTCATTATGATTGCCTCTGAGGGTTTGCGGACTTACAAACCCACATTGTTCATGATTAATGTCACTTGAATCATGTGAACATGCTTTACATGCAAATTTTATATGTTTATACAAGTATGCACCAATTTTTTACAGTTTTTTATATGAATTATATAACTTATAGTTCATTATGGCTTAACACAGGCAAGGTGGGATGAATGGCATTATATCGATGGGTTTAATGCAATAAATAAAAGTTGGAAGAAAGATACAACTGTGAACTATTATGAAAACATGACGATATGATTAATTTTAAAATTTTAAAACAAAAAATATAGATTTTACTGAAAGTGAGAAGAATTACAGATAAAACAATGTAACTTTTAGTAAAAAAGTCCTTCCGAATTAAATATTCAAATACAGATTTTAACGTAAAATCAAATAAAAAATTCAAGACATTATAACATGAATTCAAACATGAAAATAGTTGAATAAAGAGAACACAATTGTGAGGAAGTTTGACTGATTAGTAAGTGTAGACAAGGTCCAATGATAGTAGAGGGTTTTCTAAATGCTATATAGAAACCTGTGCTGGCAGCATCATTCTGAGACCTGTAGTGAACAGTATTTTTGCCTGTTCAAGCAAACAAACGACTCTGTAGTGTTCAAAAGATGGGTCACTTCTCCCCTCCACCAGCGGTGGTTCCCACTCCTCTCGCGAAATATAATAGTAGTTAAAGGGATTTCGAAACATGGTTTGTCACTTGATTAAGTTTTATGTTATAAAAATGTAAGATCATACTAGATACATATGTACATGTATTACTTTTCATTATGTTACATCAAGAAAGTGGTGACATCGATGTATTATTACATATTTATGCTAGAGATGGTAGAGAAAAAGGTACCGTTGGAAATAGTGACTATGAAAGTCACAGTGAACTTCCAGACTATGGAAACCAGGATAAAAATGATATAATTTTAAAATTTTTAAAACAAAAAATAATATTTTTGTGGGAACTTTTAAGTGAAATGATTACAGAATGATCACAATGAATGATGTTTGTAACTATTAAGTTGTAAAAAAGTTTCTTAAAATTAAAATACATAATTTTTAATAAAATGTCATTGACATAATGTTATGACTAAAAGCATTGACATATACATGAAATTCCAAGTTACAAAAATATGGAATGACAGTTTGAGTTGTGTGTGTAGTAACATTACAAGTGGTCAAATGTGTAGTAGAGGGTTGAATCTAAAAATCTATAAACAAACCTGTGCTGGGCAGCATCATCCGACGAGACCTCCATATAGGTGAACAGTCTCCGAGCTGTTGCAGCCACTTGTTCAACAAACGACTTCTGGTGTTCAGAGATGGGTCCGCACTTCTCCCCTCCCACCAGCGCTTCCCACTCCTCTCTGCGAAGAATATGAAAGTTAAAGGGATTGGGAGACATGGATGTCACTTGACCAAGTTGGTTTCAGGCGTAAAAATAGCATAAAAAGTGTAAAAAATAATACTAGATACATATGTGTACATGAATGTATTACTTTTCAATTTATGTTCAAGATAAAGTAGTGAGTGGTTATCAGATTTATTCACTTGAATACCATATATCAAAATAAACTGTTATAGATGAACAGCATATGAAAAAAATCTGATTTTGGAGCAATTTTTACGATAGCTACAACTGATATTCTTTCTATGAGTGGTTTAAATCACTTGTAACCTCAGTTGAGGTTACAATCTCAACTGTAGTTTTGTTTGTAGTAGTCGTATGTTGTAGTTTGAACTTAAGTTTTAAATCTTGAGTTTAATTTCAAGCACAAACATCAAGCTTTTAAAGAGATCATTTTTACATGTTGTCAAAACGTTTTTGAAATTTTCTCAAACATGGAGAAATGATTCACTTCATAATTTTAAAAACTTCTCAAAGAACTTGCATAAGTAATAACGCTGTAAAAGAGAGATAAAATGTTTTCTTACGCAGTGACGTGTGGATTGTCCCTGATCTTGCAGTGGGGAGGAACGTTCGGACTTTTGGCCGGAACCAAGACTTGTAAGAGATCAACACAACTCCTCATCTTGAGGTAGGACAGATACAGTCCCCTGGGCAGCCGGATACTGCTCACTTGGTGGTATGTGATTTGCTCCTGATGCAAACACAAGGCTCATAAACACTCATTACAGAGGCAAAATAAATAAACAGTATCAGTGGACTGACACATACTTTCTCCCTTAGGTAAATTTAAAAACGACAATCTGTAAACAATCATATTCTTTAAATTTTATCTAAATAACATTTAACAATTTATTTTTTCAAAAATAATCATCCAATTTCTGAAAATAACAAGAGAAACAAAGTTAAATTAATTGTAATAATTTTATGGGGGAATTTCCCCCCATAAGAATAACATTGGGCACTCTCAGACAACGTACTGTGTTTATCATGTACAGTAAAATTAACTTTTCTCTGGAACCGTTAGTCTTAGACAATAATTTAAAATACTAATACATTTAGTTTTTAAGCTGGTTTCAATGGTGATAAGTGGTAAGCAAATCATACTTTACCTTGATTATTTTTGCTGAAAGTTAAAAAAATTAATTTTTTGACATTTAAAAGCCCATAGCATTTGAACCTTAATTTTTAAGACATTCGGGTGGTGTCAAATTATTTAGTAATCTGTGCACTATAAACTATCAAATTTTAATCAAAATCATTAAAACCATTTTTGAGAAATTTTGAATTTAATGTTTTGTTTCTTTTTAGGGGTGAACTACCCTTAAAAATAAAAAAAAATACCTGGAGATATGGTGAATATATACATAAATGCCAAATGTCATCTAAATCGGACCAATGGGGTAGGCTGTGGCTCTGTACACATCCAGACACACATATAGACACACACGGACAGACAGACATCACGTCGAAACCCACTTATTTGGATTCAGGGAACCCCAAAATTAATATATATCTACTCTCAATTCAAATTCGAAATTTGACGAAAACAATATTTTCTTCATATACAATGTAGGCTATTGATGGTATGTAGGCTACAGCCAAACCTCTATTAATAGTTTAATAAGTAAGTAGTATAGAAAACAATTTAATATAATAAACTAATCTCATTTAGTATAAATAAAAAATATGGTATGTCATGGTTACCTGTATGGTAGACATGAGTATATCGGCAATGTTGGCATCAGGTGCAGGTGGCGCTCTCTTGCTGAGTTTCCCCAGCGGAAGCCACCGGGAGTTGAGCACGCTGACGGCCTTGGGCGAGCCGACATAGTTGACTGTGCAGATGACGATAGTACCCTCAGAGTCCCGCAGGGGCTTGTGGAACAGCTGTCCGAGATCCTGAATACTGAGAGCCGTCTGTGGAAAGGATGTTATTTGTGAAAGCCCAAAAATAGCGAGATGAATATCATGCCCTGTTCCAAACCTATATCAGTTATGGACTTGGGGACATGCTCCGGGTTGCCATCGGATTCTTCTCCTTCAGAAGGCAGCGAGAACCATCACATCCAGTGATTTTTATAATCACTGTTGTCCCTTGTTCCGCCATTTTGAAATTCTTTCCGTTCCTTCACACTACATCTTGGTTTCTCTGATGTTTGTGAAAACCAACGAAAGCTCTTTTACTACTAGAAACCTCCTACACAACCATGATGCTAGGAGCAAGTCTAACCTTGACATCCGGAGACGAAGGTTGATGTTTGTTTACCTCCACATGGTTCCCTGACATAGAATTCAGGATGTTTAACAGGTTTCCTGATAAAGTGAAGGTGTTAGAGAAGACACGTTTTGAGCATGTTTTGACTCAGTGGCTGAAGGAAATGAAATGACCTTTTATTCTGTTGACGAAATTCTCTCTGAGCCATTCACCTCTCTACTGATTACCTGTTACAACTGAGTTCTCCTTTGATAAATTTCTAACTTCAAGTATTTTCTGTTTTATATATAAGTTGACACAAAAATCCAGGATTACCTCGTAAATGTTCAAGGTGGAAGGTACGAGGTAATGGTAAATATTTCTTGTTATGGCAATTGGGTCAGGGAAAAGGATGTTCATTGCATCTTAAAGAAAATTTATCAAGCTTTTGCTTCCTGAATAATCTGTTTCTTGCTGAGCAACCCGATCACCAGACACAGCCTTTTCAGAAAACATTTGTTTACACACTCTAGAGATTATTCGTTATGTGATTTTCACCGTTCTGGATCTGTCTGATCATTTGGACAATGACTGTCTTAAGAGGTAAGACCTAGTTTTTATTTGACTGAAGACTTTAGAAAAACATTACATCCCTATTTGTTTGTTTAAGATCCATACTCGTGATGATGTTAAAGCTCCCTGAAAATGGTTAAGCACATTATCCTGGATTGTTAGAGGCTGGGGGCTAGAAGAAAAACCTTTGGAAAAAAAACTAAGCTTCGCTGAAGGCACAGACATCCCCATACCGGACACTGATCCATCTAGCTCAATATTTAGAATAATAAGAAATTAATTGAAATGTTGAGACCTTGTGTTCAACCAATTCCGTTCAATGAAGTCCAGGGTGTAGAGTTTGGAAACCCCATTTGAACTGGTCATAAAGGTCTAAAAAAATCTCTGGTTAAACCTCTTTTGACTGACACCACTATAGAACCTTGTGGTCTTTAATGTATTTTTCACAGGATTATGTCAACAAGTAGTCAAAGTTTCGTTTTAATTGACTCTCTAGAGCTAACTTCATGCTAGTTTAACAAACTACAAAATTTTGAATTTATTTTATTGAACTGATCTCTCTCTTTGATGGAGTGACGAATTTCTCCACCGAAAAATTAAAACCGTTTACACTCTAAAGAGTAGGATGAGTATAATCAGTATGGTCAATGTAACAACAGGAGAACCTTCAGTAACTGACCCTAATATAAATCTCATAACTAGTAGAAAGGAGTTTTGAGTTTATACTATGGAACATCTAAGGAGATCTGGATTTGGAATATTTGGTGGAAATGTTAAGTGATGTGATTTTGAGTCAAGGATCATGAAGCTTGTGACTTACTTGCATCTGAGCGGCAGCTTGTAACAGTTTGATGCGGAAGTGGACGGCGGATGAGCTGAGAGACTTCTCCATGTCTTGACGCAACCATTTCACATCATCCCATGTGCAAGCAACCTGCAGAAAAATAGATCCCTTTCAGACCATTTACTTAACCCTTACCGGGCGGCTGACGACATTTCTCGCAGCACAGTAGTTTATTCGCGATCAACAATTTTGCCACATTTACTGCACTTAGTGATTGAGTGCATGTTTATGTTGCTTTAGCCTCTATGCACTCACAAAACCAATATGGCGGCTTTGTTGAAATATTTAGTGACTAAAATTAGGTGCTAGGTGACTTTGGCCCGTATTTGTGTGCTCCCGTACTGCTTTTAACGAGAAAACTCGTGAGTCACTACAGCTAGCTGTTTTCACTTTCGCTAACCATTGTGTTGACATTTGTTTCTATGTGTGTTCATTTTCATTGTGTAGCATATAGTGTATATTGTGTGAATGATTTTATTGAATATGATTTATTAATGAATTATTACCAACTGAAATTGCTCATTCCAATGGAGAAAATACTTTTGTAATGCCTAAAAATAGTCTTAAAATCTTCAATAATTAAAAATGAAGCAACTTTCTGTTTTATACTTTGTTCAAGCTACCTAAATCCTAAAAGAACATTGGGAAAATAATATTTTGATATGTTTACACTAAATGAGTGGGGACCATAATTTTCAGTAGCGCTTTAAGGGTTAAAATATTGCACCAGAATCTATTGTGGAAGAGTAGTGGTTTAAAAGATGCAGTAAAGCTGAACAAAAAAACAAAAACAAAACTTGTGGTGTATGCAGCAGTCAGGTCTTGAGTACATCAGCCAGGTCCATTGCAGCAGCCAAGGATGGAGTTAGCGGAGCCTAGATGACAAGGGCAAGGGAAGCTGAAAGACCCTCCACCGCAGCGGACATGCTACCTGGTGCTCTGTAGTAGCGGTCTCCACTATTGCGATCGCCTTGCATTAGTGGGCAAGTCAAACCAAAAGGTGTCAGTACAAACCTATTTAAAAAATACTGATTTCACCTGGTCTTTTTTCGCATAGCCTACCTAAAATGGCTCCCGTCCACAAAGGGTTTTGGTTGATTATTTGAACAATACAGACACACAGGAAATTAGGCACTGGAGAACCATTTTCATGTAGTAATATTTATCCAAGATATAACTCAAATAAAGTTTGTCTAAAATGCTACAGTGGAGTACTCCTAACATTTCCATGCATTTTAAATATTTATTCCTTTAGCTCTATTCATCCCAAATCTCACCTTGAGCAGCCAGTGGAAATCGTGATAGATTGAGCCAGGGTACGTCTCATCTACTTCGATGACTGGTAGGAAGTCTTCGTTGGTGACCAAAACCTTGTCCTCGTGGTACAATAGGCATGACAGAAACACCCCTCTGAAAAGAGAATATTGAAAATTATAGTTAAAAGTTTATTTAATAGCAACAGTAAAACAATTCTTAGATATAATTCTAGTACAAGTCCAAATCTGTAAAATAAAAGTATGGCTGCCCTGATAGAATCCCTATGGTGTAGTTCATATGTATGCCAATTAAGAAACAAAAAAAATAAAGGACTAAAGTTAAACAGTAACACAATGCAATTGAAAGTTTCAGATGAATTATAAAGAATTAACGTCTAGACCAAGGTAAGAAAAGATATAAAAGCAATGATAACTTAAACATAAAGGATGATTCAACAAAGGCCAAAGGTGATACAGTTTTAACATTCCTCTCTTTATTCTTTACAGTTAAGTAACTTGAGCTAATTTATAACTGAGTTACAGTTCATTAAGACTTTTAATTAGCTATCTTCCTAAGTAAAATTTACCTTGAAAGAATTATTCAAAATTGTTGAATTAAGAACTATGAATGAAAAGAATGATAAACAATGGCTGTCAGACTGACTTTTAGTCGTAATATTTGAGGAAAATTAACTTTGTTCACTAAGTACTGAAGAAAGTTCAGTGGTTTATTATAAGAAATTATGCGAAACCAATGGATTTTGTTTCTTGGATGATATTTAGATAGTTTTAGTTTTATTTATTTATTGTATAGAAGATAAAAATACTGTTTACTATTTTAATATTTATAATTTCCCATATTTAACTATTAAGTATACAAAATTATAAACTTCATATTTGTGCATAAAGGGGTCAACGTGACACTTTTTATCCCTCAGGACAATTAATTTCCTGAGGGACAAAAAGGACTTCAACCTGTTGAGGAGTATCGACAAATGGGCTCACTTGAGTACGCCCGTCATGTGATGTTTTTTCTCCCCTGATGATCCATATAATGGGATGACGGATATTTGATATTTCTTAAAATATTACTAATAAATTAAAAATTTATAATGGTTTATTACACCTAAAAACATTTAAGTAGAATAATATTATTTAAAAACGAATAATTTAGAACTGATACGTAATTTACTAGGCACGGTAAATTATGTTTATCAGGTTGGTATCGTCGATGTTTCACGAGAATTGGCTTCATGCCAATGTGATGTTGCATGCGCTACTTAGTGTTCAACTGATCTTCTATCTGTTAGGTTATCCTAGTGATTTTTGTCGACGTTTAGCTATTGACTCCTTTGTAATGGCCAATAATGGATGATTACCGCTATAACCACATCATTGTTTTGGAATATATCACACCCAAAACATGTTCTGAGAGATTTAAATAATATGAAAAATGTCAAAATGTGTTTGTAATATGCTTTTTTATCCATTTAATGTAGTAATAAAATATAATTATAGAAATCCATAATTTTTTTTCTTACTCCCGGGAGTTTATGGCAATACACCTATTCTACGCAGCCCTGATATTTGCTACATCACATGATGGACATACTTCTTAACGGGATAGGGACTTCTTAATGGGATAGGTTTATCCCATGATACAAACAAATTTTTCCTCCATTACACAAATAACAATAGTTTTAAGATAATTATATTTTAAATTTATATATAAATGTCCCCAAACAAAATGGCCGATTCTCAGAAAATACTGGGGACGCAACACACAGTGGTACCACCACAGCAATCTGTATATTGTTGAATATTTCATACCATCTATTAGTGTATGAAATGTTTTAGAATCCTTGCAATGTTATTCTCATAGAATTATTTTAGTCCTTGTGGTTATGAAAAGTTCTAATTTTAGTCCAATGATACTAAGAAGTCCCAAGGTCTCATGGGTGGTACTTTAGTACTCTATTTCACAGATACGGACAGCTTTTGTCAGTAGTGTGAGGAGAAAAAGTTATTTTTATATACCGGTAATATGTTAGTGGGTAAATTTCTTGTAAAACAAAAAAGAGTTGTAATTATTCTTAGCTTAAACGATTAAAAATAATTTATTTCCACTGGCAAACGAAAATATTTAATGTATCTGTTTCATTTTAACGAACCTCCTCAGGTGTTTCTGGAACTTGCTAGCTGCAGTAAACAGCTGTTTGATTGTTGTTTTCTTCCGCCTCTGCCCCAGGGGCGTGTCACCGGGACCTTGGTCACTCGGGAGACCCTTGAGATCGGGTCGGGAGCTGCGCACCTCCGCGAACAGACGGTCCAATAGTGCCAACCCGCCGGGTGGAAGACGTTCCTCTCTGCCTGTCACATCTCTCCAGCCTACAGACAGACAGTCATGTTATAGGACTTGTAATAGATCTTGAGGTTAAGAAAATAACCAAAATGACAACACAATAACCTTGAATAAACCAAAACTGGAAAAAACCCTAAAATTGGCTTTTTATTAGAATATCAACACAGATAATGAGAGTCAAAAAAATTAACATAAATATTAAATACTTTTGAGTTGGTTAACCAGTCAGAAAAGCTACTTAATTATTTCATTAATTGTTGAAACTAGATAGTTTGACGCTAACAATAAACGCAATCTGTAATAAACAGATTGGAGCGGAAAATGTTCCCCTCAGTTTAGCTTTTCAAGTAACATATCCCAATGAAAAAGGGTATTAATAATTTTAAACACTTTTTTAACTTTATAAAGCAAAGCAATAATCAAAAAGCATAACATTTATGGAAGTATTTATAGTAAGGAGGTTCTTTATATGGAGGTGTTTTACCACCACTATCTCTTATAGAGGTTTGAATATTATTAATAATTAGGCTGATTATCTTGTTTTTACTCAACCATTTTTCGACTATAACCTAAAACACAATAATCTTCCTCTAATGAAGAATCTAGTTTAAAAACTCACTAGAGGGTATGACACAGTCTGGTTGGCTCAGTCTGTAATGAGAGTACCCCCTGAGATTCCCGCAAGCCACACGGAAGTAGTAATGTTGTCCGTGGGTCAGTCCGTCCACACAGAGCTCTGTCTGCTTCACGTCAATGACTTCCCGGTAGCCAACAATCGTGGCGAACTCTGGCTCCGTACTCCACTCCACTGAAACAAGCCAATGTAAATTAGTTGTATTGAGCAGTATTCTTAACCCTAAAAATGCTTAACCCCGAAATGCTTAAGTTGCAGTCGCTATAAATCAAACCATTTATTCAAAACAAATTTCACAAACCATGATCCAAAATACTTTTTTTTTTACTTGGGAATAAATTATTCTACAACTTTCTACAACAGCAGCTTTTTGTAGAGATATAAGATACAAATTGTTGGGAATCAAATCATCTATAAATTTTATACCATTCTTTTCCATTTTCCGTCACTTTACAAAGCGTACTGGAAGAGAATCAACCAGTTAAAATATCTAATGTAATTTTATGAACATAAACTAAAATATATTAACTCTTAGTAAGTTTTTCTGAATTTACATAATTTAGAATGTGCAAATAGTTATTTTGCATAAATATTTTAGTGAAAATCATATTTATTTCTGCCGTAAAATAATTTTTGTGCTCATTTAGTAAATTTTTTAAATGCATAAAAATATGTTAAGGATGTTTTATCACCGTTAGGGTCAACTTAAGCTAGTGTCCCTTATTAATTACTCATATGTGATTATTTTGTACAAACTTTCTGACCTAGATTTATTCTGATCTTTGTACATTGTTAAGAATTTCAGGCAGTAAAAATAACACATTTCATAATTTAATCAGATGAAAATAATCTATATTTGTAAAATGATTTTCTGTAATGTGGTATAGTATATGTTTTTTCTTTTCAAATTTTAACAAACTATGTGAATAAGGTATGTTATTCAATCAAGTTGACAAACTTCAGTTGAAAGTATAAGTGGTTTTCTACACTCTCTCTACGAAAACCACTAAATTTTATAAATAATCACCCATTAACTTAAAAACTAAAATGAAAAATCCTCAGTCAAAACCTAAAAACTATGCCAAGGTACTGAATTTAGTTAAAATTATGGATAAAAAAAATAAATTTTATCACACCACCTGAAATTAATCACAACTAAATTACTCAATTTTATTATCAATATGTAAAGTAAAATTGTAAAATGACATCTGGTCTTTTGAAAGTTTGCTCGAAGTTCGAAGTTAGATAATTAGAAGTTTTCAAGCAAACAAGTCATTAGCTCGGATCATCTAACCCAACAATAACTTCTGTAACTAACTCTAAGTTGATTGTGTAAATCAAATCTTGACAGCAGAAGCGGGAGGTTTTGTTAGGATGGAAATTACGGTGTTTTCAACTAAGATAAAAATGAAATATTTGATTCAAACGGGAAGTGCTACCGGAAATTGAATTGATTATAATAATTGGATGCTTGCAATCTGTCGTCATTATTGATTATAATTGAGCGTGTATGTATTGAAATATCAGTCATAATGGAATATAAAGTTAATCTTAGATAAATCACATTTTGCAATAACGAGAGAATATTTATTTATTTCAAATGCTACTAAACAGAACATAAATATCACTTACATAGCAGCACTAAATTCACAAAAATATCATACGAGCAGCACACTATGAGTAAATGTCAACAGAACAAATAAAAAAATAAATAAAAGACTGGATGTAATAAATAAGCTAAAAAACACAATCAGCAACAAACAGCAAGAAACAAAATTTAATAAATTATTTTTACTTAAAAATTTTAATAATAATTTCTTATAAGAATTTAAGTTTGAGTCTTTCTATCAATATTTAAGGACAAAGAGTTATATAAATTTACAATAATTGTGTTAATTTTGTTTTTAAAATTCCAAACAAGTTTGTGCAAACTATGGGCTAAATAACTCCCTGACTCACTGGGGCACAAGGAACGTCAAAAAAATTACACACAAGAAAAAAACTAAAGAATTAAAAGATTTAAAGTAAAATAAAAACAGTGAATTTAATTATTTATAAATATTTTATTATTGTTTGAATTTTACGAAAACTTGTTTTAACGAATTCTCTTATATTAATTAAATACAAGATATGTTTATAAAATAATAGTCTAAACTTCTTACTGGAGCTTGTCCCTCGAAAAAGGCTTAACAACTTCATACTTTAAAAATAAATGAGTTATACTCTAACGTGAACATTCAGACGGTGAGTGACAATAAGATGCAATCAAATGTATGAGGAAAACTGAAAAGAATAGCTTGGGGAGATTCCAGAATTCACGTGTCACAACCAATGGGCTTGAGGTCATTTCTGAAAAGCCTCTGTAGTTATTTTCCAGAAAATATTTCCATAAAACTAATTAAAATAAGACTTTAAAATTTTGAGTTGGTATTAAAGTGTTGTTTTCAGAATGCTGAAATATATTTTTTTCATTTAACTTATAATTTTGTCTCCTGAAGGTGTGCACCACCCTTTAGCTGCGGCGTAAATTGACGAATCACAGTTCAGTAGCATCAAATGGTCTGTCACTTCTGTTGGTCAATGTAACAATCATAGTTTGAGAAAAAACAAGCAGACGACTTGTATTCATGAGAGAATCAGCTGAGAACGTCGAATTTGTCTAAACACGTCCGTCACGATTGCCGCGGCAAGGCTGTTGCACAGCGTCGCGGTTAAGCGATTAAAATGCTAAACAAATTAGTATTTTGAATTATTTATCTACGACTCATAAATTCAAGGAAAAGTTAAATTTACTGTCCATAGTAAACATATAACGTTGTCTGAGAGGGTCCAATGTTATTTTAATGGAAAATTGTAAAAAATATATTTTGTCCTTATATCCTAACCATTTTCCATGAAACTTGGTATGCTGGGTAAGGTCCTATCACCCTAAAAACCCACTCAAAAATCTTGGTATTAAATAATGAGGGGGGTAGCTGCCCCATACAATTCTAACAATTAATTTAACTTTGTTCCTCTTGTTATTTTGATAAATTGAATGGTTATTTTTTAAACAATAAATTATTTAATGATAGAGTGACACACCCATAACCGAAGAAAGTCAGAATTCACGATGTATTTAGATTAGGAGATTTTACTGTAAAGTAAATGTGTAACAAAACTTATATTTTGACATGGATATGTCTTAGCTCTCAGGGTGTTGGCAATTTATTAGATGGAAAATATGTAACAAGTTTCCATAGAAACTGCCAGAGCTATTGTATTGAATTTGTAATACAAAAGAATAAGAACAGCTGTTTAGATGAATTTAAACTATTCCCTTTAGACATATACATGGTCTAACCTGTTTCCCACAGGGAAGTACATAAATACAATAAATTTTATTCTTTCT
Organism: Nephotettix cincticeps; assembly: GCA_023375725.1. Lineage (NCBI taxonomy): Eukaryota > Metazoa > Arthropoda > Insecta > Hemiptera > Cicadellidae > Nephotettix > Nephotettix cincticeps. The sequence continues at coordinate 150,802,678 of CM041786.1, forward strand.
TCAGACTATATCTCATTTACCTCTAAACTTAGTGCAAGGAGGACTGTCAGTGTTGTCTGGCTCCTGGTATCTCACGGTAACCGAGTTTGTTCCGGTTACATCAACGGCTACAAGGAACGGAACATCTGGAGGACCTGAGACAAAAAATACTTTCATTAGTTTTGTTGACAAGTTTGGACTCATTTTATGGTTCAATGTAAAACTCCTTATTTTTGATATTAAATTTAGATTCTTGATAAAATATATCCACCTAGCATCTTGCTTTTTAAAAACCCCTCCCCCAAATCAAAATACACGTTGAACAGAGATTTTAATAATTTACTTAAATAATAAGGCTGTAATTGATTAAGTTTAACTAATTTTGTTCATATGATTCTTAAAACAATAATGGTAAAATTTGAAACTACATGTTATTATTACAGTGTAAATTTAGATGCAATCTGTTTTGATTATTTCCCAGTAAATAACAAAAAGAAATATTCGTTTTGTAGGTTATTCTGAAAAGAAAACTGAATGAATTGGAAAAATCCCGACAATCATTTTCTCCTCAAAGGTATTATTGAGGAGGGTTGTCAATGTTTATACTGATATATTATTGATGTAGAGAAGGATCAAATGGAACTTGAAGGGCTCTCTTCCAGGAATATTTCATCATTTCCACTCTCCCATAGAGTATTCTCCCACCTGGCGTCCTTCTCAGCTGTACCTCTGTTTCTACTATTTCTACTTTATGAATAATATTTTGAAGTAGATAAAATATCCTATTCATGTACATAAAAAATAGTTTAGTCTGTACATTGATTGGAATTTATGATATTTTTGGTTATTATTTTATATCCCAGAAAATCCAAAATGGGTCTGATCCTAATTTATATCTTCCTGTAACACTACGAAAACAAGGTCAAACAAAGTTTTTGTATTTAAAAACTAATACGGAATAAAATATAATAACATAATTTTAAATTGAATTGGGTTATGATCAACTTATTGAATTATTGGAAATATTAAAATCTCTGAAAAGCAAGCTAATTCTACTAACGAGCATAATTCTTACATAAACATGCTGCATGACAAAATAAGCTGATTCCTTATTAAACTTCTTTCAAGTTTCTGATTCTGATTACACATTCTTAAAACTTCTCAATATGGTTTTAGTGCCTAAAACTAAACAGCAATTAAATTTTCTTGAGTGTATTCATTTAATTACTAACAAGAATTCATAATAATGGTAATATAATGTTGAAAAGTTACCCCTTTAAAAGTGTTTATTAAGTTTATACTTGTATTATTGTGCCTTCATTAGACTTGGTTACATTGCAGGATTGTTACTAAACATAATTTTATTGCAGTATTTTAATTTCACACTTAACCCTAAAACCTAAGCGAATGTCTCTATACTTCTAGACCCTTTGGGAAATATACAAAGTTTGACTTTTTATTGCAGTTCAGAGGCCTTAAAAACACGTTATGAATGTCCCACCAGAAATTGAAGTTGTCTCAAAATTGGTAAGTCTTTTGCCCATCCAAAGTGAACCCCTTTCCAACTTTGGTCCATCCTTGTCTCTTTAACCTCTTAAAGTCTGAGTATTTTGGGACTACTTTACCCTCCAGTCCAAGTATTTTTTATCCATTTTTATTCCTGCTCTAGTGCAGGTCTAATTTCAACCACTTCTGTCTAATTTTCATCATCACTAGTTTCCATAGGAACTTCATCCCTTACAGAGCTAATGCTAGGAACAAGATTGTAATAAATGTTTATATTTTCACTAATCGGTACACTGAGTGTATCTCCTCCAGGCCAGGGATGCACTAACACATCTTGAATTAGGAATTTATTTTGCCCAAATCACTTTTCCTATATATTTCACTGTCACTTTCACTCCGTATATCATTCCAAAAATCGCTGAGGCCACCAACATCAAAATATTCACGTATTTCGCGATCAGCTAGTCGTCTCCGGTTTGCCATCAAGAAATATTTACTAACACAGGCCAGTTGAAAATAAAGCAACTCATAAAATAATTATATTTCATTGATGCATTCTGCTAGGATGCAAATCGAAAATACCCAAGAGACAGCCTGGCTTTTTGAATGTAACCCACCAAAAAACAAAGTGTTCCGACTTCCCCTGATATGAAGAGAGTGTCACATACCGGTGCGTTCTTTGACAGCCAGTGAGACTGCGCCATGGACACATTAGTAAGTTTGTGGACTTTAAGAGGTTAAGGGCGTGTAACCTTAGAAATTGGATACCCATTCTAAAAACCCAGTATCGTTTTTTTTTAAACCTTAACTGCTCATTACCTTAAGTCTAGGGTTTGTGTGGTGAGTTAAAGATAGCAGCTTGAGTCACATAGACTAGCCAGAGGTGACCGCTCATGATCTGATAGCAGTAGCCGGGTACCAGTTTCGATCCAGCAACCTTTGACTTCCTGGCCTAGAGCGTTACTTCTGAGCTACCATGCCGGTACTTTTGGTTTGGTGTCTACTTCATACTTATCTCGTTACCTGACACTCGGGAAAGACACCGAGATCTGGAGGCTGGACAGGCTTGCAGTTGTTATCTCTCCCTACCCAAATGACCTAAACTGTCTTCTCCTGCCTTACCGATCCACATGAATCATTTCTGGAAGTTCTACAATAAACTGATTGTGGCCGCAGTGCCTAGCCAGCTTTGCTTTCTGACAGGGACAATTACAATCCCGAAGCAGTGATATCACTGATTCGGATCAGTAGTTCTGATTAATACTGTCTGGCCTGGAACTATTCACCCTTATAATTACTTGATATGTGCCATAGAGGACTGTAGATTAAGGATATGTGGGTAGAAAAACTGTGAGTAAAAGATACTACTACAAAAAAATCCTTAAAATGGGCAAACTTTTACAATCCCTAAATTTATAGCTTTTTATCTCCATTATACTCACGTGCTTGTTCGAATCCTTGGATCATCTTGTTCAGTCCCTTGCATCTCCTTTCCCACAGGGTCAGAGTTTTGTCCGTGGTGGTGGCGTACGGTGGGGCAGAGCGGGGGCCGTCTTCCATCCCTCCTCCACCAACGCCTCCCAGTTCCCCCACTCTCCTCTCCGCCTCGCATGCCAGCTGCCGTAAATGTGCCAACAACTTGTCTGGACTACCAACTGCAAAAATTTTAAAATGCTTAAATATTCAAACATCAGCGCTTATTTTGATGTGTCATAATCAAACAATTACTTAATTTAGTACCCTATAGAGACATTTTTGTTGGCTTGTAGCTTACATATGGATGATTTAATCTTACTTTTTAGTTGATTATGGTATAAATCATAAATTAATTGTCACCAATGACTGGTAGGAACTAACCCCCAGGGGCGGACTGGGCAGTGGGACAGTGCGCCATCCCAATGTGCCCTCTTAAATTTCCTAATATGGCCGTCGCAAGGTTTATTGGTTTATGTGGTTTATTGGAGAGCATAGTAACTATGTTAGATGAAAAATTTTATGGATAGAATTCTTGGGTGATAATCTGCTGATTAGTGAATTTTCAAAAGTTGTTGACGACACAAATTTTATAAGGATGTTCAACTTATAAATAAGTAGGTCACTAGATTTGTTATTGACCAAATTCAAAATCTTTATTTTACATATTCTTTTGTACACTGTGATGTCATACAAAAGACAAATATAATAATTTTTTTCGAGCCGTAATTATGTTTTATTCAATATTTACAGTTAACAGCTTTGCTAGGATAAAACCTATTTTGTAATTGAAATATTAAAAAAATTATTCGTCCAAAGCCCCTTACAAACAATAAGTTTTCACTATCAGTCATAATTAAAACTGATCTGTTAACAATATTGGGAGTGCACTCAGGTAAAAAAATTGGACTTCAATATAGGTTCAGTAGTAATAAACACAAGTTTAAACTAATTTTTACTAAAACTAAAAAAAAACTTTTTGAAAATACACGAATGTTCTGGGAGTGTGATAGACACAGAAACGTTGAATCTTTATGGGAGTATTAACCTAGAACAATTTTGCATCAAGCAATTCAGTAATGCCTCAGTAATGTGGTTTGTTTTGATCAAGTAAATTGCAAATCACACTTTATTGGAGTGAAAACACAATCAAAGAGAAAGGTAGCGATTCCTGGTTTTGTTTGCCCACTTCACATCCACCATTGTCAAGGGACAATGGACAAGTTGGGACCCACTATATAGGAAAAGGGAGCGTAAGAAATAAGAAGTTGGTTTCGGTGTTCATAATTTATTTTGCAACAATATATTATAGTTTTCCCTCAAACATCATAGGCCTACATGGAGAAAGTATTGGTTTCATAAGTTGGGAGTTGGTACATTTATTTTGAGGCACCTTGAATCTATAAAAAATAGTTTTTGGATGTCTGTCTGTGTAAAGAATCCGAGACAACATTAGTTGTCAATTTTGTATGAAATTAGGTACAAGGGTGGGCTAAATCTCAAGATTTGTTTTATTTTTTGAATTTTTATATCCTTAATCATGAAAAACAAAAGAAAAGGTTTTTTTCTAAATCTGCTCTAATAATTTTGTTTATAATTTCATGGTTTATAGTTATTTATTAACGTCCAAAAGAAAGTGGTACCAGGCTATAGGGGTTTATATGAAAAAAAAACTTTTTTTGTAAAACACTATTTTATATAATATATTCACCATTACAAACAGCTTAAACCTAAACAAATTAGTATTTCAAATAATTAGACTATTACTAATGGTTCTAGAGGAAATTTAAATTACTGTATGCAGTAGGCCTAAGCACAGTATGTGGTCTAAGAGTATTGAATATGATACTCATAGAGTTTTCTAAAAAATCAATTCATTCCTTATTTCTCGACTGTTTTTCTTTAAACCAATTTTGAGTGAGTACCGTAAGCCTAAATCACCTAATAAAACCCATTTAAGAATTTGGCATTATCTCATGCAGTGGATATACCTGATATTATAAACAAATCATTTAGTTTGTATAGGGGATGGCTTGAGTTTTAAGAAGTTCAGTGTTTATTAATAAAGAATAAAATTATAATTTTTTAATAAATTATATTTCTTAAACATAAAAGACTGAGATAGTTTTATCAAATAAAAATGTATACAATTTTTAAGTTTACTTAAAGGAGAAAGTATGTATTAGTTAACTGAAACAGTTTATTCGTTAAGTATAAAATTTAACCAAACATCCAGGAATAGTTATATATATACTAAAGTAACAGTACAAGTTCTCCTTTTACCTACGAGTTAGTTTTTCATTTAGGACAAGTAACTTTTACCAATTCAATGGGCTTAGGGGAATTCAACAAAGAAAGTAAAACAATTGGGAAGTGGATCAGAAGTCCAAATACTTCCCTGCTACAAACTTGTAATTGTGACTTTTTCTACTCCAAACTTCTCAACATGTTTCAACTTTTCAGCCAATACGGAATCAGAGTCAACTTGAGAGCTATTGAAAACTTTTGGTGAACAGTTGTTGAGGGGTTTGCAGTGTTAAACAAAATGATGAGCACTTTCATCGTATAGCGAGGTTTCAATTAAGTTTACACAATTTTTAAAATAAAACCTCCACTGCCCATTGCCAGACTAGGCCCTGTGTGGTGAATTAAAGACAGCGAGGTACTGTTGTGATGCGATTCACATGGGCTAGTCAGAGGTGGGGGCTTATGATCTAACTGGAGTCGCTGGTCACAGGTTTTGATCCAGAAGCCTATGATATACAGGCCAGAGTGTTACCTCTAAGTTACCGTGCCGGTATTAAGGTTAGTAGCGCCAAAGTTTTCCACCAGCCGGCCGGCTTTTGAGACGAAAAATGTTATTTTTGTCCCTCACTTCAGATGCTGTTTTTCATAAGATTTGCTTGAAACTTGGAAATGATGTAGTTTAATAGTTATAGAGTCCTCATACCACAAAAAATAAAAAATGAAAATTTTCGTTACTTTTAAGATTCATTTGTACTTACACAATTTATTTTTTCCAGATATATCAGGTATGAGGAACGTATAAACAACATTTATCTGGAAGACAAATAAGGTTTTAACATTACGTCTTTACTCATTTCATCCAGAGCAAGGGACAACCGAAGCATTTTTTTCATGTTTATGCAATTGTGAAAAAGACTTAAAATTTACAATAAGCTTTAACTTTAAATCATGGAAGATTTTGGAGATCAATAACATAATTTAGATGAAGGTTTATAAAATGTTTTATGCCTTTAAGATTTTTTTACCAAAATCAGTTTCTACTATATTTTCTCCACACACACAGAAATCAGATTTTTGTAATTCTGTAGTGAATTATTATACATAGGGTTGCAGGTAGGAAACTAGTTTTTTCATACTATGGAGCGATTCACAAATTTTATAATCTTAGCAATTCATAGGCTAGAAAAACATTACGTACCCTTCAAATTTTGACAGTGAATGTTCAACCTAGTATTAGAAATATCTAGTATAGAAATTATCTTTTTTGAATTTCAATTGCGGCACTGTATTCAGGAGAGAAAGGCAGTATATATTATTTCTCCACACACACACAGAAATCAGATTGTTTGTAATTGTGTAGCGAATTATTATACATAGGATTGCAGGTAGGAAACTAGTTTTATCATACTATAAAGAGAATCAACAATTTTATAATCTAAGCGATTCAGAGGCTAGAACAACATTACGTGCCCTTCAAATTTTTACAGTAAAAGTTCAATTATTTGCTCAAAATTTAGTTTTAGCGAATTTCCTGTAGGAAATTAGACGATTACCATGCTCCTAATAGTATTTTTTCCGTTTTGGGGTCTCCAGATAATTTTTAATCACATAGAAATTACCTTTTTTGAATTTCAATTGTGGCACTGTATTCAGGAGAGAAAGGCAGTGTTATTTAATATGTTGTACGACAACATAATGCATTTTTAAGTTGACTCATACATTTTGGATACTAAGGGACTCCCTGTGTATTTGTGAACAAGTTAGAATATGCGCCTATATACTTTACTTTATACTTTTAACTGAAATGGCGACCTACCCAGGTAAATTATTTAATGTAAGCCCAGGCGTTTTTATTTTGTATTTTGTGTTCCTTAGAAGGAATTAGTTTTAAATAGGAACTAAAACGTTTAACAATGAACCACGGCCTCTAATTTTAATTTAATTTGATAGTTTATAGTGCACAGAGTACTAAATAATTTGACACCACCCGCATGTCTGTAAAAATGACGGTTCAAAAGTTATGGGCTTTTAAATGTCAAAAAATCAAATTTTTAAATTTTCAGCGAAAACAATAAAAGTAAAGTATAACTTGACTGGTACCATTGAAACCAGCTTAAAAAACTAAACAAATTAGTATTTTGAATTATTTGTCTACGACTAACGGTTCCAGAGAAAAGTTAAATTTACTGTCCACGATAAACGCAGTACGTTGTCTGAAAGCGCCCAATGTTATTCTTATGGAAAATGTAAAAAAATCAATTTCTTCCTTACTTTCCAACCGTTTTCCATGAAACTTGGTATGAAGTGTAAGGTCAAATCACCAAACAAAACCAACTCAAAAAAGCTTGGTATTACGAGGGGGGGGGGTTCCCCATACAATTTGAACAATAAATTATTAAATGATATTTAGAAATACTTTGTAGAACATGATAGTTTTATTACAGATTGTCTTTTTAATTTACTTAAGGGAGAAAGTATGTGTCAGTCCACTGGTACCGTTTATTTTGATTTTTTGTGGCAGTATTCAGGAGAGAAAGACTGTGTTATTATATGTTTACGACAAAATAGATTTTTAAGTACTCCATACATTTTGGATACTAATTGTGTATTGTGAACAAGTTAGATATGCGCCTATATACTTTACTTTATACTTTTTGAAATGGCGACCTACAAAATTTTAAGCCCAAATGAATTAGAAATGTAGGTAGGATGATTACAATCTTGTTACATAAGGCGGACATGTTCCTTAGACAGGACTGTTATTAGATGATGGCAAATAATGAATATTTGTGGAAGAACCACGGCCTCTGAATTACGAATTGGTCTAATTATGAGGATAGTCTTTGCGGATTACCGCAGTAATGAACCCCATAATGTAAAATTACTTCAAATATAAATTGTGGAAAAAGTTTACCCTGTTTTAATGGATTTGTTTACATTCCCAATGCAAGAGTGAGTGTAAAGACTTACACTTGTTGCCCTCCCGCGCGCCGAAGGCCAGCAGCACCTTGGTGAGGCCGCGGTTGTTTGAGAGGACGGCCACATCCAGAGGCGTCAGTCCATCACTGTTGACGCTGAAACATATTCAGGAATTGAAAACATCAGAATCAGAAATAGTATATTTCGTTATAATCAATTAAGACACGGAATAACACTTTTAATGCGAGTTATGAACTATTTTTTCATTACACTGTAGTCATATTCGTCAGGTTTCATCTGAGCCCTGAGTTTTGGATGCGTAGTAGACTACGACGCAAATATGGTGGTGGGGAGAAACAGCTGATGTTTTGTTTACTTACCGGCTGACAAAGAAATAAAATAAATCTACATACAAAAATATGTATATAATAAAATAGGTAAAATCTTGCGTATCTCTTTAACTTAAGTAATAGAGGTTACTAAATTAATTAATAGATTAATTATTTAGAGATTTAGTTGTTATTTGGATTTTGACATGGACATGGCTCAGCTCTGTTGGTGATTTTTAAGATGGAAAATATGAAACAGGTTTCCGTAGAAACTACAAGAGCTATTGTATTGAATTTTGAATAGAAAAGAACAGCTGTTTAGATGAACTGAAAACATTCCCTTTAGACATATCCATGATATTTATTACGGACATTTTCCATCACGCTTTTATGTAAAACAAAGTTTCACGACGTTTCGGGATTTGGAATCTGATCTTGTCATCAGGTGAACTAATATTTAAAACAAAACAACTTATCTGATATCTTGTTTTATATATTAGTACACCTGAGGACGGGATCAGATTCCAGATCTCGAAACGTCGTGAAACTTTGTTTTACATAAAATCGTGATGTAAAATGTCTGTAATAAAAATCTAAATAACATAAATCCACCATCACCAATAATGAATTTCAAACAAAAAAGGAGATTTAGGTATTATGGCAGTTGTAAATGTGTATATTTTTCAAATTCTAGTCCATGTCAAACTGAATATTGATGAATATGTTTTGAATACCAAAATTTAAAATTTACTATAGAACCAGAATGCTGTTTGTGTTGAAGATTAAATACACCCAGGAGTAACATGTGAAGCGTCAAATGGAATATCTCAAGTGTGAATGATTTGCATCTCTCACAAGAACGTTTAACATTCCAGTGGCTTGCTTCATGTCACATCTTCCCTCACAGCTTTCAAATGCTTGGATTTATTGTCGGGTGTAAACGTTTGTTTCATGTGTGTAAAATATGCCACACTCTAGAGCATTGTGTTCAAAATGTTCACTGAAACTCTCGAATGTTATTTGTATTTTACTAAAGACCCTTTCGCCAGTGCTTAGACATATTCATATCAAAAGATGGTTAAAAGTGACAAATGGAAAATGCAAAATTCTTTATTGAGTAACTTGCATACAAGCATTGAACGAGTCCACTTAAACCAACAGAATTAGTAAAATATTTATACATAGCTACGAGACGTATAAAAATAATTAACTTATTATTTATTGCCTAAAAAATCAATACTATAATAGGTTTTTACGAGAGCACTCTTTAAATTACGTTTAGGTATTGCAATATTTAATCGTGTTTATAGTTTGGGAAGAAGGTGGTAAAATAATAAAACGGTTGAATAAATATTGTGTTTTTTGAAAATTGTGGTTTTGTGAATTGGTAATTTTAAGGAAAACTGACGTTTTTGTTTAAAACAATCAAAATATGACGGACTATGCTTGAAAAAGACGAGTGTATTAAGAATGTAGATGGATGTGAAAGGTAAAATGTTATTGTTGATGAATGAAGGACGGCAAGTTTGTCTTTTTGGAACAACATCAATCTGATGCCTCTCTTTTGAAGGATGAGAAGCACCCTATATATGGAACGATGACTCTATAATAAACCATTAAAATAAGTGTCAAATTAAATGTAAAGTGTTTATCTAAGGAATCACATTGGAAAAATTGTTTACATCATAAAAAAGATAATTGATAAACATCGAATATAATTCTGTGGTGATTATATTTTTCCAGAAAGTAAAAATAAAATAAACCTGGCTATTTAATTTCCTGGATAATCTCTTAACCTCTGATTTCACTTCTAAACCATCTTTTACGTACACCTATCATGTAACCAGCAATGATGTCACAGAATTTTCTCCCCCCAAGAACCCCGATTCCCGCCGATGCCCTAGCTAGACGGGGTGGTTTCAGAATGTCTTATTTTAGCCTAAAAACTTCAAAATTCGGTTCTTCCGCGGAGCGTATCTTCTTAATTAGGTTGTTAGAAAGTGAAAAAAGTTAATTTTAGATTGATTTGATAATAATTAGTTCGTATCGGGTGCGGAACTTTTACCACCATTTGTTTGTATGAAGCTAAAACAACATATTTCTCTAGTAATGCAAACTCTTGATGAGATTGTATATATTTTTAATCTCTATATATAAAATTGAATGTATGTATGTCTGTCTGTATGTCTGTATGTATGTCCTTTATGCGTTGCCAAACTACTCATCCGATCGCCATGAAATTTTAGGAAGTTGCTCTACATATGTCTGGGAAGGTTTTAGTGAAAAAATATTTTCGAAAACCCCATAAGTTTCCATTTTATGGCGTTTTAAATTTCTAATGTTAACCTTATGGAGAGTAAGTTTGTTTACAAATTGTCTACAATTAAAACATTTGATTTCTTAGCTACAGCTGATTGGTTTACTTTCCATTAGCAATCTGCTTTACTATCCAATGCCATCTGAATCATTCATTAATGTAAAACTATGAAGTAAATGTGTACTGTAAAAAATGAACAGCTTTATTCACCACGTTAATAGTTTACGGTTTTGTGAGATGATGTATTTCTATTTTCTGTCTGATTAAAAGACAAGTGTTTATATGTTGGCCAAATAAAATGTTAGATGAATATATATTTTACGTTTATTATAATAATCAGCTGTTGTATATCTTTCCTATAAAAGCCGTATTACAGTTAGGTTTTTTTTTGAATTGTATTAAAAAAATTGTGAATTAATCGACTCAGATTTTTTTTGTTTTGTGGGAATATTATTAATGTCTTATCGTTTCAGTATTGTTATTACAATGCCTGACCCAAATATATAACCTTTCACAATGATATGTATTCGACTAAGAACATGGCCAATTTTAAAGTTAACGTGTATTTACTGTCAGGCGTTACGAAGTTCGCCGGGTCAGCTAGTCAGCAATAATACCGATCCCACCAAAATACCGATATCAAAGGATTAGGTGCTTTCTACTCATTGTTCGATTTAGTATTAAGAAGCAACAATGTATTATAATAAAAACATATTGACGTATGTATGTATCCTTATGCGTATGTCCTTTATGCGTTGCCAAACTACTCATCCGATCGTCATGAAATTTTGGTAAGTTGCTCTATATGTATCCGGGAAGGTCTTAGTAAAAAAATGGAAAACTCCATAAATGTCCATTTTAGTCTGAAATTAATTAATTAATTAGTGTCACCCTGTAAAGATGGGCTCAAATAAACATTTCGTGTTAAAGAAAATTTCAAATTAGTTTGACCTGGCCATATCCCACGAGTCAAATGTTTTGAAATAGTTACGAGAGCTGTTCTACAAAGGCACGCTAGAACAGACCAACAGATGTGTTACAGACATAGTTCTATAAGTACTTTTGTAAATGAAAATGTGTAATTGTGTCCAACCCTTGGGATAACTGTTTGTTCACATTCCTGAATATGCAATATTCTGCATTTGAATATTACTTAAACAAACTGAATTTCTCTATGATTAACAATGAATATTCATTTAACCACACCAACAAACCTCCTTCAATTAAACTGGCGGTGTTCCACAGAAAATTAATAGATTTTACTAACTATCAGTTAGCCCGTACTTTGAACGAGTTGTATAACTTTAGTTTTAAGAAGAATAATACTTATTTTATAACTAAATATTTACTGTAAATCAAAATAAGTAAGAAGACAAAAAAACAGCAAAATGACTTAGTATTAGTTTTAAAAGAGATAAATTTGGTTTAATCAGGAAACTAAGTGAAATTTAATGATCGAAAATGTTTAAAAACTAATATATTGATTGGACAACTGATGACTTGTTTCTATTTACATCACTTAAATAGATAACAAAATGTTATGTTAAACAAAAATATTTCTAAAATCGCTCAAAAGTGGGTATTTTAGTGCTCATTACTTTATTGTTATAGGTTAGATTATACCATTAGATCAGTTTATTGGGTTTATTACTTAAATAGGGTTTTATCAGTTTAAACTTTATGTTTAGAGTAAAAAAGTCGTATAAAACGTAAAGTTTTTCATAAAGATTTCATAACTACACGTAATGTGCAGAACAAAACAATAATCATATTATTATTAGATTAGATTATTGAAATGGCGACCACACTAGAAGGTAGGTTATTTTAAGCCAAGTATGAATGAGCACTGAGTGTAAGATGATTGTGGCGCGATCTTGTAGTCTTGTTACTGACTAAGGCTGACATGTTCCTTAGACAGGACTGTTAATTAATAGCCCAACACCCGATGGCAACTAAGGGGTCTACAGTTTAACGTGGAATCCGAACCACTGCCTCTGAATTACGAATTGGTCTAATTATGAGGATGGTCTTTGTGGATTTACGTAGTATTCAATAGTGCGGACGTTAATCCACAGGAGAGAACACTACATCCACGACCAGTACTCACAACTATCCACAATTTGTGACCTCCAAGTAGCTGGATTACAGGACGTCGCCACTGCCCGAGTCATATATAAACAATGAACATGTTGTGTCAATGTGTGTCAATGTCAAATAGATTTTTCGACGTCAACCGTCTTATTTTATCTACTGAGGATGCAACTTTTAGCATTTACCAAAACCCATTGATGTGTGTGTGTTTAAAGTGTTTTGAGCTTTATTCAGGCTCTAAAATAGTACTCCTCAATATACCCATTGATTTTATAATATGGTCGTTCAAATAATTTTGGTGTTTACTAGTTTTGGTTAATCTGTGATGGCTATGGTCCCGGTCTTGTCACCATGTGGGTCATGTGAATAGCTAACTATCCCACAGGAAATTCTCTAAAAAGAAAAGTGCATTTACAAACCTGATAATTGAATCTACTAAAAGCTTATATGGAAGGTGCTAATACAATTTGCAATACCCATTACGAGATTTAATCCGAGTGGTTTTCCAATAAACATGTCGACGATGTGCTCACATATTTGGAGCAAAGGATTTTTTTTAACTAAGTACAGAAAATTGCTATTGATTTCAAATAAATGTTTTATGAATATTCAGAATAACCCTGTAGTTTTTAAAGTAATTTAAAAGTTTATAAAGTTTTCGTTTACAAAGTGATGAAGTTTTAAATTAGTTTATAAAGGTAGTCTGAAAACTATTTGCACCTATAAGAAGTTTTAATATGGATACACACCAGCGAAATTTTAAATTTTTAATAAATAATTATTCGACCAATCCTCCAAACCCTTATAACGTGATATTTTAGGCTCTTCACAAACTATAATACTCTCTAAATTAGACACGCTATGTCCTTTTTTCTGTGTTTTTTTAGCATCAAAGTCAAGAAAATTAGATGAATTGCAATCCTTCCATTTTAAGGAGCAGACCTGAAAATCACGCTTACCAGCTATATTTAGGGATAGAAAATATTGATCATACTTAAACCAAAGCTCGTTCTTTGGTATGTAAGAAACACTGAAATTCATTTTACCATAGAATAAATTAAAAACTAAAGTATTTATAAAAAAAAGTATCCACCCAAATTATCTATCATTATATCTCTTGGACAACCGTAACAGTTATTTTTTAATAAAATATGCAACATTTTGGATTTGAAAACAACTTATAAACTATTTCCAGGTAATTCCTTTGACTTTGGTGTAGTTTTTAATGTATAATTTTTGTTAATTAACAAATTATATTTAATTTTTTTAATATTTTGTGAAACAAATATAAATAAAATATTTTGTAAAACAAACTATTTCACCCAAATTTTTATTAAAATCTAATTTTACAATCCGTCAATAACTACCCCATATTAAAAGGTATTCTAAAAGAAAATTATTTAATAGATTCAAATATTTATCTGGAATCTAATTTTTGAATGTTTTTGAATATGGACCTATATCTGATCCGTTACTTTTACAAAAAATACGTGTTCTCTAGGTATAAGTAAGACTCGTCAAATAAATTTTCAAAAGTTTGAAATATTAACTGAGAGCCGATTTCATATTCACATTAAATTTAAACTTAAAAATCAATAAAGAAATAGGTAGCTCCAAACATATTTCCATAGCAGCACACCTGCACACTCAGTGAGTGTCCGTTGATTCAGGAATTGTTTGAGATGACATAAACCAAGCTTTGTGTTAGGTTAAGCTACATACAAAATTGCATTTAATTAATTTAATAGATAAGGAAATTATAGTATAATTATGGCATAATAACATTGTAATGAGTACGTATAATTACTGAAATATCATTTGATGATAAATGTACTTTGTGAAGTTTTATTACGCTAGGTAATTATTTAATTTTTTACCATCACTTTACATCTATATTACTCACCAGTATTTCAATTTTAACAAACAGCAAATGATCAATTAATTTTTTTTAATGTTTGGATATTATTTATTTTAATATCATATTTATATTTTAATGAGGCATTATTAAGCGTGTTTCGACGATGGTTTCTGTGAAGTTTGGAGCAAATCTACCCAAAGGGCTCCACCTCAGGCATAGAAGTGTGCAATGTCAAGTTTTACAAATTCCGTGTATAAAAAATTAACAGCTGTGATTAATTGATTTGAAAGTTTTTTTTAAACTGTCATTTAGTTATGTCATTACCTGTTAACATCTACGTCCGTTGATTCCAAGATGGTTTTCGCCTTCTCAACAGCCCCATGTTCAACAGCTGCGAACAGGGCTGCAACAATAAAACATAATTAAAACAGTGCTACCAACATGTCAAAACAAATAACACATTTGGTTTTAAATGCAACATAGAGAAACCATTATAAAATAAACACAAAATCAGTATTTATTCAATTAACTCATTTACACAAAAAATCAAATTGTTAAATTAAAATGTACAAATAAACAGAATCATTTTAATTGGAGAGCAAACTAAAAAAATACCCGGCATACGTCGACAATCACTATTCATTCACTTCCAAAACGGCTCGCTGATGAGTAGAAAGAAGAAAGAATGGCGGCCGCCATCTATACAACTAAATTCATCAACTAAGGATTTCAATGCTGCCAGTTTTGCCAAATTTGTAAGTTCTGAATCTTTTACAAAATAGTGATTTCCTTGGGCCATTTACCTGGCCAATGTAGACATTCCCCGAATTTTCCCTGACTTTTTAATACAGTTTTAAATTCCCTGACTTTTCCCTGTTAGTAGACACCCTGATATAAAAAATTATTTAAACGTTCTTAAACAAAATGGAATTATTTTACAAGAATTTTGAAATAATTTGTTCAATGTAACAATGACTTAAAAGTTCAGTTCAGAACTTAGTAGATTATTGAGTACAAAAATAATTGTAACCAAATGGGGTTAATTCTAATCTGGCTTAAGACTTGAAAATTAACTTCATTACTCAATTATGTAAAATAAATGGCGCTTAATTAGATCTGTGACCTACATGACACTTTGGGATCGTGTTTTATATTGTTCTTCATTATAATATAGGACTAACATGATTTAATTTTGTTCAATGTAACTCAATTTACACAGATGTTTAAGTTTTTAAAAATGACTTATTTTCATTGTGGGTTCATACTACGAGTATTATTCGACGAGAAATCAATTTTACTAGCAAACGTGTTTCATTAAATTGTTAAAATATTTTTATACGTCTTCATAAACAGTTGTGGTTGAGACAATTAATTATAAGTAAAACCTAAAACTTACTTTCCTATACTTTTTTCTATAATTAAATTTAATCCGACATAATCATTTAATATTTCACAGCCATGAGAACGATGAAGAAATATTCCAGAAAGATATGATAATGTTAAATATAATTCTTAACTAATATATCGGATACAACTTTTAAACTCACTTTACGAAGATAAAAAGTTCAAACTTAATGAGATGTAAACTTTTGCGAGCTTAACACTACTTCAGACTAACTGTAAGAGAGTCTAATATGCCTCAAAAACAATTAACTGCCTCTTGAAGTTTTCAATGAACTTTATCTAAATCCAATTTCGTTCAGAAGTCTTCTCTGGTCGTCGGCTTCAGAGATAATCCTCATTCTCAACCACTCTGTAGTAAATAAAAGGTCCATTTATACAGTAAACAGCTTTTATTTATAATATAATTTAACTTTTTACCATTCATACCTTATTATTATTGATTTTTTTGAAGCGATGTAGCTTGGTTTTACAAATTTAGGGCTTTTACACTCATAACACACTGGACACGGATTGATGCTCGTCATAATATGACATAGACTCAATAATTCGTTTTTTAAATGGATATGTTTAAGCTCTAGGGTTTTAGTAGTTTACGCAAAAAGTGTAGGCTAAATAAAGTGAATTTTCAGAATCTTAAAATTCAGTAGTGCAGTAGTACTTCAACTCTCGTTCTGAGCGCGCTATCTTGTGTTATGTTATTTGTTGCTTTATCAATGTAGTTTGTGTATTATGCATCATAGATAAGTATAGTATTATTGCAAACATGATATAATTAATATCTGTAACTGAAAATTTAAATTTTTAAATTTATGTAATCAGGTGACCACATGAAAACGGGAGGAGTTTCTCCACCTCCAGAAACGTTATGTAGTTAAAAAAAAGAATGTTGGAAAAGGCCAATAATGAATTGAAAAATAAACAAAATTATCCCAATTATGTCCAAATGTGTTGCTTAATGGAAGTGAATTGGATTTTTTAATTTGTAATTTAAAAAATTTTTTAACTTAAAGCTGATTTACAGAAACTAGTCTATGCGTCTGGCGGGATTTCGTCTAATGTACAGTTACGCAAACAACTTAGACATAACCATGATCTAAGGCATTTCCCACAGGGAAGATTATTTTGACGTCCAGGGATTCCAAAAATACGTTCGTTTGATACTATATATAAACAAATCAACAACATAGCTTCAGTAAAATCTTCAATCTCTATGCAATTTCATACTAATACAGAAATGTATATTCAGACAAGTTGGAAGTCCTGCCTGATCAGTTCATCCGAAGGGGGGTGGTTTAGGGGGAGGGGTTTGTACAGAAAACTTTTACATATAATCTATTTACTAAAAAATTGAATATTTAGAATTATTAGATCATTGAAATGGCGACCATACTACAAGGTAGATATTTTAAGCCCAGTATGAATGAGGGTTGATTGTAAGATGAATGTGGCGCGATCTTGTAGTCTTGCTACTGACTAAGGCTGACATGTTCCTTAGACAGGACTGTTAATTAATAGCCCAACAGCCGATGGAAACTAAGGGACCTACAGTTTCCGAATCAGAACGTGGAATCCGAACCACGGCCTCTGAATTACGAATTGGTCTAATTATGATGATGGTCTTTGCGGATTAACGCAGTAGCCAATAGTGCGGACGTTAATCCACACAAGAGAACACTACACCCACCGACCATCACTCACAACTATCCACAATTTGTGACCTCCAAGTAGCTGGATTACAGGATGACGACACCATCCCAATCAGCTCAAAAAACCAAGGATTTCGAAATTAGAATCTTTGCTCTAAGTCAAGCTTTTACTGAGATACAGAAACTGTTAAACAAACTATGTTATCTTTTGGAGCTTCAATTTAAATTTTACGAGGCAAATTTTAATCTTCATATCTTACTATTAATCAAAATCGTTAGAAAATTTCACGTTTTGGATTAAATTAGTTAACACTTTGTAGCTTAAAAAATACTGAACGAAGAAAAATATATAAATGCTTCTTCTCGAGAAAAGTAACAAACTTTCTGTAAATTTGATAAGAGGGAAACCTTATAACAACTTTTTCTCCACCTTGTAAGTAAAGTCTGACGAAGAATTGTAGAGGCGACAATATCGTAGTTATTGGATTATCGATAAGTTCATCATAACTTGGCTGGCTTATTTGGGTGGTACTCGAGTTGTTATCTTAAAATAAGCACTTCATTATCCATTAATATATTTAAACTAATGTACCATCTACCTCTTTAAAACTCCATGAACGTACCTTGTGCCCACATTTAATTTGTAATGCTTTACAAATTAAAGTTAAAACAAATTAAAGAAACGCCCATGTCCCCTTCTTTTAACCACTAAACATAAAAGCAAAAGGAATTGGTGTCCACTGAAATCCCAACTAATCCTACAAATGCTATCAACTTCCATCCAAGCCGGCCACCGTTCTCGTATATCTCTGTACTACAAATTTACCATCCAATTTGGGGTTGCTCATGGTTGGGATTCGAACCCTAGCACTTGAAAAAATTTCAATCGTCAGTGATACGCTGTAACACTCTTGGCTACCTGTGAATAGTCTAACATAAAGTTTAGTTGGCTATAAAGCATACTCTAGCGGCAAAATAGTGAACTCTGTAAGTTAGTTCCCGAGATAGATCATAGGGAGCAGCACGGAATGTAGTTTACTAAGTTCTTGTTAGATGCTAATTTCTGATGGGTTATGTTAGTTGTCGAACATTATGTTTTCTTTTTGAGCTCCAATTGAAATTTAACATTTTTAAATTAAAATAATTTACATTATGTAGCATAAAATAAACCACCAAACGAAGAAAAATAAATAAATTATTCTTATCGAGAACAGTGAACGAATTGAACAAACTGTCTGTAAACTTGATAAGAGGGAAACCTTATAACAACTTTTTCTCCACCTTGTAAGTAAAGTCTGACGAAGAATTGAAGAGGCGACAATATCGTAGTTATTAGATCATCGATAAGTTCATCATAACTTGGCTGGCTTATTGGAGAGGTTTTCGTGTTGTTCGACAAAATGTTATATTAAAAATGAGTGTTTCATTATCTATTAATATATTTTAACTAATGCCCCAAAACGCATTAATTAAAGCTTTACAATGTACAGTATAGCCCTGCTAAATAAAAAAACAGTGTCTTTTTTAAGTTTTTAATCTACAACTCTGGAATTTTGTCCAGTTTACCTATTTTCATATGTATATATAAATACCGAAGCAAACCAGGAGAAGCCTAAAGAGGGAAATTTTATCTATGTTTTGGCTGCACTTTTTCTCAATTATCAGCTGTTTAATGAAAAGCACAGATGAAAAGAATAGATGTGTAGATGGAAATTGGAATCCAAAATGTATTTGCTTTTGATGTGGATACTATATCTTAACTAAGAGGGAGGGGTATTGACAATTCGTCAGACCAAAATTTGAAACGGACGTGATGTCATATGGATGGTGACGGCATATGGTTATAAATACGGCTGTTTAAAGGAACTGAAAACATTCCCTTTAGACATGTCTATGATCTGAGCTGATTCCATGAATCCCTAAAGGGAAGTGAATACATTTTTACAAAGTTTTATTCCTGGATCAATGAGACATAATAAACAATATATATAACAAAGATCATACATTTGACAAAGATTGAAGATGATAATTATAAATTCGGCGGGTTCACTTTGTTCAGAGATTCCTTGAGATAAAAAATTAACAAGCTAATAATAAAGAAAAAAAATGAATATCAAGAAAAATAAATGTTCTGCGGTTTAATAAAATTAGGTAAAACTTCTTGGTTGGCGTCATCCTAGCTTTTAACCACAGAATTTATATCTTTATTACGAACCTATGTCTCTAAATGAAACCAACAAGGACCATGAGGCACGCTTGGTACCAGTGGAAATTGTGGGTTAAAAACAAAACTATTTTTAAATAAAAAATCAATTTTTACAACAATACTCACATTCTTAAGTTGATCTATAAATATTTATAGAAATAAAAAAATAGATACAAATCCAATCGAGTAAATTTATTTCTAGAATATCAGTGCTGAAAATGTTTGTTTCAATCACAGTCGCAATTAATTTTTACGGTAGCACCACCAATCTGTAAATATTACTTCAACTCAGGGCGTTTGGGAACACCATAAATGTCCGACAATCTCAATATTTGTACGGCCAATCAGCTTCAGTTTCATGACGAAACAACCAATCAGGAGACGGAATAAATTATATTGTTGTCTCGACCAATCAGAGAGGAACAATTTATATTGTTGACAGAGGACGAGTTTGAATACTAAAGTTCACT
Source organism: Nephotettix cincticeps (assembly GCA_023375725.1). Lineage (NCBI taxonomy): Eukaryota > Metazoa > Arthropoda > Insecta > Hemiptera > Cicadellidae > Nephotettix > Nephotettix cincticeps. The sequence goes on from CM041786.1 coordinate 150,823,123, forward strand.
TGTGGGAGCAATCAACTTTGTTGGTGTTGGAAATTAAGACAGCCATCTTGGATTTATTTCCTTGATTACGCGCTAACCGTGGTACTCATATTTGAATGGATATAGATTTGAAGTGTTTTATTTATTTCAAAATATCATAAAAGACGATAAAATGTTATTTTAGGTGTTTCTGAAAAGATTTTTATTGCTTAATTTAATGTTTACATGATAGTAATTTAAAAAAATTAACATATTTAAAATAACACACATTTTTGTTTTCAAAGTTGAAAAAAGCAATGAATTTTTCCATTGTTAGGTTTCTCGGGATACTCAACAGCCAAAAATTACCAGAAAAAATGTTTGTATTCACTTCCCTGCGGGAAATAGATTAGATCATGGATATGTCTACAAGGAATGTTTTCAGTTCATCTAAACAGCTGTTCTTGGTAGTTTCTATGGAAACCTGTTATATATTTTCTATCTTAAAAATCCCCAACACCCCCCTCCCAGACCTAAGACATATCAAAAATTTTTACGGGTAGCAAATTCCCATAGCTACTTGGAGGTCACGAATTCTGGATAGTTGTTAGCTATGGTCAGAGGGTGTAGTGTTTTATTGTGTGGACTAACGTCCGCACTATTGAATACTACTTTCACTCACAAAGACCATCCTCATAATTAGACTAGTTGGTAATTCAGGGGCAGTAGTTCGGACTCCACGTTAAACTTTAGGTCTCTTAAGTTACCATAGGCTTTTGGGCTATTAATTAACAGTCCTGTCTAAGGAACATGTCAGTTTTAGTCAGTAACAAGACTACAAGATAGTGCCACAATCATCTTCCACTCAACTCTCATTCATACTTGGCTTAATATACCTACCTTGTGGTAGGGTCGCCATTTCAATAATCTAATCTAATCTTATTACTTTTCGGTAACACAAACTATAACTGCCAATTTTTAAATCTATGTCAATAAAATAGGGTTTTGTATGTACATTGATTGGAATTTTTGTCATTTGCACGTGTGATATCCCAAACAAACGAAACATATTGTCATATCTAAATTTCTACCTATTTTTTGTTTTTTTTTGTGACGCTGAACAAGGTATGTTTGTAAGGTTTCTCCGTGAAAACGGTGCATCCTCAATTATGGTTCCTTTTTTTTCTTACTCTAACCCTTTTTGTTCTATATTTTTGTTTTCTATAAAATTAATAACAACCTATGAAAATAAAGTAATGAGCTCTCAAAATACCTACTTTCAAATGATATTAGACACATTCAATTTAAAAAATCAAATAAAGATTTTTATGTTTGCATTGTTTATTGAATTTAAATCTACAAGCTATGCCCTTATTATAATCCAGTTTAAAACTAATATTAAATAGTTTATTTTTTTAGGTTATACGAGTATATAGTCGTAGTAAAAAGTATATTTCTTTTTAATCCAGAGTGAACGCCGTACAAAATACAGGCTTTCTGCACGTACCTATATCAATAAATAGTTTATCATACTATAGAGGTCAAAGGTAATTCAAAATGAAGTTTTAATAATCATATTTATGAACTAATATCGCACTTATACATCGCTGAGAGCGTCGTAGCAACTGGTGGCAAACACTCTGTACACACGACAATACCCAAACACATTGCGCGTATACTGGAGCATATTGGCGTATGAATACGTCAATCTACGAGTGTTGACTTAGGACTGAACCTATTGGCTTAGTACATGCTTTCATCCCGCGGCAAACGGAGAATAAAGATTGAATCGATTTTTTAAACTACAAATTGATTTAATTCGACACACTAATTAGTTACGAATTCTCTATTCAGTTTAATTATTTAGCCCTAATGTGACCAAATATATGTACTTATAACACACCATCGAAAAATCATAGATATTATATTAAATGATTCAAAATAGATTTTACAGTTTTTAACGAATTTATAAAATATATCATGAAATAATCGATTAGATTAGATTAGATTATTGAAATGGCATAGCACAAGATAGGTATTTCAAGCCAAGTATGAATGAAGACTGAGTATAAGATGATTATGGTGCAATCTTGTACTCTTGTTACTGACAAAGGTTGACATGTTCCTTAGACAGGACTGTTAATTTATAGCCCAACAGCCTATTGCAACTAAGAGTCCTACAGTGTAACGTGGAATCCGAACCACGGCCTTTGAATTACGAATTGGTGTTATTATAAGGATGGTCTTTGCGGATTAACGTAGTATTGAATAGTGCGGACGTTAATCCACACAAGAGAACACCACATCCACCGACCATCTCTCACAAATATCCACAATTCGTGACCTTCAAGTAACTGGATCACAGTACGTTGCCACCGTGGGTTAAAATGTGTATTGGTTGATTATGAATTAAACAATATTTATAACCAATTTAGGCGTATTACAATAAAAGCAGTTTAGTATGTACAAGTTATAAGTTGATATTTAAATTTTCAATATTATTTATTAATCAGTAAACATTCGCTAAGTGTGTAATAAATAAACTTGAAGAAATATTTAAATTTTTTATTTAGTTTATTGAGTCCAATAGAAGTTAACAATTTCTGCATTTGAAGTGAAAATATTTTGACAAAATATGCGTGAAGGTGCCTTTCTCACAGTCAAACAATTTACATTCGTTCGACTTCAGCCAGATCTGGGAGATAATTTATACCAGCACTTTTCTCATTATTAAGCCAGCTGATTAGGGTGAGCTCAGTTTATTCGTACAATTACGTTAGAATTGAAACCTTCATTTTGTTAAAGACATTTTTCTAACCTAAGATAAAGTAGTTTTTGAAATAATTAAAAATATTTGCTTATCAAAACCACAACACTCTCGTTTCAGTCTACTTTAAAGAATCAACCTTAAAAGAGTCGAATAAATATTAATCTATTTTGAGTAACTTAAATAGGTCAATTTAAAAAGGATAAATTGTTAATTATCTCACTATACTTTTACTTTTAAAAGTGTCTTTTTCAATTGAATGGCCACTGCACCTTCTAAATTATATAGAAGTGAAGCTTTGGGATAATTCTTTTGGGTTTTTAGATAGACCCACTTAAAATAATATTTTAAATACATAATTTTCAAAATTTCACTCTTAACCACATTACTCAATTAGTAGAGTAGAGTTTCAACAATACAATGAATATTCAATACTCAGAGAGAAAGAAAGTTTTTATCGGATCAAATTTGAATAGTAAATTAAATATTCAACGAACCCAAAACCTTCCAACCTGTTGGAACTTTTCTGTATTAGTTAAAAAATATTTCAAAATTCGCGTTGATATACTATTTGTTAATACAACAATATTTTTTCGATATACTTGGAGCAGTCATTAAAATTGTATTCGATTACTATGATGTATTAATATTAGTTCTGTTGACTTCGCTCTACTCACGCCAGCGTGCTGCGTACGATCTCGTTTATATTTAACTATCTTCACTCGCTGGGGGTTCCGTTGTTCTCCCGTTCCTAAACCAATGAATACTATTGACAAATCTTAGAATTCATAATAACTTTGATGATAAATCGACTTTAAATCTGTTGGGTTAAATTAGTAAAGTTTCCAATAATTTTTTCATAAATTTATTACTTTTAATGTAATTTGACTTAGAAACCTTAATTAATGACTGTAAACAAACTATCGAAAATTTTCAGGCCCTCAATAATTATGTTATAAATGTTCATACCTAATTTTAAATCAAACATTAGTCCTTTATAGAACTAAAAATTGTTTGTGAAAGTAAAATGGCGGATACCAGCTTGGTATGTGACTTAAAGAATATATTTATACAACAAACAACGGTAGTTTTTGACACTCCGTACTTAAGGATTTTGTATATACGAGGGTCGTGCCGCAGCACGCTAGCGTGAGAAGAGCGAATTTTATATAACTTATATTGTTTCCATTATAATAATCTAATAGTATTGAGTATGCAGGTTCGCTGCATTGAAGGCCACATTATGGCTGTGCAATAAGTAAAAATGCATACAAAATTGTATCAAATTATGTCAATAACCAAGCGAGTTGAACAAATTTATCTATTCTCCGTAAGAACTACAATGAATACGTCGGTTTTCTGCCATAAGAAACATTAATTATTTAGATATATTGTTAAAACTTAAGCAGATGGACTTGCACACTAAAATTTAGAAGAATATTTAAGTAAATAAGTAAGTTATTGATTTTTATATCCTCCATAAGATTAGCACTATACAATGTATTGTGTGTCATTTTTAATATCTTAGTGACTAATTCACCTAGAGTCATGATAAAAATACTAAAGTGTGTGTTTTTTAGCTGAATCCAATAGAAATATTTTTTTAAATAAAAATTAATAAATTGGAAGTCCCATTTTGGACGTAAAACATCCTCCCGAAATTCTCAGTGTGTTGCCAAACAAATTTGTCCAAGATATTACAGAAAGGGACAACTCCACTTAATTTTATAATAACCACACAATAATTAATTGCGGCCGTTATCGTGTCGGCATTTAAATATATAATTATGAATGACCCTCCAATATGTGTTCAGGGGGTTAACCTATGAACTTCCATCACGGTTCCTTCCGCGGAACACTTTTCCATAAGAAATTCACAAATTAGATATTTGTTAAGTTACTCTTTAGTTATATTTAGTTACAGATAGTTATTCTCGTAAGCGTTGCCCGCGTGGGAGAGAGAGCTTGTTCAATTATGGCTGCCTGCCTATCTTCGTTTTACCCAGGTTAATATTTCAACAACAGGTTAGGGATGAGTCACTCAATTATTCACAATATTCATCCATTTTAAATGTTTCTAGATATATTATAGGGCTTTTTGAATACTTATCAGGCTGATAAATACATTTTTGTTACAGTTTTGGATAACTAACTACTTCTTTTAAAACCCCTTTATTTTTCATTAACAGTAAGTGCGCGCTTTATACAGGTTGTATAAGTCAGTGTTATAAAGTAAAATACAGTACATATTATCAAGAAAATATATTAACCTGAAATCGTAAAGTAATAAAAAAACTCTAAGCATAATCTATATATTAATAGAATTAGAGTTTTTTCTGTACATTGCTCAGAGTTATTAATTTTTTAGTTTTTTTTACGTTTCGTGCGTTAGAGAAGCCGAAACAATTCTTATATCAATTTCTGTCTGTTTATCTGTCTGTGACGCTCCAGGAGGTATTTTACACCGTCTTCTACGAAAAAAACGGGAGAACTGATGACAATGAAACTTATTTCATACATTTTCTACATTCCGGAGAAGGATTGTCAATGCTTGAAAATATCTATAAAAAAACAGTTTCAAGTGATATTAAGTATAATTTTTTCAAAGTTTTACTGAGAATGTGATCTGTTAAAGTGATTAAATAGAAAGAACTGAACAGTTGTTGTCAAATTAAAACTAATATAGGTTTGTTTAGATTATTCATTAAATGTAAATTTATTTTCAGTTGTACAAGATTAAACATTATGTTCTTGTAAACCAAATTTTACTAATTACACACTACCTACGCATTCATTTAATATTATTTATCTAATTAAAATTAACGACATACCTTAAATAAATTATTAGTCTAAATAATTAAACTGAGAATTAATTTTTACTTTTCAAACATTAGGCCTACTGGACATGTTAGTAAACTGAGGTCTATTAAAGTAATATCTTAGAAAGAAATAACCAGCTGTTAAATTAAAACCAGTTTTAGTTTTATATATTGATCATTGTATCTAAATCTATTTTAAAATGATATATTTTAATCCAAAGTTAATTCTAAATAATGGAACTGTAAATTTATTTTCCTTTTTAATTTTTCCTTTTACGTTTTTTTAAAAACTATTTTATAGACATAAAACCTAGACGAAGAAAAGTTAAACTGTTATTTTAAAAGAATAGTAAATTTTATAAAAGACAACTTTGGTTGTAGTTAAAGATTAGTTCCATTTCAGTGTCTCCGAACATAACAATATAGATGATACTTTATGAGTGTACACTGTACAGAGCACCATACTGTGGTCAGGACATCTTGACCTGGTTCTAGCTATTCTCGGCACCTCTGCCCTTTAAATGCTTGTCAGAACACTTCACCTCTTTGCCCTAAACTTATTACAATTCACCAGCTAATTATAAATATTGTACTTAATATAGCAGCCTTCCTTATTTCTTTAATGAGCTATTAATTAAAATTAAATTTTGTTTTGTGCCTTTCTATGCTCTCGGCATTTTTAACGTTTTGATGGGGAACCGTCTAAACCCCGGCCTTGTTAATACCTAACTTCGACTTGTTGGGAAGTATCGTTCGACTATTGCGGGATTCGACCCGGCGACTTTCAGTTTTGGAGGCAGATACTATAACCACTCAGCTATCCAGCTATTTTTTTTATATTTATAAGTATAAATTTACAGTTTAATATTGCACTTCACCTCTCGCCTAAAATTTTAACCATATTTTGATTAATTTCAGAAGCCATAATTTGGTACAACAAAATGGAATTGTCATATTATTGGTCAATTTTTGGGCAATTCAAAGTGAACAGACTTCCTTGCACCTTGTCCACCTACTACTACACAACGTTCTACGACAAAATCTTGTGTATGCATGTTTTAGTACCAAAATGAAAGAAAAAATAGTGTAACATGATTGTGGCGCGATCTTGTAGTCTTTATACTAACTAATACCTATTAGAGTAAAGCTGGAATTTTTACTTAGGCCGAGCTATCAATTAATTAAAAGACTTACACCTAACGAAGTTTAAGGGATCTACAATTTATTGCGGTGTCTGAACCACTTTTGCCTCTGATATGAGTTGATATAATTATGAGGATGGTCTTTGTGGATGACCGAAATATTTAATAGTGCAAACAATAATCTACACCAGAGAATTAAACATCCATCGACCATCACATATAACTATCCACAATTTGTGATCCTCAAGTAGCTTTATTAAAGGACACACTACCGTTGGTCCTGATTTTAGAAGGGTAAAGTCTTTGAAGTAATTATTTGAAATGTATTCAGTAATAGCTTTCTGTTAGTTAAGGAAGCCAAAATGTTCAAATATTAACTTAGATGTTTCAGGATCAGTCAATCCTGATTTGGTCGACACGATTAACCACTTTGCACTTTGTTGACTTCAAATAGGAAGGGTTGCACTGTGCTGTCCATTAAAATTATATCAAACATTTCTCTAAATTGCAGTAGCTTAAATTAGTCAAGCTCTGGCCACACCTTTGGCGTTTAAAAATATGAACATATGCTGAGTAGGATAATATTTATGAAAGTTATCAACAAATAAAAGTATTTATCGTATTTACAAACGTTATCGGGGTTTCATTAGTATCTGGAGGTCAAATACATTAAAAAATCTTGGTCCCTACAAACATATACTACGTATTAGCAATATTTCATAAAGGGAATTCACAAAAATAAAAAAATAAAATTTTATTTGCAGTAGATAGTTTTCCAGTTACAAAGATGATAATTTTTAAATGTTATCTCACAGATTTTTATCTAGACATTAGGTTTAAGCGTGAGAATCAACCAATGTATGTTTTAAAATTTTATATAAGTACCAGAGTGCAACTTTGATTTTTATATGTTAAGTATTTTAAAGTGACAACAAACACATTGGCTTATACGAGAGTTTAGAGGCACATATTCGTCGTCCATTTAAGTTTAAAGGTGTAATTCTTTCATCCACCTAAGTTTAGAAGGGCGAATTCAGCATTTATTGAATGCTAAACACAAATTTCCCAATTACTTGAATTTAATGTAAAAAGTTGGATTATAGCAGAGTTTAAAAACGTAGATTCGGTGCCTACTTGAGGGTAAATGTGAAAATTCTGAATCTAACAGGGATGGAAGTACAAATTTTAGATTATCCCGAGGTTATAGACCCTAATTTCACGTTTAATTGAGTTTAATGTAGAACTTTGGCTTATACCGGAGTTAAAAGGTATACATTACGTACCTACCTAAGGCGTATAATTAGCATTTGTCTTAGGTTAGAGTCGTAAGTTCCACGTTTACCTGAGTTGAAGGCCTTTGGAGTATGCTTAATTGAAGAGATGCAGATTTGACATCTATTTAAATATAGATGTGCAGATTTCGTGTACTCTAAGGTACAAAAGCCCCCTTCTACCGACTGACCAACACTTTAATCAGCCTACTACCACAAACTAAACAATGGCCAAGGTGTAAAGTATATAGCATAAAGTACCGAAAACCACCACCTGGACCTCCCTGGATTGTAACTTACCATGTAGATGTATGTCTATGTGGTGGAGCTTCTTCCTGCTGGCGCTTCGCCCTAGGACATCCATGTGGGCCTCTCCCCCAGGCTCTACAACACACATCATGCGTCTGACTACACAATACTCATGCAACCACAAGAGTGCTACACAACTACACAACTACTGTGCTATAGTAACAGCCAACTGAATACTGCAAGAGTGCAATGTCTAACAGGGTCTCAGCTCGTCAACTCAATTCTATTTATAGAAATTACCAAATAATACAAGTAATGTAAAAATAAAGATATCTTAGTCGAATTTTAAAAAGTTGTGCGAGGTCCATTTGAAAATTAAAACCATGCAACCAAACTTCAATAATATTGCTTCTGTTTAAATAACATTTTATAAACGTTTTCAGCCAGTAAATTTATTACATTTATAATATACTCCTCTTTCTTTCCTTTTATTTTATTATGATATTATTTATTAAAAAAACTAACTTAGTATTGAGAAAAAAAATAAATTTGCTCACCACGAAAAACACGTATATCTTTTAAACATTTAACAGTAAATAATCATAAATACTTTACTTCAGGGACCAAATAAATAGTTTAATCTGTTTGTAGTATTAATTTTGTTATAATTATCATACAGTTGTACTGAGGTAGGGTTACATCCAAGAATTATTACGCAATAAAAAATGTTTTGTTCAAGTAAAAATAAAAAAATTAGAGATGATTTTTGAACAGCCAAGATAAAACAAGTTTTAAAATAATTGTCATTAGTTATGTATACAGTTATGCATAGTATAAGAAACACATCATTTATGACATTTAACTAGAAAAATAAATATATCTTGATTTTGACACCAAAATAAAGTTTAAACTCTCTATTGAACAGTAAAAAGTATTAAAAATTTATCCAGAAAGTCAAACATAAAATAAGAAAATAAAAGTGCATAACATGCAACGTGCAATGCTAGATAAAAATGCACATTAAACTAAGATGACACTCATAGGAATCATTCATTTTTGGCTTGAATAGAAAAAACCTTACTATCAGTCACATGCAAAATGTCAATGTATGTCTTACAATGCAAATGCGTTTAGTTTTCTGTTTGAATTACCTTAATTGAATTGAAATTACAAATTAAAATTAAAAAAAAAGTTTTTTAAGTCTACAAGATGTATATTTTTCCGTCATACTGGTGCAAAACTACTATTCTTAATACTTTGCGGGTATAAATAAATCCTTTTCCACCCTAGGGTGTGAAAGAACCAGCTGATGTCGAGGTCATCAGCTGATCGTTATTAAATAGTACAACATATGAAAATATTTGCATGTCAATAGTAAGTAATCGGTAGTGTCAAAAACGATTATCGGTTATGAGAGTTAATAGACAATCAGGTGATTGTTTATAATTGTAACAAATCAATTGTAGACAATTGAACGTTTTCCATGAAACTTGGTATGCAGTGTTAGGTCACACCATCCAAAAAACCCACTCAAAAAAGCTTGGTAAAACCGGGGGGAGGGTAGTCCCCATAGTAAAAATAATAATTAATTGACTTCTCTTGTTTGTTATTTTCAGAAATTTAGTGATTATTTTTAACAATAAATTATTAAAGATATTGCATAAACTTTAAAGAACATGATAAGTTTATTGAACGTTGTCGTTTTTAAATATATTATAGGGAGAAATTATATGTCACCACTTATACCGCTCATAAATATTTAACATACATGTGCACCATTCAATTTATTGTAAATTAGTGTAAGATTTTAGTTTAGATTTAACATTATTTTTGTTTTATATTCATAATTTTTATAGGTTATGTGAGATATAGTTTGATGAATTATTTTCATAAAAACCAATTTAGAATATTTCCTGATTACACAGTATCCAATTTTACAAAGACAATCTAATAAAAATAATAATATATAGTAACATCAATATTTTACTAGAAATCTATTTTTGTAATACAGATTTTCATGCAGCCTAAGTCTGAAAAATTGAAAACAGTAAAGGTGCACAACATCAGTAAATGTACAGTGATAACTCCGGCTACATTGTAGAAAAAAATACTTACTTGTTCTACTGCTTCTGTATTCCTGGGGTTTTCACTTAAAACATAGTTTTATCCTTACTATAAGTCTACAAAATGAGATATAAATTAAACTCGGTCAATGGTTAATGTTATGTTTAGGATATCAGGGATTCATTTAAATAATAGTTTTAATAGTTAATAGTTAAATAATAGTAATTTAAATTATAGTTTTTTGTTTTTAAATCAGAATTATTTTAAAACAAAAAAAATATTCCACATAGTTCTTCATACAAAGTACATATTTTTTCAAGTAGTTCGATTCTTTATAAACATCAATCAGTTATTATTGTCTTTCTGAAATTTTAGATTTCAAAAACAGATTTAAAAAGTGACAAAAAAAGAGTAAATTGATTTACATATTTATCAAAGCCTAGACAATTCCTAACAATATTGTAAAACAAAAATAGAAAAAAGTTGATAAACCGTAGGTAATCAATTTAAAAACGTAAAATAAATAATAACTTATCAATACTCAGAATTATTTATTTTTATAACATAAATTATTAAAGAAAATATCAATAAAGACCATCAAGAAAATTCATTATTGTTATTATATGTTTTAAAAATATATAAGTTTAAGTGTATACAGCATAAAAAAAAAATTTCTGACAATATGTAAAAAATGTATAACGCAAATTTTTGTAAATCTAACTACGAAAAAGTTTTATATAATTAAATACAAACATGTCTAATTAATGAGATTTTCCATTCACGTAGTATTCAATAGTAACATTCAAAGATAATCACATTCACCACCATTTCATTCAGCAATTTTATACAGGGATTCATTAAAATTATGGGGACTGAGTTTATAGTAACTCATCAAATAAACAAAAAATTTCAAAAAAACATATTTAAAAAATCCGTTTAGCCGCTAGCCGCCATTTTTGTATTATACAAAAACGTTATGATATAAATAATTATTTAAGATACAGAAACCAAACTTCGCAATAATGCTAAAGAAAAAATTTTCCCAAATTATCATTAAGTTTGCTTTTATATTTTCAAAATTATGGCGCTTAAAAATATTTTAATTTAAATAACAAAAAACCATTAACTTTAAGAACCGCCGCCATTTTGAAAATATAAAAGCAAACTTAATGAAACTTTGAAAATATTTTTCTCTTTGGCCAATAAACATGTGTGCAAAGTTTGGTTTCTGTATCTTAAATAGTTCTTTATATATAAAGTCTTTTGTATAAAATACAAAATGGCGGCTAGCGGGTAAACGAAGGATTTTTCGACATATGTTTATAGGAAATTTTTTGTTTATTTTGATGAGTACTATCACCCCTCGAAGTTTGTCCCCAACTTTACTTTAATTTACTTTAATGAACACCCTGTATTACCTTTTGTTTTTAAATTTGGTAAACTTTGATGTTAATCACCAGTTTTTGTTAAGTATCTTAAGATTATATGTTGTAAGAAACAACTTAAGCCCATCTATTTTATTTTTCTTGCCCATATGTATCACTGCAAGTAATTAATTATGATATTTTTGTTTACACCGAATGTTAAGGTTTATCAATACCAATTCATATAGAATGAACATATTTAATGACAGCTTCAATGTTCAGAGCCAAAATATTTAGGAGTAGTGATACATTACCTATATACATTCTCCCTTGGCGCATCAATAATAATGTTATTTATAAGCACAGTCTAATTCAAATTGGGTTTTCTTTATGATATGTGTATTTTTGGTCCTAATTATATGTATTTTTTACATCTTTTAAAATCTGGAGGTAGATGTATTTGATTTTAGTTCTTAGTTTAGTTTGTAGTGTTGTTATTCTGTCGTGTTTTTATTATTTGTCTATTCTTTGTTCTGAATTCTCGTATTATTTTTTATTTCAGGCAAGACAGCTGTTTTATGGCGTATGATATTTATATAACAATTTGTGACGTCAAAGTAGCTGGATAACAGGACACGTCACCGTCTCAGTAAACCGATCAGCAATCAGAAATCATTCTATCATTCGCTACATTGAAATGTCGAAACACACGTAGCACAGCTATAAAGGGTCCATTGTTCTCAACATTGTCGACGCACCGTTACCATTTATAGGTACGGAGTACCGTTTAAAATTCATCAACCAAATTTAGGAGCTGACGAGGTGGACTAGAATTGCGTTTAATTTTTACGTCAGCGGGTTTGACAAATGTTTGTGAAGTGTGGAAGCGGAACATTCCCAAGACAGATGTTACAGAGCTACTTCAAGCAGAATTGGTTATGAACACGGTTTATGATGCTTGTATTGTCTCTTGAGATAAAACACAACTTGAATAATACAAAACACTGTTATTTCAGCAGATTTTCTCCTGAATATTTACTAAAATATATCAATTTAAGTATAATAATAGACTCTGCGTCAATTCAAAACTGCCATTTATTACTTTTATGAAGTATTTATGTCACTTTTGTTGTCGCACGTGTACTTGATTCAAACCTAAATCATTCCGATCATTGAAAAAAATCACACAGTTGACATCTTAAGGTCACTTACGAAACGTGAATAATTTTGGAAAATATTCGTACTCGTCAAGCCTGTTTTATAAGGCTTTTTTGTAGTTTTTTGTCATAATATGAAACTCTTATATTACAAAGAATAGTTATGGTTTCAACAAATACAAGCAATTAGTGATGTACAATACCGGGTATTTATATAAAATAAATTCATATTTCTTGATTGATATAATTTTTACCATGCCAATATCTTTATTTCAATAGCCTATTATAATAATTAAACTAAGAATTTTCCCATGTAAGAATAATATTATTTTGTAGATGATTAAAATAATAATAGTAATAATAAAAAAACTGTTACTAAAAATTGGAAAAATTATAATGTAGTTAAGTAGACAGGAATTAAGTGTCACCTCTAAGACAGGCCCTTATATGGTTGTGAAGACAACTATTAATAGGAGAGCATGTAGATTGCAAAAAATTGTCTTTAGTCAGTGGACATACTTTCTTTTTTAAGTAAATTTAAAGCGACAATCTTCAATAAAACTATCATGTTTTTAAGTTTATCTAGTTATAATTTAATAATTGAATGTTTCAAAAATAATCATCCAATTTCTGAAAATAACAACAAAGTAAACAAAGTGAAATTAATTGTTAGAGTTTTATGGGGGTGCAACCCCTCCCCCCCGGTAATACCAAGCCTTTTAAAGTGGGTTTTGTTGGGAGATAAAAAAAATGCAAAAAAATTTCATGGAAAACGGTTGGGAAATTAAGATGAAATTGTTTTTGAATTTTCTTCGTCAGAATAACATTGAGCGCTCTCAGACAATGTAGGCTACTACGTTTACAATGGATAGAAAATTAAAACTTTCTTTGGAGCAAAACTCTCATAGACAAATAACTCAAAAATAATTGTTGTCACGTAAAGCCATAAAAAATAACTTTTTACATTTAAAAGCCCACAAAGTTCTAAATTGTAATCAAAATCGTTAGTCATTTTTTAAAAAATCAGATTTTTCACTTATTTAAGGGTTCTTAGCCTTTGGGAAATACCCTTCAAAATGAAAATAATGCCTGGAGATGAGGTAAATATATACGTACATACCAAATTTCATCTAAATCGGACCAACGGGGTAAGCTGTGGCTCTGTACACATCCAGACATACAAACGCGCGCGCGCGCACACACACACACACACACACACACACACACACACACACACACACACACACACACACACACACACACACACAGACACGGACATACAGACATCACGTTGATACCCACTTTTTTAGGTTACCCCAAAACGGATATAACCACTCTCAACTCAAATTAAAAAATGTTGACGAAAAATATTTTCTTCTTATACAATTTATAAAGGAAAAAATAAAAATCATAAATACCCAGGTTTGGGTATCTACCCGGGGCCTCTGGTAGATACGCATTTTATACATACCAATCCACTGGGTATTTACCCAACCAACATTACTACTTGTGATGCCAAAATTATATTGCATAATCTAATTTTCTCTGAGACATTCCACTTTGTGAGTCACATTAAACCTAATTGTGCCTGAGAGGTTGATGAGATTCTGAGATAGTTTAATTTCAACATCTTCGTAACGTTTGTCACTCTGCACGAGTCACTTACTTCACGTGTTTGATTTCGAGATGTAAGTTTTAGCAATACGACGTAATAAAGGCCATGTGCAAAGTTGGAGGTTATAAGTTGAGGGGCACGGAGTTAATTTCCTAGTTTTGTCACAATATAGCCGAAAAATAGGGAAAAAGAAACATTTATTTAAAACTAAAATAAATGTTTGTATTTACTTCCCTCTGAGATATAGGTTAGATCATAGATATGTATAAAGGAAATGTTAATCGAATCAGCTGTTCTTACAACCAAACAATGACGTCACTAACCAAATGACGTTAATGACACTAATTTTGGTCTCGCGAATTGCCAACACCCCCCAAAAGACATATCCTTGTCAAAACAAATATCTGTGTGAAAAAAGAACATGATATAACTAAAAATCTAAATTAAAAAATTTTAATTAAGATTGTTAAGAGGTCTGGGAAAGCATTGCACCCCATGCTTCCCATTAACTTCATTTAGTTGACATGGATATGTCTTAGCACTGGGGGGGTGTTGGTGATTTTTAAGATGGGAAATATGTAACAGGTTTCCATAGAAACTACCAGAGTTATTGTATTGCGTTTTTAATATAAAATAATAAGAACAGCTGTTTAGATGAAATCTCCCCTTGGACATATCCATGATCTAACCTATTTCGGACAGGGAAGTAAATAAAAACATTTTTTTAATCAATTTGAAAAAGAATAGTAGAGAAATTTAAAAAATGTGGATGGGACTTGAGATGTACAGTATATGGATGGAGATTTGAAAAAGTTTGAAGAAATTTACTATCCATGTAAATAAAATTAGAGTTTTGTCTGTACATTTCTTGGAGTTATGATAGTTTTTGTTATTTTACTTTATTTTCTTATATATAGTATAAACAGAATATTGGTATCGTAAACATTTTTAAATTTGAGTTGAGAGAGGATTCGAGGCGCCCTGATTCCAAAAAAAGAGGTTTTCGGACTGATGTCTGTCCGTCTGTGTAAAAACTCGGAGACCCAATGTTCCAATTTTTATAAAATTGGGTACAGAAATTCTTTAGGCAATTTTCTTACTATTTTTAATTTTTAAGGGTAGTTTACCCCTAAAACACTTGAAAAATTTGTGAAATACTAATATATCAAAATCCACTCTACAAAATTTGATTGAAATTTCATGGTTTTAAGGTCCCAGAGAAAATGACACCACCCATGTCTGTAAAACTAATGGTTCAAAAGTTATGATCTTTAAAATGTCAAAAATATTTTTTTAATTTTCTGGCAAAACAACAATTCTAGAAAAAAGTTCGATTATCACAAAAAACGGCATAAAAATAAGCAAATAAGTACTTTTAACGATTAGTCTCGGAATAACGGTTCTAGAGAAGAGATCAAAAGTTCATGGTAAACGCAGTATGTTGTCTGAGAGCTCTCTCTATGCTATTCCTATGGAGCTCATTAAAAATAAATTTCTTTGTTCTTTATCCATCGTTTTCCATGAAAAATTTGGTACACAGTGTAAAATCACATCGCCTAACAAAAGCCATTCAAAAAGTTTAGTATTTCCAGGGGAAGGGGGTTACGCCCCCTCAAAAATGTCTAACAAATCATTTAACTGGTTTTAGGGAGAAAGTCCATTGATACCGTTTATTTATCAAATAAAGCTTTACATGCTGAAAATTTTAAAATTAATCGTTTTGACATTTAAAAGCCTATAAATTAATAGCCTGAAACATTAGTTTTGCAAACATGCGGGTAGTGTCATATTATTTGGAAACTTCATACCTATAAACCAAATCATTCGAGGGAATTTTGAGAAATTTGTTTTCACATATTTTTAAATTCCCCCACAAAATGAATAATGACCTGGACATATGGCCAGAGTAGACCCGTGTACCAAATTTTATAAAAATTTGACTATCATTGTGTTCTGGGGTTCGTACACAGACAGACAAACATCAGTCCGAATACCATTTTTTTCGATTCAGGGAGCTTTCAATACTTTCTCCGTATACTGTGTATAAGGGGGAAAAGTAATAAGGAATATCTGTTACTAAATCATTTTTGGGAAAATTAGTGTTCGGAATAACATTTCATCCAACTCTTAATTTCATTTTCGACTTTCCACATGTCCAGCTGAAAGAACTTTCCCTGTCTGTTGATTTTATCACACACGCCGATTTGAATTTTCCCACGGTAATAATGCTCGGGAGAGTAGGTTCTTTGTCGTTTCTCTGAGGGGCGGAAAGTGACTTTACAAAGATGAGAAATTTAGTGAGGAGCAAAAGTCCATTAAAATCCGTATAAACAGACTCTCAAGAGAGCCAATTTACTCAGAGATGAGGTAGATGAGAGTTCGGTAGTAAAATGGCCTTCGTTGTTGTATTTCAGGAAAAACTTGTTTTGGTGGTGAAAATGTTTGCATAAACTTATATTTACTTTGTTACTAGAAACATAAAGTAAACTATAAAAACTACTGCTGTTAAGTTAAATTAATGTGTATGCTGTTTAAAACTGAATAGAAGGCTTTATCTTAAAAAACAAGGTTTCAAATACCTCATATTTATCTTTATAGTATTTAAAGTATTTAGCACGGTTTATTGCAGAATTTAACATACTGATAAAAATTATCAAGGAAATTAACGAAAATAATCAGACTCAAACTTTCTCACTCTAGGAGTTAACAAAAAAATGTGAAGTTTGAGAGAAAAAATTGAAAATATGAGATCATGGATGAGAAGAAACGTGTTCTGGCAATAAAAAAATGTTTCTCTTACTTATGCGAAGAAGAAAATGAGGAATGAAAAATTGTTCAAAAAACTTTTTGCATCCGAATGAAAAGCTTATGGTAATGTAAATAAGCATTTTAATAAGAAATACGTAACGAATTTGATATTAGTATATAAAATATAAAAAACAACACAGGGGTTTTCGAATTATTTCGCTTAATGCTAAGAAATATTAAGTTAGTTGTTTTGTTAAGCGTCTTTTTAATACTGATTTCAGCTAAATGAATCTATAAAATAGGTTGATAAAATAAGGGTAAATATTCAAAAAAAATTAGAAACAGTACACCATAGCACAATTTTACAAATCAGAATATTCATCTAATTTTTATTTAGTTTACCAATAAAATTTTTTGATAGTAGCGTAAACATGGTTTTAAATTTATTTTAATTACTAGTTTGCTACAGGAATGCCAATATCGTAAGGAAAAATTAATGCGTAATCTTAAAAAAGAGAAATTTACTATACGTAAAACCCATTAAAGTAGACAACTCATTATAAATACAGATTTTTTATGTTTTAGTGTATTAGATTCTGTTTCTCATTTTCATGAATTTTTAATAATTATTTTTCTAGCCTGTGTTTCTAATTTTAATTACATTATTTATTAATTCAGTAAATATTAAGCATGTGGAAATTAAATACAAGAAAATTATCATGAAGTAAATACTAAATCCAGAAACAAGCCAAAATCAACGAAGTTTTCTCATTTTACTGAACTAAGTTTTAATTGTATCAGTATTGTCTTAAAATAATGAAAGTCATGAATGCAGTAAATTTATTTAGTGAAAAGCCGTATACACATTTATCATTATTCCTATAAAACACCTAAAAGCGATTCACAAAACATATTTGTATGGTTTGAAATGATTCTGTTACAAATAAGCTGGTTAAATGCAATTAAGAACGTAAGGTATTTTCCGCGCCTTGACGAAATTGAGTATCTCGTCATGCTTAATTAACTTGGGGCAGTGGTGAGGAGGGGTGAAGAAGGGGGTCAATTAACGAAGCTCCGCGAACCTCCCCTGAAAACAACCCTTGTGACCGCATCAAACCTCGAATAATGTGCACAATTTGGTTTACTGAGAAAAGGGTTGTCCAAAGTCTTGGGAGCGTTTGGAACAATGTAATTGTTACAAGAAATTTATTTTCTATATACCATTTAAATCATAAGTTTGATTTTAATATGCTGGTACTCTTATTTTCATTATTGGTTAAAAATTTAACTATTTCCTTTGGCACAGATAGGTAAAGTTCCATGAACCATAAATGCAAAGGTCGAAAATTTAAATCAACACATGCCTTTGCCGTGACCTGGCGACTTCGGATGTACAGTAATTAATGAGAAATATTCTTAGACACAACAAAAAATTCACCCAGAACATAAATAAAATAAAACTTGTCAACAACTTTCAAATACCACTAAAACAAAAAAAGACTCACCATAAATGTCTTCAGCATACTTTCTCTTCCTCCCTCTCCTGTTGGGCTCCTCTTCTATGTTTTCATTCCTTTCGTTTTCCGTTGCCTCCACCATCTCCACCTCCTCCACCTCTTCCACCAGCGTCTCCTTCGGCTTCTCCAAGCTCTTCTTGAACTGCGCCAATACGGAGTCTCCGCCCTCCTCACCCATCGCCAGTAAAACTTCCGGACCGAATTTCTGAACTATTTTTGCTAGGCGGTCTGTTCTAAGAGTTGAAGGTTGATTTAAAGAATCAGTTGTGGAAATCCCGAGCACTTTGATATCACTCGAAGATGTCTTTGTTCCAGGGTTTACCAATGGCTTCTTAGACTTTTTACAAGATTTCCTTCTGGAAGGCATCCTGTCTTCAGGAGCAGCGTAAAGACTTACAACAGGAAGTGGAAGAGTGTTTTCTGTTTCGTCTTTACTTTCTTCGTCTTCTTCGTCTTCTAATCCAGGTTCGGCAAATTTTTGTCTCACAAATTTTGATGTGTGTGATTCTTCCCGAACAGTACTCCCATCTTTAGTCAAAAGTTCATAGTTTCTTATCAGCAACTCCTCCGTCGAGTCTTCTTCTTCTTCTATCAAATACTTCCTTGTTTTTAGAATAGACGGCCTTTGTTTGTTCTCCTCAGAAATGGCGTTATCAAATTTTCTCGGACAGATTTCTTCTTCTACTTCGTCTATTTCAAATCTCACACTGTACTTTCTCTTACGCTTCACAGGTATTACTTCAGGATCGCGGTTTTCTTTGAAACTATCGTCCAAAATATTTATTTCTTGGAGTGGTGCTCTGTTTGGCTTCTTAGGAGCTAGGTTACTTTTTAAAGTGAAGTCTTCAAAAGCTGGGTTTAAAGTGCCTTTATTTTCAGGAAGGTTAAGGAAATCATCAACTAACGTGTTTTCGTAACAAGATGTATTATTGCTGTCACGGATAACTTCATAGTTGTTATAAATTGGATTGTCACAAAATTTTGAGCTGGTCTCATTTTTACTTAACGACTTCCTAGCTTTATCTTTCTTATTTTTCTTTTTCTCTTTTCTTACAACTTCATATTCATTGTTAGGCACTTTGCTACTTAACCTAACTTTGCAACTAGCTTTGTTAGTTCCCGAAATCTCACCAATGTTTTTTACTTCACTTAAAACATCCTTTATCTTCTTTGATTTTCTAAAACTTCCTGTAACATTTCGTTTTAGATCAAAATCGTTCGGAGTATCATGAGCACGCAACTCTTTGTTCCGGTTCACCACACAGCCATCCACGTTGACAGGGATCTCCCTCAGACAACTCCTGTGCCTCCTTGGAACTCTCTGCTCCTCTTCCTGTTCCTGCACCACCTCCGCGTAACTGTTCTCTCCCCAAGTCACACCACTGCGTCTTCCACGACAATTCTCCTTCACCTCCGTCTTCACCTGTATATCACTTATTTCTTCGTAGCTGTTGCATTTCTCACGTAGACTGTTCCTCTCACGACCAAAACGTTTTAACGTTTCGTAACTGTTACTGTCACGAATCACTTCATACCTGTTATTTTTACTTGTTACGTTTCTGCTTTTCAAGCTTTCACAGTTACTTTTGTCACGAATCACCTCGTATTTGTTGTTACTTATGCAAACCTCTTCTAAACTGTTTTCGCGTATCGTTTCATAATTGTTACAACCATGATCTATATCGTGTACTTCATTTTGTTCACGAATCACTTCGTACCTGTTATTCCCTAGGTTACTTGCCCCGGAACTATTATTACTATTGAGAACTACTTCGTACTTGTTACTTCTGTCACAACTGTTACTTCTGCCACGCACTGCTTCGTACCTGTTACTACTTTCCCCACTCACTATTTCACACCTGCTACTTCTACCGCAACTGTTACTTCTCCCACGCACCACCTCGTACCTGTTACTTCTGTCACAACTGTTACTCCTGCCTCGCACTTCCCTGTTGTCACTCTCCTCGACCGGTCGCTCTGGAGTCTCACTGACACTAGCTAGCCTCTCGTAGTCCAACCTGCACCTTTTGACGGTTGGACCGATTACCCGCCCTGGCGCACCTGTTGGCTCAACAGCTGTTTTACACTTCCGTCCAGCTGATTGTCTCAGTCTGTTCCCCACTCGGCGCAAACTCTCGCGGAAGGTCATCCGCCGGAAGGGACCGGATGTTCTGGCATCGGAGGATGGTGTTGACACCATTGTGATCTTCAAAGTAACAGTAATATAGTAATCTTGTACTTTAAATATCCAACAAAAGAGTTTTAATACTACCACACATTAGCGGTAATAGTTTCAAACTTGTCTAACTCCTGTAATAATATAAATTTAATTTATGTGCACCATTTTATTTTTAATAACAACTACAAGAAATACAATTTATACAATGAACAATAAAAGTGGTCGACTTAAATATTGACTAGAGCTAGGCGAAAGATAGGAGATTCACTAAACAATTTTGAGTGGGTTCTATTAGATTATGTAATTTTACCCTGTGTTTGTAAAAATATCCTTATTAATATCACTTCACACTCATAGACAACGTACTGTTTTTAACGTGGGCAGTGAATTTAACTTTTCTCTGGAACCATTGGTGTAGTCTAATAATTAAACATACCAAATGTTTATTTTTTAGCTGTTTTTAGTGGTCATAGTGAAATTATTTAATGATTTATTGTTTTAGTAGAAAAGTTGATATAATTGGTCTTTCAAAAATTGAAACTCCTGTTGAACAATAATTTTTCAGACATGCGGGTGGTGTCATATTATTTATAACCCTCCAGTATAAACCATGAAAACGTAATAAAACGCGTTAGTTTTATTACCCTACAGTTAAATAAAAAACATAAAACCGGGTGAGGTAGGGCCACCGTGCACCTTGGTACTAAATTTCATAAAAATGAACCATCTGTGTACAGTCTCGGGGTTGTTGTACAGACAGTAATATCAGTCCATAAATATTTTTATGGATTATGGCCTATAAATGGATCTTCCACTCTCTGATTTCAATATATTGTGTGCGAAAGGAGGGAAGTGTGGTGTATTTTTGCTCATAAGATCAAAAATAGGTTTAATTGCACGAAAAATTGAGTAATTTGTTTAAAGAGAGTCAGTGCATCCTATCCCCGAGTGTTAACTTATCCTTTCTCTTATAAAATAATAAAATAGGTTACTTATGTAGTTTTTTGTCTTTTTATATCAGTACTTCTTAAATACATGTAATTTTCCAAACTAAACTTTGGACATTTATGAATTTTACATAATCCAAAATAAGAAACTCTTTTTATATTTCGGTGTATTTTTACGGTTTCATGTTTTCAGCTAACTTTTAATTCTAGTTATGTATCTTAGTTATCCCTAGAAGCGAAAAAGTTGAAAAGCATACAAAAAGAATTTTCCGAAAGCATCTTTCGGAAAGTCGCATAAAACAAAAGAATACTTTTTAAGCAATCACAATAAATTCTACTTTTTGTAACTTAGGAACAGATGTCAGATGAAATAGGTTGTACTAGATAACCAACACGACAAAATCATACATCAACAAAACTGTTGTAGACTATTATCATACTACATAACAATCAATGCGTAAGTTAGTAACGAATAAAAGTAATCCAAAATCCTCTTATAAAACTATTTTTACTCAGATTTAGAATTAAATCAGGTTTAGTTGTTATACAGGGTGTCCATAAAAAACGATTCAAGACTTCGGTGAGTGATTGGGTACATTAAAAGGAAGAAAAGTTCCAATGGAGGTACAGCCTAAAACGCTTATTTTCTCAGATATCCGCCATTTTGTATTTTTCACAAAATATTTTATATTTCAAACATTTTTTACGGATTATTTTGAAATTTAAAAAGTTAAAAAATGTTAAAAAATATATTTTGTGAAAAAACAAAATGGCGGATATCTGAGAAAATAAGCGTTTTAGGCCATACCTCTAATGGTACTTTTTTCCTTATTTTTTCATGGACACCGTGTATATCGATGGAAAGGTGAGATTCTAAGCTATAATTCTGTGCAAAAAACATTTCGATAACCTTTTTTACCGCTCTGACCCGATTAATACGTTAAAACCTTCGCACGCACACATGCACACACTCACACAAGGACGAAGCATACAATACCGCTCGGAGGGGTAAAAACTGCAATTAATCACGTGGACAAACAGAGCTACACCGAGACCTCGGTGATCGTCATCGTTTGTCATCGTTGACGGCCACCGGGCGGCTAACGAGCGTGGTGACGATACATCCTCGTCATCGTGTCGCTTTTATAGTTACGTGCTCGTCAATGTATGTTTGCCGTCGGTTAAGAGCCGTCATCATAGGTATGTTGGGGTTTAGCACTGTGCAATGTTTTGGTAACAGTCTTACTGCCGACACGGTAAACTTAAAATATAACTTTTGACATTGATATGTCTTAGCTCTGGTCGGGGGGTGTTGGCAATATGCAAAACCAAAATTGAATTTGAAACAGTGACGTCATTTGGTTAGTGACGTCATATAAGGACAACTGTTCAGACGTTCAAAACATTCCTTTTAGACATATCCACGATGTAAATTATTTCACTCAGGGAAGTAAAAACAAAAATCTTTAACATTGATATATCCTGGGGGTTTTGAAAATCCATCAAAATTTGAAAGTTACCATGGTGACGTGATATGGTTATTAGGTTAGCTATTATAAGGTAAGACTGGGACGGTGGTGACGTCCTGTAATCCAGCTACTCGGAGGTCACGAATTGTGGATAGTTTGAGCGATGGTCGGTGGGTGTAGTGTTTTCTTGTGAAAACGTCCGCACTATTGAATACTACGTTAATCCGCAAATACTATTCTCATAACTAAACCAATTCGTAATTCAGAGGCTGTGGTTCGGATTCCACGATAAACTGTAAGGTCCATTAGTTGCCATCGGCTGTTATAATTAATTTAAAGTCCTGTCTAAGGAACTGTCAGTCTTAGTCAGTTACAAGACTACAAGATCGCGCCACAATCATCCTACACTCATTTCTCATTCATACTTGGCTTAAAATACCCACATTGTAGTATGGTTGTCATTTCAATGATCTAATCTAATTTAGGGGAACTGAAATCATTCCATTTAGACATATCTATGATCCATGATTTCCCGAAGGGAAGTAAACTAATTTTTTTCTCAACTACCTACACCCATCACTTGGGGGCCTGTGCAGTGAATTAAAGCGAGGTACCGTCTCGGAGTGAGCACATAGGCATCCCAGAGGTAACCGACCGCTCATGATCTGTCAGGAGTCGGCCAGTGGAGACCAACGGCCGGCGACTCCTGTCAGATCATGAGCGGTCACCTCTGGGTATCTTGTGCTCACGTCGCTACGGTACCGCACATAAACTAGGCACATTGTGACTGACAGTTGACTTTTTAATTTTTAATTTGAAAAATTGTACAAACGGTATTTTGTACTAGAATCCCTTGCACTTGGTGTCATGTGAAAACCCATTCATGTGATAAAGGCTATCAACCCATCTAATTTCCATTGTTTTGAATTTGTTTAAATTGTTTTCCGTTTACTCATGGAACACAAGAAAAATCTTGCTGAAAAATATAAGTGATACGTCCCAAAAAGGTTTATTAACATTTAAATTGCTTTGAAAATTATATCTAAGGAAAAATGACAGTTAATTGATTTCAAAAAATTACAACCTTACAATTTTCAATTCCCACTTACTAGACTGGAAAATAGCAATTTATTTTTTAATTTTGAACCGGCGTATTCTAATTAAACACGAAACAATAAAATGTATAAGACAGAAATGACGCCCTAAGCAGTAGGAAAGCGCTCTGAACGGTGGGGCGAATTAAAAAGTATGTTAATTAAACTTTTCAACATCATGAAAGCTTGGTTTTTAAGTTTTGAGCAATAATTAGAGTTATTCGGTGAGCTATTTACCGCGTATTAAAGAATTCTTTAAGGGAGAAGTATAAAAAGAATGTGTATCGACAAGTGAATAAGTAAATTGGCAACATAAGTAGCGTGTCCTATAATCAAGCTATTTGTAGGTAATGAATTGTGGATAGTTATGAGCGATGGTTGGTGGATGTGGTATTCTCTGGTGTCGATAAACGTCCACACTATTTAATGCTACATTCATCCGCAAAGAGAATCCTTATAATTAGACCAGTTCGTAGTTTAGACGTAAAAGTGGTTCGGATTCCACGTTAAACTGTTGCCCTTATATGTCAATGGCTGTTGGGCTATTAATTGCCAGACGTGTCTAAGGAACGTGTCAGTCCTAGACAGTAACAATACTACAAGATCGTACCACACACATCTTACACTCTTTTCTCATTCATACAAGACTTAAAATACCTACCTAAGTATGTCGCCATTTGAAAAGGTTATCCAATTTACTGAAGTTAACAGATTGTTTTGTCAGTTTTTAATTTTTTCAGTTTGGGATTCACGGGTATGAACTCATCTGAAACTTCAGAATCATCCAGAAACTTATTTTAAATTATATAGCCTCTATTTTTATACTCCACATTATGATAATCGATACTATGGTCAAACGTCAGCAAAATTCGTCACTTTTGTTTAACAATGAAATTTCGTATAGTTCTGAATTGGGTTAAAAATTCACAAACGTTACTA
This sequence comes from Nephotettix cincticeps, assembly GCA_023375725.1. Classification (NCBI taxonomy): domain Eukaryota; kingdom Metazoa; phylum Arthropoda; class Insecta; order Hemiptera; family Cicadellidae; genus Nephotettix; species Nephotettix cincticeps. The sequence continues at coordinate 150,848,422 of CM041786.1, forward strand.
TAAACAAATTAATGTTGATTTTTATACGGAACTTGATAACTTTAAATACCATTAGGATCGCATATTAATGAATAACCTGTAAATCTAAAAACTGTGTTTTATATAGCACATGGGGTTTAAACTGAGAAAAAACTCCCTAAATGTGAAGAATTATAAAAAATGTTTCAGAATAATTTTTATCCCCGTCTATGATGTTATGTACAAATCTATAGAAATTGTGATGAGAACCGAAAAAACTGTATTCCAAGCAATGCAAATAAAAACCTCAAATTTAATCTATATAGCTCGTAAAAAGCAATCGATAATTCAGCATTGATGTGTTAGAAGATATTATTTCGATGTGAAAATTCCGACAAAGCGCGGATACGAGATGTAAAGGTTCTGTAGAGCCGAGGCTTATTCCTGATAAACGAAAATCTCAACATGGATGCGTTCATTTTGTCAGATTTATACTTGAGTGATGATCCACCTTTCCAATTTTTTTCCTTTAGTGTCGAAAAAATACTAAGCAGTGATCAACAGTTTATGAAATGGATGTTGTGGCCAGGAAAATAATATATTTCAAATTTAATAAACTGTCATGTAGTTTTAATGGACTGACACATATATTTTCACTTAAGTAAATTTTCATATTCTTCAAATTTTTTCCAAATACCAATTGAAAAATGTATTGTTACATAAATAATCATCTTATTTATTGAACTAACAAAAAGAGAAAACAATTTAAATTTTTTTAATAAACATTTTTTATCCATATTGAGAATCATTTGCCTATTCTCCATAAGATTAACATTGGAAAGAGTGTGCAGGTTTGCAGCTGTGAGGATAACTGAAAGTAGGCATTTATACCATAAAAAATTTTATTTTTAACATTTATACTAACTTTCATCAACATCTGTCCATAAATAAAGGAGTTTGCCTATTCCCTATATGATTAACATGGGAAAAGAGTATGCAGGTTTGCTGCCATGATAAACACATAAACTATGATTTTTAAGTATAAATGGATAGATCTCAACCACATGAAGCTAAATATCAAGTTTTATCCAAAAATATTGATTAATATGGGGAATATTAATTTTTCCCTATCCTCCATAAGAATAACATTGGAGCCCCACAATACAACGTACTGTGTTTAGATTTTTTAATATCTCGGTAACCGTTGGAGATAGAGAAAAACTTTAAAGATCTTAATTGTGTAGTTTTTTAAGCTGATTCCAATGGTGAAATATAAAATTAGAAATATTTAAAAACTACATGTGAAAAACGCAAAAAAACCCATTTTGGAGTACAAAACCCCCCCAAACTACCCGTTCCCATTGATCGATATGTCTGGTTTACGAACTCGTCCGAGCATTTGTAGGAATACACGTCTCTACCAAATTTGGTTTTGATCGGACCATTTTTACGTGAGTTATCGTGCTAACAGACACATACATATATATACATATATATACATATATATATTAAATATAAATTTTGACTATTGTTTTTTTTTGACTAAAGAAGAAACTAATGCGGCTTAACTCTTCATGAGACCTACGGTAATAGCTTTTATATTCGCTAAAAGAGAACTAAAATATTTAAACTTGATTTTGAGTTTTCGTGTGGTGTTGTGCCCTTACACTGCATACCAAGTTTCATGGAAAACGGTTGGAGAATAAGTAATAAATTGATTTTTTAATATTCTCCATAAGAATAATATTGGGCGCTCTCAAACAACGTAGGGGAGTGCGTATATAACGGACAGTAAATTTAACTTTTCTCTGGAACCATTAATCGTAGAAAAGTCATTCAAAATACTAATTTGTTTAGTTTTTAAGCTGGTTTTAATGGGCACATTCTAATGGTATTTTATCTTTACTGATTTCATTCAATTAAACAATTATTGTTTTCTTTGACATTTAAAAGCCCATAACTTTTGAACCGTCATTCCTACAGACATGCGGGTGGTGTCGTGTAAATAAATTTTTAAAGAATGCCATCACTAATATTTGTTACCTTTTAAAGTTTTTTAGTGTGTTTACCGTTTTGAATATCTCAGAAACCAATTGACCAAGCATTATGATTCAAAATACTACACTGTGTGTCTGTGTTTTTTTGGGAGGGTGGTTTTAGTTACGAATTTCTATCATGGTCCCGGGCTTAACTGTAACCCCGTGGGTGATGTGAATAGCTCACTTTTCCAATGGAAATTCACTAATAATGCGGAACTGCCAAGATCCTTAAACGCCATTTTATGACGAATTTTCTATAAGAAATGCGAGTTTAACCTCATAATCATAAATACATTAAGTTTTGATTAGTGGAGAGGTTTGATAGAACTATCAGATTTAACATTCAAGAGGAGATTCACACTCGCACACAACTTTATCCCAACTCCCATCAGGAAACCCATCGGAATATGTAGATTTTCAAACTCTGTTCCGGAACTTAAAATAAAAGAAAAGCCTCCGTTCTCACATGATAAGTCTCGGTGTGTCAAAGTATTTATTATTTCGCCAACCTTCACGAAAATAAAATATTTAAAATGATCTGCAACAAATTTAATATTTTTACTTTTCGTTTACTTAGTATTTTTATATCGAATTTACATTAGTAATAATTTAAAATAAAACATATTTAATATTTTGTATTAGTAATTGGAATCTACATTTTAATATGTTTCGTTATAAACTCTGGGAGAGCTGCTGTTAGTAATTTGGGAGACACAAAAAGTGAAACTCTAGGGTCGATGTGATCTCGAATGGATAGTTGATAAAATCAAAACAACTGGAAATAAAGTAAAATATTCCACTTGGTTCAAGACTGAACTGTAGCTATAAAAACATCGATACTGCATCAGATATGGACATAGGATAGTAACTCAAATAAAACTAAGGTAAGCCGACCAAAACCAATCATCTAAGTGGAATGTCCACCATCCTACATTCTGATCAGCTGAGGGAACTGTCAGTTGTAGTAAACAATCAATCAGCTGATTGGTCTTCACACAGACAGTTTTCTATAATAATTTTTCAGTAGAGCCAACATTGGAGAGTTTATTATATTTTTTAAACATTATATATATGCTATAATATTCGTATAATGTGTTCGTGAGTTCCAAAAATTTACAGAGTCAAATTGTGGACTGGGTATTTCTTGAATTATATATAGTTTTAAAGTTTCAAACTTGATCTTTATATAGATGAGATTGTTTTACACTAAGAATCATTTTTATACTTAATACTTTTGAAATAAAGTACCACTCAGTTTTAAACTTTAAACTCATCTATTAAGTATACTGTTTTATAGGTGAAGTTATAACTACAGTATTTACAAAAAACACTATGAATGATAATTTTTATCCTACTGTAGTTTAAAAATATATTACGTATATGTTGTCATTTACAAATAAGTGATGCCTATCATCCGAGATCAAGTTTAACCTGTAACGATGATGAAAAAAACCATTTTGGTTCCAGTGATGGCCTAATATGTTTCGTCTTGCTGTTTTTAATATTAAGCTAGCTAGTGAAAATCCCAAAATATTAACAATTCATCTAACTTACAACTTTGCTCATTAAATGGCTTCTACATTTCTTTGCTAATTATAACGCACAGCTCAAGTTACACAGCTAAATCAAGTTATAATTTTGTCTGTACATTGCTCAGAGTTGTCAATTTTTAGTTATTTGTACGTTTCATGCGTCAGAGAAGACGAAACAAGTCTTATCTCAATTTGTGTTTGTCTGTGACGCTCCAGGAAATACTTTACGGCGTCTTCTCCGAAAAAGGGAGAACTGATAACAATGAAACTTATTTCATGCATTCTCTACATTCCAGAAAAGGTTGTTCAATGTTTGAAATCACTCGCCGTCACTTGAAAAGTAAAAAACGAGCATTTAAAAACCCACTTTTTACGCGATAATAGTCGCATTTTGCTTTCAGTTTTAAATGAATCACTTACTGGTAATAATCAGCTGTCTTTGTAGTTTAATGATTTAAAAGAAATAAAAACAAACAACTGTCAAATTAAAATCAATATTGGTTAGTTTTTATTGGTCATTGATTTAAACCCATTTCTAAATCATACTATATTAAAAAGTTATTTTAACGTATAACTAATAATAATAATGGTATAATAAATGTTCTAATCTATTTAATTGTAAAGTAATGCTAAATAATACAGCTGGGTAATTATTTAATCCCTCTGAAGAGAGGTGTATTCAAAGTTTATAATTCTACCATATAAACTATGTTCACATTGACTACATAATAAATGTGTTTTAATTTAGCTAATTAACTTATCTACTATATGTTTTATTCTACCAGAGAAAAGTCTTTAGTCTAATAATTTGGACACCACTGTATTTATAACACGAGTACGTCAACTTTCAATTACCTATTATAATTCAAAATTCAACACAGAGTATCAAATCTTGGACTAACCCTGAATGTAATTATTCTGCAATATAAGCACTAATGAAGAGCTTTTAGGACTAATTGTTGGACTAATTTTGAGATTTTCATCACGTTAGTGCGGTATTAGCACGCTCCACAGGATCCGAACTAAACTAGGGTTTCATCTCATTTTACTAGATATTAGATTAATCCCCAAATGGATCTCTATATGTGGAGTGTTCTATGATGAGTCATAAACCATATTTATATCCAACTAAATGTTTTGTCCACCTTTTATGACTCTGTGTTCGGTGTTGTATAGTGGTTAAAGTTTATTTGTGTAATCTGTATAAATAAAATAATTATTCTAAAAAAAATCAAAACGTGGTTATTTAAAAAGAATGACCTGGAAATATTTTTAGGTTAATATGCATTTTAAGTTTTTCTTTTATTCTTATTCAGAGGAATTATTTCATCATTACTTCTGTTTTATCAAAAGTCTACATAAATCTTACGTTCTGTCATAGTATCCAGCTAATTTTTAGGTGGTGGTAATTTCTCCTTTTTTACTTCATTGTTGAATATTATGTATTTATGTATGTATACATGTGTACGTACGTATGCATGTATGAGTATCAATGCTTAGCTTTAAGGGAATATGCTGGATAGCTTATAAGAAATGTTTTATCATATTTTTTTAATTTCTATGTTATTTTTATATTTTCTGTTTTTTATATTTAAAATTTTCAACTTTAGGGTTGAGTTACTCTGCACACTGTTTTCAAACTGCAGTGTTAAATACTTTATGCCGTCTCTGTACATCGCTTGCTAAAGAGGTGGCTTTTTCCATTATGTTCCAAGTGTTAAATGTTATATCATGATCTGTTCACTATTTTGATTTTTTTGTGAATTTTGTTGATAAATAATTTATTTATTAATTGTTTAATTTTTTGTAAATAAAAAAATAATTAATTATAAGCTTAATTGTCAATCAGCTGTTTTTACAGCTGATTGACAATAGATGATTGATCAAAGCAGACGACATGACTTGGACAAAACAGCTGATGAAGAGTAAATCATCCCTGACGGTTTAACCATTAATTTCCCTCATTCCAAAGACTTATCGTCAAACATTCGGATGCAGACGATATTGTATTCATAGACATGGAAAACATGATCGTATGAAGCGCTGGAGGATTAGAAACCCTATTCGAGAATGATTTGAACTCTTTTTAAGGATTTTTAAAGGTTGATTTATTTCGTTAGTAAATTATAACTGTTTCTGTAGTTTTAACGATAACACGAAAGAGACGACGAAGTGATTTTTTTAGGGAAATGTCAAACATCCTATTATTCTAGAAATTTTACAAATTTGGCACATCTAAAGCTAGTTTTACACTCTATAGCAAATGTACATGTAACACAGTTCCTATTATATAGTTCTGCTAAATATTCCTCTGCTGCACATGTATTTTGTTTGTAGCATAGCTATGTTAGCTTATTTTTATTTAACTCTACTATATAGATCTCCAACTACATAGTGTAAACCCACCGTTATATGTTATTCTATGAGTGACCATTTCACTGGGGATATTTCTAAAATGTTGTTTACTCTAAATAATCGGTAAATATGAAAGAAAGAATAGGAGAATCAATCTTCATTGTAAAAAATGCACAGCATGTGGGCTAAAAAGATCAACTTCCGGACGTCTGTAAAGCAGGAAATTTTGGCTATGTTAAAGTTTATTAATTATGTATAAAATCTATTAATAAAATCTTTCATGTCAAGTTTTAAGTAATTTCTTAATCTTTTTGTTTATTTTTCGCTTTAACATTTATTTTTTAAACCTACGATTTCTTTTGAACACCCTGTATATAATGATTTCGATTATGATTATAAAATTGTGTTCCCAAATGACTTGTTTCTCAAGGTGTCATTTTAAATTGTACGATTTTTCACACGTTTACACATTACACGTTTGTTCTGATAAAATAAACGGTATCAGTGGACAGACACATACTCTCCCTTGATAAACTGAAAAGAAAACTTCAACCTTAAATAAAGCTACCATATTCTTTAAATTTGTTTTTAAAATGACTTAAAATCTATTGTTTCAAAAATAATCATCCAATTCCTTAAACCAACAATAAAATAAAAAAGCTTAACTAACTGTTGGAAATTTTTGGGGCATTACTCCTCCCCCCAAGGGAATGTATAACTTTTATGTGTGGGGTTTGTTGGGTGATGTGACTTTAAACTGCATACCAAGATTCATAGAAAACTGTTGAGAAATTAGGAAGAATAAGATTTTTTTAATATTCTCCATAAGAATAACATTGGCCACTCTCAGGCGACGTACTGCGTTTACCATGGACATTGAATTTAACCTTTCATTGAATTGAACTGGGCACTACAATTGATATATCCACGAAAAACTCAAATTTGACAATTCTAACGAAAACATTACTTTCTCCTTATACCATGGAAAAGGGGAGAAATTAAATATTATAAAACTACAACAAATATAGCTCAAAAATTCCCTGACCAAGAAGGTGGTAAGGAAAGATTTTGTATTGTAGTGTGACTCCAACAATAGTAGCCAAAAGTTTGAGTGATAAAGTTTATAAAATGTTTTCAACAGATAAAACTTTTTGTGAAAAGAAGCGAATGTAATGCGAAACGTGGAAGGTTAGAGTGTTTATACAAATCTTACAGGGTCAACGAACTCGTAGAAAAAGTCACTAACCTACTAATGTTACAATAAAAAATACGTTATTGTGCATAAGCGTGCAACTGACTATAAATATTAAATTAATTTAATTTTGCAATTAATCATCTCCAAATATTTTGGTAAAATACGAAAAAGTCTTATACGCCACAAATTAAAACCAAGAAAAATAATAATTAGTCAAAATTTAAATCTAAAAAACTAAAATAATATTTCGTTTTAGAAAACTGGAAATAGGGCCTACACAAAAAATATTTCGATTATGAATGGTAATGAAACTAAAGTGTACAAAGTAGTTTATATTTAACTTTTAAGTAAAAGAGTTTTATATTTTTAACTAGGTTTTAATGCCAATTAATGAACTGGATATTGGATATAAGGGGTAAATTTTGGAGAAGTTTTATTTAATAACTTTTCAATTTGAATTACATTATTGTATCCAAAATATAATGTTCAATCTTTCTCTTTTTCCAGATAAATGGATGGAAGATGAAAAAGCAGCAAAATGGAAAATTTCAACAGATATGATGTAACTAATGGGAATAGCTATAATAATAATAACTCAATCACAAAAAAGCCAATAATATTTAGTACATTGAAGTTCACTAAACGATTTTCCAGAACTATCGCTATATAGTTTTGCCAAATCCAGAAAAAAACTTCTGCCTGAATTGTCAATTAGTACAGTAAACGAGAAACAAAACAGAGAATAATTTAAAATTCGGCGGTTCCATCAAATACAAACACACCTGGGGATAAAATGGGAGCGAGAGTAGTAACAGCTGGTAGTTTATCAGGATGGCCAACATCACGTTAATAAATTACCCAGAGTTTACCTCCCTGACTTTATAACCACTAAATTTCTCGTCATCCAGTTTAATTTTGCCACAACTTCTTTTTTGTACCTTTATTTGTTCTTGAGATTAAAATAGTGATTGCTCAAAGTTTGGATAGTTATGATTAAGATTACAGGTTAAAGTAATGTTTCAGTTTTACAAATTTAGTCAGTTTTTATGAAAGCAGTTACTTTACTTGCAGTACTTTACTTGAGAAACCAGTAAAATTTTCTAATATTAATTAAAACTGTAAATATTACGAATAAATTGATCATTTTCAGTCTAAAACATTCATTATTCTATCCCAAAAGTCGTCCAGTAACATATAAATCTTATTGTCATTAAACATTAAAAATATAAAAAATGTTCCAGGATAGTTAATGACTTCCATCATACGAAATAAATCCAAAACTAGAGTTGAAAGTCTCGAAATATATCAATGACAATTTTAGTCAAGCTTACAGAAAAACAATGAGTCGATTTAGGGAACTTAGTAAACGTATTATTTACCTTAACTCAAACGGCGATCCAGGTAGGTATTTTAAGCCAAGTATAAATGAGAAATGAATGTGAGATGATCGTCACACGATCTTGTAGTCTTGTTACAGATTAAGACTGACATGTTCCTGAGATAGGACTTAATAGAGCAACAATAAACGGCATCTAAAAGACGTTAAGCCTTAAACCAGAACCACTTTTTCCTCAGTATTACAAACTAGTATAATAATTACGCAGTTAATTGTATATCTAAATTATTTACAAATATTTACAGAAAAAACGAGCAAATATGGTAAGCTAAGAACAACAATAACGTGATTTAAGAATAGAAAGAGTATGCTGAGTTATAAATAGAAACGAAAGAGGATGATCTTTGTGGATGAGCGTAGTAAGCCCTTTTTAATGTTGTGGATGTTAACCCATACGAACTCCACTATCCACAATTCGTGACCTCCAAGTAGCTGGATTACAGGATACGCCATCGTCCCAGTCAAAATTGTATCAACTCTAATTTAAATAATTTAATAGTATAGATGACATTTCTATTCGTAATAAAAGATTCAATTCTAAGTCAACCACATCTATTGTAAATACTTAGTAACGGTTAAACTTTAAAATCCAAATTAGGAAAAATTTTTATAAAATACTTTTTATATATTTACTAAATCAAAACAATAAAACAGTTAAAACTCACAAATTAAACTAGGGTGAATAAAAAAAATTAAATTTGAAAAAAACGTTGAGCAGTGATTTAAAAATCAAAATGGCGCACACAAACTGATTTGGGTATCCTTGATCTTGACTTCCTCTTTGGCTAATCACCACAATCTCCATCACCTTTGAGCTTATCACTTATCACACCACAACACTTGGCCTCTTGCCTGCCGTAATCACCGTAGAATCACCCCCGCACTGGTACAAACAATGAATCACCACAAGCGAGCAACGGAAGCAGCGGAAGTCGCGCGCGTGCGACACATCCGGTGCGATAGTGCGGACTGCAGACTGGGGAGTTGTACGTTAGAAGGTTACAGGGGTCGGTTGTATAGGGGCGGCAGCTGCGAGGGGACCAGTACGCGGAGAGGAGTGCAGGGGGAGGGGAAGGGAGGTCATGACTGGAGGTTGGTCCCGCAACAATGCAGTAATCACATGTTGCGTAATACGCATGCGCAGTGACTTGTAGGATTTAGTCACCTACTGTCGCATTAGTAAAAATCTCAACATGGATATTGAATATGTCTAAACAAAATATTTTGAGTTCCTTTATACAGCGATCCTCATAATTATATGACGTCACTTTCGTTTCAAATTTTGGTCTGACTGCCAATACCCCCCTTTCCAGAGCTAAAACATACCCATGACAAAAAAATTGTAATTGTAATAATTATCAGTAGGCCCGTCCATTCTACAGGTAGTTAAGAACCAAGTGTTCTGTAATCCAGATATTTGGAGGTCACGAATTGTGGATATTTATGAGCTGTGGTTGGTGGAATGGTGAATGTGATATTCCCTACATAATATCCACAAAACCTTCCACATAATTAGACCAGTTCAAAATTCAAAGTAAAAAATGGTTCGGATCCCACGTTAAACTGTAGGTCCTTAGACACCATTGACTGTTGGAGTATTGATTAACAGTTTTGTCTAAGTAAAATGTTAGCTTTAGTCAATAACAAGACAACGAGATCGCGCCACAATAATCTTAAACTTATTTCCCATCTTTACTTAGCTTAAAATATCTTGGAAGGTTGCTTTTCAAAGTACCGTATATTAAAATATACAAAATACGAGTAAGTCGTTTGAGGTGGAAAAAGGTGAAGTACAATTACAAATTGGGCAATTCCTTGATGGGTCTGTCAGTTAGTTAGTTAGTGGACCTAACCAGGTAGGTATTTTAAGCCAATATGAATGAGAATTGAGTGTAAGATAATTGTGGCGCGTTCTTTTAGTCTTGTTACTGATTGTGGCTGACATATTTCTTTGACAGAAACTATTAATTAATAGCCCAACAGTCGTTGGCATATATAAGGGACCTACAGTTTAACGTGGAGTCCGAACCACTGCCTCTGAACTACGAACTGGTCTAATTATAAGGATGGTCTTCGTGGAATAATGTAGTATTTAGTAGTCCGGAAATTATTCCACACAAGAGAACACTTCACACACCGACCATCGCTCATAAATATCTACAATTCGTGACCTCCAAGTATATGGATTACAGGACACGCCATGGTCCCAGTCTAATAGACCCAGTCTGTTCCTATCACCAATGGATGCTAAGGTTCTGACATGTGATATGATGATCCCCCCCCCCGGGACTACTAGTAGCAGCTGGTCCTCTTCCGTAGCGTTTCGATTTGCAACTCCTTCGTGTGTGACGAAGAGCTAACATATGGTCTAACGGCACGCGCCCGTATTGTCACCCCCCTCTTCCCCCATCTCCCTTCAAATCCCTCCTATCCCGCATTAATATCCCAGACATCAGGGTTCACACAATTTCATACTTGACCCAATTTCACCAAAAACGAAATCTCCCGTTAACGCATCTTAAACTGCAGTTAGCTCCGTAACGGACGACATTCGGATTTCACCACTCAACATTGGAGTGGAATCTCCCGTTACATTTTAACCCGCCAAATTTTATTAGTTAGAACCGTAAATCTCAGATTAACGGTGTACGTTAACCCAAACTATTATTACTGTAATTTGTGTTTTAGAATTTTAAATCGTATATTATTTTATTATATGACAATTTCAGATTTAGTTTCATTATGGAAAGGACAAATGCTAGAAGAAGACCGTACGAATTGATATTTGAAAGAGAATGTTTTCAGTTCATCTAAACAGCTGTACTTATGTTTCAAATTTTTGTCTTACAAACTGCCCCCCCTCCCGCCAGAGCTAAGACATATCCATGTCAAATTTGCTTAAACTATTTTAGAACCGATTCAGAGGTGTGTAACCTTGATATTTTATTAGCTTTGAAATCGGTTTTAAATCAATGATCAATGTAAACAAATTGACATTTTTTTAAGAAATCACTTTATACTTGGGATCACAGGTTCTGTAAAATTCAGAAAAATATGTCTAATATTTCGCAAAAATTAGGTTTCGAGGGCTTATTATTTAATTTTCATAGTGGATGGATTAGCTTAACGTAAACAAAACCTTCACCAAAGGGTATAGATTAAGAAGAATAAGTTATGTAACTGTTGGCGATTTCGTTTATATGGAGAAGACGAACACAAATACCTTGTTTAGCATTACATAAATACAGACAGACGTACAGTCAGAACAAATCAAGATAAGACACGTCTTAGCTTTTCATGGTTATGAATCTTAAAAATTACGATAAAAATCAAAGTTCCAGGCAATCTACAGTAAAAACTCTAATTTTATTCATAAAGATAGTTCATCTATCCTAATGCGTTAAAATTTGACGCCAACCAGTGATCAAAAGCTTAAAATGTTCCTGTAATTGAAGCTCAACGATTAAACAATTTGTCAGCGCGTTTCGCAGGGAAGCTGCGGTTTTGTAATCTGACGCGCGACCGCAACGCGCTCTACAGGACTTAGTATAACAATGTCGGGTCTGTGTCAATTAAATCAAACCCGCCCTCCATCGTGCCAGGATAACCGTTAGAAACTTAATTATTACATCAGATTACATAGTTTTGATATTTTAGGTAAGGGAGATTCATTAATTACAAAGTAATTTGGAAAATTAAAAACTTTTTAGGAAAAATCACAGAAGTTACGTTTTAGTTATATTAAATAAAATCGATGCTGCAAGACTTCTGGATATTTACAAGAATGCACAAGGGTGTTTTGAAAATGAAATAAATTTAAATACCTATTAGTTTAAAAGTTACGTCATATTCAGAACTAGATTTCGGTTACTTTTTGTGTAAAATGGCACTAATGAACACTTTTAACCTTATCAACTGGCTGTTAGTCGACTCTAAACAGCTGTCCTGATAACCGTCACTTCCAAATGTATTTAAGTTCCTTTGGGAAGTAGCTTAGATCATGGATATGTCTAAAGGGAATGTTTTCAGTTCCTCTAAACAGCTGAGCTTATAACCATATGACGTCACCGTTTCAAATTTTGGTTTGACGGATTGCTAATATACCCCCTCCCCCGAAGTAAGACATATAAACACTAAAAACACTAAACCCTTGTTTATAATGTACCATGTCAAGATATATTGAGACTTCTGTAGGATTGTATTGAATTATCCTATTAATTTTTTCACATGTCCATGTCGAAAAATGCCATGTAACATTTATTCAAAAAATCTTCCTGAGTAATCCAGGAAACATCTGATGCTAAAATGTGGTGAGGTTGTTACACCAGAGCGCGTGATTGTGACGGTTGCGTCTGCCAGGCTGCAATGATCTGCGCATGCGTCGTCATAGCGTCGGCGCACGACAAACACAACGCCGCCTGGTGGCCGCCGTGACAATCACGCCGCACCCGCATCCCTCGCACAGCTGCTCCTGATAACGACACTTCAGCTGTGTTACACCTGACGACCATATGATAACGAAAACCAACCAACCACGTATAATATGTACGTTAAAAGTTATATAACATTTCGAGAAAAACATGTGCTAAGTAATATTTTACAAGTACCTTCCGCATACAGAGTCACAATTAATAGGGTCATTTTATAATTTAAAAAGAAACGACAACGCACGGGGCACGCTGGCGTGAGGAGTGCGAATTTCGTAGAACTCACATTATTCCTATCATAGTAATTGAATAGTACTGAGTATGCAGGTTTGCTGAAATACAAATTTTTAACAGATTATGTCAATAACTAAGTGAGTTATACCTGCATACCTATTCTTCGTGAGGATCACATGTGAAATGAAACCGTAGGTTTTCTGTTGTAAGAAACATTAAATTTGGGAATTTTATAAATTGATAAATAAAACTTAACTAGATGGACTTGCATGCTAAGTTTTACAAGAATATTTAAGTAAGTAAGTGAGTTATTGATTTTAAGCTATTCTCCAAAAGATTTACATTGAAGCTCAATGTACTGTGTTTACCATTTTGAATATCTCTTTAACCTATTGACGTAAAGCCATGATTTAAAATGTGTATTTTAGCTTAATTCATTGTTGAAAATTAGAATTTATTATACATAAATTAATTGAAACCCCCATTTTTGGGTACAACCCCAATATTGGCAGAGTATGCCAAAATATACCAAATTTGGCTTATCCTTACTGCTAATAGTAAGCTAATTTTTATGTACATGGTAATCGGATGTCACCTATGGGAAGACAACAGGTCTACGATAAGTATTTTTCAAGATCAAATTTCAAAATTAAAAAGCCACTCCCGCAAAAATTAAACCAATCACTATTATTATTACACAAAAATTAGTAACGTTGTAATTGTATTTACAACTCAAAGATGTTTTATGTTTAAAAACGTTACAGTTTTCACAAAAACGTTTAAAAAGGTGAATTTAAATATATTTGTATAAATATAGGTCAATTAGTTTAAGTACTCGTAAATCTTAATATTCCTACAAAAAAGTTTGTGCAATTCTCCTACCAAAATGTTCACAATGAGGATCATTACAGTAGCGATTTACTGAGTTGCGAATGAGCAGTGAGAGATAAGTTGGCACGCTTGGTGTAAAAAACATCTGTTTTGCCGAGAGGCGAGAGATCAACATAAATGGCGGGAAATATCAGCTGGGCCGACAGACAATTAATCACTGCCACCTGGATCTACTCTTTTTGCTTATCTGTTGGGTGTTACACAGAATAAAATCCTCCAACAGTTTTGACTGTTGTATAAGTTAATTTGTATTTTTCCTTCCAACTTTCCTAACCACAAAGGAATTATAAATAAATACAAATATTTCTAAAAAAATAAAGAGGCTACTTTTTATTTTGTATACTTATAGTGGACCACCTAAATACAGGTATTTTGTACTATTTTGGGAACAATAAACTAAATCATGTTCAAAATTAAATCAATTCCAAAAATATTTTTTGTAGAATAAATCAGAACTTCTTTGCAGTTCCAATATTCTAAAAATATCTCTAGAATATCTTAAATCGATTTGAGTGAATATTAAATATTATTTTGATAAGTACGAGTATAGGAGAATGGAATTGCAATTCCAAACAAATGTGCCAGCATTTCTTTTACCTTTATGATTTCAACATTTTCAAAATGTTAAATATACAACTAATTACGAATTTATTAACAACAAAGGTCGCACTGGTACAAAGTAAAATATTTAGCTAATAACTGATTATATATAAACGTGTGCTCTTATGTAATAAAATGAAAATTATAATTACTATATTTAATAAAAAATTAATGTAGTTTTTATGAAAATGAAGTGACAAATTTTCATAATATTAATAAATACAGGGTGTTCATTAAAGTCAGGGACAAACTTTGAAGGTTGATAGTAGTCATCAAAATTAAAAAAATCCTATATGTCAAAAAATCTAGCCGCTAGCCGCCATTTTGTATTTTATACATACATCTGTATATCTCAAAAACTATTTAAGCTACAGAAACCAAAATTTGCACTCATCTTTATTGACTAACGAGTAAAATATTCCCTCAGTATAATTTAAATTGTTTATATATTTCAAAAACTGCGGCGGTTAAAATATTTTAATTTAAATAACAACACCATTAACTTTATACTCTTTTTACAAGAAATAAATAAGGTTAAAATTTAAATCTAAAATTGAACAATACTTTTTTGAACGGAATCCGTCCATGAATAAGCGAGAAAATCATATATTAATGTTAGCTTACAGAACCCATGCGCCACCGCAGCGCGACCGTGGCGGAGTTCGAGAGAATATCTCATCCAACCACAGTTCATAGCTATCCGCAATTTCTTTCTTCCTTGTAGCTGGATTACAGGAACGCAACGACCAGACATAGGTTTTACAGTAAGTGAGGAATGATTATATATCTTAGACTAACACAAACTACAAAATTAAAACTGATAATTTAGAACATAAAACTAATGGACCTAGAGTTCGATAACCATTATACAATTTATAGGACTTTAATAAATCAATCACTTAAAAACAAGAGCACTAGAATCTCTCACAAAACATTCGTGATAATAGCTATACAATAATACATAAATAAAATTCTAATAATAAATAAAAATGTATTACAAAGGTACTACATTTTATATTGTTTCAGATTAAAACTTTTTTTGGGAAAAGAAAACATGTATGTTTTATTTTTACTAATTTATCGGACCACTGGTAACGCTTACACACTTATTACTACAAAAAAATTAGACTTCCAAAAGATATCTTTGTGATATGAAAATCCCAAAACGATACATCCATTCTAATACAAATTCTAAAATGTTGACGAAAATTATATGTACCTATTTTATTCTTAAACTTTGGTATTGGTGGTAAAAAGTTAAGTTTTGTAAATTCATCGGAGCTGATTTACGGTAACGTTAATTTTTTTACTTATTGGAAAAAAGTGATCTACATATCAGGATGGTTTGCAGAAGACTGTTTTTACAATGGTTAACCAATGGTATTTTTAATTAATATGAACCTGCCAGAACTCTATCGGAGCTTTGGTTTTAATTAAAACTGTTGGTTGGGGCAAAATATGACTCTCCAACTGGAGGGTTATTATGTTAAACAGTGTAAACACTCTTCTCACGCTTACACATGGCGCAGGCTAGCTAGAATAACAGACGAATTGAGTGTAGGCATACTTACGTTATAAAATTGGAATTTCGAGAAACAGAAAAAAATATTGTAAATAAATTTTATTCAAGTTGTCTTCTGGTATAGGTAACACTCTTAGCTAAGGAAGACTTTGTTAAACCTGATTTTACAAAAGTAATACAATTTATACTTTTAAAAATTTGTTTAGTAATGAAAACTAGGTTATAAGTAGCGCCTGAAATATTAGAAGTAGGCGCATGGTAGCGTGTATGTAATGCGGGTCATCAACGAATAATGGCAGGCACTTTCCTAATGTATAGCGTACGAAAATAATTTTCATTTCATGCATTCACTGAACTGTTAACATCAGTATGAAAAATAGATAGTAATACATCTAAATAGTTTCACTTACCCAAAAAATATATCCATATCAGTAAGTTACGACTCACCTAAAAAAACAGAACAAATATTAATTATTTATTCGTTTTATTGGATATTTTAAACCTTAAATTATTCTAATACCTATAAAATCTTAGATGAATATAGTATATTATCTACGGTGTTTGGCTGTGAACTTAAATTTATGGATTTATCACAAATTACGGATTCGACATATTGTATTTATGTAAAGTAATTTTAATATTTATCGTATTACTACGATAATCATATAGACGTATCATGGACGCTTATAACCGGTTGTTATAATGACTGGGAATCTTAAGAGTTGAAGTGGAAATACTGGGGGAGCGCGCTGGTCTAGGGGTAAAGCGCGGGGCTTTGGTGACCAAGGTCCCGGGTTCAAATCCCGCCTATCACCAATGGCTTTTCGCTATGTGATAATGCCGCAACCCACACAGGGGTGCGCAAAAAGCCTCTACGGCTGAAGTGCCTTGGGAGTAATCCGCCCCTTCCAATAATAATAATAATAGTGGAAATACTGGGACGGTGGTGTGTCCTGTAATCCAGCTACTTGGAGGTCACGAATTGTTGATCGTTGGGAGTAATTGTTGGAGGGTGTCGTGTTCTCTTGTGTAGATTACCGTCCACACTGTTGAATACTGCGTCCGTCCTCACACTTAGACCAGTTCGTAATTCAGGATGAAATCGTGGTTCGAATCCCACGTTAAACTGTAGGTCCCTTAGATGTCATTGGCTGTTGGTTTATTGATTGAACAATCCTTCCAAAGTCGATAATTAACAGGTCATCTTGTTACTAACGCGTTTGTAAGTGACAAGACTACAAGACCGCATCAGAATCAACTTAGACACATTTTGACATGGATATGTCTTAGCTCTGTGGGGGTGTTGGGGATTTTTAAGAAGGAAAATATGTAAGAGGTTTCCATAGAAACTACCAGAGCTATTGTATTGAATTTTGAATATAAAAGAATAAGAACAGCTGTTTAGATTAAGTGAAAATTACCTAGACATATCCATGATCTAACCTATTTCCCACAGGGAAGTAAATATAAAAGTTTTTCATTCATACTTAGCTTAAAATACCTGACTAGGTTCTCATTTCATAAGCTAATAGTTATAATCAAATCTCCTCCACTTTTACCATTACTCCAATATATTTTTATCCCCCCTTTATTTCTTAATCTCTAACTCTCCTCTAGCTCTGTAACCTTTCAAAATAGACAACACATCAACTTTACTTTTTACAAAATTTCACTAACACCCCTAATTGGGAAAATATAATTCTAGGGAACCTCCTGTATTTCATAGTGATTTTATGCGAATAACTGGAATAAAAAAGAACCTGTGTGTAAATTCTGATCAAATAGGAATATTTGCTCACGTGAGGTTGGTAGAAATGCGAGACTGGCTGTTTCCTCCATATATCTCTCCATTTGTTAATATTTGATGAGTCTGCTTTGAACGCTCTGCGATCCAATCCATAAAGTTTCCTTGTTTCGGATTTTCAGTGAAATTAAATACTGCGAAACAGGTTTTTTACAAGCAATAAATACTAAATGCAATTTTATTGTGAATCTGGCGAAGCTAAATAAACATCTACCCAAATTCAAAACTTGATAGTCTTTCGAATTTAATTTTTTTTGTTTTCGGATTAAATATTAATTCATGTGGTTCATAACTGGGACCTCCTGAACCATTAATGTTTTGAGAAATACATCTGCGATATACTGGTTTATATGATAATGTCACGATATTCTAGCTTATGAATTTTTATTCATACAATAGAATATAGATAAATAGGTATAGATACGGTTGTTTCATATAACGGTAATCAATCGTATGTAAATGTTGATTCATACGATAGAATATAGATTAAGGATATCGATGCAATAGATTCAAATCACAATAGCCAATCGTATGTAAATACTGATTCATACGATAAAATATTGATAGACAGATATGGATGCGGTAGATTCATATCACGATGAACAATCATATGTAAATATTGATCCATACGATAGAATATAGATAGACAGATGTCGATGCGGTAGATTCATATAACGATGATCAACGTGTATAAATATTGATCCATACGATAGAATATAGATAGACAGATGTCGATGCGGTAGATTCATATAACGATGATCAACGTGTATAAATATTGATCCATACAATAGAATATATATAGACAGATATCGATGCGGTAGATTCATATAACGATGATCAATCGTGTGTAAATATTGATCCATACGATAGAATATAGATAGACAGATATCGATGCGGTAGATTCATATAACGATGATCAATCGTGTGTAAATATTGATCCATACGATAGAATATAGATAGACAGATGTCGATGCGGTAGATTCATATAACGATGATCAACGTGTATAAATATTGATCCATACGATAGAATATAGATAGACAGATGTCGATGCGGTAGATTCATATAACGATGATCAACGTGTATAAATATTGATCCATACGATAGAATATAGATAGACAGATGTCGATGCGGTAGATTCATATAACGATGATCAATCGTGTGTAAATATTGATCCATACAATAGAATATATATATAGACAGATATCGATGCGGTAGATTCATATAACGATGATCAATCGTGTGTAAATATTGATCCATACAATAGAATATATATAGACAGATATCGATGCGGTAGATTCATATAACGATGATCAATCGTGTGTAAATATTGATCCATACGATAGAATATAGATAGACAGATATCGATGCGGTAGATTCATATAACGATGATCAATCGTGTGTAAATATTGATTCATACGATAGAATATAGATAGACAGATATCGATGCGGTAGATTCATATAACGATGATCAATCGTGTGTAAATATTGATCCATACGATAGAATATAGATAGACAGATATCGATGCGGTAGATTCATATAACGATGATCAATCGTGTGTAAATATTGATTCATACGATAGAATATAGATAGACAGATATCGATGCGGTAGATTCATATAACGATGATCAATCGTGTGTAATTATTGATCCATACGATAGAATATAGATAGACAGATATCGATGCGGTAGATTCATATAACGATGATCAATCGTGTGTAAATATTGATCCATACGATAGAATATAGATAGACAGATATCGATGCGGTAGATTCATATAACGATGATCAACGTGTATAAATATTGATCCATACGATAGAATATAGATAGACAGATATCGATGCGGTAGATTCATATAACGATGATCAATCGTGTGTAAATATTGATCCATACGATAGAATATAGATAGACAGATATCGATGCGGTAGATTCATATAACGATGATCAATCGTGTGTAAATATTGATCCATACGATAGAATATAGATAGACAGATATCGATGCGGTAGATTCATATAACGATGATCAATCGTGTGTAAATATTGATCCATACAATAGAATATATATATAGACAGATATCGATGCGGTAGATTCATATAACGATGATCAATCGTGTGTAAATATTGATCCATACGATAGAATATAGATAGACAGATATCGATGCGGTAGATTCATATAACGATGATTAATCGTGTGTAAATATTGATCCATACGATAGAATATAGATAGACAGATATCGATGCGGTAGATTCATATAACGATGATCAATCGTGTGTAAATATTGATCCATACAATAGAATATATATAGACAGATATCGATGCGGTAGATTCATATAACGATGATCAATCGTGTGTAAATATTGATCCATACGCACAACGTAAAAGACTAACGAACACAAAGATCATCGTGTCTAGAGAAATCTGGCGATGTAGCATCGTGAAATTTGTTTAAGGTTTAATAGATTAAAATTGGCTACATACCTATGAAGTGTAAAATGGCAAATATAAAAAAGTAGTAGTAAAGTAAGGAAAAAATTACTAACTTAAACTATTTATATTTTTTAAGCATATAATAAAACTAAACACATTTATTGAACTACTCAAGTCCAAACTTAAATGGAAACGGAATTTTGGAGAAGTTATTGGTTTTCTAGATTTTAAAATTATAATTAGTTAGGAATAATTTAAACCGATTATGAAACGAAAATGTGTATTTTCAATTTCCCTTTTATAAATAATTGCAAATACAAACTACATCGAAGACAAGTGTTGAAGTTTCTTTCAATTCACAACAGACAGGGAGTTTATCAGCTCTGGTTTAATACAACTTTGCATCCAAATTAGAACCAGAAACAAATCAGTAAGTTTAATTTTCTCTCTAAACCTGTCTCGCGTCCTTGATGGACTTTAAATTTATCATTCTGAGAGGAAGCGTTTAATAAACACTAGGTTTATCTACAAACCTGTATTGACGTCAGCGAAATTTTTCAAAGGGAGTCCTTACACAAGGTTTAATTAAAAGATAATCTCAATTCGTTTTTACTCTAAAAATCATATGTATTGATTTTATCTACATATTTTTATGTTTTTGTAGTTTTAAAATATTTGATTCGTTCCCTTTAAGAAAATGCGTACTTTAATAATTGTATCCCACTAAAATTAGGTAAGAAAAAGGCAAATTGTAAAGGTAGGCCAAGTTCTCCGTTGTAGTTATGCTTACAAAGAAATGCGATTTCTCGAAACTTGTGTTTTTTGTTTAGTAAGGTACATTTATCTCAGGATCTATTCAAGCTACAGTTATGAAATTTTGTACACACACTCTAGTAACCATAGTAATTATTATATTAGTATATTACGTTTTGAGAAAAAAATTACCAAAAGTAAAAAAACTTAAAATTTTAATATATTTTTCAAAAACTTTTTAAAAAATAGTAGTTTACCTAAATTTATATAATTGTGTGTAAATGCACTTAAGGGGAGTCCACTTCCAAAATCAAGGTTTTTCTGTCATTTTAAATTTTTTTGCTAGTTGTAAAGTTTAGACTTTTCTGAATGTTTTGATACCAAAAACAATAGGTTTTTATAAACTTAAGCGGTATATATTATTTTTTTTAATTGGTCTTCACGAAGGTTATATGCAGTTAACTTGTAGCTACTAACCTAACTGACACCTTGATTCCCGAAAAACCTTTTTTTAACGGAGGTACACATAGCTTAGAAACCGTAAAAGATATTTTGATTAAATTCTTGCCCCACTATCTATATTTATTGCATATTGCAGTTTTGGTACTAGAATTATTATGTTTGGCTCACAATAATAATTGTAGTCTTAAGGAGGGAAACCCTGTTAAAAATTAGAAAAATTATGTTTTGGAAAACATTTTTTTTATAATCCTGGTTCCCTTGAGAGATTTGAGCTGCCTATGAACAGTAGTCTAGGTCATATATGTACCTAAAATATGGCAGTCTAACATGGGACCTTTTAGAGAATTGGACTACTTAAAACTACTTTGAATATTCATATTTTATTTTTACACAACATATATATTTTTTCAGGTAAAAGGAAATTAGTTGTGAATTTGAGAGCAATAAGTAATTAGTTCACGGTAAAATAAAGGAAATTAATTAATACTGTATTTAAAGAGCTAGTTAAAAAGAAGTTCTATCAGAAGAAACTAATCAGAAAAGCTCTCAGGGTTATGGACAGACCGGGAAATAAGAGGGAAATTTAGTTCCATGAACCCGTTACGTTGGCAGCCTCGTCAAGCTTATTTTCCGCTTCCGCGCAGAATTCAAATTCATGAATCCTTATTAGATTTCCACCTCTATGCTTTTATCAATTATCGTTACGGGGATTCTGAGACGGTTGATAATATTTAGTGGTTATCAAGAACGTTTAAAGAAGTTTATACTGATTTTGAGTAAACACAGAATTGAAGATTGTCAATTTTTTCAATCATCAATATTTGAGATTGAGAATACTTCAATATTAAATTTGGAATATTATAACAATTAAAAACTTAATCATGTAGTTAAGAAAACTCACGTTTAGTATTTATTTTACAATTTTCTAGAATCAAATGAGATTTCAAAAGATTATAATTTTACTCTTTGAATAAAATATTATTTAAAGAATACTTCATGACTAAACCTTATAACTGTGGTCTGTTGGTGACATTAAAATTATTTTTTTTCCATCCATTTTTACTATGTAAGGTAGTTTTGGGTACCCTGAAAATTAAAAAATTACATCTATTTTTTATATTGTATACTAAATTCCTGAAAGTATTCTGATTACTAAAATATATAACACATAAGGTATGCAGTAGCTTAGTATGTATCAGGACAATTTTTATAAAAATAGTTGACAAATTATTTTGGTCCCTAAATCAGCTAAAATATAGGATGTTTACACACGGAGTACTAAAAATAGCATTTATTGGTTATATTTGCATTGATGATGTGAAAAAAGTACATGCGTTTGTCTAATATAACTTTGTTAGGATAGAGCCATTATAATTAAGACTTCCTTAAATAATTATGTATTAAAATTGCTAACCTTTAATTTATTTTAAAATACAAATCATGATTTGTGACAGTAGGGAATGTTACCTAATTTCCTAACATAAGATGCAGTATATGAAAAAAACATAAAAATTAAAAAAAGACAATGGTTAAAATATTAAAAGAGAAGATAACAGAGGAAAAAACACAAAAGAAAATATAATGTTGAATAAAAAAAACTATGGAAAAATTCAGTATAAAATAAAACAAAACACATATGTGTAACAATATTGAAAATATATTTTTTAGAGAAGTGGACAATTTAAATGGAAAAAATAATTGAAGTTATAAATAGAAATTTATTTGTATGGAATAATTTATTTTGAAAAAAAAAGGTTAATTATTGAATAAATAAAGATGTAAATTTTAAAAACAATATGTAAATATTAAAAAAAATTAATAAATTATAATAATAGTTAAAATATGAATTGAATAACATTATAATATAGAATTTAAATGAAAACTCAAATTTTAATTAATATAATTTTTTGAGAGATTTTTTCAAATAATTATTTATTTTTTGAAAATTATAATAAAAAATTTTAAATATTAAAATTTTTTATAATATAATAAAAAAGAATATAAAACATATCGAATAATGAGCTTTGCAGCATGCGTAAATAATTTCAATATATAAATCAGTGACAGTATAAAAAGCAATAAAGTCATGCAGGAATAAAATTTAAAGCGTTAAAATTGAAAATAAAGTAAAAATGTGAAAATGTTTATTCATTTGAAAGATTAATATTTGTAGTATTTAATTTAAAAAAAAGATTATTAGAAAAAACATAAATTAATATTTTTTACATTATTGAAAGACCACTAAATTTTACACAATTTAAACAATTTGTTTTTACGAAAGTTTAATCCATTATAATCATATTATAGCAATTACAAATAATTTTATTTCAAGGTTAAATAGTTAGACCCTCTATATTTAATTGTAAATTTATGTATATTGAGAAATTTTACAAATTAAAATTTCCCTGAAAACCTGCGTACTCATATTAAGACAATAATATGACAGTAAAATTATGACAAGTTATCAATTTGTCTAGAGAGTATTGCTACTCTATAATATTAACATAAAGAGTGCAGGTAATAACACTAGTAGATTTTTACCATAAAATTTTTATTTTACAGTATATCAGTTTTCATATCTGAAAAATAAAAGAGTTGCTTAATCTCTATATGATACATAAAGAATGCAGGTTGTCATAAAACACATAATGTGATTTTTAAAAAGTTTGACCAACCAGATGAAGCTAAATACAAATGTTGTAAAATCTTTGATAATGAAATAAATTTTTTATTTATAAGATTAACATTGTAGCCCTACAACGTATTTGTTTTGTATTTTTAAATTAACCATATAGAGCAAACATTTATAATCTAAAGAACTGTATTTTAAATATTTTAAAACATTTTATTGTATTATAAAATGACAAGTTGTAAAACTAATACAGAATAGATATATTAACAGGGGAAATTTTCCTCTGATACCCTTTATAAATTATATTTTTTACTAAATATAAAACAAACTCATGTAGTTACATCATTATAACTCAGAGTCCAATTTTAATGAACTGATTTTTAATTCTCAGCTCCCATAGGCTTATTCAGTTTTTATTTAACCTTAGGACTGACTTCATCGGCCTTTAAATTATGATGTACGCTTATAGAAAAGACGTGATGCATTTTGATCATATGCATGCATCAATAATGTGAATATTTTATTAACAGCTGATTTTGTGTTGCTCTATTTTCATCAGTCGACAGATAACGTCGTTGTGCGTCATTTCCGTCAAATGTTTTGAAAATAAGCATTTGTTATTCAAGTGCAAGTGTAATTATTATTGTTTATATACACGATTTGTATTTAAATACGTTAGTATCAGTATATGTTATTAGCTACCGCACCAAATAAATCTTTCACAACAATGTCATGCTATTCGTCCAGGGAAAATGGCGAAACAAACACCGCCGGGTCAGCTAGTATTTAATAAACTTTAATAAACTTTAACCTGACGTGATTTTTGTTTAACAAAACCACCTCCACGACCAGGTTATATTTGGTTACCGTCGTATGGGATTCGGAGAGGCGTCAGCCGGACGTATAACGAGCATCTGTTTTTCTTCGTTGCATTTTCACTTTTATCCCTCTATATTCAGAATGTTCCGTATCTCAGAGAAAACGATTTTGAAATTATTCCTTGACAGCCCTAACTTAACGTAAGGGTTTGAGGTAGGTATTTCACGGCCATATAAATAACCCGGAGGATTATTTTAGAACATTATAAACATTGAGTCTAATCTAGCGGAATTGAAAAAAATCGACAAATCTTTATATGTCATACATAGAAGAGTTTAAAATTATAATAAATTTTTTATTTAAAAATTTACAGCCCAACAAACTATTTGACTGAATTTTATTTTAAGACATAGATTAAATTAGATATATATTATTGAAATTATACTCATAGGTATTTTAAACCAATATGAATGAAAGAGTGTAATGATTGACATCTTGTAGTCTGTTACTGATAACAACATTTAGAAAATTTAATTAATAGCACAACAGCCGACGACAACTAAGGGCCCAAGAGTTTAACGTGGAATCCGAACCACGGCCTCTGAGCGACGGATTGGTCTAATTATGCGGATGGTCTTTGTGGATTTACGTAGTATTCAATCTACTCAAAAGAACACAATACCTTATATCACCTTATAGTGCATACGAAGTTTCATGTAAAGAGGAAGGGAAATAAGGAAGATATTTGTTTTTAATATTCTCCATAGAAATAAGATTGAACGCTCTCAGACAACGCACTACATAAAATTTAAAATTAATTGTAATGTACGAGTATGTTATGTTTGTTTACTATGGACAGTAAATTTTACTTTTTTCTGGAAACATTAGTCGTAGATTAATAATTTAAAATACTAATTTGTTTAGTTTCAAGCTGTTTTTAGTGGTGGTTGTCAAACTATACTTTACTTTTATTGTTTTCGCTGAAAATGTAATATTTATTTTTTATATTTAAAATCCCATACCTTTTTAATCGTCATTTTTACAGACATGCGGGTGGTGTCATATTATTTACTACTCTACGCACTATAAACTATTAAATGTTAATCAAAATCATTCAATCCTCTGTTGAGAAATTTCGATTTTTCAAGTTTTTAGGGGTGAAGTACCTTAAACCGAATGTCATCTAAATTGGACCAACAGGGTAGACTGGGGCTCTGTACACATCCAGACATTATGTCAATACCCACTTTTTGGATTCAGGAGATCGCAAAACGGACATATCCACTGTCAGCCCAAATTCAAAAATTGATATAACAATAAAACTTTCTCCATGGACTATCGTATAAAAGGGAAAAAGGAAAATTGAGGGTCATTGTATTCGTTTGTAACGAATTTATATATTATTGACCAATTGTAAACCTATAGGTGTGGATATAGCTATTTGTGTAACAAGAGTGCAAAGGATATCATATCGCACGAGAAGTTCATACTTCGAGAACTTCGAGCATCTAATTTCACTAAATAATTTTCCTTTTTACCATTCGATACAATTGGTTAGTTGGTTATTGAGATATTTAAAATGGTCAACACAGTACAAATTCTTCCAGTTGGTTAAAAGCTACCATAATTTATTTGATTAAATATAAAATATGAAACGTTTGTATTATTACTAAATATCTTATAATAGTCGTTTTTAAGTGATGGTGAAATTCGTATAGAAACAATGATAAAATTTGGTGGAATACAATCGATATTTTTAATAGAGTTACAGATAAAACTGGAAACCATTATTTTGTTGTACAATACTCACATTACCAGTCCAATATATCTATTGTCATTCTCATTATAGCTCCAAAATTGATTCAACGTTAGTTAATTGGCATGTCACGGACGTAAACTTTCAACACTCTATGACTCTGCTTTCAACATTCCTCTATGGCTCTTAGCTTTCAACATTCCTCTATGCTTTCAACATTCATCAGGTGACTAACCGAACCACAGTGCGTTGAATCGTAAACAGGCTGTCCATAAATTAAAGCATAGATTTTAATTGATGCCGAGTTTTTATTCAGTGGCTAGTCCACCGCGTTGGACTCGCTTTTACTTAAAATAAACAGTATCAGTGGACTGACACAAACTTTCTCCCTTAAGTAAATTTAAAAACGACAATCTGTAATAAAACTATCATGTTCTTCAAAGCTTATCTAAATATCATTTAATAATTTATTGTATAAAAAATAATCATCCCGTTTCTAAAAATAAAAACAACAGAGACAAAGTTAAATTAATTGGGGAACCCCCCACCTCCAGTAATACCAAGCTTTTTTGAGTTGGTTTTGTTGGGAGGTTTGACCTTATACGCTTCACCTTGACCTTACGGTTGGAAAATAATGAAGATATTGATTTTTAAATATTCTCCATAAGAATAACATTGGGCGCTTTCAGACAACGTACTGTGTTTATCATAGACAGTAAATTAAACTTTCCTCTGGAACCGTTTGTCGTAGAAAAATAATTCAAAACACTAATTTGTTTAGTTTTCTAAGCTGGTTTCAATGGTGCCAGTCAAGTTATACTTTACATTCATTGTTTTTGCTGAAAATTAAAAAAAATATTTTTTTGTCATTTAAAAGCCCATAACTTTTGAACCGTCATTTCTACAGACATGCGGGTGGTATTAAATTATTTAGTACTCTGTGCACTATAAACTATCAAATTTTAATCAAAATTGTTAGATCTATTTTTACATTACATTTTACATACATGCCAAATTTCATCTAAATTGGACCAACGGGGTAGGCTGTGGCTCTGTACACATCCAGACACACACACATACACACACACGCACACACTGACGCACGGACGGACAGACATCAAGTTGAAACCAACTTTTTTGGATTCAGGGGACCTCAAACATATATATCCACTCTCAACTCAAATTAAAACATTTTGACGAAAACAATACTTTCTCCATATGACGTATAAGGGGAGAAAGTAAAAAATGGCACTTTTCGTCAAACTACATTTATCATATATGCTTTGCAGGACGAAAATATTCTTTTTCCACGGAGGGAAAGTCAGCTGGTGTCCATCAGCTGTTCTTTATTACAATGTAGAACATATGGAAATACGTGCTTGTCAATGGAAAGTTATCGATAATATAGAAAGCGTTGATAAACAATCAGCTGGTTGTTTACAATATCAAGAACAAGATGGAAACAACTCTTTGGTCTATAGAAACTTTGAATTGTACAGTAGTTAACTCAATATTTTGACATGGATTTAGCTCTAGGAGGTGTTGGCGTTTTGTAAGATGGAAAATATGTAACAGGATTCCATAGAAACTACAAGATATATTGTATTGAATTTTTTTATATAAAACAATAAGAACAGCTGTTTAGATGAACTAAAAACTATCCCTTTAGACATATCCATGATCTAAACTATTTCCCACAGGGAAGTAAATGAAAACATCATAATGGATTTACTCTTTGTATACATTTTGATAATATTTGTAATGATCCGTCCATAAACCAGATATATTGTATTGAATTTTGTTATATAAAACAATAAGAACAGCTGTTTAGATGAACTGAAAACCATCCCTTTAGACATATCCATGATCTAAACTATTTCCCACAGGGAAGTAAATGCAAACATATTTTTTTATACAGTCTGACGAAAAATATAATTCATAAAACGGTTCATAAGCGTCTTTTCAGTACTCGCTTATAATTTTAATTTCTAAAGAAATACGTCACTTCCTATCCTTATGATGAAATATACCATTCCCTACAAATAAAAAGACTATAACATCCATAGTTATTACAATTGGATGAAATTCGATTTTGATATAGGTTAACGCATTATATCTTTTATCGAGGAAAATTAGGCGGATCTATTCGATTTAAAATCATCACTAATTGTTTACATTGAACAGTGGTAACGATAATTTTAGTTTGATCTGGGAGTTTTATGTAATTTTTATGTAGATCCGTAGTCAATCTCTTATACCACAATGTAATGGCTCCGTCTGTACTCTTAGTTAAATAGGACGTTTTTAAAGGGTGCTCCTTTATTACGTATATATAAAACCAAAGAATAATAAGTGTTTCTTCAGCACTATATTTTAAGCTAATAGGTCTCGTTCTAATCCGCGATTGCCAGAGAACTTGTACTAGAGAGCGAGAGACCTACAGATTGAAAGACACGATGACCTAGACACGGCTGACTAGATCTTCCGTCAACCGGCATAAAAAATACTTAAGTATAAAAGTAAAATATTATAACTTTGGAGCTTTCGAACATTTCTAAGCTGCACCACTGTTGTTATATTTGCGTTTTCTAAGCCGTTTGACATTTTTCAACTTTTTGACGGGGAGCAAAACTAGTCTTGATACTACCTAAAAATAGCAACTTGGTCCAAATTAGTCCCTTTCGAGATTCAATTCGGCGACCTCCAGTTTTAAAGACGGGGGAAGTAACTACTCAGAAAGTTAAAATGGTTTAGAATGGTTTAAATTATTAATAAAAATAAAAAAGATAGTTACCTTCGTGCCTGAGCCCGAACTTATCCAGCCTGGGCATGTAGCATATCATCCCTGTACACAGAATGTCCTTCCCCTCCCGCATGAGGGACCATCATACGGAGGGGTGGGCGGGGAGACTCCTGCAGGCGGGGGTGGGGTCTAGGAGGAGCTGGTGGGAAGTCTTCTGCAGGCAAGGGTGGGGATTTAGGAGGAGGTGGTGGGAAATCTTCTGCAGGCAAGAGGGGGATTTAGAAAGGGCTGTGGGAAGTATTATGCAGGCAAAGGTTGGGGTTGAAAAGAAGCCAGGGGAAAGGTGAATCTGTAAACCAAAGTTGTGACTACGTTGGGCACTGATGAACACTGCACTTTAGTCTGTCACGCAGTCTGTTGGTGTAACACTGAACTATTTAGGTCTTTCACCTGTCCTGAATATACCTGGAGAGCTGTGGTTGTCCAATGGCTAAAGAAAATAAGTATTACTGTTTGGTATCGGGCCCTTTGAAATGTAACCAAAACCAGAGTTTTACCAAAGTTTTAAACCTATCTGAAAACAGGCATGATACTCTTCAATCACAGTAACAGGGTTTAAAAGTATGGTGGAACATACTTCCTCAAGTTAAACGTTCTACAGGTTATCTCTATGCAAAATCCACCCTATTTGTGAGAGACTCACTGTCAATGAAGACACTTGGAGTGGTTGGTGACAGGCAGATGAAGAAATTGAAGCGAAAACAACAGCGACTGATTTGATAAGAAGATAAATAGCAACTGATTAGAATTCCAACCTTTATTCAACTAAGCATAAAGAAACACAATTTGTGAACAGCCTAGATGACGGAATTAAAAATGATTTTTGTACATCCACTCGGCTGATTTAGTTGTATAATGTAACTCAGACTGTACCTTTATGATTATGTCAGATTATGTTTTATCATTGCTACACAAAATATGCTATTTAGGTCGGAGATATATTATTAGAAATATTTTTAAATTTACCGTATTACCTTTCTTAAACGGCGACCTAAAAAGGTGGGCATTTAAAGTCATGTATTAGTACAATCCGTTGTTCATATCTTAATATATAAAAGAGTAAGTCAAGTATGTATATATTTTTGTATGCATGTTACATATACTCAGGAACCACTTGAAAGATTTTAAATAAACTTGCAGGAATTATTAAGCATGATTTAAGGATGGTTTCTGTGAAGTTTGGTAAAAACTCGTTCAAAGGGCTACGACCTAAAAGGCATAAAAAAGTGCAGTGTCACGTCAAATTAATTTAATGCAATGTTACTATAGTTAGGATACTCCTAGGCTACTAGGACTGAATTGAAATCGATATACCAAAGGGCAGCGACCCAGAGGACATAAAAGGGTGAAGTGTCAGGTGCAGCAACACGCGCAGTGTAACGCTAGTTAAGGAATAAAAAAATAGAGTGTAACTCCCTTCTGTTGAACAACTTTTAAGTACTTTTTTAATTCAATAAACCTTATTCAACAAATAATGCTAAGTATTTTAGTGGTTAAAGTTCATTTACGAAAATTGTCAAAGAATTGTTCGGATTGCTATTGTATATATTTCCCATCGAATAGTAAAACAAATATGCATGTTCCGGAATCAGATTTCTGATCTTGTTTCCCTTCACAAATCCCTTCATTCTAATACATCCGCTCAACAGCTGTTTCTTGGCTTGGCAATGCGGTTCTTATTCTGTGTTCTTCGAATCACCTCCTCTTTTTTCTACAATTACAGTAGTTTCCAGCATGTATATGATTTAACCAGCATCTAATCAAGGATTAGATTACCTTTTGAAATGGCGACCTAAATATTTTAAGCCAATTGTGAATGAAAAATGAGTATAAGATGATTGTGGCGAGATCTTGTAGTCTTGTTACTGACTAAGGTTGACATGTTCCTTAGATACGGCTTAGATCCGGCTGATAATAGCCCAACAGTCAATGACACATCTAAGGGACCTACAGTTTTTAACTTTGTGTCCGAACCACTGCCTCTGAATTACGAATTACGAGGATGGTCTTTGCAGGTGAACGTAGTAGTCAATAGTGGGTCTGCACTAGAGAATAATCTACTCAAGAGAATATCCACGGACCATCGCTTATATATCCACAATTCGTAACATAATTCATAGCTACTGTATCACACGACCTCGTCCCAGTGCTCAATAATCTAGGCTTTTAATTTAAGTCTATAAATTAAATCGAAGGTAATAGGCTAACAGGAACAAATATCGTGGTAAGGATTTAAAATTAATTTGTATTACTATAATAACGTGTAACTTTGAAAAAATAAATTATACACTTGACAAAGTATCGGAAGAGAGGTATATCAGAAATGTTTTAAAGTTATATAAAAACACAGAAATATCTCCAGAGAGGGAAGAGGTAAGGATGTCGAGACTTATTTGATCTCACGTCATTCAAAATTACATCGATATTTGGTTGGTCTGAAACGATTTATCGTACACCAAACAAAACTTTACAGCAACCACTCATGTCACTTTTCCGAATCGTTTTAACATTAAGTTGTCTTTAGGTAATTGATAATTGTAATATTATTCTCGTAATTGCAGGTAGAGTGTATCTAAAGATCGGTTTAGTTTAAAATTTTAGCTTCGCAAGTTAAAAATTGGAACGTATTTTGTAAATACAAGAATAGAGTTCAAGTATTTTATTAGATACTAGCTGACCCGGCGAACTTCGTAACGCCTAACAGTAAATACATTTTTACTTTAAGATTGGTCATGTCCTGAAGTCAATTAGCATTGCGGCTTCGTTGTGAAAGCTTTAAATATTCAACAGCTGATTATTATAATAAACTCAATATGTATAAACATTGTAATTATTTTTATTTGGCAAACATACAAACACGTGACTTTTAATCATACAGAAAATAAAGAAATATAAATACAGTACAAAATTCCCAAAAACCGTAAACTATTAACGTGGCGAATAATGCTATGTTGCAATGTTCATTTTGTACAGCACATATTTACTTCATAGTTTTACATTAATGAATGATTCAGATGGCATTGGATAGTAAAGCATATTGCTAACGGAGAGTAAACCAACAGCTGTTTTAAGAAATCAAATGTTTTTATTGTAGAACATTTGTAAACAAACTTAGTCCCCATAAGGTTAACATTAGAAATTTAAAACGCTATAAAATGGAAACTAATTGAATTTATGGAAACTGAATATGCCTAAAGCATGACCGGAACAGAAACGAATCCAAAAAATCAAAGATCATTAAAATCGGTCCAGCCGTTCTCGAGTTATAATGCGTGTAACTAACACGACTTTGTTTTATATATTTAGATTAACATGAAATCCAAATAGCTAAAAAGTACAAGTCAAAAAGGTAATATAAATTCCTAGCTCAATTATTTAGTATTACTTATAAACATTTTGAATTGGTATGATAATTCCTCTGTATACGACAGTAATGTATTTATAATGAACGATAAGCATAAACAATCAATATTGATTTAAAATTCTTTAGGTCTCATAAAACCTTTAAAAACGTTGCCAGTATTTTTAAAACGGATTACTGAGTTCTAATTACGAGTCATTTATTTATCAAGGTTGAGGGTCAGTTAACAAAAATTATTTTCATAAAAGTATGGAATAATGAAGTTTTATCATAGTGCTTTGTGGGTATTTTCACGGAGAAGTGTTACAAAAATACCTTGTTTAGTGTAAAAAGACATACAAAAATTGGGATAAAATTGATTTTGATTTTCTGTAATACAATGCAGTAATGTCACAGTTACAAGCAAATATCATAATTACAAGGAATGTACAGACGAAACTCTAATTTTATTTCGATAACCTCCCCATCTTTTAAGTTGGCTACGTAAAATCATAGATGGCTACGATTAGAGAAAGATTTAAGATTTTTTCTAATAAACTTTGTATTTTTATGATAATGACTGATGATTTATGGTCAAATACGTCTGTTTCTTCCTGTTGCTGTAAATTACATAGTATAGAAAATAGATAATTGGAATAGCGACCGTACCACAAGGTAGGAATTTTAAGCCAAGTATGAATAAGATAGAGTGTAGGATGACTGTGCGATCTTTCGTTACTGACAAAGGCTGACATGTTCCTTAGACAGGACTGTTAATTAATAGTCTAACTGCCGATGAGAACTAAGGGACCTACAGTTTAACATGGAATCTGAACCACGGCCTCTGAATTAAACTTAATTAAACATAATTGGTCTAATTATGAGGATGATATTTGCGGATTAACGAAGACAAATCATCTGGGTGTCAAACTAGGAAAAAATTAGACGGAATTGATTTCAAATTTTATGTGTATTTAGTAGCATTTTCCCTACATCAGATAACAGAATACCTGTTAAGACTTTCAAACTGTATTCTGTTGAGATAAATGAACTACCGTATACAGTACATAAAAGCGTGACGTAATATTTGAAGGCAAATATTGTTCACATACAGTCAACGAGTCTAGTCTACAAAGCTTCAACTTTCACTGTTTACGACCATTTAACAGCCCCCTGTGACTAATAAAACCCGGAATGTTGAGAATATGCGCGGTCGTTTGAAAGGCAGCTGTTCCTAGAACAGTATTGTACGCGGTCACCGGCAAACACCTGTTAGTAGAAGAAAACAATGCTGTAAAATCTCACGCCTACAGGTGCGTCTGCTACACCGTGCCACCGGCTAGTGGACCAAACAATCCTAATTAAGACCGGTGCACAGTGCACACAGAAATAGACAGACGGAGGAAAAATGCCTTCCCTGGTTATTAAGTGTTGTAACGCACACAGACGTCCATTTATCTGCGTATGTCTATCTTATGTTTGCTTGAAGAAGTTTTAAAATCGCTCTCTGAACGTCTGTACGCCTACGTTTCATAACGCGCATGCGCTGTTTTTAGTTTATCAACAGTCCCGCAAGGGGCGCTACGGTTTGGTTACACGTCCGTTGTGTTCTATCGAGTTGACTGGATAATTTAGTTTTAATTGACATGGATCAACTTATAGAAGTCACCGTATCCTTTAGTACCGTGACTTAAATGTTTTCGTCGTTTTCCATCAATTCTTGCATAAGGTGGGGGTATTTTCCAAGATTGGTACATTGAAATGGCAACCATACTATAATTAAGGTATTTTAAGCCAAGTATGAATGAGGATTGAGTGTAGGATGATTGTGGCGCGATCTTGTAGTCTTGTTACTGACTAAGGCTGACATGTTCCTTAGACAGGACTGTTAATTAATAGCCAAACAGCCGATGGCAACTAATGGACCTAAAGTTTAACGTGGAATCCAAACCACGGCCTCTGAATTACAAATTGGTCTAATTAAGAGGATAGGCTTTGCGGATTAACGTAGTATTCAATAGTGCGGACGTTAATCCACCTAAGAGAACACCACATCCACCGACCCTCTCTCACAACTATCCACCATTCGTGACCTCCAAGAAGCTGGATAACAGGACGTCACCACCGTCCCAGCCAATTTTCCTTTTAGCGAATTTCTCGTAGGGAAAAAGCTATACCGTAGTCTCATGGTAAACTTATCCCGGGCCCCTGCTATTTTTTGTTGTTTGTGTGTGTGTGTGTGTGTGTGTGTGTGTGTGCGTGTGTGTGTTTGTTTGTCTGATAATACGATAACTCGTAAAAATAGTTGAAGTTTTCAGTTTTTTGGGATGGACCAATGAGACCTGTTAGATAATAAATAACAGTAACAATTTGCCGTCAATCGAAGATCGTCTCTTAGCCACGGAATATTTTTAGAGAAGTTCGCGTCACACCAAACATCATTTGACGACATCTCATTGAGCACTGAGACTAGCAGTGGAAGACCCTCTGCGGACTCTGCGGTTATGTGCGTTGACTAAAACATCCGTCCGCACAAACACGTCCGTGTGTTGCTGTGTGCGCTGGCCGTAATCAACCTCACGTCTGGTGCAGTCGTCAACACCTCCTCTAGGATAATCTGGTCAGACGAAACATTCATAATATAAACGTGAGAAGGTCACTTCAAGGTCAGTTCAAAAATGATCTTCTTATTAAGCTGATAGCTTCTTTCACGTATGCAAGACCATAGATATGTCCGTGGGACGTATCAAGGAAAGATAGGGCGTGCTTTGCTCAGTACAGGTTCAACAGCAAATAACTAGTGGCAAAATTGAGATTTATACAAAGGTCATCTCTGACTCAGTTTTGCTCCATCGTGGAACCATGTCACCGAATCACCTATTAAATTATCCTAAGTTATACCAAGATCTTCTTCTAATTAAATGAATATTTTCCATTGACAGCTTTAAAGGGTTTCTTTTATTTTTATGACACGGATATGTCTTAGCATATGGCTAGTGACGTCATAGTTTGGTTATAAGAACAGTAGTTTAAACAAACTGGAAATATTTCCTTTAGACATATCCATGATCGAACCTATTTACCACAGGGAAGTGTATATACAAACTTTGTTAAAGATGTAGAAACCTACTTTGGAAAGAATATTTATTTACATTTTTAAGTTGAAGTAAGGTTACTTTCAAAACAGAAACATAGTCTGTTTGAGGCTTTCCAGCACAATATTATGTTTAGTCTTCTTTTCCCAGGCACGAGTCATCTTCGACCCTCTGTCTTTCTCCGCCAAGGCACTAGGGGCTCCGCCCCTTCTCTTGTCCATGCCTAGAGACGCGGTCTTCAGCTTCTTCAAGAAGTCCGGCATCGCGGAAGTGGTAACCCAGTTCATCATGGAAGAAGGCACATTGGCTCCCGGGTTGTCGAAGTAAGTGAGGCTGAACTCTAGTCCAGGCTTGTCGAAGGACGTCTTCGGCTTGATAACCATGTAGGACCAGTACTCAGAGATACGCTGCTTTGAAGGAAACGGCGGCTTGGAAGGGTGCGAAGAGTTCTGGTTGACCAAGAACAGCAGTTTACGTTGTCTATCAACTCTATACCTTCGCTTGAACACGTAGTCACGGTTGCTGAACAAAGAAGGCCACTTTACCTCCCAGTAGAGCACGTCACTATTTGTAGAAGCCTCTGACTCCAGTAGTTGCAACGACGCAGTGTTGGT
The DNA here is from genome assembly GCA_023375725.1 of Nephotettix cincticeps. Taxonomy (NCBI): domain Eukaryota; kingdom Metazoa; phylum Arthropoda; class Insecta; order Hemiptera; family Cicadellidae; genus Nephotettix; species Nephotettix cincticeps. The sequence goes on from CM041786.1 coordinate 150,885,075, forward strand.
GTCCCACTGAAGCCTGTATACCAAGTCCACCTGCGCCTCCAGGAAGTCATACGCAGTCACATCATCGTACCTACCGTAAGTCTTGTAGCAGTACAACCCCTTACCCCTGTGGTTCACGTCCTCCCTCCTCCACACGATCAAGTCATCCTTCTCTATGAACATCTGCCACTCGGAGTCCGTAGCTGTGCACACCGTACACTTACACTCCGCTGCGGGAATATTCCCCTTCAGGCACGCGTTCTTCTTATCCTTCAGGTACTCTATCAGACTCATCTCCGCAGAGAACTTGAGTATGTCTTGGTCAGGAATTCTCTCCTCGTCCCAGTTGTACGATGATGCTGCGAAAACTGAGAGCATAAGCGTATTAATCACTATGTGGTGTCCCAAATACTTTTTCAGCATCTCGAGAGACTTACTCCCCCACAGTTTGGAGTAGACGTTCGAAATTTGATGCGCTCTGTGAATTCTGTGAGCCAGAACGTATTTAAAGTTTTTTGCACAGGTTTCAACAATTTTCGAGGAGTTTTTCTTCAAGTGATGTTCCAACGTTTTTATGAATGCTGGAGTGACTAAGCTTCCTGATTTCATGTTTACAACTACTTTCCGGATCATATTGATTTTTTGTGTCACCCCAGGAATTACACCCCCAAGTATGCGATGTATATCTCGTAAAGTATATCTTTAAAGTAATAGTCAACCCCTTTCTCGTTCCGTCATTAGTTTATCATCTCCAACAATACTTAAACATCATACGGATGTTTATCATTTAATCTGTACAATTAGGATATACCTTTGACTCTAGGACATCACCAGAACTCATTTTCATACCAATCCTTAAATACCGTTTAGAAAGTAACAAAACACTATAATTTAGTCTTGACGTAAATCTTGTTTACTTGTCAAATTGGTCCTAATGTAAATAAACAATTAGCATTTATATCTGCCAGCTGTTTGTTCAACTTTTGCGTGTTTCTAGATAAATATCCAAATACAAATTGGGTGAACAGATGACTAAACTATGTAGAACTAGTAGTATCATTGCCAATCAAGAGTCACTGGTGATCAAAGCGTCATTGTCTATTTAACTCAGTTTTAAAATAATTTTAAAATCTCATTCAAAATATATTTTAATGTTTTGCATAGTTACCCTGATAAACCTTTCGTTGAACCGAAAAAGATATATTTTGAATGATTAAATATTCATAATTAATGAGATTTTTTGACGGAATTTTTAAATTTGATTAATTTTTTGTAATAATAATATTTTTTCATTTAATGTCTTAAACGTATTTTCCTTATTTATATAGTTACAAGGTGCTTGCACAGGTTCAAATAATTGGATATTTGGCTCACTTCAGTATATCCTACTAATTCTTAACACAAATTTGATCGTAGATTTATTTTGAATTTCCAGACATCCGTAATAGTGGAGATATTTTTCGTATTCAAGGAGATATCTTTTCCACAATTTAACTCGTGGATCTTAAAAAATACTTTTTGGTTCAATTTTAAAATATATTTTTGTTAACGTTCCGAAAGAAATTTTTTATAGATATACTTAGAGATTTTTACCATCCCTGTTTTTTAATATGCTTCAAGAGTCCACAATGATAGTCCAATTTTTACAAAATTTGCTACACGGGTGCACTTTGGACCCATGAAAAATCTCTAAACCGATTATTTCGAATATTTTATTTTTAAGGGTAGTTTACTCCTAAAAACCATAAAAATTTGAAAAATACAAATTTCTTTAAAGTTCGCTCTAATGACTTTGATTAAAATTTCATAGTTTATATTTATTACGGCCCAAAAGAATACGATACTTCTTGCATGTCTTTAAAACTAAAATGTCAAAAATCATTTTATAATTACTGTATCTGACAAAACGAAAAATTTTAAAAATAGTTTTACTATATCCATTTAAACCAGCTCAGTCTATAACTAACAGTTCCTAAGAAAAGTTAAATGTAGTTAGCGTGGTAAACGCAGTACGTTGTCCAAAAGTTCTTACTGTAAGAATAACAATTCTTATGGAACATATAAAAAACTAGTTTCTTCCTTATAAACCGTTTTCCATGAAACTTGGTAAAAGTGTAACAGTGTTGGTTCACATCACTCAACTAAACCCACATTAAAAAAATTTTGGCCTTACTTTGGGGGAGGAAGGGTTATGTCCCCAAAAGCTCTAACAATTATTTTGTTGTTACTTTAACACTATTTTTGTAACAATAACATTTTAAATGGTATTTAAATAAACATTAAAGAGTTGTCTAATCAAAGGTATGTATTTTTAAAAATTTACTTAAGGTAGATTTAATAATATTTTAAGGGAGGAACTTTGTGTCAGTCCACTGATACCGTTTATTTTCCTGTAAAAAATTTAAAGAAACATGATTGGTCACTGAATCACGGCGTTCATTTCCAATGATAATCGCCAGAGGACGTGACTGGCCGACCGAACTGTCAGTTAAACGTGTTACACGATCAGCTGATCTTTGTCCACACTTTTTAGGCCGGATTTCACAAAAAAATTAAACCTCCGTTAACGTAGCTCTTCAGCTATACCACCACATAACTGACAAAATCGTATTTTATCAGTTACGGGGTGGGGTGGTACCTTATAATACTTTAAAAAGGAGAAATTATGTGTCGGATAGTTCGTTAGTCAGATCACTGATACATTTTTTTTACTTTTGTTGATAGAGGTTATTTTGGGTTAATTATGTTTCCTTGGTCAGAAGTTAGCTTAATGTCATGAAATTTCGTTTACTGCCACCTCGATTTACTCTAACCTATCCTTTAATTTTTAACGGTCGATTAATAAATCCATTGTTAGCGTGAATTTGGGGAAATCCGGCCTAAAAAGAAAGGTAAAATACGCGTGTTTTTATCTCTTTGGATACCGTACACAACACTACTGGTCAGAGTTGTAGTTATAAACAATGATTACAAGTTAAATTCGATTCGAAATGTGGATAATTGTAAGCGATTGTTGGTGGATAAGATATTCTCTGGTGTGGATTTGATAAACGTCCGCTTTATTCAATACTTCGTTCACTTACAAAGACCAACTTCATATTTAAACCAGTTCGTAATCCGGAGGCAAATTTGGTTCGGATCCCACGTTAAACTGTACGTCCCTTACATGCCATTGGCTGTTGGGCTTTTGATTAAACAGAACTGACTAAGAGACATGTCAACCTTAGTAACAAGACTACCAGATCGCGTCACAATCGTCTTACACTCATCTCTCAATCATAATTTGGATTAAAATACCTGGGTAGGTAGCCAATTCAGAAGGTCAAGGTAATAATAATATTTTTGACATGTATATGTCTCAGTTCTGGAGGGGGGTTGGTAATTTGTAAGATAAAAATTTTAAGTAGGTTTCCATAGAAATTGCCAGAGCTATTGTATTGCATTTTTAATATATAAAAGAATAAGAACAGCTGTTTATATGAACTGAAAACATTCCCTTAGACATACCGTGATCTAACCTATTTCCCACAGGGAAATATATATAAATATTTTTTCTCGATAGATTCGCTTTTTATCAGGTTCAAAAATATCAAAAGTGAAATAACTTAAAATCAAAACTATTAAACATATATTTCCCACTTAGTATTGAGCGCTTTTACTACACAAAAGCTTAATTTAATCTAACTAGGTCAGGAGATAAAAAATGTTTCCTTTATAACTAATTTTTGTATTATAGTTATAAAATTATGATTTAGGAAATTATAATTAGGGCTAAAAAAATAACATATGATCAAAGATGAATTATCGTACTGCGCGTGTGTGGTAGGGCCTAACACTAACACAGGTTTACGTCGGTGCTGGTTTTAGTTCTGTCAGTGTTTCGGGTAAAAGTTAGTAAGATACTATAAGCTATCATGTTCAACATTACGGTCATTATTTTCCATAGTACATACATTTCTTAAATAGACTTTACGTTAACAACGAAAGTCGTAAAACAGAAATTCTATACAATTTAATATTTGTAATAATATCTGATTTTTAACTCGCCCCACGACTAAAAAAGGTCTATTTACCAAATAGACGCAGGAAACAATTGAGAATTATAAGGTTTAGTGTGATTTAGAAAACAGATATAAGATATAACATACTATATTTTTATAATCTATAAAATAAAATTAGAGTTTTGTCTGACATTGCTCAGGACTATTCATGTTTTAGGTATATTTACTTTTCGTGCGTTAGAGAAGCCGACACCTGTCTTATCTCAATTTTTGTCTGTTTGTCTGTGACGACGCTCCAGGAGACATTTTACGCCGTCTTCTCCGAAAAAACGGGAGAATTGATTACAGTGAAACTTATTTCATGTATTCTCTACATTCCAGAGAAGGTTTATAAATGCTTGAAATCGCCTCCTGAAAAGTAAATAGCGAGCATTTAAAACCCCACTTTTACGCGATATTACTCGCATTTCGATTCAGTTTTGAATGACCTACTGTATAAAGGATGGGCTTACTGCTAGTAAAAAAAATTAAAAATCTAACAAAGGCTCAGCCAACCGTTTACATAAAATATACGGAAATATAGAATCGCTAAGAAGAAAGTGAAAAGAATAGCCTTGAAAATATATACTTAAAAGGATAAAACCTTCAGCTTCCATAATCAGTAATCACCAACCGCGAGGAGAATAAGAACCTGGGGTCAGCCTGAAACTGTTGAATGACTGATAAAAGATGCACGAAAACAAATATGAGCGAAAAGCCAATAGAAGACTATAAAAAGTATAATATTCTTCACTTCATACTGCTATGGGGTAAATCAAATGTAAAAGTATTTTGGTACTTGTAAGATGAATGACAATTTTATGGAACTTCAAGTCAAAGACAGATAAAAGTACACAAAAAGTGAAAAAGAATAATACACAATAGACAATCCAAAAATAGCTAAATAATTAAATTGAAAATTTACTAATTACTCTACTGCAATAATTATTAAAGATCTTAAAAAAATGTGAAAATGTTTCCAAACAATTCTTAACCCAATTACAAATAAATGCTCATGAATTCTCAAGATCCTAATGTATCAAACACGATTAAAACAAAATAACTTACTAAATTATCGACATTCACCAAGGACAGCTCGTCCCCTAGTACTTATAATTCACCAAACAGACACAAAAATACTACAAAAACCTCACAACAAATCACAACACGACAGACACCATAACCTCAAAAGAAAACTATGTCACTGAAATGAAACCGTGGGTAAATTATCACTTTATATCACTTACACTGAAGGGAAGGAAAGGGTAACAGGTGGAAATCACTTTTCACCTCACTCAAAGGCCGCAGAAGTGTAAGAGCGAATCCGGAAACAAAAGAATGAAGGGTTCGACGCAGAGATGTCGACGAGCGGACGAAACTGGTTCTCTCAGCTCGGCTACCTTTGTCCCCTCTTACTCCCGCACACGCGCAGTGCTGCCAATGAGATGTCGTAAGGTGGAAATTATCGTACCTCCTGGTAAAACTATCGTACCGACTGCGGCATACTCAAACAAGTTGACCCAGACAAGAAGCTCTAATTCTTCTATACTTTTAATACTAAATGGAATATTTTTAACTGAATTCGCTACCTACCTAGGTAGGCAGGCGTACGGTTACACCCAGGTATGAATAAACGAAGAAAGAGTGTTAAATCATTTTGGTGCAAGTCTTGTTTTGATTAAGACTGACATGATGAATTACATCTAAGGGACCTACAGTTAAACGTGGGTTCCCAACAATCTCTAATGGGATTTAAATACTGGAAAAATATTACTAAGGTCTATGTTAGAATTCAGAAGCAAAAAAGTTTAAAGTATGGTTATCATTCCATTATGATAAGATTTCAAATAAATATAAACTATAGGAAACGCAAAGTAATAAAATTTTCTCCAATGACAGATGCACTAACTTATCAAACTTGCAACTTACAAAAATTATCCCCCTTACCTTATATTTCACCCTTGTTTATATGATCATTTAACTGAATTTACTAGTAACAACAATCAAAACAGCCATAGAGGGCTCTACATTTATGGTAAAAAAACCATAAATAAACCAATAAAAAATTATAGAGGTAAAAAAGTAGGCTTTTCAAGTTTGTAAATAAATGATTCATCTTAAATGATCAATTAAAATAGAATTAAATTAATCATTAATAACTCAAAGTCATTTAATTGCAAATTACGGGTCAAATTCGGGTCAGCAATTGTAATCAGTAATTATTTGTAAGTTGACTATCAGACCCTTTTTGTGCATACGTTTTTAATCGAATCAAATGAGAGCATTTGTGTAGTATCTTTTTTAGCAGCTGTTCTAAGGTCTTTAAAACATCCGTATATTATCGTACATGGTCATCAGCTAGCCTAACGGTTAGCACCTTGGATTTTGGTGCAAGAGGTGACGGGTTCGATCCCCGGGATGATCACAAAATTTAGATAAAAATAGTCAATAGAACAGTATACTTCCAGGATACCTAGCGTAAAGCTGAGCCTGCTAAACGGCAAATAAGATTTTAAAAAATTATCGTACATTCGAAAACGCGTACATAAAAACGGTCCTAAACATATTAGTGTCACACTGTAAACTATTTAGCGCCCTGGTTATTCTTATATAATTTTGCAAGAGTTTTAAAACAATTATTAGTCCCTTACAAAAAAAATCGGCAAAAAAATACTTATTTGCTTCTCAAAGAGATTTAGTAGAACAAATATTTCAGTTTTGTCACTTTTTCTCTGCAGCTCAAAAACCAATTTAAAAGACTTAGATAGCTTTTCAAAAGCAGATATTTTCTTGCAAAAACAATAAATATGTAAATAAATAAATAAATAATGAGCTTGAGAAATAAATTTTTAACACTAAAATTTCTAAAAATCAAACCAATCTTAATTATTTACCTATTCCTTAAAAGGCTTCTGTAAAACTAACTAAACTAATTGTAACTATTCTTTTAAACTAACCTAAAAATAAAACTTCATTGTTTACGAACTCTACTATTAAAAAAAACATGATTCAGCTGTTTTTGTTCACTGCAGCCACAAAGGAGGTCCTTAATGACAAAATATACACTTTGAAGGGCAGTAGGACGATAACAGTATTTTTCTCAGCCGTTAGATCTACTCCAATAGATTTCTCGTGGCCTAATACCCCGTAATACACAAAAATATCGTAAATCCTTTTATAGAAAAAAATTTTGTCTGGGCCTAGGTTGTTTTAGAGTATAAGATTCGTAAATAATATGAAACAATCCAAGATATATGACGTAATAAAACAGACTGCTTACAAAGCGAGATAGTTCCTGTTAGCAAATGAATATCAGTAAGCGAGTGAGTTTCAGTAAACGAGTGAGTTTCAGTAAACGAGTGAGATCCGGTAAACGAGTGATATACAGTAAGCAAGTAAGTTATAGTAAGCGAGTGAGATCCGGTAAACGAGTGACATACAGTAAGCGAGTGAGTTTCAGTAAGCGAGTGATATACAGTAAGCGAGTGAGTTCTAGTAAGCGAGTAAGTTTTAGTAAGCGAGTGAGTTATAGTAAACGAGTGAGTTTCAGTAAGCGAGTTAGTTTCAGTAAGCAAGTTAGTTCCAGTAAGCGTGTGAGTTTTAGTAAGCAAATGAGTTCATTAAGAGAGTGAGTTCTAGTAAGCGAATTTGGTTTAGTAGGCTAGTAAGTTCCAGTAAGCGAGTGATCTCCAGTATGCGAGTGAGTTTCAGTAAGCGAGTGAGTTCCAGTAAGCAAGTGAGATCCAGTAAGCGAGTAAGCTAGTAGCAAGTGAGAAGTTACTTCTACCTCACAATCGTGAACGTTTTACAGTAACGTTGCCAACACTGACCGTGTCTGCCTCTCTCACTCACTTCCTCCTTGTCTTAACCCCTCCTTCCCCCCACCTGAGCTGTCTGTCGGCCTCCGGTGCGGCTGGCTGCCGCAGTGCCGCAGGATGACGAAGAGTCTGACGGGAGGTCATTGTAACAGGCTGGGGCAGGGGAGGTGGAGGCGGGCTGATTGGCTGCGTTTATGGGTTAGGACTAACGGTGCGAGACAATGTTGATCACCGTAAACATACTCCAGAGGGCGTGAAGGGGAGAAGGAATCTGGTGAAAACCGCGGTTACTAGAAGTCACGGTAGGAGTTATAAACAAATACGAGCGGCGTTAGTGAATCGATTGTATCGATGTAACCGATTGTTAAAATTTATTTTATTTACTTTCCTAAGGGAATTAGGTTAGGTTATGAATATGTTTAAAGGGAATCCTATCATTTCCTCTAAAAAGCTGTCCTTATAACCATTATGACGTTACTTATGTTTCAAATTTTAGTCTGACGCTTGACAATTTGTTGATAGATAGACCTTGAGCATCCGGAGGGACCCTAACTTATAACATATAGAGTTCTATATAGAGTTCTACAAGCTTTTAAAATCTACCTACTACACACTCCATGACTCGCAATTTTATTCTCAATCAAGAAAAAAATAATTTTTTTGATCAATTAAAATGTAACAGAACGTTAAACAAATTTCTTCTAGATAGATATCTTATCTATTTACTGTATTGCACCTCTCTTTTACTTTTTGTATATATATTATAAGTAATTTATTGGCATTGAATTGTTTTATGGCTCATGATTTTTATTTTAATAAAAGAAGTTAATTGAAAAAAATGTTATATTTATTTAAAGACTTAAGCACTAGGTTGGCAATTTACAGCGCTTGCTTATTAGCAATGCTACTTACAAATAAAATATATCAGTGGACTGACTGCTCTCGATAAAACCAACTTTTTTTGAACGTGTTTTGTTGGGTGATGAGCCTTATGCAAGTTACATGGAAAAAAGGAATAAATTAATTTTCCATATTCTCAATCAGAATAACATCGGGCGGACTCAAAAACATACTTCGGTATACAATGGACGATAAATTTAACTATTCCCTGGAACTGTTAGTCGTAGACAAATAATTCAAAATACTAATTTGTTTATTTTCTTTAGCCTTTTTCAATGGTAGTAGTCAAATTATAACTGTTCTTTAATGTTTTCGTGGAAAACTTTAAAAAACATTTCCGACATTTTAAAGCTCATAACTTTTGAACCGTTATTTTTTTAGACGTTCGGGTGGTGACATATTATTTGGTACTCTATTCACTATAAACTATAAAATTTGTAATCAAAAATTGTAAGAGCCATTTAAAAAAATTGTTTATAAGGGTCAACTAACCTTAAAAATCAAAAATGAAAAAAATCCTTGAGATACGGTGAATACATACATATACATACACCGAATGTCATTTAAATCGGACCAACAGGGTACAGGGGTTCTGTACACTTCTAGACATACGCACGGACACACAGACATCACGTAGCAACCCACTTTTTTGGATTTAGGGTAACCCAAAACGGATACAGTGTATATCCACTCTCAACTCAATTCCGAACATTTTAACTAAAACAATACTTTCTCCATATACCATGTATAAGGGGAGAAAGTAATAACAAGTTAAAGATGTGGCGTATACCCTTAAATACTACGTTTGTATGAAGCACACAAAACACGCTTTAACATCTCATCAGGTAACCACGAGCCACCAGTCAAATAATCACAGTCCAGGAGGATTCCATCCTTGCATATTAGACGAGGTATCCTCAGTCCAATGTTGATTGTGCGCGTCGCAGACCGTTTCCACAGAGTCGTTTTGTCCTGTGTTGTCTAAAGCACAAAGCACCTTCACGTTCCACGAGCACAAAAAGAGACCTTGGGTCATTGTTTGCGATGAGTCGGCAGCACTCGTGATTGGCTAGAACACATCTTCGCGAAGTAGAGGAAGCGTTGTGGGTCAAATCCAAATCTCTTCATTCCATAGACAACATGGTTGTAACAAAACATACATAGTCGTAGGCTGTGTTAGGATATAACTATTGTAAATTAAAATTTCCTTGCTATACAAACATATTGACTGGGAACGTGGCGTGTCCTTTAATCCAGCTACTTGGAGGTCACAAATTGTGGATAGTTGTGAACGATGGTCGGTGGATGTAGGGGTCTCTTGTATGGATTATCGTCCGTACTATTGAGTACTTCGTTCATCCGCAAAGACCATCCTCATAGATCAGTTTGTAATTCAGAGGCAGTGGTTTGGACTCCATATTAAACTGTAGGTCTTTTAGATGCTATTGACTGGTGGGTTATTTATTAACAGTTCTGTCTAAGGAACATCAGCCTTAGCCAGTAACAAAACTACAATATCACGTCACAATCATCTTACCCTCAATTCTCATTTATACTTGACTTAAAATACCTCTACCTTGGTAGTTCGCCATTTCAGTAGCTAGAATGTATAGCATAGCCAATAGAATAGAGTAAAACTCTATGGCGTTATTCTTTTAAGTTGATTATTGATCAAAATGAGGCTTATGCATCGGGATGTTTATAAAAAATTCCTTAAAATTATGAAAATAATTACTTAGCTTAAACTTCCTTAAGACATTTTTAATAAACTTTTGTATGTGTTTTTACTTAAATAACAACCTTATTGGAAACTAGCAGCAAGCCCGTCCTTTGTACGGGTTGTAGGATTCAGTTTAAAGAAGAAAGACCATCATACCAAAATGTAAACCTGTAATCCTAAACAAATCAATACAAATAAAATAAATCAATACCCAGCTTTATTATTGGAAATAGGGTTGTTTACAAATTTTCTGCAATCAAAATATTTGATTTCTTAAGCTACAGCTGTTGGTTTACTTTCATAAACCATAATAATAATATTTAGTTGAAAACATTTTTCTCAACTAAATATTATGACAGTTTATGGAAAATACATTTTTCAAACAATTATGAGTGCAAAGGCTTCCGAAGATACGCTTCCTCAATTAGGCACATACCGTGACTATAATACGCGACACAAAAATTACCCAGCCATAAATATACATAACCTGGAGTTTTATAATAAAAAACCAACTGCCGCTGGAGTAAAATATTTAAACAAATTACCCAGGGTCATAAAACAGATCAATCAAATCACATAATTCACATAATCACATCATAATCATAACATACACGTAATCATAAAAATCACATAATTAGTAAATCGTTTTATTCCTTTGATGAATAATTAATTGGTATGAACTTAACTTTATTTTATATTATTTTTATGTGATATTAAGTGTGACGCCATTCTGATCCTGTAATTGTGATATAATGAATAAAGATTGTCTGATTCTGATTCTGATAACTCAATATTATGAAAACTTAACAATCGCACCCCTATTCATTGAAGGTATCAGAATCGTTATACCTGTGTATATTGTGTTAAATGTAACAGCTGTCCAATTTATTTGAGTCCTGCCACGAGAAAAGGTAGTGTATAAAAAGAAATAAAAACCAGCAGTTCTCATGCAAAATGTTTCACCTAGGGAAATTGACGTTACCTCCGTCGCCTTGTCATTTTCGGTCCCATAAGGGTTGCGACACACTCCTCTCCCTACATTCTCTCCGTTACATTCTCAAACTAGACGGAGCACGCAGAACGCTGGCGTGAGTAGAGCGATTTTCATAAAACTTATATTATTCCGATCTTAATAATCGAATAATACTAAGTATGCAGGATAGCTGAAATAATGCTTGTTTTATACTGTAATGTGGTTATATTTAGGTTGTTCACTAGGTAAAAACAAACACAACAGTTTATCCAAATTATGTCAATAACTAAACGAGTTATAGAAATTTATATATTCTCCGTTCGAGTTACATGGGCAATGAATACGTAGGTTTGCTGCAGTAAGAAACGTTATATTTTTGGGTTTTATGAATGTATTATTAATAAAAATTAACTAGAAGTACTTGCATACAAATACTTACGTAAATGGGAGTTACTGATTTTAGCTATTCTCCATAAGATCAACATAATACCATGCACTGTGTTTACCATTTTAAATATCTCAGTAACCATATTACCTAGAGTCATGAGTTAAAATACAAAATTCTAAGTTTTTGAGCCTATCCCAATGGTGAAAAGAAAAATTAAACTTTCTTAAAAATAATACATAAAAGAATTAAAACTCATTTTTGGAAACATCTCAATTAGTTATTGAACTGGCATATAGGTAGGTTACGGCAAGCATGAATGAAATAGTGTAATTTTTTCGATGTTTTTGGTATGAACTTTTATTTTTTTATGTTTATTGTTTTTTAATTGTTTGTTGTTTTTTGGTTTTGTAGTTTGTGTTTTTGTTTTTGGTTTGTGTCTGTTTTATTTTTCTGGTTTGTCGTTTGTTGACATATTTAGTTTTTTTTTGTATTTTTTGTTTTGGTTTTGTTTGTTTTTTTTGATTGTTTTTCTTTATTTTTTACTTGTGTTTTTGTTTTGACGTTTTTTGTTTTGTTTTGTGTTTTTTTTCCTTGAATCGTCATTTTTTGGTTTTGTTATGGTGGTTTAGTTTGTTCTGTTTCTTATTGTTTTTTGTTATTTTATTTATTGTGTTATTTTACGTGTTTTATTTTTTTCTGTGGTTTTTTTGTGGGTTGTGTTTTTGGGGTTTTTTTTTTTATGTCTATCTTTTTTGGATTTGTTTTTTTTTTATTTTCTTTTTTTCTTTTGACCTTATTTTTTATCATTTGTTTGTTGTTTTATTTTTATTTTTTTACTACTTTTGTTGGTTGGCTGGTGGTTGTATGTTTTTGTTTCTATTGTGGTTTTTTGGGTTTGTGTAATTTCCGGTTTTTGTTTTGTTCTTGTTTTTGTTGATTTTGATTTCTTCTTCTTTGTGTAATTTGTTCTGCTTGGTGTCGTATTTAGCAGTTATGAATATTTGTTTTGTTTTGTTTATTTTTTTTTTTGTGGTTTTTGATGTGATAGTTTATTTTTTGGGGTTTTTGTTTTAGTTTTTTTTTTTTTGTTTTGTTTTTTAATTTTTTTTGTGTTTAATTTATTTTCGTTCGTTATTTTTTAATGTTTTTTTGTTTGTTTTGGTTTTCCTTTGTTTATTTTTTTGTATGTTTGAGTTTTTGTTTAGATTTTTGGTTGATTTTTGTTTTTTATGGTTGTGTTTTGTAGGATTGTTGTGGTGTGATCTTGTAGATTTTTACTAAATAAGGCTGGCATGTTTCTTAGACAGGACTGTTAAATAATAACAAAAACCTAAGAGCCGGTGGCAACTAAGGGATCCACAGTTTAACGTGGAATCCGAACCACAGTCTCTGAATTACGAATTGGTCTAGCTTTGAGGATGGTCTTTGCGGATTAACGTAGCATTAAATACTGCGGATGTTAATCCACACAACCACCGACCATCGCTCAAAACTATCCACAATTCGTGACCTCCAAGTAGCTGGATTACAGGACGTCGCCAAAGTCCCTTAGGCAGACAGTTCGTTAGACGTTTTGATGATTGTATTAAAAGCTTTTTACGTGTTTTATCAGCTTAAAATCAAATGTTTGTTGAAATTTTGCTCAAAATTACATACTGGTAGTTTCATATACAGAGTCATAACTCTAAATAACTTTAAGATCTTATTTTACATAATAGAAATCAAACAATACAAGTGTGTGAAACACAATCAAATATACAAACATCAGACATAATAAAAACAATGCATGTCCCTCAAACTCATTTCCAATCATAACTTTATCACCCTCTAACCCAATAAACATAATAAAGTGTATTTTATTTATAATTTTAAATCTGTTTCCACCCTTCAAATTATATTCACAAATATGTAATAATGTTTTAACAAAACACTCCCCATATATTGAGATGAAATTATATCTCTATGGTCTAGAAAAAGTGACCACTAATTAAGAAAACCAACTTTATGACTTTGAATTAATAAATTTTCATGTACAGAGAAGTACAGTTAATTTACATATAACTTATATAGGTCTATTTTTATAAACCTTTACAGTACAGTCACGTCCGCTACGAATAGCGCACGTAGAGCAATTTTTGGATGGGACCACGTACATTACTATGTTACCGTAATGATACTGAGCGCAAAATTGGGTCAACACGTGATGCAGAATATCTTATATGAAATCAGCTGACCGGAGAGGGGAGGGGGAGTGGTCAAGGGTTTAAAGTGGTATATTACTCACTTCCTTCTTGAGACGTAAGTTATCTCAATTATATAAGCTCATGTCCTGAAGTGTTTATCTACATTCATCCTACTTAGTTTGAGGGTTTGTTGAATATTTAGATTTGGAAATTGGGACGTTGGTGTGTGCTGTAATCCAGCTAATTGGAAGTCATGAATTATTGGTAGTTATAAGCGATGGTCTTTGGATGTAGTAGTGTGGATTAACGTCCGCTCTATTGAATGTTACATTCATTCACAGAGACCATAATCATAATTAGACCGGCTAAAAGGCTAAAGGGGATTCCGATCCCACGTTAAACTGTAGATGCCATTTTCATTAGCTATTGTGGTTTAAATTTACAGTCATTTCTAAGGAACATGTCAGCCATAGTTATAAGACTACGCCACTATCATCTTACATCCCTGGGTAAGTGTACATTTCAGAAAGATAAGTAAAGTTGATGGAACGTAAAGGGATTTTGACCCAACCCACAGGGAAAAGTCCTACACGTATTGGATTATTGTGCTAGAGAGAACGTCCTTATCACTATGCCCCAAGTTCACGTAAGATAATATGGGTAAGATATGAAATAAAAGTACCCCATCCTGCCAAGATTGTGACTCTCAGGGTGCATGAAGCTGCGAAACCTTAAGCCCGATCTTTTGGGGAAACGGAATTTCGGCAACCTCGGTTTCATCCCGAAAAATCTCCCTTTTCTCCCTGAAAATCCCTTCCTCATTGTTTAATCCCACAAATTATTACTATTATCCCTTAAAGTTCCTCCCCTCCAATTGTCTTATACCAATTGTATTTGTAACGAATAAAACAAAGTGTACGACAGTACATTTCATTTAATTCTTTCCGTACATTTTGAATATCTTTATTGTGGTTATAAAAAAGTGTTATAAATTGAAAGAAACAAGTCTTTCTGGTTTTAAATAAACATTAATCGTTAATTATTTCCTCAAGAAGGTATAAGTTTAAAAATAAGACGGAAACAATTCAAAATATTGTACCTCTAAACATAGTTCAAACTATACAACACAGTTTTTAGACGGTTTGTAATCTCACACTTGAAAGGAATGGGGTAATCATGCGTTGTGCTTTGTTATTCTTTGCCTGGCTTCGTCCGCCGCCTCCCCTCTCGCCCTTCTCTAGCGCGCTTTCTCCCTCACCCTCAACCCCTCCCGGCACGAACGAAATCCCTGGAATCCCCACCAGGGAGGACAGCAGTTGCCAAAGTTCCGGACCACGGGTTTTGACACTTTTATGGCCCACTGCGAAGACGAATGGGATAGGTGCGGTTGCCAAAAGTCCTAGACTCAACCTTTTGAACCTTGTACTCCTGCAATAGCCTCCCCTACAAAACGAATAGTGTTCATTAGGTTTACCTACTTATTACCTTCCTGAAATGGAAACCTACGCAGGTAGGTATTTAAGTGAAGTATGAATGATAAATGAGTGTAAAATTATGTATGCCGCGATCTTATAGTGTTTTTACTGACATAATTCATAGACAAAAGTGTTAATTAACAGCCTAACAGTCGGTCGCATTTTAGAGACCTACAGTTCTAACGTGGGATCCACACCACGTTTGCTCCTGAATTACGAACTGGTCTAGTTATGAGGATGGTTTTATAGATGAACGTAGTATTCAACGGTACGGACGTTAATCTATATCCACCACCAATACGAAGTGTAGAGGCTGGTTAGTCCTCTACAAACATATAACTGTCTCCTATAATCATAAAATGTCTTTATGTCGTGCGGTAGGTTTTCCTTGCGAAGCCTCTTTCAATTGATCTATTTGTAAACGGTACAATGTTATCTTTTAATGAATAAAATACCCCCGTCGCAGCAGACCTGCGTACTCAGGTTTCTAAACATTAAATATAAAATAAATAATTTTTATAACATTTATAAACTTTCATCAACATCTGTCCATAAATAATTTGCCTATTCCCATGATTAACATGGGAAAAGAGTATGCAGGTTTGCTGCTATAAACAAAACTAGTTTTTTAAGCATAAATGGATAATCTCGCATTACTAAATATCATTTTATCCAAAAATATAATTAATATGGGAAATATTAATTTTTCTATTCCATAAGATTAACACTAACAATACAAGGTACTGTGTTTAGATTTTTTAATATCTCGGTAACCTCATAACTTTGATACTCAACTATGTTTTTTTTCCTGTAATTATGATTGATGAAAAAGTTATAATTATTTTAAAAAAATAATAAAATTTATATAATTCTAATAAACATGTGAGATTGTATAATCTCGGTAATTTCATATTGATTCTCTCCTCATACTATATTTTTTTTTTGTAATTAGAATATAAATTTAATAAAAGAGAAAAAAAAAACTTCTCAAAATAAATTTTTTAAACCTTAAAAACAACTTTAACTTGGTACTCCTGCAATAACCTAACTTGGTAGAGGACAGATCTGTCCACTAGGAGTACATGAGTATAACTGTCACATATTTTAACTAATTCTATAATAAACCCTCCCTTATATAACCTTTAATAAACTTTAATAAAACAAAACTTTTTTGGCCCTGGTGAGGAGTGAAAATTGGCGTGGTCATTTGTGAGGATAAGACGAGTCAACTCAGAGGTTCCGAGAAGTGGAAACTGTAACAAGACGCCTACCAGGCTCTTCACCTCTTGGAAATCTGAAGTCTCCAGCTAAAGTTTGATCCCGAGTCACTTGAACTTCACACCTTTACTAGCCTCCTATAGTGAGGAATAAATCACCTTTATACGTACTACAGTAATACTAAAACATTGCACCATATATTATTATTAATACTTGGATACCAACAATGTTAAGTCGCAATTTCTAAAATTAGAAATATGATTTTTAATATGTAAAAATTATAACCCAAGAATGCACAGGGAAACAAATGAAAAGTCGGATATTCAATTTTTCGCACCGGCGCTCGTTGGCAGCCCTGACTGTTGTCCGGTTCCGGTTAAGCCGCCCCCGCTTTGTTGAGTGTAATCCTCAAAGCTTTGGTTTATGCTGCGTCATGCATGTATAATGAGTTTCATCTGGTATTGATTTTTTAATGGCATCCTGATCATAATTACATTCTATTTGAAATAAAACCCCATTCAACGGTGCGTCAGCGCCAGTAATTTTTTTCTAACCAACTTGTATCAATCCAAACTTTATATTCTCCCCTAATACCGTATACTAATTACCAGTTCTGTTCAAACTCTCGTTCTGAGTGCACGCCATCTTGTGTCGCCCTGCTAGCTTGGGGGAGTGTTGTGGATATTTGTTGCGTTATCAATATATATTTTGTGTTGTTCAGATAGATAAGTATAGTATTATTGACAATATGAATTAATTAATATCTGTAACTTCAAATGATGTAAATTATTAGGTAATCACTTGGAAACAGGGAGTATATTTTCCACCACAAACCTTGTATTTATTTGATTAAGATTACAGGTTTGTATTTCGTCATGATAATAAGTATTTTGCCTCTTGACACTGAATCATACAACCCGTATAAAGTACCGCTAGTTTGAAGCTTACTGTTAAAGGATCACTGCTGGTTAGGAGTCAATTTCTCTATATAAATACAATTCAAGTGTTATACCTCATTACTATAGAGCACAATTTTCTAATGGATCCTTCTAAAGGAATTCATATTCACTCGAAGTCAAGTACTTGGCAGTGATTAAGTAAATTTTTTGCTGTTTCACAACGGCAGAGACTACCCTTTTTAGCCATGAAATTATAAACATTGGGGTTTGGCTACATCCTTTTATTGTTAGACCATTTTATTTTTTATTTTTATGGCTTTACGCCTTAATCCACTCAAAATCTTTTCACAAAACCGCTAGAATTATTTTGATCAAAATATCATGATTTATAGTTATTTAGGTCCTAAAACATTATACCACCCATATCTGTGTGGCACTAATAGTTTAATAGTTACGGGTTTTAGATGTAAAAAATCTAATATTTTGGCAGAGTGAAAATTATATAAAATATTTTAACCATCACCAATGATAAAACCAGCTTAAAAACTTAGTAAATTATTAATTTTAGTCATTAGTCTACCACTAACGGTCCCAGAGAAATGCTAAATTGACTGTCTCTACTAAATATAGTACGTTGTTTGAGAGCAAACCAATTTTATCCTTATAGAGAATATTGAAAATCAAATTGATTGCTTACTTCTCAACCGATTTCCATGAATTTCTCTTTGTAGTTTAGAATCATATCATCCAAAAAAGCCCATTTTAAACGTTTTTAAGGGGGATAATCCTCCAAAAAATATTAACAATTCATGCAACTTGTTTTCTCTTGTTGTTAACTAAAGAAATCTTTCGATTAAAAAATATATATATTAACCGATATTTAAATACAATTTAAAGAATGTGGTAACCTTATGAAAGTTTGTAGGTTTTCTATTTACTAAAGGGTGAAAGTGTGTTTCATTCTACGGTAGAGGTTACATGTTGGGGGGCATGGAGTTAATTTCCTAGTTTTGGTCACAATATAGCCTAAAATAGGGAAAAATCATTTAACACAGTAAAAACCCATCAAATATATGTGAAAATAATTAAATTATAATTGAAAAAACTGTTAAGAGGTCTGGGGGAGCATCACACCCCATGCCCCCGTTTAATCCACCCATAAAGACTGGGGTTTTCACTTTGGTTAAAATTACCTTACAGTACCTCCTTACATGGTGAGCTATTCTGGTTGGTATTCTAATTGGTTGGTAAAGGTCAGGTGTGAATGAGAAATGAGTATAAGATGATTGTGAAAATTGAGTAATTTTAATTATATCTTATAGTAAATTGCAGTTTTAACGTGGAGTGTCCTGAAATCCAGCTACTTGGAGGTCAAAAATTGCGGATAATTGTAAGTTTATCGGTATGTGTATTGTTCTCTTGTGTGGATTAACGTGCGCGCACTATTGAATACTACGTTAATCCGCAAAGACCATCTTCATAATTAGATCAGTTCGTAATTCAAGAGCAAAAGTGAGTTTCCCTTGGTTGTTGGGCTAATTAACAGTCTTGTCTAAGGAATATGTTAGCCTTAGTCAGTAACAATACTAAAATATCGCGCCACAATCATATTACACTTAAACTTTATTCATTTAGGCTTTTAATACCTACATTGTAGTAGGGTCACCTTTTAAAAAATCTAATCTAATATAATCTATTAGAATATTAGATCTTATGTTATGATTTGACATAATTTTAAAATTAACTATACCTCTGTTTACTCTTGATACGCATTCTCCTTGACAGCCGAAGGTCGAATGGATTACTTCATACTCCATTTTGAACACGGTGTAAATTACAAGGGTAAAAGCGGCTAACCGTTAGGGTGGATAGCTCTGTACTACTCGTGGGAAAAACATCACCTAGCTCCATGAGTGGTTATAGTACTGAGGAAAAAACAGTCAACTTGGAGGCCTCAATAAGTGGAAACTAACACGTTCACTTGAACAGGAAGAAGCAATCAGGCTGTGTACTTTGAGGGAGGATGGGAATTATTTTGTCCCACGTATCACCTTGATGCTCTATCAATATATTTTTCTATCTATTGAAGTATTATTTCTAGACCGTTAAACTTATAGCACCACGCTTATACACATATTCTTGCGGATAAAAAATAGTAATTAAATATTACTCTTTTCTTATGAAACTATATATTTTCTATTACAGTCTATAATGCAAGAATGGTACTAGGCTATTGTTAGAACGTAAGTTTTCCTTATAATTCAAGTCCCTTACTTGGATAAGACTAATTCTTGGAAGTGGTGACCTACCCAGGTAGGTATATTAAGCCAAGTATGAATGAGAAATGAGTGTAAAAAGGTTGTGGCGTGATCTTGTAGTCTTGTTACTGACTAAGGCTGACATGTTCCTTAGACAGGACTCAGTAGCCCAACAGCCAATGACATATAAGGCACCTATGGTTTAACGTGGAATCCTAATCACTTTTGCTTCTAAATTAGGAACTAGTCTAATTATGCGAACGGTCTTAGCAATGCATGTAGAATTAAATAGTGCGGACGATAATCTTTACCAGATAATACAACATCTACCGATCATCACAAATAACTATCTGGAATTCGTGACCTTCAAGTACCTGGATTACTGCACCCGCCATGTACCATCCAGTCTAGAAGCCAAAATATAATTTCGTTGAAATGTTTTTTGGAGGAGCGTATTCAAGGAGCTTACTATATTATATACTATATATATCAACTAGGACGGTGGCGACGTTCTTAAACCCACCTACTTGGAGGTCACGAATTGTGGATAGTTGTGTGTATAGGAACCTGTTTTTGTGAACCAGCACAAATGTTGACTTAGGACGTCATCAAATGGACAATACAACGTGAGTGCTACTAGTACAGCCATTGAAGCTTGTGGAAACAAAATCTAGCTTAATACATGTTAAACTCTAAGTCCCTTAGATATGCCATTGACTGTTGGGCTATTAATTAACAGTCCTGTCTAAGGAACATGCCAGGCTTAGTGAGTAACAAGACTACAAGATCGCGCCACAATTATCTTATATTTCCTCATATCTCATACTTGGGTTGAAATACCTACTTTGTCAGATAACCATTTCACTAACTAACTAACTAAATAACTATTCGCAACTGAATGAACAAATACTTGATAGCGGACGGTCATTGAACAGAATCAGGTAAATGGAAAGGTCCTACAGGCTTTTCAGGACTGTTCGTAACGGGATTAACTCTTTGAGGATTTTCCCCTCAATAGGTATCCTTGTCTTCCTTACTATTGTCTTTAAAACCTTTCACTTCAAAGTATTGATGATCTTGTATTTCTACATAGACCGGTTTCTTTCCTATATATAAATAACCCTTTTTTGTATAAATATAAATGTTAGGCACTTGAAAACGGGAGTAGTTTAACTAACTCTCGAAACGTTGTGTAGATTTTAAACACAAGACGGGTTGGAAAAATCCAACTAATTGTAATATATGAATCATCGTAATTCCAACTAAAGTATTGTGTATTGTACAGTATTATATTTGTTGATTATAAGAATAATCACATTTTCACAGAAATGGGAACACTGGAACCCTATTTAATCAAATTGCAATGTCTGATAGTTAAATATAATTATAAATTATATTTATAAATAAGTCCATACATTTATAATATTTTAACTATGGATAAGATATTTATAATAACAAAGTTACTAGGAAAAGTAACAAAATACAACTGAATAATCCAACTTTCAGGTTTACCAGATCCATCAATACCCCTCAATAAGTTTATATTAGCAGAGTATTCTATGATGAGATTGCACGTGCTCCCAGAATTAAGAGGCGCTCAAAACACGAATGAGTTTCCTTGAGGTAAACATAGCTGCACTAATGCATTACCCAATAACACCATTGTACTATCATTATTTTTGGACAGGCTATTTTTAGAACTCAAAACCGGAATTATAGAATAAGATTTTTATTGTGTGTTGTTTGCAGATAGCTTTACAGGTATTGGAAGTGTAGTAGTACTGTTGTGATTGTCTTTAGGATTATATTTATTGCCATTAAAATGAAGCAAAGTATGATGGTACATATTTTACAAGTCAATTGGAATTTACAAGATTTAGTATTATGTGAGCCTAGACATGAATGATATTTTCCCTTTTCTTTAAGAGTCTGCATCAGTGGTAGCCATCTTGAATTTTAGTCCCGTAAGAGCAATGTTAAATTCTGGCGGACATACCTTCACTTTGGCGTCTGTAGTGGCGTTAATTATCAAAGTATCAATGTAAAACTTTGGAAGTACATTGATGAGATGTGGCCTTAAGGGCATGACCTTTTAATATGTTAAAAAATTTAACTTGATATAAAAACAAAAATCCAGGAATATTTTACAAAATAAATCAGTATAATTTTTTATTGAGAGCGAAAATAAGAAGTTCTGTAAAGTTGTGCTCTAGAGGACTGTAATACCTTTAATTTGACACATCTTCCGTTAATTTATGAGAATAGGTCAAGGAGATATAGGCAACAGAATTTAACATTGCTCTTACGGGACTAAAATCCAAGATGGCTACCACTGATGCAGTCTCTTAAGAGTCTGCGGTACCTAGAGTGAAAGTCTGAGTTGATTTTAGCCTTCAATCCCCCCAAGGCAGCATCACAAACGGGTTTTGTTGTTTCCTGTACAACGCGACAAATTAGTTCTCCCGCTCAAATCATCTCATCTCTCTCGCTCCTTGTCACTATGACGCGACAGGGGGTGGGGGTTGGGAGGATGAACTGTACTCGGGGACTCGGGAGCCTCTGAGGCTGGTTTTGTGAAATTTCGGTTTAGGTTCAGGGCTCAGGCAGGACACTGTTGGCCGTTGACAGGGCTAGCCGGGACTGAGCAACCCTACAAACTTGTACAACATGTTTCTTTGCGGAATACTTATAATTTTAAAGATAACTAGCCAAAGTACCCGTTCTTCGCACCGGCTAAAAAGGCTGAAAGGTCTAGGCTCAACTGATACATTTAAGGTATTGTTAATTAATTCTTCATTGTTTACAAAATGACAAAACAGGACTGTCTACAACATTTCAAAGTAACATATGTCAAATATTGGGAGAGGATAAGGATTAATGTAATAGAGACAGTCGTCGGAAAAAAACTTAAAATCTACCATTCCGCTATTTCAAATAATTCACTAATTTCGATCCAGCAGTTTATCTGAAAAATCAACTTTATTTCTTCTTCTTCCCGAACTGTCAAAATATAGTGCAAACTGATGTTGTCATTCGAAAATGTAAACATTGAAACCTAGGACGGTCACGGCAGCTCTTTCTTCTTCTTCTCCTTCTTCTCGAACTGTCAAATTTTAGTATTCACAGCTGTTGACATTCAAGTAATTTTATCTTTTCATTCTCTGAAAATGTAAACATTGAAACTTAGGACGTTCACAGGGCGTAGCCCGAGAGGATTTTAAGGAAATGAGTATGCCTATGTGTTGCATGAGTTTAAGATCTACCTTTGTGAAAAATTTCAAACCGGTCGGTTCAGTATTTTTCGCATCTACTTGCCACAACAAACCCACAAACACACAAACCCACAAACAAACATACAGAAACCACCTCTTCTTTATAATATTATAGATGGATAACCAATTAATTTTCGTGACATATAAATTGGAATCGTGTATGTTAAAGAATTGGATGTATGTTGTGTGTATGAAGAAAATATACACTCTCTCCAGTGTGCATATTTAATTTATAACAAATAAGGAGTAGCACTGGAATAAAAATCACAAACTGCACTGTACAGGTTAATATGGATGGATTATAATTGTTCGGGACTAAAGAATAAAATATATTCGAATTTATTTGGCACGAAAAAGAGAAGCTATGAAATAGTTTTCAAAAAACGTGGCATGATAAAATGATGGTGTATGTGAACCTGTTTTTGAGAGCCAGCACAAATGTTTACGTTATTGAATGGACAATACAACGTGAGTGGCCACTACTGCAGCCATTGAGGTTTGGGAAAACAAAATCTAGCTAAATCCATTTTCCTATGAAAAATAATCCATCACTTTAAGAGAATACCTAGACATGGGACGATTTTTTAAAATTTGAGATCCATAGTCTTTTCCCCCCACCCATTGTAACATTTAGACGCCATCTGACTGTTATATGATATGATTCAAAGTGGAATATTTTACAATCGACTGCATATCTATAATACATTAATAATTCTTTTTTTAAGTATTTTCTAATGACGTAATATAACGAATGCTGTTTAAACAATTATTTTCCACAACCTACTACACAAAGTTGTACTTTAATCTCTGAAATAGAGTATTAAAGTACTAAATTTCATCTCACGGGACTCTCTGAAACATATAATACCTTGGGAGGGGAAGGAAACAGAAATTTATTCCTCAACAACATAGATAATACAATTATTTAGACACAATTGACACAATCTTAACTTAAAAATGATGAAATATTTAACAAAAATAACTATGGGAAAAAACAACGAAAAACAATATAAATATAGTTACTAAAGTAAAGTGCAATATTGTCTAAACAACGCTGGAATTAGACGTTAGCGTGGGTGAACTCATAAAGAGTAAAACAGAGAAATCCACTGACTCATAAATTTCTAAACGAGGAGAGGATTTTACAGACACCCCCTCCCAAACCACCCCCATCATCATACTGCGGGAGAGATCTCCACCTCCGTCTGAGTGATCTCAAGTTTCCCAAGGTGGATATAATAAATACCTGAGCTCAAAGTTACTCTCTTTTCAAAAAATCACGAACCTCAACGTCTATATAAATAAAAATAGAATTTCGTCCGTACGTTATTTGGAATAGTGATATTTTAGCGAATTTCCCATAGGAAAGAAGCTATTATCGTAGGTTTCATCTCATGGCAAGACGCCCGGGACCATGTTATTTTTTCCATGTCACGCCAGAAGCACCAAGTGCTAAAACCACCAAATTTCACGAATCGATAATTGGCCATCTGCAGCGCCCGCTTGACAGGTATACGAGTACATCCCTTCGACTGATGAACCCACGGGGGCCACGTCTAACCTGGATCAAATCACGCAACAACTTACGGGAATTAACTTTTTATAATTCTTGAAATGTTAATTGAAATAATGATTCAAACATGTAATGCTTTTACATTTATATTGTTCTGCTGAAAACAACGATTTTATTGATTTTAACATTGATATGTCTTAGCTCTGGGGGTGTTGACAAATTGCGAGACCAAAATTTAAAAAAAGTGAATCATTTGGTTAGTGACGTCATATGGTTAAATGGACAGCTGTTTAAAGGAATTGGAAATATTCATTTAAGACATATCTATGAACTAACCTATTTCCTACAGGGAAGTAAATACAATTATTTTTAGCGGTGTCAGGCAATAGGAAAATAATTCCAGTTTCTGTTACTTTTTTACATTGATAAAATTTACCAACTTTTGTATTAAAACAGAGTTTAAATCAAATATCCAGTTGAGAAACAAAAAAATATTTAATTTGCTGGGTTTTGTGATTCATTTCTACTCAAAAATTGCAATCAAAGAAATATACCTTAATATACCGGTTTTTCTAAGAAATGTTTAAAAGGTTTTCAGGTTGGTCAGCCTCTCCATAACTATTTTCTACGTGCGCCGCCGGACCGGATGTTCAATCAACACTGGATTGACAAAAGACTTCCCAGTACTTGTAAAAAAGATAGAAAGTAGAACAGGGCTATGGCAGTAAATAAGTAATGAAATAATATCCACTCACCAGAAACAGCCCTTTGACCCTTGAGCCTTCTGGCAGCACTCGGGGAGAGGGGTGCTGGTCGGTCGGCGGCCACCTTGGGGATGGTCAGAGGAGAGGGTGTCCGCCTGGACAGGGGGTTGCACCGCTTGGAGTCCATACTGACCATGGAGTCGATGGAGGAGGACCGAGGTATGAACGAAATATCATCCTCTCCATCCCTGCACACAGTAACACATCTCATGGTACCTCAAGAATCTGCAATACCTCCACCATTTTGGATTCAGTCCCATAACAACAGGGTTAATTGGCAGCAATACTCGCCACTCTATAGTCCTACAAGGATGAATGAGGTGTCAAGCTGTTAACATAACTTCCATTATTGATTGGTGTTCTATGAATTGGTGCCTATCATAAAAAAATATGTTTCTTTCCCTGTGAGAAGTTTCCCAGATCATTGATATGTCTGTAGGGAATGCTTTAAATTTATCTTAACAGCTGTTCACATATGACATTACTCCCGTTACACACCTTGTGTCTCAAAAATTGCTAACACCTCCTCCGTAGATAAAAATTTTCAAATGAAAATATAGTTCTTGTCAGAATGTTCGAATTTAAAATTTAGGTGTGTTTAGTGCCTTTGAATCAAACAAAGTGATTTTTAGGTTGATGTATTTGCAAAAGCTTAGAGACGAGACTATTGGTCCGATTTTCATGGAATTCTGTATGTAGGATACAATTATTCATGTTATCTAAGAGCTTTTTTCATTTTTCAATTTTGGAGTTTAGTGGGCATTTTACCTCTAACCCCCTACCCACAAGAAACGTCAAATTTATCAAAAACGGCTCTAACAGTTTTGATCAAAATCGTTTATCTTCTGAATTTATTTATAAAATTTAGGTGTGTTTAGTGCCTTTGAATCAAACAAAGTGATTTTTAGGTTGATGTATTTGCAAAAGCTTAGAGACGAGACTATTGGTCCGATTTTCGGAGAATATTAAAATAACAGTTTCTTCTTCATATCTCGACAGTTTTGCATGAAATTGCTGTACGGAGTCACATCACCTAACAAAACCCACACAAAAATGTTTGTATTTACTTCCCTGAGGGAAATAGGTTAGATCATGGATATGTCCAAAGGGAATGTTTTCGGTTCATTTTAACAACTATTCAACCAAGTTATGACGTCAGTAATCACATAACCAAATAACGTCACTTTTTTAAATTTTTCAACACCCTCATGGCCATGACATGTTCATGTCAAAATTGGTATCACATATGGGTTTGAACAATTATTTTAACTTGTTTTCTATTATTGTTAATTTAAGAAATTGGATGATGATTTTTGAATAGTGAAAAAATAAAGGATATCTAAAATAACCATATGTAGTTTTAAGTTGTATATTTTATATGAGATTTATGAGGGAAGTGTGTGTCAGTCCACTGATTCTATTTATTGATGAAACAACTGCATACATGAAAATAACTATCTTCTCAATCCAGAGTATACAACTTTTCTACAGCCTGATTATTTATGTCATAATTTTAAAATGACCCGACTAAGACAGCGTCTTATGAATATCGTAGCTTCAGGTACACATGCGTACTAACTCGAACTAGTATTTATTTACTCTTGGCTGTTCTAGTATTAATAAAATATGCTATTAGATTCAAGTAAGCAAAGGTAATCGATAATTCCTTGTGTTCTGTTCACAAGAGATTTCGATGCGGCAACATAGACGGAGAGCATCAGTGCAAAACACAGACAACGCCTGCAAGGCAGTAGTATGCAAAACACAGACACCACTCGTTTTGCGGTTCTCGCTCTGCAGGCACTTCCCCTCTGAATAATAATAATTGTTTTACATACTTGTTAAAATTCCTTAAAGCTTAGAATTTTTAATTAATGAAACTAAAAACATATTCATATTTTGTTTGGAGTTTATCATTACATGGTTAAACATATCGTGTTTTATTATTATGTTTTAGGGACTTTTTATGTTAACTGATAGCCTAAAATAAATTGGAGATAATGTGTTTGATTGTTGTCCTTACAGCTGTTTTAGTAATAAAAAACCAAGATTGTCCACTTTTCTGAAAACCTAGATATCTTAAGGAACTTAAACAGGGTTTCGACATAACCTAACCATGTTCAATTCCCTAACTTTAGCCTCAGAGGTAGTCGGCTTTCGACTACACGGGAAGCCTCCCATTCCTTTTGGGGGGCTGGCGACCCCGGGGTACCCAAGCCAAGCAGTGGGACTCACAGTTCTTCTTAGAGCTAGGACACCCTTTCTTCCAGGTTCTCGCTCGATGTCTTTGGTCTTTTCTAGGCTAAACCTGCCCTCTTCTTCCTTCTTCCGACCCCAAATAGGCGTCATTTCCTCTTTCTCTTTCACCGGCGCGCACTGTGGACCCCCGGGAGTTCCCTTGTTGTGTTTCCGGGCGTCCCCAAAGAAACGGAGCACACTTTCTTCCGCTGCCCCCGTTAGGAAAGGCTCCGCCTAGAGGCTGCACGAAAACTTGGTGTTTTCTCGGTGGACACGGTCTGCCACAAGATCATTGAGGACGAGGGAAACTGATATTGTTTGTCACAGTTTCTCCGGGGCGTCCTTCTAAAGAAGAAAAGCGATCTGGACCGCGAAGAGGCCTAGATCACGTAAAAAGGTGACAGGACATGGAGTGAGCCCCAAGGACATAAGCCAAATTTAAGCCTAGCCTGTTGCAACGAGACAAACAGTTCCAGGTTAGACACCTAAAGAGTAGAGGAGGTTTTTTTAGTGGGTAACCCCGCTTCTTAGGGGAGTCCCACACTACAGGCTGGCCAACTGTGTGCACAAAGCATTTCTTCCGCTCCCCCCTAAAAAATCCCCAACTTTAGGTTCATTTTTCTCATAAAATAAAAGAGTTGTCAGTTTGATCTATGGTTTGTTTTATTCATTGTACTTTTATTAGCATCTTAAATAATTTGATTAAAAAAATTATATAATTTAATATATATTTTTAAATATTATAACATTTTTGCTAAAAATAAACTTAACTCGCTAAACGTTTTCTGGCATAGTTATTTTTGTGTTGCAATATTAAACAAATTTCAGTCAAAATGTAGAGCTATAAAATATAAAAAATTAACTCGATAACTCTTAAAAGTTTTAGAAATTCGGGAAATCGTAAAAATAAATTATAAAAATATCACCACGAAAAATTATGTTTACAATTGAAACAATCAATTATAAACATGATATATGTTTAATAAACTTTTATTCATATCATGTCAAGTATATATATTAAAGTATATATATTCGTATGAGTGTTATAGAAGTGATTTTTTAATTGTATTGTGTAACGGCATCACGCAATTTTATAAAGAAAAGTTTGTTATTTTTTAAATAATACAGTAATAAAATTCCAGTCTAAAGTAAACGTCAATATTCGTTAAATGCCCCGTGAGTTGCAATGCTATTTCAAGAATGTCCATCCAATAACTACTTGGGAAATTTCGCCTTGCCGGAACATTTTATTGACAGTTGTGTCACTTCGGGGAAATTTTCTTTTGGGAAGAGAAAGATCGGCAGCCCTGTCACGACTTTTCGACGTGCTGTCAGAGTTAATAGTTTGGGGCACTGTGAACATATCATGTCAAAAATGCTATTACAGATTTGTTTAAACGTACAGAAGAATAAACAATTAAGTAAATTCAATTGTATTTTTATTTCTCCGCTTTTTTGATAAATAACTATGGAGAGCTGGTTTGTATTCTTGAGATTTAAGTGGATAAATCTGTTTTAAGGTCAAGGAATCAAAAAATAAATAGTTTTTGATGTCTATTTGTGTGTGTGTGTGTGTGTGTGTGTGTGTGTGTGTGTGTGTGTGAGAGATCAGTGGTATGATTAAAGTATAATTTTATATTCAGATATGCACTTAATTTTTCTCTGAAAAATTAGAAGAAACACTTCTAAAACCCGTTAAAAAATAAAACAATTTAAATATAAAAAACGGCCCTACTATTTTGATTAAAACTTTTAAGGCATGATCCAAAATAATATAACACCACTGGTATGTCTGTATAAATAACAGCCAAAACACAATCAAATTTTAAAAGATATTTTTTACCTTTTTTGACAAAATCAAAATCTATAAAATATTTTGACTATCACTATTACAAAAAGATAAGATATATACAATATGTATTTAAAAATTTTGTTAAAATTATAGGTACTTAAAACGTATTGAGTTGTTTGTGCACAATGTTTTTATCGATGGATAAAAAAATATTTCTTTTCTCCAACGGCTATGGATGAAACTTGGTTTTCAGCTTACGGTTATATAATCTACATGCTCAAAAAGGTTTGTTTTTACCTCGGGAGAAACACAACACCCCCAAATATATTTAAATTTAGAATAAGTGACTTTTTATAATAAATATAATCAGTATTTGAGACAATTAACTAAAATGTAAACACGTTTTATTATAATGACAAAACGGTTATTTCAACCTTAATAATTTTTATATTGTTATATGACGTACTTTAGATTATTATTAGTGAAATATCAAATAAGATTACTTACTTTATCCGTTTTCTGTGTCAAAATTGCCGTTGCAGCAAGATCAGAGCTATAGAACATGGTGAGTAACAGTGTTGCCAACAGTGCATAATGCAACAGAAAGGATCTTTAATATATTTTCAACATCCGGAAAGAATATGGGTACCTTTAAAGTGTGTTTTTAGAGTCACTGAAAAAATTTATAACCATTCTGTCTAAAGAGCCAAAACAGAAAGAAAAGTTTTATGTGGCGATTTAAATGTCGATGTGCAGTCGGAAACCTGAGTTAATTATATAGCAATAAAGTGTAATTTAGAAACTTAAGTTAATGAACTGGTTTTGTCAGATCATAACGCGCAGCTACTGAGGCTTCCAAGCGATGAGGGCACACAGATAGGAAGTGTATGAATAAGAGTATATACAGGGTGTTTTTAAAGTCAGGAACAAACTTCGAGGAGTGATAGTACTCATCAAAATAAACAAAACATTTCCTACGAAAATATGTCGAAAAATCTTTCGTTTAGCCGTTAACCACCATTTTGTATTTTAAACAAAACACGATATTTATCAAGAACTATTTAGGATACACAAACCAAAAGTCGCACACATACTTTTTGACCTAACTGAAAAACATTCTTAAAGTATCATTTAGTTTGCGTTTATATTTTTAAAATGGTAGCGGTTAAAAGCGTTTTAGGTAAAATAACAATAAACCATTAACTTTATAAAATTTTTACAATATATAAAAAAAGGTTGAAATTTTAATTTCAAATCGTACGATTTTTTGGTCAACGAAATCCGTCTACGGATAAGCGAGAAATTCACTTTTAATGTTAGAATACAGGGCCCAGTCCACCGTGGCTTGGCCGTGGCGAAGAAGCCGCTTTGTGCTAGCTGTATGAGAAAGTTCTCTCCCGCTTAACTAATCATCTTTCTAAGTTCAACGTTTAAAATAAACACCAATTTGGATTTCAGGCTGGCAAATCTACTGGTTTTGCTTTGTATGATGTCAAAAATCATATACTTCAATCCTCGGATGCCATAGAAATTGTTTGAATTATAAGGCATCATAGTAGACCATGATTATTTTTTAAAGATATGGTGTAAGAAGTATAGTATTTATTAAAATTTTCATCTTTATTATTTTTAAAATGTTATCAGTCAGAAATTTAAAATTATTAACAGCTAACCTTATCATTCACACTCTCTCATTTACACTAGAACTCTCCCCCTGCTTAATTCAATGACCGATAAATTCTCCCACATTCGGAGTAACATTCGGAAGCCACTAGGTAGCCTTTCAATCGAGCCTTAAATTTTTTTAAATTTTGTTCAGACCTCAGGTTTTCAGGAACGTTTAGGAATTTCATCCCATCTAAGGTGCTCGAAAGAGTTGTCCGATGTTGAGCTACACGATAAGCGTGTCTTGATCTTGTCCCATATTGATGAATATCGCTGATGTCAATCACATTTCTGGCAATACAATATTGTTCAAATATGAATGCCAGCGATCAGCAACCCTATTTCCAAGGTCTGCCGCACGACTCTCTATAATTTAATTTCCGATAATTCTGACGGCTTCCTTTTGAAGTCGAACCTGCTTAAAATTTGAAATTGCACAGCACCCCATAACCGAATTCCATAAGAGAGGTGTGGGTAAATAAGGCCAAAGTAGGCCATGAGCTGCATTCTGTGTTGCAGTATTTTGAAATACTGCGTGCAAATAATCCAGAAGAAATTTTCCGCAAATTTTGTCGATGTGAACACTCCACGACAAACATGTCCAAGTGAATTCCCAGTTGACGGATTCTGCTTCCTCAATGGTCTCATCCACAAGCAACCAAGACTCGACTCAGGGCTCT
Organism: Nephotettix cincticeps; assembly: GCA_023375725.1. NCBI lineage: Eukaryota > Metazoa > Arthropoda > Insecta > Hemiptera > Cicadellidae > Nephotettix > Nephotettix cincticeps. The sequence continues at coordinate 150,916,850 of CM041786.1, forward strand.
TTTTTCAACGAAACTTCAAGTAATCCTTCAGTGGTTTGTCATCAAATTGTCGGCTTAAAGTATTGAATGCAAGAATTTAGATCTTTTCTTTTTCTTTATAATTTCAACAAGTGTTCTCAGTAGTGGCATATTTTTAAACACAAAAAAGTTCAATGTTTCTTAGTTGTTTTTTAGATACGATCTAGTATGAGTAGAATGAAATAATTTATTTGAGATGGTTTCTTTTATTTACTAGGAGAGAGTAAATCTAGAATTTTGTTTAGGCTTATCCTTGTAAAGATATTTTTAATGTAATAATAGTGTATGGTATATACATATACGAAGTACTTATCCTGACTTTAAAAAACCAAGACCATCATTTGCAATTAGGACATTTTCATGACCACAACACCAGGCACGAAGGTTCTCTTTTTTTCCCTCACCACAGAACGGCAGCTTATGAAAAAAGTCAATTTTATAAGGGCATCCAGTTTTTGCCAGTCAATATAAAAAACCAAAACTCTTCTTCAAGTTTTAGGAAAAGCTCAGAAAAAATATTTTATCACAGGCTTATATAATTCCAGAATTCCTTCAACCATAAATAAATTAAAAAAACTGTTTTCTGCTTTATTTTTAGTGTACAATTAGGGCCTTATGATGAAACAATATGTTTTTAATTATAGATATTTGACGATACATGATATTTGTTTCGTTGCTATTTAAAAAAATGAGATTTGTAAATAAAGAACTATTGACCGTTGACTGATCCATTTATTTGCAGCGGTTTTTTAACTGTTTCATAGTCTAGTTTAGAAAAATTAAGTATTTAAGGTAATTTGTTATATAGTGAGCCAAAACTGCTTTGCTGTAAGTTCTTTTATATCATAGTTTAAACTTTCTCTAAAGTGGTTTATTTGTTGAAGCATAAAAATGATTATTCTCTAAAAGATTATGAAAATTTAAGAAAGCAAACCTCAGGAAATGAGAATGACTTTGCGAGGTGAAATTAGAATAAACTCGATCAAAGGCTGTTTAAGCAGATTTGAATTGTAGATCAGTCTTTGATGCATTAAGGATTAACTCCCAAATACTTAGTAGGTTCACCGACCCTTTTGTTATGATTACAAGATTTTTTCGCATTTTTCTTGATGGTTTCAATCGAATCATTATTTTTTTTATCTAATATGTAAATTGAAACTTCATTTTGTAAATGTAAATTGTACAAAATGATTTATCGTACCTATGTGTTGTATAGTTGTTGGGTACTTTTTTTAATCTTTTTCTTAAAAAATAATTTTGAAAAAAATTTAAAAAGATTTATCACGTTGGTAGATTTAGTTTGATATAGATAACGGTGCAGGTACAAATGAAAAACTTGTACCGGAAAGTGTTTTTAATTTTGAAACTTTTTCTAGGGCATGATAAAATACATATAATTTAAGCATTGACTGCAGACGAAGGTGGGTTGTCCTGTAAGACAGAAACTTGGATTTCACGAATTGTGGATGTTAAAAAGAGACGGTTGGTGGATGTGATATTATCTGGTGTGGATTAACGCACTACTGAATACTACAATCATCCATACAGATCATCTTCTTAATTAGACAAGTTCCTGATTTAAAGGTAGAATTATGGTTTCGATCCCTCGTTAAACTCTAGGTAACTTAGATGTCACTGTTTTGGCTATTAATTACCAGTCCTGTCTAAGGAACACGTCAGCCGTAGTCAGTAACAAGGCTACAAGACGACGCTGCAATCATTTTACACTCATTACTCATTCATGCTGAGCTTAAAATACCTGCCTGGGCTGGTCAACATTTTAGAAAGGTAGTAATACTAAACAATATGTTCATCTAACATTTGAGAACTAATATGTATTGTTCTAGAATTAATGGTCTATAGGTTTTCCATATGAAATCGGAAAAAATAAATATATACAAATATATTCCATAAATGTAGAAAAATGTAAAATATTTAAACATATTCTAAGCCAAGAACATTCGTTTTATGAAGTTTAATTTCATAACTTCAATTTTACCACAAACCACAACAGTAAGTCGTATAATGCTTCAACCTCAGAGAGTCATATATTATGTATACGAAGTTATACGATAAATCAAGAAGATCTCTTGAGATTCAAATTCCCATCTCAACAGCATTGACCGTTAGTGCAGAGTGCTGCAACCAATGTGCTAGGGAATTGGGTCCACACGTCATTGAAGGGGGGGAGGGGGGAGTTGAAGCTTACGTCCTCCTGATCTTACAACGCTCATGAATTAGCTAACGTCCCAAAATATCGTATTTTCAATTAAAATAAAAAATATTGTTTTGACTTTAATCTCAGGTTAAACTATTATATAAGGTAAATGTAAAAATATTTACTAATACAAATAAGTGCTTCTAAATACGTCGACAGGTTTCTTCAAGCGCACGTAACACTTTTGAAAAGGAAATAATCATACTTGTTTGCAAAACAGTTGTTTTCTAAACAATTAATCAGGTAAAAAAAGGTTTCTTCCATTTTAGGATGGAAAATAAACAGATGATGCAAATGAAATTAATGGACCACAAAAATATTATGAACCCGATATGATTCACTTGCTATTTCGTAAAAGTAAGAAATGTGTGAACGCCATTTTGTGAGTTGTAAAGTTATCCACTGTAAGGTGAAAAATATAGTTCGTCACCGGATCTAAATGTTGTTTTTTTCATCCTCACTAAATTTGTTGACATCAGTTGTTTTGCCTCGGTTGAAAAAGTGAAAACGTTTTCTCAACGGCCGATCATCATGACTATTGACCCCTGTTTGGGTCAATAGTCACCAAATAATAATAATAATAATAGTAAGCCAAGGGGGTTGACTTTATAGTAAATTAAAAACAACGGTGTACCATAGTGGTGTGAGTCATATAGGCCTGGGCAAGCACGAGGTGGCGCACTGGTATAGGGGATTTATTTTTAATTTTATTTCCATCCTCATTATACTCCAATTTATAGTTAGTCAATTATATAAATAGGAATAGTAACCCCTTATTTTAATGCAAAGATTGTATAAGGTTAGTATTTATTTAAGTTTAAGTATGGTGAAACTGTTTAAATTAGTTGTATCTGTGCTAATGGCTAAAATAAGTTGATTGCTGTATTCCTATATATCGATCGTTTACTTACATAATCATATGTTCTTTTAAGTTCGTAACTTGAGCTTATTTAATATCCTATCCCCGTCGCCATCTATTGGATATTAAATGAAGAGAATAGAATTATGTTCAGAGTTCTTTTATTGTTTCAAAAAATTAACTGAAAAGAACTTATGATTATTTAAGTAAACAATTGATATATAGGGATACAGCAGTAGAAGATCATTAAGGTGAAGACTTGATTTGACATTTCTTAGAACTTCAAATAATTCCATTATGACCAGTCTACTCAACATTCTTGTGAGAGGAGTTTCGAAAAAGGAGAGTCTGTATGTTTCAGAATGTATGGAATACCACAAAAATGGAGATTCGGAAAAATTCTAGTAAAACTGGGCTTGTACCACTATAATATCAAGTCCGGAAATTGCACCTTCAGGAGACACAATGATCAAATCAGATCAACCGGTTCTCGAATAAGCGGTGAACCTGAAGAAAAAGATCAACAACCTTCTACTACTCAACCTCAGTCTTTAACTACTATGTAACCAAACGTCCAAGCCTCAATCTTCGTATTATAAGAAGCTCTACGCTCTACGCAGAGAACCGGTTACAAGAACAAACATGTAATTCAAAAAAATTAAGGGAGAGATCCTGTATTCTTATGTTTCAACTGTTTACTTATATAATCATATGTTCTTTTAACTTTGTATTCTTTCTTAACTCAAGGTTAATTTCGTGAAACAATAAAACAATTCTAAACATAATTCTATTCTCTTTTTTTGATATCCAATACTGGTTATTAGACAGAATAACTTATTAATAATCTAATAAACAATTAATTGAAGTTTGATCAGAATCGAACTAGAAACCTTCACATTAAAATGAGGATTCTACAGGTAGATCCACAGAAGTTGAATATACCACTGAAATATCATAGATTGAATTCTCCAAGACAAAAAACAGCTAGAATTGGAAACGAAAATGGTTTTGTGAGCTAGAGATAAATCAAATGCTGAGAAGGAAATCTTGTTGCCGATGGAAAATAAATCTCAACCACCGATCCCTCGCGAGTCTTCGATGTCGGGATATGATGTCTGTCCGACCTCGGTTATCGATGTCAATCTCAAACTATCGTATCGTTACTCTATATAGGATGTACTTAAAGTATAGTTGCGCTCTCTGTAAGGTTATATGAGTTACAGCAAATAAAAAATCAAAACTAACTTTTCAACAACGTTTTGTTTACCAGATGTCCAAAATGTTTATCGAAAAAATAATTGACATCTTCAAAAATTTTCAACAAATATTTATTGAACACACAAGGTAAATTCATTATTATTTAAAATTAACATACCGTAGGGAAAAAATCTACTTGGACAAGTTTAAAACTTGAAACTGGTGACCATTTCAAAACTGATAATCAAAAAAGGAAAAAAAGAAAAATTTATTGAGGACATTTTTGTATTAAATTTTATTTACATCCAGTCAAAAAAACCACGAAAGTATAATAAAATATAGTCAAAATACATTGAAACGTATTTTAAGAGGTTGAAAAAATCAATTTGTAAATAGCCCCGGTTTATAGTGAATCTCTGGTATTGTTTAATGTTATTTTGTAATGATGGATTGGAAATTAAATTTTATATTTTTAAGTCTTTATAATCTTGAAATATATAAATATTACTTTATTTATGTCTATACATATGGTATAGTGCCTCCCTTCAAAACAGCGACCTTGAGGTCGCCGTTCAATTCTCTCTAGGTTCGAATCTGGACCCAGTTTTCTTCATTGGGCTATTAATTAATGATGCTTCCTAACAACGGGTTGACGTTAGGTAGTAATAAGAGCGGGGTTTGTACAGTTCCCCATCAAAACGTTAAAATGCCGAAAGGAGTAGAAAGACATAAAACAAAACATACACATATTAACTTCAAAGTTTCCTAAATTGAAACCCCTTCATTCCATTTGTATGCAACATGAACACTGTAGTCGTTATGCCTTGATCGCTGAGCAGGCGTTGTGCTTTGCGTATTTAGAATCACACTGTCTTTAAATTTAACTATTGACGAAGTAAAACATGAATCTTAAAATTAGTAGGATTATAAAGCCTTATTAGATATTGAGTTTCAAGCACCTAAACTATACTTTTTAAAAACCGTTATCTTCGCTATTTAGATTTGCGAAGTTTTTAAAACTAAATTTCTTAAAACACGTAAGAAATAATAATATTGTGATATATGTTTATGTATATAATATAAATAAAACAGTTTATTCAATAAAATACACCATGAAAGATTCTAATAGGTTTATAAGTAATGGAAAAACTTCGTAAAATAATTGGAAATGTTTTCTCTGAGACTGCCTAGCAACTCCATTGTTATTAAAAGAATTTAATTATTTTTTATGTTTTTACTATAACATGTCCACCTTAGTCAGCAAAATGACTAAAAGATCGTGCCACAATCATCCTACACTCATTTCTCATTCGTACTTGGCTGAAAATCCTTACCTCGATAGTTAAAAATTTCAAACGGAAATCTAATTTAATCTTTTATTTATGAACTAATCTAAGAACTATAAACAATTTAGTTTTATGTTGAATCAAATTTTAAGTTATTACAATTTACTCTTTTTTATATATACAAATATTTTAAAGAAATTTACGGTTGAACAATCAAAAAAACTACCATTTCAAATATTGCACAGTTACAACTGTGAAGTTTCAACATAAAAAGGTATTTTTAGCTAGTCACACATAGGCCAAGTTTAAAGCACCAAACCTCAAACAATACTCAATATAATTAGGTTTAGGTGCTTTAGAACTTACGGTTATAAGACCTTTTTTGCGTATAGTGACATGTTAATGTTCGGTAACGCACATGAAAATCCCCATGAATAAGATAGAAAAATACAAACAGGTATACAAATGAAATGAAAAAATTATAAAAAAGTTAAGTTAAAGCTATATAATGGATCGTTAAAAGTTGTTGGTACTTATGTTTTGAATATTTTGCAAACGTGTTTTAATGTAAAATATTGTACAGTCTATTAAAAGCACTATACCACTATTCGGGAGATTCAATTTATCGGACAATCACAATGATGACTTTATCGGCACCTCCCATCTGATGATCACTTCATTCAGAAGTGTCGGCTCAAATCCATCAAAGCCTGATGAGTCAATCGGCGTCTTGTCAAATAAACGTTGGAACATTCCATCTCGTTCACCACTCAGCAATACAAAATACTCCCTATGTGTCGTCAAATCAATTACTAATTATTCTTTATGTTTATTCTTATTTGTGAAACACCAACTAGATGATTCACGGTAGTTTTTTTTAAAGGAAACGAGTGAAAAGTGAGCGAAATAAATGTAGTTTTTGTCGCACTACTGTGAAAAATATATTTTTCCCCACCTACTATTTACTTTACTCTCTGGAATAGAGGACTAAAGTAATACTTTTAGTCCCAAGGGAGAAAAAGTAATCCCATAAGAATAACATCGGAGAAATCTGGCTCACCCTTAATGAACTATCAGAAATATTAGCAACTGACAGCAGTAATTGATTCTTAAACAAACAGCTGATAGTTTGCATTGATTGTTATGAGGTTATGTTAGCCATATTAGAGATTTTTAGTTATTCAGGTAAGATAATAATGGGTAATTTTTAACTTGTGTTACTTGTATGTGTAGGTGGAGAAAAAATGTAGTTTTCATGTGATTAAAGTCCTGTTTGTCTATTACTCAAGAAATTTCTTTTTGGAGAAACAGTTTCTTTCGCGAACAAAACGTTTCACTTTAATCCCTTGTTACACGAATAAATATTTCCTCTACCTATTATGCAAAGTGATACTTTACTCTCTGAAATAGAGTATTAAATTACCACTTTTCATCTCATAGGATTCTCTGACACTTTTGGTACCTAGGGAGGAAAATTATTCCCTTAAGAATAACATAGGAAGCAAACGAAAACACTCCATACACCTATAGATATAGTAACATACAATTTTTTGTGGTATTACTACTGTCCCATTTCATTCGCAGTGTTTCCTGAGTGTAAGTTAATTTTATTTATTGGTATTTGTCAAAATAAAATTTACAGTGGCAGTGAAGACGTGGGCTGAACGCCACCCAATATTAGTGAAGAAGAGCAATGTCAGAAAATACAATAAAATCCGGTGTTTCTTGTAATATGAAGTTTAAAATACAAACAATTAATATTGAGCTAATGGAGATTAAAATGTAGACAATACAAATCCAAACATATGTTTACAACGAATTGACAGTTGTTGAGTGAAGATGATGGCAAACAACAATACTGAAGCGAAGCAGACGTGCGGAGTAGTCAAGTTATGAGTATGATCACTGAATAGGAAGGTTTATACAAACAAATTTCTATATTAGTTGTTAACAATTGTCTATAGTAAACAACCATGATTTTTTATTTTTTAGTTCTTAATTCATAATTTCCGAGCAAAGCTCGGTTCTCTGGTACTTATATAGTATCAACTTATAGCTATTTATAGTTATTATAATAGTTAGGTTGAGGAAAATATTTTGTGTGCAACAGCGGATTTAAGTACTTTTCGCCCTTAAGAAAATTGTCACCCAAGGCGTAGTAGCTAAGGGTTAGCTTTCAGTAAGCAATCGATAGTATCGAACAATCGGCTGATAGTTTACAATCGCAAGAACAAGTTGGAGGTAATTCTTTCGTCTGTGAAATGTTTGTTTGTACAGTTAAATATTAAAATATCTTTTACAGTCTAACGACAAATATGGTTCAATTACAACCCCACCTGGTGGCTTGCCAGGAATAGAGTACTAAGGTAATACATTTAGTCCCAAGGGAGAAAAAGTAGTCACGTAAGAATAATATAGGAGAAATCTGGAAACCCCTTTAATGAACTACAAAATACTCCTTGGCTCATATTCTGTTGCTTAGGGAGCAGATGATGTAATGGTTTCACCTTGGGCTCGTACAATAAAGCGTCACATCCAACCCTTGTAATTAAACACTAATATAATTAATTGTTTTCTCACTGAAAAAATCAGGTTATTCTTCTAACCAACGTTAATCTGCTTTATCTCAATTCTTCTTCATTAATACTCATCAATCACTTGATGAACAAAGACAACTGATCATCAGAAACATATCACCAAAACTATCCGTTGACTGAGTAAAATTACACTCAACTTTTACTCTTAGAATTAACCACTATTGGTAGGTGAGGTAGACTATAAATTAATTAATACATGAATATATACAAATTTAAGACGAAAATGCAATTAAAACTTAATAAAATGAGAAGATTTAAGGAAAAAACGTTTAATCGAGCTATGTATGTAAAGAGTATGTTGAAGTTGAAGTAACACACACGATTGAATTGAAACTGACGAACTCGATTGAAAATAAAACAGTGGAAACTCGAACAGAGGATAAGCGACGTGTTATAGGACCTGAGCTGGCATCGAACGAAAATTCCGCATGTATGTGATTGGATGTAGGTGTTCAACCATCCACTACTCCAGTAAAACTGTATGTTGGAAATTGTTTTCTTTCAATTATTTAACTCGTTTAAATAGATTAAGAATTGAATAATAGTCCCAAAATTCTAAACCTTTTGAAAGATATCCATTTAGAATTATCCATCATAATTAATATACTTTATTAACCATATTAAGTATGAATGCAGCGGATGTGCGTAGTCTCTGTGAGACTTCATCACTTTAAAATTGGCAAAAGTTGATTATTTTGTTAACGTTTGTTGTCCTTTATACGATGATAATAAACTTCTTATAGATTTTAGTAACATTTGATGAAGTTTGATTGAACCATTGATGAAGTTTGACAGTTTCATCTCTACATTTGGCCTCAATATATTTTTTTCACTTCAGAAATATTTAAATAAAAATGCATACAACTTTTCACCTCATAATAAATTGTTTCATAATTTGAGTAATTATAATATTAAAAATTGTTTATGAATGTTGGCTGAATTACCTTTGGACCTCCTTGTTCATGATCATTTTCACATTGAAAAAATTAAATTCAGTCACAAGTAAATATGTTATTTTTATTTCCAAGTTTAGATTAACCGGTGTAACATAACTCTACAAACATTCTCTAGTGATTGTTATGAAGTCAACCCCTGCGCATAGGCCTTTTCTTATTGCATTAATGATTTTCTTGTTTTTCTATTTTTTGGAATAAAATATTTGAATTTGATTACCTAAGAAATAATAGTAAGGCAAGCGAAAACCGGATGTAATGAATTTTAAACTGTAAGAACATCTTCCTCATAATATATGGGAACATATGACTTCCACTACTAAAATAAAGGCGAAAACTTGCTACTTTAGTAAAAAACATATATTCCTTTCTTGCCTTATCCAATCACTAGAGCTAGCTATAAAATATAAAAAGCTTAGGTAAAAGTCAATTTTTACCAGGCAGGTCTTTGCACTTTTAGAAGACACAAAGGTGACGCAAAATTTATTTTAAAATGATTAACTACTGGTAATAATTATCGATAATACACTTAATTAATGTTACATTTGTGAAGAATAATATGACATTGCGATTTTATGTATTTATATCCATTTTACAATTTGTACATTTTGAAAAATATGTATTCTGTTTGAAAAATTTTAAAAACATGAATTTACAGACATTGCTAGTTTCGTATTATTTTGGCCAAAAAACTATGAAACATGAAATTTTTACAATATTTTCAAGGTTTAGGAAATAATATTTTTTGACAGGATATGTTTTTAATTGGTGTTTAATTTCAAATAAAATTTGACAATAACTACAGTTGTGAAGTAAAAGAGTCATTTCATTGTTGATTCAAAAAAAATTTTAGAAAAAAACTTTCTCCATGTATTTTTAATGGGAGGAAGTAAAAATTAACAAATGGCTGTTCGTTAATTTTGAATTTAAAACCAAACGTAATATATCCCAGAGTGAGGGTTAATTTGAGCCAAAACACAAAGGATGGGCGACTGCCCGACAAATCTCGAGTCTCTGATTTGATTACTTTTTGCTTTGTGATAAACGTCACAGACCGAGTGTGGTTAGGATATTGTGGAGTACTTTAACCTTTGTAAAGCATCTTAGGTTTATGGAGTATCTAACCATTTAAAGATAAAAAAGCATAGATTTTTACTGTTAATAATATCATTTAAATGATGTTTAAAAATTGAATTGTTATGTTATTTTGATCCCTTATTTACCAACCTTCGTTAGTAACCTTTCCTAGTTTAAATCAGCACTCACGTCATTGCATACAAATCTAAAACAATATTGATTACTAGTTTTTAACATTATAGTTTCTGAATACAAAATTATTATTACTAAAACTGGGTTTTAAGAGTCAATTATTTAATTTTTATCAGTCGAGTCAGTTCACAGTAAGCACAAACTTTCTCTAAAAAGGCAAATAATAAAAATAAGTTTTATAACTGTGTTTCCTCACGTTTTTGTAGAGAAGCGTAAGAATAAAAAACCTTATTTAGCGTTACTATAGCGTTTCCTCTAATACAGACATTTTGAGGTCACAAATAAGATTGTGGTAAGTTATGAGCGATAGTCAGTGGGTGTAGTTATTCTCTTGTGTAGATTAACGTCCGAACTATTAATATAATACATGATTATATACATGATTTTAACACAAGGTCTAGACATGTATTCAGGACGACACAGCACTGATTGGTGGCCATGGAACGCCTCCCCTCATTTTCGGGTATTTTCATATTGAATAGAATTCCGGAGAATATCAGATCCGAAAATTCAGATCCTAAATTCAAATCAAAATTTAGATGATTTTTAGCGTCGAACGTGTTCTACTCGGTGGACGAGTTGGTAGACCACACAAGGGGGTAACATCAGCTTGAGATCTGAGCTATACTAGCTCGTAGGACAGTAGTTGTGCTTTTGGCTTTTTTGTGTGATCTGGCTGGTTCCTTGTTTTAACTATGCCATAATCGTTCTGAATGTTATTGATTCATTTTAGCTTTAAGTTTTAATATTTTAATTTTCTATGAAGCTTGCTATACAAATGTTCATTTTGTCATTACAGCAATAAAGATTATTATTATTATTATTAATACTACGATCACCCACAACAAACATCCTAATAGTAAGACCTGTTCAGTGTTCATATTTCAGAGTCAATGGTTTGGACTCCATGTAAACTGTAGGTCCCTTAGTTGCCATCGGCTGTTGGGCTATTAATTAACAGTCCTGTCTAAGGAACATGTCAGCCTTAGTCAGTAACAAGAATACAAGATCGCACCACAATCTTACACTAAATCCTCATTCATACTTCGCTTAAAATACCTACCTTGTGGTATGGTTGCCATTTAAATAATCTAATTTAATTTAATTTCAAAGCCCGGTTAAAACACAAACTTATTTTATATAAGCTTATATGAAATAAAATACTACTAATGAAAGCATATTTGAAAGCAAACATTAGAAAATAAAATTGTAAACTCTTAAAAAAATTGTAGAGGGGTTAAACTAGATTATATGTAATGTGCAGAAAATAAATATAAATTTATATTAGAAAATAAAACTAACCTTATATAAAAAAAACGATTCAACACAAATCGGAAATGTGACAATCAAACTTTAATGTTGGCAGACCTTTTAGAGTGTGCATTATTAAGTCAGAGATAACAGAAGTTGGCAGCACTGAGGCAGTTAAAGCAGCCCTTTCAAGATCGCTGACGGTTTGAAACTCAAAGAAACCGATTTTATGACCTAGGCACAATCCTTTTAATGACCAAGAGAAAAATAGATTATAATTAATCATTTTAGTGAAACTAGCAATCAGGCCTACCTTCAACGGGCTTTATGACTCGGAGATACGGTTATTCATAAATGAGGTCCTTATTATTTTGACTGATTATTTAACCGAATTCAAATTAAATAAAAAAACAAAATACCCCCATCACAGCAGACCTGTTTACTCTGTGAATTTCCAAATCATTAATATAACAATAATAATATATGAAAAATGTTATCAATATCTATCGACAAATATGAGAGTTATTTGCATATTCTCTATGTGCTTAGCATGGGAAAAGAGTATGCAGGTTTTCTGCCATGATAAACACATGAAATATTAACTTTTTAAACAAATCATGGAATATACGAAAGCTCCAGTGGATTATAAAAATAAGTAAAGCGAAAAGAAAATATTAGCTTTACACGAATAAATACTGTTGATCGGATCAAACAAGTTGAGTGAAACAATAGTGAAATAGTGATCTTTCCAGGGATGCTAAAGGAAATTGAAGGGATATTCTTTGCATCGAATCGCGAGGTTGGCAGCCTTGACACGTTCGCGACTGTTTCAATATTCCGATCACTTTAACCTTTTGTTTCATGGTTTCGGGACATGTTTGTGTCATGGGATTGTATTTACAAAAAAACAAATCCATATTCAATGTTTGTGTAAAATAAATTATCCCCAACTATGTTATATTATGTCTTTATAATTTTTTATACAAAAAGCAAACTATAATAAAATGATAATGTGCTGTTCGATTAACCTAACGTCCCTAGTTCAAGACCAGTGGTCGGTCTTATATGACTCCTGTTACATCGAATTAAGAACATCATTTTACATTATATAACACTGATGTTACATTAGACTTCGACATTAAAACTAAAATAAAACACAGTAAACCGACAAATACAAATACTTGACAGAAGTTATTAGTCAAGTTAAATTTTTACATAAAATGGTTTCAACATTTTATAGCAAAGAAGTGAAGGTGTATGAAGTAAAACTGATTTTTTTCTAAAATTATGAAAATTTTAAAATAATTGTAGAGGTAATATGCACTAATAGATCCAGATAGATAAGTAATAGAGCAGATATGTAATAATAGATGTACTGATAGATAGGTAAATTTAACTACAGTTTCGTTACATTTTAAAATCTAGATAGTTGAAGGATTTGGGATAAAGTTGTACCATAATTTAGAGTATGTAAATTAAGTTCGTGCTTACATTTTAAGTTAATTAATGGATTTAATTTATAACTATGATCCAGTTAGAGAAGTACTACTTGCAAAAACACATGTATATATAACTTTATACAATTTTAATTTTTATAATTACGAATACATACTTTTTAAACAACCCATTAAAAATCTAGATTATTGTTAACATATGCTAAAATAAAAGTAAATTCTCATAGGATGTAAAATATATGTATATTTATTTTTAATAAAAATAAGGAAATAAAAACATTAATAAGTTTTAAAACTTTTTTTCGGATAGTTAAAAATAAGAAATAAATGTTAAAAAAATAGAGCAGAAATCCTTGTAAATCCTTACCGGGGGGCCGTAGGGAGACATTAAATTGACTTTTTATTCAAATTGTTCTCTCTAAACCCTCGAGTGTTTCTGAATAGGTGTTTTATGACTGGAGAAAACGGATTATTGTTTAGGGAGTGTCAATAGTGAAATATATTTACTCCTACTCCCACGACCATTTTATAACCTAGAAGGTATTTGTCCTCGCACACTGCCTGCCTCCAATTATTGCTCTCTTCTGCAACCTCCTTGTTCACCCTCATTCTCCTCATGTCAATACAGAATTCGTCCTTCCATCTTTTTTACCCGTCTCAGGGGTCATCTTCCATCGGGATTTCCTTTCCAGACCTGTTTCAGTAAATTCTCTTTCTCTCATCTTAAAATGTGACCTGCCAACCGTAATCTTTAGCTCTTGGTTTCCGCTACAATACTAGGTAAGTTATAAAGATCCCCTAATATCTTTGTTATGTTTTATTCTCCACATTCCATTTTCTTTTGTGGGTCTAAAAACTTGTCTTAGTATTTTATTTTAAAATTTGACTAGTTTCTTTTCTGCACTTTTGTCGATAACCAAAGTTTCGTCTAAAATATCAGGATTGGTCTATTTATGGTTTTATAAATTTTTAGATTGGTTTTGTGGGATACAATTCTAGAGGTTAGCAAACATGCATCAGTTAATTCTACTTTGAATTTCAGGTGGTTCATTGTTGTTTTAGCTAATTATGGTACAAAGGTAATTAAATTCATATCCTCTTTCAAAACTATGATTCCCAATTATTAAGTTTTCTGGAGTCATCAGGGTTTCAACCAAAGAACATAAATTTGGTCTTCTTGTCATTAATTTTTAGTCCTACTTCTTGAGTTTCTTTTATAAGATTCTACCATAATATTTATGTCTCCCTTATTTTCTTCTATAAGTAATAGGTCATTTGCAGGGGCAAGCAATAATGAAATATACTGACTAATAACTTTAAACGGTACTGTAGAAAAAAGTTATTATTGTGGATTTATAAACTACAATTACTAAAAAGCTTTTAAACCTCAATTAATTTTATTTACTTTTAAAGCTTTTACCAAGACTAATCACCTGAAAAAGTTAAGAAATTAAAGACCAAGATTTTGGAATCTTAGTCCATAGCCAAATGTTAATATGTTATAGAACGTTATTCAAAATCAAACCAAATCTATAACATTAAAAATCTTTAATTATAGTTATGGCTAATTACTGGTTTACAAAATAAATCCATACTGAGATTCCTTGGGGTAAAAATTTAAGGTTAAATTTTCGATTAATGCTGTTACATTATCAAACAACCTATATTGTAGTATTGACGTAGATGAACGCATTTAGCAACTGTTTTAGTAATAAATATCTAGTTTTATACTTGTAGCATGATAACTATTGTATTATAATACCAGAAGAAACCCCATCTTTTTATGGTTGTGTGAGTCAGTGGTAAGCAAAAAATCCATATTACGACGAAAGAATTCACCTCAGATTGTAAATAAATAAATAAAGGAAAAAAGTTCTTACTCATCTATCCAGTTTTAATTTTTGAAATCACGTAAGTTATGATGGATTTAAAACTGTTTTTCATTAGTAAAATTTTACATCGGTCAATGTAAAATTTAATATGATAGCTTTAAAATGGGTTTAAAATAAATAATCTACGTCCATATTCCACCTCAAATTGAAGGAATTCTCTCCAACCCAAATTATAAAGTTTTGACGTAAACAATACTTTTCCATTTACTATTAAAATTTACCTCTTTTCGTTGACACTATAGAACATTATTACAGTGAATTCAATGATAGAAATGCAATATCACCTTCCGACTTGGAGTGAATGCTAAGAATCTGCAACAATGTAATTCAAAGAATGTCTTCACTGCTTATTGAATCGAAAAAGGAAACTTTGTTTGAACATATAATCTTTTGCTGCTTTCAATATTCGTTTATCCACTATATTGCTCAAAGATTAAAGTTGCGTGAATTTCATTATCTTCAAATTCACAATTAATTAAGTACTTATTGGCTTGTAAATTTAAACCAGAAAACTTAATTTTTTCAGTCATTAGTAAAAATACAAACAATAATCTGCCTCGGAAATAAGAAATAAATAAAGTGTAAGTCACTAAAATTACAGTAAGGTCACTACAGCAGTTAAAACGTCAAAACAAATGCCAATATAACGTATTTTCATCCAAATATACGTCCAAAGAGTTCATAGAGCAATAAAGGTAATGGGAAGCTCAAGAGTGATTACATATTACTCTGTGATGTGTGTTCATTCTCTTGCAATTTTCGCAGTAAAAGCTTGTGCAATTGCAAATGATTGAACTGTAACATCAGTGGTGCATGCTTTCAGCTAGATAATTAAAAGGGAAATCTGACAAATGTGCCTCTTAACCTAGCTATCTGTCATAATTTGTATGATAAAAACCCGTCGTATACATACACAATCAGGCTAAATGTTTGTAAAGATATTTGTAATTGTAGATTACTATTTTTAAGTGAATTTGGTCTTCCTAGGTCCTCTGAATCATACAAACAAGACCGAGAAACAAATGGTTTTTTCTTTTGAGTCCCACGGATGCCAAAAATACCATTCGTTCAAAATTGATTGCGTGTCCGTAGACACGATAACTCTTATAAAAATGATCAGATATTTTTTAAAGAACGTGTAAATGATGATACGTGAAATTATGTTCGGACACCAGAGTAATTATTTTTTGGGAGGGGGATAGGGGGCGTTGCACCCCAAAATAATTACGTTGAAAAAATTTTACAAATAATTTTTATATTGGTTTTCTAAGCACTACTAGAATCGGCTTGGAAACCAAAGACTACTTATTGGCACTGTGCACTATGTTTACGATATACTGGTCTATCAAAAAAAGAAACTTAATATTACAATTATTTAAATGCGTTTAACTAAAAATAGTATGTTATGTAATATTTGTTAGTAAAAAAGTAGTATACAGAGTATCACTCGTCCGAAATGCGTTTACCGGACTAGAAACATGATACTCGTTTCACAAATTAATTGGTTTACGGAAATAACGATTATTAGTAATGCAATCTCAGACTAGAGGAACGTTGAAGGTAATGCCCCTGTTACTGGAAATTTAGCATCCATAAAACTGTCACTAGATCGTTCCGGAATGATTAGTGTAAATGTCAACTAGGTCAGACTTTACTGTGATGGCCTACGTTCAGTCCTAGATAAATTGAATTTACCGTCCATCCTGTTTTATGTCCATTTGAAGTATCCTTAAGCACCTAAATGAATAAAGATTTTTTTGTACGTAACTTAGGATTTGGAGATTTTACATCGTTGCCTATATAATAAAATTCAAAACTGATTTATCTTAATTTATGTTTATTAATATTGAAAAAATGTTTTTGTGTTCTACCAGAATACTAAATAGAAGGATATTTAAATAGAACTTAATTCTCAAGGGAATTTGCCACCCTTAAATGGCGAGATTTACATTTTTGAAAATTTCCAAAATGTTATTTTTTATCCTCCGTATTTTTTACGAGTGAAAAAGTTCAAGGCGATCTGATCATTTGTCTATGTATAAAAATAAATAAAATACAAAGTTGTTATGATTTACTAAGCATTACTCGCATTAACTTTGAACTTAGTTTCCTGCAAGTTTGTAATTTACATGTTCATTGTATGCCTAACATATGTTTGAATAAAATCGTAAGTATTAGACATAGGCTTTTGACATTTTTACAAGTCATTCTTTATTATATTATCTAGATTTTTGGGTATTGACAATACTCTAGCTTTTGAAAAACTATAGGTTTTTAGTATCTATTTTATTAATTTTTGTGTAAATATTACATTATAACTTTTTAGACAGCCAAGCCACTTAGTTATCTATACCCAAAAGCATATTGTAAGGAAGAATAATACAACATTTGTAGAATGTGAAAAATAAAGCAATTATTCAAAAATTATTAAATAGAGTAATAACAAGAATTTCAAGTATTATAAATAAATGTAACTGTTGTATATATTTTTATTTTTTGGTAAATTTTGTTTTCTGCGTTACCATTTACAAAAATTACCTTCAGGTTGATTGATCCAAATTTTTAAGAATTTATAAAGTGTTTGAATAAAATCTTAAGTATTAGGCATAAGCTTTTTACATTCTTACCAGTCATTCTTTATTATATTATCAAGATTTTTGGGTATTGACAATACTCTAGCTTTTGAAAAACTATAGGTTTTTAGTATCTATTTTATTAATTTTTGTGTAAATATTACATTATAACTTTTTAGACAGCCAAGCCACTTAGTTATCTATACCCAAAAGCATATTGTAAGGAGCAGAATAATACAAACATTATGTAGAATGGTAGAAAAATAAAGCAATTATTCAAAAATTCTTAAATAGAGTAAAAAATATGCCCAAGAATTTCAAGTACCTTAGGCCATAAATAAATGTTACTGTTGTAATATATTTTTATTTCTTTGGTAAATTTCTGTTTGCTGCGTTGGCATCACTAATTACAAAAATTACCTTCAGGTTGATTGATCCAAATTTTTAAGAAGACATAATAGAACTGTTAAATATACACGCCAAAAGAAATATGATCATAAACAGGTAAAAAAATTGTACGAAAAGGTTTGTATAATAATTTTAAATAGCGGCCACCGCTTGGTTAAGTTTACATCAGACTTTATTCACGATTCCTAACCTTATGAAACCCACTAATGGTAGAGCAAAACAAATGTACTTAAGATTTAATGATAGGTAAAACAGGAAGAATTATTTGTTTCACTCATTATGATTTCTGTTTTAAGATTGTTTTTAAACTTAGCATAATACTTCTTCATAAAGATAAGTATTGTACGTAACAGTACTGAATAGTGAAACACGTACTAGGGAAGAAACACAGAATATTATTACACGTTTTAATTTTAAAATTTAAAGAGTATTTTTTACTATGAAGAGCATGTTTACACGATTTACTCTCATAAGTTATTTAATAATCTCACCCTGAAAAAATTTTTCACTGATATCTTGGTAACCTTTCTGGATAAAGAACAACTTATGAAAACTGAGATTGTCTATTGTTGTCTAGAAAGGTTCCAACATTATATCAACTGTAACTTATTTCTTCGTTGACAGTGACCGATCGTAAGCGTCAGAGGGCCTGTTCCATACTAATCAAACATCTGGAACTATTTTTGATCTTACCTATATAGGGTTTTTTGTACTGGTTGGCATCTTACTATTATAACTTTAGATTATAGCAATATGATTAATGATGATTATTTTTTGTCATTTTACGTTGTGCCATGACCTATTTGTACTTGACAATATAAAATGAACATCCAGAGCTAAAAATTTTAATTTTAATTCAAATTCTTAGGTAATCACTTTTCAAATGGAGGATTTTCTCCATTTGACTCCACAGACGCGTTGAAAAAGTAAAATAAGATAATAGTAATACTGTAGGTTATAACCAAAGCAATTATGAATTTCAATGAATCTACATACAATTAAATGTCTGATGAAAAATGCAAAACGTCATCTATCTATATCTAGATTTATATTTATAATTACATATAAATATAAATCACAATTTTTTTTGACGTGACTCCATTACTCAAGAACGAGTGCACCAAACTGTCGATTCTTTTTTTGTTGTGTTCCTTAATGCCAGGGGAAGGTTTGTATGAAAGAAAATGTTTAATCTACCCAACCATTATTTAGTAATTCGAATTAAAGATTTAAAAAAATCTTTTAAACTAACATTGGTGGAAAATGCTTTTATTAAACTGTAGGATACAAAAGGGATAATTTCCGATTACTAAGAAACTATCATGATTAAATATCAATCAAATACAATTCATGAAACATAACGTACTTAGTATATGGTGAAAGGTTTTCCCCTAATGAGAAAAAGCGTTTATATTTATAATTCATGAACAAATATACCATTAATATGAGAGTTTGAGTGACACCGTTCTCCTGTAGTCTTATCTTAAACCATTAACAATCTTAAACCATTAGCGGAGTTTATCCTCTAGATGGCAGCACCTGATATTTGAAAATTTCCAATGCCATTTGGTTTAATAATATGTAATCAATACTAAGATTTGAATTAGTTAAAAACGTGTGTTTATTCGTTTGCATTTTGGTTTTTATTTTGTCAAGGATTTAGAAATTGTATTCAGTTCAAAGATTTTTTAACCCTCGAACAGGAAAAGTTGTAGTTCACCACGCAATTAAAAATTCAATTAGAAGTGGAAGGTGGAGGTTTCTGTCGTCAATTTAGTGAACTTTGTTAGACGTTATCGCCTTCGTGCCCGGTGGTGCCCGCTGGGGGCAAGCAACCGAACCTGCTCACGCAATTGACTAAACTGCCACTAGAGCATGTCTCATAGCCAAGTAAGCACTTTCTACTCCTATGCACTGATGGCTGAGCCGATTAGAGCGCTACGCTGACGAGTGTAACGTTCTAGCCATTAGAAAGTGCTAGGGTCGTAGGGAGTCGTAGCACTCCACAATCTGGGGCTGGACAACTCTACAGCAACATTCTGCCTCCCACAGTCCACAATAAAAGAAGGTATGGTACGCCACCAACTCACTGGATCCAGCTTTCGTCGTACCCCTAACTAGGAACCGACGAGGAGTTTGTTTATAAGGTTGAAAGATACAAGTAGGAACTCACGTTTCCCAGGAGAGCCTCCTCGGAGTGGCGTCGCCGCCGGTGCGCTGGTTGAGCAACCTCGCCAGACGCCCGAGGGTGGCACTGCCGGTGGAGAGGCGGGGCGCGGGCGAGGGAAGCTGTAGCTCTGTGCCTGCGGTCGCCTCGGGGGAGCTGAGGCGATGGTGGGCCAGGTGACGGCGGGGGTCTGCAACAGAGGGGTTGAAGAATAAACTCCTAAATTAAATAAAAAAATATTTTTCGCTAAGTAATATTTTCTTGATGTAGCTTCCGTATCACTGAAACTATTGATATAAATTTAGATTTTTTCTGTCCGTTTCTTGGAATCATGATTTTTGTGCTATCTTTGTGTTTAATTTTCCAAAAAATCCAAAAAGAGTCGTATCTTTTTTTGGCTGTCGGTCCTTTTGTAACGTTATACAAGTCTTATAACGTTTTCTCCGTGAAACCGACAACACTCACAGCTATGAAACGTATTTTCACGATTCTTTAACGTTTGGATGATTTTTGTCTACTTTATACTGACCCACTCACTATGAAATAATATACAGTAATAAGGTTAAAATATTCAATTTTAAGCATTTGATCTATACAAGTGATTTCATAACATCAAAGTTTTTATCCTTTCTCCAACATGGAGATATAATCTCTATAAAAGCATAATGTTTGGAGTTGAAAATAAACTCAATATAGCTCACAATTCTTGAATCACCGGACAGAGTAGATAATTAAAAATCTTTAAAGGCAACAAATAAAATTGTACTACAACAGGATCTTTTAAGGATATGATAGTTCAATTAGATTGTTGCGGACGAGGGTTGGTATTGGATTTAAAGAATAAAGTGGATAAGAGAACCGAAAAGGCAGGGAGAGAAGTACTAAAGTATGTAAGTAAATTAAGGCAGGGTCTGGCGCGAGACGCTCTGCTGGGAGCTAAATGTAATGTATCTGGCGGGAACGTATCTAAACATACCGTTCTAAGCACTAACGGGTGTTTTTGTTTGTTTAGTCGTCTGCAACGGTGCCACCGTCTTGGGTTTTTGTACAATAAGATCAATGTCAAGATGTATTCTCCTCTCCTCTTCACTTAATGGTTAAACAATAAGTCAGCTGTTTAATTATTGGAGAGATTTTGCAACAAACGGTAAAATTAAACGTAAACGCTAAAAGAACCAGCTGGTCCGCGGACTTCTTTTTAATTCTGTTTTTCCAAAGGCAGGCTCAGCTTAAGCTATGCAACCTTGAAGTACACTATATTTCATGGAATTTTCATCAAAATTTTGTGGCCATCACGGGGATCGAACCCGTCACCTCTTGCACCCAAGTCCAAGACGCTAACCGTTAGGCTAGTAGATATAATAAACCAACTAGAAATTATGGCTAGAAATTTTACTACCAAACTCTAATAAGAGTAAAATAGTTATAGGAGTTAAACTTTTTACGTCACTCAATGAAATACCTTATATATCATATTTATTTGTGAATAATTTTGTAGTCTAATTTTCGGTGTTAATTATTAGCTTTCCTGGTAAAAATCAGTTTGTTAAGTCTTTGTAAAAACAATATACAATATCATAAAGTTCATAGCACTCAACACCCGGAAAGTTGCAACATAACGATATTAACACTCCGTCTCAAAATAGACTAAGCAAAGTGTTTTATTTCTTATTTAAGACTGTCATTTATATTTGTTTGGGTTTGTTGACCGGTTTCTTTTCTATATAGAAATAACCCTTTGTTTGTATTAATGTTAATATCGATACGCACTTGAAAACGGAAGTATTTTGACCTCTTGAAACGTTGTGTAGATTTTAAACAAAAGACACGTTGAAAAAGTCCAACTAAATGTTAATTGAATAATTAATAGCCAACGCTATCATGAAGTCCCAAAACTGCACTAAATTCTAAACTCTAAAATAAGCAATATCTGGGAAAATGTATTTTTTCCGTCCAAGGATACTTTTCATTTTTAGTTTACTTAACTGATTCCAGTTATTTTTATTTTCATTGTAAAATTGCTAAAGAATGAATGTTTTATTTTGAAAGAAACACGTTTGAAAATAGTTATATTTAGTTTGGTTTATTTTTTACATACTTTTGCTACTTAAGCTACCTGATACATTTTATTTTCATTCAAACAAAGCTTAGTCACACGGTGCTTTTGACTTTTAATTTAAAACGTTTATCTTTACTAGTTAAAGGCACATGCCAAATTAAAATTCTAAATGGTCGATCAAAAAATGAGCGATTTTTATGACCAAGGAAATGTTTGTGTTGATGTTTGTTGGTCTATTTTAGAAACACCCTATATAGATAACTAAAATTAGTTATGATTATTAGCTTATTACTGACAATATTGAGGGACAGGGTTTCCTATCTCGAGGCTACCAGCTGTGTAGCAATCAAGACGACCAGATGGTTTACCTGTAGTTTCCACGCTAGAGTGCCTGCCAATCTGCCAATCATAGATCAGCTTGAGGCTTGCTGTGTAATGTGCATGAAGCTTACAACCATCGGCTCCGTCAGAAACAACCGATCGTAATAAAATCAAATATAAATAATTGAAATAATTTTTTATGATAGTTTTATAACAAAATTTCACGACGTTTCGGGATATGGAATCTGGTCCCGTCTTCAGGTGAGCTGGATCCAAGAAAGCAACAAGATTAGTACCGAATCCGAACCAAGCCTGAAAACAAAAACGTTTAAATAAATCAAAAACTTTACGAAAATACCAAACAATGAAGTGTTTAGTGTTATTTAATATAGTATTTAGCTTTACGTGGTTGAAATCCATTAATTTATGCTTAAAAGTCATAGTTTATGTATTTATCACGGCAGCTAACCTGCATACTCTTTTACTATGTCAATTATCCATAGTGAATAGGCAAACTCCTTTATTTTGACATATGTAAAAGAAACTTGTCATAATTGTTCAAAATAAAATTAGATTATGGTAAAAAGCCTACTTTTAGTGACCGTCACAGCAGCAAACGGCCTATATTTTGGAGAATATTCCAACTCATTTAATTATGGACTGAAATTGATAAAACTTGGTATATGGTCAAAATAAAAATGGTTTATTGTAAAAATGCTTACATTTAGTGTTCCTCATAATAGCAATCCTGCACAATCTTTCCCATGTTTATTGTATGTGTATGTTTATGTATTTATGGATATTAATCAAATCTGTTATACATTAGTATTAATTTGGAAATTTGCTGAGTATGCAGGTTAGCTTCGACGGGGGTTTTCATTCCAATGTTTCAACGCCACAACGTAAAATATTAATAACACTAATTGCACTGTCTGGATAAAAGTGGTTTGATTCTTAATAAAATTGGCAACACTGGATATATGACCCTGCGTGTACTTGGCGATCGACATATTTATAACTTTTTTTGCAAAAAACAATCAATTTTGTTTAAAACTAACTATTGAAATAGAACAAACAAGAAGATTAGGGCACGATTAAGTTAACCTCGTTAAATCTGTTCCAAACCAAACTAAATGTATAACAATATGTACGAATGTACGAATGTATGTATGTACGAAATAGTTAAAACTATATGTGTTATTAAAATTTAGAATATGATCCATTAATTTAAATCTTTTGAACGCTTTGGTGATTAATTCTTTGTATGATGAATATTTTCAATGCTTTACTAAATAAATTCTTTTCGCAATTTATTAATTACTTTTGTCCCTGTCTGGGATAGAAGGGTGCAAAAATATTACGTAAATCTTATGGAGAGTAGGCAAATAATCTTCTTTATCGACAGACATCGATAAATCTTCTCATAGATTATTATTTTCATATTATTGATTTGGAAATTCTCTGACTAATCAGACCTTCTGCGAATATATATGTGTCCATGAACAAGACAACTCTCGTAAAAATGGTCCGATCGAGGCCAAACTTGGTAGAGATCTGTAATTCGTTTTACAACCGAAAAAATCCGGTGTAAGCCTTATGTCAATTTCAGTCCATCTATTTGCGTGTCTGTCATTCTGTAACCCTAAAGAGGTTTTTTGTCAACGATTCTACGAGAAACCGGAGACATTTTTTCTCCCGTTCACTAATATGAAAATTAATTTTTACTATTCCATGTGATTTGAAAAGCTTTTGTACACATAAAACTAACTTATGCTCTATTTAATATAAGGGCTTAAAACTTCAGTTGAGTAGTATTGAATGTTTATTAAAATCAATATTGGTATCTTTGAATTTAAAATTATACTTTAAAAAACAAATTTTTTCTATGTTCTGATTTAACAAATTTAAAACTGATACGTAATATTTAAGCTAACATTTGTTTGTTGTTTTTTATTTTTTTTGTTAAACGTAAATATTTGGGCTTAGTAATGAGTATCTTTCTTCTTAATACAGAGTCACACAACCCGTACAAAGGCCGGGTTAACTATTAGTAAAAAAACTATTGGTAACACTGTAATCCGCATCAGCAAGATTGGTGCCCGAGGAGGCTGGAGGGTGGACGGGTAATTTTCTTCGGGGGAATTACTTTAGTTGGCGGCCATGATTGAAATAGATGAAGTGGTAATTGACGGGCCGACACACCAAACCATAATTGTTTGGCTACAAGTTAGTGGCGGGGGTAGAGGGTGGAAGGGGGTGTGCTGGTGGTGCTGTAGGGGGGTGGAGAGGTCACCGCCGGGTAAATGACTCGTTACGGCCACGAGGGGTTGATCTTAGGGGTTGATCCAGTGACGTCATTCATTTCGTATCATTTCACGTAAATAATTCACAATTCATCTAAATATTAAAATTATTTACATGATATGTTAAAACCCTCTATTCAAAATTGTTACGTATGTCTTATTTATTTTAAGATAGAAAATATTATATTTCCATAAAAACTAAAATATTGTATTAATTTTTAATAAAAAAAAATAACTTGTTAAAAAAAAAACACCTTTAGACGTAATATGTTTAACATTTCCCACGGGGAAGTAAATATAAAGATTTTTATATTAGGTTTTACTCCCCTTAGCTACTGTATTCTGTTTTAAAACTTCATTAAATTAGATGATTAACCCAATATTGTGACAGACTAAGGCTAACATGTTCCTTTGACAGGTCTGTTAATTAATAGACCATCAGTTGATGGCATCCATGGAACTTATTACAAAGAAGATTATAGGTAAGCTTATGGTTTCAATGTTAAAGATTGAAATATGGTCCGAACAACTGTTCTTGATTTTATTAGTTTTATTTTTTTCCTCAAACTTTTTTACTTATTTGTTTAAGTAAATAGCTATTCTTAAACCACATATTAAATACTATTAATTTCATGATCTTATACTCTAAAGAAAGCACTGTCTAAGGAAGTTTTTTTCTGTTTGGATTTGTGATCTCTTTGTGTAATACGGTTATTTGGCCACGATAAAGCAATTCGAGCCTTAAAGCTGGGTAACTTTGGGTTTCGTCCTACATATCTTTTTTAGTGGTCATGTTATCATTAGGGTCCTTTTGTAGCTGCAGTAAAAACCCCTGATTTAGGTTTTTTTCATAGTCAAATTTGTAATCTGCTCTGTATGGGGGTTAGGTAATCCGTCAAAACATTTGAAATGGAAGTGACGTCATTAGGTTGTAAGGACAGCTGTTTAAAAGAACTGAAAACATTCATTTTCGAAATGCCCATGAACTTAGCTCTATCCTAAGGGGAGTTTTTACACTAGTTTGAAAGAAATGTTTTCAAGCATTTTATTTTATTGTCGAAATAAGTTAAATGTATTCTATTCGATAAAAATTCAAAAAAATATCCTTTAAAACGTTCCTGCATGTCGTGTAAATGATATCTGGTGATGAAGAACTGTCTGTAACATTATAGTCTAACTTTTTTACTTATTTGGTTAAGTAAATAGCTATTCTTAAACCACATATTAAATACTATTAATTTCATGATCTTATACTCTAAAGAAAGCACTGTCCGAGGAAGTTTTTTCTGTTTGGATTTGTGATCTCTTTGTGTAATACGGTTATTTGGCCACGATAAAGCAATTCGAGCCTTAAAGCTGGGTAAATTCGGGTTTCGTCCTACATATCTTTTTAGTGGCCATGTTATCGTTAAAATCCTTATTTTGTAGCTGCAGTAAAAACCCCTGATTCAGGTTTTTTTTCTTAGTCAAATTTGTAATCTGCTCTGTATGGGGGTTATTGGGAATCCGTCAAAACAAAATTTGAAATGGAAGTGACGTCATTAGGTTGTAAGGACAGCTGTTTAAAAGAACTGAAAAAATTCATTTTCGACATGCCCATGAACTTAGCTATATCCTAAGGGGATTTTTTACACTAGTTTGAAATAAATGTTTTCAAGCATTTTATTTTATTGTCGAAATAAGTTAAATGTATTCTATTCGATAAAAATTCAAAAAATATCCTTTAAAACGTTCCTGCATGTCGTGTAAGTGATATCTGGTGATGAAGAACTGTCTGTAACATTATAGCAGTGTAATTATGACGTCATCTACCCCTCAGTCAAGATCACGCCACTGTGAATGACGTATGAATTCTGAAGCCTCTTCTAACCGACCTTTTATTGTTTGACAGCTGTAATGTCTCATGAAGTGGATGTTGTAATATCTCCAAACAATAAAATGTTTAGTACTCTGAACAATAAATGTTATGTTTAAAAAACAACAATTGTTTTGGGAAATCAATAGATATATTATTAGACCGGGGGACCAAGCTTTGCTCGTATAGCTTAAAACACGTATGTTGGTAAATTTTCCATGATCTGTTATTAATTATAATCACATCATTCCTCAACAAATGTTTGACCACCTAATATTTTTTTTCTTTGTTTGAAATTCATTATTGGTGATGGTGGATTGATATTATTTAGATTTTTATTGCGGACATTTTCCATCACGATTTTATGTAAAACAAAGTTTCACGACGTTTCGGGATCTGGAATCTGATCCCGTCCTCAGGTGAACTAATATCTAAAACATAGCACAATTAATTAACATATAATCCGGACCAAACCGGTATAAAGCTGAAAACATAAAAGTTTAAAGCAGTCAAAAAAACTTACAAACAAACCATTCACTAACCATTACACACAAAAGAAACCAAACACGTCCGCTCGTCACGGAGGCTCAAAGACAACTGTGTCAAAGACTGCTCAGTTGTCTTTGAGCCTCCGTTTAACGCCTTTGAGGGACCTTCAATTAAACGTGGGAACTGGACCACTTTTGCCTGTGAATTACGACCTGGTATAATTGTGAAGATGGTATTTGCAGAAGAACGTAGTTGAAAATAGTGTGGACGTTAATCCACACCAGAGAATACTCCATTCACCGACTATCGTTTGTAGCTATCCAGCTATCCACAATTCGTAACCTCCAAGAAGCTGAATTACTTGACACGCCATAGTCCCAGTTAATGGATAGGAACTGTGTGGTGATTTTAAAAGAAACAATATCCTGGAGACAATTAAATCTATAACTATTACATTAGTCATTTAAAACGACATTTTAACGTGTAAAGTTAAACTATATACAAATTTTAAAATATAATACAATTTATTTTATTGATGGTTAATACTAGATAACCGATCTTAGGGTCTATTTTATAATTTTATTTATTTGTTTAAGATTGTAGTAGCATATCAGTTTGTCACCTTAAAAATAATCTTTTATATTAGCTACGACTTTAATACGTACAGCATTATTGCTTGTTAAAAATAAAACGTATTTTCATAAGGAAAACGAACAAAACTGTCACAAAGGTAAAGCGGTGAAACCCAAAACTAACCATTGCGAACATTGTAAACAGTATAACGAGGAACAGTTAATGAGGCCGTCCGTGGTTGAACTGACGATGGAAATTGCTGTTAGTCACGGCTAATTTGGACTAACAACTGCTGTCACGTTAGACTAACGCGAGGATAAACGTTTTGTAAACAGTATAACGAGGAACAGTTAATGAGGCCGTCCGTGGTTGAACTGACGATGGAAATTGCTGTTAGTCACGGCTAATTTGGACTAACAACTGCTGTCACGTTAGACTAACGCGAGGATAAACGTTCGCGCTATAGAATGTGTTTATACTCGTCTAAAATAAACACTGTAACTCCACTATAATATTACCATACGTTATGTTATTTGAAAGACTGTTTCGTATTTTTCCATGCAGATAAGTTTTAAAGTTTACTATTTTCCTTAAGGGTATCCGCATCTTCTACAATAGTAATGTGAAAATAACAAAATTTTTCTCAAGAGCTATAAAACATCAACGAAAATTATTTTTAGTTGTTTATCGTTTATTTACCCATGGAATGATGTTAACACATGATTCCTAACACATTCCTAAGGGACAGCCGTACGTGCATACGTTTATATACACATGCGTTTTGGACGTATACGTACTTATTGAAGTATTCAAATTGTTTAAGACTATTTTTTTAAATATAATAAAATTTAACAGGAATATTTTTATAATATGTTTAAAATATTTTTCTATATGAATAACTTGAAAATATTTAATTAGTTGTGTTGTTTCTAATACAATATTTTTATAAAAAAAATAAAACTTTAGGAAAATGAATCTAAACTTAAACATAAGACATTAATACATTATTATATTAATTTTAATTTTTTATCATTTGTTTGACCATAGCAAATTATACATTTTATTTGTTTTAAAGAAACAAACAAAATATAATAAACGTACCAGTGGACTGACACATACTTTCTCCCTTAAGTAAATTTAAAAAAAGACAATCTGTAATAAAACTATCATGTTCTACAAAGTAATTCTAAATATCATTTAATAATTTATTGTTCAAATTGTATGGGGGGAACCCCCCCCCCCCCCCCCCCCGGTAATACCAAGCTTTTTTGAGCTGGTTTTGTTCGGTGATTTGACCTTACACTTCATACCAAGTTTCATGGAAAACGGTTGGAAAGTAAGGAAGAAATTGATTTTTTTTATTTTCCATAAGAATAACATTGGGCGCTTTCAGACAACGTACTGCGTTTATCGTGGACAGTAAATTTAACTTTTCTCTGGAACCGTTAGTCGTAGACAAATAATTCAAAATACTAATTTGTTTAGTTTTTTAAGCTGGTTTCAATGGTACCAGTCAAGTTATACTTTACTTTTATTGTTTTCGCTGAAAATTTAAAAATTTGATTTTTTTGACATTTAAAAGCCCATAACTTTTGAACCGTCATTTTTACAGACATGCGGGTGGTGTCCAATTATTTAGTACTCTGTAATCAAAATCGTTAGAGCCGTTTTTGAGAAAATTGGATTTTTCACGTTTTTTAAGGGTTTTTAGGGGTGAACTATTTAAAAATCAAAAATTAAAAAATGAAAAAAACACCTGGAAAAAAATATATTTATATACATGAAATTTCAGATCTCAAGGGTATTGTGGCACAGTACACATCCAGACAACAAACACAAATAAAAAACAAAAAAACACAAACTTGAGTTACAGACATAAATAAATTTTTTTGATTGATAAACATTCCACTACATTCGTAATTGAAAAACAAACTTTATTACTATAAAAGTATAATAAAAAATTTAATTCTTAATTTATGAGTTTCCAAACCCACAAAAAATTGTATTGTTAAATCTATATAGTCAATTTAATATTTGAACAAAAAAAAAAATATTTCTTAAAAGATAAATATAATTGTTATTTCAATAAATTTTTATACTATATCAATGTTTTATAATGTAGTATTAAATAAATATATAAATTATTATAAAATGATAATGTAATGTAATGTAAATAATATGTAATATAATGATAAAGTGAATCCTTAACCAGCTGCCCTTTTAAAAATAACCGATTACATACGTCTGACCATTAATAACAGACAAAATTCTTAACACTTTTTGATTTTTAAAATGCTTTTGCCTGTAAATATCATCCTTTCATATATTTCAAGCTGTTAAAGCCAAGTTTTTCTGATGGATTGCACTTGATTGAATTGATTTGATTGGATTGATAATGGATTGACTGGATTGCATTCTATATGTCTGGTCGCAAGTCACGAGTCAATTTGTGAAAATCGGGATATGAGTTTTATGGGTTGAAACCTGTTGCATGAGGTGTACCTCAGGGTTCTGTCCTTGGACCTATCCTTTTCACTTTACATCAACGACGTTACAAAACACATAACTCACGCACACTTTATGTAGACAAATTTACTCCCATTTGACTGTTGACGTCGTTAAAACTTCTGTAAATGAATTTGGACATCAACTGAGTCTACCAATGGACACACAAAATGGACTAAAACCGAATCTTGACAAAGCGCAGGTAATAATCATTGGTAACCACGATTTCTTATAAAACCTTTTCACAAAACCTTAAAGCCTAAAAATTAGGGGTAAAGACATTCATCAACAAGCACTTGAAATGGACTGAACAGGCAAACAATACGTGTAACAGAGTCATTAATGCTATTCACAGTCTGCGTACCTCCCAGTAAATGTAAAGGCGAAGCTGGCGAAGACTCCCATTCTGACTCACTTCACTACTTTGAGATTGACATGACTTTAGGGCTCTCGAACAAGCTTCAACGGGCTTAGAAATATTGCAGCCAGTTTGTTTAAGAACTGAGACGCTGTTGTTATATTTATAGTTTTTCAAAATAATTTCATGAGACTTAGTGAGATTCAAGACCTTCATACACTCCGTTTTCTACTTTCTGTCACCCATACTAAAATTGTCCTCAATATTTCCAACATTTTTTTAATGTCTGATATTAGTACTCGTTCTCTACTTAGGGGGCTCTCAGCTTCTTTCTATTCCTAATCATCAAACTCTTCAATAAATTCTTTGCCGTGACCGCATTTATACTTTGAAATTATCCGATGAAAAACAAATGACGAGGACCCTGCTTGGTTTGGAGTGGAGGTACCGTGTTTGTTGATGATGCAGGATAGGCTCGGATAGTGTGGTTTGAGTGTGTCTGGGATTTGGGCATTGATATGAAAGGTGTTTCCAGAAATAAAATGTTTTTATTATTTATTTTTACTATATAATTGTTAGCAGATATTTTGTTCTCTTTTTATTATATTTATCTATTGGGAATCTAAGTCTTATTTATTTTTGTTTACACAGCTGTACCTTATTCCTTTGTGATAGAGGGTAAGTGTTAGAGAAGACTTGCTAGTCCTAACCTTGACTCTATAAATAAAGACATTATTCATTAAACTTTCATATAATCCATGTCATACTAGGAATTATAATAATTAGGCAATTTTTGCCAATGACTACTCACAGGAGAATTTGAGTGTCATACCTCTTTGAATTTACATATTCATACCCCGGAAATTAATATAAGTTTCTGCTGCTTTTTCACGAAATATATGTCTTATAACACCCTATAACTTGATTCTGTAAAATAATTTATCCGTACTTGAAAACAAAACGTTAAGTCTAGAAGGTTTCTACCAAGATGTGCCAGAAATATTGAGCTAGGTATATAAAATCATTTCTACCCATAATTAGCCAATAAAACCAAATCAATCAGGAGCTTTTTGTGAATGCAAAGAGTTGATTATACACGACTACTAATTAGTGGATCAAATCAAAGAGGAACAAATGTGTTCCTCTTTGCTCAGAGTCGAGTCATACCACTAGAGTGCTTTCATTTAGCTAGTCATATATCAAACCTACTCATGTTTGTACTTTTATGCGCGCAACGTTTTTATTTCAGTCTATAAATTATTTCACAAAAGTTGTTCACAAACAACTCTTCTTGTTGGTTCTTTTGATATATTTGGTTATATAGTTTGATAATTTTATATGATTACCATAATATTTTATTTTGCTCTTGACAATATTTATTATTTTATTTGTTGGAATTGAATGGTCGAAATATATCATAATATGTTATTTCATCAGTCTACCTATTCTCAGAAAACATAAGTAAAAACTCAAAATGTACAAAAGCGTACAAAATACAATATAAGTTTCTTAAAGGAGGATAGTCTAATTTTAAGCCGAGGTATCGTAAAAGGGTTTCAAAAGTTTTGATTTTGGAATACACATCTTGGATTACAAATGCCCAGTAAAAAAGATGGATTGAGGATTTGATGCATTCAAAAATTATGAATGAAATGTTTTAAATATTTTTACTACGGTTTCCAAAGAAGAAGTTTGTTATTTATTTGTTGGTTTAGTTAAAACATAAACGGCACATACTAGAATTCTCTTCTATATTACATTTATTGCAAGTTGCCAACTTAAGTAATGGAATCAGAAACATGTTTACTTCCATACTCAGCAACGCTAGTTCTTCTTTGTACCATTGAATCATATTTTTTATATTTTTATTTATATAGATTAGTCCGACTTGAAATAATTTTCCATCTGCATGAAGCGACCTAGGAGCAATGCTGTTACAATGGACATCGAGGTTGAAGGCTAATAAACCAGGGCTCAGCTGTATAATTAACAGCTGTTCTATTTCACTATCAAACGCAAGCATTACAACAGCTGTTGAGATATGTCAACTATCGTTCATACGATCATCATTCGCAAAGCAAATAGGCTCAAACATAGAAAACTACACTATCTTTGGTAACTTTATTTTCTAGACTATAAGCAATAAATTTCAGAAATCATACTAAAAAACTAAATTAATGTACTAGAAAAATAGCACGAAAAATCCCATTTAATGCAATAAGAATAATTTTAGTATGGTGACATTATTACTAGTTACACGATAGTCTAAAGAATTATGTGTCAGGTAATCAGGGAATTGCATGAATTTTTGTTAATTTATTTTCTGTAAAATATAATTACCACACAATTACATCCGATGATTATGACGATCTATTTTGGTTATAGAAATATAAATATTTTGTTAATGTAATATCCTACATAACCAATTTATTAAAAACATTAAACCTTAACAATCTTTTTATATTCGATACGACTATCGAGTCATATCGAATATTTACATTCAGTCGATAAACCCTCTCTGATAAGTATTTTAAATTATATTAAAACACAATTTCACCAAGTATAGAACCAACAATCATCAGGCTAGTAGTTAATGAGTAATGGTGACTGGTTTTGGTCTATTCATGGAATGTGTTCTAAAGTCTATAGAATAAAATAAAAGTATGTCTGCACTTTTCTTGAAATTATGATAATTTAGATTATTTTTACATTTTGTACCCCAGAAAAGCCAAAATGGTTTTAACTCAATTTATGTCTGTCTTTCTGTAACGCTGAAAATCTTTTTGTGACGTTTTTCCGAAAAAACCAAGAGCTTCCACAGTTATTGAACTTATTGTCATTATTCTATACCTTTTAAAAATGTTTCTTCTTTACTTTAGGCTGTAAAACCCTACACGAATAAAGTAATTTCCTCTTAAAAATCAAGATTTAAGTGATATTAGCAACACTGTTTTACTGAATTTGTGATTTAAAAAACGACTAAGCAGCTGTCAAATTGAAACCATTATAAGTAAGTCTATAACTTACTATAACCTATAACTTTAAACTTATTTTTAAAATCAGGCTATATAATAATTTTACTTTAAGGTTACTGAAGCACCAGTTTAACCCAATTTACTAATAATCTATGAGAGTTATAGGTTCTTAATTTTTACAAAAATTTTGATACTAACTATAATAATACTGAGCCAATAAAATAACCATATAAACAATAAAGCTTTCCAATAATGATTTACAAATCAATGTTTTTGCCAAAAAATGTTTTTCTCAGTAGTGTTTTATTGCGTTTTGATAGTTCTGATTTAGAATTACTACCATCGTGTTGTAGAAATGTTATATAAGTTTGTTGGGAATATCTCTTATGGTTCCTGGGATTGTGGGAAATATATTTTAATGACACGGTTGAGTTGGACTTTATATTTCAACAAGGTGCAAAGATTTTACTTACAGGTTGTTTAAAAAAACATAAATATATTTTTTGTCAAAACGTTTTCAAAACTTATTGATATCTACTAAAAAACCTTTTTTGTGTAGGAATAACCGTAAATTAAGTTTTACTAATAGTATACAATTTTATAATTTAATTTAATTTATCTGATTTTAAATTACGGCTAAATAATTGAGCTAAATTTGTATTCCTCTTTTTGTTTTATTTTTACTTATTTTGATTTAATGTAAATATTGATCAACTAGCAGTAAGCCCGTCCTTTGTACGGGTTGTAAGATTTATTTTAAAGAAGAAAGATTATCATACCAAAATGTAAACTCAAAATTCGATAAAAATCAGTACAAGGAAAATAAATCGATAGCCAGCTTTATTATTTAGCGTTACTTAACCGTTGAATACATAAGAACATTAATACCATTATTAAAGTTAGTTATACGTTAAAATAGGTTTTTAATATAGTATGATTTCGAAATGGGTTTAAAATGAATGATTAATATGAACTAACTAATATTGATTTGATAGCTGTTTGTTTTTATTTCTATTAAATCATTAAAGTACAAAGACAGCTGATTATTACCAGTAGGTTATTCATTGAAAACTGAATCAAAATGCGAGTAATATCGCGTAAAAGTGGGTTTTTAAATGCTCGTTATTTACTTTTCAAGGGGCGGCGGGCGATTTAAAGCATTTATAAACCTTCTCTGCAATGTAGAGAATACATGAAATAAGTTTCATTGTAATCAGTTCTCCCGTTTTTTCGGAGAAGACGGCGTAAAATGCCTCCTGGAGCGTCACAGACAAACAGACAAAAATTGAGATAAGACCGGTTTCGGCTTCTCTAACGCACGAAAAGTAAAAATAACTAAAAAAACTAATAATTCTGAGCAATGTACAGACAAAACTCTAATTTTATTTGTATAGATATTAATAATAATCTTGCTATTTTCCACATATCTTGCATACAACCCATAAAATGACGGGGTAGCTGCTAGTAATGAATAAAATACCTAATAATAATTCCTTAATGAAACTCATTTCACAAGTGGTCACACAGTCGATTGATCGGCAGAGGAGATTGATTGATAATGACAAGGTCAGATTCAACCTAAGGGTGGATTGTTTAACTTACTCTAATCAACCCTCTGACTACTCACCACCACAGTATGAAAACCCACGTCACAGCAGACCTGCGTACTCAGCGAATTTCCAAATCAATAATATAATAATATGACAAGTTTTATCAATATATATCGATAAATATGAGAATTATTTGCCTATTCTCCATAAGATTAACATGGAAAAGAGTTTGCAGGTTTGCTGCTGTGAGGAAAACTGAAAGTAGGCACCTCTACTATAAACAACATAACACCATAACTAAAATATTGTGCTTAGTAAACAAATGTTTTCTGACTCAAAAATAAATCTTCTTCATGGTTCAATGCTTTAAAACCGCACACCTAATGCCACCAGGCGGCTCTGGCACCTCCCCAGAGGCTAGCCTCCGGAGTTAGTCTCCCCAGGTGCCGTCAAAGCTCATTGCATACAATGCATAGTCCCTGTGTGGCACAGCCCGAGGATCAGAGCTAATGGGAAACAAGTCAAGCCATACACTATTCACGACAAGACTAGGAAGGTTTCCCCTAATAACTGAAACAACATTCTATTTCCTCAAACGAGTGAGGTGAAGTATGTAGAAACCATTCTAGATAGTAATTTAACGTAGAAAAATAATATTTGGAACAAAAACCTCTCTTTACATTTGAAATTCAGAAATATATCTAGGTTTTTTCATCGTAATTCAAAATTATCAACGAAAAACTAACTTTTACTATATAAATTGATTCGAAGGCCTACGGGATCCAAATTTAAGGCACATCTAGTACGTTAAGTTTAGAAATAAATCCAAGATTGAAAATATAACTTTTGCAATTCTGCAAAAGTTATATTTTCAATCTATGCACCTATGGAGAACTTGGTGGATATTCATCCACCAAGTTCCATGGTTTGTCAAGAACGAAGTACTTTACTGAGGCAGCAAAATTATTCCTACAGTGAAAGAAGAAATTCTAAAAGTCATTGAACATTGTTTAACAATATTAGAAAACCATCCAAACCACTTAGGCCTGGAACTTATGGACAACAGTGACTATGTATATAAAGTGAAAAGGTAAAATATTCTTGACCTTGAGACTCGTTTTATGTAAATAATAATCCAAAATAGTGTACTTTAATACAATTTTTGAAGTACGCATTTTTTAACGACAGAAGACCTGCTGATAAGTTTTAATTGCTCATATTTAGGCCTACTTATCTTTCAAATTATGTAAAATAGATTAAAATAAAAACACGCTAAAGAACGTTTGTAGGTATAAGACGAATTATACTTCATGACATTATCATGACAAAATATAAACCTGATATCTTATACAAATTAATTTAAATAAAATTATAATTTTTAACAGGAATATTTAGCATTAATTTACATTAAAATATATTACTTAAAATACACATTTTAGTTTTAACAAAATTTTTATACGTTAAAAAAACTTTTTAGTATAGTAAATTTTTGAAAATTTTAAAACAATGATTCATGTAAATAGCCTAATACTATATTAATCTGACAACTTTTGGTTATTTATATGAATTCACTTTTATAGGACACATGTTCTGTAAAACGTAGAAATATTTGTGTAATTTGCTCAAAAATGGGTTTTTGAGAGTTATTACTTGGATAGTTTAAGTAACCAAAAACCCTGTCCAAAAATAATAAATAAGGAAATTGATATTAGACTCATTTCAGCATTTCTTCCATTGCCCATAACTCCAAGCACTATAAAGACAAACACTTGTTTTATTTAAATAGATTAGAAACGTTTAACAAAATTTAAACTCTAAATAGGGCTGGTGCCTAATTGGTGCCGAGGTGGGGGGAGGCTAATGATGCCAAAAACTGGGCGCCAAGTGGGAATTGCTGTAATTACTTTGAAGTTGGCTAGTTTGAATTGTTTGGCTAATTTTAGTTCCCTTTGATCGTGATTATAATGTTGCAAACCTCGCAAAGACTAATTAATTACTGAATATATCTATCAGTATCTATCAGAATCTGTATCTATCAGTTAATGGTTTATTGCATGTAATTATATAAACACTAAATTCTAATGACGTTGTTTAGCTATAAATGTTTTTGTTCAAAAGCACGCGTATTTTATCAGAATATTTTAAATGAAAAGTATATTTTACTATTGTATTGTTTTTGCAGGTATTTACCATAATTGTTTGTACTGATACTGATAAAACCTAGGGGAAAGATTGCACTGTAACCTATGAGATCTATTGTGCCCCCCAGACTAGACTCCAGTTCTTGCCTAGAGAACTCTCACTAGTTCTAATGCCTTAATAAAGTTTAGTATTATGAGGGGTTCTAACTTTGGAAAATCCTCCACTGCCACCTGGTGTGTTCCCAAGCTTCTGGCTCTCTTTTGACCTATCGCGTCACACTCGGCCAATAGGTGTCTAGGTGTTTCCTCCCCAGATTGGCAGAAGCGACATTCACCCTCTTGAACAATGCCCATCTTGCTCAGATGACCCCTGAGCCTACAATGCCCGGTTAAAAATCCCGTCAGTATCCTTAGATCGTTTTTCTTAAGCCTGATCATGGTCTCAGACCTTCTTATATTATGCCCTCCAAGCATTTCCTTAGCCTGTCGGCATCCCGAAAGATCAATGCAGGCTTTCCCTCTGGCTTCATTTTCTTCCTCCTTAAGCTTCTTTTTAAGGAAGAAGTCCTCCAGTGCACAACCTGGCTCCGGTCCTACACAGGGGGTGGCTGCCCCTGCCCTTGCCAGTTTGTCTGCTACTTCATTCCCCTGAACACCTTGGTGCCCAGGTACCCAAAGTAGTGACAACTTGTTGTTCTTCCCCAACTGGTCCAGACTTTTCCGACAGTTCCAGACCATCTTGGATCTGAAGGCTGCTGAGCTCAAGGCTCCAATGGCAGCCTGGCTATCTGACAGGATAACAATCTCCCTTTTCATGTAACCTCTACTTAGGTTGAAGAGTACACACCTTTCTATGGCCTTAACCTCAGCTTGAAATAGCCCCAGTGATTTATGGTATTTGATCCTTGGACCAAATACCCCCTAACTGTTTCTAAAATTGACGTTTCGGGACCCGGAATCTGTTCCGTCCTCAGGTTAGTTGGAACCTAGAACATGTTCATTGGTGTTTATATAAGTATTTTGACTACTTTAAAACATTTTTGTTTACAGATTTACACAGCATTATGTTCTAATCTTGCAATGTTCTAGGTTTCAGTTCACCTGAGTACGGAATCAGCTTTCAAATCCTGAAACCTCGTGAAACTTAATTTCACTTAATCATTACGGAAAATTTCCCCAAAAACAATTTAAATAGCATAAACCCAAAACCACTAATAATGAATTTCAAACAAAGTGTATATAGTATATTGTGTTTAGAAAAATTATTTTAGTTAAACTTTATTGAAAATGAAATAGTCGTTATACTTTATTAGCTGGTAGGAAATTCACTGAAAAGTAAATATTATTCAATATTTCAAGAGCTTGGAGGTTGGAAATCGGTAAAATATTCAAAGCGAAACACATTAAAGGCGGGTTCAGTCGCAGTGAGAAGGTGGGATTCCCTATTTGCGAAACTTGGTAAAGGTCAGCACTTTGCGAGGGATAAACAGCTTCAAATAGACCCTGGATGAATGATGTATCATGCACCACAATATACACATGGCTTATTCGCATCAAATCAATATTTCGTAGAACTTTTGTTCAAATATTAGATACACAAATACTACTAATAGCAATGATATCAATCAACCATCAAGTATCTATCAAAATATGGTTCACGTAATGTACCTATTAAATACTTTTATGCTTAAATATGACAGCTCCTTTTTGATAGGGTAAATAACATGGGAATTATCTATAAAATTCAAAATTATGGAAAATATTATTGTTAACACTAAGCAAC
The DNA here is from genome assembly GCA_023375725.1 of Nephotettix cincticeps. Taxonomy (NCBI): domain Eukaryota; kingdom Metazoa; phylum Arthropoda; class Insecta; order Hemiptera; family Cicadellidae; genus Nephotettix; species Nephotettix cincticeps. Next base: position 150,955,904 of record CM041786.1, read on the forward strand.
AAAACGGTAGCTATGTAGACAACACAAATCAAACATAGACAACTTGCATGAAAAATGTTAGAGTTTAAAACCCTTTGCTATTGGATCGAATATCTATAAATTCTCCTGCGCATTCTTATGGCCAGCTGTACTGGACGTCCCAATTTCCACGCCAGGTCGAATTAATTTTAATATGAAATGGCCAGTGGCACTGGGCGAGATAAAATCCGAGTTGCTCCACCGAGCGACGAGGGCAACATCACGAGACATAATTCCAATTTGTGTACAGAATTTGCACGGCCAAAAGGTTAATTGGTAGACAAAATCATTCAGAACAATGTTGTAGAAGTGTAAATGGCTTGGCTATACTGTAGTTCACAGTGATGATCTATAAAAGACAGTAGCCATGTACACAACACGATAGTAATCTGTACAAGACGACAGCCATAAAGACAATATGGCGTTGCATCTCACGTGGAGGGAGATGTTCAAGATTAATGACCCAAGGGTAATCTCCATGTCTAGATTAATCCTATAATCTCAGCGGATAAGATTAATTAATGTTACAACGGGATGGAACAGCTCTGTCATGTCAGGACGCTGCTATACGATTCGATTCATGGCTGCTACTACATGTTGCAGCCATCTGACTCGCCCTGATTATAATTCCATTGTGTTTCACATATTTTGTCTGTGAGGGTTTGGTGCAGCTCCTATTATTTAAAGAATTAGGATTAGGGTCTATGTTAGATTTAAATTTAATGACACGTAATCACTACTGAGATAATTCGAATAGCCTGTTACGTTTTTTTTTAATGATGAACTATTTGTACAGTGAAAATAAGATGATTAGCATGTACCGTTTACGTTGAGATGGGAACCCCTATTAGATAAAAAATAAAATAAATTAATAAACAATCAATTTCCAGAAGGATCAAAATACGATCGTAAAAAAACAAAAATAAACAATGAATCATTTTGTTCAGAGAAAAATTCTTCACGCCATGCAAAGCTAGAGAGGCTCCTGACTTTGAAATCTTCCCAAGAGGAAACGTAAAGTATTGTACTTCTAAGTAAAGTCAGTTCTTCAGAGGCGTTCTCTGGTTTGAGCCAGTTTATACGTCTGTGAAAAAATGTCACATTTCCCCACACACTGTATGTAAAACGTCATCACGGTTCTAAATCTTTGTCAGCTTATGTGACTTGAATCATTACATTACCCTACTCTCCTGCACCCCTTGCCCATAGTGATGGGTGGTTTATTTTTTGATGGTAAATATATGAAAGCACAATGACTTCCATGTATACACTCTCGATATCTCAAAAGGTAAAACCCAGTCCTAAAGCTTTCCTGATAGGTTTAGTGAATGTAAATTGTCAATTTTTACTCTCTTTTCTGCCTACTCCTTCTGATACTGACAGAATAACAGAATCAATTAGATGTGCCTACAAAGGAAAAATGAAGAATCGTAGGAAATTGGAAATTTTTGGACACTGGATATGAGTATGAGTGTATTGTGTGGTTTTTGTACTCACCCAAAGTGTTGGTGTCTGCGAAGGAGAACCTCGGTGTGTTATGGGAAGAAGCATGTAGACTGTCATGGTGTGATCCTGCAAAAAATAATTAATTACTGTCTAACGTAAATTTCGATTGTAGATATAAAAAGTTTGCTAAATAATGTGTGTGTGCCAATAAAAATTTTGATAAAAGCAATGTTTACAAAAATGGTGGAATTGTCTTCCTTATGTTGGGATAGGAAAATTATGTTTAAGCTTTATAGATATAGTAATCCGTTACTTAAACAAATTGCCAAACCAGAAACCGGAATGTAACTGTAAATAATTGTTTTTAAATACTGGTTTTCAATTTAATGAGTTTTTATGTCTTACTTTGTTTAATCCAGAGTTTTACCATACATGATATCTGTAATGTTTTATTAGTCCCTATTACTTTGATAACCTCCATAAAAATAGTTTGATACTCATTTTAGTATTCTGCTATTTTTTCATTAACTAATATTTTTTTCGTTAAGTTCACATATTTTCATTTACTTATTGCCTGATATAAATACGATATATTGCAGCTTAACGATTAATACAGCCTATTATAGGACTAATATAAACTTATTGTCAACACCTGAATCCAACACAGCCCAACATTTGTTAGGGACTGAATGTATTAGTACTCAAAACTATTTCAGTATACTTGTATTTATAACTATCAGTATGCCCGTACGTTGTACGGGTTGTAGGATTCTGTGTTAGGGGAAAACATTCATGACAAAATTAATTAGATTAGATCAGAAAATATTTATAATTATCAAAATTCGTTATACGTCAAGATAACGTATAATATAGTATAGTTTCGACTTTAAAATCAATGATCAATGTAAGCAAACTAATATCGATTTAAATTTGACAGCTGTTTGTTTTTCTTTCTATTAAGTCACTTTATACATCAAAAATTATCAAAATTATTGACCACTGCTTAAACCATTTAGCTGATTACCAAAGACAGCTGATTATCAACAGTAGGCGATTCATTGAAAACTGAAAGCAAAATGTGACTAATATCACGTAAAAAGTGGGGGTTTAAAAGCACGTTAAAGGGGCGGCGGACAATTTCAAGCATTGAAACACCTTCTCTGAAATGTAGAGAATGCATGAAATAAGTTTCAGTGTTATCAGTTCTCCCTTTTTTTAAGAGAAGATGGCGTAAATTACCCGCTGAATCATCAAAAAGACAAATAGACGGACGGATTCAAATTGAGATAATACTTGTTTCGGCCTTTCTTACGCATGAAACGTAAAAATAACTAAAAAAATAATAACTCTGAACAATGTACAGACAAAACCCTTATATTATTTATATAGATTTAAAATCAGAAATATAGTCATTGTGTTAAAAGCATATGATTCCACACTACCTCACTCATACGAACATTGGATTGTAACATGAATAACATTAGGTGTAAGCGGATTATGGATGACTATAACTCATTGTAAACAGATGTTCGGATCAAGATATCAGATAATACGCTTATGTTGTTAATGCTGACTTCATATTGCCAGATAGTATCTCTAAATATATTCAGAACAGGATTTGTAAATATATAATACAATACAAACATACCATTTTTGGTTATCTGTATCCATTTAGACTATTAATAAACATTATGTTATGTTGGTAATGGAATTAAGCCAGAACAGCGTCCAATTTAATTCGCGAAACGAATTCTTTCTAATCCAATGATAAACCTTATATGATTGTTTTCTAATCGCAGCTGAACAAACTGGATTTGTTGCTACGTGTTAGTATCACCAACCACCAACCAAGCGTTACAGTTATCCATTTTTGCAGAGTTTCCAAAAAGATTAAATAATTAACATAACACGGTATGACTAAAAACTAAATTGCTTTATTTCCATTTAATTATTTTTCATTGAAAACATTTCTATAATAATAATCAAAACTAAAAATGAGGTGTAATATTTATGATGTACGTGTGACAATATCTCCTCACTGACATTGACTGACTGACTGTTAATGTAGTTTTATTAATAATCTTTATGGCTGGAATTAAACGTAATGAGTGTTATCAGTAAACCGACACACATATTCTTCCTCCAAATATAAACTGAAAAATTACTTATTTATTATATTACTAAACTCTCATTAACAAAAAGGTATCGTTGCAAAAAATTAAATAAAATATCCTTCAAATACAATTATACTGAAAATGTCAGGGTAGGAGCTCCCTCCCCGAGTGAGAAAACATACTAATGTGTGGAGCTTACTTGGTGTTTTGATGTTAAATAATATTTAAAATTTATTGTGACAGACCTCACTCAGGTAATACCGATAATAATACAGATAACTGTTATCAGTTAGTTTAGTTGAGTGAATAGACCCTAAACCGCATATCAAATTAAAATGAAAACGAATTAAATAAATAAAACATTATCTTCAAAAATTTTTTTGTTGGCAATATTATTTATTGCCCTAAAACAAAATACTGCGTTTATTCCGAAACCTAAATTTTACTTTTGAAACCATTAGTTACACAAACATAGATATAGTGTCTTATTACGTTAGACTTTAAAATATAAACTATGCGATTTTAATAATTATCGTTAACGCAGATTTCAAGATATATTGTCATATGTAATTTAAATAATTTTTAAATTTTATCTTTCACCATTAGAATCAGCTTAAAAAACTACACAGATATGTCCCTTAAAGTTTCGCTCTATCTCCAACAGATACTGAGATATTAAAAACCCAAACACAGTACGTTGTATTTTGGTGCTCCAAAGTTAAAAAGTGCTCATGGTGGAAAAATTAATATTAGTGATCAATCTATGTTTATAGATGTAACTAAATATTTAGTTTCATGTGGTTAAGATCCATCCATTTATGCTTAAAAAGCTTAGTTTATGTGTTTATCATGGAAGCTAACGTGCATACTCTTTTCCCATTTTAATCTTATGGAGAATAGTCAAATAACACTCATATTTATCGACAGATAATGATAAAACTTGTCACGTATATAATTATTATTATATTATTGATTTTTAAATTTTCTGAGGACGCAGGTTTGCTGTGACGGTAGTAGTTCAATTTTATAGGCCTCAAAATATATGTATCTACTTTCAATTATAACTCAAAAACTATGACAAAAACAACACCTTCTGCATTTACTATGTTTAAGAGGAGTAAAAAGAGCTAAACTAATGATTTACAAAACGCTCTATGATCATAAACTGAATTTTATTAAATAATTTTAATATACTACTTTTCTATTGTATTTGAAAAAACTAGAATGATTCATTTTCACGAGTTATAGAGGATAACTTTTGAGGGTGGGGTAAGATTTATCATGTAAGTGTGACAATACCGTACCACACCTTGTTCTGTTAATGCATAACTGTAATGGTAATGTGTAACTGTACCAACAGTCCCAATGGATGTATATTAACTTTATTGGTATGAATAATTAAAAATATTTTTTTTCCTTTTGAATAAAGTTTCAAAAGTGAACTATTCATTTTTAATAATAACGTAATTCACGTTAAGGTTACCTAGTAAATGTGGTTCACAGTTAAATGAATATATGTACTTTACATAATTTTTTCCAGTCTAATGTTTAGTACGTTTTTGAATTTATTTAATTTAAGGGAATTTCAATCAAGCAAAAAAAGTTACTTTGGAAATTTCACACCTCGATGCTCATGAGTGGCAGAACTGATACTGTGAATTTATCTTTCGACCTGGATATTTCTATAGGATATGTCCATACGCCTGTCTTCTAAAATAAAACTGTATTTTTTCTTAATACTATTGCTACAAATTGAAAATTCCATAATTTGTGTCTCTTTTCATAAAACCATGTTATGATACATTCCACTTTAAATAAATCTTTAACTATTTTTGGTCCTTCGAGTCGGATAAAAAAATATTGTATTTTCTTTTTGTAATAATGTTAATTTAGAAGGAAACATGGTAATTTTTATATTTAGGAATGCATGAATTTTGGGTAAAAATTCCTTTAAAAATAAAAAAAGGTGTCCAAGACACCGTGGATTGTTACCTACATACAAATGTTCGTGAAAATTTGACCAATTGGTCTGTAGGCTGCTTATTCTCCCACTTACATAGACAGACATCACGTCGAACCCCATTTTTGGGATTCAGGGGATCTAAAAACGGATAGATCCACTTTCAACTCAAGATAGAACATTTTGACAAAATCAATACTTTTTCCATATATTTTCGTATAAGTGAAAATAGAAGATTAAAACGTAAATTAAATCAGATATTAGATTCGTAATTCTCAGTAACAACCAATCCATTCAACTGAACTATAACACAGAAGAGATATATTTTTGAGGACATTATTAACTATGTTGGTAAATATTCAGTGACAAAAAGCTTCATTTGAACGTAATAACGGAAAATTCGTTTGAACTTGAACCAAAACACGACGCCACGAGGACACTCTAAGTCATAAATATTAATAGAGTCTTCCAATTTTGTTAGAAGGTCGTCTCAGCAATTTCAGTATTTGTTCTCGTCCAAAACTAAAGGTCCTCTTTTTATTCTATTGAGATATTTATAAAATTAGATCCGGTGAAATTTGTATGAAAAAGTTTTTAAATAAAACTTTAAAATGGTTATGAAATCATAACCATTTTTGATGAATCTTAAAAATAGTTTATACTAAAACTAGTGTGCTCATTCGAAACAACCAAGTGTACTTTTAAAAGCAAAAAAATCAAAAATATCATTCAAATTCAACTCTAAGAAGGTCACACAAACCCTGAATAACCTAATAGTAATTTGAATAAGCCTGAATGTGATTTCAAATGCAATTTAATTTGTAATTTAAACTAGAACTGAATGCGGTTAGCTCTTAAAATAGAACCAATCTTGATTTAAATTATCAACGTGACTAGAGAACAATTTTCATTGACTATTTTTAACTGGACATTGATATTATTTTAAGTGTAAATAGTTTGTTTTGCATTACTTTAAGTATGTTTTTACACACGAACGTACTCCGGGAATTTCTTATTACTGATTCTTATAACCCAAAAAATACGAAAATAGTCTCATCTCAATTTCTCTATGCCTGTTTATTACCCTAAACAAAATCTTTTTATAAGGCTTTTCCGTAAAAACGAGACGATTCACAGTCATGGAACTTTTAACTTTAATGAGAAGGTGTTTTTACTTTAAACTGAACCATGCACTTTTGAAATACAATAATGACCCATCAAACACCCATTTTTGAGTAATATGATTAATTAATATTTTAAATTAAGCCTCATTAAGCCAAGAACCATCTTAATCAAGCCTGACAGTGCCATTAATAACTTTCACCCAAGCCGGTCACCATTTATTTTAGATGTACTACTCTTTCTCCACTGTACCACACATTTGAAACACCTAGTTGGGATTCCTCGTGGTTGGGATTTGAACTCGCGCACTTCCGATTAGTTACAAACCGACAACTTATCCACGGACGTTTTCATTAAAGTGTACCGTCTGAGAAAGCATCTAATTGCATATAAAACCATACTCTAGATCAATTTAGCATACATCTTGACATATTTCAAGTTACCACTTACAGATGAAAGCAGATCTGATAAAACCGTTGTCGACTAAGAAGTTCAATGAATAGACAATAGATTGCCACATCTTATTTAATGTGTAAGTGCAACGCGATCGGCACGTTTGGCAATTAAAATTAATACAGAATAATTAATTGAGCTAATAATTTACTTTTATTTAAAACTTTTTTTTATAATTTTGATTTAGAGAAAACATTTTGTCATAATAATAAATATATTTACTCTAAACACCGAGAATATCCGAAAGAATGCATGCTCATTATTACCTTAAAACAACAAATAATTAATGATTTGCACACAAAGATAGAGTTCTCATAAAATAAAGTACGATATTCCCTTTACAGAACAATTTTCTCGCCGTGTTCGTTTGATCCACGTGTTTGCATTTGTATTTGCAATCGCCAGCTTCTTGTTTGTAGAACAATCAGCTCTACATCTCGTCTCTGATTTTCTACGCTTGAGATCTCGAATTGACTGTGAAATACTCAAACAAGGCAAAATCACGTTACTTTGTTGATGATTTAATTTTTTTATTGAGAAAAATACATTTTAGAATCAAGAATGAAGTTGACCCTATATAAAGAAACATTTCACTTAATTTAAATTTTATTTAACCTTATTTGCTTTGTTATATTGATGATATTGAACTTTTTACACTTAATGTCAGCTTTTGACTTAATTTAAATTACGTATTACTTTATTCAGGATTCACGTGACCTTTTAGAATTACAGATTGCCTTTCATATGAAAGGAAACATTGTTATTTAAAAAAATAGTTGGTTGTTAAAAATAAACATGCATTTTTTACAAAAAATTAAAGATTGCATTAGGCCTTAATTTCTATGAAAAATTAATTGAATGGCAGGTAAATTGGTGGATGAGTAGGTACTGCGACGGCTTACAGACCTGAACTAAGGACATGTGATGGACGACGTGATGTCCTCAATTCAGATCCTGGACATAAAATAACTTTTTATTCCTACTGTACTCTTGCTACTATGTCGGCTTAACCCCTATATTTTCTTAATATTTACACGCACAGATCCGTAAAGAGAAAAGTGTAGAAAGTTTAGGCTATCACCCTCTAAAGGTATCTATGGATGAACTTTATTGTTTTATGGACTTAAGAAGAATACCATTGAACTGTTTCACGCTTCTGTAGGTCATAAATATAGTTAATAGCCCTGCAGACAGGACAATATAGTTCAATAAAATCATTAATAATTCAATAAATTCAGTTCAGTAAATTCATTTTCCCGGGTTCTATAAAAGCCATTCTGACCTTAATGGACTACGCTTGAGGTGAATATAGCTCATCACGTTTTATGGACACTTAAATTTGAACACACTATTCTGAACCTATAAAAGATACAGTTCTGGTGATCTTTATCTCAACGGAACAATGAATAAATGAAAGTTCAGGTTTTAGTATTGTATCTACAGGAGTAAAAATGGTTAGAATTACGGAAGTGTTAAATCTTATAGATTTGTTATAGATTTTGTACAGTGAAATCGGCATAAATACAGTAGCAATAAAATACATTTTAACACAAGACAGCTTTTGGTTAGTAATAGTTCGTTTGTCTCTACCACTCTAAACTCATACACTATAGATACTCATTTTAAGTCAATATCCTGTCAACAAGTCAACACTTTCAAGTAAAATATGTCAAAATTTAAAAAAAATTTATTTTCAGTTCTGAAATTGAAACAATGGAGTACAAAAAGTAAATCAACAGCGCACAAAGTAAAATAAATGTGAAAAACACCTGTTTTTGCGTCGCGTTTTGAGTGTGAAAACTATTGCTTACTTGGAAAGAAGTATTAAAAACTCTTTTTTTCCTAAACGGTAGCTCAGGTAGTTTAGAGTGGTAGGTAAAGTAAAAAACAGCTGGATCGTAACCATTCGTTACCTGTCAGATCATATGTTGTCACCTCTAGCTAGCCTATATGACTCACGCCGCTTCAAGACATCATTGTCTTTTGATTATCACTCAATCCTCAGGTCTAAGTAGGGAGCAGATAATGTTTGTACAAAAACTGCAGCGAACTAAAAACTACACAATAGTAGGTTTAACTTATTTACATAGAGCTAAGTGAATTAGTATATTTCATTGCAAGTACTGAAAGTAGGATTTCCCGGTGCGTGCTCAAGTTTCAAGTGTGAGACGAAGCCAAGAACGTGAGAGTGATTTTCACATACGAGTCGAAGCCGAGGGTAGGAATAATTGGGGAAAGTGCCAGAAAATCACTTATTGTACATGTTATCTGTGGAGTAATGTAAAACCCACATAACGCTAAAACACAGAAAATGGTAGCTTGTGCCTATTTTTGTGTATATTTAAAATTTATTTGTATAGATACGGCTAGTGTGTCTAGTGGGCAAATAATGAACTAATCGAGAGCAAGGGAAAGTAAATTTAGAGCAAAGGAAAATCAGCTGATCGTTTTTCACTTGATCTAATAATTTAGAGCAAGGGAAAGATTATTTGTTTTACATTGAAAATCAGCTGTCATGGAAAATAGCTAATACCTATGAGAAGTGATAAAAAATAAATTTAATTTTATTTAATTTACAGTCGGAAAATCGTGTTTTATCAAATCATATAATGTTTTTGAATTTTAGAGTGCCAATCACTACTATATACTCAGGACTATAGTCAGTATTTTTATTAGACTAAAGGACAGTTCCGGTTTCAATCAATAGATCGTAATGCTAATACATTTAGTTCCTTAAAATAAGGGGGGAATCTGTTTGTCTTTCCATCACGTAAATAAAAAAAAGGTTTAGATTTTTTAACCCTTAAATATTATCCAAAAAACGATGTATAATCGCATTAAACATACCGTTAGTTTACTATTATTGCTCAAAAAATCATTTTGTGTTATTTGAAATGCACAATTACAAAACGCTTCTGTAACAACTGTTAGTTTAAAATGTTAAAAAATAATGGAAGCAAACTATTCTTGAAAAATTACGCTAACATTTACGCTTTTAGTTTGTTTGATTTGATTTACAGTAAATTGATTCTTAGACAAAAGGTGTTTTCCACCTGAACTAAAGTTTTATACTAAGTTTTTATTGGCATTTTAGTTCTTGGCTTTGAAGAACAGCTCAACTTATACTGAGCACCAAAGACTATTACGTTTTCTTCTTGCGATGAAAACTATTATAGAAGTTACTTGACAAGCTATTAGATTCAACCTCTTTTAAAAGAATTTCAAGGTGACTTAAAAAAACTAGATGATTTAGTTGTCATACATTTTTTTAAAGATTTTTCTTTTTTTAAGAAAGTTTTGAATGTGTGTGCCATTTTCCATATTTGACATCTTCTACCTACTTTTATAGTGCTACACGAACAGAAAGACGTTTTCTTGATTATTATAGTTTATAGTGAAATAGGTGCACATGTGAGAAACATTTTCTTAGTAAAATAAATGTTTTAAAGTTCCTTCCTTGAAGTTTCAATATCACTTTTATAAGTTCAATTATAGCAATGCATGTTGTAAACCGAGTAAAGGTTAGCCATGAGCTAGCTCCAATAAGGGTAGATATAATACCTGAAACTCTGACCAAAGTAATTGCAGTGATCAATGTTCGAGAAACTAACTATTGAGGGTCATTACTCTTGAAACTAACTTCACTTGTATCTTTCGCTACTAACTATCTTTTTAAAGTGATGAAAAAGGGGTTGGGTAAATACTGGGAAAGACTAAAGATGTTAACCCTCATTGAAAACAATTCTTAGAACTGAATGAAATGTCCTTTTTATAATAAAATATAGGTATTATATTTTATAATAATTATAATAATTTTATATAATTATTATATTTCAATAATCCTTTTCTTAGCAAAAAGGATGATCCTTTTTATTTCAATAATGGTTCTAAATATTATACATGACGACTTTTGTATCATCCATAGTATAGTAATAAATTTATTTCCGAGTAGTTTTTAATTAATTATTCATGTTTATAAGTATATTTTGGTATCAGTCTCATTTGTCTGGAACTATTTGTGTATATTTGTAACCGTTTACTTGTTATTCATAGTGTACTACTTACGTAATATCGTATAAAAATGTAAAATGTTGTACTAAAAATTAAAGGCTATAATTGATAAGGAAATACTATGTGTCAAAAAATTGAAAGAAAATATTATTTGATATATTTTTTTAGTTGTATCCACAAGTTTGAACTAACTAATCAGTTTTTTAACTACAGTAATTGCTTGAGAACCTATTAAGATCAATTTAGTTTTCTCAGGTAGTTGCTAAGTAAAGTTATTTTGACGAAGCTTTAGAACAAAACTAGAATATAATGTAAATAAGGTAGCTTTTAGGGATTTGTTGAAAGTACTATTTAAACAAGTTATTATCGGTGTTTTTGTATTTACAAGAATTGATACCCATTTTCACACTTACTATACTGTTTTACAGAAACATTCCTTAAAACGTTTCAAACACTAAATATTTCTCTATTTGTCATCCTATTGTAGTCATAATATTATGAAAAACTATATTATATTATAACTGGGATGGTTGCGTCATCCTGTAATCCAGCTACTTGGAGGTCACAAATTGTGGATAGTTGTGAGCGATGTTTGGTGGGTGTGGTGTTCTCTTGTGTGGATTAACGTCCACACTATTCAATACTACATTAATTCGTAAAATACCATCCTCATAACTAGACCAATTCGTAATTCAGAGGCCTTGGTTCGGATTCCACGTTAAACTGTAGGTCCCTTAGTTGCCATCGGCTGTTGGGATATTAATTAACAGTCCTGTCTAAGGAACATGTCAGCCTTAGTCAGTAACAAGACTACAAGATCGCGCCACAATCATCTTACACTCAATCCTTATTCATACTTGGCTTAAAATACCTACCTTGTAGTATGGTCGCCATTTCTATAATCTAATCTATAGTATTGCATTATAAAATTATAAAAAGAGAATAAATTGATGTCGATAATACTGTAATTGAATAATGGAGGTTAAGGAAATAGGGTTAACATTTATAGACAATATACTTGTCTTGAACAAAGCCCATGGTGAAGTGTTGTCAACACTGGTAAAGTTTTTCCTCATCCTGTGACCAATAGAAAACGTCGGACTGAGAGCAGCTGAAAATAGCTACAACCTTATTGATACCTTCAAGATACCTTCCAGCAACACGTGTGGTTCTATGAAGAAACCCTTTATCTAAAAATATACAATAAATAATATGTCAGTGGGTATCTTCTAGGAACCATAGGAACCGAAATTTATGTTCATATATTTATCATAATTAATGCATGGCAAGTCCACGTTAAACTGTAGGTCCCTCAGATATGCCGTTGACTGTTTGTGCTATTGATGGTTAACAGACTTATCTAAGGAAAATTTCAGCCTTAGTCAGTAATAAGACTACAAGATCGCGACACAATCAACCTACACTCATTTCTCATTCATACTTGGCTTACAATACCTAACTAGGTACGTTGCCATTTCAATAATATAATCTTATCTATTTAAGGACTAATATTTATACGATACAGATCTTAATTACTTTATCTCGTATCTTTCTGGTGCCAACATACATTTTATATTCTATTCAGTCTGGGATCGTGACGTGTCCTGTAATCCAGCTACTTAGAGGTCACGAATTTTGGATGAATAGTCATGAGCGAAGGTCGGTGGTTGGAATATTATCTGGTGTGGATTAACGTCCACACTATTAAATACTAAGACCATCCGCAAATTCCATCCTCATAATTAGACTAGTTCGTAATTCAGAGGCAGTGGTTCGGACTCCACGTTAAACTGCAGGTCCCTTAGATATGCCATTGACTGTTGGGCTATTAATTAATAGTTCTGTCTAAGAAACGTATCAGCTTTAGTCAGTAACAAGGCATCCTTAGTCACACCACAATCATCTTAAACTCATTTCTCATTCATACTTGGCATAAAATACCTAGATACATTGCCATTTCAGTAACTAACTAACCACATATTAATAATTTAAACTTAACCTATAAAATATCTTACAAAGTTTTCACTTAGTCTCAGCAAACACAATAAATTGGATGCATTGGATTTTTAATATACCCTGAGTTGAAAAAATTGTGGTTTGTACCCCTAATTAAATTGTAGGTTTCTTAAGTAGCATTGGGTTTTATTTATTTATAGTTCAGTCCAAGGAACATGCCAACTTTAGTCAGAATCAAGGCTACCAGATTGCGCCACGTGCAGTATTGATTCCCGATTCTGATGCCACTGAGATTGTTTTATTTATGAGTTTATGAATCGTCAACCTGGCTGATTTAAATACTACAACTATTGTGAGTCTCCATCAGTGTCTTTATATTGAATTGTTCGTCCCGTAAGACCAATGTTTATTTGTGAACATAATAACGTTAAATGTTAATATTTACACATAACAAAATTATTTGTGACTGCATGATGGTTGTAAAACGTAATTAAGCTATCTAACGAAATGATTATTATAATTTTTTTGAAGGGGGTTAAATGCTTAACGCACGCCAGCAGCTACCGGGAGTGTGGGACTCACACTTACTAAAACCTCCCTCTTCTCCAAGGGAGCCTGAAACTATTTTTCACATTATCAAGGCTAATCCCGTAGTATCTGGCCCGTTAGGGACTACTTCTACAGAAATTTCAATAAATCCAAATCGGACTTCTTGGCCTTTAAGATACATATTACCTGGATACCTATTCGGATCCAGTTCTCTTCAGAACGGAGCATTGTTTCCACGAAGAACTCAGAGCTCAGAGGCCCAACCTCGGACACTAAAGAGACTGGGCTGTTGTGCCACCTGCTGCAGGAGGAGATGGTATGCTCTGCGGTATCGGTGACATAGGGGCAGTAAAGGCAGTGAGGGCTGTCGTTCTTGCCGATCGTGTTCAAAAACATCCGGAAGTACCCGTGGTCAGAAAGGAATTGGGTCACGTAATACCCCACCTTTCCGTGCTTCCTGTCAACAAAATGACCTAACTGTCGGGATTAACCTCGCGGTCCAACGGACCCGTGACTCAGACCCCCAACTCTCTTGCCACTCAGCTAGAATGCTTTCACGTTCTTCGGAGGCGACATTCGCCCTGTCCGCCTTGACCTTGATGGGAATAACCCCGGAAATCACAAAAGAAGTCAGCTCGGAGATTGTGTTATACGCAGAAGCAATGCTCCAGTTCGCTGAACACGTAAAAGCCTGTTACGGTAACACTTCTTGCTGAGGGGGTGAGCCTAAACCTCTGCTCCGTACAGGAGCACGGAATTAACGGAAGACATAAGTAGCCGATGCTTGCTGGAACGTGGACCACCGACGTTAGCCATAAACCTGGGGAGAAAATCCCATGTATTTAACTTTAATTTACAACCACAGCACGTTTGTGTCGATAAAAACCATTATTATGACACTATTTAAACCTTTATTACAAGGAATTTTCGTTTAGTTGAGTTAAGGGGACTTCGACACTACATAAGGCCCCATGTTAAATTGTAGTAATTTAGATACATATATCTCCTAGACTACTGTTTATAGACAGCCCAAAATTGTCACAATTGTAATTCAATCAATATTCAATATTGAATGAATACAATAGTGAATACATTAGCCTATATTCAATTTATGAATTTATTTCCTAATCTATATTTTTATCACATTATTTTACGGCTTTTTCCTTCCTTAGACTGCAACTACTGTGAAACAAACATAATAAATTTAGTACCAAAGCTGCAATATGCAATAAATAGTCAATAGTGTGACAAAAATGTCATAAAAATATCTTTATCGGTTTCCAATTAATGTTTACCTGCGTAAAAAAGAGTTGGGTTGGTGATGCGAAAGCTGCTAGTAAACTGCAAGAATTTCCGTGCAGACCAATTTTTTTTAATGAAAATGTACCACTTAAATTGATGAAAACTTATTGCTTTTTTGAATCGAAACGTTTAGAAAAGTCTAAAAGTTAAAATTAAAAAATGACAAAAAATTACGATTTTGGACGTCGGACTACCCTTAACACGAATAATTTCAACTAAGTCTTTGAACGTAAGTGATATTTTGTTCATTCTTTTATTCCCAGATACACAAGACATTTATTTTGACTCGTGTTACATTTCTCGTAAGGTGTAACTCGTAAAAGGGTGCTTTCGATCACTTGATACTGTTGTGACTTGAACACAAAGAGAAGTTAAACCGCAATTTCAACAGTCCACCCGCCAACCGTATTGTGAGATATCTGTTTGAGAAGACCTTGTGATGAACTGTTCCATTCTAGTCTATTCAATCGATATATCGAAGCGAATGATTCTACTTATATCCATACCGATCTATCGATATAGTCAACTTTAAGGATTCTATCAAAATCTGATACTTAAGTTAGGACAATAAAGATTAATGATTTATGAATTATTCAAGCTTGAATAATTCATACGTTTAAGCTATGTCAATATATCTCGAACCCATGATTTCGCTTAGTACCAACCTAAGCCTTTACATTTCAGAAATTTTTTACAAAATTTACATTTCACCAGACATCCTTAGGAGACCCATGTCCTCTTCCTAGAGGGAAGGAATTAGGGTTGTTCATTAAAGTATAAATATTAAAATAGCTTAAGAATACCGCTGGCCAAACTTATTTAAAACCACAAAGTTCTGTAGGTTGGATGGAATGTATATGGCTAACTCAGGCGATGCCAGTTTAATGTACGAAAATTAAAAATAATTGAAGAAATATTTTTGAAAAAGTTGAATGTCTCAATAATGTCATGTAATTCTAGTTTCAAACATAAGTAAATAAAATAATAGATAAGACAGAAAATATATGTAAAAAATATATACAACTGAGTAATTTCGATTGAAATATACGAACAAGTAGAATGTATTTTTAATCTAAAAAATGTAATAAGTAAAAAAGAAGAAGTATAGCTTATGAACACCTTGCTTGATTTCAGTTTATCAACGTCCTCCTAATATTCAAAATCATTATTCAAAATACAATTTTAATGACTTTTCAAATCCACGCACGCTTAAAGCTGATGAGTCCATGTAATAAGTTAAGAATACTGGTTGAATAACAAATTTAATAAGAATTTTTCACTATTATGTAGTAAACCGTAAAAAGTATGCGCTTCACTTGTTTTTAGTTTTTTTTCAGGGTAGAATATGTCCCAGTGTCCGCTAAAAAATCCTAAATCTGAACGGTTTTTAAGAGCATTTTTAATTAGGTTTTATCAACCTATTTTTTTAACCATGTTACTTATTTTGTCATGGATATATCTTAGTTCTGGGGAGGGGGTTGGCAATTTGCGTGACCAAAATTTGAAACAGTGACGTCATTTTTTAAGCGACGTCATATGGTTAGTGCTGTCATAGTTAGACTATGAGAACAGCTGTTTTGATGAACTTAAAACATTCCCTCATTCATATCCATGATCTAACCTATTTCACACAGGAACGTAAATACAAAACGTTTTATACTAAACCTATTCATGATGATTTAGTGATTTTATGAAAGCAAAATTAGTTGAAATAACAATATAATTTAATGTAACTTCACATAAACTTCACATTTTTTACAGGAAAAAAGAACAAAAAATACATAGCATCAATTAACTCATTAGCCTACATTTTCTTAAAAGAAATATTCCTAACATGGCAAACCTTTGAGTGGGGAATGTTCAATTTTAATTTAATAAATTAACTATCAATACGCTACTAAAAAGTTACATTACTTTCTAAGATTTGTGATTTTTGACTGTAAAATATAAGCAAAGACTTCTAAAGAACACTCAGGAATAATTTTAATTGTTGTTATTTCTTTTGTGCTTTTTATAATTTTATATGTCTGCTTTTTAAATATGTCAAATAAAGGTTTTATAATATTTAAGAGAAAGCTAACCCATCTACTCAGGTTAGGTAAAGAACAAAGCCTTGTAGGTGAAGGTATAAACGTCCGGGTCACTGTTCTTTACGGCCCAATATCAAGCCATTGTACCCAGCACACCCCACAGCCCCAACCTAATAATGTTTGGGTTGACTGACCTTTAATCATATTAATCAAAGTTGAGAATCGATTGTAATAAAACTGAGAGCCTGAAGATATTTGGGAGGAAATAATAAGTTGTTTTTCGAAAGCAAAACCAATTTGTATGAATTAGTTAATTTTAGAAACTAACAGTTCCCAAAGTAGGTTTACTTGTGTTCAATTGTAACTAAGGTGTAATATTTTTTTTGTTATACTGCTACAAACACAGCTGTTTTATATACATTTGTTGAAGAGTAAAAGTGGTTACTTTTCTTGCTAGGAACAAACCTATTATTATGATGATTATTTGAGTCCTATGCAGCAAAAGATCATTGTTGATGATACTTTTGATTCGAGATCAGTAACTAGGACTGACGAAACCTAAACACCCAATCAGGAATCAAGAAAGAACTGCTAAAACGTAAGTAACATAACAGCTGATTAGTCTGAGCAACAAAAATGGTTGACTAACATTCATACTTGAGTAAACCGCACGAAAATGGTCCAATGAGGTCTTAGACAGCTGGTTCCTCCCTCACCCCCTCTTGACCAGCAGTGTTGCCATTTTTCATTTAGCCTCATAGCTAACCTAACAATAATGCGGTAATGAAATAGGACGATTTGGCAACACCGAACTGAATCTCATCGAACCATTTTCGTGCATTTAACTCTACTGTAGTTCAGATAATAATTAATTTGTTTCATGAGTTTGTTTTATTTTGTTAACGGCATGACGAAAAAAATATAGTTTATAAAACGTACCTAAATTAGCTTTTTTATATATATTCGCACATTTAACTGTCTTGACATGCTTTAGCTGTTAAATTTGTGCTTGAATTAAAAACGCTCGTTTTTGGCCCTTGTGATGAAATATACTATTATACGGGATCTTCCAAATTAGTAAAGTGTCTGTATCTGCTTTAGTGACATTCATAGAGGTTCAGTTCTAATATTGGTGGTTTTAAACCTGAACTGCCAATAAGAAGCCTGTGTGGTGAATTAAAGACATCGAGGAATAGTAGTGACTTTGTCAATAGGCTAGCCAGAGGCGACTCATTATCTGACAGGACTCGCCGATCACCAGTTTTGATCCAGCAAACTTTCACTTACTATGTTTCACTGAGATACTGTGCTGGTAATTCATGTAATACTTTTAAATTTATAAAGACATTGTTCTCAGAAAAATATGTTCCATTATTTTCCACACCAATAAGTCTCAGACTGAAACAATATTCTTGACACAAGTTAAACATTTGTTTCTTAATCTACTCCATCTCCATACATAAAAATTAATGTATGTATGTCATTTATGCGTTTCCAAAC
The DNA here is from genome assembly GCA_023375725.1 of Nephotettix cincticeps. NCBI lineage: Eukaryota > Metazoa > Arthropoda > Insecta > Hemiptera > Cicadellidae > Nephotettix > Nephotettix cincticeps. The sequence goes on from CM041786.1 coordinate 150,974,365, forward strand.
TACTCATCCTATTGCTACGAAATTTTAGAAAGTTGCTCTATATGTTCTGGGAAGGTTTTAGCTAAACAATTTTCGAAAACATATGTTTCAATTTTATGGTGTTTTAAATTTCTAGTGTTAACCTTAAGCGGAATAAGTTATGGGGAGTAAGTAAATATGTGCTGTGCAAAATGAACAGTTTTATTCGCCACGGTAATTGTTTTAATAGTTAACGGTTTTAACTATGTATCTTTATTTTTAATTTTCTGTGTGATGAAAAGTCACAAGTTTATAAATTTGCCAAATAAAAAAAAAGTTACAATGATTATACAAATCACGTGTACTATAATATTATGATTATAATACAGAACATGGACAATCTTAAAGTTAACACGCATTTACTGTTATGCATTACGAAGTTCGCATAGTCAGCTAGTAAGTAATAAAATTGAAATTTTATTAAAATTAATTAATCCTGTTACAAAATAATTCCGTATTTTCAATCAAAATAACTGGTTTTAGCTACTGATCATAATTAATGATATAGTTTTTTTCTGAAATAAGACGTTAATTATAATAATTACTTAGGTTAGTTTTTTTAGATTTAAAATATTTTGCACATAACTGGAGCCCATGCAGAATATTTTTGCCAAGTTTCATGGTCTAAATCACTATAGTGTTTGATAAACCAAGATCAGTAATTTAGTGACCTATGGCTTTAATAAGTCATAGGTAATCTATAAATGTGATATAATTGTAAATATAGAGTAAAGTTTGTTCAAATAAAGTGATGCCAAACATTTTAAAAAGCGAGATAAGCATCCTTAGGCTGAGGGATTTGGTTGAAGCTTAAGCGATAAAAGACGGTCTTCTTACAAGCGGCTTTCGCGGTTCAAAATTGAATCTTGAACCTCAGATTGCTCAAAGGACCCTCTCTTCAGTAAGGAATTTGTGCTTACATTGTCTTGAGTTCTTTTACGTATTTTAAAACCGAATGTATATGTTGAAGACAGTTATGATAATCATTTTCACGTTTTAAATTTTATCGGCTGTTTTATTTGTTTTAGTTTTTAGTTTATACCGTCAATTTCTGTGTTGGCTCAATACCGTGTTTACTTAAGTTAAAGGAAATAATTTACCGTTTGTGTTTTGATATACTTGAAATCTACCCAAATTCTAGATCCAGAAACTTTGCTTAGACTATTTTTCACTATTAGCAATCGAAAACGTCCGAAATCTCATAAAATAAAATCACCACCACCAAAAATTATTTTTCTCAATTTTTTATGACGCTTTTCATGATGCGTTTTTATGGCACCAAAAACTGCATTTTCCCCGTTCTGGTACACATTTTACGCTTGTTTATTATTTGATTCTAAAGATTTTTTAAAGCTTATCTTTATATGACAATAAATAATTAACTGAATGTAAATCAATAAATTATTGATACTTCCCAGGTTTTTTTCATACAATAAATATTTTTTTCTTAGAAAAACCATAGTTAATTGTTGAAACAGGTATGTAGAAAAATGTATCCATATTTCAGGTTGCTAGAATACTTTTTAAAAATGTTATGTGTACCTAAAACTGGTAAATTTAACATGGGCAGGACGCAGGGTACTGTGTTACCTTATGTTGATTTTACACAAAAAATACTCTAAAAATCTCCAATATCATACACTCATATATAAAGATTTTCACCACAACCACTCCAAATGGTCTAAATAAAAGCGGAAGAACCATTATGTTTTACTCTTCAGAATTCATGATCTATCCACGGCTTCATTATTAGTTTGCAAAAATAATAGTAATATTGATGTTGAAAAACCTATTTGGAAATTAATCTAAAGGCAATAAATATGTAAATAAATTTCAAACAAAACCTTAAGTCTGTTGTTAACCACGAAGGTTTTACATTAAACAGTTCAATGAATAAACAGGGTTAAGTGTGGTGGAGGGTGTTCATCTGTCCCTCTAACTAGCCTCAATCTCTCCCCCCACACTCTACCGCTAATGACTCTACCTGCAGCTTCACCAACCTAGCCTCACACTAGGTGTCTCATTTTGAAACTTGTTCAAATATAGGTTTAAACGAATATAAAGCTTATTACAAACTATCTGGACAAAGCTGTCCAGTTAGTATTCACATAAAGCTGGAGACTCGATATCAGCTGTTAAGCAAATATTTAATTGCCACAGATTTTAAAGCTACGATTAACTACTACTTTCAATTACTCTTTTACTTCTTAGAATTCTACTTTTACTCTTTGATAATGTAATAGCTTATTCAAAACAATACTCTCAAAGTTAGTCAAAACATAACTAAATGTATAAGACTGAAACTCAGTATTTAGTTTTTACGAAAGTGCAAAAATATGGTCAAATGTTTATGAAAATAACTAACAATTTCCTTTAATTTGCTCCTGTTTCAAAGGTAGATCTATATAAAATATAACATTACCTCATGTTATTGCATTTTTAGATTCCATTTTTATTTCTTTAAAAATGTTTAATTAAACGTTGTGTATCTTTTTGTAGATAAGTTGCTTTTATAGACTTTTAAATACTGTCTAAATACGTATTGGTTTAATTTATTTTGGCATAGATTAGTTGTTCACAATTTTACTGAATTTGTTAAAAAAAATTTTTAAAACATTTTCAACTTTTTGTCCTTGCGCATTTTGTCAAAGTCAAAGAGAAATAACATACACATGTTTTTTGGGAAATTGGTCCAAACCATAATGGGCACCCGGGATTTCCGTAACCTCTTGCACCGAAGTCCAATACGCTATCCACTACGCCAACAGGAAACACTACTGTTGCACATCGATTCTTTGTGACTCGATTCCCATCGGGTCACGGGTACCTTTATTCCTTCCTGCATAAAATATACAAGTTGGCAGATATACATGTGGGTGTTCCAGCATTCTAGACACGGCACAGCACACTTTTTTACTGTGACAGATGGCTTACGCCGTGTCTGCTACTCTCGTAGCGTAGCATATATCCTGGTAACATTGTTGGAGTTTGTTCAGGAAAAGGACATCTGGAACTGTGTTGAGCACTATGTCCAATCTGTACTTCAAGCGAAAAATTTCGACCACGATTGGCTGTAATAGCGCTGTGATTAGACTTCGATGGTGACGTCATCCTTGTAATCCAGCTACTTGGAGGTCACGAATTGTGGATGGTCGGTGGGTGTAGTGTTCTCTTGTGTGGATTAACGTCCGCACTATTGAATACTACGTTAATCCACAAAAGGCCATCCTCGTAATTAGAGGCCACGTTAAACTGTAGGTCCCTTAGTTGCCATCGGCTGTTGGGCTATTAATTAACAGTCCTGTCTAAGGAACATGTCAGCCTTAGTCAGTAACAAGACTACAAGATCGCGCCACAATCATCCTACACTCATTTCTCAATCATACTTGGCTTAAAATACCTACCTGGGTAGGTTGCCATTTCAATAATCTAAATCTAAATCTAGATCACCCCGATGAAGAAAGCCTTAGTGACAGAATGAACAAAGGTAGCCCGAATTAATGTGCCAAACATTTCCAGGCTAGTCCTAGGAGATGAGGGGGGTGTTTAGTAGGTGCGAGTCCCACACTATTAGAACTCTCCGGCGTTCATTACTGTACCTACTCGTCATGACATAAACATTTTTGCTCATCGAGCACTGTAACACTGGATCTCCGATAAAAAGCACTAGCCGAAATAGAAGGTAAGAAAAAAGGTAAAAAGGTGAAAAGTTTTGTTTAGTGTGGGAAGTGTCTAAATTAGTTTTGTCTAATGAACCAGCCAATCAGAGTCCGGCTGATAATTGGGCAATAAAATAGTTTCTCTCTCTTTACGAAAGAGAGCGCTTTCAGTGTTTGTGTCGTTAGATATCTTTACAAAGTACTTGGTAAATATTTAAATATCACTATCCATTTCATACACAAAAACTGTTTTAGTAACATACTTTTACTGTATTGCTATTTATTTGGAAACAGTTACGTGTAAATTCTGAAAAAATACACCAAAGAAATTTAAAATTTCAATTCTATAAATTTTAAATTTTTCATAATGTGGCATGAAGATCAGATTTGATGTTGAAGAAATATTCTTTTTAATTCCTTATTGAGAATAGTAATTTGATTTTTGAACACAGCTATACAAAGAAATAATTTTCTGACAACAGATTTACAGAGTAATGAGATCGTTTTCAAACTCTTCTCTATATAGAAATTCTATTTTTAACTGATTTTCATTGGATACTAGCTTGATGTGGTCTTTATTCGTTATTATTAAATCCCATTTCCTTAACATGACTCCCTCTCTTGTATCACATTTTCTTTTTTCAAACTGTTGTGTACACCTGTTAGTTGTATTTTTGTATAAGATCTTTGTTTCTTCAGTTATTTTTAATCTTATATACTAATTTTTGAAATAGGTTAAATCTCAATTTGTTTCCGTCTTTGATTCTGTAGAGTTGAACGATAATGAACTATATTGAATATTTTTTAATTATTCCACACCTTTTGGAGAAGTTTTCTATTTATTTTAAACTGACCCACATCCTTAAAATAAAATAATGAGCTCTAAATACCACAGTTTTGAGCAATATTAGAAAAATGTTTATCAAATTGAAATAAACATTACTTTGTTGGATTATATGATTTGGTGCTTAGGTTACAATTCATAATGTGTTCATTGCTACACCCATTTTATTGCTTATAGAAACAAGTATTTATTTCCCTTTGGGAAATAGATTAGATCATCCATATGTCAAAACGGAAGATTTTCAATTCCTCTAAACAGCTGTCCAAAACCATTTGACGTCACTTCCGTTACAATTTTGGCGTGATGCGAATTGCTATCCCCCCTTATAAAGCTTAGACATATCCATGTAAAAAATACAATATTTACTTCCCTATTAGAAATAGGTTAGACAAGAGATATGTCTTAAGGGAATGTTTTGCTAATAATTATAGCCGTTTTAAAATATACATATTTGCTGTATAAAACTGTTGATTTAGGTAAGAAATGTAAAATGTTATAGAATATATCTTTATTTCTTCGTTTCTCTTAAAAGTATTTATAGTTAAAGCTGTGTTACACCTTTATTAAAATAAAAGCTTTGGTTTATCTTTTCCACAAAAAATGGTTACAATTTCAACTACAACTTTTTCTGTTCTTTGGACAAATTTTCAGGTCAAACATCTGTTGATTTTACCTTCAACAAGGTTAACATTCTCAATGTGTTTTAATTTCGTGTTTTTTCAATGATGTTGACATAATAAATTGAAATGAATGATTGAAATCAAGAGATGTTCAATCGGAAGATGTCTGAAGGACACGAAACATCTGTGGTCAAATTACAGACTTTTGTTGGCCCAATAGACGGATGGGGTAAATTAAACCTTTTAAATATGAACCATAATGAAGCTACAGAACCGTTAAAATAATAATGGCGTTGGTTATTGATTATTCAATATATTTTATTGGACTTTTCAACGTTTCTGGAGATGGAAAAACTCATCCCGTTTTCAAGAGATTTCTTAATAATTTACATTATAAATTGAAAGTTTAGGTTTCACATATTAATTATATCATGTTGTTAATAATATTATACTTACCTATGAGGCGAAATAAAATAAAACTATATTAGTAACACAAAAAATAACCACAACACTCCCCTTCCAAGGTTGTGTCGCACCGCTAGCTCGGAAGAGAAGTGTTGTAGTCATTTGTTGCTTTATCAATATGTTTATATTTTTCAACTTTAAATTTTAAATGTAAATTTATAGGTAAAAACGGGTCGATTTTTTCTACTTAGAGGGTCATCGTGTAGTTAAAAAAACACAGACGCGTTGTAAAATTCCGATAAAAGGTATTGATTAATATAGAAACTTTTAATGATAAACGTCATTGCAAAGTAGTATTCAAAGACAGGCTTAGCTCAGCGCTTCATCCTCGTAGCTCACTGTTTTATTGTATTTGCTCATATAGATTTTGTGGACATCATGGGGATCAAACCCATCACCTCTCGCAGTGAAGTCCAAAACCGTTTGCTAGCAGATGAGCATTTCAAAGTTGAAAAAGCTCGATTTTTAAACCATTTCACGCGCAATGAGCTATGGAAAATTACTCACTTGGATGTATATTAATTAGCTTTGAACTAGAGTATTAATCTGAGTGAATAAAGACAAAAGGTCTCTGTTACAAACAAAAAGAATTCACCACCAGAATTGTCAAGGGAAACTTGAAAGAATGCTTTTATCGACTTCGTTTGATCAGTCCTTATTCTCTTTGGGTGCGTTTTACATAAATTCTTTTCACTCGATTTTTTGTTGAACAGAATTTAGTTCTAAAATGTTTTAAGATATAAATAAATGAAAATAAAATTACATTTTTACTTTGGTTCTTGTATCTTATATAGCTATAAATAAGATATTTACTGTATTTTTTTAATTTTATTTTGTAGGTTCATGAATATATATATTTTTAAAGTAAATTTTACCTTTTCGTTTCAACGTCGATAAACTGGTAGATCCACCACCTGTAACGAAAAGAAAGAAACAATCAATATTAATTCACTCTGACTCAAAACGTATTGAAAACCCTATGTGTCAAATATATTAAATTAAATAATTAAATACTTTAAAATTTAAATTATTTATGTTAATCTGTGGCTCAGTTGGTAGTATGTTGGACTTCATCCTGAGTCGGAAATAGCCCCGAATAAACCCTAGAGATGATAATCTGTTTTTATTTTATTACCTTTCCCAAAATGGCGACCTACCCAGGTAGGGTTTTCAAGACAAATATGAATGAGGAATGAGTGTACGATGTGTAAGATGATTTAAACATGATCTTGTAGTCTTGGTAATGACTAAGGCTGGCATATTCTTTAGTCATGGCTATTAATTATTAGCCCAACAACCAATGGTATTATCGTGGGTACACCACAGCATTGTCTCTAAATTACAAACTTGTATAGTCATGAATATAATCTTTGTTGATTAACGCAGTGTTTCATATGTGAACGTTAATGCACTCCAGAGAATATAACATCCACTAAAAATCGCTAATAACTATCCACAATCCGTTACTTCAAGTTCTATCCGTTCTGTTCACCCAGGAAAGTTTCGCCTCCCCCCTATCAATGCTTAATACGTTGCCTACACAGATCTGCAGTCTATGGATGTGGACCAAACACAAAACAAAACAAACAAAAAACTGGTTAGCTGAGTTTGACGCAATACCAGTGGTAGCCTACAGTAATAAAGTGTCTTGTAAACTAAAAACACTGTAATAGCTTGTTTTTATCGAATTTCCCATAGGGAAGAAGCTATTACCGTAGGTTTCATGGCAAGACTTAAGCCCGAGACCATGTTATATTTCTTCTTTAGGTGCCAAAAACAATATTCGTTAAAATTTATGTACATATATATTGTGTCTGTGAACACAATAACTCTCGTAAAAATGGCCCAACAAGAGACCAAATTTGATAGAGACGTGTATTCCTACATTTGCTCGGACGAGTTCGTAAACCAGACTTATCGGTCAATGGAAACGGGTAGTTTGGGGGGTTTTGTACTAAAAAATTAGGTTCTTTGTGTTTTTAATATGTAATTTAAAAGGTTTTTAAATTCTATCTTTCACCATTAGAATCGGCTCAAAAACTACACAATTTAGTTCCTTAAAGTTTTTCTTTATCTCCAATGGTTATTAAGATATTATAAAATCTAAACACAGTACGTTGTATTTTGGGGCATAAATCTTATGAAGGATAAGGAAAGATTAATATTTCCCATATCAATCAATACGTTTGGATTAAACTTGGTATTTACCTTAATGTGGTTGAGATTTATGCTTAAAAATCATAATTTATCTGTTTATCATGGCAGCAAACCTGCATACTCTTTTCCAATGTTAATCACATGGAGAATAGGCAAACTCCTTTATTTGTGGACAGATGTTGATAAAAGTTGGTATAAATGCCTACTCTCAGTGTTTCTCACAGCAGCAAACCTGCACATTCTTTCCCATGTTAATCTTATGGAGAATAGGTAAATAGTTCTCATGTTTATCAACAGATTTTGACCTAACTTGTCATATATAATTATTATTATATTATTGATTTGGAGATGCGCTGAGTACGCAGGTCTACTGCGACGGGGGTATTATTTCGTGTTATATGTAAATCTTGAAAATAATAAATAATAACCAAGCAGATTGTATGACAAAAAGGACATTGAGAATACTAAAAACATATAAGCTAAGGTTTGGGCTGCTTGAAAGAGTCAGATAGGTGACGAGAAAAGCCCGATCGATTTCAGATTGCGTGACTCTTCCTCAATTTATGTATTTTATCTGACGTTGTTCATACTTGTCTGACTGGGGCTTCTTGCCATGATTTTTATTACAAAAATTATTATTTTAGTTAAGTTTAGAATGACTGTGGTGGATTTTATGTAATTTAGTTTTACCACGAGTTATCAACTGACCAAGATTTGGTCCTACATTTAGTGCAAGTATTAAACACTTGTTTGAAAATTCAAGGAAATTAAATTTTCTAAAGTTAGGTTATCATTGTTGAAAAGGATGATAGCATCTCAGAATTTCGCTCACAGTTGATTAATTTAGGAAAATATCAACTATAAATTTTATTCAGCAGAAACCACAATTTAATAGTTTAAGAAATCTGGAACTTTTGCATAAATATTTTACTGAACAAAAAAACTACAGGCAAAAAAACCTTTCATCATCAATATGATAAAGAAATATACTTTTTTAAATTTCCAGTTATAAGCCTACTCTGCCTGTAATAAAACACGCCTATATTTTTTATATAAAGCTAAGACATTTAGTAGTTTGACCTACCACGTACTGATTCCTATTTACTTTTTTACCTAACTAAATGTTTAACATGAATGCAATACAGTTTAGAGAGTAAAGCACAATTCTTTAATTACTGTATTTTGGGTGGTTCAACCTATATTTTTTTCATATAATTCCATCATCTGTCACACTATAAGAGGTAGAAATAAAAATCTCTATTAAATTACGTTTCCAATTCATTTTCCGATTAGGTTAATTTCTATAAGATTTAGATAAAAGACTTGAATTAAAAGATTAAAACTGTTTCAAAAGTATTCCATATTTCATTAACTTTGACTATCGATCGATATGAATCAAGCCATCGAATATATTGATAGAATCGTTCCGGATTCAATACTCACTTGTTAAACGACACAACTCTGGGAACTAGTTTGCATAAACAAATTGATGTTTGGGAATTCTCATGTTACACGGTTGGCAGCCACTCGGGCTGTTAAATATTTCAACACGTTATGGAATAAATCAATCGTTTACTGGATTAGCTATTCGTATGTACAGCTGTTACAGCTACATAAATACATTAGTAACATGAACAAATGTCCTAAAAAAAGTAAACTTTACTTAACTTCGTCGTGAATTCAGCTGTTAATATATTTCGCTTTTATATATAAATTTTTACAAATTTTTGTCAGGTAAATATTTATTCATAATAATCAGTTTCTAACTTCTTAATTAACTCTTTATATAATTAATACAAAGGCTAGGCTAACTGTCAATCAACAGTCATTTTATGACTATAATTAAATATTATTTTAGTACTAAAATTAAAACTCCTAAAACCACTCTCAATCATAAACATGTATTTGAAAAAGAATCTTTATTTAAAACTGTTCTGCAGAAATTCTTAGCGACATTTTACCGTTATTTTGAAATTTAATAAGCTGAATCAGTCAGTATCATTGATATTAGTTAACTATTATCATATTGAGAAACTTATATGTCTTTTAATTTAACAATGATTACCCTCTGGATCATTGGATGAATAGTATTATGAAGAGTTTAAATTATCTGTACCATTACTCGATCTTGTAGTACTATTATACCTCAATTTAGTTCAAAACCTGTAATTGCATTTATAACTACAAGATCACTTGACGGTAGACATGTAATTTAAACTCTTTTAATGAAGTAAGTATAGACAAATGAGCTAAATTATATCCATGGAACGTAAAATCATTTAAATTTTATAAAACAGTATTAAATTTAAGTTAAAACGGGACAGAATATTCCTAGAATATATTAATTGTTGTTCACTAATCATCTACTAGTAATATCTGTTTGATAACAATTACAAGAAATGTACTATTGTCCATCTTCAATTTGTCCATTCAGCTTCAGTATATTGAGTCATAAAAACCACATGGCCCAAATTGAAAACTCGGGTAAGAAAGAGAGACAATATTTGTACAGAAAACTGGTGAGATAAGCCAAGCCATTGTCGCAAAGTCTGGCCCAGACTTATTTTTGTGGTGTTGACCAAAGCGTCTGTGAACTGTGACATATAGTAACTTATATTATATACTAGCCAAAGTACCCGTTCTTCGCACGTGTTAAAAAGGCTGAAAGGTGTAGGCTCTACTGATACATTTAAGTTATTGTTAATTAATTCTTCATTGTTTAAAAAATGACAAAACACGAGTGTCTACAACAGTTCAAAGTAACATCTGTCAAATATTGGGAGAGGATAAGGATTAATGTAATAGAGACAGTCGTCGGAAAAAAACTTAAAATCTACTATTCCACTATTTCAAATAATTCACTATTTTCGATCCAGCAGTCTAACTGAAAAATCAACTTTATTTCTTCTTCTTCCCGAACTGTCAAAATATAGTGTTCACAGCTGTTGACATTCAAGTAATTTTATGTTTTGATTCTCTAAAAATGTAAACATTGAAACTTAGGACGTTCACAGGGCGTAGCCCGAGAGGATTTTAAGGAAATGAGTATGCCTATGTGTTGCATGAGTTTAAGATCTACCTTTGTGTAAAATTTCAAACTGTTTGGTTCAGTATTTTTTGCGTTTACTTGCCACAACAAACCCACAAACAAACAAACATACAGACACCACCTCTTCTTTATAATATTATAGATTAATTTTCCTTAGATATGTGAGAACTACTGTAAATAGTGAAAATGGCCTTTACATATACAAAATTGTGTTTTGGTCTAATATAAGTATGTTTAATAAAACCTTTACTTCAAAACAAAAATATTTCTTTTCAGCTTTATATCAGCTTATGTACAAGACTATGTACTAATCCTGTTATTTTTATGATTCCACTTCACGTTAAGACGACATTAGATTCCACATCCTGCACTTTTTAATACTACGTTCATCCGCAATGACCATCCTAATAATTAGACCAGTTAGTAGTTCAAAGGCGACATTGTGGTTCGGATGCCACGTTACAATTTATGTTTCTTCAATGCGATTGGATGTTGGGCTGATTAACAGTTCTCTCTAAGGAACATGTCAACCTTAGTCAGTAACAAGACTACAAGATCACGCCACAATCATCTTACACACACTTCGCATTCATACCATCATACAATTCATCCCTTAAAATACCTACCTGGGTAGGTCACCAACTCAAAAGTTAATCTAATCAAATTAAAAAAATCAGCCTAGTAACAAGACTAAAAGTTTGCGCCAAAAGCACCTTAAATTATCTCATTCATGATATGGATTAAAATAGCTAGGTATATTACAGCTTAAAAAGGAAATAATAATCATAAAAACTTCATGAAACTTTGTTTTTGTCGTTAGTAATAATGATGGAAAATGCCCAAACTAACGATTCAAATTGCATAACCTTATTATATTTCTGTTGTAGGTTAACACTTGTTAAGAAAATCATAATCAGGTTAAATGTCTACCCCTTTGGATACACAGAAGGATTGACACATCGAAAATAATACATTAGTTGTTCGTTTAAATATAAATGCAAATACCATTTTCAAAATATATTATATAAAAATTATATATAAAATATATTGTTTAAAGCTGGAATAACAATGATGAATCAAATATTAAATCCGATTACTATCTGTTAATTCAATAAATAATTCTTAGATCCGCTTACTTGAAAATAACGATTAGGCAAATATACGTTTACTAAATTAAAATCCACAAAGCCAGTGGTGAATTTCTGATTAAATTAAATTATTAGGACCCTAAAATAATGAAGCATTAGATTATTATTTTTTGTTTGAATGTAATAATTACGTATTTGAGATATAGATTATATGGACGAATATTATTCCAAATAAATTATTTACTACTGATTATGTACCTCATACCCTTCCACAGTGAAATAAAATCGTAATAGAGTCTAAAAGATTTTGTATTTGGAAAAGAGAGAAGAGTACTTAACACTTTTCATACGTAGGAAAACTTTTCCCATATGAGTTTTACCGTCCATCTATACATGCAATTGCTTCTTCTAAACTTTGAGAACAAGAGATTAATTAGGTTTTATTAAATGTTTCTAAAGAGATGTTTAACCATCAACGTGCTATGACTTTAAAATTTTTTTGATTTTTATTTTAATGCAACTCTTCTGAAAATTCTAAGTATAAAGAAAACCCATAAAAAATGCCTCCTCTTAACCATAGAGTTCATTGGTGTCCACACTTACAAATACCGTCAACTTCCACCCAAGCTGGTCTCTGTATGCTTAAAATGGACCCCTACCATTTTCGTTTCGAACGAAAATTTAAAATTTAGAATTTTTTTAAATTTCATCATTAAAATTTATTTTAAAGGGCCCGATATATTGATAGAAGTTCAAATCACGCAGTACTCAGTATAATTTATAAAATTATAAATAAAATTATATGTAAACATGTTTATTATTAATTATAAATTAATTGAGAAGTGACTGAATTTATAAAAACTTTAAAGATACTAGTAACACTCTGACCTAGGTTATATCTGAGTTTAGGCCACACTGGTGCACCTGACTGCATAACAGGTTAAGGTGTCTTCCGAAGCACGGTGGCAGCCTTAGAGAAATTTATCTTCGAAAAACGGAAAATGAAACCTGGGTGTTTTGAATGGTATTAAAGTCACTGATTGCTTAGTAGCTATTATGATTATGTATTCAACATGATAGTTGCTTTAGAATATGAATGAATAGTTCTTTGCAATCCTGATTGCGTAAAGAACCTAAAACTGAATGAAGATGTGGATTGTGATTCCAGAAGAATGTAGTGGTTCCTAAGATCACTCAATAATCATATGAGCCTCTTAAGCCAATCAAGGTCACATGCTCAGTAGGTATAGATAATCAGTTTTATTTTAATCCCTCTAACTAGAACTAGATTAATACGTTTGGTGTAACTTTTAATTTTAACGTAACGATTGCGTATTGATACTACGAACCCTGTTGCATTATGGATTTCCAAGAGGCCTGATGCCTATTCTGCTCCGTCCTTAGAATAACTTGAGCAGGGATGTAGCGTATGCCAACACCCGCCACGGACGACCGCTAGTGTCTTCACCCACTGGAACATATCTATAACCAACCCATGGTGGCTTTCGATGCCTCCCCGATTGGGATAACCCCCTGAGTAGCATTCTCACAACCCGCAACCCCAGTTCACTGGTTACTACATCGGCTATCCACCTGAGGGCGGTAAACTCACTCTGTAAGGGAACAGGGGCTCCCGGTGCAAATGCACCAACCACCGTCACTAAGAATCCGAAACCAGGAGGTAGTGAAACTCCCTCCAGCTCGTAGTACCATCATGTTTTTAAAGCCGGAACGGGGTTAGCCCAAGACGAATGTATTTCCTATTCGGATGAAAGGACAAGAGTAAAGCCCTCTTGCTTCCCATATACTGAAGGGGAAGGGTAACGCACTGGATCAATAAGTAAAAAGTTCCAGTGTCAGAGGTTATTCGCCGGTGACTTCTGCCAGATTTTGAGTAGTTTCCTGGTTTGGACCAACGTCCGCATTATACTGTACTTTCCTCCGTAACGGTTTTGCTCATGATTATACTAGTTCGTGATTCAGATTCTACGTTAAAATGCAGGTCCTTCAAATGCCATTGGCTGTTGGTCTATAATAAATCAACAGTAATTTCTAAGGAATATGTCTTTGTATGCCTTAGTAGTCTTGAATATGCCTTAGTAAGTAAAAAGACTAAAATATCGCACTACAATCATCTTAATGTGAGTAATAATGTCATAGCAGTTTAGCGAATAACGGGACCCACTGTATGCAATCTTACGTGTTCTTCTTTTACTCTTTTTTTCCACTGCATTAATTTGTGCGCGATTAAACACTATACTTTTAACTGAAATGGTGACCTACCCATAAACTTATTTTAAGCCAAGTATGAATGAAAAAAGGTGTAGAATGATTGTGGCGTGATCTTGAAGTCTAGTTACTGATCAAGGCTGGCATGTTCCTTATAAAGGACTGTTTTTTAGCCTATCTGTCAATGAGATCTAAGGGACCTACTGTTTAACGTGGGCTCCGAACCACTTTTGTCTCTAAACTACGAAGTAGTGTTATTATGAGGATTATCATTGTTGAAGAACGTAGTATCCAATAATAGTACGGAAAATTCACATAAGAGAATATGATATCCTCCCACTTATCCACAATTTGTGACCTCCCAATAGCTGAATTACAGTAAAAACTCCATCCCAGTTCATACAATATACTTCACAGTTCCGAGACTATTTGGTCCACAGCACAAATATAAGACTGCGCCAGACGTTTTGACAATGAGTTGGCTTATTCCTCCAGTTTTCTGAACAAATGTTGCCTCTCTACCTAACCCAAGTTTTCAATTTGGGCCATATGCTCTTTATGATTCAATAGACTAAGCATTGGACATATTACTTATTACGTAGTTTTCTTTGTTTAAAGGGGCATTTTTGCTGTAAACTATTGTAATAGATTGTTTATACTGTAAAGTCGAACATGGTTAGTAGGACCTACAGTGATTCAAAACTAGTTTAACTTTGAAAACACAATATATGCTAGTATACAGGTGTACCAACCTAACCTAGGGTTATCACCCTATCAGGGGTGCCAACCTTAAATAACTAGGTATTCTAAACCTTTAACAGAAGATTTTTGTGTACTTTTAACTGTCCTGCGCTCTCAATTATAATGAGTTCAAGATCTCATTTTTGAATGAGTGTAGCAACATTGACTCACATTTTTAGTTTGTTATTAAGCTCAACTAAACTTGTGATCTACTTAAGTGTAAATTAAATGTAAATAAACAGTGGTCGAATCAAAGTCAATAAAAGTTCTTTTACTATTAACTATTTTAGATTAGATTATGAAATGGCAACCATACCACAAGGTAGGTATTTTAAGCCAAGTATGAATGAGGATTGAGTGTAAGATGATTGTAGCGTGATCTTGTAGTCTTGTTACTGACTAAGACTGACATGTTCCTTAGACAAGACTGTTAATTAATAGCCCAACAGTCGATGGCAACTAAGGGACCTACAGTTTAACGTTGAATCCGAACCATGGCCTCTGAATTACGAATTGGTCTAATTATGAGGATGGTCTTTGCGGATTAACGTAGTATTGAATAGTGCGGACGTTAATCCACACAAGAGAACACTACATCCACCAACCATCGCTCACAACTATCCACAATCCATGACCTCCAAGTAGCGGGACATCACCACCGTCCCAGTCATTGTACTAGCTATAAATTTTTATTGACCATACTACATTATAATTTTATCATAGTAAAAACCAAACTATTTTATATACATATTTTGTATTTTGTTTTTAAATGTATCCAAGTGGAGTATTTATTTTTATTTGATACTAGCCATTTTGTGAACCTCATTCTTCTCATATTTATCAATTAATTCTAACGTTTGTGTTCTCAAAACATTTTTCTCAGTTGATAATTTTTCAAAAAGGTGTACTAGATAACAGTAATGCAAAACGCTGGTTTTTACAAATCTATTGTTAAATCGTTTTAAAATAGCTATTATTATTGTTAGAAACATGTAAAACAATTTATATTTGTAGGCCCTACTGAACACAAATATTATTTGCATGTGAGTGCAAGTGGAAACTATATTCAGTGTAAAACTTAGTTCGATTGTAAATATAATAATTATTTTAACGTTTATTTTAATTTTACAAATTCAATATTAAATATTTAGGAAAGTTATTCATTTTCATGTTATATATTCAAAATTAAATTTGAAAATCATTTGTGGAACGAGAAATAATCATTTTGGTAGTTTGAAAGAAGCTAGTAACAAACCATAGAATTGTTGATATCACGAGAACGCCAGGTTCCCTTAACGGCCATCTTAGATGACCTCATCTATTTCATTGACCACAGTAATCCATACAGAAGGCGGTCGTCCCAACAGTTGGTAGACACTGTAATTTATCCTACCAGACCCATTCTGATACCCATCTCTTCTTATTTCTCTTATAAACCTTATTGTGACAACACGTCCCAAATGTTCATGCCAAATGACGTCATATCCAAGAGTATTAATGTTTTATGTTTTAGAATTATTTTAACAAAAGTTACCTTAAAACGAGTATAAACTTTGATCTCCACTGGAGAATTAAAGACTTCAATTATTCTTTGATCTATCTTTGATAAAACAATTCAAATTAAAGCTAAATACATTTGTATATTTTATCTTTATTTTAATTTAATGTTAATATTATAATCTAAGGGATATTTATATAATAATTAAACTATAATGTATAACGGTAAGAAAACATATATTTTTATAGCACTACAGTAACTTATAAAAAGTTTAACAAACCGTAAAAAAACTAATTCAGTAATTCAGAACCAACTGAAAACTCGTTACTGCTTCACTAAGAACTAGCTAACTAACTCCAACCTATAAATAACTCTGCAGATCTAGCAAAGAAACGAGCATAACTAACTAACGGAATTAACTCTAACTCAGAACTATCTCTAACCCAGAAATAGAGACCGTTTTAGGTTTTAGGCTAAAAACACCTACCTGTGTAGGTTGTCATTTCAGTTAATAGTATAAGTGTAAAAAGCCGTTGGTCACGGCTACATATATTAGGGCTACAATAGGGTTATGTAATTCTATGCACATTTGGCTAAATAAGTTGGCTAAGTCAGTTAAAGGCGCTAGTGTGGCCTTAAAACACTGGCACCACACCTTGGCATGAAGATTACACAAAACTTACTCACATAGTGATTATTAAAAAAACATGTTAAAAGTTTTATGATAGTTGCTGAAGATCTTCAACAATATCTGAACAAGTTCAACGTACAATCCATAATATTTTATAATTACATTTCGAGTTACAACATTAAGCCTTATTTTAAAGACCAGGATTTATGGTTCAATGTGATTTTCAAAAATAAATAAGATTTTCATATTATTTCGCACATAACATTTATTTTAGACTATGAGATATAATATGATAAAATGTCATGTTGTAAGAGAAGTGCAGTTACATGGACAACTGAGTGGAATTCTGATTAGATAAGAGTTCCCAGCTGGGAATGGAGTTGAAAACAGCCCGGGAAATCGATAACACAAGTTACTGTTCAGTTGACTTTGACGGATCCATTGAGTGATCTGGGCAAAGCGGAGTTGGTATTTAATCAGAGCTATTAAATCCGCCATACCGGGAAAACGGGGCAAAGAGGCTCAATATTAGTTTGCGAACAGTTGTACAAAGCCACAAAAACGTAAAGTTTTTAATAGGGTGCTATTACAGAGAATATTCAATAAACTTTATGTTTATTTAAGTTCTATAGAACTGACTGTGTTCTTTTTCTAGTTCAGGGATTCAAATCAAAACATAGAAATGGAATTCTTTGTAACACCCTCTTCTTAGATTCTACTTGGGTCAAACACCCTCCAACAAATAAATGATATGTTGATACAAAACAAAACAAATTGTTCCACATTGCTTGGTGTTTTTGGTAACTTTATGTTAAAGTGTGTCCATCATTAAAGGGGAGGGGGTTGTTGTTCTAGGAGCTTGGCTCCTGGCTGAGCCAAAACACACAGTTCGACCGTAATTCTAGGGATTAGTATATCTCCCAACTTTCTACTACAGAAGGGTCTACAGAAAAAAAGGTTTACTTGATGTTTTCTGATTTTCGTTGTTTAGGGACTTGGGAGTTGTTGAGTTGGAATTGGAAAAATTGAACTGAAAAACTTTATAATCGAAAGATCCTTATTTTCCTGGTAGAATCTTTCTCTTCCACATATTGGGTATTATATTGGGTGTAAAACTATAAAGTAGATCATAGCTCATGATCACGTACATATAGTTGTAAAAATCACGGCTTAAGATACTAATTGCTAGAGTATGGATCCTTTCTAATCTAATATCTTTCTAAGGGAAAGATGTTCTCAAACAAGCGGAATGATGAGGGTTCCCTGGAGTGGGTCTCTGGATTCCTTTTGCACAATAGACTGTAGGAGTCGAAGGGTAAGAGCATGAATCCGTTTATAGAGATGCTCTCAAACAAGCGGAATGATGAGGGTTCCCTGGAGTGGGTGCCTGGATTCCTTTTGCACAATAGACTGTAGGAGTCGATGGGTAAGAGCATGAATGCATTTATAGAGATGCTCTCAAACAAGCGGAATGATGAGGGTTCCCTGGAGTGGGTGCCTGGATTCCTTTTGCACAATAGACTGTAGGAGTCGAAGGGTAAGAGCATGAATCCGTTTATAGAGATGCTCTCAAACAAGCGGAATGATGAGGGTTCCCTGGAGTGGGTCCCTGGATTCCTTTTGCACAATAGACTGTAGGAGTCGAAGGGTAAGAGCATGAATGCATTTATAGAGATACTCTCAAACAAGCGGAATGATGAGAGCTACCTGAGGTGCGTGTTCTTTCGCCCAAAATATTCCAGGAGTCGAACGGTAAGAGCATGAATTCACTTAGTGTTCCGCGAACCAAGTCTGGTTTGGAGGCATTTTACTTCCAAGAATGTATATTTTCGTGTCTTAGTTATTTAAACCTTAATAGACCCAGTACTCTGGTGTGTGTACAAGATTTCTGTCTATTTTACAGTGCTTAAATATCTTAAATCCTAATAGGGTATATTTTTTGGTAAAATCATATAACTATTTATTTAAAACTGATGTTAATGCATTGTTAGTAGTATTTATAAGTTTGTTTGGCACAATTTACATTTCAATTACATAATTTCAACCATTCAATTTGCAATCAAAATACCCAATTTAAAAAATATCCAATCCAATAAAATTTAACACATGTTTAACAATGTTGAAATGACATTATTGAACTGATAGATCAGTTATAGTTGTTTTCATTAAAACTTATTCTCATCAAGGGGCAAGAGGTGCGAATGAGGGTAACGTAATCAAATTCGCAGGAGACATATTGTGTGAAGCTGCATATATAACTCCTATGAATATTTATGAAGTTTTTAAACTCCACGATTCCTTGATATGATTTCTCACTGTCATTTAACTTGGGGCAAATTTGATATGTTCGGTACATTTCATTTTAAACAAATTTTCCTTGGAAATGTGAGCTATTCATATGAACCGCACGTTGACAGTTGAACCCGGGACCGTAATATGAGTTCATAGCTCAACTCCCTAAACACTTTTTGGGGGGTCATTTAAAATTATAAATAAATATATATGTGTCGACAAGATGATGACCGTACTTAATGTCTGATTATTATAAAATTCAGTGGAATTGTCCCTTTCAGTAATATTTTGGGCGAGTTCGTTGAACAACGCGATTGATATATGTTAAATACACTTGGGGGAGGGGTTTGTATTCCAAAAATGTGGTTTGAAATTTATTTGCGAATAATTAAAAAAAAACTCTATTAGATTCAGCTTAAAAATATATAAAATTTAGAATTCTGAATTTATGACTCTAGATCAATTGGTTACTGGTATATTTAAAATGGTAAACACAGTACATTGTATAATAATAATCTTATGAAGAATAGGTAAAAAATCAATAACTCATTTATATATTTTATTTACATATTATTCAAAAATTTGCTATGCAAGTCAATCTAGATTTGTTTTAACAATACATCCATAAAACCCCAAAATTAATGTTTCTTACGACAGCAAACCTATGTATTCATTACCCAAGTAATTCTTACGGAGCATAGATAAATTGGTATACCTTGCATACTTATTGACAAAATACGATAAAATATTGTGAATATTTTTACTTAATGAATAGATTACATTAGATCATGGATTGAGTGTAAGATGATTGTGGCGCGATCTTGTAGCCTTGTGACTAAGGGTGACATGTTACTTAGACAGAACTGTTAATTCATAGCCCAACAGCCGATGGCAACTGGTAGACCTACAGTTTAACGTGGAATCCGAACCACGGCCTCTGAATTACGAATTGGTCTAATTATGAAGATGG
The DNA here is from genome assembly GCA_023375725.1 of Nephotettix cincticeps. Classification (NCBI taxonomy): domain Eukaryota; kingdom Metazoa; phylum Arthropoda; class Insecta; order Hemiptera; family Cicadellidae; genus Nephotettix; species Nephotettix cincticeps. Next base: position 150,994,626 of record CM041786.1, read on the forward strand.
TCTTTTGCGGGTTAACGTAGTATTCAATAGTGCGGACGTTATCCACACAAGATAACATTACACCCACCGACCATCTCTCACAACTATCCACAATTCGTGACCTGCAAGTAGCTGGATTACAGGACGTCGCTACCGTCCCAAGCAGCATTAATACACATTACCCATCCCTTATTGTAGAAAACCAGTTCACGTTCGACCCGCTACTGTTTTCAAAAACGCTACATTTGACTAACTGATTCTCCGTATCACTGGCATTTAAGAGTATTTTGTGAAAAGTTCGTAAACAGTAATTATTCCTGGAATTATTTTTCCCAAAAAAATTCTCCCTTTTAGCTGAGATACAAACACTCTGACATAACAAAACTGAATCCTAGTCAAAGTGAGGTAGAATCTTATTTACTTCCTCGTTTCATACATTTCCCAGAAATAAAGTAACAAAGAGAAAACAACAAAATATTTACGCAGAATAACAATAGCTGTTGAAAGTCCCGCGAGAGTGCTCTGTAACCGCCAGCCTCATTACAGCAACAAATTGTCTCGGCTTACAATCGTGATGCCATTTACTCTTGACAAAATCCGTGTTTTCCTTAATTGTGATCATTTATTGTTACTTTTGTAGGGGTACTTTACACTGGACACAGTGGTGTTTTTGGTTCAGGAAACAGTAGTAATGAATATATAATTGTATATTTCGTTTCCCCTGCAGAGCTTAATCGTGAGATAAAATAAAAAATACAAGAAAAAAAAAATCAGACCTGAGTACTCAGCAAATTCGCAAATCAATGATATAATAATAATACATAATAAGTTTGATCAACATCCGTAAATTACTAATAGAGCTATTTGTCCATTCTTCATAAGATTAACAAGGTAAAGAGTATGCAGGTTTGCTGCTGTGAGGAACTCCGAAAGTATGCATTTGTACATCTGTACATAAATAAAAGAGTTTGCCTATTTTCAATGAGATTAACATGGGAAAAGGGTATGCAGGTTAGCTGTCATGATAAACACATAAACTACGATTTTTAAAGCATAAATGGATGGATCTCAACCACGTGAAGCTAAATACCAAGTTTTATCCAAAAACATCGGTTATAAAATTGAATAGGTATGGATACGATTTGTAATGTTAATCTTGAAAAGTATAATTAATAAATCAATAACTTACTTCTTTACTAGAATATTCTTCCAAATTTTAGTATGTAAGTCCATACGCAGTTGTAGATAATTACATCCATAACTTAAAAGTTGTTATGGCAGCAAACCTATGTACTCATTGCTCAAGCAATCCTTTAAGAGAGTAGATAGATTGATATAACTCACTAAAATATTGACATAATTTAATAAAATTAGCTGTGAGATTTCAGTTAGTCGATAGCTCTAATATATGAATAATTTCATGTAAAACTACCCTTATTGCAGCAAACCTGCATACTCAATAATGTTCGATTTATATGATGGGAATAATATAAGTTGTTTGAAATTCACTCTTCTCACACAAACGTGTTGTATGTAATCTATTATTGTTAATTTTTTACTGTTAAATTATTTTGAAGTTATATTAATACAAGGTAAAAATGTGATAAAATATGTAGGAGTTGCACCGATTGTATTTTAATAACAATACTGCGAGGAAGTAATTTTGTAAACATTTAATACTATTGTGTTACGTATGAAAAACTGGGCAATTTTCGTAAACAATTGATAAGTATAGATTTTTAGCTTTACAGATAATAGGCCTACAAAATAAGGGGAGTGATTTTATTTCTAAACCTTAGATAATTATTTTAGTTATCAGATAACTAAATTGCGTGGAACAACTAATAGTCTTGAATAAATACTTTTCTAGATATAGATTTATAATTTAATATTAAACATATGTCTAAATAAATTGTAAGAAAAATCAGTATTAGATTATAAGAGTTATATATAAAACACTAATTTTCCTGTATATAGTTCATTAAAAACTAAGAGATAATTATATTTCACAACGGTTTATTTCTGAGAGAAAATTTCCGTAAGCCACATTTTACCAATGTAGAGATGGAAACATCCCAAGTGAACGAATATTTAAATCCAATTTACTTTAATATCGCTCTCGTAGTGAGAGAACCTCACAAGGACTTTCCACTCAACCGAATCCAGACTTTCATCACATCTTTCTCTCGCATACTCTACAGCAGTGGCCAATTTCGATGAAATTTACTACAGTATTTACTTTATTGATACAGATTTGAGATTAGTAAATACATTTTTCTTAAGCGATTTGAAAGTATTTTCTCGTATATAAAATTGTTCCAGTATTAGTTGAGTATCGTTTTTACATCGTAAGATTTTGGTTTCTCTGCTATTGAGAAAATGCAAAGTAAATTACTGTATGTCTCCTAACTTTATTGGTACAGACTTTACACTCGTAAACACATTTTTTTACACAATTTGAATGTATTTTCACATATCATTTTTCATTCGTAAGATTTTGGTTTCTCTGGTATTGAGAAAATGCAAAGTAAATTATTACTCTATGTCTCCCTGAGAATTTTAAGGACGAGAATGGTGCGGGAAGATTCAAGCCAAACATGGACGGGAAATGTGGACAAAAAATAAACGAATGAAAACTAATGAAAAATGTTATAATTCAGCTAAAAAGCAATTTTACTGCATGTAACTTATGTGCACACATATATTCAAATACGTTTTCAAATTAAATTTTCACTATATTGTCCCAAAGCCATTTTACTGCATGTAATTTATGTGCAAATATATTTTCAAATTACATATCTACCGATCGCATCCCATTGGTTCATTGCATCCTGCAGTATTTGATTGAGAGTGCATTAACTGTATATATTCTGGGAGTTAAGTGATTGAGTTGTTTGAGAGAGCCAATTCATAATGGCGAGTGCAGGAAATAGAGACATCGGACGTGAGAGTGTTATTGAGAATAATGGAGATTGAGATGAGGCAATTTCTAAAACGCCAATGTCCGGTTCGGCCTGCCTCGTCTCACTTCATTCAGACTTTCAATCAATATCGTAGTGTCTAATCTATCTTTAACTTAATTTGTGCTTGTAAAAATATTACAGTTGGTAAATTTTATTATGAAAGAGTAAGGGTGATATTTAGAATTAGTTTTAAGTCTGCAGATATGTTTGAATGAAACTTTGTATATAAAATTTCTTTGAATTATGGAATGACTTATAAGTTTTTGGTATTTTCCATGAACTGCATTTATTTATAATCACATGATTCACTAGCAATTTTTTGTAAAATTATTACAAACAGAAAAAGAGATCAAGATGACCAATCAAAACGATAACAACTATAGCCAATGAAATACAAGGTAGTTGGACCAATCAAAATGGAGAATATTAACCATTCGATTCACAGGTTAGCGCGACCAATCAAAAAGGATATCAGAGCTGTCAATCAGAACCCAATCTATGAAACCAATAGAAAACAGATTGTAATGTCTAGTAATGTAGCTTAAATCGATAAGTAATTAAATTTAAGATTGGATGAGCGATAAAAATTAAGAATATTAACCAATTATTTCAGAAATCAGGTTGACCAATCAAAAAGCAGACCAGGATGGCAAATCAGAACGGAGGCCAAAGCACCAAACTGCATGTTGGCCAACCAAATATTGGCAAAAGGTAGCCAATAAATTCCAGTTTATGGGGATCAATCAGAGCGTAGACTATGGTGTCCAATAAAATCACTGGACCAGGGACCAATGAAATTGCAGAACACAGTGACCAATTAAAATGCAAACTAGTGCTATCAATTGGATCTTAGGCTACGATGACCAATAAAATTACAGATCGGGATGACCAATCAAAACACTAACAACAGTTACAAACGATATAAAATATTGCTTGACCAATGAAAATTGAGAACTCGTAGGCCTGTGATAATACAAGACAGTGTGAAAAACCAAATAGCATTCTAGGGTGACTAACCAATTCACTCGGTAAGCATGGCAGCCAATCACACGATGGTACTCGGTGATCAACAAAATTCAGGCCACTTCAATCATTGTATGTGGAATACAACTTAACACAGATTACGGCGGTCTTTATTTGCTAAATTTGTTGCGTATGAACAAATATTTGCATCTTCAACGGCTCCACCATCTTGGAAGTTTTGGTATTTTAGCCTTTCTATAACAAACATTTTAAAATTTAAAAAAATATAAATCGTTTACAATCTGCATGAATTGATCAATATAATATATATTAGCAATCGATGTGATAATTTTTTCAACCATTCGTATAGCATTCAATTATTCTTAATGATGTTGTTTCAATGACTTATTGTACATCTGCTAAGTACAAAATACGTTGTTTTTTGCAGTTTAAAGGTATTTTGTGTGTCTTTGTACGCCTCTCAGCATTTTTTATCGTTTTATAAAGTGGAAGTGATGCAGTCTTTATATGTAGTCGTATAAATAAAAAAATACTATAAAAAAGCTAGTAACAGTCATATCTAAACTGAAATATGGGGATTAAATGTTATTTAAGGTCATACTAAAACGTAGACCAATCAAACGTTTAAACGCGTTGTCAGCTTGTCTCTGCGACAGTAACCTAATAGTTTAACCAGATGGCAGGTCCGTTCGCGCAAACACATTTTACAGCTTGCACGACAGAGAAAACAATTCACTGCTGTAAAGTAAACAAATGGGGTGAATTTGTTTATTCAGCCAATCGACATTTTAACCTCGTTTGTCCTCGAAACTACGTGTTAAATTCACTTCCCCAATAATTTAATGGCCTGCACAATGTTTTACGACCGTATACAATCATTTATCTTCAATTTCCACACACGATGCCTTTACTTGGCACTGTATTACTTGGTGTATTATTTTTGTTGTTATATTTTTTTACTTTCACGAATATTTGCTTAAATTCACAAAAATACTGTTATTAAATACACATTAACAAAACCACCAGTTTTTTTCTGAAGGGATAAGAGTAAATTAATCCAACTTCTACAGGAATTCAAGAGGTCCTCATAAAAAAGTGGGGTTTGACTTGATGTATGTCCGTTAGTGTATTTGTGAGTGTGTGTGTGTGTGTGTGTGTGTGTGTGTGTGTGTGTGTGTGTGTGTATGTGCAGATGTGTACAGAGCCACAGCCTACCCTGTAAGTCCGATTTAGATTAGATGTGGTAATTATATATCGTATTATATTCACCATAGCTCTGGGATTTTTTATTTTTTTATTTTTAAGGGTATTTTATCCCTACAATCTCTTAAATACGGGAAAAATTCACATAACTCAAAAATGGTTCTAACAATTTTTAGCTAAAATTTAGCAGTTTATAGTGCGTAGAGTATGTAATGATGTAACTACCACCATTAAAAGCAGCTTGAAAAACTAAGCAAGTTAGAGTTTTGAATTTTTTTTCTACGTATAACGGATCCAGAGAAAGGTTAAATTTACTCTCCACGGTAAATGCAGTACGTTGTTTGTAAGCAACCGATGTTATTCTTATGGAGAATATTAAAATATAAATTTATACCTTATTCTGTTATTTTCAGAAATTGAATGATTATTTTTGTAGTAAAAAATTTAATGGTATTTAGATAACCAAAGAAATTATAGTTTTATTCAAGATTTTCGTTTTTAATTTTACTCAAGGGAGAAAGTATAGTGTCAGTTCATTAATTTATATCACATGTTTTCTGCCTAGTCGATGTATTGTGTTTAAGTGTAAAATCAGGTTAGTTTGATTTCTTGTACTTTAATGACATGAAATACAATGTAAATTTAAATGTTACAAATTGTATAAACTAATGGTTCAGTCGGGCAACTCTCATCTCATGTCAACCATATTCATTATAATCAAATTACACTGAAAACTACAAATTTCGTATTAAGTTACAGTAAATTTATTTGAAATGAGTTTCTAGAGTTTTTGAGTGTAGAGAAGAAGAGGTGAATGAACTACTACTGACCAAAGATAGTATTTGAACAATTTCTGAGATTTTTATATTAAAACTATTTTATCGCCACTGTATTTATGCCAATTTCCCCATACATAATCTATAAAAGAGTATAAACTCTTATAAACGTAGCTATTTTACTATTGTAGGTGAAGCACTAAAAATCTGAACATTCATTTATTCACTGTTCTGTTAAGTGTGTTCAGATTTACGTATTTCTATAAACTTCGAGGAGTTATATTCACCTCGTGGGTAGTCCGTTAGGTCAGAATGGTTTTTATATTACCCAGGGTAATGAATTTAAAACTGCATTGTCCTGTCTGCATGGTGATCAACTTTATTTACGACCTACATGAAAATAAAATGGTTGAACGGTTTTCTACTTAAGGGTCACCACTGACAAAACATCTTATTTGAAATTCACAATGAAAATGTTTTAACTATTTTTTTCAGTGTGTAGTAAGCTGAAAAATACAACACAATGAAATTACCAAAAAGTTGTCACATACAGGCTAAAGCGAATAAAAAAAGATTTTTCACGTGTTTTTAGAACGTTCAAAGGGATATCTATATTTAAGAAAGTATCCAACCTATTGTACTGATATTTTTTAATTAGAATAAAATGATCTGTAGTAATATTTAGGTCTATTTATTATATGGCTAGTAGCATAAGTGTTTTTTTAAAAAATCGCGAAGTAAACTTTAGAAAGTTTCCAAAAAACATGCATTCACAAGAAAACTATGTTACTAAGCAACATATCCACCAATAAATCTAGTTCTACCTAAATAAATAGTAAAATATATTTTTGATATGTAGCAAAAAATATGATCTTTCTATCTTAATTAGTTATCCTGATAACTTTTCAAACATTTTTCCAAATTCGGAAAACTGAGTTTGGAAGAAAAAGTCTATTAAACATTATTTTGAAGTACATTTCCTATCTTATGCTTTTAAAATAAATTCATAAAATATATTAGGTCAAAAGTTTGTATTATACGTACAAATATTAGGTTACATTTTGGTATCAGTGGCCAAAAAAATATACATGTAAAATAATATGAAATATGCATATCACATCACTTGGGAAATTCTCCAGGAAGTTTTTCAGTACCAAATATACTCCCATAGTTGTTGAGAACGGTAAACTCACTAGAACTTATTCAGTGGACTGACACATACTTCCTCTCTTAAGTAAATTTTGAAAAGACAATTTGTAATAAAAATATTATGTTCTTCAAAGTTTATCAAAATACCATTTAATAATTTATTGGTCCAAAAATAATCATTCCATTTCTGAAAATAGTCGTGGCCGTAGACGAATAATTCAAAATGCCTAATTTGTTTAGTTTTTAAGCTGGTTTCAATGGTGCCAGTCAAGTAATACTTTACTTTTATTGTTTTCGCTGAAAATTTTAAAAATTAATTTTTTGACATTTAAAAGCCTAACCCTTTTTAACCGTCATATTTACAGACATGCGGGTGGTGTCAGGTACGGGTGGTGTAGTACTCTGTGCACTATAAACGATCAAATTTTAATCAAAATCGTAAGAGCCAATTTTGAGAAATTTGGATTTTTTTTAGTTTTTAAGGGTTTTTAGGAGTGAACTACCCTTAAAAATCTAAAATTCAAAAAATAAAAAATAAAGCCTGGAGATACGGTGAATATATACGTACATGCCAAATTTAATCTAAATCGAACCAATGGGGTAGGCCGTGACTCTGTACATATACAGAAACACACACACACACACACACACACACACACACACACACTCACTAGGCATTACACAGACATTACGTCGAAACCCCCTTTTTGGATTCAGGGGACCCCAGAACGGATATATCCACTCTCAACTCAAATTCAACAATTTTGACGAAAACAATACTTTCTCCATACTCTATGTATAAGGGGAGAAAGTAAAAATGCAAGACTCGCATTAGGACTGGGACGACACTGAAAAGAAAGTTTTAAAACATATAGAAGATGTTTAAGATGTCCAGATGCTGCTTATCCAGATTGAGTTTCAACTGTAATACTCACTCTCTTTGTATCGTGTATCTATTTGCGCCTGTAGGATGCTGATACCGGGAACCACGATGGCAGGCAAGGTGCGCGACCTCAGCAACGGGGGTGGTTGTCGACCCCCTGGCAGAGCGATCTTAGGGGCTGCTGCTGCCGCAGCCTCCGCTGCTGCCCTAGAACACAACACGAACACATGAGGTTTAATATTTACACATATGCTTAATCTAGATGGAGTTGAAATGCTCAGCAACCTCTTACACTTTACACAAACTATGAATTTTCCAAACAAATTTCCTAACCTAGACAAACAATATCATTACTACTTCCGTCTTCATCCATGTACATGTAATATTAATTCAAACTTGAAAGTTTATCAGTTCAAAGTTGAAAGTTTATGTATCTCGTTCCGTACTGCCACTCGTCCAAGTCTAGCTTCGATTGTCTTTTTTCTATCTGAAAAACTATTTCTGATATCGACTGACCCCACAAAACCCACGTTTCCCTTCTTAACTTGATGTCCTGACATTTTTAATCGTTTTCATAAAATAAATATTCATTTTTATTTTGTTTTATTGTCATTAACACCAACTTCTAACAGAACTCTACAATCCAATAGCCAAACGAACACAAATGTGAACAATAACAAAAAAATGTAAACAGTATACGGCAAAAAATATAGCTGAATATCAGAGTAGCCAACAGCACAAAATGAAATTATTTTGGAGCTAACACAACTGTTGTACTGTTCGAATTTTCGTAGCGGTAAGTTTGTAAAAAAATAGCTCTAAATTAAAAAAAAAATGCCCAACGGAATTTCATCATTTTTTTTTAATTGTAAGCAACGTAGTAAGGAATACAAGAAATATATAAAAGTTGATAATTTTGGCCAAAATTAACATTTGACTCCCCGTAATTAATTATGCCTGCATGCAAGTCTGTCGGACTATCTTCATATCTTCGTAGGCATTTTTAGATTGTACACTGTAAATGAGGACGGTGAGATACAATAATGGTGTTTGTCAGATATCAAAAGTCATGTTTTTGACGGGATTTAATCGCCCAGGCAGGTAATTTAAGGCAGGTTTTACTTTCGTAACGTATAAAAATACACAATTACAAACGTAAAATCATACGATCTAGTATAATTTATTGTATGAATCTCAAATAAATACTCAAGCTAACTTTAGTCAAAGTTATTTTACTTAAAACTAATAGCCACAGATCAATTTTATCTAAATTCAAACCTAAAATGTATAGAAAATAATAAGCAATTACGTTTATATGAGGAATTCCAAAAATTCAAAAGTATATTTGAAAAATTTCGTTACATTGGATACAAGTATTATTTAAGTGGGCTATCTATAATTCATTTTTTTTAAGATGTACAAAAATGTAGACAGTTCAGATAAATATACATAGAAATTCTGTATGGTGTTTGTTTGTTTTGGGTTTTGGGTTTGTTTTTAAGTGAAAAAATAAACATAAATTTTTAAAAGACAGATCTATATTGACATGGTTTAATTTATTATTTAGCAATGTTTACTTTTGTAAAACATAAAATAACATCATTTATAAAATTTATTAAAACAATAAAATACATATTCAATATGATTAGTCAACATGATATTTTACTTAAATAAATATTAATAAATAAACAAAAATAATTATACAAATAAATGAATAATCTATTGCAGTTATTAATATGATTATTTAAAGTTTAATATATACAGACTGTGTTTTGCATTATTCACAATTAATTAATTCAAATGTATTAAGCAAATCTTGAGCAGGAAAATGTAGACAGTTCAGATAATTATGGATAAAACAGATAATAAACACAAGTACAGTCCAGATAATAACTAACTAATTTGCTACTCTGGAATCCAAACGAGAGCTATAGCTGACCAATTTACAGGATGTGACGATGTCAATGATAATGACGCAAAGGTATAACTTTAAAATATTTGATGCATGTCACACTCACCTCTAATCAGCTCAAAGTGGACAAATTTAAGTTACAGATTGATTTTGGGATGTTTCATGAGTGCAGACAGTGTGAGTGTTGAACGGTAATTAGGCTGCATCAGCTGCATTCCCTTCCACTCCACCAACAAAAGGTTTACCCATGCTGGATAATGATGACGCCGTAGCTTCTCGCAAACAACCGCTATATCGGCTGCTCGCATTATTGTTTACCTCGCACATACACTGAATTGCATCAGTCAACCAAAAACTGACATTTAATTCTAAAAACCAGGAAATTTGTTGAGAGTTTAAGCAGAGTAAACCTTTCTGTTATTAAAATATAATAGAAGCCACCTTGATATAGTAGTTTAGAAAAATAATTATACAAAATTTTAATAACTAGTGTTTCATTTTACCCAAGTAAAAAAGGTTGGGAACTAATAACAATTTAATATTAAAATAGTAAAATAACATGAAAATGTACATTATGTACTATGGAAAATAGGTTTTCATCGAGGAAATTTATAAAGTAAATGTTTTCAATTTTACTAAGCAGCAGAGCTCATAACCATAGGCCCTATGACGTCACTTCCGTTACACTTTTGCGTCCCTCAAATTGATAACACCTTTCACCCAGAGTTTAGATACATGACATGTCAGAAAGAGATAAGAAAATGCAGCTTTGTAACCAACAGTCAGTTTTAAATTACATTCATTTCTGAAATAATGACCTACATAGGTAGTTATTTCAGCCTATAATGAATGATAAATGAGTGTAGAGATTTTGGAGCGATCTTGAAGTCTTGTTAATGACTTAAGCATGTTCTAAGTCAGAGCTTTTGATTATTGTCGAAAAAGGTTAATGGCATCTAAAGGACATACACATGAAATAAGAGTGCATATGGGAAAACATTTGAGGATGGTGAATAAACATATATGGTGAATAAACACATAACTATTTTTAAGTTAATATGAAATGTAAATATTGTTAACAAAAAAAATGTCTAGCAGATCAAAAGGATCAATACAAACCATGGGATCCAAAGAGTCTGCGTCAAAAGATAATAATTTCAATTCAGAACCCTATAATTTACTCCTGATTATTTGAAGTATCAGCCATCGTTCAAGTATTTTGCATACAGTAATCGCCTTATTTCCCGCCATTTTCCCAGTGTTTGGCGCCAATTGTAATGCCGCTTCATCTACAGCTCCGTCCGTATTGTTAGCTAAACCCTTTTACTTTCAAGTGATTTGATCGAACCTGAGAAAGCTTTGTGTTTGAAGAGTTCACCGTCGATTCACTTTACAAAATTTAATCATTATACTTTCGGTTTTTGTAAAATTTATCTAAAATACTATATGTGCTTTTAACTTCAACTGCAACCTAGTTTATAGTGGGACTTATAAATAAAAAAAACATTTTCTGAAATAATAGTAAATTTGTAAAATAGTTAAGCTATCTCCATTGAAACCAGCTCAAAAAGCTAAAATAAAATAGTATTGTGGGTTTTGAGCTGTTCTGCATTAAAACATTACAAAAATGAACGGTATAAGTGAACTGACACTAAATACCCCTATACTAAATTTAAAAACGACAGCCATAAATCTACCATATTCTTATGTTTATCTAAATATATTTTAATAATTATTATTGTTGTTGTGACATATTAGGGGAGCATAAACACACTACCCGTTTCTTGGAAAGTGGTTGGGACATGAGGAATAAACTATTTTTCGTTTTGTATTGTCCCTAAGAATAACATTGGGTGCTCTCCAACAACGTGTTTGCAGAAATTTAACTTTTTTCTGAAACCGTAAGTCGTCAACAAATAATTAAAACCACTAATTCGTTTTTGTTTGTTTTTTGAGATGATTTCATGGTGGTAGTCAAATTAAACTTTACCTTTTTTGTTTTATATTTAAATTCCCATAATATTTTAACCGTCATTATTACAGACATGGATGGTTATATTATTTTGTGATATTTTCAATATAAACTACTAAATTTTAATCAAAATCGTTAAAGCTAATTTTTAGAAATTTAGATTTAGAACATCATCTCGAAACCCACTTTTTTGGATTTTGGGGACCCCAAAATAGAAAAAATCCACTCTCAACTCAAATTAGCAAACCTTGACGAAAAAATACTTTAAATACAAAAATGTGTGTAGAGGTACAAATAAATTTTTGTTTAAGTATGTTTAAGTTGAGATTAAAAAAATGACACCTTACGTTCGTGTAGGTAGGGGTTTAGGGTAAAAGGGTTTTAACATTAAGTCTAGGGCTAGAGCTTGCAGCATCTTCCTCCTTTTAGCTCATTTTAACCGACATACATAAGGGCAAGAGAGAAGGAGATGGAAGGACAGTCAATTTGCCTTTCGCCCTGACACTGAAAGCTCAACTTCACCGTTGAACTTCAAGCTACTTTGAGGTAGGTTTTCATTAGCCTCAGTGAATCAGACTCTTAATTTGACGAAAAGCAATTAGCCTTAGATTAATTCAAACATGAACTTTTTATAAACAAAGAAATATTTTTTTCTCACTGTACTGTACATGATCCAATACAATCATAACACGGGCAAAACAAAATTTCTTGAAAAACGTTTTACGTAATAGCTGATCTTTATAGATTTTGAAGAGCTGAATTTTAAATCTAAGCTTAAGTATTTCTGTATCACCCATTGTAGAACTTCACCTATATTTTTACGCAATATGCTTTTTATCGTACGGGTTAGGCATCTTATCCTTTATGGTATTGTGTAATTAACAATACTCCCGTTGCAGCAAATCTGCGTACTCAGCGAATTTCCAAATCAATAATAATATATAACAGGTTTACAAAACTGGATTGGAAACAGGTTTACAACACAGATACATTGTGTATACTACTTGTACTACTGTAACCTGTAACCTTCCCAACATCTGTAAATATTACGATTGAAAGGTTAGAGGGTTTTGCCAAAATGGACTCTAGTATCCAATTGTAAATATTGTAAACCCGGACCTTGGATGTGACCTCAAGGACGTTTTACAGATCATAAGTTCAAATCATCAGTTATACTGAGATCAAAACCCACTTATTTAGATTTAGGGGTTCTCATAACATGTAAACTCCATAAGTTCAAACATTTTGACAAAAACAATACTTTCTCCATATAAACTTCATGTATTTACACACCCTTAAGGTGGACTTATTACACATTGTTTATAAAAAAATCATTTTATAAAACGAATAATTTTAAGAGGTCTTTAAAAAATCAAATATTGGAATCAACATTTTGAAACTTCTAAAAATTAGAAAATGCAGTAAAAATAATTTTGTATGGGTCTTCCAACGTATACAGATTTTGGATTTAGCCATTTTAAACCATTTTATTTAAATTCTTCAATAAACCATAGTGAATAACGGGCTGAAAATGCTCGGTTATGAAACATAGTAAATCTCAAAGAGGAAGAAATTGCAAAATTAATATTTTTAGATATTACTCGTAAATATAAATTACACAGAGGAAGTACATGTTGGATTAATGTTTAGATATTAAGGATAAATAATATAAAAGATCTAAAATGTTTATAAGCCATTAATAATGTAATTATTAAATTTTCCAATTAGTTTTACCTATTATTTTTAAAAATAGTATTAAATTAATGGAGAAATATTAAAATTTAATTTAGTTTAGTTTTGAAAAAATAACTATTATTTAAAATGTTGAGAAAAACCTTTGTAATATATGAAAAGATCTACAATATCTGAAATAAAGGTTTTGTTTAATAAAAGTTAAAATTACGAAACACGCTGATAAAGAAGTCCATGCGCCCTAACCGTATACATATTAACAGTTCTTTTTTACAGTATATGTTCCTTTAAACTAAAAAATACTAATAGCTTACTTTTGTTTTGTTTTTATTCGACATATCAGTATTAGTTCTTCTTACAAACATGGAATCAGTCAAATTCAACTCTAGGCTTTTATTAAATTTACCATTTTTATTTAGAAAACCATTTTAATTTTAGGAAACAAAGTTGTAATTGATATGTACGAGTACGTATTGAATATCTTTCATCCATATTTCTATATTTTATAATAGCTTTATAGAAATAAAACAATACTGAAATTTCAATAAAGGCTAGAAACCTTTGGGTCCGATAAAACTTTTAATTTCTGCACCATTTGATTGATTTTTTTGGTAAATTCTTTTAAAATAATAGTGGGTTTTAACTGTCTGTAAAACTATTACAATACTAATTGGGTATTTCGTGTTGGTACCACTGCATCCTATAACTTAAACAGTTTTGTTTGGTAGTTATTCTTTCACTTTAGGTTACCACGCAATCGTAGGCCCACAAAATACACAAATTATTTTATCATAAATATTTTTGAAAAAAACAAAATATTCTGATTTATCATAACTGACATTTCACAGCAGCATATATTTATGAAATGATATGAGACTAACAGCTGGGAGGGAGGAAAAGTCAAAGGTGAAACTCGGTACGATTACGAACAGAGAGAGAGAGAGAGAGAGAGAGTAAGTGCATGCTTCAATTAAGAGAATGTCATTTTCACTGGGTTTTTAACCAAAGCTTTATACTATGTGAAGAAAATATAGCTATTCAAAGTGTTTAAATTAAAAGGGTTTTAAGTGTCAGTTACGATACTCCAAACTCGCCTTCATATGTTTAGGTTACCTTTTTTCTGATAATAGCATTTTTAGACATACACTCAAGGTTTATTTTCTTTTAATAAACTAAACAGTATAAGTGAACCTACACATACTTTTTCCCTTAGGTAGATTTTAAAATAGAATTTTACAAATAAAAAACCGCTGGTGTGTTTTATGTTGGGAGTGTTTTTGAGATTTTTATGTTTTAAATATTAGTTGTCTACATGATTTTAACCTCTCTTTAATTTGTTCTTTAGGTGATAAAGCTGTACATAACAAAGCCGTCATCAAAACAGCCATAAAACAAAATGGGAGCTATGTGGCTCAATATTAAGTTTTATAATTTTTTAATACAATATTTCTGGTGGTGTACGCTCCAGGAACAATACCTGGAATGGCTGGTAGAGAGTTCTGGGAAACTATGTTTGTGGTTAAATTCATGATTGTAAAAGTGTATCACATAATTGCTCCAAAAAGGTTGACAGCATTTCAGTTCCGAGAATGAGAGTTGCCCTAGGACATGTGAAGTTACATCTCACATCGCATAAAGGATCTCAAAGTGCCTCAGCTGCCTTTAAAATTACCTCTCTGGTTTTCTACATTTCCAAGAAGACTGCTTTTAACTTACGCTCGATCTTTAAACTCCATATTTAAATACAAGTACCCCCGTCGCAGCGTATCTAGTACTCCTTAGATCACTTAATATACTAGGGATCGTACGGACAATAAAATATTAACGTTTCTGTCCTATTAAAAAATCCTGGAAACAATGAACATTGACACAGCTGATTACATGCAGTGCTGCCAACTTGTTTTTGTACACATACATTATTAAGGGGCTGTTATGCCATTTTAATTACGAGATTTCAATGATGACACTTTGAGTTTTTACAGCTTGTTTGTGAGTTAAACCTGTTTAATAAATCTGTAACTCAAGGAAACTTAATTTTTGTCATACTGCTCGACAAACCACGGTTGTCAAAAGTAATACTTTCTCTCCCTAGAGAGGCTAAGAGTTAGTTGATGACGTCATCAAGTTTGTTATTACAATGGAGAACAGATGAAAATACGAGCGCGTCAATTGTAGGCTAAGCTATCAATAGTGCCGAGAGCATTAGTTAATTATTAGTATTGACAGATGATCAGCTGATTGTTTTCAATTGCAAGGACAAGATGGAAAAAAGGTTTTATCTGTAAAATATTTGGTTTGAGCTGCAGTTGGCTCAATAGTAAGTCTGGCAAAAAGTATCGTTTCAAAACTATCGGTCAATAATTCATTTCGTTATTTCGTTTTGCTGGGTGATGTGACCTCACGCTGATACCAAGTTTCATGGGAAATGGTTGGAAAATAAG
The DNA here is from genome assembly GCA_023375725.1 of Nephotettix cincticeps. NCBI lineage: Eukaryota > Metazoa > Arthropoda > Insecta > Hemiptera > Cicadellidae > Nephotettix > Nephotettix cincticeps. The sequence continues at coordinate 151,010,580 of CM041786.1, forward strand.
GAATTCATTTTTTAATATTTTCCATTAGAATAACATTGGGCGCTCTCAGACAACTTACTGCGTTTACCATGGACAGTAAATCTAACTTATCGTTGGAAATGTTAGCCATAGACAAATAATTCAAAATACAAATTTATTTAGTATTTTAAGCTGGTTTTAATTGTGGCAGTAAAAATACTTTAAATTTATTGTTTTTGGGGAAACTACATTTAAATGCCCAATTATTAATTTTAAACCATTATTATTACTGAAATGCGTGTGGTGTCATATTATTTAGTACTGTATGCACTGCAAAGTACTAAATTTTAAGCAAATCATCTGAGCCACTTTTTTAACATTTGGATTTTTGGTTTTGGTTAAAAGAGGTTTTAGGGGTGGGATACCCCTAAAAATTAAACATTAAAAAATTGAAAAAAATCCCTGGAGATACGGTGAATGCATACACACATACCAAATTTCATTTAAATCGGACCTGCGGGGTAGGCCGTGACTCTGTACACATTCAGACACACACACACACACACACACACACACACACACACATACGGACAGACATACGTCATGTCGAAACACACTTTTTGGATTCAGGAGATCCCAAAACGAATATATCCACTCTCAACTAAAGTTAAAAATTTAAACGAAAACAATACTTACTCCATATACAAGTGTATAAGTGGGAGAAAGTAAAAATATACCGAAATCAATTTTCGTATCAGAGTGTACAAATAAAAAAATCATCTTTAGTTTAAAAATACATCGTCCGGAAACTTCTGTCAGATCATGACTCACTTACGTATTTGCGTCACTTCCCTGTCCCCCCTCATGGTGATAGGTAGTTGAGGTTTGTATGAAAAAATAAAAATACAAAAGAATTGAGGAAAAACACATTGAGTTGAATGGAGGATTTTGGCAGATGAATGGTGCAGGGTTGGCTAGTCAGAGCAATCCCTCCGCTAAGGCTGGATTAGAACACAGATTATCATTAGTTTTCCCGGCTTTTAGTTTGGAAACTAGTTTTTTTACATCCAACAGCAATTAAGCAAAGAAGTGTGACCTTAATACCATCCTTCCTTTTGTTTATTTTCCACAAAATATTTTGAAATTAACTTTTTTCAAATGAACAGAGAATACGTTTGAAGTGATTATATTGTGTATTATATACTTTTCATTGAAAGTTTTCAAACGATCAAGAGCTAGATATGTTTTAAAATTTGAACTAAATATGAGAAAAACTGAAATGAATATGAATATATTGTATCTCTTAATCTTCACATTGAGACTTACCAATTCAAATCGTTTGTACATATCCTTGGATTTTTCCTTCGTGGGGAACTGTTGGGAAATGAACGCATTCACTCAGAGAGATCTTTCCCACCTAAAGGAGGGAAAGAGTCAGCTAGTGCCGAATCACAATTTGCTAGCACACTGTAGAAAATATAAAATATACGTGCATATCAATGGTAACCTATCCATAGTATCACAAGCGATGATCAAATATCAAATGAGAATCAGGAAACAAAAAAAAAACGGAAAGAGTCCCAAGAGTCAACTTGTGCTCTATTTTATACAACTTTTATACTTCTTCTTTGTTTGAAATTCATTATTGGTGATGGTGGATTGATGTTATTTAGATTTTTATTGCGGACATTTTCCATCACGATTTTATGTAAAACAAAGTTTCACGACGTTTCGGGATCTGGAATCTGATCCGTCCTCAGGTGAACTAATATCTAAAACATAACACAATTAATACATAATCCGGACCAAACCGGTATAAAGCTGAAAACATAAAAGTTTAAAGCAGTCAAAAAACTTACAAACAAACCATTCACTAAACATTACACACAAAAGAAACCAAACACGTCCACTCGTCACGGAGACTCAAAGACAACTGAAAGGAGTGGGCGCGTCCCACCGGAACCGGAAACAAAATGGCCTCCGCCAAAACCCTAAATTCAGGTGAAAACACGGTTAACAGTATTTATTTTTATTATTTAATTTTTTAGCTTATAGATATTTCTTGTTTATTTTGTGAGTACTATCATTTAATTGTCTCTGACTTTAATAAAACCATTTAAGTCTGACGAATAAAACAACTGACACATATTTTTTCGGTAAATTAAAAAAATCAATCTGTTATTAGATGATTTTTTATTTTCTGACTTAAATTTTTTAAGCTATATTATATAATTAATTTACTGTTATTGTTTTCGCTGAAAATTCAAAAAATGGGATTTTTTGACATTTTCACAGACAGGTGATGTGAAGTTGTTTAGTACTCTGGGCACTATAAACTATCAATTTTTATCAAAATCGTTAGAGCCGTTTTTGAGAAATTTGGAGTTTTCTCGTTATTAAGGGTTTTTAGGGGTGAACTAAAAAATCCAAAAATTCAAATAAATGAAAAAACGCTGGAGATACGGTGAATATATACGTAAATGCCAAATTTCATCTAAATAGGCCCAATAGGGTAGGATGTGGTTCTGTACACAGAACGACAGATAAACAGACAGACGCAAGGGACGGACAGACAGATCACGTCGAAACCCACTTTTTTGGATTCAGGGGATCCCGAAACGGATATATCAACTCTCAACTCTAATTCGAACATATTTACGAAAACAGTACTTTCTACATATATTATGTATAAGGAGGGAAAGTAAAAATACAGTTCATAAGAGTTTAAAGTTTCTTTATGGTACTCCCTAAAAATTCAACCTAGAGCTCGCTTCGAAAGCATCACTCTGAACCCGTGTAGTGAAATACTCCTACATTTTTCCAGGGAGGTAAGTATTTATGACATAGAACAAATATTTATGAGCAAAATTATTTAACAGTCTCATTTTTAATATAGTGTAAAAGGCAATGAATAATAAAATAACATTAGTTTAAAACATGCACTTTTATATACGCCGTCTTATTTTCACTAAGCTATTAAACAAAGGCTTTGTGTTTTATAAAACACAAGTTCTAAAGGTCAATGGAAAATATGACAAGGGTATTATTATCACACATGAGATGTATGTTTACCTGTACGTGTATGCATTTTAGTTGAAAATCTGATAAAATATCTTTTACATCTTCAGAATATTGACTTCATTTTAAAGCATTTTGTATTAAGTGATAAAGCTGAGACTTTTTTTATCTCATAACATGCATAACCAATGGTAGTATTTTTGAACTAATCCAGTTGTGCTAATAAAAATTTTATTTTGAATAAACTATATTGAAACCCGCCAAAACCCCATTTAATTCTAGCCTCTCTTAAACCCGATACTGAGTTTACTAATAGATTAGTTAAAATGACAAAATGAAATCAAGTGACAGCTGTTCAAAAAAATATAAGTGTTTCAGAAGTAATTTAATAGAGTAACTAATGAATATCAATTAATACTTTAAAAAATACTGTACAAAATCATGGCTGTCATTTTTTTCACAAAAGAGAAGTAGGCGGAGAGAATGGTGGTCGTCTATAAAAAGTATATACAAAATTATTGTCACCCTATTAAAACACTATGAATGATAGTGTTAAAACACTGAACGAGATCACACGTAGCACTCTGGGGTGAGTAGAGTGAATTTCATAAAACATATAGTACTAAGTATGCAGGTTTGCTGCAATAAGGGTTGGTTTATATGGTCAATAAAGGTCACCTAAGTAAACACAAATACAACAGTTTATTAAATAATATCAAACATCAAGCGCGTTATAATCGTACATATTACATGGGGAAGGGATACGTAGGTTTGCTGCCGTAAGAAATGTTAAATTAGGACAAATCTTAACGAGATGGAATTGTTTAACACATTTTGGAAGAATATTTCAGTAAATAAGTGAGTTATTTATTTTTAGCTATCATTCTTAAGAAAATTGCATAGTAAGTTTAGCTTGTCATTTGAATTGCTCGGTTAAAACAAAACAAGAATGAAAATTGTAAGAATTTGTTGGTTGAAGAATTCTTTGTTGAATTCACTGAAAATGATTTACTCATATGAAACCAACGGTTTGTATTGAGGGTTGCTGATTATTTATTGATGAGGAACAATTTGTTTTCAGACCGTGCCAACTGGGCTGTGTCTATTGACAATGTCACGCCTTTTCCCTCACTCATCATAGTGTTGCTGCCATCAAACATCTCCATTACACGAAATACTCCTTTCAATGTTTGTCTAAGCAGTTTTACAACATAAAAGCCATAGTCAGTACCTTGTTTTTTACTAGTCCAGAGAAATAAATTAGGTATAATAATAATTTATTGATTTTACAATAAAATAATTGCATAGCATACACTTTTCATACTTTTTCAATAGACCTTCTAATTATAATTTTTTTATAAACTTGCATAGTTTCTTTTTCCCTTGATTTATAATTCTAAATTTGTGTTTATTCATGGTCTTCTATTTCGTAAAGGACTTCTTTCAGCAGTAGGTTCTTAATTCATTTTTTTGAATGTGATGTTGTTTTCTCTTTGATTGTTGTAGGTAATTTATTAAACAATTCCATTTTATGTTAAATGTTTTAAAAAAATGTGGTGTGATGGGAATTTTTTTAATTACTGCTGTTTCTATATTGTGGTGGTTTTTTCAGTTAAAAAATTCTACATTTTGTTTTACAAAAATCAATGTTTTTAATTAATAAAGAGGGAAAATTTAATATTTTATAATTGAAAAAATATATTTGCATTTATTAAACAGATGCTGTCGAATAACTAGTAACATTTAGTTACTCAGTGTGATGAACCTCCCTATCACCTTGGTTTCTTCTTATCTCTCCTTGGGACTGGAGCCTAAACTCCCAGTCACTCCAAAACTTTAAGAGATGGGTGTATTATCTTTACTCTTCACATTGAATTGCTAACTTTACAATTTAGAATAAAGTTAGTCAGTTTGTGATGAAAAGACCAATATCGCTTGTATCGGCCAACAGGGAGCAACGCAGCACTGAGTCCCTTTGGGAAATTGATCACATGTTTTTGTGTCTACCTCTTTTTCAGCCAACCTGTTCCAGGTATTTTAATAAATATTATTTTTATATTATCCATTATTTACAGTTTCATTATATATGATTTTCATGCATACCTAAATGCCTGACAAATAAATACGGGTTCTTTCGGTAATATAACAATTTACATAAACTATAAAACCAAAAGTTAAGAAAAGGTCAAATTTTGCTTATTAGATAAATTACGTTTAAAAAATGTGAATTTTACATAGGATATAATTAAATAAATGGAGTTTAGAAGATGGCTTTTCAATTGAATCAATACGTCATGAAATTTGGTAAACCTTTTCTACTCCCTACCAAGTATAAATTAAATATTGATATAGTTAATTTTAACAAATTAAAAATGAAGTTAACAAATGAATTAAATTTAATTAAATACATTTATTTGATCTTTTTTAATTGAATTATTTTTTACCGTATATGAAAAGCTAGGTAAAGTCTAAAAACAAATTAAATTTTATAAATAAAGGAAAAAATACTGAGGATCTTGAAGAGTGAAGTACTGGAGGAATACGTTGATATGACGTTCTTCTTTATTATAATTAATTGCAGTTGCATCTTCCCAGATTATTTTTGGACACAGGTTGTGTTAGCGTATAGTTATCCTTAACAATTGCATAAAGTACTCTAAATATAAATTCTACTAAAAAGGAAAATTGCCTCTTTCTGTATGTGTTTTTCTTCAGTAAGAAATATGCTACGTCAATCTAATGAAATTTGTCCTAAAACGTTCTGTTTTTAAATATTTAGAGCTAGTTGATAAAATGAAAAGAAGATGGTTTGATAAACTAAAAATTTTAACTTTTACCTCATTAGTAAACTATTTTATTAAATGACACAGGTAAGTACAAAAATCGTCGTTAGAATGCGCATCCAGAGTTTACAAACACAACTAGTTTGAAGCAGTTTATTTCTACAATATAAAATACGTAAAAATTAGGATTTTATATTTGGAATATAACATGATTGGAAAGGTTCTTGGGTTGAAAGTATTTCCCGTTTCTCTTAAAATGGAACAAAGTTGAAGTGGGATGAAAATGTTAAGGAACGATTGTAATCTTCGAAATGGGCCGCTAAAAGTTGCTCGTTTTATATAACGGCAGTCATTGCATAGCACACACACACACACACACACACACACACACAACATTTAAAACAGAGTACCTGGTGACCGAGCTTTGCTCGTATAGAATAAGACATTTAAAACACATTTATTACTCAATGAAAACATTTATGTGGTTTAAATCAAACCGATTTCTTAAACCATAATTAATATAGCACTGAACAAAAAGTATTACCCCTGATGGGGATGGAACTTGTGACCTTCGGACTACGAGACCAACGCGCTACCACTAGACTACGGCGTCAGCCAATTGAGCGACACCGTTTAAGGCCTTTTAGCCAATTTCAAATGTTTTAGCCGATCTTTTACTGTTTAATTATACATACAGTTATTATTAGCCTGTGATCAACTGATTTTGTTAGAAACGGAATGAGGATTGAAAAGCAAAAGAGAAATTTAATTTACACAAATTAATTGGTTTGTTACAGTGGCTTCAAGCAATACAATGAATACGTTTTCTATCAAAACACTTTACTTTAAAAAAAGAAATACTTTTTTCTGCTTTTATTTCGTACGGTTATGTTACCCTTAAGTTTTTAAAAATTGTTTACTAACCTAAAAATTTTGCATTTATACATAAAATTTATATTTATGAAAAACATCTATTTACATATTGTTCCCAACCATCTTCAATCAAGAACTGTCAAACGGTTATAAACAGATATTTTGGTTTGTATTGTTTACATTTGATTCTCCATAAGAGTAATGTTAAATTTTTAGATTTTAAACTATCTAGAACTTATTTTCTACTCTGAAATTAGTTATTTCCAAAATTTAAAGAAATTCTTTAGAGCCGTTTCCGAGATCCGTGTGCAAATATATATACAACCTTGCTCGTATTATAGTATTGGATAAGATCAATTAATGCTTTTTTGGGAATAGAACATAAAAAACTAAAAACATAATAGTTGCAGTTAATGTTCAGACAAACCCTAATTAGATTTATATAGATCAAACCTTTAAGGAATGTTTAGTAGATTTGTTATCAATGATTTTTTTATGGTTATTGGTAATTAATGTTTAAGTAATAGTTTAGGTACATAACTCTGGTATACAGTAAACGTATATGCTATTCCTTCGTATGCTAAACTAAAATAAATTTAACAATTCAGTTTTTGCAACGAAATAAAGCCGAGTCCCAATTCAAAATGACAAATGTAAAAACTTTCCAGAGGTTTGGAACAATGCTGTTCCAGTGGAAATTACGAACGATTTAACACCAAAGGACTGAGTTAGCTCTTGGATATTTAACAAGATTGTATAGGAAATTAAACTTTAAGATTAATCTCATAATCAATAATCTACTTAGTAATAAAATTTTTAAATAAATTAGATTATTTCATCTTTGCTTATAGAATTAAAATAAGAGCCACTAACAGTAGCCTGCATTGATTCTCTCCTATTTACTAGATTATTCTTGGATAATGTTTAATCATCTAATATTTTTTCGCCTTAAAGGTGTTTCGTTCTCTTAGCCTATAACACATAATACATCATGACTGGGTGTTTCACTTCGTTCCTTATCAACACCATTTATATTTTCATTTAAATTTCTATAATTCAATTTTGATATCATTTTTATATTTAATTTTAATTTTATTTCAATACAATTTTGATTTTATTTCAATTTTTATTATTTATTCAATATTTTAATTTTTAATCCGATTTTAGTTTCGGTTTTATTTTGATTCCGTTTTAATTTAATTTTCATTTCATTTTGTTTTCAATATGATATTAAATATATTTCATTTCGGTTTAATTTAGATTTGGTTTATATTTAATTTTGATTTAATTTAAATTTAATTTTCATTTATTTAAGATTTAATTGTGATTTCATTTTTTTATTAGATTTTTTATTTAAGATTTCATTTAAATTTTATTTCATTTCAATTTCAAATCATTTTCTTATTTCGTTTATCACAGTAACGTCAGCGCGAAATGTGAGCGAGAATGAATGTCTGTGTAACGAAGCCGACCAGCTGTTGTGAGCGAGGCGCGTTGAGCGGAATCGATGCAGGTCTTTGTCCCATTTCAATTCTGTCAAGCTTCAATTACCAAAATGGAGGCGTAAGCAGTAACTACAGTTCACATTCTTACTGTATTACTCGAATGCGTGATATTTTTTCTTCAAAAACACAAAAATAAATAAAGAAAAACTTTAGGATTCACAATGACGTTTGCTATTAATCTATAATAAAAAACAGAACCGTAGCCTCAAGTTATTTGATTGTGTTATTGTGTGATTAGATTTAGAATCATATAAAAAAAGAAACCCTTTTAACTTCTCCTCTGAACAATACAAATCAAAAATTAAAAACTGCATAATTATAAGATTTGGTCTAGATAGGAGTCAATTAGGTTTTAATTAGAAGCTTGCCATACGACATATGAAATAACACTCTCTTACCCTGGTGTAATAGAAATTGCAAAAGGTTTCACCGTTTTCAGGGTTTCCATAAGGCTAAGAAGTAATAGTCAATGTTATATAATACAATAATAACACATTCTTACCGTGGTATTTCACCCGAGGTCCTACGTGTTGTTCATATTGAGTGCAAAAACAGATCGCATTACTGCTAATACGTAAATAGACTACACTTTACCATTTTATTTTAGAACGAAATGTGTGTTGTTCATAGCTCTTTGCACTTATTTTTATGTAAAATAACTAAACAGTTTACTTAAAATGTTTATCTAAAGGTATATGGGTTATAACTTCTTCTCTTATTTTATGCAAACTAAACAAATTATTAATATAGAAGAAAACATTTTATAAACATTTTTCGGTCTTTTTTGAATTTCGATTTAGGTGTTGCATTCAGGAGAGAAAGGCAGTATTATATGATACGTCAGATGATAAATTTCACTTAAAAAATTATAAAGTTATCTCTTTTTTGTTGGACCTCATGGAACTCCTATTTTTTTAAATACTACCAAAGCTGGGGTATGTTCCTATTCAATGGAAAATTGGGGAGGAGGGACTTTAAAATCACCCTGTATGTAACATTGTTATCATTATCTTTTTATAACTATTTTACAAACCTTTAGTTCAATGTAAATCTATATGACCTTAAATAGTTAATTTTATTCCCGAAAACACCACAAAATAGTTTCTTTGCGAAAAAGAATTGCTTTGTGACGTTTTAGAGTAAGTTTATAGAGTGAGTTTTGGGGATAAACAAAAATACAGAAATAAACCAAGCGTGGGCGTTGGGAAGCTAAAATTTAAAAATGATAAAACTTTTGACGGTCACGTCCCGAAATAGAAGCTTATGAATGTTGGGTATGAGATTAGTTTATATTTAGCCACATCAGTACCAGTTGAAGTAGCTTTTCATTAGGTAGAGTATTGTTGAACTGACTTTATTAATCCATCATGCCTTCAGGCTTGAATAAACTTTCCTTTAAAATTATGTTTTTATAACAAGGAAAAAATACATAGAAACCCTATTTTAAAACAAATGTTGTCATAACTAATTTTGCTCACGGATCAATATTAAAAAGAATATAGTTGTAAAGTATGAGTTGTGTAAAAAAACTATTAGAGAGTCAGAGTTAATTTTTAATCACTACAATAAGGCTTTGAAAAGGGTTCAAAAATGTTTACGAGGATAATGTAATATGCCTTCATGGAATGCACAAATATGATGTGGAAACAAAGAGAAATCGCTAATTCTTGTAAAAGTTTTTTTTAACTAGACCTGTAAGCGATGAAAATGTGTAGTATTTATTTCCCTGTGGGGAAATAGATTACACCATGGATAAGTCTAAGGGGAATTTTTTTCAGTTCCTCTAAACAGCTGTTCTCGTAAACATAATATAGTTACGGAAGTGACGTCGTATTATGACGTCACTTACATCACTGAAACATTGTTGGTATAGAGAATTTAAGAATAAATATTTCATTACATTATCAATGATGAAACGGGGTGGTCTAGAAGTAATACTTGAATTAGTTCTGATCTTTCATTTATCTTTTCTAAGAAATGAAACCAGATGGCCATCATTTAGGGCCTAAGGGTCTAATATAGAATGATAGATATCAAAGTAGTTTAGCGGTGCTAGATGTATACGATAACCTCAGGAGACCACTCATGATTTGACGAAAGTCACCCGGTATAGGTTTTGATCCAGAAACGTTTGAATAGACTAAACAAAAGTGAATTCAGACGACCCATACTATTTTCAGGAATGAATATAGAGTTTTGAACCTCCACGCGACTAATTTAGATGTAAAATTTACCTTTGGATGTCTGTCATGGTGTACCGTTACCACAAAAACATAATCTAGATTCAAGGTACATGTTACTACGGATTAATTATTATAGATAAATAAAATAGTTTAAGATATTCCGTTCATGCCAAGGAGTTCAGCTACGAGAAATCCTACTTAGGTAAATATAAACAAATTTGAAAAAAAATATTAAAAGTGAAAACGTTATACGTTTTTAGATTTAATCTTTGTTAAATTAATCTTATGTGTAAAAGCTTTAAAATTTTTCCAAATAATAAAAATTTCTTACGTATTTTCATATTCATATTCATGGAATTTGGTTTTGGAACTGTTGTTTTGTATGTAAATCTGTTAAGTGTTGTCAAATAGCACATTATGTCCTTCGTCCATAAACATGTTGCAATACAGATGAATGCAAATAGGTATTACGACTGAATAACTACTAACTAATTCGATAAAATGGGAGAAGTTTTCACTGTCGGAGTACTTAAGCCCTTGGTGTGAATATAAATGTCAAGGGGTTTTGGGCGAAATTGAAGCATGTTCACCGGAAGAGAAGCACAGGATGATGGAAGAAGCTCGTTTATCAAGGGTCAATTTCCCACCCAGCTTGACAGGATTGGTTAAGGAATTTATCTAAAAGCAATATACTCGTGTGTTACAGAAAATTAAAGAAACCCTTTATGGATTTTATCTGGACAAACATCCATAAAAGTACAGGGTGTGGCCTGTACACATTTTTTGGTTTGGAATTTTTATACTTTTGTTATGTTTTATTCACATAAATGACAAAATGAGTCTTAACCCATTTTTTATTCATCAACACTTTGAATGTAAAAGGAAACTGAATGAATAAAAGATAAAAATATTAAGTTCTTTGCTCGAGTTCTTTCGAAAATTGAGAGACTTCATGATACTGTGATGAAAAACTTTTACACCATCCTTTACATTTTTATATGCCTTTTCGTTCGTGTTACTTGAAATACGAATGGCTTAATAAAGGTAATGAGTCCTAGAATCCACTAGTTTTAACTCAATATAAAACGAAATTAAAATTAAAACTTTATCAATCAAAATAATTTAGCATAACAAGTAATTAGATTTCAGTTAATTAGCTGGAATCCTTCCAAATATGAATTAATAATTTGTTTACTGTGAACAATAATACCTATTTTAAAACTTTAGAACATTAAATTAATTTGTACTAGATACTAAACTGTACATTTTACAACAAAGATAAAATGAAATTAATTGAATCAATTTTAATAAAAGATAAGTTTTGAAAGGTGTTAATTGTGATTTAGCTAAGTTTTTGATATTAAGTGAATATTTTTAAAGAGAAGAATTATTCTATTTTATACCACAAAGTCATACAGTCCGTGCAAGGTACATTATTCGTTCAAACTAGTTCAATAGTTAGATCAACTAAAACAATTAACTATAAAAAATTTATATTTGATATGTTTAGAAAACGAAAGATTATCCGTCGGAAAACATCCGTTATTTTATCTAAGCTGGAATAAAAGTCACTGAAGAAAAACAAACAAGTTTCTAAGAAATCACTGAAAACTTTTATGTATTGGGAAGTATTTTGACGTGTAGATGTAAGAGTGACTCAGCAGTTTATGCCAAGAGTTTTAAACTACTCTACAATTCCTCTATACCATATAAATAATGTACTCTGTATACTGTACTCTGTACTACTGTATTTAGGTTAAATAGTTATAAAGATAAGCTAAGATTACAAGGTATATTTATAAAGTGTTTTTCTTTTAGCCTATCTTTCGACATATACTTTGTTTATTTGTATATATTTTCATTTTACACCAATATGCTATCCCACATTAAATTGTATTGACGTTTTTAACTCTTTCTCGTCTTAAAAAAATATATAAAATATAATATAAACATTTTGTTCATCCGGCACGAAGGACCAAAATTATCTTTTATATTTTTGTACGACAAAATAAATAAGCTTTTCCTTCAAATAAACCTTTAACTTATTTATTTTTAAATAAACCTCCTTACATCCTATATTCCTTATAAAAACGACGCGAATAAACTAATCATTTTAATAAAAAAAAGCAAAACAGCACATTTATGGGAATCAGTTATAAGTCATCAACAGTAATGATATTCGTTATTGAAAAATACCTATTGAAGATGAACTATTTGATTCAAATGGACGTTTTCCTTATTACGAAATTGTAATATGAAATCTTCTAAAATATAAAGTTAAATAAATCTTTATAATATTTCAATAAATATTACTATATAACACATAGATACTTAAATGATACACACATCTAGGAATAATATATTTAGGTTAACGAAATTGATATACAAGTACAACTCAATAAATGTTGGAGTTTTTCCAAAATTAGTAACTTAAAAACTGGTATGCTATTATGCTTATCATGGTATATTTTTTGTATACTCAGGGTAAAAAAAATCATATTTGAATTACTTAAGTAGATTTAAGATTAAAATATTATGTATATCAAACTGGTTACATATAAACATTATATTGCATTCAGACGATTAAAATTTGTTCGTTAAAAGAAATGTATCAGTGTTTTTACTAAAAACTCAACATGGCGAATACTTTTTAACCTTCTATTGAGATTAAATCATAGAAATATTTAATATATATTTTTGATTAAACTGTCGATTCATAAAACAGAGATGGAATAAGAAACTATAAGCAATATAAAAGTGTATGCATAATTTTGGGAAATACTTATAGGCTAGTTTTCTCATTTTTTGAATCAACGCTCAACCTATTCACTTTTTACTACCAACTGCTTTTATATAATTTTTCCTATCCAACGAAAGCCCAATACAATGTGTTTTTACTTTAAAAATTAATTTTCATTGAAACAATTTTTCCCTGAAATAATTTTTTGAGAGAAACATTTGGATCGGATTTTGAGATCAAAATCGAAGCAAAATAGGTGACTCATATTGTAGAAGAAGATATATAAGAAGGGCCATTAAAATGAGGTCATTGTCTTTTGTTACACGTTGGCTGAAAGTATAATAGACAACAAACAGACGGCTGTACATAATTTATTCGCCATTAGAAAGGATTGCGAGATTTTACATGTTATCCGCTTATTCCCCAGGCTTACCCTGCAACCCCTGGGACAGGAAACCTCCCCGAAGTGCATCAGATTTGGAACCGTTCTCTCTTACTGCGTGGATATCTCGCAAATCTACATACAACATCTAAAATGACTTTTAAGATTATTTAGATTAAGATATTTTCTTTAAAAAATCTAAATTTACATACAATTTTATTTAAACGTAAAACCTAAAAGAGCTAAAGAGTTCATAACTTCTATTTAAATCATTTGCAGTTATGCCAGAAGAGTTTAAGTCATAAATTTCTATTTACAGGTTGTAATTACGTGTGTGAACAGAGTCAAATCCTACACCGTTTATTTAATTCATACAGAGGTTAGTATTCATCTATATTGCCAAATTATCTCCATTTTTAAGGGTAGTTTACCCCTAACACTGCTGAAAATTTAAAAATATAAATACCTCAAAAATTGACATAGCGATTTTTACTTATATTTCATAAAACTACCCATATGTTCAAAAGCTATGGACTGTAAAATTTCAGATTTATCCATCTTTTATTTTCTGGAAAAACCATAAATTTATAAAATAATTTTTATTACCACCGTTGACAAACTTTAAAGTTGAACAAATTAATAAATTGACTTACGGTTTTAGAGAAACGTTAAACTTTCCGTTCGTGGTAAAACACTGTTTCAGAAAGTACGATTTTATTTATAATTGTATTTTATAGGGTTACCACTATTACTATTATAATGCATACCAAATATAAAGATTTTGTGTTCGATAGTTAAAAATGGATTTGGGCAAAAACGAAATGGCGGACTATTTAGTTGGATAATACTTCCATAAAAGTTATTTTGATATTTATTATATTTATGTTACACAGCAATACACCAAAGGGTCGGTGCAAAGTATAATAAAATTATCACTATTATATAATTAAAAGTGGAAAGGAACAAAGACAATGAAGGGGACTATCGGAAGAGTCTCCTAATTATCAACCTCGGAAATTATGAAAATTAAATAACTTTTGCAAAAGGATTAATTACTATTCCATTGACTCTTTTATCTTTTTATATTTTCATCGCCTTTGATTTAATTTATATTATAATTGAACTTTTGACACAATATTTAAGAAATCTTTCTGATCTTAGTTGAATTTTGGTTATATTTAATAAATAACTCTAATTATACTTATTTATAAAGTAAACATTATTCATCATTTTAAGACTTAAAACTTAATTAATAGACGACATGCGGTATTTTTAAGAATAGGAATAAGAATCACTAATATCTCTTAGTGCTACTTTTCTTATTCTTTAAAAAACCTAGAAAATTGAAAACCTAAAAGGTCTTTTGCCTCAACAACGCTTGGCCACACTCTGCGGTCATCTGACATATCCAAATCAGCTCCCATCTTCATCTTATCCATATTTACTTAATTAATCCTGTGCATTCGTGGTCTCTTTAATCTTATTCTACCCTTTGGTCTCATAGCTTCATAACTTGTTTTATAATTGTTTTCTCCTTCTCCTTCGTGCATGTCCCAACCTCCTTATTCCCCTGCTTTGATAGTTCCTAAAATATAGCTCTTTATACAATCATTTTAATTCTTTATATTTTCTTGTCCTCCATGTATCTTTCTCCTTCTTTAAATTATGCAAATATACTGTTTTTGGCAAATTCCTTTATTTTTACAACAACAATTGTTTGTTCTTTGGCTTTAAGCCCTAGTAAAATTCCAGGGTGGAAAATGGAGTGGAAAGTGGCGTGAACGAAAATTGGGCACATTGAAAATAAATCGTAAAACTACAGGTAAGTCCTTTGTCTATCTAATTTGACGGTATTCCCTTTTACCTTGGCTCCTTTGGTGTCTTAATTGACTCCCAGCCAAGCCTGAAAACCTAGCTCGAACAGTATTCTTGGGAAAGGGAGCCCTTTAGAAAGCATTTCTACTTGGACGTGAAGCCGCAACACTTTGTCTGAGGACATAGGAGATGTTGAGCTGGAAAATACTCGAAATATAGTTAAATTATATAAGGATTTTATACATTCTTATCCTAGATATTGAGCAATTTATAGGTTCTTTTAACTTGTGATGAATTAGGTAGAATTTCAGATCATACCTTTCCCAACCTTAAAACCTTTCTTTCCGAAGGCTCTACAATAATTCTCAATAAGACGTACAAAAACGTCGCACTCGTCAGTAGAAGCGTTTAGTCCACTACACCAAAGGATCGCCATCTGAAAAATCGCTTATTTAGATATAAAAAGCATACTCTAGCGGCACAACAGTGAACTCCATGACGTATTAGTTCATGTATTAGCTCACAGATGGCAGCACCGTGTTGGTAATCACTGACTACGCATCGCCGAATATTATCGCATTAAATAGACGCTGATAATCACCTTTCACAACTATCGTCACAGGCGTGTTGATACGACATAGTTTGTTGTTCATTTTGAAATCGATGGTAATTGATCGATAATAAATAAACAAAAGTAGCTGTGACTATTTGTGCTGATACTATGTACCAACTTAACGAGGCTGTCGTCAAAACAAGTCAATCTTAGACATCGTTTATCACAACCATCTATTTATCACTTTTAAACGTTGCCCGATCAAGTAAAGAAACATTAATAATATTGTTTGCGCTGATTTATATCAAGTTTACCAAATAGTGTTGGAAAAAATCACCACCTGTTTTATCTTGTTAATACTCACTATGTAACCAGGTAAATAATATTTTAAACATTTTAATTTAATATTTCAGTTAGTAAAATATCTTTTAACGTTTTGAAAAAAAAATTAATAATAAGATAAAACATAAATAGTACTTTTGTTGGGTGTTGTTTGGAATTTTCACGTCCAATTCGCATTTCTGAATTAACTGGTTCAAACTTCATGATGTGCTAAATCCTCCAAAACGTTTCCACAAAAAATTGGCCGAAGCGTTTTCTTTGCCACAAAGCCCAAAAGGAAGCACAAATGCATTTGCAATGATAACATTGGTTCATGCTCTGCTCAACGATCAGTTTGTTAGCTCAATTAAAGCTTGATCTGAATAACGTTTCAGCTCAAATAAAGCTACACATTTCCGTGTTTATTCTTCTCTTTCCTTTACGGTAAAAGGATAAAATACTGGGAGACCTATCAAAACTACTAGAACAAATATTCATATTAAGTAACAATATGAGATTTTTGTTGTTGCATGATTGTGTGAATGAAAACTATAACGGCTTATATGTCTTGCCTTTGTTCATAATGTTAGAAATATTTTGCATATTAGAGAATTATTAGTCTCCAAAAAATCAGATAATCATGTCCCTTGATGCATAAGATTGCACAGGCTATGGAAATAGGGGCCTATGTTTTGAAATTGGTAAGGTAGGAAAGTCTGTCTTAAGTATCCGAGAGATACACCCCTTCTATCCCAAATCTGGCCTAAAACTCCAGGACACTCTAAGAGTATTAAAACTCCAACTGAAAGACTTACAGGCTACTGGGCAAGGGCTGTGTCCAACCCAGGGAGCCTCAAACCGTTTACTAGAGGACACATGCCTAATGAAATTAGAGGGCACACACTCTATGATATTAGAGGGCACACACCCTATGATATTAGAGGGCACACACCCTATGATATTAGAGGGCACACACCCTATGATATTAGAGGGCACACACCCTATGATATTAGAGGGCACACACCCTATGATATTAGAGGGCACACACCCTATGATATTAGAGGGCACACACCCTATGATATTAGAGGGCACAATGGATATTAAACCTATGCATTTGAGTACCATTATGAGAGGGAAAAATATTAGAAACACCCTCCTATTATGTACACACCCTATGTGAACTATTAAACTATTAAACTATGAATAAATTATATGATATTAAACACACAAGCCTTCACACACTCACTCATCACTTATTCTCCAGCCTCCCAATTTCTTAGAGCACAAATTTGATATGTTTTATTTTAAAATAGGAAAGTCTAATAGCTTTTGTGACATACTAAATCTCTAGCGTCACACATCATGTTAATCTTAGAGGGAAATAGTTTTGTTTTGGATTCCAACATGATAATTTGAATATAAGCTGTTTTTTATAGCACACCCTATGATATTAGAGGGCACACACCCTATGATATTAGAGGGCACACACCCTATGATATTAGAGGGCACACACCCTATGATATTAGAGGGCACACACCCTACGATATTAGAGGGCACACACCCTATGATATTACAGGGCACGCACCCTGAAGGGGACACAATGATCAAGGGAAAACTTTGCAAATTTTGAGAAATTTAAATAAACAAATTTTTTTAAACATTTTTCTGTTGAATATTAGGTGAACTCCCTTCAATTTAAATAATCAATTACAAAACATACTAAAGTGTGCGCTCATTACATTGTGATGGCTTCATAACAAAGTTATATCCCAACGCTAGTAAAAATTATGATCCATTTTGTTTTTTACAACAGAAAAATAGCATTTAACTAGGCTGTGAGTAAATACGCGTGTTTTATCGTGTTACTTTAAGTATAATAAGTATTAAACATTTTAAACTTTATTTTAATTAAAGTAATCGGTATGAGAGATTTCATTTCATTGAGAAAATATCATTAAGTGATATAAATATTTCTTCAAACTGATTTCAAATCTGTATGTCTTACTTCAAACAAATAAAATTAATCCTAATCATCTTCTAAAATTAATTATTTGGTTTTCAATTTTGAAACAAACAGTGGATACAAATTAATGTATATCTAAATTTTGGAATTCAATGGCCATTTTTTTATAACGCCTTTAATAGTCATAAGCGGGAATAACACATATTTGTAGGTAGCCGAAACTTTTTTAACAGACGTACTTTTAAATGCTCTAAATTTAGCGAATATAAAATTATCAATACGGACTTTAATTGAAAAATTACAATTAAGGTGATAAAAATATTTTAAAACCATATGGTTACATGTTGAATAGAATAGATAGGTTGAGCATATTGTAACCTACTTTTTACAGTTTCAACTTTCTTTCTTGACCACCTAAAACTTCAGACTCATTGTTTTGATCTTAGATATGTTTTCTGAGGCATACCTCAGAAAGCTGCTTGTGCATTAATTGTTGCCTGTAATATTCTTTCAATGGGAAATATTCTTCCAACATATGGCATGCAAGTTCATCTAGTAAGGTTTCATCAATACATCCATAAAACCATGTAATTCTTATGAAGAATAGATCAATTAAAAAAATAGTTATTGAATTGACATAATTAGATAAACTGTTGTATGTGTTTTTACTTAGTGAACAGCGTTGATATAAGCACATTATCATGTAAAACAACCCTTATTGCAACAAACCTGCATTCGTAGTACCATTTGATTATTATGATGGGAATAATATGTTTTATGAAATTCCCTCTACTCGCGCCTGCGTGCTGAGTGTAATCACGTATTAAACTATTAAACCGTTGAATAAATTAATATTCTGTATATATAAACATCAAAGCCTTCACTCACTCACTCATCACTTATTCTCCAGCCTCCCAATTTCTTAGAAGGCTGAAATTTGTATACTGGTTATTAATTTTAAAATAGGAAAGTCTAATAGTTTTTGTGACGATTTTCCCAAAATCTCTGCCCTATTCGCCGTCAAAGCTCCCTTGTTAATCTTATGGGGAAATAGTTTTGTTTTGGATTCCAACATGTTAATGTTGTCTTAATATAAGCTGTTTTTATTTGGACCTTTGAGCAAGCCATAGAATCAAAATGGCATCTAATTACTGTATAGATAAAATTATTTAGTAGATATTTTATGGATTTTGTTTTATGATTAAAAATCAAACGTTTATATATTGGCTGGATAAAATAAAATAACAATGTTTATACATATTAAGTTCATTATAATAATCAGCTGTTATGTATTTCTTATATATTCCTTTTGCTTTATGTGATATATAAATGGTTGATATTATGTATTGTTATCCAATATTCTATTTAGTGTCTATATATTATTTGTAGAGTGTATATTTACCAGGCTGTAAAATTATAAGGTAATTTATCATATCCTTGTGTAAGATGATATAGTCTGTCTTAATGTTCATTTATGTTTTAATGTTTCAAGTTTACAAGGAAACACTCATTTATTACATATATTTTGGCTTTTATTACTTGAAAAAAAATTCAGAAAGTTAACAACTATTATTATGTTTTATAATTGCCAGCGAATCTAAATTTAATTAATCTGTTTCGTGCATCACTGCAACGCGCGACTGGCAACACTAGTAATAAACAAATAAACTACCTATTGTGGGTCACGCCGTAGCTTGTTCGACACATGTTTTTCAATCACCGCCCCATTATAGTCGGAGGTAGAAACAATACAGCTGATTAGAACCGACGATAAATTAATTTACAAATAAATGACGTCAGACAGATTGAACGAACAAGTGGTTCATCAATATCTCCCTTAATCATCCGCTGTTTTCGACTGATTAAACGTACCAGTTTCCTAAAAATGATTTGAAACGTGTGGAAATTAACAGTCTGTTAGTAAATGTTTGTGCTTTTTAGTGATGTTAGTTCAGTAAAAGTGCAATAATTTGTTTTCTTTTTACATATTTTAATAAGGTAGAATTTCAATGATTTGTTCTCTTAATGATTATGTTACAAAAGCAAGAATTTGTTTATTATGCCTGTACAATAAGGTATTTTTATGACCTTAATAAATAGGAGTAACAATAATCTGTTTAGTTTACTGATTTTATGTAGAGAAATAGTGAATATTAGTTTTTAGCGAATTTCCCATAGGGAAGAATCAATTACCGTAGGTCTCATTAATTCATAAATAAAGTTTATGATAAAACTTGGTATATGGTCATAATAAAAATAGTTTAAGGTAAAAATGCCTACTTTCAGTGTTCCTCAAAGCAGCAAACCTGTATACACTTTCCAATGTTAATGTTACGGAGAATAGGCAAAATACACTAATTTATCAACAGGTATTGATTGATCAATTTGTTATATACCTGTATTATTATTGCCGTATCATTGAGGTGAGAATTCACTGAGTACGCAGGTATGATGCAACGGGGTATTTTTTATTATTATGGTGAAGTAAGGTCTTAATGATTCATTAGTTTAGTAATGTAAGTTCTGAATTATTGAAATTATTTTTATTTTGATAGTAGCATTATTTTGAGAATAAATCGGCTTTTTGTCAATCTTAGTAGGCTATATATTATATGGTAGAGGTTTAGGAAGACATGAGGATGGGTTTGAGAATGTGCCAGGTTGATGACGGGAAATATTTGAACAACTAAAAGGTTAGGTTAACTTGACGATATTATTGAATTGATTTTTAGCAAATTTCCCATAGGGAATAGGCTATTACCGTAGGTCTCAAGAGAAAACTTAAGCCCGGGACCATGTTATTTTTTCGTTTTTAGGTGCCCAGAATGCAAAAAAAGTCATTAATGATTTTGTATGAATAAATATGTATATATGTATGTGTCTGTTAACACGATAACTCACGTCAAAATGGTCTGTTCGAGACCAAATTTGGTACGGATATGTATTCCTACCTATAGTCGGGCAAGTTCGTAATCCAGACGTATCGGTTAATTGGGAGGGGTATTTTGGGAGGTTTTTGTACCCGGAAAATTTGTTGTCTGCAATGTTCATATGTAGTCTTAAAAAATTTCAAATTTTATCTTTTTCTATTACAATCAACTTAAAAAATACACAATTTAGTTCTTTCAACTTTTTCTCTATCTCCAACGGTTACCGAGATATTATAAAATCTAAACACAATACATTGCATTTTGAGGCTCCAATGCCAACCTTAAGGAGAATAATGAGAAATTAATATTTCCTTTATTAACTAATATGTTGAATGAATGAATGAATGAATGAACGGTAAAAACGTACAAAAGTTGTTAAATTGGGCAATTTAATAACTTTTGTATATTTACTTTTTGTATATAATTATTTATAATATACGTGTAAATATATCAAGTAGTGTTGGAAGACGTGATTTTTTACTTCATCCTATATTAGTCTTTATAAAAGCTATTTAGGGCCAGGCTTAACTAGTATTGAAAAGTATAATCATATTGTTCAATCTTCCATCCTATTGTTATGTAGGTTCTATTGTCTATATTTTATCAAACCCGGTTTATTTCGCATTTCTGACACAATTTTATTTTATCAAATTAGCTATTGTTGTAAAAAACAACTGGGTTAATACAACATGCAACTCTCATTCCCCCTACATTCGCCATTGGATTGTGTAGTGCCGAGGCGGATTATTACATATTGTAGAGCACTAACATAAAATCTTTAATTTATTCCTTTTTAGCTTTCAAAAACGTAAAGTAATGTTATTACTTCTTCGTCTAGCTTCAAAATAAACTATTTATTTTAGTTACGTGAATGAATAATACTTTAAAACTAACTTATCTTGGTTGTATTATTACAAATTTTGTTTTAATCCCAAACTCAACGAAAGTGCTATAACAGGAAGTCCACCAATAAATGTTCAACTACGCCTTCAATAAAGGATGAGCCAACCACACGCACAGTGGTGTTCAGCGGGCAACGTCTGCATAATTGAAGGGATCAAGGTTTATTTAGAGAACAGTTCCAAGAAAATGGGTTCTATCGTTACTAGGTGGTTACTATTTTAAACACTTCAATCAATAACTACAATTTCGTTCACTAATAATTACAAAAAAATAAATAGTACTCTTGAGTAACGGTAAAATGTAAGTATCTTAATGCAATTTTGTTTAAACATTCTGTTTCTCAAAATGTTGTAAACGTAAGACAAAATTAAATTGTTTCTTCTTTGTTCAAATTTATACTAAATTATAATGTCAAAACTAATTAAACTTAAAAAAAGGATTAAATTATTTATCTTGTACTAGTGTATTGTTTACGAATTTAAGTAAATAACATCATACCCATAAATAATTTTGGCTACTATCACATTCCGACAACCATAGATCTCTTTTTGGAATATGGTTAAAAGTCGTCCTAGGACAACTAGATTGTATTACCCACCTCTTCTTTCTATGACTCAGTATATCTGGATAATGTCCCTACGTGGATTCACAGTATCTCTCCAAAGTAGAATACCTCTCAAATTGTTTGATGAAGATGATCACTTAGCTCATAAATTCTAGTAGCATGTAAAGCATTAGATACTGGGATATTGATTTACCATGGATAGGCCTTACTTACAAACATTGGAAGCCTAGAGTAGAGAGGGCACACTTTCAGACCTCAGAATTTATGAATGTGTCAAAAGAAAGTAGCCCTAGGGCGACCTTGAGTATATTTTTTACTGTTTTCTTTTTTTACTTTTCTTTGTTTTAAATAGGTCCCCAATTTATTTATTTAATCATCTATAATATTATAAAGAAATGAGTGAAAAAAATATTTAAACAATGAAGTATATCTTACATATTTCTTACACTTAAAATGAATTCTAAATAAAATATATACTAATATATAATCATAAAATAATAAAATCAAATATATAATGGATAAAAAAAATATTTAAAGCCTAATAGCAGAGGGTATAGCACAATGAGTCATATGTATAATTGACCTAAAACCTTGTAAAGAAATTTACTATTTTCGTTGCTTAATTCACCAAAACATTCTTGTTTTACCAACTACAAATTATAATGTAATTATTATATAATCACTTTTATTACATTAGATTATTGAAATGGTGACCCTAACACAAGGAAGGTATTTTAAGCCAAGTATGAATGAGGATTGAGTGTAAGATGATTGTGGCGTGATCTTGTAGTCTTGTTGCTGAGTAATATTGACATGTTCCTTACACAGGACTGTTAATTAATAGCCTAACAACCGATGGCAACTAAGTGACCTACAGTTTAACGTGGAGTCCAAACCACTGCCTCTTAATTACAAACTGGTCTAATGCGGACGTTAATCCACACAAGAGAACACTACACCCACCGACCATCGCTTACAACTATCCACAATTGAGTGAGTTTTCCACGATCTGTGCAAAACATTTTAGACTAAATATTCGATGGCAACTAAGTGACCTACAGAACGTGGAGTATTAATTACAAACTGGTCGCGACGTTTTGGACACTACACCCGTTTCGCTAATCATCCCAGTGAGTTTTCCATCGCACCTGCGGACTTCTCCCTCGTGATATAAACCGGGTCATTAAAAGTGTGGTTGAAAGCGTCGCCATTGAGCTAATCACCCAAGTTTTATCCGTCTTTGTCTGGAAACGTTTCAGTGAAATGGCCGGAACGCTTGATTAAGGGTCATTATAAAATAAGGTTTTTTCAACTTCAGTGGCGTATTTTTACGTTTACGTTTTTAACGAACTTAAATTCGAAAAAAGTTAAGTTACCCGCATATTACCCGCATTGTGACAATAAACCCCAGGACCATAATAAGAGTTCATAACTCAATCCCCAGAAGACATATATGTGTCAATTACGGCAGAAACTATTGTCTGATTATTATAAAATTCAACAATATTATAAATATGTCTCTTTTTGTAATATCTTGGACGAGTTTATTTTAGAAACTCAATTGGGTCACGTTAACCACGTTTTGGGGGGTGGGTCTTGAACCCCATAAACGGAGTTTTCAATTTATGTATGTAAAATCTAATTTTACTTTTTACTGTTGGATTCAACTCACAACAGTTTAACGCACACAGTTTAATATTTTTTCTCATAACTCTAGGTCAAGTGATTACTGAGATATATATATAGTAAACACAGTGCATTATGTGTAAATATTACAAGTTAGAATAAAAATTAGGAAAATAGTAAAATTCGTAAAAAAGTAAATATAGAAGTAAAATATTGTTTGGTTGGAAACTAATCAATATTAGCTTATATTGTACTATACAGTTTATCGCATTTCTAAGTTTAAAAAATATTTTTTGTTTAGATTAAATTAAATTTTATTGTTAAAATGTAAACGGTACCACAAGGTAGGTATTTTAAACCAAGTATGAATGAGAAACGAGTGTAAGATGATTGTGGCGCGATCTTGTAGTCTTGTTACTGACTAAGGCTGGCATGTTACTTAGATAGAACTGGGCTATCTAAGAGACCGGTTGAAGTGACACTTAAGAGACAGTTTAACGTGTAGTCAGAACCACTGCCTCTGAATTACGAACTGGTCTAATTATGAGGATGGTGTTTGCAGGATAACGTAGTGTTTGATAGTGTGGACGTTACTCAACACAAGAGAACTCAACACCCACCGACCATCGCTCACAACTATCCACATTTATGACCTCCAAGTAGCTGGATTACAGGACGACGCCACCATCCCAGTCATAATAGTATTAATTAACTAGATGTTATATCTTATTGGGAGTCAAAGCACTGTCAGTTGGTAAGGGTTTGAAAGGAAAAAGTGATAAATATTACATGAGTCTTGAAGACGGCCGGAGTACTCTCTGCGTCAGGAAATGAAAAGTCATCCATCAACATGAAGCCCTTGTGTGGAGTAAATCTAGGACTCTGTAGAGGGTTGCATGAAACAGTTATTTCCATTACCAAGAAACAGGACATGACTCGGTTCATGAGCTCAATAAATGACGCCGAGATGAGTTTCAGTATTAATCTTTTAAGTCAGTCAACGGTAGCAATTTTTCATCCAGATGTCTCATTTGGACGGATTGGTTTCTATAAAATCTGTTTGAAGAGTTTGTTAGCTTGAATCTAACGTAAATTAAACATAAAAAAGTAATGTCAATTCCTCCTAAACACCTTTCAGGATTTGAAATTTGACGGTCAAACCTTTTAAAAGTCAAGTTATTTCACAAGACAAAATATTATTTTTAAATTGTTATATTTCAATTGGTTATGTATATCTATATTTTTTTCATTGGTTATCATAATTAACTACAACAGATAAATAATAAACACTTATAGTGTAAAACATTAAAACCACTTAACATTCTTTTGGCCATTCCATGGATTGAACCCTTGACCTCTTGGTCTTAACATAGCCCATAATTGGCTAAGCTCTCTGACTTATAATCTGAACATGTAATAATATAAATTTATCTTACAGACATAAAACGAAATTAGGAAGTGCATAATTCCAGTTCATTGAAAATAAATTTTAAGGGGGTGGTGTTAGCAGGTTCGTGTAACGCAAAATAAAGTGCAGAAGAATTTTATAATGAAGTTCCATAGAAACTATGAGAGCGATAATTGTATTGAGCTATAATATAAAAGAAAAGAACAGCTGTTTAGATGAATTGAAAACATTCCTTTTAGACATATCTTATATTTATACTCTTGTATCTTATATTCTTTGCACAGTTGGTGCAAAGAATATAAAAAACCGAATGTAATTAACAACGCCAAACGATTGGTCCCTACAAGTCAAGTTCCGGTTGAGATGAAAATCGATAAAAACTAATCAATGTCCAATTTGTGCTGGAGTGCGAAAACATTTCCTTATATTAGCTTTGCACTCGAACGTTTACTACACATATTCACATTTTCTGTAAGTTACGTGAGATGATTTCAAAATAAACAAATTTTGCGACAATATTTTTCATTAATATCAATGTTCATTCTGTAATTAAATTGTAATAGTTTTGAGATTAGGCGTAGTACTACTATAGACAAGTAATTTAAAACTTTGTCCTTTTATCGTGTGTCTTGTGTTCCATAAGTAGGAATTCATATTTTAACAATTTATATATCTTTGTAACAACGTGTTTTATTTCGCACTGATAATGTCATTTTAGCAATGGTTAAGATCAATAACCTATAAAAACGTCAAGTACGAACCATTTCTCTACTTTATAATAATATCTAAACGTATAACACCCAAGTTTGACTGACTGACTGACTCTGACAGTTTCTGAAAAACTACAAGGTTTTGGAGCTTCACATTTGGTACACATTCTTTACGGTACTAAGAAAGGATTTTTCGAAAATCCAAATGGGCTCTGCCATACAGAGGTTCAAAGTTCCCATGCTACCCTATGGGGACTAGATTGGTTTACAAATTGTCTACAATCAAAACATTTAATTTCTAAAGCTATAGCTGTTGTTTAACATTCCATTATAAATGTGAATTGATATGCAATGCCTGTACTGTTCAATACTGTGAAAAATAACAGTTATACTTGTCATACCTTTATATACCTATTGTTTATTTCGTGTCTAATTAAATGTCATAATTTAATATATTGATTGATCTATTTTTGTGATATGTCTAAATAATAAAACATAGTTACACCATTCACAACTTGAGAACGGCTCATAACTATGACGCGACCCAGAATGTCTAAATCTTTCATAATGAAGCCATAATGGTATTTCACTTCGGAACATGAACAATCTTAAAAATAACACATATTTACTGTAGGGTGTTACGACCTTCGCCGGGTCAGCTAGTTAATAATATTACTTTAAAACGACGGTAGACAAGAATGTATAAACAACCAAGAAGCATGAATAAAAGAAAAGCACTCCAGAAAGAAATGTGAAAAAATATTCACGTCTAAAGATGTTTTGTGAACGTCGCTGGGGAGACTATTTTAAAAATAACACATTTTTTAACCTGAACTGACTATAATTGCGGTTCTAGGATATGTATGGTGAATTATACAATGAGGTACCGTAGCAGATTGAGTCACATAGGCTAGCCAGAGGTGACTGCTCATGATCTGACAGGAGTCGCTTGTCAATGGTTTCTATCCTTACATGTGTGCGTCCTGAGTTAACACATCGATGCCAAACATTAACACCAAACTAATAAAAATTAGTTTTTTCACCCT
This sequence comes from Nephotettix cincticeps, assembly GCA_023375725.1. NCBI lineage: Eukaryota > Metazoa > Arthropoda > Insecta > Hemiptera > Cicadellidae > Nephotettix > Nephotettix cincticeps. Next base: position 151,037,862 of record CM041786.1, read on the forward strand.
TAATTAAACGGTAGCTATAATTAAGTGTATCATCATAATTAGACCAATTCGTAATTCAGAGGCAATTTTTTTATGCGACACGTTTAACTGTAGTTTTCTTAGATTTCATAGGTTGTTATTACTCATGTCTAATGAGCTTAGTCAGTAAAATGATCACGAGATAGTGCTTCGACCATCTTATTCTCATTGGTCAATTCAGAGAGGTAAGGCTATAAATATTACATCTACTTTACCTTTTGAAATGACAAACTATCCAGTCAGGTATTTTACACCAATTATGATTGAGCAATTAGTGTAAGATACTCCTTACTACTGATTAAGGCCGACATGTTCCTGAGACAGGACTGATATAACGGTCCAACATCTCAAAGCATCTAAGAGACTATTTGTTTTCTCTTACATGCTATTAACTATTAGGCTATTAAGAGACCTACGGTTTAAAGTTGCAACACGAACCACTTTCTCCGTTGATCTACCAACTACATTGCTCATAACTATTCAAATCGTGACCTCCAAGTTGCTGGATTACAGTACTGCGGTACTTTGTTGCGAGCAAAAAACTATTATCTTAAAAAAGCATAACTTTAAAATTTTTAGTGTCAAATTTTCGAGTTGCAGAGCTTTTAATTCGGAAATTTTGCGTTTTCTGTGCAAGGAATGCAGGACACTGCTTATGCTTTTGAGATGAAAATTTTGGAACGTGAATTAATAACAGACCTTTTTCACGAACATATGGAGAATTTCGAAATAAAAAAAATGTTGTGTTACAGGAAATTATTTTTAATTACACTTTTTTAATCCGATAATCTCATGAAATATGTCATTTTTTTAGGTCAAAAAATGTACAAATCAAACAGAATTGTTATTTTAAACATGACACTCAGGAAGCTTGCATGAAACAGATTCGTAACGAATAAGCACCACTAGCGCCGACCTAGCGGATTTCAGTTGTCCCTAACGCCGCTCGCACCGTCTTAAATAAAATATAGTAAAAATAGTTACAACACACTTTCTTTAACATTTTATTGTTTTTTACTAATAATTTTGGATGTTTTTAATTTCTCCTGCTTAACGTTGATAAGATAAGTATTCTAGTATTAGGTAAACAGTGAAAAATTCAACAATCCTGAACAATTTATTGTACACTCATCCGAGGCGTTTAGTGCAGTCAAATCAAGAGAAAGGCTCTAGCCACGTTCAAATGACAAATGAGAAAAGTTGTCTGGATTAAAGCCACAATGGAGAGGTTGGAATAGCTGCTCACCCTCTTCCAGGACGAAATTTAATAAAGTGTCGCTGTGGAATTTAGGTATGCTTTTACACCCTTACTTATTTACTTGCTAAATTAAGTTTTGTTTGTTTAACTTTTATTGCGTAACTGACAGTAGTTTACATGGTGTAGAATTCTTTTTAAGAATCTTCTTATTTCAAAATCCTACTTTAAAAAAAATGTTAGGTACCACACTTTTTATTGTTTTCAAAATTACAGTGTTTCTTAATGGTACCCTGGGTAATGGATCCTGGTAGATACTAGAAGCGAATAACAGTTTTTGGACACGGGTTTCTAAAGGTGGAGAAACTCCCATTTCCAAGTCAATGCCTAATAGTTTACTTTGAAAGTCGAAAGTTCAAGTTACAAATATTAATTATATAATTTTGTCAGTAATGCTATACTTAGCTATATGGTACAAAACAATATTGATAACGCCACAAATATCCACAGGTGCCGTGTTGAAATTCTGTAACTCAATCGTAAGAAAATATACTAGGATTGTATCATTATTAGACTTGTGTGCTTAAATGTATAAACTACCAAAAACAAGTACGATACTAATCAAATCAAATCAAATATCTTTATTGCTTTACTGTTATTTTATTAATCCCTGCTATTATTCTTACTCCTTGTTTTTGAAGTGTGAAAATACTCTTTGTGTTTTTTATATTTAGACTACTTTATTTATTTAGATAACTTTTGAAAATTAAATTCATCACAGGGTTATTGCAGACCCAATGTAGCAAATATGTTCTTTTGGCTTTAATTTTTATGCCGGTTTTCAAGTTACAGTTATAGCTCAGTTTTATTAAATTTTTCAGTTACATAAAATAAACTACATTTTACACTTTACTTATCACTTCAAAAAGGGTACGACCACATTTTATCAGGGACACACTGTAATCCAGGCAATAGCTATAACTCGCAACGAAGCATTTTCGAATCCATGTTTACTTAAAATATTTTCATAATTTTCACTATTAAAACACGTCCTTCAATTATTTCCGTTTCTTTCATCATTTTCCTCTATGTTGTACTGGAGTCATATATCAATTATGGAGGCAATTATGTTGAAAATTCTACTTTTTAATTTAACATTTGAAACCTAAACATAAATTAGCGTACACAAATTTTGTTTCATACGTTCTTAATTACGTCTTTCTTTTAAATACCTGTATTTAAAATGTATCGTGTTTGAAGTTTAATCAAAAATATAGCTTATCGTTGAATTTGAACTAATAAGGGATTATTTAAAAAAATTGCAAACGTAATGCCTTTCGGAAAAGACAAGTGAGATATAAAGAGGGCGAGCAAAACCTTTTCAGATGGTTTTATCGGCTCTATAAACTGAGGTTTTATTTTCCTTCGAATCCTCCCCAGATTACGGACAAAACAACCGTTTAGATTAAAGGTCGTTTTATTCACATCGTTTCAGCCCACGTGTAATAACGATCTTTTGGTTTAGGAATTTAGAAATGTTTTATTCATGTAAACTTGTATTAATAGAACGAAATATCTGCTAAATTAGATATTCTCTTGCACTGTAAATCTCTTATTATATAACTAGCAGTAAGCCCGTCCTTTGTTCGGGTTGTAGGATTCAATTTGAGGAAGAAAGATTATCATACCAAAATGTAAACCTGAAATCCTAAGCAAATCAGTACAAAGAAAATAAACGAATACCCAGCTTTATTATTTAGCATTACTTTACAATTAAATAGATTAGGTTTAAATCAATGACCAATATAAATTAACTAATATTGATTCAACAGCTGTTTCTTTTTATTTCTATTAAATCTTTAAACTACAAAGACAGCAGATTATTGTCTGAATTATGAATAGGCTACTGCCTATTCATTTAAAGCTGAAGCAAAATGCGACCAATATCGCGTAAAAAGTGGGTTTTTAAATGCTCGTTATTTACTTTTCAAGGGTCGCCGGACACTTTTAAGCCTTTAAAAACCTTCTCTGGAATGTAGAGAATGTATGAAATAAGTTTCATTGTTATCAGTTCTCCCGTTTTTTCGGAGAAGACGGCGCAAAATGTCTCCTGGAGCGTCACAGACAAACAGACAAAAATTGAGATAAGACCGGTTTCGGCTTCTCTAATGCACGAAAAATAAAATAACCAAAAAATGAATCTGAATGAAAAATGAATCATTCTGAGCAATGCACAGACAAAACTCTTATTTTATTTATATAAATTAGGAATTTTGACGGAAAAACTATTCTAGGACTTTAACTCACAAACATATTGGAATATTGACAAAAACTGCAGGATCATACATTCACTCAAGGATTTTCAACTCGAACCAGGAGGCAGTTCATTAATAGGTAGACATTTTGAGTTTATTAAGCAATAAATTCCATTATATCCCTGGATTGAAATGCATCCTGTTTTTTTATGGAAAAATTATTGTATTTACTTCAATGTTTAAAATAGATTAGATCATGGATATTTATAAAGGAAACCATGACCTCTAACCGTCTGACCTCATTGACCAAATGACGTCACTGTTTCCAAAACATCTCTCGCTAATTACCAATATTCATGCCAAAAATAATTATTGACTAATTAATGCATTTCACCAATAGGAATTATCTGAAACACAAATATAAACACTAAACGATGTTGCACAACAGTAACGACAGCACAAAGACAGACTAAGCCATTTAGGAAAAATAAATGTTGCAATCCATCCTTAAATGACCCCCTATTTTGATGAAAAATAATAAATAAGGATTAATTAATGTATTTCTACTAAAAGCTATCTAAAACGCAAAGATAAAAACGCTTGTTGCACAACAATAGCAAACGGCAGCGAGACGATGGACTACGCCTTTTAGGGAAACATAATATTTCTTAAACCTATCTGCTAACATACCTTGATAAACTCAAAGACACAATAAATCAATAGTTTAGAGTCCTAGCCTTACAATGATATACACATTTCGTGTTTTTAAATTTGTTTCGTTTTAATAAAATAGCTAAAACCAGTACACAGCAGTCGGCGAAGATTTGGCCTGTGCCGCTGTAGAAACTACCCTGTCGATTATATCACTGATGGACATTTCTAGGGTTCAGCCCTGTCCAAAGAAACATGTCAGCCTTAGACAGAGTAAGATTACAAGATAGTACACTAATTTCTCATTCATACTTAGTTAAAAATACATGGTCGCGATGTCAGTTAAAAGTACAGCATTTGTAAACTATTTAAATTTTGAAAAATCAGTTAGTGAGTTTGATTTTGAAGTAGTAATAAGCTATGACTTGTAATTGAATATATAACCAAAGAAGCGAAAATTTAATTAAATTAATTTGAAATTACTCTGAAACATAATATAGTGGTATTTAATTAATTGGAGGGTAAACAATTAAAGAATATTTTAATTATAAAGTTTATAACACAGTCTAGTGCGCGTGTTGGTAATTATGTATTGTGCTGATGAAACAGCAGCTAATTGTGGAGAGAATAACAAGAAGATGAAATATAAAACCTCCGGAGCCAACTGGAGCGGAACTTGATTATGAAGGCTTTTCAACGACGAATTCCGTAATTACCACCCTTCGACTTTTATTCACTTGACACTTAGTCTTTCCAAACACTTAATTGCACTATGATGCTGATTATGCTGCGTTGTATATTCGTTCATTATAAATACTTTTAGAAAAATAACAGTTAATTGTGACAGTGGAGTCAGATTTGAATGGTTCTATACCATCCGTATTATTTTATACATATTTATGTTCTTTTTTGACATGGATACGTCTTAGCTCTGGGGGTGTTGGCAATATACACGACCGAAATTTGAAACAGTAACGTCATTTGGTTGGTGAGGTCATAACATTCCTGAAAACATTCCGTTTACACATATCCATGATGTAACATATTTTCCACAGGGAAGTAAATACAAAAATGTTTTCTCAAAAACCACCTTAGATATTCATATGAGGGACTCATAAATTTAATTTGTTGGCCTTCAATTTTAAATAAAGAGAGGGCACGGCTAAAAATAGTTTTTTTTTAATTTTTTTGCAAAATCTATATGCACTTTAGAACCTATAAACTCAAAACCAGTAATGGAAGACATTTTTCTGCTCTATTTGAAGTATTAACTCTTACCGAACTAAAGTTAGAAGGTTCTTGAGATACAGTTATATTTATGGTAAAAATCATAGTTTTTGGGATATTGAATTTAATTTTAATTTTTTTAATGTAACATATGACACTAATTTTATTTAAGCCGTAGATTTCTCACACTTAAACTCTCTTGGTAAGTTACTTCGAACAAAATGTTTTTAAATAACTATAATCTACTTAAAATTTAAGTTTTTGATCTGAAATTATGACAACCAACAATTATAAAAAAAGTAATGAAGGAAAACGTAATTTCAATTATTACATATTTGTGAAAAGTGTTACATATTTTTGTAACATGCATACATTTACGTATAATAAATATCAGGCTAATAAAACATACATGATTTTTATTTATGAGTGGACCCTATAACGTTGGAATCGTATAAATATCCGTGTATTTCATGATATTTAGCTCGTCAAAGAATGCAGACGTTGTACAAAATGCACAAATGAACTTAAAAAGTTAAATGATTACTTTTTACAGTGTACAAATGAAGGATTAACATTGGTCTCGGTAAAGGATTGCACCATTTCATCACGGCCAACTGCCAATTTTTGCCGTCAGATGGCAGCCATGTTGATGATACCAATTTCTATCGGAAAATGATATATGGCGAAATCCTTTTAAGCTTTACAGTACTTCTGGCCAATAAGTATTGATGGATTTGCTGGACCATTTCAAACTAATAAATCCAGAAAAATGTTGTTTTTGTTAGCTAAATACTATAAATTTTATTACTAATATTACTTTAACCTTTAAAAGGATCTTAAACCCCGCTAAGATCATTGTTAACCACCCACAATGTAGCATATGCTGACATTAGTTTTAGATGGACATCAAAACATAATACCAAAAAATTAAAAGACTTTTCGTACAAGGTTTATTTTTTTTGTTTTATTATTAATATTGATTAAAATTTACCTTGATATGTAATCAAACTTATGAGTCGTTTAGCTAACCCAAGTTCAGAAATTTAAAATAAAAATAAAAGTAAACGTAATCAGTATTTATTTCTCTTGAACTTGGTGTAACTTATTTGATTTTGATCTGCATTGAAATTTACCGTAAGCATATGCTCACGCGCAAGAGCAAAAACTCGCTTTATACTCCTCTCGAATGCATGGTCTTGTAATAGTTTTGATTTTTATCTACTAAACCTTAAATGTTATATATCAGCAGACCTGCGTACTCGGAAAATTTACAGATCAATAATATAACAGTAATAATATACTCGTATACCAAGTTTGGTCAATGCCTGTAAATATGAGAGTTATTTGCATATTCTTCTCAAGATTAACATGGCAAACCTTTTAAACTTAACAGAATCTACGTTTAAATGCACTTTAAATATATAAAAGGTGCCTCTTTTCATTAATACTTCATGAAACTATGAAACAAGCTGTAAACATTTGCCAAAAGTATATTTTCTGTCAAATTTTAACTTTTTTTAATGCAACTGTAACATTTAATTATACGTATTTCAGGTTATATCTAATGAATAGTACCTGCCACAGCTTTGCTCGTTTTAAAATATGACTGAAAAGAATTTTTTAATCTTGGAAATCTTCGACTAAAACTTTTAAGTAATTGTTTTTGAGATATAGGCGTGGAGTACGTGTCACGCTATGCCCCCACAGTGGTTTTTATTTAACTTTACAAATCTTTACTTTAATCTGACAAGATTCGTTTTGGCTACTGATTTTTATCCAGCAAACTTTGAATAATAGGCCAGGGCGTTACCCATGAACTAGCGTTTCGGTCAATTCCAGCTGTATTTTCTCTGGGGTAATTGTAAAAAGGAGGGTAAAAAACTACTGTTGCTTTTGAGCTCAAGTTTTTACAGATTGCATGAATAATTAAGCTTATTCAAGGGATGTATATAAAATTTTGGAAAAAGACAAAACAATTTCATACACTACGAAAAAAATTATTTTCAAAGCAACCTTTCGATTGACTAATCTAATGAAATATGTAGTTTTAAAGGTCTATAGTGTTTAACAAAAAACTGAATTGCTGGTCACTCAGAAACCTTGTATGAAACATTCATATGAGTAAGGAATAAGCAACACTGACACTGAAGATTCGAACGCCGCTCGCACCGCCTTAACTGTATTGTTTGGCAAAACTGCTATTGGGAGACTCACTTGGCTTCCTTCCTCTGCTGCTTCTTCTTCCGGAAGACCCTCTTGACCCTGAGCAGGAGGAAGGCGGCGCGGTCTATGGTGAGGGCAGACGCCGACGACTCCTTCCTATCCCTGTCCTCATCCTTCCCGCTCATCCTGCAACAATACCATCATAGCAATCACCCACATGTCTATTTCTCACCAACTGCTGGGGCACAACAAGCTTTGACTGGGACGGTGACGTCGTCCAGTAATCCAGCTACTTGGAGGTCACGAATTGTGGATAGCTGTGAGCGATGGTCGGTGGGTGTAGTGTTCTATTGTGTGGATTAACATCCACACTATTGAATACTACTATAATCCAAAAAGACCATCCACATAATTAGACCTATTTGTTATTAAAAGGCAGTGGTTCGAATTCCACGGTAAACTGTTCGTCCCTTAGTTGCCATCGGCTGTTGGGCTATGAATTAACAGTTCTATCTAAGGAAGATGTCAGCCTTAGTCAGTAACAAGACTACAAGATCGCGTCGCAATCATCTTACACTCAATCCTCATTCATATTTGGCTTAAAATACCTAACTTGTGGTATGGTTGCCATTTTAATAATCTATTCTAAAATAATAAGTTTCAGTTGATTCTTCGTCTCATAGATAAGCCTCTTCCACGCCTCTCTCTGCTGCCATCTCCATTGTCCCTCCACACTGCTCACTCTTACTTGATCATACCATCTCATTATGTGTCTCCCCAGTGAACCACAGATGCGATCTGGTCATGGGGTTTCAACACGACGATTTCAAAAGTGAAACATGAACGCATTATGTAGCAACATATGTTTAAGGTTAACAAAAATATGGTTGTAAAACTTTTTATATCCATTGCCGTTGATGAAAAGTAAAAATATCTTCTCACGAGTAGTATAAGCAACAACAAAATTTTAATTAACTTTGGTTTACGTTAGTTGTTTTGATTTCATTAGTTACACAATATCTGATATTGAAGATGTTAAATCTCGAAATATCTTAAAAATTTATTTTCCTTTAATTTAGTGCCTTTCAAAACGTGTTTTAATCAAGTAATTAATGCGATGAATAAAAATTTGTTTGGATTTAAAATGCTTTCGAATTTACCATCAAGTAGAATGTAATGGAAAATAAATATTGTGACGTGTTTTATATAATTTTACTTTTTGTCATGGATAACGTCTTGGGTCTGGGGGGTGTTGGAAATTTGTAAGATGAAAATTTGTAACACCTTATTGCTTTTTCAACAGCTGTTTAGAGGAACTGAAAACATTTCTCCTTTCGACATATCCATGATCTAACCTGATTCCCATAGGGAAATAAAACAAATTTTTTCATAAAAATTGTAAACAGTTCGTAGCCTTGCCGACATACGTTAGCGAAAGCACAAAAAGAACAAATTATCTTCCTTTTCAGCGGAAGATTAAGTTTTCGGGGATTTCAAGTTCAGTGATTTCTCGCGTTAATACAATTGCGAAGTCTGTTGAAGCTCAAGGGTGTAAACTCTGTAATGGTTTCCAGTTCTGTTTCCGACATCGGAAAAGATCTTAGAAGAAAGAATTGTAGTTTTACTGTATAGTTAAAGTGCACCCTTTAAGTAATAGTGAAAATTGTGAAAGAAAGAGGTTAAAATGTAACGTGAAACAATAGAAGAGAAGCGAGTCAGGCTGGCGTTGCGTGGCGCTTCCTTCCGGAAAGGTGATGAATTAGTTTCTATCACGGGATAAACAATTTATTAGATAATCAAAGACACGCAGCTTAAACTTTTGATCAGTGTTTTGACAATGTTGGTGATAATAGATGGTAACGTATCTCTTTGTGTAAATAATAACAGAATACGATGTACAGGTATGGCCAAATAACTGTCTGTCAGTTTTTCGTTATTTAGATTGTTATTATAGACATTTTCTATCATTTTCCATTCAGGCGTAACCACTTTACAACGTGTTCATTTATGAAACTATTAACTAAATTACTTATTAATGGGCTACTTTATCAAAATATGTATAGTCCTGAAATCCAGCTTCTTGGAGGTCACGAAATGTGGATAGTTGTGAGCGATGGATGGTCGGTGGATGTAGTGTTCTCTTGTGTGGATTAACGTGCGCACTATTGAATAATACGTTAATCCGCAAAGACCATCCTTATAATTAGACCAGTTCGTAATTCAGATGTCGTAGTTCGGATTCCACGTTAAACTGTAGGTCCATTAGTTGCCATCGGCTATTGGGCCATTAATTAACAGTCCTGTTTAAGGAACATGTCAGCCTTAGTCTGTAACAAGACTACAAGATCTTACACTCAATCTTCATTCATACTTGGCTTAAAATACCTACATTGTAGAACGGTTGCCGTTTCAATGATCTAATCTAATTTAATCTAATCTAATAAAACTAATGGCTAATTTGTAAAAATATTAACCAAACCATTTGTTGATTTTGTATAGATTGTTATCATCGATATTCTCCATCACGGTTAGTAAAACTAAGTTTCAAGACTTTTCAGGATCTGGAATCTTTATCTCGCTCTCGATGAGTTTTAACCTATAACTTGACAAGGTAAGTCAATAATCTGGACTAATATGGTGTAAATCAGAAAAAAGATTTAAAAAGTCCAAAAAACCTTAAATACTCGTGTTCCAGATTCCAGATCCAAAACTACGTAAATCTTTGTTTTCCTAACCAGGATAGAAAATGTTCATGAGAACAATTTAATTAATAAAATATAGAAAATATTGATCTCGTATAAATAATAACAACAGTATAAAAGTATAGATATAGTCAAATGATATCACCTCATGATTTGTCCTTTGAATTTCAACAAAGAGACGATACAAATACATTATATTTCTCTATTAAATTCTTATTTTTGGATGGCATTTTGTATTTAGCCTCATGTAGTTCAGATCCATCCACTTATGCTTTAAAATAATAGTTTATGTGGTGTTTATCAAGGCAGCTATTTTAAACATAAAGAGAACAAGCGAACTCTTTTATTTATAGGCAGATGTTGATAAAACTTTGTATATTGTCAAAATTAAAAAAAATGTTTACAGTAAAAATGCCTACTTTCAGTGTATACCTACTTTCCTCTCAGCAACAAACTTGCATACTCTGGCCCATGTTAATCCTACAGAGAATAGGCAATGTCTGTTTATGTATTGACAAATATTGTTCAAACTTGTCAAATATTACTATTGTCATATTATTTATTTGGAAGTTCACTGACTACGCAGGTCTGCTGCAACGGGGGTATACTGCACTCATTAAAAATTATACTATATGCTATAATAGTCTTAATTACAAATTAGTATTTAGCTTCTTACAATTGGCTCCTAGAAACAATGGAAATAAGTGATTTATCGATTGTTTAGAAAGTTTAATAATAATTTAATTAATAAACCCTTTTTACTAACAAACATTGATTTAACCCTATTTCTAAAATGTTATGAGCATGTTGGTTAGGAAACCCAAAATATTCACTAAATAAAGATTCCTGTTTTATGTATTATTGTAAGATTGTAATGTACTGTATTGTATTATTATTTTAAGACAAAAAAATTATATATTGGAAAATGTAGTGAATAAAGTTATTTACTATGGTATAATATTATTTTCAACATGATTTATCATTATTGTAGCAGTATTAGAAAGTAAATTAAGTGTTATAAAAATATGGAATCCCAAATAGACATAGAAACTAAATACTAGCCATTTTTAGCTGGTTTATTTTATGTGAGACTAATAATTTTACAGCTCAGAACCACCAAGGCCACAGAGTTGCTTCCACGGGTCAATGTAGCATCGCCTGGCTCAGCACAACCCCACAAACTTGCTAACAGGTTCCCAGTCTGTTAACTACATTAACCGCTTCATCTAAGTTTACCGAGAAATCGATTTCACAAATCAACAAATTAGCAAGTTAATTAGTTGATAGTTTCCGACATCAAATTATTTCCAGTTTGATGAGTAATTTGTAGATCAACACATTAGTAAATTGATTGGTTAATAGTTCCATAAGTAAACATAGGTGTTAATGTTTTGAAAATGATTTCACAGATCAATACATTTTTTTTATTTGTGTTGGTGACGGTTCATTTAGTGGGTTTGAGGTACTTAGATTGCTACGATATTTCGTATTTAGAATGTTTTTCAACACAATTATTAAAAAACCTCTCACGACGTTTCGGTATCTGAATCAGATCCCGTCTTCAAGTCAGTTGACCAGATTCCAGATCATGTAACGTAGTAAGACTTTATTTAGGTTAGATTATTATTCAAATAGCAACCATAGCACAAGTTAGGTATTTTAAACCTTGTATGAATGAGCATTGAGTGTTAGATGATTGTTGCGTGATCTTGTAGTCTTCTAGACTAAGGCTGACATTTTTCCTACACAGGACTGTTAATTTATAGCTCAACAGCCGATGGTAACTAAGGGACCTGCAGTTTGACGTAAAATCCGAACCACAGCCTCTGAACTACGAACTGGTCTAATTACCAGGATGGTCTGCGCGGATTAACGTAGTATTAAATAGTGCGGAAGTGAATCCAGACAATAGAACACTACAACCACCGACTATCACTCACAAATACTGTATCTACAATTCGTAATAATAATTTGGTTTAATAATCGTGATGGAAAATGTATGTAATAACAATCTATAAAACATTTGCAAGTAGTTTCATAAATATTTTTACTAAATCATAAATTAGTAAGCTATTTTACTGACAAAGTAACTAAGAGCTAACGACAAAGCCTAGTGAGACAAATACTGCTAGATCGATGTATTTTTACTAACCGCACAGATCCCGGGCGTGATGGGCATTTGAAGTTGAAAATATCACACACTACCAAGTTGTTTGTTTTTTTAACAATTTGGAAACTCATAAAATGATAAATTATACAGTTTAATATCTTTACTAATCATTCAAATATAAAGTTAAACGATACCATTTCTTTGTTAGCACACTGGAAAGACCTTTTAACGGATTAAAACTCTCAAAGATTAGATCACCTAACCATCTTAAAACCTTACCATACTTCAATTAATTACCTTGTCTCCAGTAAAGAATTAATAAAATTTAAAAACATTGCATGATCTGAATTTGGACTTTAATTCAAAATACAAAACAGTTCCATTTTGATACCTTACTTTAAACTGGAAAAATGACCTATTCTTGTAAGTATTTTAAGCGAATTATGGATGAAAAACGAACGTAAGATGATTGTGGCACGATTTTTGAGTCTTGTTTCTGATTAAGACTGACATTTTCCTTAGACAGGACTGTTAATTAATAGCCAATGGCATCTAAGTGCCCTACAGAAACGTGGGATCCGAACCACTTTTACCTCTTAATTATGAGGATGGTCTATGCAGATAAAACTAGATTTTAATCAAGCGGACGTTAATCCACACAATAGAATACCACATCCACCGACTATCGCTCACAACAATCCACAATTCATGACCTCCAAGTAGCTTGACCACAGGACACGCAACCATCCCAGTCAAAGCCTATGTCACTTATGACGTTACGGTACCTCTCCATTTCAACGTCACCGCACATAGGTGTGAGCAGTAGAGTTAAATACCCCCGTCGTAGCAAGCCAGCGTACTCAGTGAATTTCAAAATCAATTAAATTAAATGACAATAGTATTAAGTTTGATCAATATTTGTCAATATTACAGTATATTACTGATGAAAACTGGTCCAAAAATATAATTTGGAAGGCAAACTTTATATCCTGTAATAATTATTCAAATAATAAAACTCACTTAAATTATTATAAAGTTTTATTTTATAATTGGAACAATTTATGATGCAGAAGGATTAACATGCAAATAAATGTTATAGCCTGGAATAATTGTGTTCCAGTCCTATCATTGTCCCTGGGCGCGCTTTTGTTTGTGTGCATTGTCAACAAGCGTTACCAACGCTCTTTTATTTCAATATATTTTATGAAATATATATTTTCTATTGTGCTCCAATTGTTTTTTGTTCTATTTATACGATGTATAGGCTTCTATAGACGGTATTTTGAAATATTGCACTATACATGTTGTTGTTAAAAAATTAAATAAAAAATAAAAATTAATGAATTAACATATGAAAAATGTAAATGGTTACCGAGATATTAAAAAATTTAAACACAGTACAATGTATATTGGGGCTCCAATGTTAATCTTATGGAGGATAAGGAAAAATTAATATTTCACTTATCAATCAATATATTTTAATAAAACTTGATATTTAGCTTCATATTGTTGAGATTCATCCATTTATGCTAAAAAATCATAGTTTATGTATTTATCATGCCAGCTAACCAGAATACTCATTTCCCATGTTAATCATATAGGGAATAGGTAAACTCCTTTATTTATGGACAGATGTTGATGAAAGTTGGTATAAATTGTCAAAATAAAAATTGTTTATGCTAGAAATTTCTACTTTCAGTGTTCCTCACAGCGGAAAACTGACATACTCTTTCCCATGTTAATCTTTTGGAGAATAGGCAAATAACTAACTCATAATTTATCGTCAGATATTGATCAAACTTGACATATAATATTATTATTATATTATTGGTAAGGAAATTCGCTGAGCACGCAGGTCTGCTCCTACGGGGGTATTTATTTTTTTGTAAGTGTGCAATTATTTGAGCAAGCTCATAATATAGTAAACCCCGTTTATTGGAGGGGTGTTTTAGTGAGGGATCTAGGAGGATATACAAATAGTTTATTAAAATATTAAATTTTCTCTAGCACCATTGGAATATGCTTAAAAACCAACAATTTATTAATTTGAACCTTTATTTTATTTCATTTCCAACGAAAATGACAATTTTACAAACCAAATACACGAGTGCATACCTAAGAATATATAAAGTAATGGAACGTAGACATAAAATAAATTAATAGTAATTATAAAAATAATTACAATGCCAAAAATAAATGTTTCTGTGTTTTAAGCATGAACCTTGTTTTCGTTCTTTAGAATTTCCTCTTTCCAATGATAGTGTAACACAAAATACTAAAATAGCACATCAACACAGAAATGTGTTTGTATTTATTCCCCAGTGGGAAATAAGTTAGATCATATGTCTAAAGGGAATGTTTTCACCTCATTTCAATGGATGTTTAAATTTACCTCTGACAAAAATTGCTAACAACCCCCCCCCTGAGCTAAGACATATCAATGTCAAAAAACAATTTATGTAACATCTCTAACCTTATCTCAGAAGGACTTTGTGAGATTTAAAACCACCCCAGTTTTGCTTTGGATCATCCTCACAGATCCATTTGCAGTATTTCATAATTAAATAGACATACTATTTTACACCAAATTTGACCTACACTGGAACTGCATACTGGAGTTTCAGATTCATTTTTTCAATTGTCCGTCATTTTAGTTGTTCAAAGTTTAAAGACACATACCTCAAGGATCGTCAGACCTACAACTACAAAATACGAGTATTATGGTATACTATCAGTGCACATATATAGTTGCTCATAGAGTTTCACTACAATGATTAACAAGACTAAAATTGAAAACTAGAAATTTGTTGTTTTCAAGCATAAAATGTTTAAAATTATTATCAAAATAGCTATATTTAATTAAAAAATAGACAATTATCTCCACCGATATAGATAATAAACCAAAATTAAAAATGAAACAAATAACAGAACTCTCTCTGTCGTGTAGTTCCAGAGATATGTGGAATTAAGGACTCTGGGTTATTTAATGAGATAGACTTTAGTACGTCTATGAGTTAGTTTCTTTTAATAATTTAACTATATAATCATATTTAATAAGAATTTATGATATATTTTATTAGTGAACACAGCACTTGTCTTTTGGAGGCCCAATATTTATTCTTTTTTTAATTTGATAATTTTAATGTTATTGGCCATTATTTTTTTTAAATTGATTAAACTTGGTATACTTGGTTCATATAACTAAACTATATTTTTTATATAGTTTTAGAGTTGTTCATACATCCAAAAAACACAATGTTCTGTTCCTCTTAGCAGCAAACCTTTTCGGATGATGGTCATAAACCTGGACGCTGGTGACGTCATGTAATCCAGCTACTTGGAGGTCATAAATTGTAGATAGTTGTCAGTGATGGCGGTGGATGTAGTGTTCTCTTGTGTGTTTTATATCGTCCACACTATTGAATACTACGTTAATCCACAAAGACCATCCTCATAATAAGACCAATTCGCAATTCAGAGGCCGTGGTTCGGATTCTACGATGTAGATCCCTTAGTTGCCATCGGCTGTTAGGTTATTAATTAAGAGGCGTGAACAGTTCACGCACTTTAAAAAAATTATTATGGCTAAGAGAAAATCAAACACAAAATCAACAAAAAGTTATTCAATAGATTTTATTTATGAATGTGTGAAGTTTATTTAGGTCCAAAGTTTGAAATTTTCCACTGATAAACAAAAATAATACAACAGAATTAGTTGGGATTTTAATTTTCTAATTAAAAAAAATATTTCTAAACCTTAGTTTTGGTAGTTTAACACATCAATATGTTGATAAGAATACCTATAAAATAATATGTATTTGGTATTTTGTTTTTAATAAATTTCTTTTACGATAAATAAAAGATAATTAAACCGATCCCATGTCAAGCGTGTGAGCGCCTGGACTGACTCCTGCCGCCTCCTAACAGTCCTGTCTAAGAAACAAGTCAGCCTTAGTCAGTAACAAGACTACAAGATCGCGCCACAATCATCTTACACTCAATTCTCATTCATACTTAGCTTAAAATACCTACATTGTAGTAGGGTTGTCATTTCAATGATCTAATCTAATCCTCTACGTCAGCTGACCTGACCGTTGATCACACATATAAGTAGACTTGATTTGAACATTCCTGACCGTTTAGTCTTTGCTGAGTAGTGTTAGTGATGGATGAGTTATTTTAATTAATCCTTGATATGTAATGTGTTGATAAGTTCTATTTTTTAAGAAGCTACGCCATCATTTAATCTAATTGTATTCGTTTTAAAATAGAGTAGGGCGTAACATGTTACGAAAAATTAACTAACATAAACATTTAACTGAAGACTGACGTATATAATAACTTTTCAAGTTGTTGCCAATTAATTACCGTCAGTTATTTTTTTCCATTCCCTTTATATCAACTACCTTTTCATCTCCTTAATAGAGGTTTTCCCTAATGTAACTGTTTGTACAATAATTACTGATATTAACAAAGTCCCAGTTGGGGTCGGATCGTCGAGCCTAAGTGAGTTTACAAATTGTTGAAAGCTGCCTTTGGTTTACCAACTTTATAATACCGCCGTGCCTGGGGTAGACACTTTAACTAAGTTTCCTTGGATGCAAGTGTTGGGTTAAGTGAAATAACTTATACAATATCTCTGTCATTAAAATATTCTCTAGAGGTTTGAGTAATTTCTATTTTACTTCAGAAGTTACAACTTCAATTTCTTGTGGATTAATATAATTGCTATTCAGAACTGTGGAGTATTTCTCACCACTAATTACCTTATAAACTTAAAATCTGATTACCTTTCTGAAATAGGTTCCATTAAGCAGAGTATGAATGCGAAATGACTGCAATATTGTGGCGCGATATTGTAGTCTTGTTACTGACTAAGGCTGACACGTTTCTTAGAGTAGACCAACAGCCGATGACAATTAATGGACCTACAATTTAACGTGGGATCCACTTTTGCCTCTAAATTACAAACTAGTCTAATTATTAGAATGGCCTGTGTGGATGAACGTAGTATTAAATAATGGGGATGTTAATCCACAAAAGAGAACACCACAACCACTGACCATCGCTCACAACTATTCCCAAATCATGACCTCCAAGTAGCTTGACCACAGGACACGCAACCATCTCAGTCAAAGCCTACTTGACTCATGGCGCTAAGTGTTCCTTAGACATAACATTTAATTAATATCCCAACATCAAAAGTCATTAAAGTGCATCGTTTCTTATGTCAGTGCATGATTCAGACGTGAGGACGAAATCTGCTCACCGCCACGGAGTCGAAAGCGGCGCAATTAATTTAATTTAATAATTTAGTCTTCTGTTAATAAAAGTGCCGTAGTACTTGTATCAAAAGAGAGGTTCATAGAGTTTAGTGTTGCTTTAGTATTGCTGTAATCGAAATAACAGCGATAATGCTTCATCTGAGGTTACTTCCTGTCATTTAGGAGGTGACTCTCGGTGTTTATAAAGACCGGAACAACAAGAAGGCCTGATCTGAGTCTTGGAACTGATATGTTCTCTGTTATTGGTGTTTTAATACCACTTGTCTCAACACAATACAAAAATCACGAGATCAAAACCCGCCGTGATTAAGTATCCCACGTGTGGAAGGGACCTTACAGATTAACCTGGGATTTGAATTGCGAACTCGTCAAATTATGAGTATACTCTTTGCGGATATTAATCCACACAACAACTTACAACCCAAAATTTATTTAAACATACTAACTGGTAGGAGTACTTAATAATGTTTCTTATTCGTATTTAATTTATAAATTTATTGCAAGCGAAAACGACCTTAAGACTGCGAGTGACAAGTAAAGCCAATAAAGTAAGTAAGGCTCTTGGAGCTAATCCATAATGAGGCACACTGATTAATATTGTTAATACAAAAAAAGATAGAGAAAGAGAGGTGTTGGACTTTCAAAATTAAAAAAAACCTTTACCGTAAGTGTAGGGAATTTAAATCGAATACAAATTAAAACTCAAAACTTCGTTGCATAGGTTCTTAGCCAAGTATTCGTAAAAAGTAAAATCGTAGAATTATCCAAGTAATATTGGATTTAAATAAATTCACTAAGTTGTTGATTATCCTGTAATCATTTAGTAAACTATTAATCATAAAATATTTCAATAACTAAAATTAATGATTTTATTGAAATTCTGTAAATCTTACTACAGATGTCCAAAAAAAGAAACAATATTATCAGAATCACTCTAAGCTTAAACAAACAATAGTTTTTAGGGCTTTGTGTGCAAATCTGATTGAAACGTAGCAAAGAACAACGTGAGCATGAATAAATTTTGCTTTGGTTTGAACAGGTTGTAAAAGGCGACCGTGGTGTTGGGATGGAAGTTGGGAGGGGAGGGTAAGAGTGCTTGTGCTTCGTTCTTCAGTCAAAAATAGTCTTCTTGCGGCGCGAGAACAGACCTTTTCTTTCCGGGTGTTAAAATATCCGTTTATAAAGTATTCAATAAAGTTTAATCTTTCTAGACTTTTGAAAGCTCTCTTTGTTGGGGTTTATCACCCTATCAAATATTAAAAGGTCAGGAGGTTAGCAGGTTTGTATAGCGCAAAAAGTGCAGCGGAGGTGTTTAGATTTCCATAAACACTACCTGAGCTATTGTGTTGAACTTTTGGGTATAAGAACAGCTCATGAACTAAAAACATTCCCTTTAGACATATCCAACCCATTTCCCACAGGGAAGTAAATACAAACATTTTTTAACTGAGTGGCATTAAATAGCTACAAAATATTTGACTATAACATAAGTTTACTATATCAATAAATTCAAAATGTAATAAACTATTTACTTACATTAATAAACGTAAAAATACAGTTTGTAGTTGTTTCATAAAATATTTTTGATAACTATATATTTTACTTTCTCCAATTTATACGAAAAATTGATAGTATAT
This sequence comes from Nephotettix cincticeps, assembly GCA_023375725.1. Classification (NCBI taxonomy): domain Eukaryota; kingdom Metazoa; phylum Arthropoda; class Insecta; order Hemiptera; family Cicadellidae; genus Nephotettix; species Nephotettix cincticeps. The sequence continues at coordinate 151,057,105 of CM041786.1, forward strand.
GGAGAAAGTATTGTTTTCGTCAGTTTTCAAATTTAAGTTGAGAGTGCATATATCGGTTTTGGGGTCCCCTGAATCCTAAAAATTGGGTTTCGACGTGATCTTGATCTGTCTTTCTAGATGTACATCGAACCACAGCCTACTCTCTGGTCCTACTTAGATAAATTTGGTATGTATATATATTAAACGTACGTCCAGTTTTTTTTTCAATTTTAGATTTTTATGGGTAGTTCGTCCCTATGAACCTTAAAAAATTGAAAATCAAAATGTCTCAAAAACTGCTCTAACGATATTGATTAAATTTTAGTTGTTTATAGCGCATAGAGTACTAAATAAAATTATACAACGCACATATCTGTAATAATGACGGCAAAAAAGTAATGAACTTTTAAATGTAAACAACTTTTTTAGTTTTCAGCGAAAACAATAAAGGTTAAGAATTCTTAGACTAGCTTCATTTAAACCAGTTTAAAAACTAAACAAATTAGAATTTTGAACTAGTTGTCTACAATTAACGATTCTAGAGATAAGTTAAATTTACGGAGAACTCACAATGTTATTCTGAGGGAGATTATGAAAAAAATTAAATTCTTCTTTATTTCTCAACCGTTTTCCATGAAACTTGGTATGGTGTGTAAGGTCACATTACCCAACAAAACCCAATAAAAAACCTTGTTAATTTAAACTTGTCGTTAATTTTTAAGTGACGTAATTCAATTTTCCCTTAACCCTTACATATCACATCCACTTAATCTTACAGCCCGAAGTGTCGATAAACTGAAAGTTGAGTTTTCTATGTTTTCAGGACTTCGAATTGATATTCTGAGAGAACTGATGAATTTAAGCAGATGAAACTTTTGGTGCGAATCAACGGTAGAGTTTTCAAAGGTTTCTTGTATTTGTAATGTTTTTGGACAGTTGGTTTTCTGCAAATTCAATAAAAATAAATTTATATAGTTTTCAAATTTCTATTTTTTACTTTCTTTAAAACACAATGATGAATAAATGAATTTTTAGTTTACCTAGTTGTTCAGTTATAAATTTCGAGTGAGTAGTTTTACAAAAAATTAACTGGTAACCAAATAATTACCAAAAAACATTATAGTCATCAAAAATAAACAATTTTTTATCATTGTTTGGTCTCTACAGATACACAACTACCAAATATTATCAGAAAATAAAAGTAATAAAAAATATTATTCTGGGTAGCGAATCTCCCTTAGATATAAAACAATTAATAGGTCATAATAAAGTTAGATAAAAGCAATACATTTTTTAATTGTTCTTTCTCTTTACAGGTTTATTCTGTCTTGACATTGACCTCTTCAGTATTGTAGCGTGTGAAGACAGCGTCTGTCATGTAACTGACATGGGACCCGCCCTTTGACTGTCTTCCCCCCCACACCACCAACCCCCGTCAAAACAACACCCTTACATCTTAGAATCCCTCCTCAAGTGCCCATCATAATCGACTAGTTACAACTGAAGTTGTAAATCGAATTCAATTCAATTTATTTCTCAGAAAACTTTATGTTAAGTCAGAATACTTTTTAATAAAGTCCTTTTAAGTTATGATTTTTAGATTAAAATTTTTAATATACAGCGTGTCCCAGAACTCTCTGGACCTTTTAATTACAATTGTTAAGACAATAATATTTTACAATATAAACATGGGTATCCGGTTTCTACGAGTAGTTTTATGTGTTTCGGTTTGTATGTCTTTTTTTGTTTACTTGTAGATATTAGTGGGTAAAATAAATGTTTAAAATTTCGATTATGTAGCTAAATATATTAAAAGATGGCGGAAATTAAAAATATGTTTTGCATAACTTCATGAAAACCATCACAGCTTAGAAACAAAACGAAGCAAGATAAAAAATGCAAAAGTAATAGGGGCATAAAATGACACCTTTTTGCTAAAATCTAATAAAAAATAACTAAGTTGTGACAGGTTTTCCAAATCAATGTAATTTACATAAAACTGCAATACTGCACATAATTGAACAGCTGTTTTGAATCCCCTTTTTCAACACAATATGAATCAGCTGTTTTTAGGCCCGTATTAGACTTGGTCACTTGGTCCTTAGTGCATTGCTGGACGAAGAAAAACTATAAATAAGTTAGTTTTTAAGCTGGTGGATGTCAACACTTTCAGGAATTATTTACATAATATGATAAAATGTTGCATTTATTTTTACTTAGCGAACAGCCTTAATATAAGCACACCAGGTAAAACAACCCTTATAGCAGCAAATATGCATGGTCAGTACTACTCAGTAAAATAATATTCAGGAAGTTCTGTGAAATTCGCTCTACTCACGCCAATGTGCTGCGAGCGATCTTGTTAATATTTCACCGAACGAGCTTGCTCACGCGGTGCTGTCTCGAATTTACAGTAGTAAAACAGCAAAATTTATTTAATCACTATGAAACGTGCTACGACTTCAAAAACTAACACGACATATAGCAAGACACGAATCTCAAATACACACGAATACGGACACTAATTGACACGACTTTAAATATCAACGAATATCAATCAATAAACCTTTTTTTATCTTGTTTAGTTTTCAGTATTTAAAGTATCCCAGATACTGCAACATTTAAATACTTTACTTATACATTTCATCAACACATCGAATGCTATCTTCAAAAATTATCTCACCAAAGAAATGAATTGTTCTTTATTAACAGCTGTACGGATTCCTATGTTTCATGAACACTTTGTATACCTAAATCATACCTAAGTCAAGTAAATAAACTTGTATTCATTAAGTAGCTTAGTTATACTATAATACACTAAGGGTGGGACAACATTGTTGACCGAACTAGGACTGCATAACAACCCCTCTGAGCGTGCATTCAATTAAGGGATGGCTCTGAACATGTGGTCTAGAATACAGCTGTTTGAGCTACAACTGCATAAAGTTGTGGCTTGTGTATTTACATTTACTGTTGCGGCTTTATTTAAAGCGAGAACATTACTCATGTAACTCATTTTAGTCTTAATGTCTATTTTTAGAGTTAGTAAAAAATTGCATTAAATTATTAAACTGTGACAAATATTTTAAATAAATAAAAAATGTTTCCTATTTTTTTAATTTACAGTTTTTTAAATTAGGTTTAGTTGAAAGATTTTGATAAGCAAACAACAAATAAAAATAACGCACATTTCTAAAATATGTACCATCGTCCACCAATAATCAAATCATAACCTCATCTAACAGGATATATCATTTTGGGTGGCTATGATAGCCAATACTGTTGACTATTTTTATGAAATCAACTGTACCAAATAATATCTGTTAAGAAATTCCTAATTTTTGTTGTCGAAATTCTTGTTTTGATAAAAGTTAATAATTTAATTCCAAACTTATTCTCTAAGCGTCCAAATAACACTGTTTAAATTCTTCACCAGACTCAAAGACCAGGAAAATGGTAAAAATGTGTGGTTCTTGACGTTTATAAAAATCGTGGCGTCCGTTATGAAACCATTAAAAGAAATAATTAATTGTAAGTTATGGTCTTCTTGTTTGAATGAATCAAACGAAGCACGAAACTATTGAGCTTACGTTTTACCTTTTTATATGTTCATGATGTATTAAATAATTTTTTATTCCATTCGATATTTTGCTTATTTAAATTATTATTTTCTAAATTTGTTAAGACAAATGATTAAAAATTAATTGATACGATTAAATGGTCATGTGATAAAAAGTAAATGGATTATTCTCGTAAAATTCAAGTATAAAATGTATACCAGTTTTTAGATACAGCGGTAACTTCAGGGAGAGTACCATTGGTTACGAATCTGCATGAATCATTGGAACAACATGCTATAAATCCCCCAAATTCTCGCACGTCCCTCAACCTTAGCCGGTGAATATTCAGTGACGAGTTTGGAGAGAGAAGAATGGAGAGAGGGGGAGAGGAAGATGATATATTACAGCGTCCCGTGAACGGGTTCCAGCAGGGGAGACGTCTGGGAACGACCGGGAGATTTACGAGGAACTCAATAGTTATGACAGAAAATACACTTGGAAATTTATTGTTCTGGGAAATGTTTGTTACCTCCTCTTATTAAAATTTGGTCATCAGTTTTGCTACAGTTTTTTTTATTTATATATACAAACTTATTATATTTTACTAGCTTTTCTACCTCAAAATGAATATATTTTGAAGTAGGACATAGAATGAATGTTCCAATACAAATAAAACTATTTAAAACTGTTATCTATTATATTATAAAGAGAAGGTGGTTTGTGTTTGTTTTTTTTGTTGAGGAAAGTAAACGCAAAAAATACTGAACCGACCGGTTTGCCATTTTATACAAAGGTAAAACTCATGACCTATGATCTTGAACTCATGAAACTCATTGGCATATTTATTTCCTTAGAATCCCCTTGGGCTACGCCCCATATAATAAATGTCCTAGGTTTATATTTTTTTACATAATATTTACATTTTCAAAGAATATTAACTTAAAATTACTTAAATGTCAACAGCTGTGAACACTAAAATTTGTCAGTTCAGGAAAAAGAAGAAAGAGATGCTGTGACCATCCTAGGTTTCAATGTTTACATATTCTAATGTGAACAGCTGTTTACACCACATTTTTACAGTCTGAGTAAAAGAAGAATGAAAGTCCATATTTACAAATAAATTGTTAGATCGAAATTAGATCACTAATCTAATTTATTAGATGAAAGTAGTGAAATAGTAGATTTTATTTTTTCTCCCGATGCCTACCTATATTACGTTTATCCTTATCCTTTCCCAATATTACTTAACATGTGTTACTTTAAAATTTAAATGTGTCAATACACCTCTCAGCATTTTTTACCCGTTCAAAGTACTAGTACTTTGGCTAATACTTAACTAAAAGTTCTGGGTATTATTACCCAGAATATAATAATTATTTATTAACTCATAGCTGTTAGTTTTTGAACATCAGTTTTGTTATTATTTTATATTCATACATCCTATCCTACTAGCTAGTCTGCCACAAAAGGAATATATTTTGTGGGAGGAAATAGAGTTAATTTACCAATAAAAAAGGAGAAGTTAAGAAATAAATGTATACTTAATTGAAAGATTTTAATTTTATAGGATGTGTGAATTTTTAACTCTATACCTTATATGTACACTTCGACCACAATACCGTACCTATAAATATATGATTTTGCTGACAGACTTGTTCACTCCTGCACAACCATTGTTGATATATTAACAAGATCAAACGCAGTGCGCTGGCGTGAATAAAGCGAATTTCATAATACTTAAATTATTCCCATCATAGCAATTGAAGTGTACCGAGTATGCAGGTTTGCTAAAATAAGGGATGTAATGTCTTGTAATTAAGGCTGTTCACTAAGTAAAAACACAATTTGTTGTCAAATTATGTCAATAAGTAAGTGAGCCACCAATACCAATTTATACCAATTTAGTATACCAATATACTAAATACCAATATACTAAATAGTATACTATTTTTAGTATACCAATTTATCTGTTCAACGTAAGAATTACATGGACAATAAATACGTAGGTTATCTGCTATAAGAAACATTAAATTTGTGGTTTTACAGCTGCCTTGATCAAAGTTAACTAGATGGATTTGAATAGTAAATTCCAGAAGAATATTTAGTTTAGGTTAGTATTACACCATTTATGTACGCTGTTTACCATTTTGAGTATCTCAGTAACCAATTGACCTAGAGTCATAATTCAAAATAAAATTTTGAACTACCCCCAAAACGTGTTTAGGGGGTTTTGTTATGAACTTCTATCATGGTCCCGGGCTTAGCTGGCAGCATGAGGGTTTTGTAAATAGCTCACTTTATTGTAGGATATTCGCTAAGAATGTCTTTCCCAATGTTAATATCATGGACATATGATCTTTCAGTGACACTTACGTCCAGTGTTACAACAAAATTCCCAAAATCTAAGCCTTATGTTAGGTTTCTCATAGTCGTCCTTTTTTAACTGAAAGAAATTTCTAATTTTTTATAGTAATAGAACATTAGATTGGTCAGATATAAAGTGACCTTGGTTATTTTCAAAACTCCTTTTTGATTTATAATGGGGTTTGTAGAGATTCAAATAAAAAAATAAACCCAGAAAGGTACTCGAAGAGATTATGATAACATGAATTTGTTTACGTGGTAATCAATTGAGTGAAGACATATAAACGTTGTGTTCATATAGTTTATGATTTATGATCTATGAAACAGCCCTGTCTTTAATATGATCAGAAAATTTGTGGCCCCTTGTAAGTAGCAGTTTAAGTAAAAACATGTTTGTATTTACTTTCCGATAGAAAATAGGTTAGATCATGGATATGCCTAAAGGGAATGGTTTTAAGTTGATATAAACAGGGGTTCTTATGACTAAACCGTCACTAACCGTATGACGTCACCGTTTCAAATTTTGGTCTCGCAAATTGCCAAAACCCCCACCCCTAAGAGCTAAGACATATCCATGCCAAAGTGAAAAATGTCCTTAAATGTTTTTTTGGAAATAACTAGAAAGATTTAACCACACAATGTTAAGATGTGCCCTATTCAAAGCTTTTGTGAATGGGGCAAGTTAATCTAGGTTATTGTCACTATGAAGTTAAACCATTGTGCATGTATTCAACTATTCAAACTAATCTGGTAATGGAATTCCAATTATCCAACTACAAACTTGACTGTGAGTGATGTAAACTGATAATTCTCATCAATGATAAGGATTTACAGGTAACTTGGCTGGTAAATATCAGCATGCGGTGAAGAAGTGTAACTATGTGAAAAAATGTTCATTAAGAGATGTTTTGTGGACAATAAGGCACAGTAGAAACCCAAGCTAGAAATATTGTACCTATTACCATACCCTATTACCTTCCTGAAAAAAACAGATAGATAGTTTAAGCCAAGAATGAATGAGAAATAAGTATAAAATGATTGTGGTGCGATTTTTGTTGTCTTGTTACAGAATAAAATACAGGACAGTTAATCAATAACACCACAGGCATCAAAGAATCTACAGTTCTACGTGCGATCCGGATAATAAAATTTTCTCTGAATTACGAACTGGTCTAATTATGTTGTTTGCGGATGAACTCTGTATTTTAATTTTTCGGACGTTAATCCACACTATGGAATAGATTGGATTAGATTATTGAAATGGCGACCATACTATAAGATAGGTATTATAGGCCAAGTATGAATGAGGATTGAGTGTATGATGATTGTGGCGCGATCTTGTAGTCTTGTTACTCACTAAGGCTGACATGTTCCTTAGACAGGACTGTTAATTAATAGCCCAACATCCGATGGCAATTAATGGACCTACAGTTTAACCAAGGAATCCGAAACACAGCGAGGATGGTCTTTGCAGGTGAACGTAGTATTCATATGTGTGTGTTAATACACACAATAGAACACTACACCCAACAACTATCACTCACAACTATCCACAATTCGTAACCTCCAAGTAGCTGGATTACAGGACGTCGCCACCGCCCCAGTCAATTATGTATGAGAAATAAGTGTAATATGATTGTGATGCGATTTGTATGTCTTTTTATTGGATGATGCTGACATGTTCCTTATACAGGATGGTTAATTAATAACCCGAAAGGCTATGGCATCGAAGAATCTACAGTTTTACGTGTGAAAAATTTACTGTCCGGATGACACTAAATTTTCCTCTGAATTACGAACCGGTCTATTTTTGTTGTTTGCAGATGATTTTTTTATTAAAATTGTGCGGACGTCAATCCACTGGAGTATTACATCCACCACCCATTACGCACTACTCTTGACAATTCGGGGTCTCCAATTAAATGTATTACAGGATGCACAACCGTACTACTTTATGTATAGAATACAATACATTATTACAAAATAATGAAAAATGTGTTTACTGCTGAATTTTTGTACTTAAAAAATGTATTTAAATTTCGTTAATTTATTGTAAATTAAGGAAACGTATATGCATTCCTATATCTTATTTATTTTCGCACAATGTATGCAAAATCTTTATTTATTTGTGTTTTTTTAGCTATTCTTAAATAACAAAAAGCATCCCTTTAATTTTAAGAAATGTGGAGACCAAATTCAAATTTGATTAATGTACATTCAATATTGGACTAATTAGATCTTGAGCATCCTACGTGTTTATCCATACTTGAGGGCTTAGCAAATGGAATTAAATGGATCCAATCGGTGAAATGGTTAGAATAAAAAGAGAATACAACAGATACAGAACAAACAGCGCTGCAACTGGGATTGGGGTCATGACTTTGAACTTTCAATAATTAACTAAGGGAGGTTAACTAATGCTTTTGTTGTTGCTGCGTGTGTAGTAATTATTCATAAGGATTTTCTCTCACATGCATTACAGTGTAAACCGCACAAATGTGTTAAGTAACTTGTTTATGACCCCGCTGCAGCAGACCTGCGTACTCAAAGAATTTAAAAATCAATACTATAATGATAATAGTATGTGAGACTAGTTTCATTAATATCTGTATATATAAACGTCAATGCCCTCACTCACTCACTCATCACTAATTATCCCACTTCCCAATTACTTAGGAGGCTGAAATTTGGTAAGTCTAATAGTTTTTGTGACAATTTTCCTATAAAGCTCTACCCTATAGGTCTTCAAAGTTCCCACGTTAATCTTATGGGGAAATATTTTTTTGATTCCAACATATGTTGTCTTAAGCAGCAGCTGTTTTTATTTGAACCATTGCGCAAGTTAAAGAAGAAAGCATAAAATAGTAGGCTACTTAATGGTATCTAATTAATTACCGTATAAATAAAATTTTTCTCAGTACAAACTTTGAGGAATATGATTTATAATAAAAAAGAAATGTATATTTGTTGGCCAAATTAAAAAAAACAATGTTTATTCATATTATGTTTATTATAATAATCAGTTGTTATATAATTTTTAAATTTTCATTTTGATATCTGATATATATTAAAGGTTGATATTGTTTATCATTATCATTATTACTAACGAAAATTTTATTTTGTGTCTGTGTGTGCGTATACGTGCGAGAATGTGTATTTAGCGGGATGTAAAATGATCAAAGGTACCTTGGTGTAAGATGATAAATTAGTCAGTCTTAATTTTTAAAATTTTTTAATTTTTGAAGTCCATATGAATACAATCATTTCATACCAATTTGAACTTAAAATACCTGGATAGGCCTCAAATTCAGAAAGATAATAATTACTATATTATGTTTTATATTAGCCAGCAAACATAAACCTAATAAATCTTTTTTGTACATCGCTCCAAGGCGCGACGGGTAAAACTAGTCAGTCGATGGTCGGTGGATGTAGTGTTATGTTGTGTAGAATAACATCCGCACTATTGAATGCTACGTTAATCCGCAAAGACCATCCTTATAATTAGACCAATTCGTACATTAAGAGGCCGTGGTTTGGATTCCACGTTAAACTTTAGAACCCTTAGTTGCCATCGGCTGATGAGCTATTAACAGTCCTGTCTAAGGAATATATCAGCCTTAGTCAATAACAAGACTACAAGATCACGCCACAATCATCTTACAATACCTTACCTTGTGCTATGGTCACTATTTCAATAATATAATCTAATCTAATAATGGATTTCAAACAAATGACGAAACAGGGTCTTTAAGTTTAGCTTGCATGGCTAGAGGTACCAGACACCATCTCGTCGCGTGACTAAGCGACATCAGTCAATGTTATGTAAGCAAAACATCATCAGGAACGCCCTGCCCATCCATACCCCTTTGTACATTTATCATTTTTTAACGTATAAACAATTGATTAAATAAATAACAACTGTGTGAATAAATAACAATATGTGTGAATAAAATGTGAGAAGTAATAACTATTATTATCTCATTACCTGAAACGATGATCTAGTCAGATAGATATTTTTATTAGCCAAGTGTAAATGAAAAATGAGTTTAAGATGATTGTGGAGTATTTTATAGGCTAGTCTTGTTATAATGACTAAGGATGACTTGTTACTTAGACAGGACCTTTAGTAAGCCAACAAACAATGGTATTCAAGGCCCTCAGTTTGATATAGGAACCGAATTACAATTTAGCATCTAAATCACAAACTACTTTGAGGAAGAATTTAGTATTTAATAGTGCGGACGTTATTCCACACTAGGGAATTCCGCATCCACCGACCAACTTTAAAAACTATCCACAATTCGTGACCTCTTGATTTTAATTTCTCCCTTTATTAATAGTTAATGGAGAAAGTGAAGTTTTCGTCAAAAGTGGGTATTATCCGTTTCGGCCTCCCCTGATTCTTAAAAATTGAGTGTCGACGTGATGTCTATCTATCTGTATGTGTGTACAGAGCCCTAGCATAACCCCAACGGTAAAGTTTTGATGAAAACCTATTATACTATATTTAAGGAAAGAAAGCAAAAATAAAGAGCTCTTAAAACCCCAGTTTTATGCATTTTAGGCTCATTTTTCTAAGGTAAATGTATAACCGGTTGTCAAATTTTACGTATTCAAATTTTATTATACGACTATATTTAAGATGTATAATGAGTTTTACTAATGATACGATTGTTTCTAAATTTAAACTAATTTATTTAGTTTCAAATTAATAAAAAAACAGTTGAGCTCATATTTGTTTTCTTTCCATAAGTTTTATTACAATTCCAGGTTAATATTTATAATAGAGAATATTTTTTTCTTATCAACAATTTAGCATCTGAATCACAAACTACTTTGAGGAAGAGCATAGTATTTAATAGTGCGGACATTATTCCACACTAGGGAATTCCGCATCCACCGACCAACTCTAAAAACTATCCACAATTCGTGACCTCTTGATTTTACTCTCTCCCTTTATTAATAGTTAATGGAGAAAGTGAAGTTTTCGTCAAGAGTGGGTATTATCCGTTTGGGCCTCCCCTGATTCTAAAAAATTGAGTGTCGACGTGATGTCTATCTATCTGTATGTGTGTACAGAGCCCTAGCATAACCCCAACGGTAAAGTTTTGATGAAAACCTATTATACTATATTTAAGAAAAGAAAGCAAAAATAAAGAGCTCTTAAAACCCCAGTTTTATGCATTTTAGGCTCATTTTTCTAAGGTATAACCGGTTGTCAAATTTAAATTTATATTGGTTTTTTATATTGATAATTAATTTTCAACAATTTCTCAATCATAACATATTCAAATTTCACTATATGAGTATATTTAAGATGTATAATGAGTTTTACTAATAATACGATTGTTTCTAAATTAAACTAAAATAAAAAATAAAAAAAATTGAATTATTTCTCTTTCAAGTATTCAAAAAACATTATTACAATTTTATAAAAGAATAATTTTTTTTTTTATATAAAATTATTCATAAAAGAATTTTTATACGTAAATATAAAAATAAAAAAAAAGAAACAATAAACTGCAAAAAAACCTCTAAGAAATGATAGAAGAAAAAAAAAAGAAAACTAATATAAACATAGAAATAATAGGATAAATATCAAAAATCTCTCTTTTTTTTAATTTTTTTTTTTTTTTTGTTACTTAAATTTTGTATAAAAAAATAATTCATGATTTTTCTAATTAATAATTTTATTTATTTTTAAATTAATAAAAAAACAGTTGAGCTCATATTTGTTTTCTTTCCATAAGTTTTTTTTACAATTCCAGGTTAATATTTATAATAGAGAATATTTTTTTCTTATCAATTATTCATAAAACCTGTCATTTTTATACGTTAAATATCGTACTTAAAAATAAAAAAAGAAACAATAAACTGCAAACCACCACGAACGTGCCTGAGTGGAAGAAGAAGAAGAAACAGAAGACATCTAGTCTGGAGACAGGCGAAGATTTGTAGCAACTCGATACTCTGATTCTCGTGGTTCTTATTTTACAGGAGGTTTTACATTTGTTTTCTTTGTTAGATTTTTTTATAACAACCCTTTGTGATCACCTAATGAGACTAATGATGATTACAATAAAGAAACTTGTATGCAGGAATAAATCACTAATTTTACTAATTACTATTTTTTTAATTACTAAAACATTAATTAACAATATCTGTAATAGGTAATTGCATTTTTATTAAAAAGTAATATTCATTATTAATTTCTCAACGTATATCATTTTTTTGTCCAAATTCCAGTCTAAAAACTTCGTAAAGTCAACCTGTTGTTAGCAAGTATCATTAATAAATAACCCAATTATTAAAAAAAGCAAATGGGTCCCGGTTTGGTTTTGGTGGGATCCAATCCAATAACCTTCAGTTAAGGAATTGGGCACTATAATCACTTAGCCATCCATAACCAAATATTTGTATTAATTTTCAATCTAAGTACATAGTTAAGACGTTCAAAACATTATGGCTCAGTCAATTTTTTTTACTCAACAATTTACTGAGTTTTTTCTCATAAAAATAGCAAACCTATTAGTATATGAAGTGTGTGACGACTAGTTAATTATAAAATATTTTTTTAAGGTAAGTCTTTTTGGATTTTTTGTTTTTATCAAAATAATTCGTATTAGTCATGATATTTTTAAGCTGTTTTATATATTTAATAAAAACTGTTTTTATTTTTAATGCATCCGATTACTTTTTAGAGAACACAACACCGTAAATAACCCTTTAATAGCTCATACGTTATTATTTTGTAGTGGTAAATTCCATTTTTTCGATGTTATAATTTTTTTGTAAACTTAATTTTTTTCTTGATGTAACTCACTATAAAATGGTATGTAAATATAAATTATTGTAAACCGCTTATTACTCACCAATGAAAGATTTTTTACCAAGAGTAAATAACTAGTACTCAAAAACCAAGAATAACAGTGTGGGATTCTTTCAAACGTCGACCAGGGTTACCAACATAACCGCCTTGAAACCATGGAGACGCTAGATAGAAACAGTTAATTATTTGGTCAGTTTGCTGACAAAGTACACGTAAATGTACATGATGTTGCAACGTTATGAAACCACAGAGCGAGGAGATGGAACCGTATTACGGTGTGATTATTATAGTTGTTTCTCTTTCAACCTGAAGTTGTTAACATTTATTCAATCCTCCTTTATGTATAGTATTTAAGTCGTCACCTGTATTTGGATTAGTATAGTATTATTTAACTTTCACAGTATTTTTGTTAGAAAATATTTACGAATCACACGTAGCACACTGGCGTGAGTAGAGAGAATTTTATAGAACTTATATTATTCCCAACAAAGTAATCGAATAGGACAAAGAATGCAGTGTAACAAAAAAGGTTGTTTTGGCAATGTTCTTATATTAAGGCTGTTACCTTATTAGAATGCATAAATTCTATCAAATTCTGACAATAATCAACTAATTTAGCGAGTTAAACCAATTTATCAATTCTCCACAATAATTGGGCACATGCGAAATGGATACGTAGGGTTGCTGCCGTGAGAAACGTTAAATTTGGTGTTTTTATGGATTTGTTGATGAATATAAGTAGACGGACTAGGATACCAAATTTTGGAAAAATATTTAAGTAAATAAGTGATTTATTGAGTTTTAGCTATTCTCCACAAGAATATTGCACAATGTAATGTGTTTACCACTTTGAATATCTCAGACAAGTTTGTCATTCAGAAGCAAAGGCTGTTGTAATCCCACTTTAAACTTAATGTCCCTCAGATTCCATTGGCTGTCAGGCTAAACAATAGTCCTATCTTAGGAACATGACAGTCTTATTGATTAACAAGACTACAAGATCGCGCCACAATCCTCGTACACTCATTTTCATTCATAGTTGGCTTAAAATACTTACCCGGCTAGGTGGCCATTTTGAAAGGTAATTCAATCTAAGCTAACCTAAGAGCTTTGACATATCTATGTCAAAAACATATTTGATTTTGGTGAAATCATGAAGGTGTAGATAAAAAGTAGTAGTAGTTAGAAAAACTGTGATTGACGTTTTAATGATACTGTTTACACATATCATTTACAGTTTGAATATTAATTTTCACTTCACTCGAAGTAAAATGGAAGGCTCAGAAATGATTTTCTCAGTATCCTAAGACTTTTCTTTACCTAAAGGAAGCACTCCCGGAAAGGTACGGGCGGCGGATTTGCCAAAGCCAGAGTCAACAAGACATTTCATTACAGACCCACCATCTTGAAGCTTTAATAAGTGTCACTTCATTTTACCGACTGAATTTGAATGGAGTTTCATCGTAAACAACTCACTTTGTTAATAGTCGTGTGTGACTTTTAGATTTACAGTTCATAAATTTTAAATTAGTCTTAATATATTGTTTCAGATTATTAAAAAAATATGATGTTTGTCCAGAAATATTGTATTTTTTTATTCGAGGGAAAATTAAAACTGAAAAAATACCTTTAAATTTATAGTTTGAGAATTAAGAGTATAAATGTTGCAAATATGTTAATAAAGGTACAAGTTCAGGAGGAAAATCGGTCGCCCATTTTCAGAGATATAAATCTTAAGATATACCTGTGTCTAAAAACTGTATATAAATAATTAACTAAACAAACGAATACAATTTACTGGAAAGAAAACTCCAATAACTTAAATATGGAATAAGTAAACAAATCAGTTTTGGTTTGTGATTAATTATAATAATGTTATTTCTTGAAAAAAATGATGAACTCGTACTTAATTAGAACTAAATTTGATTCCTCAACCAGTAAGGCAATAATTGTGGAACAAACTCATCAATAAATTGTGATGATTTTTCGTCATGGTTTCAAGGCACACACAAAAAGATATTTGGTTAATCACAGAACAAAACTATACCTTGTTGTTCTGTATTGTGTATTTATATGTTAAATTTTATTATTGAACTTAGATAAATGATGTCTTAATTTTTTCCAAAAAAATATCTTTTACTTTCTGAAACGTAAAACCTTTTTTCTTAGGAAACGTTAGTTTTTTCTTCTTCTCCAAAGATAAGTTAGTAGTACAAATCTCCAAGAAACTATAAATTTAATGAAACTTATCTTTAATATATATAATATAATTTTAATATTTTTGAGGATTATTATATAACACCAAAACCGGTCCTTTATAAGAGATAAAGTTTGAAAATTGATTGAACCTAAAAACTAGACGTTAATATGAAAACATGAATAACGAAGATGAATAGTGGGGGAGAATCTTTTCAGGAACCTCTTTGGTAAAACGTATCCTAAATTGCTTTCTAGGAAATAGTTTTTAATTTATTTAAAATTTGGATTATACCTAACACAAGATTTCAAATTGTTAAATTATATCTGTTAAAATATTTTATTAGTAAATTTAGTGGACTTGAAATTTAAAACAAAAATATATATGTGGTTTATTTATTATTTATGTTTACGCCCCATACGCAACGTTTGGTGTTCTAACGTGAATTTTATCAAGTGACAGGTTGGTGTAAAATGGCTGATAAAGTTTGTATAATAAATTATTAATCAAATCAATGACAATTTACCTTAAATTACAAAAATTTTTTTAAGAATTGGTTGATGAGTTTTTAAAAAAGAAATAATTTTAAAACGAACGTCTGTTGTGTACCTTTAAATGTATACAACTCATTATAAGTAGCTTGTAAAAAAACCTTAGGTTTCCAAGAACCGAATGTGGCTTTACTGGCGTCATATTTCACAAAGGATGTTAAGTATATTGTTAGAGGTTTGATGTTATTCCTGGGAAATTGACTAGGAAAAATGCTGAAATTTTACCCTGTTTTAGGTAAAGAAATATGTTTTATACCTTGCCTGACAGGGCAAGATGTCTACCAAGAAGTAGACTCTTAAATGTACAAAAGGGTTGGCTAAAAAACCCTGTATATAGCACAAGTGAATTTTTTAATTAAATTCTTCTAATATTATGTAAGGTATGATCTGACCAATGATTGCATGGTGCTTTAAGTTATATTTGATGTTGTTTGCCAGAAGAGATAAATTTGGTTTGCCTGCATGGAGTAAAGTTGCTTTGTTTGAAGTAAATATTTCATGATCAAATGTACATCAAGTTGGCTTGGACGGTGGCGTCGTCCTGTAATCCAGGTACTTGGAGGTCACGAATTGTGGATAGTTATAAGAGATGGTCGGTGGATGTAGTGTTCTCTTATTTGGACTAACGTCCGCACTATTGAATACTACTTTAATCTGCAAAGACCATCCTCATAATTAGACCAATTCGTAGTTCAGAGGCAGTGGTTTGGATTCCACATTAAACCGTAGGTACCGTAGTCGCCATCTGCTGTTGGGCTATTAATTAACAGTCCTGTCTAAGGAAAATGTGAGCCTTAGTCAGTCACAAGACTACAAGATCACGCCACAATCATCTTACATTCAATCCTCATTCATACTAGGCTTAAAATTCCTACCTTGTGGTATTGTCGCCATTTCAATAATATAATCTAATCTACGTAGTTGTAGTGCCTTAATTTTAAAAGTTTTTAATACTATGTTAATTATACCTTATTTATCTATTGAACACTAATTTAATTCACTTTAGTTTGTTGCATTGTTAGTGTTTGTCAATTTGTTTGTTCGTACGTTAGGTTAGACATAGTGACGTGGCATATTATACAAAATGTATCTTATTGCTGAACAAATCATTGAATCATTAAATCCTTAATGGTTCTGCGATAATTAAGGAGCGAACCTTTTAAGTAGAGACGTGACTCAATTAAACTGTAATTTGGAATAATTATTGTTTGCAACGGTTTAGGCCAATCGGAAAGACAAGGGTTTGGATCCCTACCATGAGCTATTTCAATTCGGCTTTAAAATTTGAAGTAACACCTTAAATCAATGGTAACTGGCTTGGGGTTTAAGTTGACGGGATTTAAGGCTTAATTGGGATTGCAGTGGACACCTGTTTTGCTTCTTTTACAACCATATTGTTAGAGGGTATGTTTTATTTTGTTTTTACACTTAGTATTTTGAAAAGAGTCTATTGAAAAATCTAAAAATTGAATTAAGCTTTAGAAAGTCCGCAACTCGGAGGGTTAAAAGTTTTTTTAGGTAAAATAAAGATTGCTACCCCCTCGCAACATTTAAAAATCTACACTGTACTAATACAAGAGATAAAAGTTTGATGATTGTTATAAATAAATTCTGAGTTAGATACATAAAACTTATAAGACTATACTACGAAGATCCCGTTAGATACCATCATCATCTTTACAAGTACCTGAAACTGACGATGGTGTTTTAACACCAAAACATTATGAATTTGCCTGTATTTGAGTTGTCTGACGGATTTTTCGCGAGTGTGTCTAGCAGAACAGGGGTTTAATATGGCCTTTAAATTAAATCATACACAAAAGCTTTTCCATTTAAGTATTCATTTAATATTTACGTTACATAGTTTTTTTTATTACAAACATTTTCAATACTGATTTTAAGGAAAACAAAGATCCATGACGTTCTGGAATATTCCCTAAAACATTACACGATTATTACATGTTTTAGGTTCTGCCTCGCCTGAGAACGGAATCAGATTGAAGATCCCAAAACGTTGCAAAACTTCGCTTTATTTAAAATCGTGATGTAAAATGTCCGAAATAAAAAAAAACTAAATAACAAATAAATTTCAAACAGTGTGTTTTATGTAATGAGTACGCAGGTCTGCTGCTACGAGGGTATTAAGAGTTTACACAGACTCAGGGGCAGTATCTGAAAGGATGATTGCGGAACACCCTGTATAGTATAAGTGAAATTAATGACCTTGCAAATAGGCAAACTCATCTTGATAGTGATCTAGGCTAAGATAATAACACCGAGGCTACACAACTAGGTTAATTAAATCCCATATTGCACAAACCGAGAATGATACGGATCTGAGATTGAGTGGTCTGTCTGTGGTAATGACACCGGTAGGGGACCGAGCTTCGCACAGAGAATGTTTGATGTTTGGTTAGATTTTTGTGAGCTTTGTTTATTAAAAAAAAACCCCTGGAAATATTATGATATAGTGGTAATTCCTGGTTTGAATTGTCAAGTCAATCGTATTGAACTCTACGTTCATTCGCAAAGACCATAATCACAATTAATTATACTAGTTCGTAATTAAAAAGAAACCTGTGGTTTTGATCGTACGTTAACTGTTATTTCCTTAGATATAATTTTCTGTTGAGCTATAAATCAAAAGTCATGAATAAAAATATATCATTCAACAATAATATAACATTCATTAAATTTATGGTGCGAACTTAAAGTAAAGTAATATTCATAAATGTGGCATGCTACAGTATATACAATGAATTAAAAATATTAGATACATTGTAATGGGAAATTCAGGGATATAAATGTTACATGTTTAATTTTTACATCTCAATTCAATATTTTTCTATGTTCAAACTGTTATCTCTCAAGTATATTTTTATCGTTTGAAATCGATGATTGTAAAAACACTAGATGTAATATTTTCTAAATTTGGCCATAAACTGGTTTTGGTAATAATAAATATTGTTTTAATGTGTTTTATGTAATTATATATTTATTTTACAATGTGTTAAAAGTATAAGAATAAGTAGAAATTATGTAACTAAAATATGATATGAACTTTGAGTCACCCAGAGGTGACACAAAAATGTAGTTGGGGTGATTTTCTAATTTGGTAAGACCAAACTGAACCAGTTCTGAAGTGGTGAATCTCCTCTTTGACATAGAGTAATTTTAAATCTCCATTCAATGTTTAAGACGAACCACGGTGCTTGTGTTATTTTTCTCAAGACCTTTGATTGGAACCCATATATAATTTCAACGTTTGAATTACTGGTGGTACCACAAAACTGTTGTAAGTATACAAATAGTTTTACAAAAAAATGGCTTTATACAATCATTGATTAAAATAAAAGATAAACCTTTACTAATATATCGTTTCATACATTGATCATCAATATTGTTCACCTCTGTTCAATTGATTTTTTTTAACTTTCCAAATTTTAATCACAATGATAAAACTTACTTTGAGACGAATACGTTACACTAATGCTATAAATTTTCTTATGTTTTCATTTTCTATTATGTTAGGATGTTTGTAAAAAAACGTTTGTTTCAATTTAATACACATTGTCAATTCTAATTCTGCATTTTAAGTACTTTTAAGCTGTCATGGTTATAAAATAAACATGATAACTTTATGGAACCAGGTTTAGAAATTAATTATACGCCGTACTTAATGACTCTCCTGGGTTTATTGTGTTAATTAATCGTTTGAGAATATAACCAGAGCTGATGGGTTGGCAGGCAGTAACCGCCTTCTGCATTACAGCCTTAGTGTGCTGGAGTCAGGCTAGAGCTGGAGCCTCCATTAGAGACGCCTTAGACAGCCAATCAAATTACCCGCCTTGCTGTTCCTTACTTCTACCCACTTATTATATCAGTATGTTTTATCTCTAGTGTCTAAAATGCCGCTTCTTCTAAAAGCTCAAGTTTTTTTTAAGTTCAGTACAAATGAAAAACTATTTATCGTTCTCCTTTGTTAATTGAATACGCAATCAAAATAAAATGCATTGTATAGAATTCCCTTTGAGAAACGGCTTAGATCATGAATTTTTCCGAATATTTCTTTCAACAGCTGTTTTTAAAACTGTGTGTCGTCACTCTTTTCGTGTCTCTAAAATTAGTAACACTCCTAATAGCCTTGATATACGCACGTAAAAATGTATGATCTGTTAACTTTTTCTAAAAAGAATTTAATTTCAGGATAATGCTATTTAAACTGTTATTGCATACATTCTACATCAAATGTAAAACAAATTTTAACCAGGTTTTGAGATGTGGAATCCAACCCGTCCTTAGGTGAGCTAAAATCTTGAACATAACAAGATTCATTTATACGTAGTCCGAAATAATATTAAGCCCTTTTGACGTGTAGACATAATATTGTTTTTGAGCTCTGATGTTCTATGTGTAAATTTTGTTACTCGGTACTTTTGCAAGTTTTTTGACTGCTGTAAAGTCTTTGTTTTCAGATTTATACCGGCTTATTCTGGATTAGGTAATAATCTTGTCATATTCTATGTTCCAGCACACCTGAGGATGGAATCGGAGTCGAGATCCCGAAATGTCATGAAATTTTGTTTTACTAATCATGATGGAAATTTCCGCAATGACGATCTTAATAATATTAAACCCACCATCTCAGCTATTGCTAATCAGCTGATAATTTAATGATCGCTGATAAATAATCAGCTGATTATATAAGTCACCACTTAAATTAGTTACCCTTTGTGCAATTTTGTAGCAAAACTGATGAGTAAAAATAGCTCTTAGTGAGTGAAACCATAAGATGATGGGGAAGTTTCTGACACTTTTTGAATCTCAAATGTATAAATGTATGTGGAAAAACGTATTCTCAAACATAAAAAAAATTTCATTGATATGAGTTGATCAGGATTCCAGCCTTGGCAAGCTGGTAAAAACTCAGGACACAACCCTTGACCTACGACACCGCAATTTTAACGCAGCTGTTACTCTAATGAAAGCTATACATTATTGTATACGTTAGGTATGTTTATTCATATTCATTCACAAGACTTGGTGGATCATGAATGAAAATACATCATGCATGTGTTTCAAGAAAATGTGAAAGTAGCGTTGGTTTTATATATTGTCATTGACATGGATTTGTCTTAGCTCTGGGGAGGGGTGTTGGCAATTTGTAAGATGAAAATTTGAAAAAGGTTTCCATAGAAACTACTAGAGCTATTGTATTAAATTTTAATATATAAGAATAAGAATAACTGGTAAAAAAACTGAAAACATTCCCGTTAGACATAGCCATGGATCTAAAGAATTTCCGACAGAAAAGTAAATACAAATATTTTTACGGTATAATCATGTAAATTTAATTGTTACTGGCTATAATCAGAACATTAACATCCCAGGCTGATAAATTTGGTTTACTGTGCCAGCGTTTAAGTAATCAAAATTGGTTAACTGTGGTACCTAGTTTCAATACACCCCTTGAATCATCTTCAGGCCATTGAGGACATCTAATTATCTTCATTTGAAGATCGTCAAAATCTTGAGGAACAACGCACTACGATCAACTCGTATAGGTGTGTGTGTGTGTGTGTGTGTGTGTGTGTGTGTGTGTGTGTGTGTGTGTGTGTGTGTGTGTGTGTGTGTGTGTGTGTGTGTATGTGTTAATGAGTTGATTTATCTTAAACTATGAGTTGTAATTATGTTCTCAAGATTTTTACGATCTACAGGAACTTTAAAATTAATAATGACGTTGGTTATTGATTATTCGATATATTTTATTGGACTTTTCCAACGAGTCTGTGTTTTAACTAAACAACGTTTCTGTAGATGGAGAAACTCCTTCCTTTTCAAGCACCCTTTTTAACTTGTTTACATTGAAAATTGAAAGTTTGTGTTACAGATATTACTTATATCAGGTTGTCAATCATACTGTATTTATCTATTATGCAGTCGTTCGGACTCCATGTTAAACTGTTGTATATTAGTTAACAATGTCTAAGGAACATGTCAGCCTTAGTTAGTAGCAAGACTACAAAATCACGCCACAATCATCTTACACTCATTTCTCATTCACACTTGGCTTAAAACACCTGGACACGTTGCCATTTCAGTAACTAACTAAGAAACATTCACAGGACCGACAGGAAATAATTAATATTCTTATACCTATTTTTGAGACATCAGCTCAACCAGAAGGATAGTTCAAGATAAATATGACAGAATGTTGAGTGTGTAGTGATTTTTATGATTGAATTCATCTAGATTTTTTACTTACAAACATCAGCTGATTAATTTCAGGATCATTAATAGCCTCATGAATAAAAGAATCGTGGTCCAGTGTGAAATTATATCTTATTTAATTGTCTTGTTATAAATTTACAGACCTTACTGGATCAATTCTGTATTCTCTGTATGCAGATATGTAATAACTATTCACCATTGTAACTATTTATTTTATCTATAAAATGCATCATACTATTTTACTGATGAAACATTTATCATGGTGTAATAATAATAATTCATTTGTCAAATTCCCTGAAAGTTTTTACTACAACATTGATATGTCCACAGCTTTGGGTAGCATTTTTACTAAGCTATTACTTAATACTAATTTAAGTGAACGACATTAATGACTTTTCTATATATAATGAGAAATTAATTGATGAACTAGGATTTACAAAACTGAAATCAATATATTACACTGTATTTTATGTATGAATCTTTATTTCCTACACCATCAAATAAGCAAATTAAAAAGTTTGTTGGGTTGCCTAAAGAAACTTTTACCTTTTTTAATTCTATAAACATATGATCAAAATTAACTAAACAAATTTGAAAATACTCACTTGTTTCTTGTTTCCAAACTATTAAATATTATAGATGAACACACGTAAATTCATAAACATCGATTCACACTGAACACACAAACACTTAATAACATTTATAAAAATACATCGTTATTTTATAAAAATATCCACTTAGGAAAATTGGAGAATTTAGCACCTAGTATTGGACATCAAACATTGATTTTTTTAGTTTATACAAAAATACTTCTCACACGAAAAGCCGGCCGGTATTAAGGGATGTTTGGAAGTCGGGTAAAAAATTGTAAAATTGTTTTTCGAACTCAAGAGGGTGAATGGTCAGTTTAAATAAAACTTAATAAAGTTTTGTGGGTGTTTTTAAGGTTCTGTCATGTTGGCAGGAGACGACGCGTCCCGACGCTCCTACAGATGTCGCGAAACTGACAGTCACGCCCTGGCAGCGGCCGCCGCGTCGGGGAACGTCGGAATCGATAAGGGACGTCGGAACTGGGGCGGCGGGGAAATTTACCTCTCCGGGGGAATTCCCAGACACCATTGTTGTGAAATTGAATATCCTGATAGTGGCAGTCATAGTTGAGTGGGTAGTCCTTCAATTGGCAATTGAATTGCGACCAATTTTTCACAGTCGTGCAGCTCAGATTAACCTTCCAAGTGGTGGAACTGATGAGCTTACATAGTATTTTTTACATTGACCTATAAAACTATTCCTAAGATACAAAATATAAATATAAAAAAGAACAAAAAATGCCACCCTTATTATGCCTATAAATGCCTTAAACTTCCACCCAAGGTGGTTAGCGTAACACACATTTTTGTAAGCCTAATTGCGATTGCTTATAGTCAGGATTCGAACCCGTGCACTTATAATAATAATATAAGCCCAACTGACAGTGGCATATCTAAAGGACCTACAGTTTAACGTGGAGTCCGAACCACTGTCTCTGAATTACGAACTAGTCTAATTATGAGGATGGGTTTTGCTGATTAACGTAGTATTCAACATTGCGGACGATAATCCACGTGAGAGAACACTACAGCCACCGACCATCGCTCACAAGTATCCTTCAAGTAGCCATGGAAGTCGTAAGGTCACCTAAACACTAGCACACACTAGTGAGACTCTTTCAGTGTAGTAGAGGTCTTTCAATAACACTACTGAAAATTATAAAAGACTGGGACGGTGGCGACGTCCTGTAATCCAGCTACTTGGAGGTCACGAATTGTGGATAGTTGTGAGAGATGGTCAGTGGATGTGGTGTTCTCTTGTGTGGATTAACGTCCGCACTATTGAATACTACGTTAATCCACAAAGACCATCCTCATAATTAGACCAATTCGTAATTCAGAGGCCGTGGTTCGGATTCCACGTTAAACTGTAGGTCCATTAGTTGCCATCGGCTGTTGGGCTATTAATTAACAGTCCTGTCTAAGGAACATGTCAGCCTTAGTCAGTAACAAGACTACAAGATCGCGCCACAATCATCCTACATTCATTCCTCATTCATACTTGGCTTAAAATACCTACCTGGGTAGGGTGCCATTTCAGTTAAAAAGTATAAAAGTATAACACTAGGCTCTGGTCAAAAGTTTTCTCGAAAAACAAAACAAATCAGAATAAAATACTGTTACATACCATTAAGAGTCTGTACCTTTGTCATTTTATATTTAAGTCCCACAACAACAATGATAGTTTTGTGTTACCCATCAATCACTTTATCATCGTAAATACGGTTTAAATTGTCAAAATAAAGCTAACGTGGTTCTTAAAAACATTAACCATTTTTAAAAACTTTCTATCATCAAAGGTCAGCTAATATTGAGATCATCAACTGTTCATTATTGCAATGCATTACACGTACACACACACACATACGCATACACACCAACAGATTTCAAAGTTTGACTCCGCTAACCATAACCTACACGATACGACATATGTCTATCTGTTTAACTTATTAGTGGATGTTTCAAATAAGCTAAACTACAAATTGAAACATTGTTAAATTAGTTACTTAGCAACAATATATGATTTTTATTTTGAAAATAATTTACCAAGACTAATTATTATTCCTTCTTCAAGAAACTATCTGAGGCTGTAACGTGAGTTCTAGAATAGATTAAAAAAGCAACAGCTATTTTACTAGGTTTTTTCTTGAATTCTATAAATTACAAAAACGATTTTCGAAATAACGTTATTGCAGTACACAACTGAACTCTTTTGTGATGTTTTTTTACAATTTACAGGTTTAAAGTATCAAGAGTTACATACAACTATAATCCAACAACTATAATCGTTTTTATATCAATGTGTTATTGTCATGATTATTCTTTAATATTGAGTTAAATAACATGTTGTGTCAATGATCGAAACAACCATCCAATAATGTATAATATGTAATACAAGTATAGTATCATCAGTTAATGCAACAAACCTACAATAATTTGGATGAAACAGAATGAAATATAAAGGCTTCTTTGCTGTGAATTGAATACATTGTATATAAATAAACTAAAGTTTTCACAAGCTTTTAACTTTAAGAACATTGTAGTTAAAACACGTGTAAACAACACGTGGTTATTAAATTATAACACCATTTTTACATTAATTGAGAACTTTAATATACTAATTTTACAGTTTATGAACAAGACGAGTAACTACAATTGGATTTACTACTGAAACTATTTACAGTATTTTCATTAAATACAATTAGTATATAAAACTCTTTTTAGCCTCAATCCTAAATACTGAGACAGTTACGATTAACGATAAATGAGTTTGCTAGATTACAAAAAATTGATTGTTATTCCAGCAACAACGACGCCATAATACCTTCCATCATAAGATATTAAAAAACTCTATTCACCACGTAATCCTTCTGAAATTTACTTGTACTGTATTCCCATTTTGGTAAACATATTACTGTTGTATTTTTTGTATTTTTGGAGACTGAAAATGACCTCCCATCAGTAAAATGAGAATTCGGGGTCTTAAATGCAGCAAAACAAACAGTTATCATTTACAATAGGAAGTTTTTACTGAAGTAAATTTATAATTGTAGCTACTTATTTTTACTAAATGTTATGCAATAGTTTTACAATGTAACAAATTCCAAACTCCTAGCCTCTAGATTCTCATTTGAATCCCAGGAGATTTACAAGCCCTGATCAATTCAGTTCAGGTGAGTTTGTAATATATTTTGTTATATATAGCTTACAAGTTATATTTTGTTCTTTTGAATATGCTACCATATTTTACATTACAAAAATATATAAAAAATAAAGTTAAAAATACTATTTGAATTTATTGTAAACATTTTTAAAATAGGTTTTGCAGTATTAGTATTTAAAACTCTTAAGAAATTTACAAGAAAATTCCAAACTAAATCGTTTTTAATATATATTTACCGATTGTAATTTTGTTCAAGATATTAAGGAAGAAAAATTTTTTTACGATGATACAAATGGATGATATAATGGAATTTTAGTAATCAGTAAATGTTTGTTAATTATGTACAAGGTTTTAAATTATTTTCATTATATTTTATTATTTAATGAAAAAAAATTTAAGAGTAAATTTTTTATTCAGGTTTTTATTGTTTAACTTAACATTTGAAAGTATCATATAAAAGTCCGTCTATATGTTTGTCTTATTTCTTTTGTTCCAGATAACTTTCGAGAAAGAAATATTTTGTTAGGCCCTGCACTTTTCAAACCCTCACACCAAGGTGGCTCAAAAGTTCATTTTCAAGTTCAAATGAACGATTCATAACCCTTTAAAGTAAACTTAATATCGAAAGTCCTTCAAATCCATTATTTCTCAGGAAAACTCCCATCGATAGTCAATTTACCTTTTCCTACAACCAATCCTCTATAACATAATGAGTTTTAATTTTTCTTAATATTTAATCAAATTAAATATTTTGTGTTCTCCCGATCCCCAATTTTCAGGCCACCTTGTTCCTTAGACAACCCTACGACACTACATATAAACCTACACCTCAGAAGTCCAAGTATAGTATGTTCACTCTTCGTGAGTGGACCGAACCCTTCTAGGTGTCAGATGAGGAAACTCACATACTACACTCTCCACCTGGATCCAACCATGGCTTCCGAACTTCACCCAGGATCAGACTCCTCTCTGGGATCATCTTCAGCATCCATCTTCCCTTCCCATCGTAGTGCTCACTAAGGGAGAACAACACAACCAGCCCACGAGGTCAATGCTCATATTCACTACAGAGAGGATGTTTTATATTTTCAGGTGTGTATGATACAAAATTATGTTACGTATATATTATTTCTTTATTAGACTGCCACCAAGGAAAATGTAAGTACCCATTTATTAATTTATGGTTTGGATTGTGTAAGTACCTAACCATTAATTTATGGTTTTAAGAAGAGTTTGGAATTTGTTACATTTGTTGGAAACATTAGTTAAACATTAATTTAACACTATAATTCACAGCATATTTGTGCCTAGGTTATATTTTCATACATATTCATACGTTTTAAGCACTGGGTTGTATCGTACTTAACAATTTAAAACCTACGAAATGTTAAAAGTAAAGCTACATGTTAGTTGAGAAATGTGATTAAATACTAAATTAATAAAACCGAAAATAAAATCGGGATACCGATGGTATCACCATATTATTCGAGCACTGATGATCATTTTACCTTATACGATCTCACGCCACAAACAAACCCCGCTTTACAAACATTCCCAAGCACGCAACAAAATACACTTTGGGATTTTTAAAGGATCGCTAATGATTACATGACATAACACCATTTATTAGAAACTGAGTTATTAATCTGATAGCTATGCAAGAAATCAGGTTACAAACATTTTACATGGATTTTTAGTAATTTAGTTCCTTTCAAAAGTATTAATAAAATACTGTGAATACCTTTTTACTGTCCAAAATATTGAGGTGAAAGAGAAAACATTGATGACAATAGAAACTTGTACAACAGCATTATTTCTAATACGGTTTATTTCCTTTGAATGAGAAAGAAATTCTAGACATTTTTGCAATATGAAATTACTGATTCACCAATTATCGTGTTCTTCCTACTTCCTTCTATCTTTTATTTTTATGATATTTATTTTTAGCTTTGAACTGACTAATCCAGTGGATAAGCCGTATATAGCTTTTATAATACATCTAATAATAGTTATAGTTCCATGGGTTGTATAAAACAATAGGATGTTAGTATTAGAGTTTAGAATTAGAGTTTCGTCTTTTAAAGGTTTAATTTGTAAGATCTAGTAAGCTTCTTGATTGATATCCTTTTCATAATTTTTCTACAACAAAAACGTCACATTTATTGTTACATTTTTTAAGACCGAGGTTCCAAATTAAAGTTCAGTTGTTTCGTAACTTCACACATAACCTTGTACATCTGTACCAATGTCGTCAACGTTATATTCTCAATCCAATTAATCAATAAAGTATCATGGTCTTTAACACCAGAATTACTACGTAAGTAATTAGGAACTAAATGATTTATTGTTATTTTCACTAATTCTCAATTTACAGTATAATTAAATTAAGTATTCGCTCAAATTACAATTGTAAACCTCGTATGAGAAGTATCAGTTTTCGGTTGTGATTAGAATTTTGCATTCTGTATCAATAGCAATTAGTACCAAAAACTAATAATGGATGGGTAAACTTAGGGAATTTTCTTGTTGTAATTGGTAATCCTGAAGATGGTTACACTGGTTCCGGTTCCCTACGTCACTCAATACTCGACTGATAGTGTTTGATATACAATTGGAGTATGATATTGCTTTCGTATTGATCCGGTGTTCTGGGAAGACAACCTATGATATCGTGTTACCTGCTCTCACGGAAGGCTAGAATATTCCACAACATTGTAACACACATTTTGTTACATTTTCACTGTTTTCTTTTTTACTTTCTTCCTCTATACATATATGGAGAAATTATTTTGAATATTTCTGTCTCATGTCTGTCTGTCTGTGCAATGGACGATGGTCCGATTTTTATAAAATTTGGTAAGACATGATCTGTTTATTTATTTTTTATTTCTATCCATCGAGATTCTTTGCTCCTAAAACCCTTTAAAACATGACAAATCCAAATGCATGTCTGTAAAAACGTTGGTTTTAAAGTTATAAGAATTAAAATGTGTAAACGAATCATAAAACAAACTTTAAATTATAAATATTGTACTACTTTGACATTTAATAGTTAAAATTATCTGTCACCATTAAAACCAGTTAAAAAACAAACAAAGTATCCAGCAATTTTACACTACTAATGGTTCCAGAGAAAAGAATACTGTTTAAATATGTTGTCTAAAAGCGAATGATGTGATTCTTCGAGGGAATGTTAAAAATTAATATATTCCTTACTAGTCAACCGTTAAAAAACGGCACAAGGTAACATTATTCAATCAACCCAAATATAAAAATACTTACAAATAAAAAATATTGTTTGAAAAACCTTTTAAACATTTCAACCAAGAAAATGATACCCTGAAATGCGCATTTCAATGAATATAACGTATTATATGCCTAATACCTCTTACGCAAGATTTAAAATATATGAAGGAAATGGAATTAATAAAGTTTATTCTCTGAAAACATTTGGAAAATTCTGACTTTTTATATTGTTTTTAGACTTGCCTCCATGAAAACAAGCTAGTGCAGCAATCTGTTAGTTTGATAACATTCCGAAAATGTCTTAATTTGTCTGAAAGAAATAAATACATACTTAGGAATTTTCGATGACGATTTTATTTGGAATAGAATGCCTCACTGTACTGTATGGTAGCCACCTTCTCCGCAGTATTTTCCTTGTCGTGGACACAAATAGAGCCCGAGAGTCCCATGAGAGCTGGGGATATGCCGGCCATCTCATTGTTGTGGTCATGTCACGCTAGCGTTTCCATTCTTATACATCAGTCGCTCTACATCAGTTTATTAGTTTTCTAGGAACTTTCATCTTCCGTAAAAGCCTTAGCTAAAATTATAATAAGTGCAAATAAAGACAGCTAAACTTTGATGTTAGATTTGTAGCTAAACTGAAAGAGGCTTTTAAAAGGCACAAAGGGCATTAAAGAATGTTTTCAACTTTGATAATACATTGAGTTGATTAATATAACAGTATAGTATTTTTTTAGAAAATAAATAAAAAATCTAAACACAATAACCTTATTATGATGGTGGATTTCAAACAGTATATTTTTATGAACGATTAGATTAGATCATTGAAATGGCAACCATACTACAATTTAGGTATTTTAAGCCAAGTATGAATGAGGATTAAGTGTATGGTGATTGTGGTACGATATTGTACTCTTGTTACTGACTAAGGCTGACATGTTCCTTAGACAGGACTGTTAATTAATAGCCCAACAGCCGATGGCAACTAATGGACCTACAGTTTAACGTGGAATCCAAAGCACGTCCTCTGAATTACGAATTGGTCTAATTATGAGGATATTCTTTGCGGATTAACGCAATATTCAATAGTGTGAACGTCAATCCACACAAGAGAACACTACATCCACCGACCATCGCTTACAACTATCCACGATTCGTGACCTCCAAGTAGCTGGATTACAGGACGTCACCACCGTCCCAGTCAATGACGGAGATGGTTGACCAGTCTTAAACTCTGTACAGACCAGCAGTATCAGTTTAGCCTTCGTTAATTTTCTTTTCCACACTTGACCAGAAAAACAATTATATAACATCTGCAACCTTATTTCAGACGGATTTTGGGTTTCAGTCCTCCGCCGTTTTGTTTTCAATCAACGTCTTGAGATCCAGTTACAGAATCTGTATTCCATATTAAATAGACCCACAATTTGATACCAGTTTTGACTTATATAAAATTTCTCCAACTCCCAACAAATTGACCTTTAAAGAGTTCCAGAGTTATTTTTTTAGATTTTCCGTAATTTTAGTTTTTCAAAGTTTAAAAACACATAACTCAGGAATCGTTGGATTTACAACTACAAAATCTTTAAACTATACTAACAGTACATATGTCTAGTTCCTTAGAGAGTCTAACCACAATGTCTTTACAGTAAAAAATTTTAAAATTAAAAAATACCCCGTTGCAGCACACCTGCGAACTCAGCGAATTTTTCACCTCAATAATATGGCAATAAATAATACAAGTATTTGACAAATTGATCAATCAATACATGTTGATGAATTAGAGTATTTTGCCTATTCTCTGTAACATTAACATGGGAAAGAGTATGCAGGTTTGCTGCTGTGAGGAACACATAAACTATGATTTTCTAGCATAAACGTATTCATCCTATTGACATTAATGTAAATACCAAGTTTCATCCAAAACTATTGGTTAATAAGGGAAATATTAATTTTTCCTCATCCTCCTTAAGATTAGCATTGGAGCCCCCGAATACAATGTACAGTATTAGATTTTTTAATTACTCGGTAACCGTTGGAGATAGAGAAAAACTTTAAGGAACTAAATTGTGTAGTTTTTTAGCTAATTCTAATGGTTAAAGATAAAATTTTTAATTTTTAAAAATTGCATGGGAAAATCGCGAAAACCCATTTTTGGGTACAAAACCTTTATTCTGAAAAAAACTCTGGTGATTCATTAGTAGGTGGCGTAAATTATCGAAAACATATCCAGTATCGGGTCATTATGAGTCTTCCACTGGCTTTGCCTAGGATCGAACCAGTGAACACGTGAACACAGTGGTGGTGCTATCGACGTACATGAGGGGAGTTAGCGATGAAGGCGACATCTGTTGGAGCAACATGCGATACATACCTGCAGTAGGGCGAGCTTGTGTAGGGTGTGTCCAATTGAACCTTGGATAACACAATGAGATTGATATGGTTAATGTCCTTAAACTGCATAGTTTTATGATGCCACAGAAATATATTCCAACTATTGATTTAAAAATACTCATAAAATGAATAAACTATTTATTTACTCAGGCAATTAAAGAATACTTACAAAATATAACGTAACAACTTCTAATGACTGAACCAAAAATACATTATTTGAGACCCAAAGGCAACGCGGGATAAGCAACTCCATCATTAATTAATACTATTCACAATTTTACGTAAAACAAAGTTTCACGTCACGTTTCACGTTTCGGGATCTGGAAACTGATCCCGTCCTCAGGTGAGCTAGTATCTAAAACATAAGACAATAAGTACATAATCTAAATATATAAAACAAAGTCGTGTTAGTTACACGCATTATAACTCGAGAACGGTTGAACCGATTTTAATGATCTTTGATTTTTTTGGATTCGTCTCTGCTCCGGTCATGCTTTAGGCATATTCAGTTTCCATAAATTCAATTAATTTCCATTTTATAGCGTTTTAAATTTCTAATGTTAACCTTATGGGGAATAAGTTTGTTTACAAATTTTCTAAAATCAAAATATTTGATTTCTTAAAACAGCTGTTGGTTTACTATCCGTTAGCAATGCTTTACTATCCAATGCCATATGAACATTGAATAGCAAACAGATTGAGGTCATTGGCCTCTCATATGTTTCTGCATCATTTAACTTTAATTAACATCATGAATAATTGTTATTTTCCTAAAACTCACTTATTTTTTTTATATTTTACATCACAATAAGTAGGACTCCAAACCCATCACAGGGAATTAAGATTCTATAACATTTCCATTCTAAATTATAGGCTCAAAATTATTTTGGTTCTTATTGCGGGAGGTTTTCATATTGGTTAAACCATTTTATGACATTTCGTGATCTGAAAGCTGATCTCTTCCTCAGGTTATCTGGAACCTTGTATATAGCATGATTAGTATATAATGCGGACCAAGACACACAAACACCATCAAAATTTTATTGGCAGTTAAGAGTTTATGACAAATGGTTCCAGTGAAGGGTTCCATTTTTCTGTTCATGGTGAACAAATAAAATTATAGAAGAGTACGCAATATTACCCGTACGGTAAATACTAAAAAAATCCCTTCTGGATTTTTTATTCTTTTCACCTTAAACTTTGAATGCAGCTAGATGTATGAAGCCGACGAACTGAAGAGTGCCTACAAATAAAAGATACGTAAAGTGAGCATAAATGCTATGCAGCTGGTCTCCTCAGTTATGTAGGCGGTGCAAAACACCAGGAGTGGCTTAATTTAGCTTTTTGAGTGCAGTATAAAATTTGGTTTATCCCATGTCTCTTGTAAAGTGTCAGCGCATTTTTTACTCGTTTTCCAACAATAAGTTTTACACGGCAGTCGTAAATAGATTGTTGATAACCAAAATTTAAGATAAAGTGGTTGTTAATTTGTTTTCTTGGAAAAATATAATTACCATGCAATTATGTCCTTTAGTTAACAACTTTTATTTCAGAAAACAATTAACAGAAATTCCATGGATAAAAACTTTAGTTTTAATTTGACCCTACAACTATTCAACACTCTACAACTGACTCCACCACAACCAACATTTGACTTTGAAACTTTCTTATGTATTTCGGTCAATATTTTTGTCACAATAGTTATTTGTGTAATAAGACATTAAAGTGAAACTTGTTGTGTTGGAAACAGCCGAGGGTGACGATATACTGAGGAGTGAATTTCTTTTTACTGAAAAGAAATTTCTTAAATAAACACTTTACCTTTATTTTTACTCTAGAACCATTTTACCACTGTCACATGTAATGTCGTCAACAATATTTTATGCCCGTTGTCACAGTATTTATTTATGCAACAAGGGATTGAACTGAAACTTTTTGTCCACCAAGGAAAAATCCGATGGTGATAATTTCCCAGGGAAAAAGGATTTTAATCCCATAATGCACACAGCATTTTCTATCAACCTTCACGAATAACAATAGCTATAGTTGAATGATATTTTATCTAACCAAGCCTATTCACCTTCATATGATTCTTTGTTCCAAGAAGCTGTATGCAACTGGCTCTATTCAAAAAAGTAATCTACGGCTTTTGCATATAAGGTTAAGGAAAAAATTCATTTTTATGGGAAAACAATGATGGCATGGCTTTTACAGAATCTTAAATGCTTTTTGAAAGAGTTCCAGCCTGAGAAGGATATAATACCAAACATCGAATGCAAGAATCTTGCACCGAAGTCACCCGTGCACGGCAACTTTACCTTCGAGAATAATTCCCCCCCCCCGAACCGCATACACGACGTTGTGGTCGTCTTCCACGAATCATCAGACGAAGCTCTGTCACTCAATCCATCACTCGATAATGACGTAGTTCCGTACAACAATGATTCCCACTTCTTCTTCCTCTTCCCCAGCATGACGTCAAGACCATTGTTGGGCATATCTTCAATATTCAGCAGTCATATTTTCCTAATACTTTTAACTATATTTATCAAGTTAATTCTTTTAATTAATCAATTATCTCATAAATGTATACAGCTATGGCCATTTAGTTGGCGTACGCAGCCTTAAACACATAGATCCGGGTTTGAGTACGCTTAGTTATCAATAATATTTCGGTTGTAATTTTAAAATTATATATTTTCTATTCTAAGCTAATTTTAAATTTGTTTCATGCAAACACGGTGGCGTGTCCTGTATCCAGCTACTTGGAGGTCACGAATTGTGAATATTTATGAACAATGCTCGATGGATATGATATTCTCTGCCGTTGATAACGTCCGCACTATTGAAGGCTACATTCATCCACAAAGACTATCCTCATAGTTAGACCAGATCGAATTTTAGATGCAAAAGTGGTTAGGATTCCACGTTAAACTGTAGGTTCCTTGGATGCTATGACTGTTGGGCTAGTAATTAAAAATTTTCCTGTCTAAAGAATGTGTCAGCCTCAGTCAGTAAAAAGACTACAAGATTGCACCGCAATCAGTTTACACTCATATCTCATTCATACTCAATTTAAAATACCTAGCTGGATAGGTTCCCATTTCAAACTGTAATATAATCTAACATCATTTTAGAATACGAAGGGCATAATCACAAGTTAATTCGTCAACTCTTGAATACATTAGCATGCTCCTAACAATTAGTTTTTTTCTTAGCTTGATCATTAAAATACGTGAATACTTAACCGTACTTACAGCTAAATTACAGGCCAACAATATGTCTTCTTGATTCATATTCATAGATAAGAGAACAATCCACAGTGGTGGGAATTTTAAAGTGGATTTGGAGTAAGTGTACAGCATTTAATTGCTTTATTGTGTAGCTTTGCTAGTGACAAAACCAGCTGGTTTATTTGCAAGGATCATTATTCATTGGCCCTTTTTGACATGGATATGTCTTACCTCTGGGAAGGGGGTGTTGTCAATTTGCGCGACCAAAATTTAAAAATGTTTGTATTGACTTCTCTACGGGAAATAGTTTGATCATGGATATGTCTAAAGGGAATGTGTTCAGTTCATCTAAACAGTTGTTCTTATGCGTTTATATTGAAAATCATTACAATAGCTCTGGTAGTTTCTATTGAAACCCGTTACATATTTTTCTTCTTACAAATCACAAACAACCCCCCTCAGAGCTAAGACATATCCATATCAAAACAGGAACTTCATTTGGTTAGTGACGTCATAGTTTGGTTAAAATAATAGCTCTATATGAACTGAAGACACATTCCCTTTAGACATATTATCCATGATCTAACATATTTCCCATAGAGAAGTAAATGCAAATAATTACGGGTTAAGGTTCACTTTATTATACAAAACATATTTAACATATGATACGAAATAACATATTTACTTGAAGGTAAATTTCTTAATTAATTATAACCCCTTAGCTAAAAAAAGGATAAACAAACATTATAGAAGTAAGAAAGAATGTTTTGTATTATTATTTTATGTCTCATGTAAGTTGTCTTTATACTTGTAGTTGGTTATCTGACATAAAATATCTTGCCCTTAGACTTCAGCAAGATGATTGAAGAAGGGTTTGAGCTTATGAGTATATTAACTGTTACAAGTCCTCGATGTAAATTCATGGCTGTTTCTGGAAAAACAAAGCGAATGAACAAAGGCAACTAAGTTAGTTAGTCAAAAGTTGACCTACCCAGGTACTTAAAGTCAAGTATTAATAAAAAAGGAATGCATGATGAGTAGGGTGCCATCTTGAAGTCTTGTTACTAATTAAGGCTGACAGGTTCCTTAAACAGAACTGCTAATTTATATACCAACAGTCAATGGCATATCTAAGAGACCTACAGTTAAACGTGGAGTCCGAACCACTGCCTCTGAATTACGAAATGCCTAATTATGAGGATGGTATTTGTGGATTAATGCAGTATTTAATAGTGCGGACCAACGATCGCTCTCAACTATCCACAATTCGTGACGTTCAAGTAGCTGGATTACAGGACACTACACGATCCCATTCCATCCATTCAATCCATCACTATGTCAAACGGGTTCACAACTAAATGGAATCGTAAGAACAGCGCATTATTATGAGCTATCGTGTCATTCTTGAGATTTCCCAACAAGTTCTCGAGACTTGTTGACGATCTGAGAAAGATGACAAGCCACGACGCTCTGTGACATCGTTGTAGTCATGATCTGTCTACAATCTCCTTGTTAGCTTCCTCTCCTTGAACCTGACGACCCCTGGGCTCTGCCGGAATCTTAAAATATATTGGTACGCATCTGTTTGTCTCATGCAAGACAAATGATAATGTCTTTTGGTTATTTAAATGAATACTTACGAATCGTGACTTATCGCTCTTCTTCCACTGACTTATGAAAGAACTTACGTTATTTTACTTTTAGTTGTTATGAACTGTAATTAAGATTAAGAAGTAAGTACTGGGCATGAATGTTAAAATTTTTTTTTAAATTGTTCATGTTTACTTGGTTTAGAAAAAATTGACGTTATCTGTTTTGTGTTTGGTTTTACGTATATCTCTTATACAGCATTGTCTGTTTCAGTTCTATTTATAGTTACCAAGCATAAGATGTGCACATTAGCTTGTACATTTTTTGGTTTCTACGCATTTATTAAAGTTTAATTTTTGTTCTATGTATAGCTCCTGCCTCTAATTGATTTTAAGCTATTACGGTTTACGTTGTAAGAACCAGAAAAAGTGTAAACATTTGCTGGCTAAGTTCAGTTCAGTTTTGGACATGTCTTGCATGTGACGTCATTTTGTTTGATTTTGATTTTAAATATATTTCTCATAGATTGTTTTATATTTCAGTTCATGGTTTAAACCCAAGCCTCAGGTTTACACGTTATTCCAAAAATATTTTGTTTTTGTTACAAACTGTTTTTTTTAAGAAAACTTAGTAGCCTAATTGATGTTGAGAATGTTTAGTTGTGTATTACCTCACCATGGCTTTCCTTCGGGTTTTTTATACTTAATCTGATTTCACAATAGATACAAATATCCGTTTTCTAAATTATTCTAAAATTTCAATATATTTTTTGGAAATACAGTGGAACATCGATTTAACGAATTTAAAGGGACTAAGAAAGATAAACGTTGTATAGGGATGTTCTTAAAAACAAGGTTCGTTGAATCGAGTTTGAATTTTGCCAAAATTCGTAATATAGGTGTTAGTCATAACCTCCTAGTAAGGAATATTGAACGTGTCTAACCTCCATTTAAAGTACATTTTAGACATATGCTATTATTGGTATACTGTATGTTTTACTGCTAAATATTAGCTTAACCAACAATTGCCTGCTCGAAAACCGGTTAATTTTGAGCTTTTTACCGAAGTAAAGGTCCCGAAACGGATACACCTTTGTCACGGTATTGTTTCATCCATAACATGACAGCACTTTCAATTTCCTGTAATTTCGGGCCGTTTAGCCTTTTTACTCAGACCAAAATGGCCACCTTCGTCGTCATATTTCTTTTTATTTTTGACTATAGTTTAACTGTTGATGTTCTTTAAACTCCTTAGCAATGCCCACTTTCTTCATATGCAGATTTTCTTCTATGATTTTTATTACGTCACTTTTGAACTCCACACTAAGAGCCACCAACGTGTTAATCACAATCACAAACGAAACACTGCTACGATATACAACACGATCTTAACACTGCGATAGATGCACACATTCTATGAATATTACGTGCGGCGGGCGGAAGTAAGGGAAATTCCGCTCGAGTGATGGCCTAGATAAAAATAAAATACGTAATACAAAGGTCTGGACCGTGGGAATACGTTATATAGAGGTTATGTTCATTATATAGGGGTCTCTTACTTTGAGTATTCGCTATACAGGGGTAAGAAACTTACTAACAAACACACAAAATGTACTTATATAGAGGGGTTTATAAGTGTTTTGTTCGTTCTAAAGGGGTGAATTTTCTATTGAGTTATATGGTGTTTTCAAGGGGATGGAAAAATAATACGTTATACTGTACCGAGTAATACGTTACATTGAGGTTCGTTATAGAGAGTTTCCACTATATGTAAAACTTGTGTATTTTTTATCATCTGAAAGAAAGTAGATAAGGTTTAAAAATCTTAATCCAGGCAGCTTCTGAAAATGGTAACGATAAAAACTTTATATAAGAACACAAAGCTTTATAAAACCACAATTTTATTTATTTTTGATAATGACAATTTATGGTGGTTTAAGGAATACCCTTTGTGTTCACCAGGATGTCGGGGCTAAAACCATTCATTGTAAATTTGACCTTCATTACAGTAATCCGGCAACTAAGTGATGTGGCGGGAACCGGTTAAGGAGGTGCATTTAAACTGGTTGCACCTCTGAAAAAACTCCGAAACTTGTCTCTTGAGGAACTCTTGTAAAGGAAAACGTCTACATCCATACCGTTAACTTGTGGTTAATTGATAAATACTTAAAAATAATTTAACCTCCTGTATCTAATTAGTCTAAAAGCATCTGAAAGGGCAAATTATACGGTCTGTCCGTCTTCATGACGCCTATAGCTAGTATAGCATTTTAGCAACTTATAGATTATTGCATCCTGTATCATAACCATATTTAAGTACACTAATATTAAAAACATAACAAATTTAATTTTTGCGAAGTAAACATTTACTGGGGCATTAAAACAATTAAGAAGTGTAAATTATTAAAATAGACATGTTATAGTTATGTGAGATTTCTCATAAAACTAAGTAAATAAATGAATTCAATAAGGGTGTTATGATGACTAAGATATATTAGGATGTTATTTATTATTTCCCAAAGAATGTAATGTGCTCTTCTATTCCAAAATGTTTCATTCTTATTAACCAAAGAACGCAATTCTAGTGGCGTCATTCTAGTAGTACAGAACACTTTTTTTAGAAAAGTCTGTATATCCTGCTTTATCCAAATTTTTAATTAATGAATTTCATTAAAAGGTTGTGCTTTCATTTTAAAAAGTTGAGGTGGTTTAGTCGGTAGCAACTAGAGGCAGTGATTTTCCTGGTTCAGACACAGAAGTTTCCTAGTTCAGTTTTATCAATATTTTTGTCTAGTATTTTGGCTTTTCACTCCTATTGCTGTTTCATACGCCATCACAAAAGACTGTAGTCTATTTGGGCGACCAAAGGATTTTTTGAAATGGATGGAAAAGTTTAAGCTCTAAGAGGGTTAAAAATGTGCAAATGAGTAACAGGAGTAAGGTCATATGTTTATGAGAACAGCTGTTTACAGGAACTGAAAACATTTTCTTCAGATATGTCCATACTCTTAAAAAACTGTCTCAAATCAGACACTAAAAGCAACAATAGTGACGCACGAGAATGCTAGAGCCGAATATCACATTCAACCATCAAGACACACCTCATTAATGTCTTCATTTATGCTCGCTTCATATTCATAACCTCAAATTGGCACTAACAATCAGAACCAAGTGTTGCCAACGTAACCGTGATCACGTGTACCAACGTGTGAGCGAGAATTATGCGTCACGTCCGTGTAAGCGAGTTTTAATGCGCGGCTATTATAGTTGCCTAGTAGCTTTTTGGAGGGATTTTTTTGCGCCCAACTACAACAGCTGTTATTATACAAGGTGTTTCCTCGACTATTTTGTCTTCAGAAACAGATTTTATCTCACGCAGATAGAAATGATATGAGTCTTAATATTCAATCTTTTTAAATGCGTGCGCATTTCTCATATACTTTTTATCTTCTATATATTTATCAGTTTGTACTATTAATGTTAATGTTAGACTTTGAAGTTTTAAGCTTAAAGTTTATAGTCTGTTGTGATTTATATAACGTACTAGCTGACCCGGCGAACCTCGTAACGCCTCACAGTAAACACATTTTAACTTTAAGATTGGCCATGTTCTGAAGTCGAATAGCAATGCGGCTTCATTGTGAAAGATTATACAGGGTGTTTCAGAAATCCCTACCAATACTCTAGGACATTTTTTCTGGGTAAGAAACATATCTAAATATCATATTTAAATTGTCCGGAAGTCCTTGTTACTCACACAGCCTCCATTTTGTTTTTTTCACTTATAATATTTTTCTGAATAACGGTTAAACATACGGAATTGAAACTTTGCACAAACATTTATGGTAAATAGACAAAGCTACAAAAAAATTATGACAATTTCTCAAATTTACAAAACGAAATGGCGGCCATTTAAAATTTTGTTTCTCAAATAACTCGTGAACCGTTGATTTAAAAGAAAATTTACAAGATTAACCTTTTTTAGGTAATG
Organism: Nephotettix cincticeps; assembly: GCA_023375725.1. Lineage (NCBI taxonomy): Eukaryota > Metazoa > Arthropoda > Insecta > Hemiptera > Cicadellidae > Nephotettix > Nephotettix cincticeps. Next base: position 151,097,028 of record CM041786.1, read on the forward strand.
TAATTACAAATCGATTAACACCAAATTGTATTAAATTAGACATATATTAACTGAGATATGGTAGTGATAGGTGACCGCTATAGATTAGTTGCAATGCATGTCAAGGAATGTGACTAAAGTCAATTTTAATGACAGTAAGCAGGCGGAGACTGTTGCATTGTTGTGACAGACTTAAGTCGCATGCCTTTACACACGACTGTTATATTAATAGCCCAACAGCCGATGGCAACTAAGGGACCTACAGTTTAACGTGGAATCCGAACCACGGCCTGTGAATTACGAACTGGTCTAATTATGAGGATGGTATTTGTGGATTAACGTAGTATTCAATAGTGTGGACGTTAATCCACACAAGAGAACACTACACCCACCAACCATCGTTCTTAACTATCCACAATTCGAGACCTCCAAGTAGCTGGATTACAGGACGTCGCCACCGTCCCAGTTTAAGCCGAGTATGAATGAGAAACGAGTCTAGGATGATTGTGACAAGGTCTTATAGTCTTGTTACTGGCTACGGCCTATGTTCCTTAGACAGAACTGTTAATTAATAGGAGTCATCTCAAAGTAATCTCCTTATTAATAAATTTCCTATGTAAAAGTGAGTTATTCACATGACCCGCATGGTGTAACAGTTAAGCCAGGGATAGAAGTTCATAACTCAACCCCCTGAAAACGTTTTGGAGTGTAGTTCAAAACTATATATGTATATATACTTATATATAAATATTAGCGTACATATATGTCAACACGATAACGGCCGCAATTAATTATTGTGTGATTGTTCGGTGGAGTTGTTCCTTTCTAAAACATCGTCCACAGGTTAGTTGGGCAATGCAATTACACTACATTACCAACACTTTTGGGGGGCTTTGAACCTCTTAAAATAGGAATTTCAATCTTTTTATGTGTGAATTTTGAAAAAAAATTCCTTTATCACCAATGGATTCAGTATTTTACACCATTTAGTATTTTGAATCATGACTCTAGGCAACTACTAAGACATTTAAAATCGTAAACGTACATTGTGTAAATTTCGTATGCAAGTCCATATATTTAAGTTGTATCAATACAACTAAATATTTTTAAAATGTAATGTTTCTTGTGGAACCTAACCTATGTATTGACTGTAATTCTCATTGAGAATTGATAAATTGGTATAACCCGCTTAGATGTTGACATAGTTTTATAAAATATTTTATGTGTTTTTACTAAATGAACATCCCTAGTATTACCATGTAAAACAACCTTTATAGGAGCAAGCCTGCATTGTACTCAATGCTATTCGATTACTATGATGGGAATAATATAAGTTCTGTGAAATTTGCATGTTTTTTTTATAAAAATAATTTAATAATATGCTCGGTTTATTTAATTTGTTTACACATAACTAACTGTTTTAAAAATGTGTGTGGTTTTCAATACAATAAATACATTTTTGTTTTAATGCTCCTAAACGACCGTATTTAATATTTGCTTTGTGGATAAAAAGTAATACTTTCCTATTATAGGAAGGGAAGCAGTCAGCTGATGACGGGGTCATCAGCTGATTATTATAACAAAAAATATAAATATGCATATAAATGTAAGATTATTAGTATTTACAGACGATCAGCTGTTTTTTAACCATTGCAAGAATAAATGGGAGCAATTCTTTCGTCTGTAAAATATTTAGTTCGTTAAGTAGTTGTCACTATTTTATGCAGTCTGACGAAAAATATAGTCGATAAAACGGGCTTAAAGGATTTTTTTCGTGTCTTTCTCGAATTATAACCTTGCGTGGCGACTCGGTTTCGTAAATTTTGAGCTTGTACAAAAAATCTTGTAATGAAATGACTATCCAAATTCTTTACTTAATATAACCTTGAAATTTATATAGATTGTTAAGAAGTTTTATAACTTGACTCATAAAAATGCTAATAAGATTTAGTGCCTTAAAATCCACCAAAATAATATTTGTTATCACCTTGAACCGAAATTGGCTGCTTTAAATTAAGGCAGCATCCTTTCTGTACGATTACTGAACTAAGTTTTAAGGGAAATAGAACCTAAATCGTTTATGCAAGTAATTGTTGAAAAGCTTTATTTATTTAACATTCAATAATGAAACATTGTTGTCAACGAGTTTCGCAAATATGGACAGGTCATTCCCCGTGCCAAGCTCGGTCCCCAATGTGACTTCAGTGTTAAACGTGAAGTAACAAAACGTGCCACAGTGGCATGTGTAGAGTTACAGACCTTGCGATATACATGCGGTCTGCGGTGTATAAGTGTCTTAAGTGGAAGCGACAGCTGACTAGAGCTCGGATGGATAAAAGTGATCAAACTGATTACGCATCCAATTGGAAAATAGGTAATTTTATTTCATACTACGTTGTGGGATTCTGAGAATTGTACGTATTAAATTGCTAGTAAACAATTGTACTATTCTTGGCATGTCTTTTGATAGCAATTTTGAACTAGTAACAATGCTGAAGTATACAAATGGCATAATTTTTTTTATATTTCATCTAAAAAGGGTATGCCACTTTGCAAATATCAATTTTTTCTAATACCTTCTAAACTTGTTATGTGGGTAGGTTAGGAGGGTAGGTAAGGTTTGGAGAGTAGGTAAGGTTTAGAGGATAGGTAAGGTTTAGAGGGTAGGTAAGGTTAGGAGGGTAGGTAAGGTTTGGAGAGTAGGTAAGGTTTAGAGGGTAAGTAAGGTTAGGAGGGTAGGTAAGGTTTGGAGAGTAGGTAAGGTTTAGAGGGTAGGTAAGGTTAGGAGGGTAGGTAAGGTTTGGAGGGTAGGTAAGGTTTGGAGGGTAGGTAAGGTTTGGAGGGTAGGTAAGGTTTGGAGGGTAGGTAAGGTTTGGAGAGTAGGTAAGGTTTAGAGGGTAAGTAAGGTTAGGAGGGTAGGTAAGGTTTGGAGAGTAGGTAAGGTTTGGAGGGTAGGTAAGGTTTGGAGGGTAGGTAAGGTTAGGAGGGTAGGTAAGGTTAGGAGGGTAGGTAAGGTTAGGAGGGTAGGCTATTTTAGATAAGGTTGGGAAGCAAACGACAATAATAATCTTTTGGTAAATAAAAATACTGTAGTAAGTTTATTAAAGTCTTTATAATATATTGAAAATATACTGAAAGGAAATCTCTTAGATTCCCTGACAGTCTTTTATATTTAGTATTTTGTTTATCAAATTAATTTTTAAAACTAGCAGGGAGCTTGACCTCAATTAAAAGATTGCCAGTTCAACCCCGTACTGAATTCTACTGCCTTCCATCTTTGAGCTATTTGAAAGCTACATAACCTCTTAAAGTTATTACATTCATGTTAAAATACCTTGAAAGATGAAGGTCCTGTCTGAGATGTTAAGTTTTTGAGGATTAGGCGGCCCTAGAGTAGACGGCTAAGTAAGACCATCGGAAAAAGGATGCTAAAACTCAAAAGATCATAAACAGTATACGTGATTCTCAGAAGAGTAAAGGATTAGATTAAATTGTATCAGATTAGATCATTGAAATGGCAACCAAACTACAATGTAGGTATTTTAAGCCAAGTATGAATAAGGATTTAATGTAAGATGATTGTGGCGCGATATTGTAATCTTGTTACTGACTAAGGCTGTCATGTTCCTTAGACAGGACTGTTAGTTAATAGCCCAACAGCTGATGGCAACTAAGGGACCTAAAGTTTAACGTGGAAACCGGCCTCTGAATTACGAAGAGGATGTGTTGCGGATTAACGTGGTATTCATTAGTGCGGACGTTAATCCACTCAAGAGAACACCACAACCACCGACCATCTCTCTCAACTATCCACAATTTGTGACCTCCAAGGAGCTGGATTACAGGACGTCGCCACCGTCCCAGTCATTTCAGAGAGTTTCAAACCCTATCCAGATCCGGGTTTCGGCCATGAAAGTCTGTTACATGAATCTTACTGAAACTCCACAGTCCACCATAGTCAATAAATAGGTTTATCCCATAGAGTTCTAAAATTTTCCTTTCAGTGTACACTTTGTAGGGCAGTAAATCAAAAGTTTATCTGGCAGAAATCTGAGTTTACTCTAAGCAAGCATTCTTCCTGCACGACCGCCTTTCCAGTGGAGGAAAAAGGCTATATTCCACACTCTAAGAATGTTGCTAAATCCAAGTGTTCAGGCTCAGCTAGGAGTCAATCAAGTCTCCACGAGAGACAATGCAGAACTTGGGTGAAGCCCATCACTCTGGACAGTAGCTTGACAGCTTTTGAGTTAGTATAATCCATTCAGAATTCTAACTAGATCTAATCCCTTCTAGTTATGAATAGATAATGACCTTGTCAACCATACTATGTTCTATTCCATACCTATGTTGACAGAAAATGACAAGAACCTGTAGATGGACGTCATTGTAACGCTCCTGAGGGAGGCAGGACGTAGGATAAGAAGTGAGTGACCTCGCCAACTCCTCAACAAGGTTTTTGTCTCAACGAGGAAAATGCAACGAATAAAATTAACGTAAAAAACCTCATCTTCCCAGCAATTTGTTGCAAGGCAATTTATGCACTTAGAAGATTGAACAGATTATGTTAGCAGTGCGTAGAAACGACAGTTGGTAGAGAATAAATTATAGTCGTACTTAATCATTTTTGATTCATGTCAGTAAAAAGATTTTTCAATAAATACTGAATTGATCATCAAATAGTTAAGTGTATTTTAAAATTTTTGACGAAATATTTGTTTAAAATACTAATCATTTTGATTTCGATACATCTCTTCTATGACGTACGGCGCTACAGAAAAAATCGTACATTCAAAAAGCTTTTATATTTGGGCATGCAGTCCTCAACTTCCGGACTTGCATCCGCACCTAAAAAGCACCTCGTCATATGGGAACTTTTTCCGTGTTATGAAAAATAAAATAATATTTATCTCATTTCTCATGTATTAAGTTAGCCATATCTGCATCATTTTCAATGCCAATTGAGCTGTAAGTTGTCTTCCATATCGTGTTTGAAAACGTTCTAGCCACCTTAAACGGTCCCATTACGACAGATTTAATGACATATGTCGCAACCCTGTCGTTCTGTGAAAAGGAGTGAATTTCTTTAGCTGATATGTATGTGAATAGTTTTTCTTATATATTCTGAGGATTATTACGTAATATTTCTCAATAAACGAGCTTCTTCTATTAGACCTTTTTCCCTACTATTTCCTCTAAAGCTATTACATAAGTTCAAAATATACTATAACAGTTTAATGGATTTATTCCAGAAAAATAGGTTAAGAAATAAATTATACACATTTTTCAGATTTCTAACAACAGAATCAATAAAAAAATGTTTGTAGTATTGCTTTCTTACTATTTACCCTTGCTGTGTCAACAATGTTTGTAATTACTTATGTTTGTAATTGGGAAATAGGTGAGATCATGGATACGTCTAAAGGGAATGTTTATTATTATTCATATATATTAAAAATTCAATACAATAGCCCTGGTAGTTTATACATGGAAATCTGTTTCAAATTTTAATATTACAAATTGCACCCTGAGCTAAGACATATCCATGTCAACATAAAAATATATATGCAAAAAAATAACGTGAAAATTTGGAAATGGCTTACGTGGACCTAAAAACGTCTGTAGGCCCGAGTTTTTTTTTATTAAATGAATTTATGTAAAATATAATATTAAATTTTTTAATATCGTCCGTTGGGGGAAGAATGTATATAAATTATGAATTTGAGAAAAATCTTTAGCGTAACTACCCTTATATAGTGAATTATATGTAAAATAAGAACAATATGAACAACTTGGTGATCAATTGGATGAACGGAAAAGAAGATAAAGTATTCTATACTTTTGGGGTTCCCTCAGGGTCAGTATCTCATGAATAAGAATCCTTTCGTTATTTATCAATGTCTCTTTACCTAAGTTACATACGAATATTTCATTTTAAGTCTATAACCTTTGGAAATCTGCATTGCATTTCAATCATCCATTTTGGAATTTTCGTTTTTTGGCCAACCTCAATTAATTATTGTTTAAGCTGATCTTATACTGTATTTAATTATCCATACAGTTATTATTAGCCTCTGATCAACTGGTTTTGTCAGAAAAGGAATGAGGATTGAAAAGCAAAACAGAAATTTAATTTACACCAGTTAATTGGTTTGTTAACACGAAAGATTTTGGAAATACCTTACTCTGTTTTTATTTCGCACAGTTATTTTACCCTTTAGTTTTTAAAAATGTTTAGTAATCTGATAATTTTTCATTTATACCTAAAATAAATATTTATGCAAAACCTCTATTCACATATTGTTCCGCACCATCTTCAATCAACAACTGTTAAACGGTTATAAACAGATGTTTTGATTTGTATTGTTTACATTTTGATTCTCCATAAGCGTAATATTAATTTTTTAGATCTTAAAACAAAACCAGAATTTCCCTGGTCATTAGACCTATCTATGACTTTTCTACTCAGAAATTAGTTATTTTCAAAATTTAAAGAAAATCTTTAAAGCCGTTTTCGAGATCCGTGTGCAAATAAATATGTATGTATAAAAACTTTGCTCGTATTATAGTATTGGATAGGTAATAAACATTTGCATATGTTTAAGCCAATGGGTTAAGCTGGTCTGAGGACTCATCTTCTCTCTCTCTCTCTGCCGACGCCACTCCGGGAGGGCCACACCTGGCATGTGTGATTCCCAGATGTGATTTATGATGTCCAGGTCCAAGGTACCAAGAACTTCGCGAGCGTCACAGAAAGGTAATTACACAGGATCAGGATGCGCCTACATCAGGATCAGCCAACCTCTAAAGTCCTTTAATACCTAGACCTACCAAACGTTAGTTCGGATTATGGCGATTCTGATCATAAAGATTCTCAAATTTACATTAGCTTATAATCGCAGAAGGATTTGATACTTCTGACATCAATATGATCTCAGTATTGTTGATGTTTTATATTATTGTTGTAGTATTGTTTTGGCATGAATACGTGTCTTAGCTCTGGGAGGAGTGTTAGTAATTTGTAAGATGCAAATTTGAAACAGGTTTATAAACTAACCGAGCTATTATATTGAACTTTTTATATTTAAGAATAAGAACAGCAGTTGGGTAAACCAAAAACATTCCTCCAGACATATCCATGATCTCACCTATATCCCACAGGGAAGTGAGTATAAATATTTTTGACACAGCAAGGAGCAAATAGTAAGAAAATAATATTAAGTTTTCTACTTCTTTATGTTAGTGAGATTTTTCTGATAGTGGATGTATTGTACATGGCTTTGAAGAAATATTTTTAGGTAAGAAAAATATAGGAACCCCAAATTCTAGTCGTCCAATCAAAACTATGATAAAATATAAATGTTTGACACCGACCAAACCACTTAGCGTAACCTAATAACCAAAAAATGTATAAATATTTTATTATCAAGAAACTTATCACTTTGTTTTGGTAAACATTACAAAGACAATAACTATTAGTACAGACAACAGCCGAAAACCTGTAAATACGAGTTATAAGAAAAATTATAAAAAAAATAAATACGATAACATATATTGACTAGGCCAATGGCGACGTCCTGTAATCCACCTACTTAGAGGTCACTAATTGTGGATAGTTGTGAGCAATGGTCGGTGGATGTAGTGTTCTCTTATGTTGATTAACGTCCACATTATTGAATAATACGTTAATCCGCAAAGACCATCCTCATAATTAGACCAATTCGTAATTCAGAAGCCGTGGTTCGGATTCCACGTTTACCTAGTCCTTTAGTTGCCATCGGCTGTTGGGCTATTAATTAACAGTCCTGTCTAAGGAACATGTCAGCCTTATTGAGTAACAAGACTACAAGATCGCGCCATAATCACCTTACACTCATTTCTCATTAATAAAATGAGCTTGGCTTAAAATACCTACCTTATGGTATGGTCGCCATTTCAATAATCTAATCTAATCTATAAGATATTTATACTTTCAGAGTTGTTCTAAAAGTCACTCAGTATGCAAATATGTAAGCAGTATTTGTGTTTAAATTTTTACTAGAAATTTATAAATATCTATATAAAGTTGTGTATCATTTCAAAGGGAAAATTATGAAGAATAAAAATCAATAAACAACAAAAAAGTTCAATAATAATTTCTTCATGTTGGACTTTAGGTTAACATGAGTGAAGGGTGAGTGTAATTTATTTGATGGCTATTAGGTTTGATACTGACAAAGGCCAACTGATCCATTTGCTAGGGTCAGTAATTGATTAGCCCCATGAACGTAGACAACCGGGTGCAGTACCAAACCAATCGATACGGACCCTAAAAATGGTATATTATTTACATACATGGTAATCCAAATTAAAAAAGTCACGTATCATGCATTGCCATAGTTAAAACAAAGGCAGTTGTACACAGTTGAACTATTACTAAATTGTGTTTTAAGAAAATGAATAATTAAATTTTATTTCCGTTACAAATAAAATGTTACACTACATGTAAAGAATTGAGAAATTAAACTGATAACTCTGTCAAGTAATATGGCCAGCTAAAAATAAAATAGTAAATTACAAATAATAAAGTTTAAACTCTAGCATTATTTGATTTATATTATATTTTTTTTAAACTGCATGCTCAAATATGTTATGGTAAAACTAAATATTATTAAACTATTTTTAAAGAAGCATTTCAGGCTTATTACATTTTTTACAAGGAGCGGAGGTTGATTGGAAAATTTTGAGCCTGAATATTTAAACGAATTCCTAAAAATAGTTTTATTTACTTTAGGTAGTTTATATGAGTTATTTGTAAAGCTTCTAGTATTATAACATTTCTTTTGCATGATTTCATCTCTATTTCCACTCCGTATAAAAAATCTCAGGAAAAAAAGATGCTGAATAGGTAAAATGTGTAACTGTTAGTATAACGGAAAATAGCTTTACGTTTGGATTTTCAAAAAATATACGTAAGTAAAAGTTTTGAGTTGTTCTTGGTTTATCAATTAATGTTTTGAAAGTACCTCCCTAGCAGGATAAGGCATGCTGTAATATCGAATTTCGTATTGCAAAAAAGAGGGTTTTTAAACATTTTAAACTTGAGATCTTAATTGTACACGTAACTCTAAAATATGTGGTTCAAAAGTGAGTTTTTCATCAAACAAAACACCTAACTATTTAAAAGAATCTACTTTCTCTAAAGGTTGACAGGTACATTATTATATTCTGTACAACTGTAAATTGATTGTGTCTTAGCATCAAATCAGCAACTTTAAGATTGTTTAGTGTAAGATTTTGATTAACTACTGAACTACTCAGCCACTGACGTAGGTTTTCTCTAGCAGTCCATCCCTTTGGTTTGATCCCAGAAGACACGCTGTCATCAGCGTTGCTCAAGTACCTGGAACAATATAAAACCTTGTGGAGCTACAAACAGGTTTGCGTACGTGTCCGATATAACAGTTTCTCGTAAAATATAAAGATTCTCACCCCTCCCCGTCCGACGCCGTATGAGGAGATTCCTCTGTGGACGAGCTTCTGACCACGTCCTCGTCGTCGGCGTCCTCGGCCAGGGTCAAGGTCGGGGACGGAGCACTCCGGAGTGTGGCGGCAGGAGCGGCGGAGATCCTTCAACTTGGACTTACACTCCAGGAGGATGGATGAAGTGTAATACCAAGTATTAATCACAGTGATCTTCAAACAATAAAAACATTGTTATAAGATCAAAATAAGCGTATCGGTTAGTATCTTGGACATCAGTGCGAGAGGTCACGGATTTGTTCCTTGGTTCTAAGGAAATTTATAGGTTATAATAGCATTTGTGAAGTTTGTGTAAATATTTTGTTGGAGGTGATAAACCAAAATACCCCCGTCGCAGCAGACCTGCGTACTCAATTGCAAAATAAAAAAATACTAATAAGAATGTTTTTTGACAAGTTTTACATATCAGCTTGTATATATCATTTTGTATATAAGCATCCGTCAATAAATATGAGAGTTATTTGCCTATTCTCCGTAGGATTAACATGAAAAGAGAATGCAGGTTAGCTACCATTAAAATAGATGAACTATGATATTTAAAGAAAAATGTGTGTATCTCAACTACATAAAGCTAAATACCAAGTTTTATCCAAATATATATAGTAATAAGAGAAATTTAATTTGTTTCATTTCTTCCATGAAATATATTTTTCTTATCCTCCTTTAGATTAACATTAGAGCCCTTTGAAATGGATATGACTTAGATCTTGGGGGTGTTGGTGTTTTTGCAATACAAAGTGCAACTGAAGTCGTTTCCATAGAAAATTTTAGAATAAGAACAGCTATTTAGATGAACTGAAACAATTTCCTTTAGATATCTTCATGATCTAACCTATTTCACACAGAGAAGTAAATAAAAACTTGTTTAATTATCTCACTAACCGTTGAAGGTAGAGCAAAATTTAAAGTACTGTAATAAATTTTGTACTTTCTTTAGTTAATTCTAATAGTAAAATAATTTTTTTTAATCCCACGTAAAACGCTAAAACTCTAATTTTGGTGTATCATGTTTCAAGCTTAGGTCTTGCCATGATATCTACGGTAATAGCTTCTTACCTATGGCAAATTCACTAAAAGCATGCTTATTCTAGTTGTAACTATACTTCTGGTATAGTTTACATATTGAGCGGCAGTGTTAGCACTGTGGGTAGATTACTATAGCATCCCAAATACACACAGTAGCCCGGAGTTCCCAGTCATGTAGTTTACATTGAAAGCATTGACAGTATGAAACTGTCACTGGAGAGGCTCAAATCAATAAATGAAACTAAAATCTTGTTAAAACATTTTTCCTGAAAATTTAATGAATTAAAATAAAAATAATTTATTTATGTAATCCTTTGTGTAAAAATAATTATTGCGTATTGTTTGCTATCTGTATTAATTTTAATATGACTGTGGTTTTGGTTATCCATTTGTGTTTAGTACGTGTTATAGCTAACTTAAGGTATATCTATATCCGTACTTACTAACCAAAGATCTACCGCGGATTTTAAGGCATCAATATTTTGCATAATCTCAATATTGAAAGGCAGGCCATCAAACAGGCTGGGTGCATCAAATTCTAGAAGACTCTTACCATAATCTGTCTTCGGTACTGGCAACCTGATCCTTGTTAGAATTCTTGTAGTAAAAAGTCTTCTCGTATATAGAAACCATTTGCTGTGAGATGAACTCCCATAATTCATCAGCTTGCCAAGCTAAAAAACCTTATAACATCGTATCTGTATTTTATTTATGGCTCTGACATGTGCAAGTTCTTAGTTTTTTTATTCAATGCAGCTATGTGGTCTTTCCATGTACGTTTTTGGTCCACCAAGAGTCCAAATAATTAGTTTTATCTACCATTTTAACAAATGTTTCACACACATTTTAAACACACTGCTTCCCCAGATAGGCAACCACAATTGTGGTATTTTATCTAAATTCTACCCTCAAACCTATTACTTTTGGGTGAAGTGTGCATGGTCAGAACAATAATTTAATTAAGTTACAAATTATTCTGTAAAAACAATATTGAAGAGACTATAAACAAAGGCCGAAAAAATATTGGTTTTGTAGACAAAGAGCCGTCTAAAATTCATCAAACGCTGAATTTTCAATGTTGATACAGAAGCTAAAAAGAAAACATTTGGCTTCTATAAATAAAGCTGTCTTGTATTGAGCGAGTATAGTCTACAAAAAGTGATTTACAGTACTGTACTTAAAACCAGTTTGAAAGACCTTCGAAAACAAAAAGTAACAAAAACTTCCTTCTGATGTAATACATAAATATTCCGTTGATTCAGAATACAGTAGTGTACAATTAATTAATGCATCAAAATAAAGGTTTCCAATTTTTTATTAAAATTTCAATGATTCTCAAAGAAACTTAATTTACCACCCAACGAGAAATATGCGTTTATTTTTTGATTCAGGTGTTGGTCCCTTAAAGAAAACGGTTACTTACTTAAATATTACGATAAGAAACATCCTTCGATTCAAATTCAAGTTGTAGTTACTTTAAGTTAACGGTTACTTAAATAACCTGTTCAATTATAAACGTTCTTTCATTTTCAGATTCAGACGTTCTTTACGTTAGTATAACGGTTAATTACTTAACTACCCCAATTCGAACGTTAGTTACTTTAGGATAACGATTACATACCTAACTACTCCAAATATAAATGTTTATTAATTTCCGGTTTCAGGTGTTTGTTACTTTAGAATGACGGTTACTTACTTAGCTATTTCAACTAGAAACGTCCTTTAATAATTTGTTAAATACAAGTTGTGGTTACTTTATGTTAACGGTTACTTACTCAACTGCTTCATTAGAAACACGCTTTCACGTTCAGATTCATTCCAACATCCATAATGAAAAGAAATTCCAAAAGGACAAAGAAAAATAATTGGTTTTGCTTAGGGTTGACTTACAAAAATACATCCTTGTTTGTATCACATGCGTTGATAAACCGTTTGGAAGCTTTAACGGAAATGACAATAATTAACTCTCTCGTACAGTTATGCAGCCTGTAATATTTTGATGATTATATAGATCGGTGCCGTGTCACCTTGAGGCAACCAGGAATACCTTGGTATTAGAATGTGAAATATCCAATGTCACCAGATCAAACAGGTTAAATAAAGGGTTCGTTCAATACGTTGCAGGAAATCTAAACTGGTCAGTTAACTGGTCGCCATGGAGATGGTTTTGAGTTCAAAATTTCAGTTGAAAGGAGTGGCTTTTAATTTTGTTAAAATGCAACAGATTATCTTAAAAGCCAATTAATTAGTGTTTTAGACTTCAGTGCAAAAGTATACTGGTTAAAAGGATACTGGTTAGGATTTTTAAGATGCCCAACTGGGTTTGGAACGTTAAAAAACATTATTATTATACTTAAGATGTAAGGATTTTTCGTGTGAAACAGAAGTAGTTTTTAATATATATTTAACGTTTAGGCAAGGTTTTTAGACCAAGTTTTTAGGTTTTTAGAATAATAATTTGTAGCTCATTTTAATAATTTATGCCAATAATGTGGCAGTAAAAGAATATATTACTAATAATAATTAATATTTACCATTTTAAACCCTGGAGAGGTTTATAAAAGTAATTAGCTATACTTTCAAGGAACTTATATTGTACCAACAATATTATGTTCCTGCTTGGACAAACTAACAGGCTAAAACATTAAACAAATTCATATATAAATATTTCATATATTTACTAAAAGCTATTTCAATCCTCACTCTTCCAAATAAATTATGAATTTTTAAGTATTTTAACGAACACAATTTACAATTTCTTTTCTAAGTTTTAGTAGTTACAGTATGTACGTTTATTTAATAACTCTAATATATTTGTTTACATGCCTTAGCCTTAAATAAAAACTTAAAAGCATTGAATCTGCACATTGTTTGGAATTATGAAATTTTAAGCTACTTTTACGTTTTATAACCCAGTCAAGTCAAAATTGGTCTTATTCCAATTTCTGTCCGTCTGTCTGTCTTTTTGTATCAAAATAAGGGGTTTTGTGACGTTTTACTGTAAAAGCAATACCACCAACAATTACAGAACTTGGTTTCATTATTTTACACTTTTTGGACAAGGTTTTTGTTTACTTTAAACTGACCCACGCACGCACTATAAAAATAAAATAAAGAGCTTTAAAAACAGTTTTTAAGTGATATTAGATATATTTTTTCAGTTTTTTAGAAAATTTGGTCTATAAAAGTGGTACTAGGTCTTCATACGGGTAAAAATTCTGAGAGATGTAATAAATTAATGTTAGGCCTGTTACGTTGAATACTACCATATTAAATATGTCCTCTATGTCAATACTAATTTAGATAATTTAGATAATGACCTTTATTTCTTTTTTTGCACTATCAAAATGTAGTCTAAACAGATGTTGACCTTAGAAAATGTAAACAATGCATTCTAAGACATTCACGGCAGCTCTTCAACTGTCAAATCTTGACTGTCCACAGCTGTTGGACAGTCAAAGAATTTATGTAGATGTACTATAGATAAATACAGGAACTTGTCTTAAAACCTACTTCAAAATTATAATATTTTACAATGTTATCTTGAAGTATAAACCATTTTAATAATAATGCAATTTTCTAATTTAATCTAAATATCCAATTTTAAACTATTACTAAATAGTTTATCTGAGAATTTATATTATATTCGTTGTGCTTATTGTTTAAGATATCAGTTTTTTATTTGATAATAAATATTTGTTAACACTAAATCCTGCAACCAGCACACCGTACTATTGGAATTCAAATTTTAGATGGACTATTTTATGATCTATGCGTCAGTGGATCTTTGTTTATATTTTTTTAAGTAATCTACTAATAAAAAGTTTAAGACCAGCTTTTTCTTTTGAACATTAAAGTCATACCCCATGACCTCTGGAAACCATGCCACAACTATGATTTCCAGACCATTATTCCTCTCCAAGATCGTCAATACTCTGCATTGTTTGAGCAAATGACAGTCAGGTTTGGATCCCAAGACGTCCGGGAAGTCCCTTGCGTCCACAGCTATTCGTCATTGTTGACAAGCATGACTTTGGCAAGCCGATTACAATTTTGGAAATCATCTCATGTGGGGTTATGAAAATCAGCTGATTAAAGCAGCTGGATAGCTCAGAAGCTATGTGTTCACCTTCCAAGGTCACCGATTCCAGACCTAATATCAATTTTTAATTGGGCTATTAATTAATCTGCTATTTAGTAAAAGGACGAACGTTATGAAGAAGAAAAACCAAGGTTGTAGCCTTTCCCTATCTCAACGTAAGAAATTGCTATTGTTGTTAAAAAATAAAACTAAAATATTTCTCGGACTGTCCACTATATTGAACGCTGACGATAATGACATTGTCACAAGGCTTTCTGATTGCAAACATACATTAGCAGACTCTGAAAATCATAAAAAAACAACTGAAGATTTGTTTGCTGCTAATGGCCCAACATTGAATCAAAGCAAGACTAGCACTGTAATTTTCTGTTTGAGACAGTTTGCGGAAGATGAAATTGACAGCTCTGCTGAATTTTTCGGTGTTGTGCTAGACTCAACCCTCAATTGCTAAAACATATTTGGCCTTGACAAGTAGCTAAGCACAGTTATACAGGGTTTTCTTTAAAGGCGGGGACCAACTTTGAGGGATGAAGACAAAATCATCCCTCAAAACTTGTCCCCGCCTTTAATGAACAAACTGTAAAAAAAGTTGTTGAAAGAAGTACAAATTAAAATTGAATCCGAAAGAATATTTTTCTAACAACTATCAACCACAACATGTTGTTGTTGTTTTCTAACAACTATGAATATATAAATGAATTTAAGTTCTTGGTTGCACGTTGTAAATAGCTCCCGAGTGTGTATTCAAGGTGAGTTCCTGAGAAATATATCAGATCGCTAAATTTCTGTAAACATGGGTATAAATATTTATGAATATCACTTTTTATGTTTTCCAAATAAAATTATATCACTTACATGACTGTGAATACAACAGATTAGACGTCATTGACCTTTAAATGCCAGAAAATGTTGTAAAATAATAATGTTGAAGTGTTAATAGTTTGAATTAATAAAATTATGTTAACATCACGACGCCTTTTTCAAATGTAAGTGGTTCGATATGCCCTTATATTATTAGTTATTTTATTATTTTGTTCTTACGGTAATAACGAAAATTCCCCAAATTCTTAACCTCTTTTTTGTTAATTTTATGTTGCTTTTGACTGCAATAAAAGCCTCTAAAATATTTTAATATTCCTAAGTACGGTAATAATAAAACTTTAAGAAGAATAGTATAAATAAGATATAATTTAATATCTAGTCCAGTGTAAGTGTGTTTTTATTCACGTCTAATCTATCTCTTTTTCAAAACAATAGGGAGGAGAATGAATTACACTGATGTATAGTATATAGTATATTCTCTATAAGTGAGAATATTCTGTGGTGTGGATAAGTCCACACTATTGATTAATACGTTCACCATCCTCAAAATTAGACAGGTTCGTAATTCAGAGTCAAAAATTTTAATCAGATCCCACGGTTAACTAGGTCTCGTAACGTAGGTCCCTTATGTGTCGTTGGCTTTTCGGCTATTAATTAAAAGTCCTGTCTAAGGAACATAATGACAGTCTTATTCAGTAACAAGATTACAAGATCGCGTCACAGTCAGTGTTTGTTACACCCATCTATCAGTCATAGTTGGCTTTAAATCCCTACCCAGGTAGATTTTCATTTCAGAAGGATAATAATTGTATAGTTTATATCTACTTTCAAATGTCCCCAAATTCATGTTTATGTCTGGGACGTCGAAGTGTCAGGCAACGTGTTCACCTCGTGGGCCGAGGGTCACCCTCACGATTATGGCTCTAGTCATTGGACCAGTAATTAATGACCTATCTAAAAATGCCGTCATTAGGTGGCATCATTAGGACTCAAACCGTTTATATTTCAAACCTTAAAATATACAACCAAAGACAACATGTAGAATAACAAATGAATAAAATAGTTTTCACACCTTTGAAAACAATATATCTATACCAAAGGTGTATTTAGATATGTATGAAAATTTTAATAAACGTACTATAAAACATCTTGTACCTAGTGTAAGTTAGGAAGTTTGTGAGTGATTTTGGAAATAGCCTATGTGTGAAAGAATCTAGCCACAGGAAATATTGATTGTTGTAACCCTCTCACAAAGGATCCAAAGATTTGTTTGAATATAACCATTAAAGAGTTGTACATATTAGTACAACTGGTCTTATTCATTGGATATTTTCAAGCGTTCTGAATAATATTTTGTGTTTGTCTAGTAATTTTTAGTTTTCAATTTTTAATGAAAGTTCAAAGCTACGTTTGTTAATTTTATAGGTAATAATTGGCTAATTTTAAAAATTTCTGGCTAGAATTAGCACGTTCGATGCTGATAACTCGCATGTATTTTGTCACGTACATGTGCGGAGTCAGTCCACCCTGACTATTTGAAAAATAAAAATCGAAAATATTTTATTCTGCAATCATGCATGTGATACAAAGTCATATATTAATATATAGAAAATAAATACACTTATATACATAGATAAATGTTGGAACGAGTGCAGAATTTCTACATAGGAAAAAAGTCTGAAGAAATATACATTAAAATAGATTACTTTAAACCTAAAAGAAAAAGGTAATTTGAAAATATATTATAATAAATTATGTAGTTTGGAGATAGCTTCCCAAACTGTAATAAAGAAAAAATACATAAAAAATAATTACGAAAGAAAATGTTTTATGTTTAGTTTCATAAATAATTAACTATTGAATTTACAAAAAAATACCATTTGAACCTAGTGAGACCAAACAAAACTGCACTGAGAGAAATATGATCCCACCAAAGCCCCATTTAGCCCCACAGACTACAGCACCACACACTTGGGCGGAGCAGCTTTTAGCACCCAAGGGTACCCAATTACCACTGTTTCAGTAGTAAATGTGTTAATGAGTGATTAATCAATTTATACTAAAAGTGACTGTTAGTTTTTAAAAAAATAAAGAGGTTTTTGATCTACGGTATACTGTGTAAACGTGAACATCCTACTAAGATATATGAGTTTTGCTGTGCTCAGGTGTTCGTCTCAGTCCACCGCTATTTTCCACTTACGATTTTTTTATAGCTATGAAACTCGTCTAACGTGGGCATGCACACGTACTCTGGACTTATCATGAAGTCTCTCCAGTCATGTGCCAATCTTGCAACATAAAATATCTCCGTGAGCAGGCTCACATACTCTGGCCATCGTCAGGATGTCTCCCTTGCTCTCTAACAAGCATGCAAACCTTAGAACAAAATATATCTCCTTAGGAAAGCGTAGGTACTCTGGTAGCACCAAGGCATGCTCTCAACAAGCATGCCAATCTTCCAGCATAAAATATCTCCGTGAGCAGGCTCACGTACTCTGGTCATCGTCAGGGTGTCTCCCTTGCTCGCTGACAAGCATGCCAACCTTGGAACAAAATGTATCTCTTTGGGAAATATTAAGTATTCTGGGAGCATTAGGGTGTCTCTTCAGCCCTCCGACAAGCATACCAAACAACAAGTACATAACAAATAAAATATCCGTATTCAGGCTCATGTACCTTTGGATTAATCGTAATGTCTCTTCAGCAGAGTATAAGCATAATAAGCGTCAGCTGACAGCTGATTTTTGTCTGAATTTTAAGATCATCTTTTCATAATTTTGTGAGAAAGGTTTTGGTAATAGGCACGGTGTTACTACATTCCTATTTACATTAGGAAACAATCTGTATCTCTATGGGTAAATTCAAAAGTAGTTCTGTTTTTATGGTTGCTACATGTTTGAAGAAATTGTTTGATGTCCTCCAGAAATTCAAAGGTTTGTAATATATTTCAGAATGAAAATTGCATTAGCAGGGGAGTTCAAACTCTTCCATGAAAGATAAAAAATATATAAAAAACATAAAATACAATGTTGACCCACCAAAGAAGAAGAGGAATTGGTTTTAAAAACTGCAAAAATTTTTGAGTAGGTGGATTAGGTAAGGAAAAAGGGATTTTTATGAAAAATGTCAAAATTTTAAGTCACAAAAAACGTACTCTAAATTTCTTATGTAACTATTTAGTGACGGAAGTGGAGTTTCAGAGGAAGTGATCAGCCTCTAGGTCCGGAGGACGGGGTCGACTCTGAGGCGGCTGACCATGGCCACGGACAGGAGTGGCCTTGACAGCCACAGAGGTCCGGGGCATCGGCCGACCATCGGCCAGCAACAGGTGCCCGCAACGCGTTATTTTAGGATAACGGTTACTTACTTAACTGCTCCGATTAGAAACGTGCTTTCATTTTCCAGGTGTTGCTACCAATAAGGAATAGCAGTTCCTAAAGTATAAAAAACGTGGTTTCGTTTCCTTTGAAATAGCTATAAATACAACACCGGAGGACGGGGTCGACTCTGAGGCGGCTGACCATGGCCACGGACAGGAGTGGCCTTGACAGCCACAGAGGTCCGGGGCATCGGCCGACCATCGGCCAGCAACAGGTGCCCGCAACGCGTTACTTTAGGATAACGGTTACTTACTTAACTGCTCCGATTAGAAACGTGCTTTCATTTTCCAGGTGTTACTACCAATAATAGCAGTTCCTAAAGAAAAAAGGAGCTCTGAAATTATGATATAAGTGTTTTATTTAATAAGACAGAAGAACATTTAATTTATTTCTAAAACGATAGGTAATGTCAAACAACCACAGCCACAGAATTCATGTCCACTTATCTCCAGACATCATTGTTTCGATGTCCTATTGTTCACTTTTTTTTATTGCTCACGACGAGTAGGCTACCTGGTCAAGGAGTCACTCTGGCGAAGTCCACGGCCCACGTATGGTCTTAGTACCGGCCACCTCAATCATTTCTCATTACCTCAATTAATTCTCATTACCTCAAGTAAACGTTTCATTTGTTTTATTCTACATTCTATATTTTAACTAGTGTCCAGTCTCTTTTAATTTAAACAGTTCAAGTATTATTTTATTTGCATTTTTAAACTATAAAACCCTAATCAAGAAGCTAGTGTCATGTGCGGTAGCGCGACTTCCGCGTACCTTCGAAGTGGCCACAAATATTAAAAGACTTTGCGTGTGCGAACATCAAGAGAGAGAGAAATTCAACACCAAGAACCATGCCTGAAGTTAGATGCCAGCGTCATCCGTGTGTTGGGATCCATTGCGTCCTTGCCCACTCACGTCCGAACTGGAGTTTGTAAGGTATATGTTCCAATATCAACCACTTAATTCTACACATTCATTATGTCCTTGCGGACTGGTCCTTCCCTATGTATTTTCACTCTGATAAAAATAATATTATATAAAATTTAATTAAAAAACTTTGTTTTGTTCTAGGCACCTAAAGAAGAAATAACATGGTCCCCTTAAGTCTTACCTATAATAGTTCATTGTTTAAAAATAAAAAAACGTTTGTATTTACTTTCCTGTGGGAAATAGGTTAGATCATGGATATGTCTAAAGGGAATTTTTCCAGTTCATCTAACTCTCGAAAGGTTTTACCGTCGATTAATAGACGCCACGCCCGGTCGTCGAAGGTTCACCGTCGATCTATCGACGGTTAGTAAGCTTTTACAAAAAGCAATGGTGTGAATACATTTTCGGTTAAAACTACATTGAATATAGTATCGTTGTTTTCGGCAGATCATACGTTTTGCTTACTCTATGCGTCAGAGTTCTTTGTTAGTTAAAACATCGGTCTTCATTGCGCGGTTGTGTTTTTATATTATCTATACTATGTATCATTAGATAGCTTGTGATATATTATTATATGTATTATATTTTACTATATTTTTTTACTATTTCTATGAGTGAGTTTTTTAGTAAAAGGAGAAAAGTGAACTGCTAAAAAAACAGTTAACCTCAAGCGGCAAATTTAATGAATTATATAAATTTTATTCTTTTAGAAAAATAAATTCAATAAAAAGCTATAAAACTTTAAAACCTTCCATCTTAAATCACAAAAAGAAAAAACATAATTAAAATATATATTAATATATTTCGTTTAATTTTTTATCGCAGTACTACAACATACTCAACAAAATTTAGTGCCGAGAATTCATTACCTTCCGAGATCAGCTGTTAACTTGTTATGAAATTTACGTATGAAGGTTATGAACAATCTAAGTACCTAGTTATTACTTATCCTTGCCAGTGGCGTGTTATTGCTTATTATCTGGAGATAAGTGTTGAATTCGTTATCATCGATTTTTACAGTAATACCACGCTTACATAATAATTATGTGAAATTATTTCACTATGATGCAATGGAAGAAATGACTTAAAACATGAAAATGTCCAATGGTTAGCTCTATGTAGTCTACTATCGTATAGTTATTACGTTTCTATTCTATGACATGTTGTTCTCACGGCTGACTATAAAAACATCAACTGAAGACTGACCATTAACTGTTA
Organism: Nephotettix cincticeps; assembly: GCA_023375725.1. Taxonomy (NCBI): domain Eukaryota; kingdom Metazoa; phylum Arthropoda; class Insecta; order Hemiptera; family Cicadellidae; genus Nephotettix; species Nephotettix cincticeps. Next base: position 151,118,004 of record CM041786.1, read on the forward strand.
ACTGACCATTACCTTTGGGATGGTTTTTTTTAATTACGACATCGTATTTACTCTACTATTATTTATAATCATTAAGTAATACTTTTGTTATCAACGATGAACAATGATTACTAATTCCTTTTTAATGTCTACAAAAAAAGTATGGGATGAAATTAATTAACCTCCTGTAGAATTTAAAAGTGTATTTCCTTGTATTCCATATCTTTTCTATGTAATGACCTTCAAGCTAAGGTAACAGATAGGGAAACATTGATACTCAACTTCGTTAAATACGTGTACATTTAGCCACTCATCAATGGGTAAAATATCAACTCTCTGTACTTTTAACTAGTATATTTGTATTACTTATTTAAATAATACCTTTATATCCAACCATGGATGAATGATGACATCGAGGTGAAGTATGAAAAACCTCAAGTATTGTATTGAAGAAACAAAAATATTTAGATTCTTTTTAACCACAACTGTCCATCGCCATAGGCCTAGCTGGTTGGTTAGTTACTGAAATAGCAACATGTCCAATGCAGCGTACTTCATGCCAAGTATGAATGAGAAATGATATCCCACACCACCAAACTCAGGATTTACAAGACAATAATCAGACCAGTTCTCCTGTATGGTTCAGAAAATTGGATACTAAGCAAGAAATCAGAAAGGAAAACTATTGTATTTGAGAACAAGATTTTCAGGAAAGTATACGGACCGATTTTTGAGGATAGGCAATGGAGATTGAGACATAATTGGGAACTAAGAGAATTATTTAAGGATCCGGATATTGTCGCTGAAGTACGGAGCAGAAGGTTGAGATGGGCAGGGCACATTCTAAGGAAAGACGATAACTCCCTATCGAAGAACGTCTTAAAGAACAACCCAGAAGGTAGAAGACCCCTTGGAAGACCGAAACTTAGATGGTTCGACCAAGTGGAGAAAGACCTGAGGAAGCTAGGGAGAAGGAAGGAAGATTCGAGAAGCAGAGATCTATGGAGGCAGTGTGTTGGAGAGGCCAAGTACCATCTAGGGTACCAGTGGCCACAGCAGTAAGTAAGTAAGTAAGAATGAGAAATGAGTGTAAGATGATTGTGGCGCGATCCTTTAGGTATAGGTTGAAACGACCCAACAGGCAATGGCATATCTAAGGGACATTAGTATAGAGTGGAGTCCGAACCACTGCCTCTGAGCTACGAAATGGTCTGATTATGAGGATAGTCTTTAAGGATTCACACAGTATCCAATGGTGCGGATGTTAATCCACACAAGATTCCCATAAAATGGAGATTTTTCTATGAAAATTAGCAATCGACAATCAAATGTAAGAATTTGTTTAAAGGTGATTCTGGGAACCCAAAATATGAAAAAATAATTATCCATCTTTGAGTTTTACAATAATATCAACGATAATAGCTTCATTTCTTATAAAAATCCATTAAAAATCGCTAGTTATCATTGATTTTGAAGAATATAGGAGTATAAACGTTCTTAGGTTAAGGATATTGGAGTGAGTAGGAGAACATTGTTAAGACGTCCTGAATCCAAAGATTTGAACTGGTAGATAAATTCTACTTCATAACCTCAAAATGCAAAAACTTTGTTTCATGCGGGTACTTTCTGGAATTCTGGAACTGGAATTATTACAGTATTTTAATTTTTTTGTATTAAAACCTTTAATTATTTTAGTTGTTTAAACATATTTTTTTCAAAACATAGATGTACCGGTGCTAACGTTTTACTATAAAAACCGCTCTAGATATAATTTGTATTTTTAAGAGTATCTAATGTGTTATAAATAGGATAAAAAATATAATTGCATGTTACTATTGTTTTTATTAATATGTAAATAAATTAGTATCTATTTGTGTAGTTCTTTGTTAGTTTAGATTTTTTTATTCACAGTATACTTCAGTGTCAAGATGTGCTAGTGTTCTATAAATGAATATATGACTCTAAATATATAAAACAAAGTCGTTTTAGTTAAACCATTTATAACTCGAGAACGGCTGGACTAATTCTAATGATCTTTGTTTTTTTATTCGTCTCTTCTCCGAGTAGGCTATAGACATATTCAGACTTGTATACAACCTTAGGGCTAAGCCCCTCTGGCCTATAAAGTTTGTATATGTTAAGCTTGTTAGGAAAAGAAGCGATGTATTTTGACTATGAGCATACATCAATAATGTGAATATGTTATTAACACCTGTTATTGTGCGTCATTTATTTTCACCAGTCGACAGATAACGTCATTGTGCGTCATTTTCAGCGAATCTTTGTGATTCAAAGCATGTTTGATTTAAAAGCATCCTACCATTCGTCTATTTATATTGGATGTTTATACTGTAGTTTAGTTGAAGTCCCCCGCCTGATATACACCTACAAGAAATTCACATGTTGGGTCAGGTCAAAGGGCGTTTCCCACTGGTTGATAAATATTACAAACAAAACAAGATTTCTGAGACTGAGTTAGCTCATGAATGGGGTACATAGCATTCTCTCACGTTGTAAGCAAATTAATCAGACATCCAAATAAACAGGATTAAAATTAGTAGTCATTTACCTTGAAGTGGTTTGGAATGCTTCAGGAGGAAATCCCAGAGGAAAACTATGTAAGGCTTAAATTTATATTTATTGGAAGACACGGATAATAATCCGGTGATTACTATCAAAATATTGTGTGGTTGTACTCGATTTATGAGTGTTTTCTATAGAGAAAGAAACATTCAGGATTTAAGTCCGTGGTTCATGATTTTTACTAAGTTGTTAGTTGTCTACCACACGTGAACGATTTGTTAAACTTAATATTACAAGAAAACCGGGATTTCCTTGGACGTCAAACCAATCTAGAACCTATTTTCTACTCGGAAATTAATTGTTTCCAAAATTTAAAGAAATTCGTCAGAGCCGTTGTCGAAATCCTTTTTCAAATACAAATATACAAACCTTGTTCGTATTATAGGACGAAGCCCAACTTATTTGACTTTAAATTGATTTGAAATTTGATATTTATATAATAAAAAATATGTATTTCAGAAAGAAGTTTAGAAGTGTCACGATGTTTTGGGATCAGAAATCTGATCTCAGATGAGCACAAAGCAAAAAAGAATCTCGTGCTCATGGAGCTCAAGAAGCACTGAAACTTTATTCTATTGAAATACCTTTTGCTTGGCATTTTTTTAATTTCTCTCACTCCTTAAAACGTTTATTTTCGGACCATGAATTAATCTTGTTAAATTCTAGGTTAACTCACCTTACGACATTTTCAAACTTTAGGTCTTGAGACGTTGACAAAAGTTCTATATGAATCGTAATGGAAAATATCAAAAATCACAATTTAAATAACATGTAAAGTATATTCCACCGAACACTTCATAAGCTAAACCACAAGAACCCATCAATTATCTAACTCCAATCCGCAATCAAGCAATTAGATTCGGGTTTCCTGTGGTTGAACCGGGAATGCAGCTATAATCACATAGGATTGAAAAGGTGGCCATTTGCATTCACTTAAATTGATTCGATCGCTAAACTATATTTCATCTCGTTAATAGTCTATGAAAGAGAATTATTTCTTTTATTTGTAAATCTGAAGGTTCCTTCACGGCTTTTTACTTCAATGGAACCACTCCACCCGACAACTCAAATATCAGTGTACTTCTGATTATTGATAGCATTTAATCTTGTAATGTTGATATTGGAAGAATGTTTTAAGCTGAAAAACTTAAGTGCTATTTTTAATTATATGAATCAAGCCAGAAACCCTAGGATAGGAGATCTTGCCCTCCATCTTCATATGAAACTTCATATGATACACACTCACTTTCGTCTTCTTTTATTCCCAAATAGCCTTTGTCTAAACCTCCCAAATGAACAATATAGTTTAAAGAAAAGTTTTTTTCAATAATTTACTCTTAAGTTAATATTTCACCCTTTCTTTTTCCATCCCTAGGACAACTTTTCTATAATCTATTAAAACCTTACATTTTTTTACGTTTATTTGTTTGTTTCGTGTGCATTTTGCTCTGGAAATTATTAAACGATGTCAGACGAAGGGAGAAAATGATGTCAATAGATTTACAAATAAGATATTTGGTTACTTCTAAACCTTTTGACCAAGCTACTTATTACAAAGCAAGTTTTAATTATTTCGATGTATAGCTATCATAGGGTGAGTCCAGTGTAGTCTGCTTTTTTTATTTATTTAAGACTACTTAGATCTTTTTTTGGTTTCACCTTATTCTCAACCTCTTTTTTTGCCACTCACATAAAGTATTAATCTATGAATGGAAAGTATCAAGCATTGATATGGAATACATGACACAGTGAAATGATTTACTAATAAAGCTGGTTGGCAACACTGGTATCAATACCAGGTCCATTGCTGACTTGGGTCGGAGTCTGTCACACTATCAACTACGCCAGTAACCCCTAGCTGATCAACTTGATAGGTAGTCTCTTACATTTGCATCATGAGCGTCTTAAGGGTCACATTAACAGTCACATTGAGTTACCGACAAAAGTAACTCAAGAGTCAGTGGTTCGTGAGAAACGTTATCGTCCTTTAAGTCAAATGTTGCTGGATCAAAACTGGTGACCGGCAACTCCTGTCAGATCATGAACGACCAAACCTCAATTTTGACCAAACGAATTACACTGACCAAAAAATCAGATGATGAGATCAATCTTTAACTGGATCCGCTGAGGTTTTTTGACACGGTTATGTCTTACTCTGGGAGGGAGGTGTTGACAATTTTTAAGATGAAATTTAGAAACAGGTTTCCAGAGAACTACTAGAGCTGTTGTATTGAATTTTTAATATAAGAATAAGAATAGCTGTTTAAAAGAGCCCCTTGAGAAAACTCCCTTTAGACATAAAATCCATTATTGAACTTATTTCCTACAGGAAGGTAAATACAAACATTACTTCCATGACTACAGGAGCAACTGGTCTTAAAATATCTTACAAATTGATGATTTAAATCAAACAATCCAAAATGTTATAATAAACTTCATGAGGCTATTGAATACTTCAAAAATTCAAGGAAAGTCAATGTTCAACGTGACCAAAGTACTTCCAGTGCTGCCAACCTTCAACATACTATGACCACTGTAATATGCATGAGGTATAAAATTGATAGTGAGATAAATCTTCACAATGGCAAATAAGCTGTTCACGACCGCCCTAACTCAATACTGAACCTAGGTTGGAGCTGCCATCAACCAAACTGAATTGTTAACCAGCTATCCAAGCAGCTGGTGCTTTCTAAACAACTCATTATCATTAATTCATGAATTGATTTATCCAGTAATTGTACGCTTGGCAATAGGCATCTTCAAATGTGAGTTATGGTCGTGTTTTCCTTAATGGCTGTTAGGGGACATAAGTTAACAACATTCAATTAAAATCATGTTTTGTATTTTTTAATATGCCTCGAACAACTCTAGCATATTTAGATGTGATAAACAACGAGGTACATCCAATATGTAAGTTCCAGTTTGTTGTTGAAATTGCATTATATACAACATATCTAGGGCACTCACATACCTAGGAACCACCTTGTCAATTCCCAGTGCGCAGGACTTCACTGCCAGAGCATGCAGCGAGCCACTAACGCCATTTTGAGCGACTGTGACCCAAGCCGTTTTCTTCTTATAGAAGCATAAATTAAAATGGATTGGAGCAAACGCATGACTGTAACGGAACTTACTTTAGATTAGATTATTGAAATGGCGACCATACCACAACGTAGGTATTTTCAACTAAGTATGAATAATGATTGAGTGTAAGATGATTGTGGTGCGATCTTTTAGTGTTGTTACTGACTAAGAATGACATTTTCATGATACAGAACTGTTAATTTTTAGCCCAACAGTCAATGGCATGTCTAAGGGACCTACAGAACCACGGCCTCTAAATTACGAATTGGTCCAATTATGAGGATGGTATTTGCAGATTAACGTAGTATTCAATAGTACGGACGTTAATCCACACAAGAGAACACTACACCATCCATCGCTCACAACTACCCACAGTTCGCGACCTCCAAGTAGCTGGATTACACGACGTCGCCACTTTACCATTCTAATCTCGTTACGTCTCCAAAACAAATAAGTAGATAAAAATATAATTTATACCTTGGAATTTAGTGATCTCAAAATTCTCTTGTGTGCATTAACGTCCGCACTATTGAATACTACGTTAATCTGCAAATACCATACTCACAATAATAAGACTACAAGATCGTGCCACAACAATATAACACTCAATCCTCATTCATACTTGGCTTAAAATACCTACCTTGTGGTATTGTCACCATTTCAATAATCTAATCTAATGTATCAGAAAATTACGTCATTAATTACGTTTCCTTAAAATAATATTACAAACTTAAATATTATGTTGAAAATAATTAACAATCACATGTAAATCATAATATTACAAACGTAATATTCTAAAACATAAATTATGTTAAAAGATAATTAACATTGATACAATTTATAAAATAATATTATAATAAATTGAAACAACACATAAAAAACAAAGAATACAATACTAGCACACACATTAACCGTACGCAAACTACTATAATATGTTTAAGAAAAGCCGTCTAGACTTGTCTACAGATATAGCTAAAATACTGATAAAAACTTTTGTTTATATATTTTTTTATTTATGTTGGATCAAACTATTAAGGGATTGATTTCGGAAATATTATAGTTCTAAACATATATTCGAGAGTTGAGAGTGAATATATCCGTTTTGGGGTCTCCTGAATCAAAAAAGTGCATAGAGTAATAAATAATATGACACCACCTGCAGATATGTAAAAATGATGATTCAAATGTTCTGGGTGAATATGTTTTTCAAATGTGTAAAAAAATTATGTTTTCCACGAAAACAATAAAAGTAAAATATAATTTGACTACCACTAATAAACCAGCTTACTAAACAAATTATTATTTTGAATTATCTGTCTACGACTAACGGTTCCAGAGAAAAGGTAGTTTCACTGTCCATAGTAAAAGCAGTACGATGTCTGAGAGTGCCCAATGTTATTGTTAAGGAAAATATTAAACGGTCAATTTCTTTAGCTTTGAAGAATATTCTATGAAAAGAAGATTCTAGAAGGTAGAAGGTAGAGGTTTCTATGAAGGTTCTCGTTATTACATTTATTTTTGGGATAAATTATGTGTCAGTCAACTGATACAGTTTTTTTTTGTTTAAACGTAAGGTACCCCTATAAACTGCACCCATAACTGTTATGGCAAAAATTAACTACGCTAATTTTAAGGACTTTTTGTTTAACAGTATAAATTTCTTCCAGTTGCAGAATATTTATACCCTAGCCACACCCATTGTTACATTATTTTTGAAAAGGATGTATCTTAGCTCTAGGTGAGGGTATTAGCAATGTGTAAGACCAAAAGTTGAAATGGTGAGGTTAATGACGGAATAAAAACGGACAGCTATCCATAAAACTGAAAACATTCTCTGTATACTTATCCATGATCTAAGCCCTAAGCTACTTTCCAATGGGAAGTAAATAAATTTATTTTTCTTTCTTGCCTATTTTATTTGGCTTCTTATTGTCTAAGAACACACCTATTTCATTTACAAACTTTTCAAGCGTAGCATTGTTAAAACTATTCACACTTATATCATTGTTTCCACACCACCATTGTAATTTATTTTCAAGTGTTAGGCCTACACCAAGGTTACCTCCAATTTGTTTTTTTGCGCCTACTGTTTCATTATATTAATATATTTATTTGCATCATTATAGCTCTACTATCATTAGGCTTCTCCAATCTTTAGTATATTGCAGAAGTATACAAGTCTACAAACCTTACAACCAGATTAGGGTGCAAAAGAAACGTTTGGCAAGTCCTTTGACTGAAATTTGTAATCGTTAAAATTCACAATGACGTTGGTTGTTAATTATTCAATATCGATTTATTGGACATTTCCAAAGCGTCTGAGTTTTCGACTACACAACGTTTCTGGATTTTCCAGTGAGTTGGAGACTCTCGTTTCTGAACATCGGCATCTCGGAGGCAGAGTGTTGAGATTATTTTTTGTGTTAGCAATATAGTTTTTGTATTGTGTATCATAGACAAGTATACTATTGCTGAAAACATGATATAAATAATATTTATAACTTTAAATATTCAATTTTTAATGTAAATTATTATGTAATCGCTTACTGGAGAGGTTTCTTCACCACCAGAAACGTTGTTATTTTATATTTATTATTTTCTCTTAGATAAATTAGTTTGGGGTCTTCGATAGAAACAATTTTAAGTTTGACTGTGAACTATTTGAGACCGGTGCAAGATGACTTCGCTGTACTAAATATTTGCAAAATGTGCAAAGCTACATTAGCGGGATTTTATCCCTGTATTTCCCGCAAGTTTCCCTCCAAGGTTCTTCGTCGTCCTCCAAAGCCCCCTTCCTCCGGTACCAGGTCTGGCGCACCAAGAGTCCTTCGTACTCTCGCTCTACCGACGCTACCGCAGCCATACCTCCGTGTTTCACGCTCGACTAGTTTTTTGCCTCTGGTAGAAAAATATCGGCGTAACATTTTTTGAGTTTTTATCGGTTGAGTACAAGTGTGGTTTTTGTTTTGGATACGGAAAAAATTGTGAGTACTATATTGTTTTGTTTACATTTTATGCTGGTTTATGTTTAAGTTAATAAAGATGATGTATAATAATTTGCTATTTCGCTTTGATATTATGTCCAAATATAGGTTTAATTTACTTATGAATTTAAAACTCATTGATTTCTAATAATTTCCTATTTTTCTTGAAAAATTTGAGTAATTTTTTAGTTTTTATTAATTACAAAAACGTCTTTAAAAAGAGAATTAAAGGAGATTAATATTGCTTTCTTAGTTTTGGAAGATTTTCCTATGAAAATTCTTGATTATTGGAAGGGAAATAAAGTCTTCAGTTTCCAGTTTGTAACTAAATACATCCGATTAGTTAAAATAATATTACAATTTAGTTCTTTGTTCTGAATTAACATTTTCAGCCTTTGCAAAATCTATAAATTTATTGGTTCCGTAACAAAAATAAAAAAAATAACTCAATCTACCGTTTTAATCATTAAGACTAAAAAGAGAAGTTGTACTCTTTTTAGTTCCAAGACCTGATAAAACTGACTTAGATCTTTTAGTTAGTACCTGCCTCAAAAGCTGCAAGTAAGATAATCAATAAGTATTGTTACTGGACATAATTCATCTTGTTTATTCTTGTGATTTTTTATTTCGTTCATTTATATTAATTACCCAAGCAAATAAATTAGAACCAAATACAATTTATCATCAACTGTAATTCGTTAAATAAATATTACCAATATCTACAAATCTGAATATTTAAAAATATTCAGATATAAAATGTAAGCGCCACTAAAAATCTGTAAAATGTTTCCTTACCTTTATTTATCAGAAAAATACAGCTGCAGTAGCCAGTTCCTGTACAAGCTCTTGTAGTTTTGAAGTTTGAGATAAACCCTAGTTTTACCACTCTAAGTGTGTTTATTTGCTAGCTATTGTCTAACACAGTGGTTCTAAAACTTCTTTATCCCGTGACTCACTAACACCTAAACATAATTTCACGACCCACAAGTACCCCATTTAAGATACTTCCAAATACCAGGAAATCTAATTCAATGCTTAATAAAACCAAAATTTTCCCGCGTTTTCATTGTCGTTTCCTTTGGTTTTAACATAATGTATTCATACTAAAATTAGACTAACAATAAACTAAAAAAAATATGGTATAGGATGAAAAATAGCAGTAATAAACTAAAAATATATTTAATCTTTACTAGGAAACATACGACACTAAATGAAATATTATTAGCCCTACTGGGGTATTAATTATAAAATACCCCCGTCGCAGCAGATCTGCGTACTCAGCGAATTTCTAAATCAATAATATAATAATAATAATATATGACAAGTTTGGTCAAAATCTGTCGATAAATATGAGAATTATTTGTCTATTCTCCATAAGATTGACATGGGAAAGAGTGTTCAGGTTTGCTGCTGTGAGGAACACTGAAAGTATAGATTTCTACCATAAACAATTTTTATTTTTAACATTTATACCAACTTTCATCAACATATGTCCATAAATAAAGGAGTTTGCCTATTCCTTATATGATTAACATTGGAAAAGAGTATGCAGGTTTGCAGCCTTGTTAAACACATAAACTACGATTTTTAAACATAAATGGATAGATCTCAACCACATTAAGCTAAATATCAAGTTTCATCCAAAAATTTTGATTGATATGGAAAATATTAATTTTTCCTTATCCTTAATAAGATTAACATTGGAGCCCCAAAATACAACGTACTGTATTTAGATTTTTTAATATCTCAGTAACCGTTGGAGAAAGAGAAAAACTTTAATATACTAAATTGTGCAGTTTTTTGAGCTGATTCTATTGGTGAAAGATAAAATTAAATTACATATGAAAAACGCAAAAAAACGCAATTTTGAGTACAAAACCCCCCCAAACTACCCGATCCCATTAACCGATATGTCTGGTTTACGAACTCGTCCGAGCAAATGTAGGAATACACGTCTCTACCGAATTTGGTCTCGATCGGACGAGAGTTATCATGTTCACAGACACACGCACACACACATATATATACATATATAAAAATTTTAGCGACTATTATTTTTGGTCTCTGGGCACCTAAAGAAGAAAAAATAACATGGTCCTAGGCTTAAGTCTCGCCATGAGACCTCCGGTAATAGCTTCTTCCCTATGGGAAATTCGCCAAAAAAAGTAAAATACAATTTAGCTACAAATTAATAGCTTGAAAAGGTCGTTTACTAACTAAAGTGATATATGGCACGATTTTTCCTCAACAAGAGATAGAATGTAAGGGTTGAATGAGGTCATTTTCAATTGCCCGTTAATTTCTGCATTTGTTTTTCAAAATCACCAATATTGAAATTATTTCTCACATAACTGAGGTACTAAACACCATCAAAAACGAACGTACACCATTGTACGTTCGCAAGATCAGTATAGTACGAATAGTACTAGCGCCGATCGGTTGTAAGCAACGTTACATTACTTCCCAGCTAGTATTTTTTTTATTCAACTTATATTTCAACTAAATCGCAAATATGTCCTCAGATAAATCGATTTATTTCATCGATTAAAATAAACCGTAATTTAAGATTTTGTAAATTATTTGAGTTTGTGTGTTTATTAAATGAGGGATTTTTTAAAAATAAAATCTACTTTTGGACTCACGTCGCGACCCACCATCTACTTTTGGGCTCATGTCGCCAACCACTGGTTGGTCACGGAAGGATGGAAACCCCTGGTCTAACATATTGGCTATTTACTGTTCGGGTGAATCCCTTGTTTGTCTTGATAGAGCTGACTATCTGGTTATTTAAATTTTCTCAGATAGAATTGATCGTGAAAAAATTTATCGTGTAATGTAAGATAAGAAATTCTAATTAAACGATCGTTTAACATAATCCATGGAGCTCCACCTATATTCCTGAGGGTTTTTATTTGAACTTTTTATGCAAGTTTCGTCAATGGATGACTTCTTGTTCACGCCAAGAGTTATTTATTCCTAGTGTTTACTTGTTCAAAATGGATTTAAAACAGATCATAAAATAAATACTATTAAAACACAATTTAGTGCATTTATTCTGATTTTTACAAGTGAATTATTAGTGGTGTAAAAAAGGAATATCCAGCTGTGAAATCAAAATAAATATTAATCTTTTAATAATAATCATTGATATTAAAATGTTATCCAACGTAAACAAAATTGTATGAACGAAATCAAGGGCCGCCCGCTGGGGTAAGTAGAGCGAACATTGTAAAACTTGTATTATTTCCATATCGTTGCCCAACGAACTCGTCCAATATATTTCAAAACGAATATCTCCACCGAATTATATAATAATCAGTCTGTAATATTTATTGTATGATTATTACACGTAAATCATAATACACATTGACGGACAGTAATATTGTGTCCGTTATTGTGTCGACACATATATATGCTAATAAATGTATATAGCTATCTCGTATATAACATTTTGAATAACCACCCTATATCCACCCTAAGGCGGATAAGTAACCAATCACATGCGCGGAACGCTCTAAATCTATATGAAACTAACCAATAGCACGCTAGTGCACTAATAGTGCTCAGTCAGCTGATAGACGGTAGATGTTCCTACAACACTAATATCCGGTTTCATGCGATGAAACTGAGGTTACCGGAAACCTAAAAGTTATCCAATACTATAATACGAGCAAGGTTTGTATATTTGCACACGGATCTCGAAAACGGCACTAAGGAATTTCTTTAAATTTTGGAAATAACTAATTTCCGAGTAGAAAATAAGTTCTAGATAGGTCTAATGTCCAGGAAAATTCGTGTTTTCTTGTAATATTAAGTTTAAAATCTAAAAATTTACCATTACGCTTATGGAGAATAAAATGTAAACAATACAAACCAAAACAGCTGTTTATAACCGTTTGACAGTTCTTGATTGAAGACGGCAGGGAACAATATGTGAATAGAGGTTTTTCATAAATATTTATTTTATGTATGTAATAAATGTAAAACTATCAGGTTACTAAACAATTTGTAAAAACTTAAGGGTAACATAGCTGTGCGAAATAAAAGCAGGAAAGAGTATTTCCAAAATCTTCCGTGTTTTGATAGAAAACGTATTTGTTGTATTGCTTGATGCCACTGTAACAAACCAATTAATTGGTGTAAATTAAATTTCAAATTTTTGCTTTTCAATCCTCATTCCGTTTCTAACAAAATCAGTTGATCACAGGCTAATAATAACTGTATGGATAATTAAACAGTAAATGATCGGCTAAAACAATTCAAGTTGGGTAAAACACGTCAAACGGCGTCGCTCATTTGACTGACGCCGTAGCCGAGTGGTAGTGTGTCGGCCTAAAGAACTGTAGGTCGCGATTTCCATCCCCATCAGATGCGATACTTTTTGTTCAGTGCTATATTAATTATGGTGTATTAAATCGGTTTTATTTAACCACATAAATGTTTTCATTGAGTAATAAATGTGTTTTAATTTTCTAATTCCTTTTTTATAATACATTTCTTATTCTATACGAGCAAAGCTCGGTCACCAGGTACTGTTTACATTTATCCCAACAGGATAATCAAACATAACCTAAATGACTTTTTTATTGTAGGAAAAATCGTGTGTGTAATACGAGTGCAAACTGTCATGGCCGCCGTCGAAGTTCTGGCAACACTCAGCTGACGCTTTCTGTTGCCATATGAACCTCTCGTGCGATATGACATCGTTTGCGCTCTAGTTATTTAAATAGCCATCCTAGTTTGATCTAATTGAAATTTATTACTAAGTAACTGACCTGAGAATTTATTGTTTCCTTCGGTTGTAGCTATTTTTATTGCAGGTAAATATTTATTCATTGTAAGAAGTATCTTTTTAATACCGATTCACACAACTCATACGAAGAACACACTAACTTCTAGTCTCACATAAAATTAAATACACTAAAAATCATACCATACTGACATAGAATTTTAATATCATTTACAGCTATGGTTTTACGACGCAATAAAAAATTACACTATCCAATCTAGATCTCATATCTACATCACTATGTACTTGGAAGTAGTTATTCCTAGTCAAAAGGCAACTAAGACAAATATTCATTTGAAGTTCGTCTACAGTCATCTTTCCATCCTCAAATATTGAGTTAGGCGGGTGTAAGCACATGAACTTTCAAAAATAGCCAGTCACTATGTTTAATGGTTTAACGCGAAAAGATATTTCGTGCTTAAAATATTACACCTTCCCAGACCTATATGATAAAGTAACATTAACTTTGACATGTCATAATATGTTATCACCGCATATAAATGGTTCAGACACCTATACGGGAAGGTATTTAAAGCCAAATAAGAGTGAAAAAGAATGTAAGATGATTGTGGCGCGATCTTGCAGTCTTGTTACTGACTAAGGCTGACATGTAGGGCTACCTTAGATGTAGTTTAAAAGTTAATTAAATTTTAAATCATGGAAAATTAATGGAAAGAAATTTTTTGCATTATATTCAAAACTGTAGGTGTATGTTTATATGATACAGTTAGTTAAGTGAATTTATTTTTGAACTATTTCAATGAATTTTCAGGCTTAATTTGTCTAAAAAATTCAACTTTGAAGGTCCAAAACTTAAATATGTTGGGGAACAATTAAAATTGATTAACTGGTATTTAATAATGGTTAACTCGGTTGTTGAAGTATAAAGCAATATAGTAACTATGCAACTATTACTGAGTAACTATGTTATCTATGCATGCAACATTCAATACAATGAGCTATACGACGTAGATAACCATATATAAACCAACTATGTACATTATAATTAATATATAATTTTCCTACTATAAGTGGACAAAATCATCACAATTAAGGAATTTTCATTTATATTTTTGGGGGCACTGAAGTAGTTAAAAGAAAAAATAAGTATGGTTGGTTTAAATTTTCATTTATATCATTGGATATAAACATAATATTAAAAACAACAATTTTTTTGGCTTTAGACTATTTTGGTTATAAGTCGTACAAAAGCATTTGATATATTTCAATAACATTTAACGTATTTTATTAAAATATTTATGTCCGAGTGTCGTTTTTCGCTTAACACGTATTTATATAAAACTTATTATTTGAAAAAAAACACTACTGGTACGTCTAAAGCTACATCAAATATTAATTTTTATGCTTAAACCTTTGTGAGAAACGTGTTTTAACAACATATTTGGAAAACATAGATACTTATTATAATGTAAAAAGAGGTAAATTTTTAAGTGTAAAATCCCTGTAGCGAATTTGATTATGCTAACTTCCAACGCTATGATTTTGTAGTGCAAACTGTATTTTAAGATAATGCCTCAATCTGTTTGATAACTTTATAATCTGTTGTGATTATACATTATCTACATAATTTATAGTTGAGGATAAAGAAATTGCATCCTCTCCTTTGTTATTTTCCAATTATGGTGTAACTAACAAAATCAGGTCTTGTATTTATTGTCACAACAACAAAAAACAATGAACAATGTTTAAACATTTATTAATTTTTCATTTAATAATTTCAGCTGAAACTAAGCAGATTTTATGGAAATTATATATTTACTTGTTAATTCATTTTAATCGTGTTTTACAGGAATTTTTAGGTTATTTTTGAATAAAACACGTATGAAAGAATAAATTGTACAACCCTTTTTTATTGATTTTATCTTTTTACAAAAATAAATAAATATATCCAAATTAAAATCAATATTAGTTTGTTTACATTGACAATTGAATTTAAATCCATTTTAATATTTTACTAGGTACATATTGAAATGTAAACTAGCTGTTAATAATACTATTCTTTTTTAAATCTATTTTTATTTCAGAAAAATATATTTAGTAAAAATAATGTTTCTTTCTTCCTACCACTGAGTCTAAAAAAGACGGACTTATTTCTGATACAAAAAACAGACTCGTGCCAGGATGGTTTGAACTTGGCTGAAATATCACTAGTCAATTAAATAATTGAAATAATTTAAAAATCGCGTGTACCATGTATAATCGTTGACTTCACGGGTAGAACCATCCTAGGGTGAACCAGACGACCTTCAGCACCGAACCAATTTACCAAGTTCGGTGCTTCCGTTGGTTTTGCTTTTTTATAAATAACTTGCATAAAAATTGTAAATTTAAAGAAGGGTATAATCTTTTACTTGTAGCTACTATTACATGAACTAATTGGTACTAATATATCTTGTCAGGTTGGCCTGTTGGTTTCAGAAGTAAAGTAGCGTGTGGTGTGGAATTCATTATGCTAAGATATGCGATCAAATAATAATTATCTTGTGAGGTTTTTTTATCATGGTAGCCTCTAGACCCAAGATTAATGTTATAAATGGTTTCAATGGGCACCCTAAATCGGTCATTTTTTATATTTTGCTTTTAAGATTTTATTATATTTATATTCCTCGAAATATCCTGTTTGCAATGATATGCGGCTCATAATGCTTAAATGGTTAAATGTCACTAAAAAGTATATTTATATAATATCTATAACCTTTTTAAATGGATTTAAACCGCTCTATTTTGTTTTGGATCAAGTTCTTTTGTCTAATCTTTTAAGATCCAGTAGCAGTATTTATTTCTGATTAAAAAGACATTTTATAGCAAATCTGACTTATTCAGAAAACTTAAAATTTTCAATATATAAGGAGTTCCAGACCTATTTCAATTTTTACAATTTTTATATTTTTGTTCCACATATCTCAGAAACCGTTAGACATACAACTATGATATTTTTATGGTACATTTGGTGTATAATTATAATTAGTGTACTTTTCTAGAATCTATTAGATTTCACTGTAATCCGTTCGCAATAAAAAATTAAAAACATTGATTTTATTTCTACGAAAATTACTATTTTTAACAAAAAAACCATTATCACTACGGAATGATAAAATTAATCAAAGTTTAAAATAAAACTCATTTAGGTTTCTGGGTAGTCTTTTTCGTGAGATATTTTGCATCGAGTTAACATTATCGATAAATGGGACTTTGGGTGCCCTTAATTTTTTTAATTAATTGTTAGTGATGGTAGGTAATGTGATTTTTCACATTTTGTACTACCGCTCTCAGGTGAGCGTAAACCTAAAACATGGTAAGATATCGGATAAATATTTTTATTCTTAAGAGACATGTTTTTAGTGAGATATATTCCATACTATCCATTTTATTTGACTCACTCATCTATTTGTAATTGCGTCTGGATCTCATCCATATAAAACATACGAAACAATACACACACAAAACCGAAAACGAAACATATTTCGACATGTTTTAGTACAGCGAAACGTCGGTGAATCGTGTCTAGATCTATTTTGTGTTTTTAGTGTGTGTATTGTAGTATTACATTGGTTGTGCGACCGTGGCGAAGAAATGGCGGCAGATATGCTGGCACAACGCTTCTTTGCCACGTCGGCGAGGCGGTGGCGCATGGGCTCTGTAACATTAAATGTGCATTTTCTTACTTATCATTAGACGGATTTCGTTCGCCAAAGTACCTTTAGATTTAAAATTAGATTTACAATCTTGCAAAGTAAAATAGCAAAACAAGTAAAATAGTAGTGAGTACGATTTAACAACAAATACACGCGACAACACATTTATATCAGAAGAAGGGCTGTTAAATCTGAAAAATATGTTGCATTGTTGATCAGCTGTTTTTTCACTATGTATTATGTTGCATGCAAATCTGAAAATCAGTAGTTTTAAGAAGATTATTAACAAACAGTGGTTCGCAGACGGTTACATTTAAGCCAAAATTATCAAAAGTATAAACGTCTTAAAATTACCTCTTCGACCTAAATCCACAATGGTGGATGGTGGATATGTAATGACATATATAGAACTTTTAAAGATGTCGGCCATATTGGAAAATGGCGGTCATAATTTTTGGATTCAAAATTAATTTAAAAATCCTCTAAAAAATTTAGAGGCCCCCTTAAAAAGAATGCTGTCATATTTATAGTATAAAAGTTTGCTATTGGTTCACGAAGGTGATAATCGTTTAAAACGGAAAACGTTTTTGAACCATAGATAACAAACAGTTACATTTACGTCAAAATTATCAAGAGTCTAGACTTCATAAAATTACCCCTTTACTATCTAAACACCTCATAAAATATAGGGTGTTCTATAACAAATTTTCATGTTGTCGGCCATATTGGAAAATGACGGCCATATTTTTCGGATTCGAAATTGATTTTTAAATCCTCTAAAATATAAAACGAAGTAGTTCCCCTTAAGAAGTTTGCTACCATATGCATAGTATAAAAGATAGCTTTTGGTTCACTTTAGGTGAGACACCCACTTAGGTTTAAACAGTATTTCCTTTATCATGTGTATTTATAGTATGAGCCTAATGATATAAGCCAATAAAACCCATTCCAAAAGTTTGTTATAACCTGGTCTACACCAGGTTATGACAAAATTATAAATCCCCTACGGGAGTTGAGTGAGCAACCTCTCAAAACCTTTGACAATAAGTAAACGAAACATAATATAACATTTTGTAGTATTATTATTTTTTTAGTTTTATTGATTTTAAAATAATTTATAAACATTACGTGCCGGAATGTTCGAGTAAAAATACTAAAAGTTCAAATTCCAAAGAGTAAGGCACTTTGTTTACTCTTTTTATAACAAAAATTGGCAAATTCCTAATCCACTAAGTATAGCTCAACAGCCCAACAAGGCGTTAGTAATTACCTTTAGTAATGACCAAGATCAAGAACACAACCTGTCATCAATCAGGTTAAATCAATTAAGTTTTATTTTAGTAAAGCCGCGCTCAATTTGAGCGCACAAATCAGAGTAAATCAGATCAAGTGGTTCGATTAAAAGACAGGTGTTCAGAATTTATAACCAGGAAAAACTTGACGTCCTTGGAATTTGGAAGTGAATTACAAGGCTAAATGGGAATAAATACGCATTTGCAACCGAATTTTTTATGCAAACATAGCAACACGATTACAGGCATCTATAACGCATTCTTAGTTGTTTTTTTAAACCCTTGAGTAGCTTGTACCATGAATTAAAGATAGGGAGGTACATCGTCTTTAATTACAAAGGCTAGCTAGGGATAATTAATTACACAGTCACTCATGATCTGACAGACTGGCTACTGGTTTTGAACCATAAACATTGGCATAATTGGGTTAGCACTTTTTCCTTCTGCTACCATACGTTGGAAATTCTCATTCAACATGTTTCCAAAACCTGTAACAGAATTGTACGTGATATGATGTGGAAAATTTAAGCGAATTTCCCATACGGAAAAAGTTGTTACCATAGATCTCTTGGAAATACCTAAGCCCATGTTACTCTTTCGTTTGAACTCAAACAAAAGAGTTCATAACGACATTTTGGTCTCTAGGTAGTTGCCAAGAGACCAAAATAATTAGTCGTTGAAGATCGTATGTATACAGGGTGTTCATTAAAGTCGGAGACAAACTTCGAAGGGTGATAATACTCATCGAAATAAACAAAAAATTTCCTATAAACATATGTCGAAAAATCCTTCGTTTAGCCGCTAGTCGCCATTTTGTATTTTATACAAAAAAACTTAATCTATAAAGAACTATTTAAGATACGGAAACCAAACTTTGTACACATATTTATTAACCAAGGAGGAAAATATTCTTAAAGTATCATTAAGTTTGCTTTTATATACAGTGGAAATATTTTTGTATACAATATTATTGAATAACTATATTTTATACTTAATAAAAAAGATTGCAATTTTTTACAATTACAAATTGCAATGGAACTAATACGAAATTGCATAGTGAAGAAACCAATTTTAAAGTTAGCTTACATCTCTATGCAGGACCCGTGCCTTAACGCAGCTGACAATTACATTAAAAAAAATTCCTCGCTCACAAAGCTGAGATGGCGGCTAGCGGCACAACGCTGTCGACATATGAGGAAATTTCATAGCCAGAAATTCATTTTATCGTACAGTCCATCAATAGAACAGAGCACTTAGCGTATGCTGGATTTTGCTAAATATTTTTAGGCTGTTATTACATCGTACATTGTGATGGCAATATACTGCTAATACATTAGCAAACCTCCTTTAGGCTCAGTGAGGACACTACCCTTAAAGAGCTGTATGTACCGTACAAGCAAAGCTGAGACGCCTGCAGCACGCTGTCAAACATTTAAATATATATTTTTCCCATCATTATCGAATACTTCACTGAGTATGTCTCTGTTTACATCGTATGTGGATCTTAATGGACCAATCAACGTCACAGTGACGCCTCACACTATCCGGTACACTAGCAACTTCCTTTACTCTAGTCCCAATTATTATCTGTGAAGAAGACCTGATCCCAGAGAAACTTCCAACGTCTTCTTTTGCCTTTTAGGATTATTTCTCAATTCGTTGCTCATTATTGAGTTACTCACCTAAATACATATTTGTCGGCCCAACGTAATTTTTCACTTTTAATCTCACCCATTATATCTGGATATTTGAAAAGTTGACGGATTTCACGATTTTGTGATCTAGAAACTCCACATTTCTTAAGTTGGGTCATAAATATTTCAAAGTGCCGTATTTTTAAAAACGAGAACTTTCCTCACTTCCTTTTTTTCTTCAAAATCCAGGTTTCTGATCCTTAAAGCCGTACTAGTCTAATTACTGTTTGTATAGTCTAGTTTTATTTTCATATCCATTTCAGAATCTTTTAAATTCATAATATTTTTGAAGTGGGAAGGGAAACTCTTTCCGTTTTTTAGTGAATACATAAGAGTTTGAATTCAACCTAATTTGTTTATAGTAGTTAAAGATATTCTATTCCTATTCTCAAAAAATTAAAAATTATTGTTCGTGACAATAGGAATTAAATATTTATGGATACTATAAAACTTTAATTTGAATTAAAACTCATATGTTATCACTTAAACTTATCACTTATCTACCTACCGAAACTTTGTCTAGTTAAAAATGCAGACTCGTTGGAAAAGTCGAATAATATAATATTAGTATCATCTACTTATCTGCATTATTTTTTTCATTTACTTTTTTATCCTGCAACATTATACAATAAATATTTAGTAGCTGTGTGAAAAAAGTTATAGATTAGTGACCGTAAATTTATGTAAAAGGTAACTTAAAACCAAGGAAAGTGAGAGTGACAAGGCGGAAAAAGACAGACGCAAGGAAGAGTGATACCCAGGAAGTGACTGTGGGCGACCTAGATGCTGAGGTTGTTCACTTCCAATGTGCCACTGTCCACCAATTAGATTAAAATTTAACTTGGCTGCATCACAAATTGCTATCATCTGGTGAGGTTGAGCGAGTAACATTCTAATGTTGATACCTCCAATTCCAACCAATCCGGAACTAAAGTTATGTTTAGTTCCGTGGTGAGAGAAGGAAAAATTATTTCTGACCATTGTAGCCTCCAGATCACTGATTTTACAAAAATATTTAATAATTATTTTTAATAATTAACTCTGGGGAGAAGGGGATTGGAAATCCGTCAGACGAAAATTTGAAACGGAAGTGACATCATATGGCTATAAGGACAGCTGTTTAGAGGAAATGAAAACATTCCCTTAAGACATATCCATGATCTAAATTATTCCCAAAGGAGAAGTAAATTTTTTTGACTCCTGATAGCCATATGTGTGCTGTCATATTATTTGGACCCTTAGGAGCTATAAATTCTGGAATCTATATCAATATCGTACACGTTGTTTAACCTGTCCTAACTCATTGAGAAACTTTTAAGTCTATCGTTAAAAAACAATTGCCACAAAAAATAACAATTCTTTGTGTATTGCTTTGGGTTATAATATTATCAAAATTTTTAAGTTTTTGTATACAGTACCAGGGATGCTGAAATGGACCTTATCTCAATGTCTGACACTGCTCTATCTGCATGTTTGTCTAGAACGAAGAAAACTATATATTTTAGGGATATATCTTTTCTTTTTGAGATAATTACCGTACTAATTTCACTTAAACCATCTTTACCATCTCTATATTTGCTTATAACATGCTTCAAATCTATAGCATACTACTCCCTATATTTTGATCAAGATAGATATAGTATAATTTACTCATTATAACGTATCCTATTCAAAATAACATCTAAATAATGGAGCTAAGTTTCCATTTTTACTGGGATGGTGGCATCAACCTGTAATCCAGCTACTTGGAGGTCACGAATCGTTGATAGTTGTGAGAGATGGTCGGTGGATGTGTTGTTCTCTTGTGTGGATTAACGTCCGCACTATTGAATACCATGTTAATCCGCAAAGACAATCCTCATAATTAGACCAATTCGTAATTCAGAGTCCGTGGTTCGGATTCCACGTTAAACTGTAGGTCCCATAGTTGCCATCGGCTGTTGGACTATTAATTAACAGTCCTGTCTAAAGAACATGTCAGCCTTAGTCAGTAACAAGACTACAAGATCGCGCCACAATCATCTTTCACTCAATTCTCATTCATACTTGGCTTAAAATACCTACCTTGTAGTATGGTAGTCATTTCAATAATCTACTCTAATCTAATTTTAATTTAGTTTTTAAATAAATATTTTCTTAAAGATGTATTTTTCTCCTACACAGAGACATACAACCCGGATAAAGAACAAGCATGCCGCTAATGTTTAATATAGTCGTTAAAATAATAAAATTTAATTGATGTATAAGTAAGAATTAATGAGCGTGTCCTTGTATTAATTTACAAACCTTGAGCGATATATACTATCAGGTTCAACGAGCGTTACGAATGTGTTTTTAATAACAAGGCATGTGAAAAGTCTTCCCAAACGTACCGGTTTCAGTTTATCCCCTCCTCCCCAAAAGACAGCAATTTTAGATTTGTTAAAAATATCATTCTGAATCATCAGCCCAAATTTCATTGTTATTTAGGTTTTCCGTCACAATGAGTAAAACGATGTTTCGTAATCTAGAATCTAATCCCGTTCTCAGGTGAACTGAAACTTAAAACATAACAAGATTTTTACATCATCTAGACTAAGTCCTTATGGATAAATTTTTAAGTGTTTTCGTTAACCTTCCTCACAATCACGAAGGTAATTTTTTACATGCACATTCTGTTTCAGTTAACTGTAACTAAAACTAAACACATTTCTCCACCTAATATTTGCTAGTTTGCCTATACAGCTGCTTTGTCAACCGAAGTAGATTAATGATTTCAATGTGGTGTGGTGTTTCAAGCATTTATATGGGTAGCTCAGCAACTCAAAGATAAGTTGCTAATCGTTACCTTACAATCCAAGGGCCACCGGTTCGATTCTGGACCCAGGCACCATTTATAACTGGGCTAGCAATTTAATACCTATCTAAAACATAACGACGAAAGGTTGTAATGGGCCCAGTGTTTATGCCGGTTTCTATCAAAACGTGAAAATTCTACTGGTGTCTATAACCGTGCAAATGAACAATATAATATGGAATGGATATAACCAATTACTATAGGAGCCCTCTAAGACCTACAGCGATCCTCTTGGACTCTAGGACTTGACCTTAAACGCAAAGTCTAGCTCGAGCCTAAGACAATCTATATCATTTTCACCCACCTAGAAGGGTTGAATATGAAGAATAATGTTTCTCGACGTCCTCTTAGGGTGTTACTCTTAAGATGTACATGTAATGTACTCTTAAGATCCTCCTGAAATAGAAATTTGAAGTTTTCTTGGGATGAATCCCTACTCTGTCAAAGGGTTGCTGTTTTATCAAAAAATCTTAGGGAGTTCTGTGACTTTTATTTGTTATTTTAGCGATTTCCCATAGGGAAGCTATTACCGTAGGGGCCATGGCAAAACCTAACCTCTGGGCTATGTTGCTTTTTCGTTTTTGAGGTGCCTAAAGGTGGTCTCATTACGACAAAATTTGGTAAAGACACGTATTTCTACATTTACTCGGACGTTTACTTAATCCAGACATGTCGGTCAATCAGAATGGGCTGTTTGAAGGGGTCTTGTACCCCTAAAAATGTATTTTTGCCATTTCAATTGGTAGTTTTTTAATATTTTGCTCTATTTCCAATGGTTACCGAGTTATTAAAAACTAAAACCAATCTTATGGGGAATAAGAAAAATTATTAATATTCCACTTATAAACTTATTATTAATTATTTTTGGATGAAACTTGGTATTCAGTTTCATGTGGTGGAGAGCCATACATTTATGCTTAAAGTCTTAGTTGATCTGTTTATCATAACAGCTAACCTGCATACTCTTTTCCCATGTTAATCATATAGAGAATAGGCTTACGCCTTTATTTAGGACAGATGTTGATAAAACTTGGTAAACGGTCAAAATCAAAAATTGTTCTCGGTTAAAATGCCTACTTTCAGTGATCCCATAGCAGAAAACCTGCATACTATATCCCATGATAATATTATTGAGAGTTGACAAATCATCTTAGTTTTGACCGATATTGATCAAACTTGTCTTATACTACTATTGTCATATTAATAATTTGGAAATTCTCTGAGTACGCAGGTCTGCTGTAATGGGGGTATTTTACTATTACAATATCTGAACAATACTAGCTATTTATAACATTTCGTCTAATCTTATCAATCCCTTCGTTCCTATTTCAGTACAGTATTCCATCCGGGAAGATAGAATATTGTTTCTACTTCAGTTTTCAAGTTTAAAATAATCACATATATTGTATTTTTAGTTTTTTTTTTACTTTGAAACCCTTAACAATTCATGATTAAAATAGGGCATTACGTGCATTTATTCAGAATAAAGGACGCCTATAAGACGTATACGGAGTGGTGGGCACCTTGTCCTTTATTGGGCGGCTAGCGCCTTAAAACGCAGAACAGTAGGGTCGCACGACGCGGCTAACGCCTTTAGACGCAATCAATCATTTCGAGAAACAACCGATGACTGCATGGTGATGTTGCTTTTACCTCTATGCACTCACAAAACCAATATGGCGGCTTTGATGGAATATTTACCGACTGAAATCCGTTGCTGGGCAACTTTGGCCAGTATTCGTTCGCTCCCGTACTGCTGCTTACGCTTATATACGCGAGTCATTAGCTGTTTTTACTTTCGCTAACCTTGTTTGTTGACATTTTTGTCGATTTATGTTTATTTTAATTGCGTTTTAGCAGTAAATGGTGTATGTTGTGTGATTTTTTTAGTAAAGGATTTATAAACTATATTATTAACTGAAATGGCACATCTATATTAAAGATATGACTTTTTCAATACCTAAAAATAGTCTTAAAATCTTCAATAAATAACAATGGAGCAAATCTCTGTTTTAGACTTTATTCAAGCTACCTAAATCCGAAAAGAACATTTGGAAAATAATATTTTTATTAGTTTACACTTAGTGAGCAAGTACCGTAATTTTCAGTAGCGATTTCAAAAAACAAACCATTGTTACAGTGACAAAAATAAGTTTCAACGTATGTGTCTCTTTTTCAATCCATTGCATGACTTTAATATGCCGATACGATATACGCTGAAGGATATCCAGTGCCCCAGCACCAGCGCCACCTATCGAAGTTAATTGGTGACTACTCCAGCAAGATATTTCCTGCTTTTAGTGTTTCCTTCTTGTTGTCGCGTGGTTCCTGGATTACTGCATTCCTGGATCAATATACTTCCCATAATACAAACGGGTTTTTTTATTGTTCGTGTTTTTATTAGTGGTTTTATTCGATTTTTTAGGGCTATCAGCAAACAAATAATTTTGCCTACTAGTTTAACAATCTAGCAACTAAAATTGATTGTGTTTACTTCCATGTGGGAAAGAGTTTAGATCGTGAATGTGTTTAAAAGGAATGTTTTCAGTCCTCTAAACAGCTGTCCTTATAAACATATGACGTCACTAACCAAATGATGTCACTGTTTCAAACGTTGGTCTCGCGAAATTGCCAACACAAATTGCGCAAACCCGCATCTAGAGCTAAGACGTATCTTTTTCAAAAGTTTATTTCTGACATTGAGTTTGAACTGTTTATCTAATCACATAGTTATGCGTTTTCTTAATCCATTAAATCATAAAAAATCAAGATTTTTTAAATACACCCCCTTATATTAATTTTCACACTAAACAACTAAAAACAACTTAATTACGGATGAAAATAATTTCTGAAAATACCAGTTGTTTAATAATACTCACGTATTTATGGATGTGATATGTATAAAAGTTACACTTAGATATCCGATTTTAATCCAGAGAAACAATCTGTGTGAATAGTGTAAATACAATAAGTAAGTTTGTCAATAGTTTTCCGTTTCGTATAATATTTTTAAAGAAATTTGTATATTTAAGTTGTAAAAACCAAGCCATTGTGATAGTTAAAATTACTCAAGTCAAAAGAAGAAACAAGCAAATATTCTTAAAAATCTCAAATTTTTTTTGTATGAAGCCTTATTTTTATAGATCTTTTACTAGTAATAATTATGGAAAATGTAATATAACGAACACGAAAAATGTCTTACGTTACTGCCTTCAAAGCTAGTTCTGACTAACCGCAGTACAGCTGCGTATCACCTTAAGTTTCAGCTCCTGAACGTATTAAATTCTGGCCGCTGTTACTGAAGCGTAAATATTTATTTAATGTTGGTGAAAACTAATAATTGTAGAAGTTCGAAGGAGTCAGTTAGGTTTTACTGATTAATTTTTAATAAATAAATAGCAAAATCGGAACATCAAAAATCAGAATTTACTGTTCTGTTACGTAGCTAAACAGTTTTCTATTTGTTTTCATTAGTAAATCATTCACTAACTCATTCACTAACTACCGTCCAAATTTGAATCTGCCTGGGTTTCTAAATATTGAAAATTTGTTAAATCTTTAATGTATATAAATGTTTTATGCATATTTTTAACTATGCCAGTTTGATTGTTTTAAAAATATTAAATATCAACTAACATTATGCCTTAATAGATTATGTATACTTTTCAAATTCTGACAGTTAAATAAACGCAGTCTGAATTTTAAAATATTTATATAATGTCCTAGTTCAATGTATAGTTCTTATTGTCTAAATTGATAGTTTTACAACCTTCAGTGTATTGTTGAAATACTGTATTAAAACATTTTGATGTATTTTATATACTTTTTTAATTTTTCACTAGATTAAAGTAGCATAATATGCACAATTCTCCTTTTCTTCATAGTTAAACTATTTATTAGCTATAGTTCGCGTAGTTAAATTTAGATTCATTTACAAAACATATTTATGCTTGTAATATACATTTCCTTATCAATAATAATTGTTTGATAAAACAAGAGATCGATATCCAATGCAACAAGTGATAGACTTGTGCTGCTGTTGGTATTAAGATATGGAAGGCGCGTATCATGGGGCTAAGTTTTCCCACTAGTATGCCTAGCGAGGTAGCTTAAAAAATATGAATTTATTGGAATAAATTAATTAGCCATATTGTTATTAGTCATACTGCTTATCAACCACTGTTCTAAGTAAACAATAAGACTCCATTGACCATAGTCTTATAAATATATTCTACATTTTAATACAAGTTTTTTATTGTAAAATATGGTTATGTTATACATTATTTATTCGTGCATTTTATTGTTAATATTTTTACTTATAGCATATACAAACCTTTTAGTTTTTATGCAGGATCTTTTATACGTCTATATAATGTGTTTTAAAACATTGTTGTTAAAATAGTAGACACTTAAGCTATTATCAATGAAGTATTTTTCAACTCAATGTAAAATTCTACAACCCTTACCTAGTACATGAGAGGGTGAAACATTTTATTATTTTGACCCATAAATAAATCTTTTGAATCTTTAATCAGATTAATTGCATAAAGATTTAAGTAGGAATCTATTTCATTTAAAAAAGCAATCTTTATTGTTTCCGTAAATTAAACAAATAAATAAGTTAATACTTAAACAAGTTTAGGGACTGTATAGAAATTTTTATGCATAAGAAGTAGCAGTAGTTAATAGTACTGTATCTGAGTATACATTGAGAGAACACTTGCGTCACTTTATGTATGCATAAGTAAGCACATAGTTAACAGCTGAGAAGACAAAGTGACTTTCATATGGCATGACAATAATGATAATACAGCGTGATAAAATCCCACCGACATACGCACGCAAGTAGGCCAGGGAAATACAAAGGCCAGTAGGGGTATAAAGTAGACCTGACCAACTACCGACCAATGTCAGCACTGCCGGGGTTTTGAAATATTTTTAAATTTAGTACAGTCTCCGTGTTGCCGTACAGTCATCTGCTTGGTCAGTGAAGTTTTTGACAGAGATTTGATTAGTGATGAATCTAGGATTCTGTTATGAGTTCAAAGGCTAAAGTTAAATCATACCATAACAGGAAACAGAAAATAGTTTGATTCAATTATTTGTAAGACTTGAGTACAGAAAGAGTTTAATTATTTTCATTATTTTAAAAAATCAACAAAAAACTCGTCATTTTGTAGCTGACGAGTTCACTACCTATATAACTAAAGGTCACCCTTAAATATCAAATAGTTTTAAAAATCTACTGACATTTTATAAAAACAAAAATAATACAAAACCAAATAACTTTTTGTACAAGTAACATTGAAGATGACGACGGAAGATTTTAAGGAAAACAGTAACATGTTTTATTCAGTGTTTGATATCTTTATGAGTCCGCCAACTTTTTGTTCCTAATTTTAAATCCTTTTTTAATTCAATCACCTAAATACAAAATTAACCTATATAGAGAGAAAACTAGTACAAGGAAACCGAGGTATTGAGATTTTAAAATAAGTTTTTTTTACAAGACCTATTTTCTTCTTCCCAACTTTTTCAGTTTTGAAGCTTTTTCGTTAAATTTTAAATTCCTAAACTTCATTGTTTTTATTTTTACATGACCACGCTCAACGAACACTAGATAGAATCACGTATTTTTGGTTTTAAATTCATTGTATTGTAGTTAGACTTTTACTGCGGGATTATTTATTATAATTAGTAAACAAATTATTTACGAGTCTCCAGGAGAGCTTTGTTACTTGGTATTTTGTGTTTTGTTAAGATTCAAATGTTTTTCTTCTTTATTCCAGCTTTCACCAGATTTTGTAGTTATTTCGTCGCATTCTATGTCCCAGCTTACCTAAAGACGAGATCTTTAGAAACTTTATCTTACTAATTGAGTTGGATTTTTTTACGCAGGGGTATGGGTAATGCAGAAACCCATATGTGAACAGTGTGGGACACCAACCCACTAAACCCTTGTCGGATAACTTCATGCCTGGACCGCGTGTATTGCGTCCTAACAGAACACGAATTTAACTTCAGGAAATCCTAGATGTCACCCAAGCATCCTCTCTCTTGGTGCGGAGAACCAGATGAACGAGGGAGACAACTGCCCTCCACTCATCCTTACCTCGAAGCATTACCTTTACAATAGTATCTGCAGTTAAAATACCCACTACAGAGGCAAACTGCCTCCTACTCATCCTCGACTCTTCCTCAATATTATCTGCAGTTACAAACCCCATTGCAGAGGCAAACTGCCTCCTTTCTTCCACAAAACGCACACACTCTAAGAATGTGTGAAGACAATCATCACCCACTCCGGACAGAACGAACACCGGGATGTCTCCAACATCCCCATCTGATAGAGATATTTCCCTGCGTAGCCATTCTTCGTCAGGATCTGACATAGTGTTGGAAATTGCCCGCAATGACAACCTAAGTCACAAAGATTGCACACTTGACCAGCCTCCCACAACACTGACCCATATGTAGCACCTACAGCCTCAGCTGATAGGTGGCAAGGTCTTTGCGGCGTGGAACTAATCGTTGTTGATTAACCTGAGAGAACACGGCTTGATTGGAATCCCGGAATGGAACCGAGGATTTATCCATGGGACAGAAGGAATTATGGAACTGAACTTTGTTCTGGTATCCTTTGACTAACGTAGGAACAATGCATTTGTTTATTATCCTTTATTTTTGTATTTACTTAACCCGCGGATGCTCGAGGGGTTATTATTCAGCCCAAAGAAGGAAGAAAATATAAAAACAATTTTCTATATATCATACCTTTCCACCTTGTTTTAAGTGGTTGCTTTTAAACACATCGATTTATATTATTCCTAATATTTAAATCAAACTTTTGCACATCTTTCAATATGATTCATAACAAGTTATACTTTTTCCTAAAACGGATATATTCACTCTCAACTCAAATTTGAAAATTTAAACGAAAAAATACTTTCGCCATATGTACTAAGGAGAGAAAGTATAAAACTAAATACAAAAACATCATTGTAGAA
Organism: Nephotettix cincticeps; assembly: GCA_023375725.1. Taxonomy (NCBI): domain Eukaryota; kingdom Metazoa; phylum Arthropoda; class Insecta; order Hemiptera; family Cicadellidae; genus Nephotettix; species Nephotettix cincticeps. The sequence continues at coordinate 151,147,908 of CM041786.1, forward strand.
AATGTACAGGTCATGTACATTACAACATCATGTAAAGTACAGGTCTCTATATCAAAACAGAATGTAGTAGACCTATATTTTTTAAAGACATTGCAGATTGAAGACTGTTAATAAGTATCCATGTTATCCAGTAAAAAATTATTTGTTGCCTAATAATAATTCATGACTTTGAATTTAAATTTAGCTATTATGTCTTTTCAGCTCCAAGAGTATCAAAATTAGGATGTATTTTTTTTTATTACGACATCGTATTTTGCCTACTATTGTTCAAAATCGTGTTTAATTGATAGTTTTGTTATCCACAATAAACAATGATTTCTGTCGAATCTATAACTTTATTTCATTGGATTTCATATCGTGTATCCTTAGTAATAACCGCTAAGGTAACAGATCAGATAACTTAACAATATTCCACTTCGTTGGATACGTGCACATTCAGCCACTCATCAGTAAATAGGTGCGTTCTGTAGTTTTCACTAATAAATTTATATTAATTTTTTTAATAATACCTTAATTTCCCATTAACATAGGTCTAAAGTCTTTGTGGTAAATGATAAAGACAGTGAGAAACTGTAAGGGCGTGAGTATGGTTGTAAATCTTTATTTTTACTTAATGAACAAACCAAAATATGGTGATCCTTTTTTAATCTCAACTGTCTATCATTATAGACCTAGTTGGTTAGCTAACTAAGACAAGGTATTTTAAGCCAAGTATGATAAGAAATGAGTGTAAGATGATTGTGGTACGATCTTGTAGTTTTGTTACCAACTAAGGCTGAAGTTTTCCTAATACAGAACTGTTAATTATTAGCCCAACAGTAAAAATGGCATATTTAAGGGACATACAGTATTTATTGTATAGTCCGAACCACTGCCTCTGAATTACGGTCTGGTCCAAGTATTCGTGGGTGGACTTAGTATTCATTAGTGTGGACGTCAATCCACACCAAAGAATATCCCATTCACCGACCATCGCTCACAACTATCCACAATTCGGGACTTCCAAGTAGCTGGATTACAGGACACGCCACCGTCCCAGTCAATCATAAAAATACTTTTGACCTTCACCATATGAGGAGACCGTATGACATACGTTACCATCTGAATACCCAGCTGCGAGAAATAGATAAAACAAGGAAGATCAAGAAGGGCGTTATTCTTGAACTCAGAGTCTAGGTATATCGTCTGATCACCGAGAGCATAACGTATGCTGGATAAGGAACGAGACCTTAAGGTAACCTCATAAACCTGAAGATCTAGGAAGCAATTGGTCGGCGTTTCTTTGTGTGAAGCCTGTCATTACCTTCATCTCTCAGTTGTAATAATAGAGAGCAACGTGTATAGGAAATATTTTAAATATTCAAACCTACTATCAAACTGTATTTACTTAGTTAGTGTGTTTTGAAGTGTTTTTTTGGGAAATCCCTTTCACCGTCTAACCTAGACTACAAAGAATAGATCGTGCTTTAAAATCCTTTACTATTACAAGAAAATTAATATTTATATTTAAAATATTTATATTTCAAGATAGGTTAGATTATAGATGTGTCTAAAGGGAATGTTTCCAGTTCCTATAACTCATATGACGTTACCGTTACAAATTTCAATCTCACATATCTATATCAAATATAATTGTATTTACTTCTCTGTGGGAAGTAGCTTAGATAACGGATATTTCTAAAGGGAATATTTTCATTTCCTCTAACAGGTAAATGACGTCACCAAGCATATGACGTTACCAAACAAATGACGTCACTTTTTCAAATTTTGGTCTCACAAATTGCCAACTCTCCTTCCATTATTCCATGTCAGAAAGTAAACCAATGACAAAAGGATGTTTATTGTTTATAAATGAAACTAGGGACTCCATATCAACAACTTTTTATATACAGTCTTCACATAAATAACGATTGATATCAATGGGGTTTGTCCAAGTAATTAAGTACATAAATTATATAATCTCAAAGCCAAGTTAATCAAGCTTGGCCTCTCGCTAACGAGTCCTCACTCAACGGAACGTACTTTCTTATTCTTCTTGACGGTTAGGTGATCCGGAAAGTTCTCAGTGAGCGATGTAAGTGAGTGAGTGAGTGGGACATGCAGGAGCGGTGACCCGGTTGCGACTGGATAACCTGTTGTAGGTCAGCTTGCGCAACAGCAGGGTCCGGGGATCCGATGAAAGCAAACTGGCTTACATCAGAGTTCCTTCCGCGTCTGGAGAGGATCTTACTTTCACCGAGATCTGGTGGTCCTCACGTTGTGCAACGGCGCACTACAAGGCTACAGCCGTGGCGCCTTCGAGAAGATAAGCCTGTATATTGCTACATAAGAAAGGCTACAGTGCAGCACCCTCTAGAAAGAGCCTGTACGTTGCACATAAGAGATCTTAACGTGGGGGGGCCACTACCGCCTCTAGATGATGAGTCTGTATAGCTATGCAATGTAAGGCTACAGTGGTAGCGCCCTCTAGAAGATAAGTCTGTACAGTTGCACACTAAGAGACTAACGCCTACTAGATGATGAGTCTGTATAGCTACGCAATGTAAGGCTACAGTGGTGGCGCCCTCTAGAAGATAAGCCTGTACAGTTGCGCACTAAGAGACTACAGTGCGACCGGTTTCTAGATGATGAGTCTGTATAGCTATGCAATGTAAGGCTACAGTGGTGGCGCCCTCTAGAAGATAAGCCTGTACAGTTGCGCACTAAGAGACTACAGTGGGGGAGCCCTCTAGATGATGAGTCTGTATAGCTACGCAATGTAAGGCTACAGTGGTAGCGCCTTCTAGAAGATAAGCCTGTACAGTTGCGCACTAAGAGACTACAGTGCGGGCGCCCTCTAGATGATGAGTCTGTATAGCTACGCAATGTAAGGCTACAGTGGTGGCGCCTTCTAGAAGATAAGCCTGTACAGTTGCGCACTAAGAGACTACAGTGCGGGCGCCCTCTAGATGATGAGTCTGTATAGCTACGCAATGTAAGGCTACAGTGGTGGCGCCCTCTAGAAGATAAGCCTGTACAGTTGCACACTAAGAGACTACAGTGGGGGAGCCCTCTCGATAATGAGTCTGTATAGCTACGCAATGTAAGGTTACAGTGGTAGCGCCTTCTAGAAGATAAGCCTGTACAGTTGCACACTAAGAGACTACAGTACGGGCGCCCTTTAGATGATGAGTCTGTATAGCTAGGCACTGCAACTAGATGCAACTTAAATACATTTCGACATTTTTGTAGACACAATTAAGCCATATATTAACTCAAATCTCCGTTTCACGGTATTTAGTTAAAATACAGAACCCTTTAATTTTAGTCAGAATTGAATTGAAAAACTGATTTGTAAACAATAGTATTTAAAAAAGGCCACTGTATTACATCAGTATACCAGTCAACCAAGGTAAATATTTGCAATATTTATGTTTAGGTTTTTACGTTACATTTTTTTAAGTTGTGACAATGAGTATAATGTCATGTTTCAAGGTGGTAAATTCTTATCAAGATAATTTTATCTTAACTCTCACACCTCACGTGTTGTTATACATAATAATTACGAGTTGCATTAGCATTGAATAGTTGGCAGCCCTTACAACAATGGAACATTGGCTTCCACTTTGGCCTCATTAATGATTGTTTAACCAATACAAGATGAAACAACTTACTACAAATACACGTAGTCCCAATTAGCTATCATTTGCACTATCAAAACGTTGTTTATAAGTGAATAAACATTATATGGAGTATCGTTCTCGGAAAATACTTTAATACGTTTTAAAGCTGCATAAATAAAATTGTATTTATACAAGACAAATATGAGTTTCCCCTTGCAGTGTTTGGAATCATGACTGTTTCTGTTAGTTTTCCATTTACATTTAATAAAACAGAAAAGTAAAAATGAATATGAATTTTGACATGGATATGTTTTAGCTCTAGGGGGGGTGGTGTTGTTGGCGATTTTTAAGATGGAAAATATGTAACAGGTTTCCATAGAAACCACCAGAGGTATCGTATTGAATTTTTAGTATAAAAGAATAAGAACAGCTGTTTAGATGAAGTGAAAACATACCTTTAGACATATTAATGATCTAACCTATTTCTCACAGGGAAGTAGATATAAACATTTGTTTATAACGCTACATAAGGCAAGAATAATTTTAGAAGAATTCGTCTTCTCCGTAAAAATAGACTACTCAATAAATTATTATTTTTCATTATTCTATACATAGTAAAGAAGTACTAATATACTTTTCGTAAAGCCGTTCACTTGTAAAGGGTATTAATATATTAAATTACCAAATCCCTCTAAGGTTTCGTCACAATAAGGTGTATTTTGCATTCTAATATTTCATGAGTCATACTAAAGGTATGAAAAACGAGCACAAGGCCAGTTATTATTTTATTCACTCTTAAAACTTTTAGATTTTATTTATAATTGGTTAGAAACTTGTGCGTAATGCTCTCAACGTAATGTGGTAACACAAAAATCAACATTTATCACAAAGAAATGTAAAACAAGTACAAATGCTGTTTCATTCTATACGCATCTTCTTTTATCTTTGACTTAACATCAAAGGTTAAGAGAGTCTCCATTCGGAGGTAATATTATTCCTAAGATCTCTCTACTTGTTTGCTTTTAACTTTTTCCATTTCCCAATTTAATCCCCTTGTTAAATTCATTTTCTGTTGTTTTTATTTATTTCAACTCAAATTTCATGAGCTTGTACCAATTCAACAATTGATTCTGCTATAAAGGTATTTTCATCACACACCTATTTAATCAGCTGTTTCCTACCCTTACGTTCAGCAAATAAAATCATGTTTGCAGGTCTAGATTCTTAAGTTTCGTTGGACATAAATAAATACTTAATTCATTCAAAAGCTCAAACAAACCACAAAGATTTGGAAGAACAAGCCACTCTCAAGGATGTACTTATTGTGCATATTGTTGCATGTACAGCAATAAGGACAATAGCCTATTAATTATTATTACGTAATTCTTTATCCACCTGAGAGAATGGAATGAAAGAATATTAATGCACACATCTTCTCAACCTGACAGTATTGCCAGATGAAAACTGGGTATTCATGGGTAATTCTGCATCTGCATATTTTTCGTGGTTCCCCTATTCTTGTTGACGTGTACAGAACTTTTTCACACATTAATTGGACGTCACCTCTTTTGGACACACAGACTAGTTTCTGAAATTTCACTTAAATTTACAAAATTAAAAAATTAAAGTTAAAAATATCAATCATATAGGTGTGTTCACTTCATTACCTGTATAATATAATGAAACGTTTTAGTATTTCAGGGGTTTGCTTACGAAAAAAAGACTTTACTACTATAAACAAAAATTATCCGATAATGTTATCGGAGTTACGACATTTATTGAATGATAAAACCCAGAGATTAGCTATATCCATTATCCATGTCAAAATTTCATTACACATGTTATTGCAAAACATACGGCAGTGTTCACTAGGTTGGTATAACCAGCCACTCTTCGGGAACCGGTAGCTGTGAAGTGGTTGCCTAGCAACCGGAAACGCTGAGTAAACCCGTTATGTTAGGTTTTGTTCTTTAACGGATACATAAAAATATGTTTCGTCATCTTCCTGTAAAAACTACCGTTTTTAACTTATGTTTTTAGGGTTAAAAGTAATCATATCGCATTTAATGGAGATTCAAACCTGTTTTATAACGGTTAATTCGTCACAACACAGTGTAACAAAATACAAACGGACAATCATCACAATAACTCTCATCATACTTGATAATACCATATGCCATACAATAATTATATTACAATAAATCACTTTTATAATTCACATGTTTTTCTGTAAAATAAAAGCAAAACACCCCCGTCGCAGCAGACCTGCGTACTCAGAGAATTTCCAAATCAATAATATAATAATATATGACAAGTATTATCAGTCAATAAGCATGATCGTAACGAAAAAATTCTATATGTAAACAATTATATAAACATTACCTAATCATGCATACAAATTATATTTAATGTAGTTTTACCTACTAATAAACGTATAAATCATTTTTAAATGAGTAAAAAGTTTTTATAACATGTTTTAGTAGTAAAGAAAAAGTGTCATATCACTTTCAGAAATACATAAGAAATAGTTTATAAACACATATATTTTGTAATTTAGAGTGTTATTTTCTTTCTTCCTTCTAAGAGAGTTTTGTTGAATCAAATACAATATCACTTATGTCAGATAACACTACTGATTTATTTTTTTAAATTAATATGAATTTATAATACTTATGCTTATAATGATAAGTTTATAAAAAATAATTTTATGTTTACTATATTGTATTAGAGTAATTTTGTTCGTCTTGATACAATAGATTTTTAATACAGACATAAATTGAGATAACACCCAATTTTGGCTTTAATACGTAAAAAAACCATCATAATCTAAATGAAATCACAGAGAAAACTTTAATTTTATACTTGTATTTATAGGTTATTTAGTGGCTCTAAATTCACCGTTGCTAATAAAAGGGTAAAAAGTGAATCTACATTTATAGATAGCCTTAGACAAAGGCCGTCTACTCAGCTAGCGGATTATCATATACATGGCAGTCAGACGAGTTCTTACGGCAGCGAAGGCATTAGAGAAATGAATAAGGTTTAGAAACTTGATAGCCCATTAGATTTCGGAAACGGCTGCTATCCTCGTAGAAATAGGTCAAGAATTGTATGAGTCACTTCTCACTTCCGTTGTCGAGGGGAATTTCACGCTGGATTAATATATTGTTGCCTCCATAAAACAAGTTTTATTTGATAATGTGCTCTCTGAGAATCAATTAAGCCGGGGTCAAGCGGTTTTCATATTTGTCAGTTTTGAAGGTGCTTGTTAATCTTTGAGGGAATCACCTTGACCTGATCTATGTTAACTGTGGTCGAAGCAAAAGCCCTATTCAATGCTGCTACTATGTTATGTCTTGTATAATTCAACTTAGATTTATTTTTTGTTGAAAAGTATTTTTTCACAGTGCTTTTACACTTAAACTGTGCAGTCAGAATGGGAACACAGTCAAACAATACCCAGGTAGCCCGTAAAGTTAGTTTCAGCTACAGCTTGGTTGTATCTTGAGTTGGAAATTAAGAGTCTGCATCAGTGGTAGCCATCTTGGATTTTAGTCCCGTAAGAGCAATGTTAAATTCTGGCGCCTATATCTCCTTGACCTATTGTCATAAATTAACGGAAGAGGTGTCAAATTAAAGGTATTACAGTCCTCCAGGGCACCACCTTAAAGAAATTCTTATTTTCGCTCTCAATAAAAAAATAATAATGATTTATTTTGTAAAATATTCCTGTTTTTTCCTGTATTTTTGTTTATGTATCAAGTTAAATTTTTGAACTTATTAAAAGGTCATGCCCTTGAGCCACATCTCATCAATGTACTTCAAAAGTTTTACATTGATTCTTTGATAATTAACGCCACTACAGACGCCAAAGTGAAGGTATGTTCCGCCAGAATTTAACATTGCTCTTACAGGACTAAAATTCAAGATGGCTAACACTGATGCAGACTCTTAAGATTGATATTTACCGCAATTCTCCCTTAAGTAAATTTAAAAACGACAATCTGTAATAAAACTATCATATTCTTTAAAGTTTATCTAATTATATAAATATTTTTTCGTTAAAAAAATAATCATCCAATATCTGAAAATAACAAGGGAAAAATTAAAATAATAGTTAGAGTTTTATAGGAGGGAACCACCCCCCCTCCCCTGGTAATACCAAACTTTTTGGAGTTGGATTTGTTGGATAACGTAACCTTACGCTGTATACCAAGTTTCATGGAAAACGGTTTGGAAATGAGGACTAAATAGATTTTTTAATATTCTCCATAAGAATGACATTGGGTGCTCTCAGGCAACGTACTGCGTTGATCATAGACTGTAAATATAGCTTTTCTCTGGAACCGTTAGTCGTAGACGAATAATTCAAAATAATAATTCGTTTAGATTTTTAAGCTGGTTTGAATGGTGATAGTGAAATCATACTTTACCTTTATTGTTTATGCTCAAAAAAGGTTTTTAATAACAGTAATTTTTTTAGAAATGCGAGTCCAAAGAGTATTTTTATTACTCGCTTGAATTAGAATCTCTTTCGATCTTTGCAATGAAATCTATCATTTCAACGATTTTTACACTCACATTATAGCATGAAACTATACAAAACAATTTCAATCTTTTATTCAAATAGTTTAATCCATTTAAGAAGGAATACCAATATATTTATCTTTTGATTACTCATATCGGCTTTTTTACTGGTTTTTGTTATATGTTTTTTACGAGTTTTGGCTCTTTCGCGTTTCGATGAGTCCAAATGGCTATTGTTTATTAGGGATTAAAATGCAGTCAATTAAAATAATCACACAGTACTGCTAAATATTTTGGGTATTGAATGATTTTCTTTTTCACCCAACAAATTTAAGAACCGGTTGTATTGCCAATCCCGCACACTCAGAAGCATGGACTTGTTTTCGAGCTTTAATAATTATGTCGTTCCGAGGTTGTAGGCCTACTTTTCTATGATTAGCAGACCTTGTACTAGGTCTTGGTCTTGGTCTAGGTCTAGGTAAACTCTTAGGGTCTTTGGTTTCTTTGGAATCCTTTTGAGTTGAATCTTACTTTTGTCGAATCTTAGGGTGTTGAGTGACCAGAATCAAGTACTGGATCGTTTTTGAGGTACTTCTAGGAGAATTAGGAAATTTCCAAATCTTTTCCAGTATTACGAATCCACTATTTCCAGTGGTTTTACACCTACCGTTCAGGAAGGCGATTCTGACGGGGGGTTCTCTATCCACGGAACCACAGAAACTTTACTTCGTAAATCTTGTTATGCTTAAAAATGCATTATTTTAAATCTGGACCAGAATATGTCTAAGTCAGGAGTCTGTTTAGACAGTATAAAATTGATCAAATTTAAAATGTAAATATTCCTACTTAGACTGGATACAATCGCAAATACTTTATTTATTCATAATTTCATAGATTCTTGTGACGTAAACCTCAACAACTAATTTATTCCTCAAAAACATGTTTACACAGTATTTCCTCATAGCACAAATTAAACTTGAGTAAATAAAATTTTCAATTACAAATAATAGCTGTGGAATTTTACCAGCTCACGTACAGGCAACCACCAATTGTGAGCACTTAACCAGCTTTAGCGGTCAAGGGTTCTACGTCACCATTAACGTGGTTTGGAGCAACGTGACAGTCGCGTTTATAGTTTAGTGGTCTTTGGAAGCGTCTCTGCTTACCTCACTCAAGGACGTTTAAAGTGTTATGAGAGAGATGGGCGGAAGAAAGGATGGTTGGAGAGAGTGTAATGGTGGACGAGGGAAGTGGAATGATGGGGAATGGTCTAACGTAATTGTGTCTGCGCTGCAGGACTTCCAAGCCTTCCGACGCTACACTTATAATTTTTTTCATGTAATCCAGCTACGTGGAGGTTACGAATTGTGGATAGGTAAGAGCAATGGACAGTCTATGTAGTATTCTCTTGTGTGGATTAACGTACACACTAATGAGTAATACATTCATCCGTAAAGACCAACCTGATAACTAGTTCGTAGTTTAGAAGCAAAGGTGGTTCGAAATCTACGTTAAAGTGTAGGTCTCTTAGATGTCATTGGCTTTTGGGCTATTAATTAATAGTCCTTTTTTATGTACTTTATGTAACATGTCAGCCTTAGTCAATAACAAGACTAAAAGATCGCGCCACAATCATTCTACACTCATATCTCATTTATATTAGGCTAAAAAAATTTTAATTAAACGCAAATAAATGTCAAAACAACATATTTTCTATAACTTATTCAAAAATCATTTAGAGAGCTTAGGGAAATTTTAAATAATTATCATGGGACAATTGTGTAAAGTAGATGTATTTAATTTTAGTTTTTATACGATCTTCTGGCTTTATTATTTATTTCCGTTATATTTGTTTCGAATACATCTAGTAGCTTTTAGTACCTTATGAAACATTTAAGGATTTTGCATGACTTTACTATGAATTTTCTACGTTTTTATTGTAGCTTTTGTAAGGTAATTTTCAAAAGTATGTAAATGTCAAAAACGTAAATTAGTTGGAATAAGGAAATGTAGAATCCCAATTTATTTAAAGTACCCACGTAATTCCCTCATGAAAACAATTCACCTAAGCCACTAAACTCCTTAAAAGTCGCTGAACCATCTCCCCAAGGTCGCACATGTAGTTCCGGTGAGTCCCGGCATTGTCCTAGGGCAAATTGCGCGGAATACCCAGCCCTGCCTTGGACCCAACTAGCGACCAGCTTTGTTTATGAATCTTCCACAATAAAGTCCTCGTCCCACATCCGGTCAGAGACACGAACATGCCTGGCCTCTAGTGGAGGATGGGGGAACTAGAGTGGCGTTACTGCCTTCCCAAGGTTCGGAACTAGTTCACGTAGATGATACAAGGGAGTGCTTTTGAACTGTAAACCAGTTATTAGGTCACAATTGTGTGGATAGTGATGGGCGATGGTCGATGGATGTTATGTTCCCTAATGTGGATTAACGTTCGCACTATTGAACAGTACGATCATCCGAAAAGACCATCCTCACTAGACCAGTTCAAAGTTTGCAGGCAAAAGTGGTTTGAATCATACGTCAAACTGTAGGTACCACAGATGTCATTTTATGTTGGACTATTAATTAACAGTCCTGTCTAAGGAACATGTCAGCTTTAGTCAGTAACAAGACTACAAGATCGTGCCACAACTTATACTCATTTCTCACCCATACTTTGCTTAACATGCCTACATAGGTAGGTCAATATTTCAAAAGGTAAGGTAATACTGGTTGACTAACTATGATTCATTAAAGCTATAAGAAACTTGGAAATGTAAAATAATGTTTTTCTATAAATAGGGATTTGGGTTTTTGGTGCTCTTTGTTTCTTTCATGACAACGTTAGTTCCTTAGACAAATCAAAGTATGTTTAAAATAAGGAAAAGCTGTTAATTTTTATTTTTAGTCTCCTATCATCAATGTTAATTAAAAACTGTGAAACACACCTATCTTTAATCAGAAATCTTAACGTACACATTGGATTATTTTGAAATCACAATATATTTATTATAAATAAATTTATTTGCAATCTACGTGATTGAAATGTTAATTATGAATATGTCTATAGTAATCATTGCAGAGCTGATTTTTAGCAGTATAAGTTACATCGTTAGATTTTATTTTCTATAAAAATTACAACAGCTGTAATACGGCTATTTTCTGGTAAAAAACAACTACACAATGATTGATTGAATTTAACATTGTTCTAATGGAAGGTGAGTATAAGAAGGCCAGATCATGCACTTTAGACTATTAAGAAAATCATTCCTCTTGTTCATTTTAATGTTTCGTATCTTCTACCGTTCAAGGATAAACATCTTAAAATTACAAATATTTTTCAGTGAATACTAACTGATAAAATGCAAAAATATTTCATATACCACTGATTTACCAGCGTGTCTCAAAACTAACACATGAAGGCAAACTAGCGCTTTTAAAAACAGGTGGAGAAGTGAATCCCTTTCGACATCTAGTGACTTCTATCCTCCCGTAAGAGAGGACTGGCTCGGTTACTAAACTAAAACGTAGACTACATGAGTTGCATTCCCAACAGCAAATACAATATTATACAATTAAGAAATTAAATAAACGCGACACTTTACCCCACCAGGTGCAATGACGAGATTAAGACAGACGTGTTTCGAGGTTTTCCAACAAGCTGGGCATAAAAATCACACGACTCTCATCATCCAAGGCGGGCCTTTCTCGCTGGGGCGATGTCGAACGCGTGAGAGAACGTGACGTAACAGAGCGTGACGAGTCGGGGGGCTGCTGCACTGACGTTGCACTTCTGCTTGGCACACCTCAGCTGTTGCGCTCAGCTGATTGTCACAAATGCCTTGGCTTATCGTTTAACCGTATTCTTATTACTCACCGACCCAGCTTGGTGGTTACTATGATGCTAATAAAAGTTTTAAGGATGAGAATATTGTTTTTGTGGATGTTGTCTTGTGTTACTGATGGAATCATCCATAGTAACGGTCGGAAGACTCTTTGTAGACCTCTTCAAGAGACGTATTCTAATTTCAAAATAAACTTTAATTTTAAAGTAAATAACGTAGTCTCGTACCATTATTTTCATTTTAAACACTCCTTTTGAACTTAGATTTTCCCTCCCATTATTACCTTTCTGAAATATTGGCCTGGGACGGTGGCGACGTCCTGTTATCAAGCTACTTGGAGGTCACGAATTGTGGATAGTTGTGAGTGATGGTCGGTGGGTGTAGTGTTCTCTTGTGTGGATTAACGTCCGCACTATTGAATACTACGTAAATCCGCAAAGACCATCCTCATAGTTAGACCAATTCGTAATTCAGAGGCCGTGGTTCAGATTCCACGTTAAACTGTAGGTCCCTTAGTAGCCATCGGCTGTTGGGCTATTAATTAACAGTCCTGTCAAAGGAACATGTCAGATTTAGTCAGTAATAAGACTACAAGGTCGCGCTACAATCATCTTACACTCAATCCTCATTCACACAGCTTAAAATACCTACATTGTGTATGGTTGCCATTTCAATGATCTAACCTACCCAGGTAGGTATTTTAAACTAAGTATAAATAAGACTATGGTACCAGTCTTGTTACTGACTAAAGCTGATGTTCTTTAGACATGACTGATAATTAATAACTTAAAAACCAACGGCAACTAAATGACCTACAGCTTAATGTAGGATTCTAACCACAACTTTACCTCTGAATTACCTGGTCTAATTGTGAAAATTGTCTTAGTGGATAAGCGTAGAATTTTCAATAGCGTGGACGTTATCCACGCTGAATTCCACATCCACTGGCCATCGCTCACAACCATCCACAATTTGTGACGTGAATATAGCCAGGGAAATAACCATAACCTCCGTAAATACGTTTTAAAACGTTTCAAAAATCTTTATATGCTTCTAAGATATGTTAAGGCACACCTAAAATGTTTCTCCATTATATTTTACCAATATTTAAAATACAAAATAAGAAATATACATTTTTGTACAGTTTTACAATATACAGTACATTCTATACCTTTCTCCCTCCGACTTTCTCTTCCCCACCCTCATGTTAACAGATCGTCACTACATCACAGGAAGTCGATAAAAGGAACCTACCAATTTGATTTATGATCCATTGACCGTAAAGTTGTTCCTAGGTTGGAGATGTTACGTCATGTTCTTCCAGTCTAGGAGTTGAGTAGGAGATAAAATGGCCGAATAGGCGTTGGCAACTCAACGCGTATGTACAGAGTTCTGAATCTTCGTCGCACCCTGGTGCTTCTCTAATCCTTTAGTTGTATCACTATTTCAAAGAAAGGATATAGTTTTTGTAACAGCCGATTGCTTCAAATTCTTATTCATACTTCAGTCACCGTCATGTGCAAGAATCCTTCGTACTACTCAATTAGGCTACTTTATCAGAATGCTTACCACTTTTTTGGTTATTTTGATTCGTGTTACCTTAACTTAGACTTAGATGTTGGATGCTGTATTTTGTAGGACAAGAAGGTCCCAGAAAATTTCTCAAGTCCTCTCCGTAATTCATATAGAAATAATTACCCCATCGCAGCAGACCTGCGTAGGCCTACTCAGAAAATTTCCAACCTCATAATGATATATAACAGATTTGATCAATATCCGTAATAAATAAGCGAGTTTGCCTATTCTCCGAAAGATTAACATGAAAAAGAGTACACAGGTTTGCTGCTGTGAGGAACACTGAAAGTAGGCATTTCAACCATTAACTATTTTCATTTAGACGATATACCAAGTTTTATCAACATCTGTCCGTAAATAAAGGAGTTTGCCTATTCTCTATATGATTAACATGGGAAAAGACTATGCAGGTTAGCTGTCATTATAAGCATATCAACAATGGTTTTGAAGCATAAACGTATGGATACAATTTTTTCTTGACCTTCAGTTTTTTAATATCTCTATAACTATTGGATATGTAAAAGTACTTTAAAGTACTAAACTTCTTAAGTTTTTGAGCTGATTGTAATAGTAAAAGTAAAAATGTAAAATATTTTGAAAGTTGTAAGTAAAACCCAATTTTTGGGGTGCAAAATCCTTCACAAACTACCCTTTTCTGTTGACCGATATATCTGGATTACGATACTCATCCGAGTAAAAATTTAAATACACATATTTACCGAACGTGGTCTTGATCAAACAATTGTTACGAGAGTGTGACACATACATATATAAAACTTTTAACGACTATTTTTTTGGTCTCTAGGCACCTAAAAGCTAAAAAATAACATGGTCCCGGGCTTAGGTCATCCCGTGAGACAGTAATAGCTTCTTCCCTATGAGAAATTTGCTAAAAACGAAAAACAAAACTGACTGTAAAAAGAAATTGGGGTTTAAAATTTCAACCCTAATCAAGAAATTTGTTGGTTATTAGTATGTTTACTGAAATTGTAAGCCTACGAGGATAATCTTAGTAACTATTTTCAAGATCTCCTTCACTCGTTTGTTAGATTCAAAGAGTCTTTTAAAGATGCGTGACTCGAGAATCGCGTGTTGGCAGAGGAATCGGATACAGCACACACTACAAGGCCTGGGACCTATAGGCTTAGAGGTCTCCGAGTCTTCTACCTGTGTGTAGGACAAAAACGTTTACATTACTATCTACTAAACTGAAATCAAGACAAAATACACCCATCGAAGTAAATAAATAAATAAAATTGCCTTAATTATTGAGCGTTTCTCAGTTAGCAACTGCTCCACAGAACAATTTTTGTCCCTAATCACTAATACTAGTGACAAATGTAATAATAAAAATTTAACAATAAACATCTGAAAAACAGTTATGCAGGTCTTAATATCTCTAAAATCTTTTTTTTAGTTTTGCATAACATTAAAGTTCAGAGGAGAGGTAATTGTACAACTTCGGGTCTAAATATGAGAAACTTCCCCTTCCAATTCAAGTCTGACTTTTGGGAAGTGAAGGAGCCCTCCATGGCGGGTACTACGTTGTGAGACCTCCTCCCGGAAGGAGAGACGCTCACAAAGGTACTGAGGTTCTTAATGATGCAGTACCTTATGCACTTTGCAGCAGGTCATGACCATACAAATGGCATTCACCACCAACATCCCAGCAGCATCTCTAAATGGAGAGACATGATCAAATCGTTTCAAGAAGAAAATGAAACACTTGAAGCTATGAATGCTATGAAGTAAACCTGTATCCTCAACGAACATCCATAACTTCAATAATAACATATCTAGACCATTCAAGGATTGTTTTAAAAATACTTCTCTCAATAGCAAAATATCCATGACATCTCAAAATGCCAACTCTTGGTACTGGGAGACTTATAAATGTCTTTAAAGTGAGGTGTTACTCAAAGGGTGTTCTATTTCAAATATTGATTTGAAAAAGAGTGAACAACGAAAATTCTGTCGTCCATTATTTTGAAGTTACATTATGTTTGGTCAACCTCACCCAATGGTTACGAAATAGTGCTTACATTTTTGAGTAACCTTGTATATTTTATGAATTAGTTGAAATATAGCAAAGATTTAAATTACTAAATTGAACATTTTGAACTAACTCCACTTATGTTAAGAAATTTCATAATCTTTAAAAACATTATCTGTAAAATCCACAAAACCTACTTTTGTGGCATAATCCCCATCGGATAGAGCAAGCTGTGTGGTTTCTACTTTAAATCATGAGATCATAATTTTAAGATTTTCGGTAAGAACGGTATTAATGAACCAGAAGTTTCAAGTGAGATTGTTACATAAACTCCCATTACCATTTTTTTTCGTTTGTATTTTTTACTTCTAAAAATGTGACGGTTGTACAATAGAACAGCTTTATCTCTGAACTGTGCCTTAAAAATTTAATTTTGACTTCCAAAACTGTAACAGTCTTTTTCATATTACTTAGGAAAGTTTTAAATTTAATTTTTATAATACTTAAATCATTTTCTGAAACTAAACACACTGAATAATTTTCGGTGAATTAGTCGGTTGCGTGGTGGATGCCATAAATAGAATGGCAAAGTCTCTAGTTTGAATACCAGAAATTCCAATCATTTTAATCAATACTGTCTACCTAGCTCTGTGTCGGCCTCACCATAAATTTGCATGAAACATTTAACACACATATACTATATATGTGTAATAAAGGATGTCATCCTCTTTTGAATAAATATACTAATTTTAGAACAAACTTTCCGCCCTACCTTTACAAACCGGGTTTAGTCCTCCAGAGCCATATTCCTCTTGCTTGATCCACAACTCGATTTAATAACTGAAGACAATGTATCTCAATCAAAATAGGAGTGCCCGAAGAAAGAAGTGGCAATGATATAACCCACAATGTACAATAGAGTTCAGGATTACACAACCTATGTTAGCAACGAAACGACGGCTGTGTGTGTGTGTGTGTGTGTGTGTGTGTGTGTGTGTGTGTGTGTGTGTGTGTGTGTACATTCCTAAGAGAGCCATATCAGTCACTTCAATCTCACTTAGGACCGCACGAGTGCATATACTCTTTGAGGGATTCTATCCTGTTTGATATAAAAAAAGATCTAAGAGGCATAAAATTGTTATCTAAGGATTATAAAAGGATTAAATAAATTACTCTAACAATATTTCTTACAACAAGTAATTCGTTTGAAACTAATATTTGTAATAAAAAAATATATGTATATATATTTTTTATTTGGCAATAGAGGTATTTTGTGAGTCTTAACTACGAAAGATTTAAAAGGTTTTAGTTCGATATTGGATCCACTTTACCATGGTTGAGATACAAACAAATACAACTTATAATTTCCCATAAAAAGCATATAGAAGACCGAGACTCAGCAATACAGATATCAAGCAACATAGACTCCAGAATCTCTCCAGGTCACTCACATAACACAGATAGCTACACAGACTCCAGAATCTCTCCAGGTCACTCACACAACACAGATATCAGCACAGACTCCAGAATCTCTCCAGGTCACTCACACAACACAAATAGCAACACAAACTCCAGAATCTCTCCAGGTCACTCACACAACACAGATGGCAACACAGACTCCAGCATCTCTCCAGGTCACTCACACAACACAGATATCAGCACAGACTCCAGCATCTCTCCAGGTCACTCACACAACACAGTTAGTAACACAGACTCCTACATCTCTCCAGGTGACTCACACACACAGATGAAACACAGACTCCAGAATCTCTCCAGGTCACTCACATAACACAGATAGCTACACAGACTCCAGAATCTCTCCAGGTCACTCACACAACACAGATATCAGCACAGACTCCAGAATCTCTCCAGGTCACTCACACAACACAGATATCAGCACAGACTCCAGAATCTCTCCAGGTCACTCACACAACACAGATTCACACAAATATTCTCCAGGTCACTCACTAACACAGATATACACAGACTCCAGATCTCTCCAGGTCACTCACACAACACTGCTACCTCCAGAATCTCTGGATACACAACACTGATACCTATCTCTCCAGGACTATACTGAAACGTTAATGTCTTCATGTTGTTCAAATCAAAAATTCTGGTATGGAGTAACGAGGTAATTTATATAAAAAATATCTATATTAGGGACTATCAAAACACAGCTATTTTGCAATTTTCTATAAATTTGCTATACAGACCTGATTTTCTCGACACAAAAGGGAATTTCGATCATGTAACACTAGCACATTTAATACATTTTCATATTACACAATTACCTACCGACATATCACGTATTGGGTATAATTATACAGGATACCTGGACGCTTGACGTAATTGTGATACACTAACCTGTATCTGAGGATTCTACAAGTTTCGATATTTTGTTAAAATAATGTATCGATATGCTAAAATGCGATATTGGTTACAGAAGGATTTTCGACTATTGTCAATCGATATTTCAAAACATTTAATGCAAATATTTATATAAAATTCAATATTTGAGCGACTATGCAAAATTCTACGATATTTTGACGTGAATATATAGGATCTGGGGGTGTTAGCAATTTGTGAGACCCATAACCTTAAGCCATATTTCACGATCTAAGCTACATATTTCCCATAGGGAAGTAAATAGATACTTTACATTAGGGATTTTAACTCGGTTCAGGCAATTATATTGATCGCATTAATATACGAATATACATTATAATCGGATATCTGAAAATCTTCGTTAAAATCGGTATTTGATACCCAAAAATATTTATGTTACTCAAAACTCTAGGATGAAAAAGACGAAAATTTATTCATATTATTTAATAACTCTTTGAAGAATTTGTATTAATGAAAACTTGAATCAGAGTCAAATCAAAAGTGAGAGTGCTCAATTTTATAGTCGTCAATTATTAACCCTCTATCTGGTCAAGGACCAAAAATGGATCAATATTTTTCAACTGTGTACTGGTAGAATCCATTAATGGACCACTGTGACATGGTGCGTATTATCGACAAGTTAAAGTCTGAAAACTGTTTTAAGGCTATGATACATATACCATTGGAAAGACGAGATTTTTGGGATTCATTTTCATATATGATACATAATTTGAAATGAAATGATTAAAATTGGTAGCAACAAAATTATTATTATTTTGTCGGCCAGTAGAAAAAAACTTAATATATCACAGATTAATATTGCCAGTTGTATAATATTCCAAAATTTAGACTAAATGATTTTTTGATTGTTTATTGTAAGTCTCACAAGGTAGTAATTTTTTTAGTAGAAAATTGTTGAATTGCCATTGATGTACTACTTTTTGACGTTTTATTAGTTTCCTTGTACAGATTTAAATTTTAGATGGAAATTCGTTTTAAGTGTAGTATGTTTATATTTTGACGTTGATAGCTTATTTATTTTATATTGTAAACTGTAAATGTGTTGTACTGACAAAATACGAGTGTAATTAAACTAATAGTACGTCATCGTAAGTCTAAAACGATTTCTCAATATTTGAACTTTTTTTAAAGTTTTCGTAGATTTATACTAAGTTTTACTCTATACATCATTATTAGCTGTGCTGTTAGTCACATGTAGTTTATAACATATAATTTTTATCTTTAAGCTACAATTGTAGATTAACCTAATAAAGAGTGGCATTTCTTATTCGTTCTATTTTATTTAACTTCCCGATAACGCTACAGTAACATATCGCTAACATCGATATTGAAGTTTGATATCGTTATCGACCTATATCAAATATCGAACGGTTGTTGGTATCGAAACATCCTGTATCGACTCTGTAACCGTAGGTTTGAACATCTCTACTGCCGTGGAAATAGGGAGAACCGGATGTTGTGACACGTTGTAGTTTTGATTTCAAAACTTGAACTTGCCCAAATGTTTCCGGAAGTCAGAAACTATAATTTATCGATTTCATTAGGGTCGCAGTGGTTTTCAAGGTAGCTTAGCTTAATAATACGTTTAAATGGCACATACTTTCCTCATTTGGTCTAGATTTGACCCTCGGTAGAACTCATCAGGCGATACCCTGGTGAATTAATCCGTTCCACTCCAGGAGAATTGAAGTATATACTTTACATAGTATACACGACCTTGAATACACAAATAAACACATAAAAGGAAAATCGTGTCCGGCGATTAACTGATTATGACATTAAGATAATAATGCTGCGAGATAATTTTGTGTTAAAATTATTCCAAAATGTGAATTTTAAATTTGTGTCTGGGAACGTTATAATTGTATTTACTCATTTAAAACTGAGTTTTAATTCTTTTTACAAATTCATTGTTAGTGATGGTTGCTAAAGGGGCGTAATAATCTATATAAATTAAATTAGAGTTGTATCTGTGCATTGCTCAGAATTATTCATTTTTTAGTTATTTTTACTTTCCGTACGTTAAAGAAGACGAAACCGGTGTTATCCCAATTTTTGTCTGTAACGCTCCAGGAGGCATTTTACGCCGTCTTCTCCGAAAAAACGGGAGAACTGATTACTGTGAAACTTATTTCATGTATTCTCTACATTCCAGATAAGGTTTGTAAATGCTTAAAATCGCCCGCCGCCCCTTGAAAAGTAAATAACGAACATTTAAAAACCCACTTTTACGCGATATTACTCGCATTTTGATTCAGTTTTCAATGAATAACCTTCTGGTAATAATCAGCTGTCTTTGTAGTTTAAAGATTTAATAGAAATAAAAACAAACAGCTGTCAAATCAATATTCGTTAGTTTATATTGGCCATTAATTTTAAACCCATTTCGAAATCATATTATATTAAAAAGTTATTTTAACGTATAACTAATTATAATAATGGTATAAATGTTCTAATCAGTTTAATTGTAAAGTAATGCTAAATAATAAAGCTGGGTATTGATTTATTTTCTTTGTACTGATATGTTTAGGATTTCAGGTTTACATGTTGGTATGATAATCTTTCTTCTGTAAACTAAATCCTACAACCCGTACAAAGGACGGGCTTACTGCTAGTTAATTAATAATTAAGTTAACTACGTCACTGCAACAATGGCTTACTACTGCTTACATTGAGATCAAATAAGTATGCGACTAGCCACAAGCCGCTAGGAAAACGTCCCTTTAATGTTTTTTTTTAATTTTTATTGCGAACTTTCCATCACCAATGGAATCTGGTTCCATCCTAAGGTGATCTGTAACTTAGAATATGACAGGATTTGTACATAGTCCGTATTAAGTTTATATAAAGCTGAAATCAATATGTTTAAACCAGTCTACACAAGACCAGAACACAAAAACAAAGTACGTATACCCATCATAAGGGCTATAAACACTCACTTAAAAAAGATGTATACTTTTCTTTTGTCTGTAAAACTTTTGGTTTTTTCAGTAGTTTGCTCACAATGTTATGCAGTCCATTGAAAAATATAGTTAGTATAATTAATTTATATAAAAGTTTGTTTTTCATTCTCGCTCAAATTACGACATCGCCTTACTACTCGTTTGTAGATATTGACTCGATATAAAACTGTGAACAAAAATAATAACTAAAGCAATCAAAAAAACTAAATTTTTTACTGTGGATTTTTTTTGTTTTTTTTTTATGTTGTGAACCTTTCGTCGTAAACTGTTTGTTGGTGTTATCCGATAGCATTATTCATTTATTATTTCATAGTGAATAACAATACTGAAACGACAAAACATTTAAAATAAAAAAACAAATAATCTGAGTGGATTAATTCACAATTTTCAAATCCAATCCAAACCCAAACGAAACCTAACTGTAATACGGCTTTTATAGGAAAGATATACAACAGCTGATTATTATAATAAACGTAATAATATAAACATTGTAATTATCATATAAACACATGACTTTAATTAATCAGACAGAAAAAATAAAAATTAATACATAATTAAAATTAACTAATTAACGTGGAAAAGCTGTTCATTTTTTACAGTACACAACTTTGAACATTAATGAATGATTAATGGCATTATAGTAAAGCATAAATGCATAAAGTAAAAATAGTAGCTAAGAAATCAAATGTTTTCATTAGACAATTTGTAAACAAAATACTCTCCATAAGTAACATTAGAAATTAAAAACATAATACTTATGTTTAAAAATTTTTTTCACTAAAATTAATATGAGCAATTTAACATGGCGATATTATATTCATATAAAGGACATACATAAGACATACATTCAATTTTATATATGTTCTGTAAATATATTTTTAGAATTGCTCTACACTGGGGATTTGGGAGCTCGTAATTTTATTTTATACAGTCTGGGTAAGTTTAAAGTAAACAAAAACCTTTTCCAACAGCTATAGAATAGTAAAAAACGTTTTATAGTTATGGGTTCTTTCGTTTCCATAGAGGGAAATTAAAAAATGACCTCTTTAGCGTTAAAAATAAGACAGAGAGAAATCAAGATGAAAAAATTTCGTCTTTTCTGAGGCATAAAACGTAAAAGATTATTTATATAGATACATATAATTTGCCTATACCATTAAACAACTAAATGACACCTCTAGTGGCAAAATTCATTATCATAATGAATGTTTCTAACAAGAAAACACTTTCGCAGCCATTAATTATTAAATTGAAAATTCCCGTCAAGTAGTGACGTAGTTTGCAAATTCCACTGTTAAGACCGCAACAGCCTTGGGAAGCTCATGAAAAATCATCGCGCAATGATTGCCTTATCAGCGTTATCAGCATTGTCATTACAGGGATCATAATGTCATTGCTTGATTACGCTTTGAACCTGAATACCATAAATACTTTACGACAATCGCCGATGATGAAGTGCGTGAATTGACCTCCAGAGCTCGTCTGCGTCACTGATTGTTTCCGATGTTTCAGTTCAACCGAATTCAACAATCGAATGATTAGTTGGGTTCTCTTCTTCAATCGATTAACCGATTGAAAACACTCATCCCTATCCAGTTGTTTCCATTCCCCATACAATGTTTTCAGTCTATGATTGAAATTAGTCTCTAAAACCTTACGAATAGTTTCGGTATGTGTATTTAAAGGATATTTCATTAGTGTGGGCTTAATTTTTTGTTCTTTACACTATTCTGAAAAAAATATTTTCTCTAGGGTTATAAGTAAAATTCCAAAAAGAAAATTTTATTCCAATCCCGTGTAAAGTACATAATATTAAATTTAAACGTTCTTACCTCCAGAACTAATTAATGACCTTTAATTCTATTGAAGTCAGCATACGACTAGTTTCGGGACTCTATGGTCCCATTTTCAAGCCTTTTCAGTATTGTTATTCATAAAAGTCGTCAAAAAGAATAGATTGAATTAAAATTCACCGTCGCTGAACTAAAGTAGTTTGAGTTTGGACGGTCCAATGTACAATGTGCGTTGTAATAAGTGTTTTAATGTGTTTTTTACTTAGATTTATTATTTATGACGGCTTGTTTGGAACAACCAAACTGACAAGGCTTGAAAATGGGACCATAGAGTCTCGAAACTAGTCGCTTACTGACTACAATGGAATGAAGGACGGAGGTATTGTAACATATGTTTAGATAGTATTAAAAAGAATTCACAAGAAACACCAATTATTAATAACATTCTAGAGTAACTTAAAAATTACATTTAAGGCCGCTATGGCGAAAATACTTTATGGTTGGGTTATAAAAACAAACTGAACTGTTCAAAAGTTAATACTTTTCATATCTGTAGCAACGCAAAGCGCTTCAATATTGTTTATCTATCACTTTTTTAAGTGACAGTTGTTTCAATCTTTATAACCTATCTAATGAAAACCGGTTTTAAACAGAATTAAAATCTGAAAATAAAGAAATGACATATTTCCTTAAATTAAATTGTTTGCAAAAATTCATAATAGGGTTTGTTTTGTTAATAAAAGAAAAGACATTCCTATCATGATGGGAAAGGTTTTGATGGAAAGCGAGAGGGATTGGTCGAGTAAATATAAAAAAAACTGGCTATTTTTCATTAATGGGAACTAAATTGGTTGATAAAGTTTTGAAATCAATTTGCAGCTTTTTCAGACTTTAACTTGTTAAAGGCGAAATAACTTATTTATTCAATGATAGAACTAGTGAAACCCGTAACTCTGTCACAACTGCTTGTTCCTCATCAACCGATTGAATCGGTCTTTTTTCAATCGATATTTCCCATCACTAGTTTCAGTAACTTATGAGATTTTCAGCCTGTAAGATCTCTGACTTCAATGATGAAGCTCTAGTACGAAGAGAGTTGCGATAGAAATTAATTGTTCACCTATCTCAAATGTACTACGTAAATCAAGACATTTTCATTATTCTTTTTGGCGTTGATTTAAAAAAAATCTAATGAAATTCATTTTATCAAGTATAAACATACTATTTTATAAATATGGAATTAAAATGTTCCTGTGCACAGGAACAACTTATTTTACAAAAAAACTTGTACAGTACATTGAAAACACTACAGTCCGTTCACAAATACCATTTTCATATACTAATTCGTAATTTAGAGGCAGTGTTTCGGACTTTACGTTTAACTTTAGGTCCCTTAGATATGCAATTGACTATTGGGCTATTAATTAACAGTCCTATCTAACATGTCTTAGTCAGTGACAAGACTACAAAATCGCGCCACAATTATCTTACACTCATTTCTTACCTTATTTCATATCTGGCATAAAATACCTGGACAGGTTGCCTTTTCATCAAACCACTGATACAATAAATCTTCTACAATGTGCATCTGTTTCTATGGATTATTTAATTAGTTTGACCTTTGCCAAAGGAGTATTGATTATTGAAATTTTTCTTCGCCAGATCCATATTATTGGGTTTTATCAATGGCAGCGGAATTTGTAATGGTTCGATAGGAAACGGTCCAAACCCTGGTCTTGGCAATATCTGGCATCAACCTGTTGGGCGAGTAATTAATTAATTTCCTAATTACAATTGGCGACTGGGTCCGGAATTGAAACAGCGACCCTCAGATTACGAGGCTAGCATGTTATACAAGTTATGTAAACCATTTTATACACTTGATTAGTTTTTAGCAAATTTCCCATAGAAAAGTAACCTATTCACCTGACCTGTATGGTGACACTTAAGCCCAGGACCATGATAGAAGTTCATAACTCAACTCCTGGAACACGTTCACGATAACGGCCGAAATTGTCTAATTATTATAAAATTTGATGGAGTTGTTCCTTTCAGCAATATCCTCATTAAATACATTAAATATTCTTGGGAGGTTTTATACCCCAACATTGGGGTTTCCAATTAATTTATGAATTTTTATAATATAATTTTCCTTTCTACTATTGGATTCAGCTAAAAAATACCGAAAATTGATTATTTCTAATCATAATTCTAGGTCAATTGGTTACTGAGATATTTAAAATGGTAGTAGAGTATAGCTAAAAATAAATAGCTCACTTATATACTTAAATATTTGTCCAAAAATTGGTATGCAATTCCATCTAGTTAGGTTTAATGTATAAATCCATAGAAACCCCAAATTTAATGATTATCATGACAGCAAACCTACGTATTCATTGTAATTCTTACAGAGAATAGAAAAAGGAGCATTAAAATTTTCCTGTAAACAAAAAAAAATATTTTTCTAACGGACGTGATTAGGTTATATACAATGATAAGGTTTTTACCCTTCCCTACCCCAAAAAATATCGGTTTTCCAAAATTTGGGAGTACGTTTGAATATAGATTTTGTAGAAAATACAGGAATAATATTTTGTAATGCATTGAAACTTTAGATTAGGGACTGATTGGGGATTAGGGACTGGAAAAATGGCTTGCTAAAAGTGGGTTAAACAGAGGCTAATTAATGTGAATATAATATGGTAAATAAGTTTATGTAAAAAAACTTTTGGTACCGAGAGTGGGCCTACTATCGTGAGTTTCATACGCATTATGAAACCTATAAAACATAATACTAGGTTCATAACAGAAAAAAGGTTTTTTCGTACAGAAAAAAACTCTTTATCTTTAGATAGATAAAGTAAAAAAACTTATGACTGAATAAAGTAAATCTTAAATACTTTTTTATAAGCCATACACCTTTCCCTCGACATGATAACACACGTAAATCGGAGTATAAAA
Organism: Nephotettix cincticeps; assembly: GCA_023375725.1. Lineage (NCBI taxonomy): Eukaryota > Metazoa > Arthropoda > Insecta > Hemiptera > Cicadellidae > Nephotettix > Nephotettix cincticeps. The sequence goes on from CM041786.1 coordinate 151,173,573, forward strand.
CTTTTGTTATATCGATAACTAACTACATTGTTTCTTGATTATTTATTGTGGACACTAAAGGCATTTTCAACGTTTTAATAAGGAAATATACAAATCCCTTTAAACAGCAAGCCTGAAGGTACAGGTTGTGGGATTGAGATAAGAAAGTACGTATTATCAAGACAAGCTTAATCATTAAATAATACCATTATTAAGTTCTTTATAAGTTAGGATAAAATTTAAACTTATTACAATTATTTTTGATATAGGTTTACAATCAATGATCAATGCAAACTAATATTGATTTTAATTTGACAGCTGTTGAAGACTGCCTGGGTTTTGAGAACTCATAGTGCGTGGTTTAGTATTAAGTAATTACAAACCTTTTTCAAGAAGTATAGAAGAAAAAAACATTCGTTTCATAGCTGTAGGTTCTCTCTTTTTCACGAAGAAACGTTTTAGAAACCTTCTTTGGCAATACAGAAATTCAGTTAAGACCCATTTCGGCTTTTATGTGTTTCAAATTTTTTTTAAACCTAAAAAGCCACAATTACAAGCAATGTACAGACAAAACTCTAGGTTCATTTACATACAATTAATTATTCTTGTCTTATCTTCACCAGAATCTCTGGTATTTGTATTGGTAATTTACAGAGTTTTTATTTTAAAAATTTTCTCCATGAGACCGAAGTGATAGACCCATATTTTAAGGGAATCAGTGGCTCAGTGGCAATAGTATTAATCTCCAGCGTCGTCCTGCACCTCGCCTCTCCAGGAGCGGCAAGTCTACACCCCCCTCTCTTATCACCATTGATACCACCTAGTCGGCTCATGCCGCGACCACCAGTCGTGCCTCTCCTCCTGTAGTGTCAGTGCGCGTGTGCAGGTGTAGTGCGCGTACGTGAGTGCGTACATCTACATAGGATAACAACTTAAAAATCAACTTACCGGTGAGTCTCCGATACGGTTCTCGCATACGTAGCATTAAAAGTTATTTATTTCATAAACTACGATGTTTACAAAAAGCTATGTAATTGTCAAACAAACGTCACCGACGACCGGCGAATTAGAATAGGAGTGAGTAAAAATGAGGCACTTCTAAAATATTTAGGGAGGATTATAGGAAAAGTTTGAAATTTATTAAGGACAGTTAATACCAACTTAGTTGTTTAGTTGTGAGATCACGTGATGAACAGTAAAAAACTGGAAACTTAAAAAAAAGAATAATAAGAAATAATATTTTGAAACGTCTGGGATGTGTTGCAGTCATTTTACTTTCCGGATAGTATTTATTTTACATGTTTGGAAATTGGTACATACCTATGAAATGATTTTCGATTAATTTTTGTGCATAACCTTAAACATTTTGCTCGGTCAGGTAACAAATTATAGTTTTGTATCATTCATGCTTTTTAGGTGTCCCCATACATACATCCATAAAGAATTTATTTCGACAGTGCTTACTGTCTGTGTAAAATACCAGTTAGACTAAAATAAGGTTGAACGTCTGAGTAAAATTTTAGCAGCTCTTTAGAAATAACAACGGTTAGTTTAAAAGAAAAATACACAAATTCAAGAGAATAAATTTAATTTAAAAATAAATTTCTTGTGAAGAGATTTAGTCAAGCTTCACTGATGACAAATCTATGAGCATTGTTTCCAAAGTTTGAGGTTATGTAAATAATATTTCTTTCCTTTTTTGTTTATAAGGGAACACATAGTTTTTCTAAAAAGTTAAGGTAATGTAAAAAGGAAGACGATGATAAACGGTTGATTATTATACAGTTAACTAGAGGTATCTCGACAAGGACAAAAGAATTTACTAGTAAATAATGATGATTAGGGATAGTATCAAACTAAATAGTTTGAAGGTCTCATTGCGATGTCAAACCAAACATCATATATTGTGGCCTTTATTCTTGCTCAGTATAAACTTAGGACAACAGAAGGGACTAAAATAAAAACTTTAAATGAAATATAAAATGAAACGGTGCTCAATAACCTATTATAATAACTAAAGGTGTTAAAAACATACACAACTTAAATGACACCCAAAATATTTTTATGGATGGTTTAATTTTACTGCATAATAAGTTCATGAGGAGCTGAATAACCTCTAGGTGTAGCTAAGTAAGAATAAGTATATTTGTGTTACCTAAGTGAGGAATGGGAAGCCCTATCTCCTCCATTTTAAATCTGTAAACTGTATATACACTCACCAACTATTACAGATATCGAGTTGAAAATTTATATCTGTATTTTTGTTTATAGTAAACCTGCAGTACTATAAGTATTTTATTATCATTTTGTATTGCTAAAATACATTTGTCTACATACAAAATTGGTTTTCTCAGCAACTAATAATTTTATGCTAGAATGGATGCATTAGCTCAACTAGAATGTGATGTAGCTTGGAATACCAATCTACATCATATGCTATTTCATATACAACTATATAATAATATAGTTGTACATGAAAAGAAAATTTCAATTCCCTATCCTTTATAGTTCCTGAGAAAAGTGTAGCTTTATACAAAAAAATTGACCATTGATAAATAAAACGAACGTGAAACTCACGACATACTATATTAATATACCAAAAAATATATACCCTTAGGATCACCATACATAAATTTAAAGACCGGTTCGTGACAGAGGAAGATTTCTTATTCAAAACTACATTCAAACAGGAATAAAAAAGATTTAACCCTTCCCACTCTCCTAAGAATCTTATTTGAAATCATTTATGAGGCAAATTATACATTTAAAACTCCTCCTCATTTTTGACATGGATATGTCTTAGTTCTGGGGGTGGGGGGGTGTTGGCAATTCGTAAGATGAAAATTTGAAACCGGTTTCCATAGAAACTAATAGTGTTATTGTATTGAATTTTTAATTGACAGGCTAACAATAACAACAGGTGTTCAAAGGAACTGAAAATATTACTTTTATAAATAGCCATGAACAACCTATTTCCCTCAGGGAAGTAAATACAAATATTTTCTCTATGTATAGGTATGATGAAAAAGATTCATGGACTCAATATTGTGATAGAAAATCTGATACGTATTCATAACTCATTTTAAAACTGCTACATCACAAAAAAAATGCTACATCTACCTTAGGGGTTCACTATTACTGATATTATTGAATAATTAAATTAAAATCCATAATGCAATTTAAAAATTTCATTATTCTACTGTTTTTAAAAAACTTTTTAATTCACATTTCTCAATGGAACTATAATATATATTATAACGAAATATGTGAAAAATGAATACCAGTGAAATGTAAGTTTTTTAATTCTTTTATTTAAGATCTTTTATTCGTCCGGACATATTCATGCACAGTTAAATTATTTATTTATTTATTAATATTTAATAATTGAAAGTAATAACATTAATTTGAATGTGATGTGATTGGAAATATGACCTCGGCATTAAAATCATGTACTCAGCATGTTATCGATGTTTGTATGAAACAGCATCATATTGGATTTATCATAATATTGTTCTTGTACAAGGTGCAATAATTTTATTTTGCCCCCCTAGAACTAAAACAAAGTAAGCCAAAGGTTTGCTGAAATTCGTACATTCACGAAGTATAGTATTGTGTAAATTATGTGACCAATCAGAATTATTTTCTAAATATGATCTATTTAGTCCAAAACTACGTTTAGGTATATTTAAATGAGATTTTTACCACTATTTAGTAAGGAATGTGCCCGTCTGTTTCTTTTATGACTTCCTGGACTCTTCTTGGTAAAAAATTCACAAGTTTTTGCTGTCTAGATTTACAATTTGTCCAAAAATTCTCAATAGGATTAAGACTCTGTGAATTCCCAGGCCAAGGCAGGAGTGTAATATTATTATCCTTGAAGTATTTTATCATAATCTTTGATATTTGGCATGGAGCTGAGTCTTACTGAAAAATGTAGTCCTTTTGACCTGGACTTTGCCAAGCTCTGTAGATAAGCGTTGACCCAGTAATGATTTGTACTTTTCATTGTTCGTTATACCTTCAATAGGAATAGTGCATGTCCCTGAGAATAAATAACACCCCAGAAAGTTTTCTTAATTGGATGTTTAATTGTTTGGTTAATATGACTAGCATTAAGTTATTTATTGGCTGCCTGTTAAACAAATTTTGGTCACTGATCCTGAAATACTTTAGAATAGATTAGATTAAATTATTGAAATCGTGCCGATCTTGTAGTCTTTTTACTGACTAAGGCTGACATGTTCCTTAGACAGAATTGTTAATTAATAGCGCGGCAACAGTAAATAGCATATCTAAGGGACCTACAGTTTAACATGAGGTCTGAATCACTGCCTCTGAATTACAAACTGGTCTAGTTATGAGGATGACCTTTGCGAAATAACGTAGTATTCAATATAGCGGACGTTAATCTACACAAGAGAACACCACAGCCACCGACCATCGCTCACAACTATCCATAATATCAAGGTCAATAGTATTATCCTTTTGGATAGGCATGGGAAACTATCAAATCTTCATCCTATAAAGAATTTTTGGGACATTTCTAAGTCAATACTGAAAAAATTGACTATACGAGAAAAACAAAACTCATGGAAACAGTGGTTCAGGGTTATGGATGAAGAAATTGCAAGCAAAATTGCAGAAAAGTTGTTGATTTTATGGCAATAAAAGTCCTGGAAGTCATAAGAGTAAAACAGGAGACGTATTCCTTACTATTTATTAGAAAAAATCTCTTGTAATTGTACCTAAATATAGCTTTAAGTAAATTACCTTTACAAAATAATTTTTCTTGTTCACATTAATTTGCACATTCACCAAGTACATAAAGTTATACATGCCATATTTACAAACTAAAAAATAATATTTTAAAGTAAAGTTTAACGTTCTTTAACGTGTATTACCCACATTTAAATATAATTCCACTGAAGTGCGCTGTTGTTCATTTTTAGTTATCTAATTACTGAATTTTAAAAATAGTTGTATTCCTTTTTTAACAAAGTAAATAATAATTTTTAGAGAAAATTTAAATAATTCAGTTATAGATGAACATTAATTAATTGTACTGTAAAAGTATTTCATGAAGTATGTTTATGGCAATAATCGTTGATTTTTGTGTTGGAGAAGGTTATGTGTAATTTAGATCAATAAATAAAGGCTATTGATTGGTTCTAGCTTCACAAACCTTCTTAGTATATATTGTCTGTAAACTTTAAAACTCCTGTAACATTGTATACTGTAAAAAAATTGATTTTAATAATTTTAGGTTATGTCACACCTGAAATGTTACGAGTCAAAACAAAAAACATTTCAATTTCAAAGTAAAAACATCTAGGTAAAGACAATTTTTCAACAAAAAAGAATAACTCCATTATATAAAAGTTACAATTTTGTTCTGTTAATTTAACTTTTATGCATTTTTAAATAAACTAAGCTATTGGATAAAATGGAATTAGACAATATCGACTACTTAACACAAATCCTTCCTACAAGAATATGAGTGTTTGTATCTATATTTAAATTAAATAAGAGGCCCGATATAAAAACGCTTTTAGTTAATTAAAATACTGCACTAATTATTTTAATATTTAAACTAGAAAAATTAACAGAGAGAGAAAATTAATTGAAATTATTATTAACTGATCCATTAAAAAAGTGAACAACGTTTTTGTTTGTTTTAGAGATAAAGTGAACATAAATAAAGTTTTGTCGAAAATCTTTATAATATTAAAATTCAATTTGATTTTTGTGGATTTTTTGTGCGGTGAGTTAGATTTTTAACAATTCGATAGCGAACAATTCAAGCCCTTTTCCTTTGTCACTATCAACGTTTATCTGTTGTTGAATGACAATGATGATGTGTGATGATTTGTGTTGTTGGTAATGAAGTAATAGCCTCCAATGACCAATGACGATTAGGTTCAGATTTGAACCGGTGACCGTCGAATTGTGTGCTCTCTACCACTCTGCTACCTAGTCAAGTAGATTGTTCAAATCTATTCTCATTTCAAAACTATTCTAGACTGTGTCACCATATTTAATCAGGAAAATTCATCATCCATCTTTTAAAAGATCAACGTAAGGTAGCAACAACAAATAACAACATAAAGTTTCTCTGTCCTTAAACATTTTTTCTACCTATCAGATAAAAAAATCTGTAACATAATCTTCTTTCCCCCACTGTACACTGTGGAAGTGTTACATTGATTTTCAAAGTAGCAAATGTTAAATAATTCCGTAGCAGTAGTTATTACGATTTTCGGACAAGAACCGGCTCGAAGGACCAAAGTTATTCTGGCTACTATGAATATGCTTTGTGTGTATTCCACATTAGGCATGTTAGCGAGGAAGCCTTCAGCTTACCTTGGCCCGTACCTACCGTTTATTGTGTATATGTTATCTCCGGTCCGTCCGCAATACTTCCGGAACCCGGGAGGTATAATATTATACTACTTCTTCCGGTAGAGAGGTACTAGCAGTTTGTGTGATTAAGTAATTGATATAATTGTATAATACTTTGCAAGACTTTTCAAGTTTAATTAGTGGACAATTTCATACAACCTTTTAACTGTATTTATATTCAACCAGACCTGCTAATGTAAAAGTTGTGTAATATCTCGCTCTATAACTAAGCCTTATACATGTTTTAAAGACTCAATTAACCTTCACTTAAGAACCTACAATTTCAAGTTAAGCGTTAGTGAATGAAAACAGTTTGAAAGACCTAACACAAATGAAGAAAGATTAAAAATTCTAACTTTAATAAAGTTTAAAGGGAAAACAATACAACACCTTCTATACGTGTTAATAACGGAACATGATGTGAAACTCAATCAATATTCTCGTTTTATCAATTTGAAGTTCATTATATCAGAACAAACCTCATATATCGAAAGAAAATTGTTTAATGTATACATAAAATTTTGTCTTGAAAAGGTGAAACGCTGTTAAGTACCATTCAAAGTTTATGGAAGATTAATTTCTTATTAATCTACAACCAAAGAAATTAATCTGCAATTGAAAATGGACAAGCAGGAAAACAAAGTAGGAAGAGGTTTATAAATAAATCAAAGGGAGGGGCAGGTAAATGAAGATTAAAGTACTGAAAACAACTCAATGACCTTGACAAAATATTAGAAGGTCAACTTGAAGCAGACTATTACATATTGAATCTCAAAACTAAACCCAACATCCGGTAGCTACTAGTTTAATCCCCAAAACATCTAGGATATCCTCATTGGAAAAAAACCAGGAAACCTTTTTGGTCTTCGGAAAGTATTATAGTTTGTTGTCCTGGTTGCCCCAGTCAGTGACGATTTAACAGTGTTCGAGAGCAGAGACCACAACAACAACATCAAAATCTTTAAGGTATCTTTAAGGATAAACTTATCCTTTCGTAATTTCTTTTTGACTTAGGCGTATTTCATCTATAGTTTTTTTCGTACATTACTTGGAACTACGATTTTTCTTCGTACTTTTACATTATATACCCCATAAAAGCTCAATTGGATCTATCTAAATTTATATTACTATTTTTCTGTAACACTAAACAAGGTATTGACATGGAAATGTCTTAGCTAAGGAAGGATGTTGGTAATTTCTGAGACCAAAATTTGAAACAGTGACGACATCCGTTCAGTTATGTGATATGGTTAATAATGTCATAGCTTGGTTATAAGAATAGCTAAAAACATTCCCTTTAAGTCCAACGCACACAGCAACAGACGCACATATGCAGACGGACGGAGCACCATGTGATTAGATGTAAACATCTGCATGAAGACGTCTGTGTGCGTTGAAACATCTAATAACCTGGGAAGTGATTTTTTCTCCGTCCGTCTGCATACGTGCGTCTGTTGCTGTGTGCGTTGGTCTTAAGACATATCCATGATCTAACTTATTTCCCACAGGAAAATAAACACAAACATTTTTTGTAAATATTCTCCGTAAACGTGGTAGCACACACTATAATGAAACTTATTTAATTTGTTTTATTCCTTTTGTAGAAGGGTTTTGTTTACTTTTAACTTTCCAAAAACCTATTAAATTAAAGTGATTTTTAACCAGTTTTAATGATATTAGCATAATTTTTTTAAGTTTTATCAATCACATGATCCATTAAAGTGATATACCAGAAACAAACAACCAGATCTTGAATTAAAATCAATATTAGATTTTTGACATCGATATTTTATTATAAAACTATTTTAAAGTTGTAATTTATTAAAATGTTAATAAAAACTAAATAAGCAAAAAATACTGAAGGCTAATAATAAGGGGCTAGGCCCCTTAAACGTTTTAAGTTTCAATGTTTACATTTTCAACTTGAATGTCAACAGCTGTGGAATCTAACATGTGACAGTTCGGGAAGCAGAACACACAGTCCAGTTGTAAATGTCCTAGGTTTTAATGTTTATAGTTTCTAATTTCACCATATTTTTACAGTTTAGTTAGAAGAAGAGAGAAAATTAATTTTTTCAAATTAACTACTGGCTCGAGATTAATATTGCCAAAAAACGGTAGATTTTAAGTTTTCTTCCAATGTCTGTCTCTAATACGTGATTCCTTATCCTTTCCCAACATTACTTTAACAGGTGGTATTTTAAGATCGCGTTTAGTATAAAATACTATTAGTAAATACCTCTCTTAATGTGGATAGTATTTTACCTTAAATTAAGTATTTTTCTTGATAAAATGTTCATGTTTAAGGATATTTCTTTCATGCCAATGAGAATGTAACCTCTCTCAAACATGTTTAACCCGAGCGAAGGACGAGTTTTAGCTAGTACTCTATACTTTAATTAACTAATTGCGATAAAAAGGAAACCTTTGAATAAAACATATTTTTCAATTTGTAAATGGCTCTACCAGGATGATTCGTTACTTTACTGAAGTTGACTTTGTTACACTCTAAGCAATAAGTTATTTCAATATATTTAAAAAAAACTACACTCTTTATATTATTTTTTTAACATACACTATTTTTAGACATCCAGTGACTTGTTTGAGTTCCATCAATTAGGTTAATAACTAAAAATACTATTTAATAACCCTTCAGGTCTCTTTGAATGTGATAATAGTGTTTACAAATATCTTAGTTGAATTGTATTGATTAAACCCTTTTAGTAGTGGTTAAGATTGCTTATGTTGCATATTCCTTCACGGATTATTCTTGAAATTTGAACAACAAACTAAATAACACTAACATAAGAAAATACTTTTTTTAACTTAATGAGTTTTTTAATTTAACATCTATTTAACGTGATCGACTGACTTATGCAATTAAAACACATCTTTATAATTTTAGAATGTAAATAGCCAGTAATTATATAACTTAAACATTAATTTTGGTACACAATGTTCAATAAACCTCAATATTTTATAAAAGTATCTTAACTTTCTGTAAGTGATGTCAGGTTAATATCCCCGTAATAAATTTGGGTTCATCGCTGATACTTCATTATTTGGAACAAACAAAAAATATTACGAGGGAAGATAACTCATCTTGATTAGTGTTTAAGATTAAAATTAAAGATGTAATACAACTATAATAAAACTAACTATAATAACTATAATAGAGTATTACTTTTTGGGAAATAGCTTAGATCATAAAAACTTCTAAACGGAATGTTTTAGTTCCTCTAAACAGCTGTTCTTATAACCATATGATGGATTGCTAATACCCCTCTTTAGAGCTAAATCATATACAAGTCAAAAAATGGATTCAGAAATACACAAAGAGGTAAAAAGAAAAATAAGTCTACCTCCTTTACTCAAGGATGAGGATTTTCTTAGTTGCCTCTTCCGGCCATTACAACTCTACAAATCTACTCAATCAATAGACTATCCTGTTGAAGTTAATGTGCTTACCCTGGATATATAAAGAGAAGTCTAATAGTACTTCTAGGGGTTACGACTAAACTTATTGTCCTAACTATGGTTAAGGTCCCAGACAGAAGATGAAGAAATAATAAATGTTTTGTTTACTTCCCGGTGGGATATAGGTAGGATCATGGATAGGTCTATATGAAATGTTTTCAGTTCATCTAAGCAACTGTCCTTATGCTAACAACCCCCCTAGAGCTATCTTCCATGTTAAAAACAAAACACCAATTTTCTGTACGAGATTCCCCATGGCTAGGAAGTGGGAAATGCTGATAGGCAGGGCCGTCGTGTTTGCTGAGTCCCGTTGCCTCAGCACGACATCCGACACACTTGCGATGTGCTGACGACCCCTGGGAGCTATGTGCTGACTAACAGCATGGTTTGTGGACACTGATTTTGACTTTCGGTATTTCTAAAGTCATTGTGTGGGTACCAAATATAGATTTGTATATTTGCTGACCATTCTGATTGTTTCTGCGAATTTCTACAATTTACGACAGTCTAATTTAATTTTGACCGTAATAAATTTAAAGACTTTAATCTACGGTAATCATCTGAAGGTGTTCAATGTGTTTTCATAAATTTTTCAAAGCATTTTTTTGTATTATAAATTTAACTTTTATTTCCGTTCTTAAGCTAGTCGATCGTTATTGGATTGTTTGAGAATCTAGTAATGATGTTTATATATTATACTCTATTTTTAATATGGATTATAACTAAATTTCTTCGACAAACCTAAAAGTTAATTCCAGAATGGTATCACGCTTTAGTCTATTCACTCTCCCAGTGGTGTCTTATAGATTTTTCTCGGACTAACTGTAGAAAATTTAATCCTTGGTTTAGTACTTCGTTTAATACAATATAAAATGCGTTAGTGATCCTGTATGGTAATTTTGATTGATATCTTTGTATATTTTCTATGTTTGAGGTGGTTGCTGAACTCCAAAACTGTATTATTCCATGGGTCGAAATTTCTTTTATTGTTGTCTTTTATAGCCATTGTTAATTTATCATACTGAGTTTTGTTAGTCCAATTTGACAATTTAACTAGTTTGTTTTTAAAACGTATGTGTTTTCTCTTTGTCCAAATGTGAGTTTCCATGTGATTCTGTGATCATGATGTATACATAAATATTTTACTTGTGTTACTAATGGAGGTTGGTGTTATTTCTTTTAGGTTGTAAGGCTTTTAGCAGTAAGTTTTTCCATAATTCGGATACATTAGTAAATTTAAATGGATGTAAAGTTAAAAAAAAGAAATGACTCATAAAAATCTTACGTTATTGTTTAAACCAGGTGTGACTATGCCTATTCCTTGTAAAAGTACAACGACATTAAAGTTTGATTCTTAATTTTTCCTCGGATTTTCCGTGTGTAAGTATTGTATTCGGTAAACTAAGTATCTGAAATAAAATCAACCAATATACTTCAGGAGCTAAAAGAGATGAAATTAAATCTCCTGTTCTCAGGATTTCCTTTAAAGTTTTAGGAAAGTTCTAAATATACAAATTTTAATCTTTAAAGTATTGATGACCAACAGTGATTCATTATGTTTAAAGATATCTTAGTTTATTGAGTGGAACCTAAATTAGTTTATTATATTATTATAGGCAAACACATCACATACCAATATGAAACATGTAATTCGTATTGGTTGTCATTTTAATCAACATTTAAATATAAAAAATGACAAATATCAACATCTTTGTATATAAATGATTGCTAAATACATTTTTAAGACCCTCTAGGAAATTTATTTTAACTAAAAAGGTCCTCATGAGGAAAACCCATGAGACCAAGCAACCTCGACCTCCGATTTGAAACTCCAATTTGGACGGTAGGTGTGGTAGGTTGGGGATTGCACAGAATAAATCAAATCTCTTAAAGATTTCTCGCTGTAGTCTAGACAACTTTTACTTCTGGTATTTTTAGTACGAAAGTAAACTATTTAATTACAACCTTTATTATTTTTATTACTATTCTGATATGGTAATCTACTCAGGCAGGTATTAATGAACCAAGTACGATCATGTAGTCTTGTTACTGACTAAGACTGACGAGTTCCTTAGACATGATTAATAGTCCAGACTGTCTGTCTATCTCAACAGCCAATAGTACCTAGAGAACCAACAGTTGGGGGTTCAACCACAATTTTTTCTGAATTTTTAGCTATAGCTAGTTAATTATGAGATTAGATTAGATCATTGAAAAGGCAACAATACTACAATTAAGCCAAGTATGAATGAGGATTGAGTGTAGAATGATTGTGGCGTGATCTTGTAGTCTTGTTACTGACTAAGGTTGGCATGTTCCTTAGACAGGACTGTTAATTAATAGCCCAACAGCCGATGGCAACTAATGGACCTACAGTTTAACGTGGAATCCGAACCGCGGCCTCTGAATAACGAATTGGTCTAATTATGGATTAAAGTAGTATTCTATAGTGTGGACGTTAATTCACTCAAGAGATAACCACATCCACCGACCATCTCTCACTACTATCCACAATTCGTGACCTCCAAGATTAGATTAGATTAGATTAGATTAGATTATTGAAATGGCGACCATACACAAGGTAGGTATTTTAAGCCAAGTATGAATGAGAATTGAATGTAAGATGATTGTGGCGCGATCTTGTAGTCTTGTTACTGACTAAGGTTGACATGTTCCTTAGACAGGACTGTTAATTAATAGCCCAACAGCCGATGGCAACTAAGGGACCTACAGTTTAACGTGGAATCCGAACCACGACCTCTGAATTACGAATTGGTCTAATTATGATGGTGGTCTTTACGGATTAACGTAGTATTCAATAGTGCGGACGTTAATCAACACAAGAGAACACTACATCCATCGACCATCCCTCATAACTATCCACAATTCGTGACCTCCAAGTAGCTGGATTACAGAACGTCGCCACCGACCAGTCCTATTGGATGGTCTTTACGTACTATTCAGTAGTGTGGACGTCAATCTACACTAGAGAATATCACAATTACCAACCATCGCTCATAACTATCCACAATTCGGGACCTATAAGTAGCTAACACTTTTTTTCAAAAATGACCGAAAATTGTTTTTTACTCTTTCAAAAAATAATCGACTCTACGATAAAAATCTTTCACTAGAGTTTCAAATATTTTGTTTGCTTTACATGTTGAAATATAAACTGTAATTCGATTGACAATTTGTAAACTGGCTTCGCCAACGGGCATTACTGCTTTTTGTCTGGATGATACGGTCCAAACCAACCTGACTGGTCATTACTAGTATTAGTAGCACTAACGATGTAGTACTAATTTATTTTAACTGCAACCATGTAATTATTATGTAAATATAGTTTAAACTTCTGGTTCCTCGTCAAAATTTCATATCTTACCTCAACGGCCCCGCATGTTGATTGTTATTTTATACAGTCTTGGCCTATTTATTTAAAAATGTTCAAGTACAATTACCATGTAAATTACTGGCAAAAATCTTAATTTCAACCAAATCTTATGTAATGGATGTAATAAACGCTGGGCAAGCATTTTGCACCAAGATTCTTGGAAATATGATTTACAGATAAAAACTTTGTCAAATCTGGTCGGTTTTATTTTTAGCACATGTTAAAATCCCAAAGAAAACCCAATAAACATTTCTACTCTGCCAATACAGTAAATAAGCAACATTCGTAAAAGGTCTGTTTCCCGAGATCTATTATGATATACGTAATACAGTAGATATTCGTTTAAGCTAGGCGTGTTTTAAAAACAGAACCGGTATTAAAATTGTTCAATATACGTTGTTAAAAATAACTCAATAAATAGATAGGAAATAATAATAATTTCTACAAGGACTTTGGGACTTAATTGTAAAAAGCTATATTTTTTAATAATATAAGAGATTTTTAAGGAATTTAGGATTCAATTTCATAGCCTCTTAATGTTTTTGTATATATATTAGTGGGGGACTGGGTAATCATTACCTTAGGGCTATTGAGATCGTACGCAGCATGCTGGCGTGAGTAGAGCATATTTCATATAACTTATATTATTCCCATCATAGCAATCGAGTAATGAGTATGCAATAAGTGTTGTTTAATATGGTAATGTGTTTATATTAATGCTGTTTACAAAGTGAAAACACGTTAAAAATGTTATTAAATCATGTCAATAACTATACCAATTTATCTATTCTCTGTAAGAATGACAATGAATGCTTAGGTTTGAAGCCGTAAGGAACGTTAATTATGGGGTTAACATTAAATAGATTTATTGATAAAACCTAAGTAGATGAACTGGCATACAAAGTTTTGAAAGAATTTTTAAGTAAATAAGATACTTATTGATTTTCAGTTCTTATCTTTAAGATTTACATTAGACAATGTAGGCTACTGTGTTTATCATTTTATATATCTCAGTAGCCTTCTGACTTAGATTCGTGATTCAAAATACTAAATTGTGTGTTTTTTGAGCTAAATCCAATGGTAAAAAGATTTTTTCCCAAAATTTATTGAAATACCCATTTTTGAAGTAACCCCTCCCCCCAAGAAGTGTAGTTAATATAGCCTGGTAGAGTTTGCAAACGAACCTGACCAAGATATTACAGAAAGGGAGAACTTCATCGAGTTTTTCAATAATCAGACAATAATTGCGGCTGTTATCGTGTTGACCTATAAATATGAATATATGCATATTGATGCTTATCTCTATATATAAAATTGAATGTATGTCTGTCTGTATGTATGTATGTCCTTTATGCGTTGCCAAACTACTCATCCGATCGCCATGAAATTTTAGGAAGTTGCTCTATATGTGTCCGGGAAGGTTTTAGTGAAAAAATATTTTCGAAAACCCCATAAGTTTCCATTTTATGGCGTTTTAAATTTCTAATGTTAACCTTATGGAGAGTAAGTTTGTTTACAAATTGTCTACAATGAAAACATCTGATTTCTTAGCTACAGCTGATTGGTTTACTTTCCATTAGCAATACCGTATGCTTTACTATCCAATGCCATCTGAATCATTCATTAATGTTACACTATGAAGTAAATGTGTACTGTAAAAAATGAACAGCTTTATTCACCACGTTAATAGTTAACGGTTTTGGGGGATTATGTATTTATATTTTTATTTTCTGTCTGATTAAAGTCACGTGTTTATATGATATTTACAATGTTTATATTATTACGTTTATTATAATAATCAGCTGTTGTATATCTTTCCTATAAAAGCCGTATTACAGTTAAGGTTCGTTTGGGTTTGGATTGGATTTGAAAATTGTGAATTAATCCACTCAGATTTATTTGTTTTATGGGAATGATATTAATATGTTTTATCGTTTCAGTATTGTTATTCACTATGCAGCGACCCAGAATATATAACCTTTCACAATGAAGCCGTATTGCTATTCGACTTCAGAACGTGGCCAATCTTAAAGTTAACATGTGTTTACTGTGAGGCGTTACGAAGTTCGCCGGGTCAGCTAGTAATATATATAATTTTCAATAACCCACCCCAAAACATGTTTAGGTGGTTGAGCTATGAACTTCTATCATAATCCCTGGCTTAACTGTTACTATGCGGGTCATGTGAATAGCCCTCTTCTCCATAGGAAATTCGCTAATAATCCTGACTAATGAAACTGGCATTTGAGAGTTACAAAGGTACGTGTCATAACATCCATTACGAGGGTTACTAACAATTCACACATGTCTACCTTAAAAACATTCGAAAAATTCAGGTTCAAAATTAATTTTGTTACTTTTTGTGGTATTACAATAAGAGTGTATACACAAAAGTGTAAACCCCACTTATTTCAAAATTGTCTAATTAACTTATCTCGGTTACCATCGTCAAAACAAGTTCGCTGATTTAAGGTTTTACAAACCCTCGGGCTAGAACGGAAAACATCATCAAAAGATGATAAGATGTTTTGACACGGATGAGCTATCCCTGAATGCTGATCATCTTAAACTCAGTCTGATTGAATATGATGTAAATGGAACACAGATAGAATAGTGTAAATCACCGAATCTTTGTTTAAATTGGGTAGAATCTGAAAAATATTTTTTATCGGCTGGACGATTTATATCGAAATATTTCTCGTTCTAGTTTCCTGGTATTGAATTAATTCAGTTATACAGGAAGTTTCGGTATGTAAATTTCATTTCCTTATATGAAACTGATAATTCAAGAGTGTATAAATTACGAGACCTTGAAAACAAAGAAAGTAACGAGTATTTAAGTTGGCTTCTGTCATTTTTGGCTTTCAAGTTGGCTTTCTATTTTATATGCCAGTATATTTTTTTAAAGAACAATAAAACTTTAACCTGTTACTGAATAATCTAATCACAAATTCCCACAAGTTCGGAATCGAACCCGTGGACCTCAGATAACGAAGTGAGCGCAATACGACTGACACAGCTATTATTTTTAAACCATATTAAAGAATATTTAAAAAAATATTACGGCAAAACCTAACTTATACTGTCATTGACATAATAATGAGCAAACCAAAAAAATTTGTTTTTCATTATTATGTTTTAAACATATTTTTTGTGTGTGAGAGTGACTGTAGACACGATGACTAAAAATAACATTATTACATACGAGTTATTCGATGCGAACGAGATTTTAAGAGTTTTTGTAACCCAAATTGCCTTTAATGTATTTTTAAATATAAGTAGTTAAAAAAATATAGGGCTACTAAGCACCATTACCATCAGCTCAAAAAACAATTCAATATATTGAACCTTTGCTCTATGTCAAACGGTTATTGACAGAGGATAAGCCACAAAAAGATAACGGTTGAATGGGTTTAAAGTGAGATTGACCAAACATAGCACACTTCCTAGGAATGAAAAAAGACTTTTGGTTGTGTATCACTTTTGCGTCCGTCCCCAAATTTTTGACATGGATATGTCTTAGCTCTGGGGGGTGATGGTGATTTTTAAGATGGAAAATATGCAACAGGTTTCTATAGAAACTACCAGAGCTTTTGTATTGAATTTTTAATATAAAAGAATAAGAACAGCTGTTTAGATGAACTGGAAACATTCCCTTTAGACATATCCATGATCTAATCTATTTCCCACAGGGAAGTAAATACAAATATTTTTATTTTTAAAGCTACTCAAACCTTTGTATGTAGTCCTCGTCGAGTGATACCTCAGTTTAAAGAAAGTTTAAAACTATGAGAATTCTAGGTCTTTATCTGAAACCAATCCTATGAGTTTGTATTTCCAAATTTTACGAAATTCTAACACTTGAGTTTTGGTGGCTGTCACCACTTCTATACAGTCTTGGGACTCTGTAACTACTAAAATGTAACAAGCATTAATTAAAATACTTTGAGGAATGTTAGGGAGCACTTGAGAACCGGATATATCACTAATTATTTAGCACAATTAAAGGAAACCCCTAGTAAGCTATGCAAGGACTTGTACCAAGTTCATGTGTTCACCATATTTTCTATACAGTCTTGATAGTAAATTTATGTTACAGCAGTACTATAGGGCTCTGCGAAAAATTCTCTACACCTTTATGTTTATTTAACATTCACCATAGCTCCATTTTGATTAAACTATAGTACCGTACCCATAATATGCATCCACATACACTTACACTAAAGACGAAAATGTCTTCCATTACTCACACAAACGCATGTACATACCAATGCTTATTTAATAATCCATGCATCCACTCACTACATCAGTACACATAATATACAAATACGTTACAATTAGTACCATCTACAAGTAGTAGGCTATCTATCACTTTATTTTAAATCAGCAATAATTAATTGCCATAACACAAACAATACGTAACAATGGGTAGCGATAATTTCACAAATATGTTACAGAGTCAAATATTTTCAAACAACCCTTGAATATTTTTGAAGATATTACTGAGGACATGAAAATTCACTCAGGATGCAGGTCTGCTGCGACGGGTGTATTATTTGTTATTCTGAGGACTCTTTAACTCACCGTTATATTGTACTAGAGCTAAGTAGATCGCAGGCTTGCAGCAAATATGAAATATTTCGACCAAGGTCTCAGACACTACTTATATGGTTGTCTCCGGTACAATCTTGTGGAGACTGGTTTCTGCTATAACAACTTTTTAATTAGTACCTCACATAAACTTCGAATATTGAGCACTGTAACTCACTTCATGATACTTCAATGTCAATTCATGAAAAACAAAATTAAAAACTGTTTTTACTTTCTACCACTTATAAGATAGTATGGAGAATGTATTGTTTTCGTAAAAATAATGGTTTGACAGAAAAGTTAAATTCACTGTGTACCGTAAACACAGTACGTTGTCTGAGAGCACCCAATTTTATTCTAATGGACAAATTAAAAAAATAATTTCTTCCTTATTTACCAACCAATTTCCATAAAACCTGGTATGCAATGTAAAGACATATCACCCCAAAAGGTCCTCAAAAAAGCATTGTATTACCCGGGTTGGGGGGGGTTGTTCTTGTCATAAAATTCTAACAATTAATTTAACTTAGTTTCTATTGTTATTATTTTGTTGTTAAAATTGGATTATTTATTTTTGAAAGGATAAAACACAAACTTTCAAGATCATGATAGTTTTCTTAAAGATTGTCGTTTACTTTAATTACTAGAAGGAGAAAGCGTGTGTCAGTCCACTGATACCTTTTATTTTATTATTTTCTTTGGAAATGTATTATTTTAAAAATTTTTGACATGGATATGTCTCAACTTTGAGGTGGTGTTGGCAATTTCTAAGATGAAATTTTCAAACAGGTTTCCTTACAAACTACTAGAGTTATTGTATTGAATTTTTAATATATAAGAACAATAATAGTCACGTTCATTTTATTTTACACATTATAACAGCTGAGTTGAAAAACCCCATAAGATAGTAAGGTGCTCAGAAAAGGCACTATGAGAAATGTGAAAACAATCCAGAAGGTAGTAGGCCTCAAAAGGAATTATCAGGGGTGACTGTACTTGAAAAGGATTGGTAGAAATGAGGAGTAGAATAGGCAAGACAAAAACTGTTGGAGGAAACGTGTATGTGGAACAAAAAAAATTTCCACTGCAGTCAGTAAGTAGAAAAGTCACATTTTAATAAATTGTTTTTTGTTCCAGTAACCAGAATGACGCAACCATGCCTGAACCTCTAGGCGACTCCACGACTCAAGAACCAAGATGGGGCTCAACAAGCAGTACTACAAGGTGGTCGGTCAGAATGCCAAGAACAGACTATTTGGCATCGCACCCTCCAACAGGCAACAACGGACCGGGGACCGACCCCTGCAGATGCTAGTGTCCGAGCAGGGCAAGATCAGCCACAGTAAGTTCCGACTACCGACTTACTTATTTTACTTTTCACGCGATCAAGCCCAGAGGACCGTGTGACGTCATAAACAGTCTAGTCTTCTCTACTTCTCGCCATTTCCCGCCAGTCGTCCAAAGCTCCAACCTGTTGCAAGAACCTCTCTCACACAATCCATCCACCTTTTCTTTGATCTTCTTCTTTTATTTCTTCTGGTGCCATATGATTTGCCAGTTTAGGATACCTCTCGCTCTCCATCCGTCCTACATGTCCAAATCATTTCAACCATCTACCTCTCTTTTTTAAGAATATGATAGTTTTATTACAGATTGTAATTTTTAAATTTACCTAAGGGGAAAATCATGTGTTAGCCCACTGATACAGACTTGGATTACAGCCAGTTTCAGCTGTTTTTGAGTTTCCTTTGTGGTTAGTGATTTTTTACATTTTCCCATAAAAAGCTATTACAGGTTACTGGAAGAGTTACGAGATGTTATTTTTTTTTCTTTATAAAAAAATATGTCGTTAAAATTTTTATATATTATTATTTATGTGTTAGTGAACACGATATTGTAAAAATGGTCATGAGTAAATGGTAGAGACGTGTATTATCAAATTAAGATTTAAACCAATATCGTAATACATATTTTTTGTAAATTTTTTTGCAATTTTTACATGTAATTTTAAAATTTCTGTTTTATTATAACCATTAATAAGCAAAAAAACTACACAAAGTTCCTTAAATTTTTCTCTACTTCATTGAATATAAAAATATCTAAACACAGTATTGTTTTTTGAGCTCCAATGTTAATTTATGGAGGATTTAAAAAAATTAATTTTCACTTAATTATCAATATTTTTATGAAATTGATATTTAGCTTTGGGTTGAGATTTACCATTTAGCTTAAAATTATTTTTGTGTATAATGAGCAAACCTGCATACCTTAGAATCATATAGATTACAAATCCTTTTTTTCTTTAGAGAGTTGGTATAATGTTAAAATATTTTTGATTTTATCTTTTATTTCTACAGCCATATTTTTTATTTTTATTTAAGAATAAAAAAATTATATTTTAAAAGATTTAAAATTGTCATATATTTTTTATTATATTATTTGTTTGAAATTTTTGATGTTTGTGATTTTTTACATTACTAACACATATTACTAAGAACAAGTTACTGGAGTTACTGGATACATATAATTTAATAATAAAAAGTCAAATAAACATAAATGTAACGTCAAATAAAATATGTCTAATTTAATTATATTTTAATATACTAATGAATTATTTAACTAAGTTTCATTTTTGAAAATTGAGTTATACATGTAATTTAGCTTTGAGCTTGAACCTGCAGTATATATGTTTTTTCAATCACTTTAAGAATAATTTTAAATGCAAATATTCGTCTTAACACTATTTTTTACCAAAAAACTCGTATTTTTTGTAGTTTTTATAGGTATTATAATGTCTTGTGATCTATCTGATTAAAATTTCTCATTTACTCCGTGCATACATGATAAACTACATCGAAATGGACTGAATCATACTTATTTATTAAATTGAATATAAAAAACCTTTTATAAAGCTATCAAATTGTTCTCCAAATAAGTATAATTTAAAATGTATTGTTCCAAAAAGAATTATCCCATTTCTTAAACCAACATCAAGTGAAAATAAGTTAAATTAATTGTTAGCGTTTTTCGGGGCATGCATTACTACCTCTTAGGTGAGTATATAATTTTTTGAGTGCTTTTTGTTTAATGATGTGATCTTACATTGCATACCTTAAGAATAACATATTGTGATTACCATGAAAATTAAATCGATATTTTCTCTGGAACCGTTAGTCATAGACTAATGCTTAAAAATATACTAATTTGTTTCACTTTGTTAGCCGATTTTTTAGTTTATAATATTGATGTTTCGGCAGAAGATTTTTAAAAAATCTATATTTTAAAGCCTTATAACTTTTAAAATCATTGTTTCGATAATTGCAGGTGGTTTCATTTTGCTTATCTCATAAAGTACTATGAATCAGGCAATTTTCATTAAAATTTTTTGAGCCTTTTTTTAGAAAATTTAATTTTAAAGGTTTTTAGGGTTCCATGGATAGAATACCCTTACAAAAATATGTGACCAAAGCCAAGTATAACATTGCCATCTAACACTTCCTGCACTCACTTTCTAATACACATCACAATAAACGATCCTGTTGGCATGGTAAAACTTCACGACCCTGTTCCTCGGGTAACTGGCAAAGCCCTACCTTTTCCCATTCATATGAATACCTTTTTTCCTGTGGCTGTGCTAAATTATGGGGGAATACTAACTGGCTTTTCTGATGCCTCCTAACTATCCAGAATGTAACATCTAAAGGACAAAAGGTAATTTTTGTCAGTCTTATCTTTTCCGAGTCGTTCATAGTTTTCTATGGAAAAAGCTTAGAATACAAACGTTCAAAATCAACCTTCTTTGACAATCATACTTTGGAGTATCTAATATGAAACATGGCACATACTTTACTAATATTAGATTAGATTATTTATTACGTAACAACCTATACGAACTATACTTCCCTTTAAACATGCCGCCAAACCAAACCCATAAAAAATCAGACTAATTCCAATTTCCTCCCTGATATAGATCGAAGGTTCGTAAACAAATTGATTAGTTCTTTGCAAAGCGAAAAAAGACGTTTGCATGGAACTAAATTGCTTTTACAACCGGTTTGTCCATTAATTAAAAGCAAATCTCTATATCTATGGGTCTGAAACATACCATTGGGTGCTATAAAATTTTATTACTCCGGAAAAAGTTATCATCACCTGGAATCCTCGCTACGGAGATGTGGGAAAAACAAGGTCGATTCAAAGTGATATATAATGATATCTGTGGCTAGGAATCATTGTCATTGGTCATCGTCAACGTAAGAGTCATTGTCATTGAGTCATTGTGATTGTAATCTTATACTCCAGCTTTATGGAGGTTGTTAATTGTGGATAGTTATGAGTGATGGTCGGTGGATATGATACTCTCTGGTGTGGATTTACTTCTAAACCATTCCAAACCACTAAGACCATCTGGAAATGCCATCCACATAACTAGACCAGTTCGTAATTCAGAGGTAGTGGCTCGGACTCCACTATAAACTGTAGGTCCCTTAGATGTAACATTAACTGTTGGGCTATTAATTAACAGTTTTGTCTAAGGAACATGTCAGCCTTAGTCAGTAACAAGACTACAAGAT
The DNA here is from genome assembly GCA_023375725.1 of Nephotettix cincticeps. NCBI lineage: Eukaryota > Metazoa > Arthropoda > Insecta > Hemiptera > Cicadellidae > Nephotettix > Nephotettix cincticeps. The sequence continues at coordinate 151,195,986 of CM041786.1, forward strand.
CGCGCCACAATCGCATTACACATACTTGGCTTTAAATACCTGGACAGATTGCCATTTTTGTAACTAACTGACTAATGAGTGTAACAAGGGAAGAGCTGATACAAATTTTGGTCTTGTAACATCCTATTGTTCCTTGTTGAAAGATTAGATGATAACGTTGTAAAAATGGGACTGGTTCCAGAGTCAAAATGATAAATCTTTGAAAAAAAGTTAAATACTAATTACCCTGTAAAACTATTTTTTCACATTCACTTTTAAGTTCATTTGTTGCATTTTAATAATAGTAATACCATAAAATACTTCATTTCATGATTTAAGTTTTATCGGAAATCTTACAAATTCATGGAATTTAATATATGGAGGCTCCACTTCCAACACACTAAAACAATTCTTAACCATGACAGTACACTAATAGTTTTACCGACCTTGATCCCAATATTTTGTTATTTTATTACCAAACTATTTAGGTGTTACCATATCATAAGGTAATTCATATGCAAGAAGGTCAAAACTCCAAAAGGAACCGTATCATGTAGATGAAATGGCCTCTATTAGAAGTGGTATTGAACAAAACTATTTATACCCCGTTATTATCGGAGCAGATTTCACCTCAGGGAAATCTGCTCTCAAGCAAGCCGAGGTCTCGCTTAGTTGAGGCAAAGACCTGTGGACGCTAATACAAAGACCATTAAAGTCACATTACATTTCTTCCATCTTCGGTAACTGGTTCTGTAAATTACGAGTTTTTTCAACTACACACAACTGACCATAGGTCCCTTAGATTTTACTATTATTGTGCTTTCAATTACGATCCGTCTAAGGAACATGTCAGCCTTAGTCAGTAACAAGACTACAAGATCGCACAATAATATTACACTCATTTCTAATTTATACTTGGCATAAAATACCTTCCTGGATAGTTCAGTTAAAAGTATAAAAGCATATTGACTTGACCGTATTTGTAATTCGAATAAATGTTATCTCAGGTTTGTCTGATACAATTTATCTGTATAATTGAGATTAAAGTTCTCGAAAAATTATTTAATAAATTTATTTTTTCTTGTAACACATGAGAAATTCCTTTTGTAAATGATATTTGAATCAATATTTAATTCTATATTTTTTATTCACTAATTAGAGCTATATTTATTGTAATGATACTTTGACAAGATCCATTACAACATTAGTTTCTTTAACGATTTATAGATATCTATCTATCTCAAATGACCACTAACACACGTTCAAGGATAATTTTTTACTTTTTCACTACTACTACAATCTTAGTAGTTCACTAAGAGTTTTACCGACCTTGATCCCAATATTTTGTTATTTTATTACCAAACTATTTAGGTGTTACCATATCATAAGGTAATTCATATGCAAGAAGGTCAAAACTCCAAAAGGAACCGTATCATGTAGATGAAATGGCCTCTATTAGAAGTGGTATTGAACAAAACTATTTATACCCCGTTATTATCGGAGCAGATTTCACCTCAGGGAAATCTGCTCTCAAGCAAGCCGAGGTCTCGCTTAGTTGAGGCAAAGACCTGTGGACGCTAATACAAAGACCATTAAAGTTACATTACATTTCTTCCATCTTCCATAACTGGTTTCTGTAAAATACGAGTTTTTTTCAACTACACACACTGACCATAGTCCCTTAGATTTTACTAATTGTGCTTTTAAATTATGATCCGTCTAAGGAACATGTCAGCCTTAGTCAGTAACAAGACTACATCTGTAATAAAACTATAATGTTCTACAAAGTAATTCTAAATATCATTTAATAGTTTATTGTTCAAATTGTATGGGGGAACCCCCCCCCCCCCGGTAATACCAAGCTTTTTTGAGCTGGTTTTGTTCGGAGATTTGACCTTACAATTCATACCAAGTTTCATGGAAAACGGGTGGAAAGTAAGGAAGAAATTGATTTTTTTTTTATTTTCCATAAGAATAACATTGGGCGCTTTCAGACAACGTACTGCGTTTATCGTGGACAGTAAATTTAACTTTTCTCTGGAACCGTTAGTCGTAGACAAATAATTCAAAATACTAATTTGTTTAGTTTTTTAAGCTGGTTTCAATGGTACCAGTCAAGTTATACTTTACTTTTATTGTTTTCGCTGAAAATTTAAAAATTTGATTTTTTTGACATTTAAAAGCCCATAACTTTTGAACCGTCATTTTTACAGACATGCGGGTGGTGTCAAATTATTTAGTGCTCTGTGCACTATAAACTATCAAATTTTAATCAAAATCGTTAGAGCCGTTTTTGAGAAAATTGGATTTTTTATGTTTTTTAAGGGTTTTTAGGGGTGAACTACCCTTAAAAATCAAAAATTCAAAAAAATGAAAAAAAACGCCTGGAGATACGGTGACTATATATATACATGCCAAATTTCATCTAAATCGGACCAACGGGGTAGGCTGTGGCACTGTACACATCCAGACACACACACACACACACAGACACACGGACGGACAGACATCACGCCAAAACCCACTTTTTTTGGATTCAGGGGACCCCAAAACGGATATATCCACCCTCAACTCAAATTCGAAAATTTTGACGAAAACAATATTTCTCCATATACTATGTATAAGGGGAGAAAGTAAAATAACGTAGTATTGCCAAAGTCACAGTATTAAAACATTCATAATGGGTTTCCTTAACATGAATACGAACTCAAGATCATAAAATAAAAATAAATTATGGTTTAGTGTACCTCTTTCCTATCAAATGATACTGTTGTAGTTCTTATCAGTACATTTGTTTCGTTCTGCTAGAGCACATATTCTTCAGAATATCAAATTGTCTGTCTTATACTACAACTACCTGTAGATGGCTGTTATTATAAAGTATTTTTTGCAGTTTATTAATTGATTTTCATTTTTACTTTCTCCCCTTATACATAGTATATGGAGAAAGTATTGTTTTCGTCAAAATTTTCGAATTTGAGTTGAGGGTGGATATATCCGTTTTGGGGTCCCCTGAATCCAAAAAAGTGGGTTTTGACGTGATGTCTGTCCGTCCGTGTGTGTGTGTGTGTGTGTGTGTGTGTGTGTGTGTGTGTGTGTGTGTGTGTGTGTGTGTGTCTGGATGTGTACAGTGCCACAGCCTACCCCGTTGGTCCGATTTAGATGAAATTTGGCATTAATCCAATATAGTCACCGTATCTCCAGGCGTTTTTTTCATTTTTTTGAATTTTTGATTTTTAGGGGTAGTTCACCCCTAAAAACCCTTAAAAAACGTGAAAAATCCAATTTTCTCAAAAACGGCTCTAACGATTTTGATTAAAATTTGATGGTTTATAGTGCACAGAGTAATAAATAATTTGACACCACCCGCATGTCTGTAAAAATGACGGTTCAAAAGTTATGGGCTTTTAAATGTCAAAAAATCAAATTTTTAAATTTTCAGCGAAAACAATAAAAGTAAAGTATAACTTGACTGGTACCATTGAAACCAGCTCAAAAAACTAAACAAATTAGTATTTTGAATTATTTGTCTACGACTAACGGTTCCAGAGAAAAGTTAAATTTACTGTCCAAGATAAACGCAGTACGTTGTCTGAAAGCGTCCAATGTTATTCTTATGGAGAATATTAAAATATCAATTTCTTCCTTATTTTTTAACCGTTTTCCATGAAACTTGGTATGAAGCGTAGGGTCAAATCACCCAACAGAACCAACTCAAAAAAGCTTGGTATTACTGGGGGGGAGGGGTGTTCCCACCACACAGTTCGAACAATTAATTTAACTTTGTCTCTCTTGTTTTTATTTTCAGAAATGGGATGGTTATTTTTGAAACAATAAATTATTAAATGGTATTTATTTAGATCAACTTTGAAGAACATGATAGTTTCATTACGGATTGTCTTTCTTGAACTTACTTAAGGGAGAAAGTATGTGTCAGTTCACTGGTACCGTTTATTATGTCAGGTGTTAAAGCACAAGTTTATTATAAAAAGTAAACAAACCCCAAACAACTATATTGTGAACCAATGTTCTCGCCTAAGCGCGTAAAAGTTAGCAAATTTGATGGACATTTCCTGGCCGTCTAGTGACGTACAAAATGCTGTCTAAGTGGTCATAAAGAGGGCGCTTTTCATGGGAGCCCGCAAAGTATACGATGCAGATCCCGCTTTACTGGGGAGATAAATCAGACCCTCTCAACGTCTTGCCACATAATGTAGACCGTCATTGACTAGAGTACCTATTGAACTACGTCTTCATACGTCATTTGTTATCTTTATCCGTTTTTAGTGAATTTCCCTTAGGGAAGAAGCTATTACTGTAGGTCTCCTGGTAAGACTTAAGCCCAGGACCATGTTATTTTTTCGTCTTTAGATGCCCAGAGTCCAAAAACAATAGTCGTTAAAATTACATATGTATGTATATATATATATATATTAGTGTGTGTGTGTGTGTGTGTGTGTGTGTGTGTGTGTGTGTGTGTGTGTGTGTGTGTGTGTGTGTGTGTATGTGGGTCTGCGAAAACGATAACTCAGGTAAAAATGGTCCGATCGAGACAAAACTTGGTAGAAACATGTATTTCTACATTTGCTCGGACGAGTTCGTAAACCAGACATATCGGTCAAAAGAAACGGGTAGTTTGGAAGGGTTTTATACTGAAAAAATGGGGGTTTTGCGTTTTTCATATATAATTAAAATATATTTATTTTAATTTTATCTTTAACCATTAGAATCAGCTTAAAAAACTACACAATTTAGTTCCTTATAATCTTTCTCTATCTCCAACGGTTACCGAGATATTAAAAAATCTAAACACAGTACGTTGTATTTTGTGGCTCCAATGCTAATCTTAAGGAGGATGAAGAAAAAATATTATTTCACTTATCAATCAATATTTGTGGATGAAACTTGGTATTTACCTTCACGTGGTTAAGATCTATCCATTTATCCTTAAACACCATAGTTTATGTGTTTATCACGGCAGCTAACCTGCATACTCTTTTCCATGTTAATCTTATGGAGAATAGGCAGATAACTCTCATATTTACCGACATAAAACTTGTCATATATCATTATAATTATTTTTATATTATTGATTTGGAAATTCGCTGAACACGCAGGTCTGCTGCGATGGGGGTATATACCCATCAAACTGCAATTACTTATACATTACACGAAACTTTACAACATTACAAAAATAGTTTGTATATTACTTGTAGCATTAGCAATATGGTACTTCAGAGGTCAAAGGTTGCTTGATCGAATCATGTCAGATCGTGAGCGGTCACCTTTTGCTAGCCTCTGTGCCTCACTCCGCTAGGTTTAACCCTCAAAGTGGAAAACGACACACCCGTTTCGATGGCAGTGAAGAGTTGTTATTAGCGTCTATTTTTCATATTTTCTCACTGTCTTTAGTTCAACGAACAGATGGAAATGGGCAATTAAGATTTTAAAAAACAGTAAAATCAAACTGTAAAATTATTTTCACAATGTATAACAAAGATAATTAAAACGATTTAAAACTTAGTGTTAGAAGTCTCCCAACGTCAGTGTCTTAGTATTTTTAGTAATTAAAAAATTATATAAAGTTCCTAAAAACACAAAACAAGTTTACAAAGATGAAGAATGCTTAAAACCATATTTAAAACCAAATTTGTAATAAATGAACAATATGAGTGTCCAAAATTATTATAATTTGACACATTACTCTTTAAAGTTTAACTTTTAACTTCATTCATTAAAATATACCGGCAGCCTCTGCAATTAACGTCTAGTTAAGCTACTACACAGTGAACTCGATCACCTCATTATTAGTAGACGTCGTTCATCACTGGAAGAAACTGTCTCATCAGCTGATCAACAATGAGACAGCTGGCTAGCTCTAATCAGCTGATTCAAGGCAAAATAGCTCCTAGACCTTGCTGAGTAAGATCCGCACTAAATCTACGTCAACCTAGTGTCAAAGTACTAAACGACTAACTACACCGTTTTTTGTATCTCAAACGCTCACTTAAATAATAAAAATGTTTTAAAATTGTACTCATCACGCTATTTAAGATAAAAATCGTATCTTAAAAATCGTAAAAATCAGATTTAGTTCGTTAATATTTGAATAGGATATTATTAGTCTATATTTTATGCATGTGTAGTTTGACAATAAAGTTAACTACTAATGATTTAATTAAAGTCAATAAAATCCAAAATTCTTATAACTATTTCCTGCCTTATTATGAAAAAGAATTTATAAATTTATTTACTTTCACATATATTTAGTTTGAAGATATCACTGATTCTAAAATTCACCTCAAAGAAAACATCATACATTATATTTAAAGTTAAGCTTTTTATCACTTTGGACACGATAAAACTTACTCGTAGTGCCAATATGTAGTAGCTGTAACACAAGCGCTAAGTCCTAAACAATTTTTGTTTGTCCTTTTTCAATTTCATCCAATATTTGATTAGTTACCCAAGTGATCTATTCTAACTTTTACTTCCAAACAATATGAAATAACATTTTCAAAGGAATTCAAACAACATTTTGTCCAATTTTAAAGTCTTAAGTTCACGTTGACAAAAAATGGTGAAAAGGTAACAATGTTTCTATTACGAATAAATCACAGTGCTAAAAGACATATCCAATTATTGTAATTCCTTAAATTTGTTTGTATTTTAACAAGAAGTGCGTATAAAATATCTTATAAGAATAAGAAATTAAGACCCATTCTGTAGTTAGCAAATAATCTATCTTCACTGCAGAATTTTGCTATTTTTAAACGAACAATGAGTCATGGAAGATCCAAACGATCGTTTATCTTTTTTCGCAGTGCTACCTCTCGACAGGTGAAGGTAAAGGTCAGGTGTGCCAACCTCACATCCCGCTAATCATGTCGAACAACCTTACAAACCAAATAATCCCCAGTCAGGGTCAGGGGTAGACGTGACTTTCTTAGAGAGTGAGCCGTATATACATCATTGTTTATTTTAGAACATTTTCGGATTACAAATTGTTGTTTCAGGCCAAATTTTTTTAGGCTTTCACTATTTTTATCGTGCGTACTTTTATTTTTTATTTACTTCTGATCGTTAAACTCTGATGAATTAAATACAATTTAAAAATTTCGGAAATTATATTTCGTCCTCACATTAACCAACAAAAGTTGTTATAAAGATCTTTTATTGTATTATAAAGTTTTATTTAAATTTGAACAGTATTATGAGGTAATTTTAACTAAAACTTCTCTTCTTACAGGGTACACCTGTAATGGTTACAAAAGGGGATTTTATAGTCATTGCGGAATGTAGTACAAAGAATTATTGAGTTTTAGAAAGAACCTTAGTACTGAATGTACCTTGACCGGGACGTTGGCGGCGTCCTGTAATCCAACTACTTGGAGGTCACGAATTGTGGATAGTTGTGAGCGATGGTCGGTGGATATAGTGTTCTCTTGTGTGGATTAACGTCCACACTATTGAATACTACGTTAATTCGCAAATACCATTCTCATCATTAGATCAATTCGTAATTCAGATGCCGTGGTTCGGATTCTATACTAAACTGTAGGTTAGTTTCCATCGGCTGTTGGTCTATTATTAACAGTCCTGTCTAAGGAACATGTCAGCCTTAGTCAGTAACCAGACTACAAGATCGCGCCACACGTAATCCTCATTCATACTTGGCTTAAAATACCTACATTGAAGTATGGTTGCCATTTCAATAATCTAATCTAGTGCAATCGTGTCTGTCTATGATACTCTAGCTTTTATGTTTATATAAGTGTTTATATAATTCTTCACTTGTTAAAATAAGTTCAAATAATTATTTAAACAATATCAAATGTTTTCAACTATTCACTATCGATTTCTTTCGATATTTAATTACAAATATGCCATATTAAATCTCTTTTTACTTTTTAAAACAGCTATGAAATACATTATTGTTTTTCCAATACCCAACGATACTTTTCACATATGGGCTGTTAACACGTGCAGCATTGTCCAGTTTACATCTAAGTCAGCAGAACCCGACTGTATGCGGCAACCCTCTTCGTCCTTGGGTCTGTTTCGGCTCCGCAAAGGAATGTTGTCTTAAACAGGTTAACATTCATGATAAAGATAACGCAACTAAACTACGTACTCGCACTGCGCTCGGCAGAGGCTAATTGATTTTAATAATAAATTTTCTACGGTTTGGTTTACGAATAGTTTTAGTTTACCCGGAAGAAGTCTGTTTCGCATCCAATGACTCCTGTCACATCTTGTACGATCACCTCTTGCTAGCCTATGTGTGGGTTCCGCTAGGGTACCCAGTGGTACCTTACCTAGAACTGGGACAGTGGCGTGTCCTGTAATCCAGCTACTTGGAGGTCACGAACTGTGGATAGTTGAGAGCAATTATCGGTGGGTGTAGTGTTCTCTTGTGTGGATAAACGTCCGCACTATTGAATATACGTTAATCCACAAAACCTATCCTCATAATTAGACCAGTTCGTAGTTCAGAGGCAGTGGTTCGGACTCCACGTTCAACTGTAAGTCCCCTGGATATGTCAAGGCTATTAATTTAGAGTTCTGTCTAAGGATATTGTCAGCTCTAGTAAGTCACAAGATTACAAAATCGTGCCAAAAAATCATCTTACACTTATTTCTCATTCATACTTGGCGTAAAATACCTACCTGGGTAGATCGCCATTTCAATAACTAACTAACTAGATTGGCCTATGGCAGTTAAGGTTTTTTTTATAAAAGTTAAGATACCTTGTGTTTTTATTTGGGCTATATCTCCAACCGTAGATACGTCCAAACATTAGTGAAACTCAAAAACCATTTTTTATTAGAAATTAAAAACTAAATTGGATAATATTTTCCAATTTAAAATTAGAATCACAAACTAAATTCAGGAAAGTTCTGTAAACCCCAAACGTTTCATCGACATTAGAATGAAATCCTAAATTTTAACCGCGACTCCTTAATCCGTTTAAGACGCTAACTAGGCAACATGAAATTGTTTCTGTTTAAATAATTACATTACAAAAAGTTAATAATTTTCTAATAAAATAGGGTAATAATTAACGCCATATTACTACACTACTACTTATATCATTACTAATATAATGTATTTAAAACTGTTCCAAGTACAGAAGGATCTCAAAGTTGATGCTAATATGGCGGATGTCTAGTCCGGACTACACAATCCGGATTTTGGGATCAGCTATAGACGGATGTCTGCTGATAACATCATTTGTGATACAGCTATAAATACCTAATAGTGCTCACAGCATGTCTTAGTAAAATCTATGAAATTTTGGAGAATAATTAAAATAGTCATATCTATATTAAATTTGTTAAAGCATAACTGTTTTTAATTTTTTTACATGAAAAAGCATCCTTATAATAATCTCTAGCTAATAATAATAATATCCTCTATTATTATAATATTATCTAGCTATGTAGTTGGAGACCACGAATACTACGTTCATCCAAAGACCATTCTCATGATTGGACATGTTCGTAATTCAAAGGCAAACGTGTTTTGGATTCCACGACTGTAGTAGGCTCCTTAGATGTCATTGGTTTTTGGGTTTTTAATAACAGTCATGTTTAAGGAACATCTCTCTTTGTCTTAGTCAGTAACAAAACTAAAGAATCACGCCACAATCATCTTATACTCATTTCCCAACAATACTTGCCCTAAAATACCTACCTGGTTAGCTATCCATTTTAAAAAGTAATAATAATAATATCTCCATAGATTTTCCTAAATTTAAACGTTGGTATTTCATTATGACTAATTCTATAACGATTTCGTTTTGAAATAAATTATTGAACTGACATAAGTTTCAAGTTTATCTCTTGTCAAAGACCTTGATAGGTCGTCGGAGCCTCCATGGCTGAAGACTTTTTGCATTATCATAAAGTTCAAGATCAACATCTTCCCTTGACTGCGCATGCGTTTATTGTTTGCTATCTTAATGAATTTTCACAAACATTATTCAAATTAACGCATCCATTATATGCATCGAAGTGGTTTATTAGTCGGTCGTTTAAGTTCGGCTATCTCCTATTGTGAGAGTTATCCTTGAGTTTATATGAGTGATAAAATGAGTTATTTGCTGGTCATGTTATACGGTAAGTTACTTCATTTCTGCAATTAATTCATGGACTTCTAACTGTTTTTCGTTAAAGTTTATGCGCAATTAAATTTTTTATAAGAAAAATCTATACAAAGATATACATATGTTAATGATAAAAAAAACCTCATACAATTTATTTTTTTCATATATATTATTATTTTCCCCTTTAAATAAACAAAACCAAAGTAGGCTATTATAGTGTGCACAGCTATTAAAATTTTGTAGCCTTTTCTTTATAAACTCAGCCAAACTGATGAGCTGGTGAAATACATTTTTGAACGTTTGAAAGCAGCACACGCTGTGAGCCAGTAGTCATGTTTGTTCGCAAAGTTAGCATAACCTCAACATCTCGCAAGCCAAACACGGCATTTCCGGTCCCTAATGGAACCAACTTGCTAAATCATCGCCCTCAAAACGCGATCGAAAGTCGATAATCGATATCGATATTTAAATACATTGTATAGACCTAACATCCGATAGCTATAGACTAAAAACTATTCTTTATTATAAAGAATTTATATTGTTTATTGCTCTTACATACTTCATTTCTGACTAAAATTTACTAAAGTAGAATAGAAAATTTATGAAATGAAATTAATCTACAGAATTTTGAGTTGACTTTTCAATTTAAATAAATAAACATGTAATTTATTGAGTTATTTTCCAAACTGAAAGATAGTTTCACATTTGAATTCATCCAAACTTCAAACAGATTTAAGTACTTTAAAAATAAATTAAGGAAGCTTTACCAATATCATGGTAGTACCAATAGTATCATAGAACCCCCATGATTAAATGATTGAAAACACCTTCCTTTCAACGTAAATATGCCCTTTTATTGTTAAATTTAAGAGTACACACTGATAATGAAACCAAAGTATATTTAAGTTTAAAGCAATAACACTCAAATACGAACGAGATGCTTAAAAGTCAAACAGAAATATTAGACAAAATTTTCAGTTAAAATTTTTTTATAAATGATTGAAAATTTTCAACAAACTTAAACAATATTGGATGACACAAGAATCCTGCATTCCTTAAAGTGTTTGAACGTTATTCTTCAATAACGAGAAACGGTAAGCACTCGGATAATTACAGCCAAGTAACCACTGAGTATGAAGATGACCTAGCAGACAATTGACGGATAATCACGCAACCAGCTTCCGTGTCCTCCCGTCTGGCTGCGCGACGAGCGTGTCACGGTACGTCACAGGGTAGCAGACTCAGCTCACAGATGTTTCTTGAAAAAATATATATATTTTAGACTCACTGTGGTTATTATACTTTTTAAAATGATACATTGAACTTGCTTTATTGTTCAAGTTGTTAAGACGTGCACATTTTAGAATAAGATGGCAGCGGAAGGGAGTGTTTTTAAATATATAAAACTATATTTTTATAACTCGGAGGATTAATTCTAGAGAATTTAGGGTCTTTAAATCTTAATATTTCCCCAAAATCCATTAGCTGAAAGTGGTAAAGGTTCATAACAATTAATATATACTTAGAACTATTAATTCTGTACTGAATAATCGTTTATATGGAAAAAAGATTAGTTATTCTCACGCAGTGTTTACTGAGAGACCAGCTGTGCCGTTATCAGTGTGGTTGGTCGCGCGACCTTGACCTTCACAACACGTGACCATTCTTGAGTGATTAAGTCAAGTTTCCAATATAACACGATTATGGTCATTTCAAAATTATCTTTTGTGGAATTGCCATGTGGAATATTGTAAAAACAATTTTAAAACTTTCAAAATATTTTAAAAGAACAAAATAATTTTACAAGAAAAATCATGAATTCTTCCTTACTTGAGAGCATTTTAGTACTGTAGATAATATAGTTGATCATGTTTTTAGTGTTTTATTATTATAACACGAAAACACATAACAGAAAAGTATAATATTAATATTTTTTAATGTACAACTTTCTCTCATAATAGGTTGCTTAAGTGAAAGCCATCTTCACATGAATTAAATTCCAAAAATAAACTGTAATTAAATTATTATTATTTTTACTATATAATGTTACACATTTTTATTGAAAATTTTAGTGTCATTTCTGGTGAATGTAGGCTAATTTCAAATATTCTATCCAACTTACTAGATCCCTCTTCTTATATTCTTATAAAACGTTTTAAATGGTTTATCCGAAGGAATAGCTGTATGCATGCCTTTCTTAATTCTAAACTTGTGTAGGGTGACTCTTGTCAGATCATGCCAACTCAATAATACAACCTTTGGCCAACCCATATGACTCATGCCGCTACGGTACCTTATCTGTAATTCACCAGACAGCTTTGGGCTTAAATTCTTGTAGCCTTGTGTGTTTTTGTGATAGTAAAATTTGCAAAAATCTAACCATCTTATTTCGTTTTAGCACGAAAATGGTCTGATTCTTCGTTTTTATAATAGGTGGAAAAATAAAATAATATCACAAAAGTGTATCGTCTTTCGCCAGTATTTACGTAGTTTTTTAACGACAAGATGACCTTCAAACCTACTCGTTCAAAACCTTTTTGTTGCTATAAAAATACCGATGCATAAGACATAATGAAGTGTTCAACTTTTTCAAATATAATTTTACACCATAATCAATTGCTGTCAATACACGAGGCAATTAATGACCCTGCTCGTGGCTTCAACCAGACGGATAAGAATGTTGTTTAATTAAAACTCCGGGTTTCATACAAGAATGACACACTGTGATTATAAGTCGTTATGGGAATGAGCTTGGAAACGAAAAAAAGTTATAAATGATTGTACTAAACTCGATTTCTGTAATGAACTTACATTTCAAGTTGTTACATCTGACAAGATTGAAAATAACCACAGTTGCTGGGAAACAGAATCAACTAAGTAAGGTCAAGGTTGAGAAATAGAATATGAAGTAAGCAACGATTTTGTTTTAAAATTTGACTTGATTACGTGGGTCACTAAAATGACTCACGGAGAAAAAGTGATTCACTCCTAAATTAACTTTATTAATGGATTGTTTTGTTCACATATTAACTTGAAACTTGTAAAAAGCAACGTACGTACGTACGTATGAGTACGTTGTTATATGCTCCGTCTAAAATGAATCGACAACCATTATACTATTTCGTGGATCTATTGTGATGTATTGTATGCCATACTTTCTGATAACTGATAATGTTTTTCTTCAGTCATCAGTGTTTCACCAGAGTGAAACACTGATCACCGGAGATTGACAGATTGCTGTTCAGACTGTGGTGAAAAAATCACAGAATATTTACATTACTTTGAGCAACGAAACCTCCTAATCTCTTGATCCATTCCAGTCCAGTGCACTTCCAACCATCGAGAATGGTGGATACTCCTTCTCCCCCCCTCCACGAACCACTTCAACACCTGACTGACTCCCGCTGCCCAGATCGGCGTTAGAAAGTCATCGGTCGTCCTTGAAGCACTGTGATTACCCAGATATCAGATAGGTTTCTGTTTAACCCACATTCAGAGCTACTTGCGTCGCCTGACCCTAAACGGTTGTTTGGTTACCTAGTAACGATTACTGAACAGTTACATTTAACGGTTGTTCGGGTCTAAGAAATGTAATCGGTACCAGTAAAGATATTGTTCCACGGAAGTCTACACATAGAGAAATATTCCCTCATCAATGTGGCAGTATTGTAGGTTTTAAATTCAATATATAGTCAAGTAAGAGGTGCTTATGCAATTAACTAAATTTGTTAATCGCACCTAAATAAGTACTTTTCCTGTTGTCCAGCTACTTGGAAGCCATGAATTGTGGATAGTTATAAGCAATGGTCTGAGGCTCAATTATGGTTTGGATTCCACGTCAAACTGTTGCTCTCTTAGATGGTAATAATCTATGTACGTGAATGGATATAGTTAGGCTTCTAATTCATCTGTAGTTCAGTACGTCTTGAATCGATGACTCTGCCAGTACCGAAACAAAAACGGTCCATGATCGCCCAAAGAAAAATGTTTTTATTTACTTCCCTGTGGGAAATAGGTTAGATCATGGATATTTCTAAAGGGAATGGTCTCAGTTCTAAACAGCTGTTCTTATTATTTTATATTAAAAATTAAATACAATAGCTCTGGAGTTTCTATGGAAACGTGTTAGATGTTTTCCATCTTAACAATCGACAAACCCCCCCACAGCTAAGACATATACATACAGGTCGAAAACAGCAATGGTGGTATATTACCTCGAATTATAATAACATTGAAACAACGCTTACCAACGTAAAATTATTCGTATGAACGTGATTTAAAACAGCTGATTACTAAAATTTTTGTTTAAATTCACGTTGTGCAGTGATAAAATTAATTTTTGAAATAGGTTTTTACTCGTATTTTCGTCTTTCACATAATAATCTCTATACTGTAAATAAAATTATAGTTGTGTCTCTACATTGCTCTCTTAGTACAAACTCAACAACTGTTTGTCCATCCGGCGTCTTTAACGCTAAACAGGTTCTTTTTGTAAGGCATCTACATGAAAACGACAAAACATCTATTCGTTGTATGGTTCCTTTTGAAGAAGGTTTTTGACATGGATATATCTTAGCTCTGGGGGGGTGTTGGTGATTTTTAAGATGGAAAACATGTAACCGGTTTCCATAGAAACTACCAGAGTTATTGTATTGAATTTTTAATATAAATGAATAAGAACAGCTGTTTGGATGAAGTGAAAACATTACCTTCAGACATATCCATGATCTAACCTAATTCCCACAGGGAAGTAAATACTGTACAAACATTTTTTTTACTTTAATCTGACCCTTTCCCTAATTTAATAAGATGATGAGATCTTAAGAAGACCTAATTCGAGCAATATTTCTGCAATGTTCTTAAGCATTTAGTTCGTTAAAGTGTTTTCACAGAAATAAATCACTAGCTATCAATGACTATTAGTTTGTTTCCTTTGATCATTAATTTAAAAGCGATTTCAAAATTATTCTACTTGAACTATAATCAATAATTAAATTTACTATTTTTATTAATTTTCCAACAAATTATTATGTTTTGATTTAAAATAAATGCTAAACAATTGAGCTGATAACTTATTTCATCTTTTTATTTATTTGTTTACAAATTCATGTTAATCTTTTATCATTATAATAACCACCTGACTCCTGTTCATCGAAGTATAGTTGAATTGGAAAGCTATCTCAAACGGAAAATTATTAAAATGATTATCAACAAGAGAGGAAAACTGGATGAGATGTGTTGTTTACATTCATGTTGTGGAATTTCAAAAACGAATGTTGCAAGAGGATGTTTCAAATTTACGTTACAAAAAAATATCCTTGCCTATCGTTTTCCACTGGCCAGGACGAAATGTATATTAAAACTAATATTTTAACATAGTGAGTTCAAACATTAATGCGGTTAAATAAGGATTTTTATCGTCTTCATACATTCTGCCAGCTGTTATCTTATCACAGAATTGTGTCTACATAACCTAGTGTCTGTAAACAGATCCGTTCTGTAAACAGTGAACAATTACAAGTTTACACTAATGGTGTAATTCATTCAAAAACGTATTGGGTAAAATTTAATACTTTTAAAATTCAATTAGAAAATTCAAAAACTTAATATGGTTAATTATTTTATGAATCTGGAGTAATTATCAGCTGATAGCTGAGCTAAAAACTATTTCCATCACTCATATGCACTAGCTATTTTCCACGTCAGCTGATTTAAATTTAAAAAAATCTTCCCCTTGCTCTTAATTAAAGCAAGGTAAATACGATCTGCTGATTATCCCTTGTTCTGAATTTACTTTTCCTTGCTCTCAATTAGTTCACTATTTGCCCACTAGACGCACTAGGGTGTCTATAAAAATTATTTTTATGATTAAATCGTTTGTTTTTACAGTTTAACAATATAAATAAATAAATAGGCACAAGCTTCTATTTGCTATCACCTCACACTCATTTCTTACCTTACTGGTTAGGTGCCATTTCAGGAAGGTAATAATAGTGCAATATTAATAATTATATCAGTGACTAATTTTACCGGTTAGTGCAACCGAATGCAACCAATTTAACCCCACAAGGTACAACAGCTGTTACATTCTATAGCGTCATTAATCACTTAAGCTAACATTACAGTTTTTCTTTCGATTTCACGTCATTAAAGTATGTATGTTGCCTCAAATTATTATCTGGAAAGTAATGTTTAATGCGTATTTCATATATATTTTATAAATGTTAATTTTTTGACAGCATTACCAGCTACACGGTAGTCGTAAAATGATTGGTGAGGTGTCTAACTAAAAAAGTGGTTATCTTTGGAATTTAATTTTTTTTCAAGGAAAATAATAGAAAAAATTTTAAATGTCTTTCCCTAGATAAAAATTTAATTTGACACTTGAACCATCCGAAAACAATAAAGTGGTTGGTAAAACTGTCCAATATTAACATTGTTCTTATGGTATTAAACCCGATGTTGGCGTAGGTACTGTTCTTAACCTCTTAAAGACCGTAACGCTCTTAGCTTTCCATGCATAGTCTATAGCGTTTAGTTGGCTTTGAAGCATACACAAGGCTGGTTTCTTTAAACATTAGTTGAACAAAAAACTCAGACATGAATGGATTAACAAGAAAGAAACTAATTCAAATGTGGTTTCCTATCCTTCACTCTCCTCCTTTCGCCGGTTTCAGTTTATAGCAGGTTCAAAGCTCTATCCTTATCTCAAGTTTTATCTCGAACCAAATTCCAAAAATTTAAATTTTAAACTCCTCTCAGATAGAACCTTGAACGTTAGTTTATAAATAGACGAAAAGAACCGTTATTTTATAGCTAACCTCTCTGTTAAAAGTATAGGTTATTCCGGTTCCTAGTTGAATGCTATAAAAGTTCCCAATGTTATTTACAATCGCGGCGTTATTTACAGTCCCAGGTTCATTGTGCCGCAGATCGCGACCAGGTCGACCTTGGAACACAAAGGCGTGACAGTAACAGGTAACAGGTAACAGGTGCCAACAACGGCATAACCTGTTACACCGCAACGGTTACTGACGTACTACGTTCATTCATGATGACCCTGAATCATTGACCGGGAAACTTGCCGTTTCTTTTCGTCTTCCACTCTGAAATTAATACAGTAGTATCGTGGACTTTGTAATATTATATCGTCATTATTATTTTGCAATGTGTACTGGCTGCACTTGTCATCTTGTCGAAGTATTCTTGCAGGGGTTTTTTATATTATACATCCAATATAACGTACGGTACAACTTGATTTATCCTGTAGTCTTTAGTAGTATAAGTCAGCAACATTTATTTGTATCTGTGATTATTGTCAATTTGTCTTGACTATTATTTTTATTACTTAGACTAGCAGTAAGTCCGTCCTTTGTAGGGATGTAGGATTTAGTTTAAAGAGGAACGATTATGATATCAAAATGGAAACCTGAAATCCTAAACATATTAGTACAAAGAAAATAATTAGAGATTAGAACATTTATACTATTATTATAATTAGTTATACGTTAAAATAACTTTTTAATGTAGTCTTTTTAATGTAAATCTTTAAACTACAAAGACAGCTTATTATTACCAGTTATAATAGGTATAATAGGTTATTAAGGTTTATTGATAATTGAAAGCAAAATGCGACTAATATCGCGTAAAAAGTGGGTTTTTAAATGCTTGTGATTTACTTTTTAAGGGACGGCGGATGATTTAAAGCTTTCAAAACCTTTTCTGGAATGTAGAGAATGCATAAAAAAGTTTTATTGTTATCAGTTATGTTTTTTGGAGAAGACGGCGTAAAATGCCTCCTGGAGCGTCACAGACAAACAGACACAAATTGAGATAAGACTTTTTTCGACTTCTCTGACGCACGAAACGTAAAAAAACTAAAAAATGAATAACTCTGAGAATTGTACAGACAAAACTCTAATTTTATTTATGTAGATTAATAGAAGGTCTTGTCGATTGAAGTGTAACTTATCCCTAGCTAAGTATCAGCTGTTTTGTCAAACTCTACAGTCGGGCCTGGTTACTCTGGAACCTAGGTTTAGGTATCCCCTTTAGTAATTGCAACAAAAGATTCAACAGTCAACAACAATATGGAATCCCACAATATGGTGGCGCCCTACAAGATCTTCCCGAAAACCACGACTCTCTCTGAGCTTAGCCTAGAATATTGTTACTGGCGGCAAGTAAAAATTTTTGGAACTAGTTACCTGAGTATGATAATCTGGAACTGTGCGGAGATTGAATGTATTTTAAGATAGTTGGACATATATATTATGCTAGTATTGTTTAAGATTAAAGCGTAAACAAAGTAAATTTGAAAAAAATACGAATTTTCGATTAACACGTCCTAAAAGATACCTTCAACTATTTTGGAGAAAACAATGGTTCTTTACTATTTCTGAATACTAGTTTTTCTAAGAAATATTGACGACTTGTGGGATGGACGTGTGCGGTAACAGCGCAATTAAATTTAAACTGGTTATTTCTTTCTGTTAAACCACTTTAATAACACATGTTTGGTAAAAGCTGGAAAATGTTGCTGGGTATGTATAAGCACAGGGAGTGGGTTTCTAACAATTTGAAAGATGCAAAAGTGTTACGGGCGTGATTTCATATGGTTTTGAGAACAGCTGTTTGAAACTAAAAATATTTCCGTCAAAGTATCCATGATCTAACTTATTTTCCACAGGGATTCCAATATATTTTTGAGAGATTAACACACGTTATTTTAATATTGAGTGTCAGTTTAAAGTAAACAAAAATCTTCTCTAAAAGACGTAGAGTAAGTTTTGTTATAGTGGATTTTCATGGAGAAACGTCACAAAATACTTTTGTTACTGAAATTGAGGTTAGGTGCATTTATAGTTTTTTACACAAAAAATACCATAATTTCAAGCAATATACAAACTGAATCTAATTTTATTAATATATATGAATTACTCATATTTTCTTACTATTACTTTCAGTTCCGTTTTACGGTTAGATAGATGAGTCATGGTTATGAAAATATCGTACGATACAGTTTAAACAATAATTTAGATAGATTATGACAGGGATCTGTGAGGCCGACAATTTATATGGTGATGATGACCCTTCTGTCTGGTGAGAAGACAGTTCAAGTTCAATGGTTTCGATAATTATTTATCTTTGACCCGAATATTCTTCTCGTATCCATCCAATTTATGAAAGAATCTAATAAATTTAATGAGGAGCTATATTTCTGAGAATACTTATACGTTTTGACCTAACCACCTTCAGTGTCTTCGCACTTTTTTATTTTCACATGGGTAAGTCTAAGCTCTGGGGGGGGGTGGAGTTATTGTTCTATAACGCAAGCCAAAGTGCAATGGAAGTTGTTTCCATAGAGACTACTAGAGATATTGTATTGGATTTTTAATATGTAAGAATAGGAACAGATCATGAATGTTTTTGGCTCGTCTAAACAGCTGTTCTCATAACCACTTTACGTTACTTCTATAACAAATTTGCGTCCACAAATTGCCAACACCCCCTTCCACAGCTTAACCATATACATATCAAAAAGGTTTTTAAAACAGAAGCACCTTCTTTTATTTAGATTTTTGACCCACATAAGCTACAGATTAAGATCACATAGACAAAGATATGGTCGAGCCAACACAGTAATACGTAAAACAATTTATCAACACTTACATTCAACTCCGGGATTCGAACACGTTTCATAGCTGCCTCAAGGAGTCTGACAAGCCACTGCCATATTAAAACGTATATTTTGAAATCTGAACTGGAATCTTACTAACAGTATCAACAACTCTAAAGATTGCCTATAAAATAGACGCAGGTCATCAAAACAAACCCGTGGGAAACGTTAGAAAACAGTTGAAAACTCAGATCATCTTCCTCGTTCCTCCGATAAGACTGAGGATGTGTGATAGCAATCTTCGGAGGAATCTGGAGATTCGTTGGTTTTTTCCGTTTCGGAGAGTATTCTTCCAACCATCTGAATATATTAGTCTATTAGTCTGGCCTGCAACATAATATTCAAACACCTTTTTGAAAGAAAATTTCAAAATATTTTGTTTTTTATGGGCATGAATTGTTCCAGCTTTTGCTCTAACTAAACTACACATTTTTAAGTCAATAGCATTATAAACCTTTCACATAAAACATAAATAAAAAACGTAGTTTGAAATAAAATTTTGCCATCTTTACCAATACAATAATGGCATAGCGTGATCAAGAAACTGCACTTTTTACGAGTACTTTATCAAATTAAATGTTAAAATAAGGTTACGAAGATCCTAGATAAAAAAACTGGCAAGATTTCTGATCATAGCTGACCTTATTACAAACATAGGAAAGAAAGGATTTTTTAAGGGCAAGAGAATTGTGAAGGAGATTAGGTCATTTTGGAAGACATAATTACCAATTCAACCTCATCCAACCCGAATTCCAGTATATTATTGGGAAATCATAAGTACTTTTCAATACAACCTGAAGTAAAACCATCCAATAATATAATATAGTCTGGAAGCTGTCTACCTGTAAGTTTTAAAAGTACAAGCAAGAACCAAAGAAGAAGTTTAAGAGAAGTTGTGACCTATAAATAATCAAAATATCATGACCATATTGACAACTTAAACTTAAACTTATACTGATACTAACTTAAACTTAAACTAACTTTAACTTAACTTTAAACTTTTTAACTGATTTTTTTTGTATCTGATCGATAATAAACACGTCGAAAATTCATTAATCTTCTCCTGGATGCTTTTCTATTTGTACAATATTATAATAGATTAACTTTGATACACAAATTTTTACGAGATATTATTTTTTAAACGAAATCAAATACTTTTGAGACAAAAGCATGATCAATGAAAGTGCCTAAGAAAATCTTTTAAAACGTAATTTGAGATTTCCTTCTTCTGAGGAATAGGGAAGATGATTGGAAGATGACCTAGGACGAAGTAATGAAAAAAATAATTACCACGTCAGAAATGGCAAAAGGCTGCCTTGATTGGTGATCCACCTTGTGCCCCATTCAGTATTCAAAGTCCCACGTCTCACCCTAAACCTCCGTCGGTCTCCTTTTGTCGGCCAAGTTCACCAACCAAGGAATCATGCTCCTCACTTGATGGACAGTTCAGGGCCGAAAGGTTGGGGATTTCAATACATAGCTAATTATTCGAAAACATGTCAAGAATACAAGCAAGTTTTTCTGAGTTTGTTCTTGGATAAATGTGAAAACTAATCGCGTTTATCCATCGAGAGTGGTTCAACAGATGAGTGGTATATGAATAAGGTGACCTTGTTATTAATCAAGGTTGTTAATCAGTGGTCAATGACAAATGCAATGTCAATGCCAATCAAGGTGGTTAGAGTAACCTAAACTTGGCCCACCAATCTTTAATCTTTAATCCTACAAAGTTTTTGTAAGATTATTGAACGTCAAGTATGTATCCGTTCTATGCTAAAGAGGTAAACTAAAGAAAAACATATATAGGAGAAAAACTTTGAACCTTGGTCCATATTGAAAAAATTCAGAAGAGACATTTAGTATTTAGCTTCCATATATTAAACATCCACATTAAACTTTGACAAAATTTCTTTATTTCCATCAAGCTTTTTAAAAAATGACACCTATATTCAAAGCACCTACACAATTAATTTCAAGTTAACGGTTAATTTGGAGTTGTAACAGTTATACTGGATGGACATGACATTCAATGACTGTTCAAGTACACACTATATTAAATAAAGGGAACTACTTTACAATTTACTTTGAATAACAGATAACATTAAGTGATATTTTAGGCTATTAAATCATCCAAAATATTTTCTGGATAATCTACAATAACACCCAATCAGTTACGTTTCAAACATCATTTTCAGCGTAGACCGGATAATCTGGAGTTATCACAGCTACACCGGATAGCTACGAAACCCTCCGGTTCCATAGTGGATAATCCCTTCACTCTATCTCTTGTCACCTCGTCAAGTCAAATGTCAAAACACGCTCCGAGCCTATTAAGCTATCGGGTGAAATTTTTTAGATTATTCTATTTGGCACAGATCTTGTTAAACTAATGATCATCTACTAGTTACTTATCTAATCACGCCTTGAAATGGCTACCTGACTTTTGGCTCGTCGTTTCGGTAACCAACAAATCCAGGGAAAACATTTCAAATGGGTTTTATCTTCGATCGTTTGAAAGGTTGGAAATATTCTTTTACTTTAGGATTATTTTTCTTAGACATTTTACGATGTACGTATAGCGTAACCATTTTCATATTTTTTGTTGCCTAGCAACGGTTTTTACAAATGTATGTAATATTTATAATCTGACTTGGATTCTCGGAGTGGTTTCATCTCCATCAGAAAGGATGAGTAGTTGTCGTGCTCTAAGAGTGTTAAAGGCTGTTAAAGGCTACCCTGGGTAGATCCCTGTCTTTTAGGGCGAGGAGGTGAGTGTGAACCTCCTTAGGAAGTGAATGATTCAAAACGCATTTTCGTCATACTGCATCAAAAACAGCTGTTTTCGATTAATTGTTGAAGAGCAAAAGTTGTTCTCTTTATTCCTAGGACTAGACCTTTTTTATGATGATATTTTGAGTCCTAGTCCGCAAAAGATCATTTTTCATGATACTTTGATTTGAGATTAGCATTTGATTGCAAATAATCGATAAAGTAACTGCAACAATTGCTATCGATATTTTGTGTGTTTGTGAAACATATAATCGATAATTGGGAACGAACTATCGATAATAATAACTAACACTGACATAAGTTTTATTTGCTGTATAACGAAATAACTAGTTGGTTTTTAAAACGTATGTGTTTTCTCTTTGTCCAAATGTGAGTTTCCATGTGATTCTGTGATCATGATGTATACATAAATATTTTACTTGTGTTACCTAAACTTTTAGCAGTAAGTTTTTTCCATATTTCAGTTTATTTAGTAAATTTAAATGGATGTAAAGGAGTACTATCACCTCTCCCCCCGTCGCAGCAGACCTGCGTACTCAGCGAATTTCCAAATCAATAATAATAATAATAAAATATGAAAATAAAAGTTTTATAAAAATTGGTTCATAAACATGAGAATTTATTTGCCTATTCTCTTAAGATTAACATGGGAAAGAGTGTGCAGGTTAGCAGCTGTGTGAGGAACACTGAAAGTAGTCATTTATACCATAAATAATTTTTATTTTAACCAATTATACCAAGTTTTATCAACATCTGTCCATAAATAAAGGAGTTGCCAATTCCCTATATGATTAATATGGGAAAAGAGTATGCAGGTTTGCTGCCATGATAAACACATAAACTATGATTTTTAAGCATAAAAGGATAGATCTCAACCACACATGAAGCTATAATATCACGTTTCATATATAAAATATTGATTAATATGGGAAATATTAATTTTTCCCTATCCTCCATAAGATTAACATTGGAGCCCCACAATACAACGTACTGTGTTTAGATTTTTTAATATCTCGGTAACCGTTGGAGATAGAGAAAACCTTTAAGGAACTTAATTGAGTAGTTTTTTAAGCTGATCACGTGACTAGTTTTACCACTTCAAAAAAATTCAGTGATTACAAGCTTTACAACAATAATCGTCGGAGGAAAACGCCGTGAAACCGGCCTTGTGGCTGCAAGATGCAAGACGGAATGTTTCTAAGCGTGGAATTATCGTCGCCCAAGACATTTACTCAGCTATTTATTAACCACCCTGCAATCGATTTATCGATCAATTTATTACTCACTCAACTGCCTCAGAACAGAAATCATCTGATACGTCTTATAAGCAAGGCATTCCGGATATAGAAATCTAGTTTTACAGCAAGGATATGGACTTTTCGTGATGTCTCCGTAGCTTGAAAATAGTTCCTTGATTCCTTGACTGGGTCGGTGGCGTGTCCTGTAATTCAGCTACTCAGAGGTTACGAATTGTATGGTGAAATATAAAATTATAAATTTTTTAAAATTACACGTGAAAAACGCAAAAATACCCCATTTTGGGGTACAAACCCCCCAAACTACCCGTTCCCATTGACCGTTATGTCTGGTTTACGAACACGACTCTACCAAATTTGGTCTCGGTCGTACCATTTTTACGAGAGTTATTGTGTTCATATATATATAAATTTTAACGACTATTGTTTTTGGACTCTGGGCACCTAAAGAAGAAAAAATAACATGGTCCCGGGCTTAAGTGCAAAGTTGTGGTTCGGGCACTACGTTAATCTGTAGGTCCCTTAGCTGTTGGGCTATTAATTTACAGTTCTGTATAAAGAACATGTCAATTTTAGTCTAAAAAGACTACAAGATCGTGCCACGTTCATTTTACTACGGTAATAGCTTCTTCCCTATGGGAAATTCGCTTAAAAAAGGAATGACTCATTAAAAATCTTACGTTTGGCTTACAATATCTACCTAGGTTGCCATTTCATAAGACTAATACATAGGTAGGTTGACATTTTGTAAAGCTAATAACGAATAATAGGGTTGAATAAGTATCAATGTAAAAGAGATGCCATAAAGAACAACGTGTAAACTGAAAACAAATTGATTTGAGAGACAACCTGAAATTGACATTTAGATATGGTTATTTCTATTTCCCAGAAATTGAGTCGAAAGTGTATTAAAACTTAAGCCATGAAAACGTGATAGCTCAGGAGTATTGTGCTTGTCCAGTAAGTTGAAGGTTCCTGTATAGAATCCTGTGACGTGTGACTCAAATCAGATGACGAGCGATGACCTCTGGAACTCACACATATTCGGTACCTCGCTTTGGACGAGTTTGTAAACCAACCAACCCTGTGAAAGTGTTCCACCAGATCGCGCCAGTTCATCTTATCGTCGGTCTGTGAGAGGGAATATACTGGAAATGCCTACTTTCAGTGCTCCTCACAGCAACAAACCTGCATGCTCTTTCCAATGGTATTCTTATGGAGAATTGGAAAATCGTTTATTTTTTTCGTCGTGGTCAAAATAAAAATAGTTATTTGTAAAAATGACTACTTACAGTGTTCCTCACAAAAGCAAACCAGCGTCCTCTTTCCCATATTAATCTTATGGAGAATAGGCAAACTAACTTGTTTATTACGGATATTGATCAAACCTGTTATAAGCTGTGTGAATCACGTAGGTTGTTCAATACTGGTTCGAGACAAACCGTTGGTCCTACAATGATTAAATACAATTATTACCCATTAAACCAGGAGAGTTCCAGGAGAGTAAAACAGGGAGTTCCAGAAAATGGGGATCACTAGTTCAAGTTTTGAAAATATTTAATACAAACATACGTCATGTTATGCAACGTAAAAAAGTTCTCGCTAATCCAAACATTTTTGCACAATCAGATTTTGAATATCTCGATTCGTTTCAAAATAGTGACCCCTTTAGTGAGAAAAATCTTTTCCTAACCCTGTATTTTTCATAAAAATGTATATTACTCTACTTTGGTTAAACAATTGCTTTGCTTAAGAGCTAAGCTTTATTCTGATATGCAACACTACAGTACTATCTCAACAAAAATTAAAAAAATCTGTTTTTGAAAATATGTACTAAGGCAAAACTCAATAATTTCAAATATCATCATATCGAATAGGATATCATTTTATAGGTATTGCAAATCCAAGCAGCTTTCAAAATCAAACCTTATCCATATCTATTTTAGTTTTTGAATTATCAACAAAAAACTTGTTTCTCCCATAATAAACGAATTTTAATTGCTTAACAAGGAGTTAATTTTCACTGCTGATTATATTTAATTTAATCGATATGATTTATATGCGTTTCTCGTGGGAGAAACAATTTTTTTGTTTATACTTTTTGTATTATTATTGATTTGGAAATTCGCTAAGTGGTCTGCTGCGAGGGGTGTATTTTTTATTTCAATATACAGAGAAAAATGGTCAATATTTAAAAATAAAACAAACCGGAAATCTGCACTAATTATTCACCAACCCAACCTGTTTACAACTCACCCTGGTCGCTATTAGTGAAACCAACCCTGTGAAAGTGTTCCGTCAGATCGCGCCAGTTCAGTTTAACGTCGGACCTGTGAGAGGGAGAAACTAATGGTCGGTTTGAGGGATTTTAATTTTATCCACGGGTATTCTTGCACCCTGCCCTTATGGGTTTTGGAACCCGAAGGGCTTTGGGTTGATCCCGTATCCATTAAGTAAATCGTCTCCTTGTCCTTTTCCACCGTATATACTCGACTCCATTTATTCTCGTGCCCACTCTTGCTCGTGGTCGCGGGTATACCATGTCGTTTCATCAAGAGTGTTCGAAGAGTGTTGTACTTATTTTCTGGGTCTATTTAGAAGCACTTGGTTGTATATCCAGAGGTATGTTTCAATTAATTTACTATTTAGTCATGTATATTGTATTATAAAATTGTATATTTTTTGCTCACTTCCATTTTTCACTGCTTTTTTAGCTCAAGATCAACCTTGTCAAAAGTTAAAACATATAAGTCATAAAAGTCCAAAACTTAAAAACGTTTTTTCTTAAACGTTTACTGTTGTTTGTCAATGTTATTGATTTATTTTCACATATATCTGAGAGCTATCTTGAGGACCATACAGATAGTGTAATTTTGAATTACAAAATTTCAGATATTAATATTTAAATCAATCCATTACTAGACAAGATTAGATTATTGAAATGACAACCTACCCAGGTAGGTATTTTAAGCCAAGTATGAATAAGAAATGAGTGTAAGATGATTGTGGCGCGATCTTGTAGTCTTCTTACTGACTAAGGCTGACATGTTCCTTAGACAGGACTGTTAATTAATATCCAACAGCCGATGGTAACTAAGGAACCTACAGTTTAACGTGGAATCCGAGCCACAGAATTTTAAATATAAACAATCGAAGACTGATATCATAATAGATTCTAACATTGGAAAAATTTAATTTGGCCTAGTAAAATGCTTAGTAAAAATCACCCGTATATCAATCAAAATATCTTTCCTTATGCAGATTAAGAACCGAATAATTTTGTCTCTATTTTAGAAAGACCTAAAAACTTACTTCTTATCTTCCATTTGTTATTTTCATCCCACCTTATAACACCTTTCAAACCATCAATCAAAAATCCCCTCAATTATCTGAGCAATCACACTTCTATAAACAATTTGACAGATTACCAGGTCGTTAGGTTTGTAATGAGGAGTTAATTTAAATACCATGAATGATGACAAGGTTTAATGAAATGATAATTAACACTTACAACCGGTAATTCGCTCAAAACTCAATTACCTCAGATGATCATTAAACTGATGTTCCATTATTCAGAAATGTATGAGATGCTAAGGTACTCGAGTAGCGAATTGATTTGAATTGCAAGACACAATGACTAGCACTTTTATACTGTGTTTACTTTTGTTTGATGATTACGTCGGTAAGTAAAATAATTTAAATTTGATACACCCTACTATGGTTTGTTGAACGTGAATAAAATTAGTGCAAAATCTTTACATCTGTATAAATAAAAGTTTAGCTTTGTTTTATCATATGGCTTGGAATTATCAAATTTTATGTTTTCACATTTCATACCCTAGAAAATCCGGAATTTTTCTTATTTCGATTTTTGTCTCTCTTTGTAACGCTTCTTAGTGAAAAAGGTAGCACCCAATATTATAGTGAAACTTATATTTCATTACACTGTACTAGCTGCTTTCAACGTTAGTTGCGACTACAGAGAGTATTTTTCCCTGCCTAGGCTGGGAATATCAGCTGGAGATTTTACCCACTCTAGTATTTAGTTCCGATTTATGACACTAATAGCGCTCAGCGCTACTAGCTTTAACAATACTGCCAGTAAAGGTTGTAAAAACTTTCAATTATCTAAATTATAAAAGTGTATCGGTTTTTTCTTCAATTTGTTATGCGTCAAGGTCACATTTAATATAGTATAACATTTAAAAAAAGCTTAAAATCAATGACCATCGTAAAAAACCACTGTTTAATTTTATTTCAACAAATCATGGTCATTGATTTCTATTAAACCACTTTTATAGACCACATATTCTGCAAAGTTAGAAAAAATATTTTTAATATTGCTAAAAACTAGGTTTTTAAGAGCTCATTATTTAGTGTCAGTTTAAAGTCAATACAAACCTTCTCCAAAGGATATATTAAAGAAGATAAGTTTCAATATTGAAGATGAGCTCGTAAAAATGTTAGTATTTACTTCCCTGTGTGAAATAGTTTAGATTATGGATATGTCTATAGGTACTGTTTTCAGCTCATCTAAACAGCTGTTCTTATTCTTTTATATTAAAAATCAAATACAATAGCTCTGTCTGTTGCTATGAAAACCTGTTACATATTTTCCATCTAGATTAGATTAGATTATTGAAATGGCAACCGTACTACCAGGTAGGTATTTTAAGCCAAGTGTGAATGAGTATTGAGTGTAAGATGATTATACAGGCAAAACTTTGATTTATATAGATTTAATTCATAAAACAAAATACTTGTACTTTGCAATAGCTTCCCGATCCAGGAGAATTTTCCATACCAAAGAGTTTCCATATTTGTACCCGCCATGCAATGCACTTGTCACCTTTTTCTTATAATAACTCAACGAGACGCCCCAAAAGCAAAAATCCGGTCAAGGCTCGGCGAACAAGTGTTTTGACACACAATTTTGCGCAAAAACCTTGATCACCCTTGATAATATGTTGGTAACCGTCTTCCGCGTGCATGTGGGTCAAATGAACACTTATCACCTGACCGATTGACTTAATTTGTGGCAGGATAATTCCTCCAATCGGCTTGACACTTTCAACGATTTCGGTGGATCGATTAACTTAATTTGTGGCAGAACATTTCCTATCGATATCCTAGCACGTGGTCTTAACTTGTTTACTTAATAGCGCAGGCTGTTAGTAGTGATAATATAAGTTATATACAAGGGGAAAGTTTTGGTTGCGATTTGCCTTGATTTGATTGTTTCATTAGATACCAGGATCGACTAAATTGTTTCATTAGATTCAATGATTGATCGGATTGTTTTATTCGATAGCAATATTTTTGGAGTAGATTCATTCGATAGCAGGATCTACGGTTATGTTTAAATTGATTCCAAGTACAACGAGTATTTCATTCGATACAAAGATCGACAGGAAAATTAATTCGAACCTAAGATCGAATTAGAATTGTTTTATTCGATACCGGGATCAACAAGATAATTCATTCGATACCAAGATCGACTGGTTTGTTTAATGCGATCCCAGTACAGACGGGATTATTTAATAAATTCTTTTCTTATATGGTTTTTGACATACAAGCACAACGTAATGTGTAAACACGTTTAAATAATTCCCTGATGGACATATTTATTTTTCTTAACGGATCATTTCATTGTTAACAGGCTGTTAGTTGTGACAATATAAAGTAAGTACAAGGAGAAAGTTATTGTTGTGATTTGAAGTACGTCATCTGGCTCGGTTATTTTGGGAATATATTGTGATTAGCACGAAAAGAAAATTCTTCATAGTCTAGTCAATTTGACTTGATTTGATTGCTCCATTCGAGGATAATGGAATTGTTTCGATCAATACCAGCATCGCCTGGATTGTGTTTAATAAATTCTTCACTCACCTGTTTTTATATTTAACATTTGTTTACAACATAATAAAAAAGTTTAAAAAACTACTAATGGTGATTTGTGATAGACGATTTCGGGAGATCGTTTAACTTAATTTGTTGCAGAACATTTCCTATCACAATGGATATCCTAGCACGTGATCCTAGCTTGTTTACTTAAGAGCTCTGGCTGTTTTTAGTGATAATATTTACTTATGTACAAGGGGAAAGTTTTGGTTGCGATTTGACTAAGTAGGTCGTCTGGCTCGGTTATTTTTCGGTATTTTTTGATCAGCACAAAACAAATAATGTTTGTATTTACTTTCTTGTGAGAAATAGGTTTTATCATGGATATGTCTTAAAGGGAATGTTTTCAGTTCATCTTAACAGCTGTTCTTATTATTTTGTTTTAAAAATTCAATACAGTAGCTCAGTTAGTTTCTATGGAAGCCTGTTACATATTTGCTATCTTACGAATCACCAACACCCCCTGAGCTGAAGTCCACACTACTCTTTGGAGAGTGTAGAGCATGTAATATCACATCCATATAACGCGCCATATTGTTCTATTGAAGAGAGATCTTACAGTCTCAATTTTGTCACAGATTTTTATCGTCTATTTTTTTAATTAATCGAAAATTGTTTTATTTCAAGCTCTATAGATGTCTCTTCATTCTGTGCTTAATCCTCAGTGTCAAATTGGAATCACTGTTGCTGGTGAGCACAAAATTTTCTTCCTAAGCTATGAAGCCATAAAGGAAGTAGAACAAAATTTCAAAATCCGTTTAACTTGTTTTTCTCAGAACCGAGGTGTTACGAGCTTATTTATAATTTTTGTGAAAATAATACGAGTCTATCATACTTTATATATGTTTTATAAGATATTTTAAGGTACGAAAACCATTATTAAAGATAAAAAGATTGTAACACGCTAAAAATAATCAAATATATTTGACGCTCACCTTTAGCATACAAATTATGCTTCACAGATCTAGAGCCTGGAATTGTCGCTCTTAGTGCTTACATAAAATTATTTACAACATTTTACAAGAAAATATGACAGTATTCCAAAGGATAGCTTAATCACCCTACCAGGATTTACAGGAAACCGGTAGCTGTGAAGTGGTTTCATAGTGCATTTGTTACGTTAGGTTATGTTCGATTAGAGTAGGTAAAGGTTAGATTCAGGGTACAAAATCCTCTTATTGAACTTTAAACACGATCTTGAAGCCGACAAAACGCAATTTTCAGCCTTGCCAAAAATATGCTGTTCACATGAAATTTTAACATGCCCACTATGTACTATCCACTAGCTATGTCATGATTGTTTATTATTCTTAGAATACGGCGAATTCACCCTTGGCGTTGAGCATAGCGGAACAATACAGCAATCTACCGTTGATTGTGAACCACCAAGTGGGTCAAAGACGACAGAATGACATTTGCAAAGGTTTAATCAACACACTCCATTAACAGGGGTCCGCAAGGTCAATGATAAGAATACCTCTTTAAGCTTATTGGTTGAGAAAAACTTGTAAATGACATATTCCGTGTCGAATCGAAGGAAGGTTGTCGGTTGGCGGTATTGATTGTACCTCTTAGTCGGTTTGTTTTTGCGCAAGGCTCGTCGTGAATTTAGTGGTTTTCACGGTCAGATTCGATAAAATAAATGTGGAAGGTGAGAAATTGTGGTTTGAAATAAGTTCGTTTCCGTTTCCGGATTTGAAGGATGTTATTAAGATTTCATGGCTCTCCGTGACTGATACGCAAGCAGAATCGTTGGCCATTTGGACGAATACGTAGACTCAAGATGTCAATAAGAATTTCAATATTGTAAAATTTGTCATTACCCTTTATTTTGTCTAAACGATATAAATCTAAATATATAAAACAAAGTCATGTTAGTTACACGCATTATAACTCGAGAACGGCTGGACAGATTTTAATGATCTTTGATTTTTTGGATTCGTCTCTGCTCCAGTCATGCTTTAGGCATATTCAGTTTCCATAAATTCAATTAGTTTCCATTTTATAGCGTTTTAAATTTCTAATGTTAACCTGCGTTATCAATATGCTTTACTATTCAATGCCATATGAATCATTCATTAATGTAAAACTATGAAGTAAATATGTGCTGTACAAAATGAACAGCATTATTCGCCACGTTAATTGTTTACGGTTTTGGGAATTATGTACTGTATTTATATATTTTTTTATTTTCTGTATGATTAAAAGTAATGTGTTAATATGTTTGCGAAATAAAATAATCACAATGTTTATACATATTAGGTTCATTATAAAAATCAGCTGTTGAATATTTAAAGCTTTCACAACGAAGCCGCAATGCTATTTGACTTCACAAAATGGCCAATCTTAAAGTTAACATGTATTTTCTGTTAGGCGTTACGAAGTTCGCCGGGTCAGCTAGTTTTATATAAAATAATATCCATCAAACGTTTTCAAGTTATACCTAACCCAGTGTTTTATAGTTAACCCAGTGGGTTAGAAATTATTAAGTACGGTTTTTATCAACCAAATGTTTAGTTTTGACTTAAGCATATATTCAACTTTTAATTCATAATTATGTGACTGGTTATAGTTCCTACTTCATAATTTGAAGATTGCAAGTTAAATCCTATGCAAAATCACATAACCATAACAGCTACTTCCAGCTGCCTGAGTTCGTTGATTCTTTATTTATGATCCTAGGCAATGAATCATCTGGTTTTGACATTCATTAGGTAACCATATGGTTTACCAGATTAACCAGGCTTTTTCATTACACCCTGTAATGAGTATTTTACTCACTTTGAGTCTGAAGGTGTCAATCATGCAGCTATAGCTGCGAAAAATGTTTCGAGCTATTTACAGCTCATCTTCAACCAACCATAGTCCAAAAAGCTGTTGAAATCAACAATACGATGTTTTTTTAACCACAGATCAGGAAAAACAGTTCACCTTTGCTCAAAAATATTTATGAAAACTTTACAACTCGTACATTATTTTTAATTACCTTGAATAACCCTTGAATAAAAGTAAAAATCATGTAATCATAACAACTATATCCAGCTCTCTGAGTTATACAGATCTTTACATTTACTATTTACGATAGTCTAGACAATGAATCATTTATTTTTATTCATTTATTTCATCACACTCACTCAAAAGAACACAAAAAATCCTAATATCTAAGTCATATAAAAAGATTATGTCGTTCCAAACACAGAATGTTTATATGGCATCTATATTATTTATTTTTGAATTCCTTTGGGTAACCGTTGAGTACTTTTGGGCTTTGAAATTGGCTCTTCTAAGTCGATGATAATTTGATTTGAAATATTACAATATACTTTCCAACCAATCAAAATACTGTAAGAGCTTTTATCATATTCAAACAAAACTCGGTTATCTATAAAATTGGCTTGACCCGATTTATATTTACTCGAATTTTTACCGGTTCTTAAAAAAGTACCTTTAGATTTTTTTAAAGACTTTAAGGGACACCCAGAAAAAAATTTTGGCGAAGAGACCTTTACATACCTTCATCCTATTGGTTTCGTATTGGCATTCCCAATGCTATCACAAAAAACTAGCTATCATAAATGTAGAACAGAATAGAACAAAATAGAATCCGACCTCTGACATACTTTCTTAAAGATTATTTTCTTCATGTTTCTTATCATTTGGGAACATGCAAAAACAAACAAAAATTAGGGTGTAACCGGAACCAGATGTGATAGCCTTCAGCTGACCCGTAGTAAAGGGACTGGGGTCAATCACATCAGTAATTAGTACTAAGTCATAGTCAGGCCAATGACCGCGCAGTGCACAGTGAACGATGAGGTGGTTGGTGCGGAGGTTTGTGCGGAAGGTGGTGGAGGCGGTGGAGAGACATGTTCTGCTGATAGTGTTATCAGTGAGGGAGGGTGACGGTGATACTAGACGAGGACCACGGGATAGACTCCGAGGTTAGTACTGGGGAATGGAAGATAAGGCACTTGTAGCTTCTAGTGTCAAATTGGTTTCTAAGTTTGAAATACCCAAGAAATACAATGCTAAGTTTCCTTGAATATGCATGCAAAATTAAATTAACTGGCTTACCAGGTCAAATCCCGCAAGGGTCGAATCTAGATCCAGGACTGGGATGGTGGCGTCATCCTGTAATCCAGCTACTTGGAGGTCACGAATTGTGGATAGTTATGAGCGATGGTCGGTGGGTGTAGTGTTCTCTTGTGTGGATTAACGTCCGCACTATTAAATACTACGTTAATCCGCAAAGGCCATCCTCATAATTAGACCAGTTCGTAATTCAGAGGCCGTGGTTCGGATTCCACGTTAAACTGTAGGTCCCTTAGTTGCCATCGGCTGTTGGGCTATTAATTAACAGTCCTGTCTAAGGAACATGTCAGCCTTAGTCAGTAACAAGACAACAAGATCGCGCCACAATCATCTTACACTCATTTCTCATTCATACTTGGCTTAAAATACCTACCTGGGTAGGTTGCCATTTCAATAATCTAAATCTAAAATCTAAATCTAAATCAGTTGCCATTTCGTCATTGGGCTATTATGCCTCATGGCAACACATTGACGTTAGGTATTAACAATACCAGGGTTTGGACCGTTCCAAAATACAAGTTTAAAATGTTTATATTTACTTCTCAGTGGGAAATAGGTCAGATCATGGATATGTCTAAAGGTAATGTTTTCACTTCATCTAAACAGCTGTTCTTATTATTTTATATTAAAAATTAAATAAAATAGCTCTGGTTGTTTCTATGGAAACCCGTTACATATTTTCCATCTTAAAAATCGCCAACACCCCTCAGGGCTAAGACATATCCATGTCAAAATGCCGAAAGGTGTATGTGGAAACACACAAAACAAATACTGTTGAGTTGGGTTAATAACTTACATTTAAAAAAATGTGCTTTCTGTAAGGTTAATAATTTTAAGAATGGTAATAGGTATGTAAAAATAATAGCTGAAAGAGGGTGTGTTTGTAAGCTTAATAATTTCAAAAATAGTATACAGAAATGAAAGAATAATAAGTTGGAGAGGATTCTGTCTTTTCTTTATGAGGTTAAGCTATGAAGTGATAAAAATATAAGAAAATATACTAAAATCATGAAAAGTTTACTTATAATAGGTTACAACGCCTTATCCAACTATCCTTTTTTTAATAGTCAGGAGGTGACTAATTTTTCGTAGTTTCTACTCTAATTTTCAAGTCTTGTCAAGTAGTTACGTATTAGTTTAATAGGTATAAGAATGTGAAATTAGTTTCTAGCTAAGTTGGTTCAAAGTTATTTACCTTTCGTAACTGACCATGAGGTGTCAATTAATTGTATCCTTCTACGCTACACGCATTTCAGTCTTATGGTCTATTACCATTTGCAGCCTTTTTTATTTGAATACGAAATTATCACGTTTAGTTTTGAAAAACGTACACGCTTAGGAACAGTAAATCCAAAACACTGATACAATTAATTGACACCTCGAGATCATTTAAGAAAGTAAAATAGCTTTAAATAATAATTTTGAAAGTCGCCAAAAAATTTTATAATTGAAATGCTGAGTGATTAATAACTAAATTCTATATAAGGTGCCCTTGAATTAAAAATATATCCAATAGAACATATATAGTAGAAAAATACCTCAACGAGTCTTGAATAAAAAATAAAAAAGTTGAATTATCAAGAATTGAAATGCTTAGATAGTCTCAAATATTATATAATACAGACTGAAAAAATAGTTTGTAAAAGATTTTTAGAACGTGTGACTTAAAATGAAATTTAAGTCACGAAATCAAAATTTGCAGAACACCTAGTTAAAAATAATCATAATATAAATTATATTGAGTTTAATCTAGAGGCATTTAAATAAATGTGAAAAATCATTTCATCTGTCAAATATAATGTATTTACTTTTCTTAGGGAATTAGCTTCGATTATGGATATGTCTAAAGGGAATATTTTCAGTTCCTCTAAATAGCTGTCCTTATGACCATATGACGTCACAGTTTCAAATTTTAGTCCGACGGATTTCCAATACCCTCCCCTCCAGAGCTATTCACGTCAAAATGCCAGAAATGTGCAAAGTTTTTAAAACCAACCAAGACAGTGTTTGGAATGAGAAATTAAAATACAACTCTGACAAATTATTTGACAGAACTTCTCATGTCGAAGGCACATTGATAAACAAACCAGTTCAAGTCCAACAGTCAACAATCAACAGGTTGGAGTAGGTTAAAGTGCAATTTTCCTCCTCAGTAAGTGTCTATTTGCCGGCAGAACATCTGTGTGTAATAAGGGTCTGTTAATGTTTAAAAAAACATTTATAAATATTTGTGCGTTTGACATTTTTGGCATTGACGATGGAGTAAAAACTCCAAAAATGTTGGACACATATCTGAAATGTTTTAGAATTGTTGACTGAAAGGTGTGTAACCTGACTGAGGGCTTGTTTTGGTTTGCTAGAATTAAATCTAAAACTCCAGGCCAAAAAATTGTACGTTCAGCAATGGGCTAGTACTTACATAGCACTACCACTGGAAGTGCTACATGATAATACCACATGGAGCAAGAAATTCCCCATTACCAAAATCCTTTATTATTCATTAGATGCGTAAAGTGACGACACAAAGTTGAGAGGTCGAGGACACCGGCTGGACTCGAATCCGCGACAGGTGTGGCATCCTGACAACACGGAATTCCCACAGTTACGTTATTACGTCAGGATGAGTTGGCACCACTGGGCACTTTGAAACACGCCGAACATGAGAACGAATATCTTATAATGAAATTACTATGAGTACCGTTAAAAATTGCGAACGTCAATGATGTGGAAAGTACAGGTTGATCCGGTCAATGATTTTGTATGTTCCTGAATGAAAATATAAAAATATATTTATGCCAATTAATTCATGATTCTGAGAAATTAATCAGCTGGACTTTGTTAGTAACGGAGCTACAAGCCATAAAACTGATTACACTCATCACACTCTTCTTCTATGAATATACACATTTAGAAAATTTGGATTAATTTTTTAAACATGGTCTGATTTTAATTTAAACTTTTTACTTAAATTTGAGGTAGGTAATTTAAGCCAAGTTTGAATGAGAAATTAGTGTATGATGATTGTTTTATCGATTTTGTAGTCTTGTTACAGACTAGTTAATAATTTCTTCTTCTTCATACTTTATACTTTAACTGAAATGGCAACCTACCTAGGTACAAGTTGGTATTTTAAACCAAGAATGAATGAGAAATGAGTGTAAGATGATTGTGACGCGATCTTTTTTAGTCTTGTTACGGGCTAAGGGGGGACATGTTTCTCAGACAGAACTGTTAGACAGAATTAATAGCATAACAGTTAATGGTATACGTAAGGGAATGTTGTAGATGTTAACCCATACCAGGGAATATCACATAGCCAACCAACACATAACTACCCACGATTTGTGACCTCCAAGTAGCTGTATTACAGCACACGCCACCAATGTTATTGGTTAATTTATTGTAATACAAGTATGCTAATTAATCAGTTTTAAACAACTACGTAACACACGTGTTATACATTTCCCTTTTACCAACAATGCCATCAAGTACGGGTAATTAAGTAAAGGTCTAAGTACAGCACTCAATTAGGTAACAACAATAGTGTGCAGTTAATTGCGAGGAAACTACGGTCTCAATGCTGATCCTTGGTGAACGCCGGACTGTATTCACCTCACGAGCAATGTAAACACTGTTTCCTCCGGCAAAAACCTGCCACACTCTTCCTGGTTGCAGTTTCGACCTTGTTTGCAACTGGAATTGTAATTGCTCCAGTTTACCAAGAAGATCATGTCTGTGAGTTTAGAGTGATTCATAAATAGTTAGGTCATTCTCTAATACAATGAATAGTTCAATGGATTGTTTGATAAATGCTTAATCTCTTTTGTGTGTTTAAACACAATTGTCAACTGGCAAATGACTTATAACAATGTGAAAATGGCAATAATCAATCTGAATTGAGGAAACTTCGTTGTAAAACAGAATTATCGATTTACAGATAATTTTTGCTTACCATTTCCCATCTTAGCTAAAACGAAATCAAGTTAAACAATCAGCCAACATGATAACGTAAATCACTTCAACTTTAAGTAATAAAATTAAACCTGGTTTAAATTGTTGACATTTAGTTTCATCCCTACTTCGCACATAGTCGAGTCAATTCATCAATATTTTTACTAGATAAGTGTTTTGTCAAAACTATAGTCTTTGTAGGTGCGTGTGTGTGTGTTTAATTTTTTTTAATCTCTCAATGTGGAAGCCTACATAAACGTTATTTTTAAACGTAGTGCAAAAGCTACACCAAATTAAAGAGGAATAAATGTCTCACTAAATTACACACGTTGGCATTATCCTATAGAGGTATTCACAATTGGATTATTACTTTTATTATACTGGTACTAGGTCAGTACCAATGAAACGTTAATACTGTAAACCAAAAAATAATTAGTTTTTATACAACACCCATTATAATTTTATTAGAGTAATTTAAAGATCTACATTTAAGAACCATTTTAATTGACAACTCTTACACATTTTGGAAAAGTGTTGCAGATCCAGATAGGCATTATGGGATTTTGAACCCGTTATCTCTCGTATCAAAATAAAGGATAGTAATTGCTATTTTAAATAGGCAAAATCTATGAAAGATCATAATGATTAATTGAAATCTAGGTCATGTTGCGGATTCTGAACTCCAAAATAATATTACGATCTCAAATACCAAATTCCAAAATAGATTTGTGGTTGAAACAACTCCACATGAGTGATCTACACATTCTGGATTGGCATTTCTAAGGCTGTGTTTTCACAAGAAAATTTCGTTAGCGATTTTGATGAGTGTCATTATTCTCTTCAAAACATGAGATAAGATGAATTAGCAGGGATTCGTCTGACAAATTGGTAGAAAGCGAGTTTGGACAGTGCAGTGAGGTGATGCAACGTTTAATGTCCAGGTCCAACACACGCGTACCGCCATTGGGCGGTCAGGGGGTTGGGAAATGAGCAACTACACGAAGAGGTCTGCGGCCTGGATGTTACATGGTTATTTATTCCCCATCACAATCACATAGCCTACAATAATCACGCAGAGCCGCAAGTACTAAACAAGTCAGTAAATATTCCCACAAAGTGAGGAGTCTTGCATTCTGCACAGTTCACGCCATTGGAAACTGTATACTTTTGCATTCGCAGGTGCTGCCCGTTCTTACTCTTTCAATTATTTTCCAACAGAAAATAGTCCAGACTCCCGTCAACGGACGACGCATAAGGTTCGTCAACAAAACGTTCTCGTCTAATCGCCCCTGGATTTCATACTCATAGGTTTGCTTCCTCGCGGTTTATTTCTTTCTCAACACTATGTAATAAGTTATGAGGTATTTACTCCTCTCTCAGATCTATATCATCATGTAAAACTCACTAAAGCACTTGATTATTACTGGATAAAACAAAGAAATCACTCTAACGTCAAGAGAAGCGCACGGTGGAATTCACAGGTACACGCCGTAAACGGACCCAGATAAATACTGACACGCAGAAACGAGGTGAAGTATAGTCAGGTGGCCAGAGTAAAAGTCTATATGAAGGTATACGAGGGGAGGAAGCTCGTGACCTTGAAATTCAAAAAGTATTAAACAAAAACAGATGACCCGATAGAAAAGACACCGAAGCGACCCCTCACGGATTAATCACTCGTGAAATAAACATTTCTTAACCTAAACAAGTTATAAAAAACAATTAAAATACAAAGCAATAACTATACAAATTGGTAGTTTAAAAAATCAATTATGAAAATAAAATTGAAACGTGAAAAACTATTATTTTAGGGAAGCAGCAAGGATTTTTATTCTTCCACAGCCCTTCCACCAAAGTGCAGGTAATTCTAACCGATGTTCGAGTCCTAGGCCCAAACGATCTGACTTTATTATTATTACTTTACTGAATTGGCAATATACCCAGGTAGGTATTTTAATTCAGGTATGAATGTGAAATGGGCGAAAGATATTGTGGCGCAATCGTGCAGTCTTGTTACTGACCAAGGCTGACAAGTTTCTTAGACAACACTTTTAATTAAAAGCCCAGTCAATGACATCTAAAGTACCCACTGTTCTGACGGCATCTGAACCACAATTTTGCCACTGTTTTGCCACAAACTCGTTTAGTTATAAAGCTTCCTCTTTAAAAATCCTAAACAGCCCCACCTCCCGCGATTGGCATGGCATGAACTGTTTCCGTTGTATCTATTACTTCTACGTTGGATACAAAGTGTTACCACTAAGTAATCCGAGATAACATTACATAAGCACACGCGCAGCACCAACGACCTCGGCTACCAGCGACAACTTACATCCCACCAGGAAAATCCTTTCATGCCTTCATCTTTAATTATACGTATAGTTTTTCACATACAAACCTGTTTATAACTTAAATAACTGCAGGGTTTATTTTTTTCCTAATTTCCTCATACTTTTCTGTTATGCTAAGTGGACAACCGGATCTTGATTCTCATTGACAAAGAAAAACTATGAACAATTATTAAAAAATAACATTTATAAATCTGGTTGATTATGTATTATAAATAAATGCACGTTTATTTATTTCTTTTAAGTTGATGTGTTTACTGTACTTGGTCTTACCCGTGGTAGACTGTTACTCCTTACTCTATGTGTTGCAGGTATACAGTTACTCGTTACTCTATATATTGCAGGCAGACAGTCACTCATAACTCTATGTCCTGCAGGTAGACATATACTCATTTCTCTATGTGTTTTGTTAGACTCGCATTGTAACTGTTTGTTTTTAGTGGGGTACAGTTTGTGAGTGTTATGAGTGTTACATGTAGATAGTCACTCACTGTTTTATGTTTTGCTTGTAGATAGTCACTGATATAGCTACTCTATGTCCTATACCGGTATGATAGCTCAGAGGTAACGCTCTGGCCCAGTAAGTCAAAGGTTGCTGGATCGAAACCAGCGGACAGAGACTCCTGTGAGATCATGAGCGGTCACCTCTGGCTAGCTACGGTACCTCGCTGTCTTTAATTCTTCACACAGGCCCTAGGTCCATGGTGATGGGTTGTTCTGCAGATAGATAGTTAGTTTCTCGTTACTCTATGTGTTGCTGGCAGATAGTCACTCATTCTTTTATGTGATGTTTGTCACTGGTTTCGCCTACTCTTTGTGCTGCAGATAGATAATTACTCATTTCTCTATGTGTTGCTGGTAGATGGTCACTCATTACTTTTTTGTTGCTGATAGCTATTTGTTATTACTCTATGTGTTGTTGGTAGATAGTCACTTATTGTTTTATGTATTGCTCATAGATAGTCACTGTTTATGCATATTCTATGTACGTCAGGTAATTAGACACTGATTACTCTATGTTTTGCTGGAAAGCATTTACTCTTTACTCTATGAGGTGTAGTTAGGCATTCCTCTTTTCTCTACATCATGTAATTATTCACTAATTACACTTTGGTTTGGAGGAAAACAGCCATTAATTACCCGTACTTTAGTAGTTATTCATTACTCTATTTGTTTTTGAGTAAGCAGATACCAATTACTCTATGTCTTACCAGTAGACCGTAAATCATTACTCTATGTGTTACAGGTGGATATCCACTCATTACTCTATGTATTTTAGCTAGTAACTCATTACTCTATGTGTTGCAGGTAGACTTGCAGTGATATGCATAGGTCTCTTCACCCTCGCAGTGGGAATCATTCTCTCTTCCGTGCCTTGGCTTGACTACTTAATATTAAAGGTTAGTTCTATAGTACATACTTAATTAAAGTGAGTAATAAGTTTGATTTAAATGTAAGTAGTGATTATATAAATAAATATTTGTATTTTTCCTGTTTGAATTATTTTTCACTTCATCCTTTAAAATATTTAAATATAAACCCCTAAACATCTAAGGTCACGATCAGTAACCACTGGCTAGCGTATGGGACCATCGGCGATACAATGGCTTACTGTCTTTAATTCATTGCAAATTACCCTGTAGCTATTGGGGTGAGTTAAATTTAACTATAAATAAATATATAAATATGCACATTATTACTTTATTCTTGTGTTTTTAAATGTTCATATCAAAATAAGTATAGTATTATTTTAATATTTAAAGTAGTAAAATAATTTGTATTTTTTGCTACTCAATTTGGAATCATCAAAAATATACGTTTTTCGCTTATCCTCAACTGCTCATATCAATGGCTGTAGAGCATGTACGGTGAGTTCGAGAAAGCGAGGTACCATAGCAGTGTTAGTCACATAGGCTAGCCAAAACTAGCCTATGTGACTAACACCTATCAAATGATCGGTGAACTTCTGGTGAAATGTTCAGGTTATCGGTGAACTTCCGATGAATTGATCAGGTGATCAGTGAATTTCCGGTAAAATGATCAGGTTATCAGTGAATTTCCGGTGAAATGATTAGGTTATCGGTAAACTTCCGGTGAATTGATTAGGTGATCAGTGAATTTCCGGTAAAATGATCAGGTTGTCAGTGAATTTCCGGTAAAATGATCAGGTTATCGGTGAACTTCGTGATCAGGTGATAGTTGATCTTCCGGTGAAATGTTCAGGTGATCTGTGACCTTTGAGTTACCGATAATCCGCCGGGAGTCACCCGTCTTAGGTCTAACTTAGTGCCAGTTAGTTATTCATGAACTACCGTTTCTGTTTAACAAATAATATTACAATTGCGTTTAATATTTCACATTACAACATGTTTCTCCGCCTCTACTAATCGAAGGTCTTTAGCCACACCCAGTTCATCTGCATTTACCTTTGTCAGAACCGTCGCCCGAGCTCAGACGTACACAAAGCCTCGTGGTTACTAAGAAAGGCAGTTGAAACATAAATTGTCCCAGGATTGCCTGAGAGCTGTATCCGATGTGAATCTCTGCGCTGGATAGTTGGCCACTACCGTGGGAACTACAGGACATACTGATCTTCATGTTCCTCCCGAGAAGATCTGCTAGTACAAGAATTTCTCTAAATATTCCATCTAGCTATTTCTACCATCTTTCATATTTCATTACGCGACCAGAATATTTCCATTATTGTGACATACAGTAGGGCCTATAGCCTAAATAAACAGTACGAAAATGGTTTTTTACGTACCTCCAACTGTCTGGCTATCTCATCACACCACACTGTCTTCTGTAAATAATAGGAAATTAATTCCTCTGCGTCCCCTTGCAATACGCTTCCTTGTAAATTTTATGATATTGAAGAACCAAAAACATTTAGAAGCAGGGTAAGGGATTTTTGATCAATAAAGAATATTACTCTATCCATAGGTATTTTAATGAAAAAACTAAAAACTTAAAAGATCTTTGAATTTGACTTTTGTTACAGTATACTTTACATATAAATTTTACAAACGCATATTTCAAAGGAAGCTAAATCTGTTCAATGTGACCCCGATCAGTTTGAGACAACACTCGTACTGTTCTGGTAGGTTTTGCATAATTTATCTGAATAGGGATTATTCTATTCTTCTAATACATTTCGTTATTTCTTCTTTGAGTTAAACGATGGTAGGGTAGGCGTAGACGTAGGCGTCTGGTTATTTTCAACAACATTAATAATCGCTGAATTACTAGATGGGGTTTATGGGAATGGCCGTGAATAGGTAATGCTGAGGGCGATAAGCTTGGCCCTCATGCAGGCCCAATTTCATACGAGTAAAAAGAATGCTCTAAAATTTTCACCATGTTAGCAAAAACTATCATCGAATAAGAAAGAAGTAATGAACACGAAGAGAAGTAAATACACAATTTATTAAGACATTTTTATCCATAATTGTTGGGAACTTCTGGTTCTTCAATAGTTCATCCCATTACATTTTCATTTTAATCTTTAACACAAGATGAGTTATCTTTAAATGATGGGAAGTGGAACCTGTAAAAGAATGTTTAATTATGTTTTATCCTCACCTACGTGAAGGGTACGTACGGTACTTGACTTTTATATAGCTTTTTAACTTAAACCCCAGCTTTTAGCTTCCCTCCAACCTGAAAGTTCTGACAGACTGTCTCTTTCAGAACCTGAGACTATGGAACGGCACCCTCAGCTACCACTACTGGCAACGACCTGGAGTTCTGCGGCTCACCAAGGTCTTCATCTTCAACGTCACCAACCCCGAAGGATTCCTTAACCAAGGCGAGAAGCCGAGGTTGGAAGAGATCGGACCGTTTGTGTACAGGTGAGACACATAATGTAATTTAGAGGTGGTGGTGTTCGGTTGGAGGACGTGTTAATTGATACGTATTTATTTTTTATGTAAGATTTATGGGAAGTATGGAAAACACTTCGGAAAAAAATTGACCACGTTTGAAATAATCAATGCATATTTAAGAGTAATACGTTAACAAATCTCTTAGAGAATCTCCTAACAACAATTTCTATACAAATTTTCGAAATAGTTTTCTATAATAATTATAAAAATATGGTATAATAAAGATCTCTGAAAGGGTCATAATTTCCTGCGAGAAAAATAATTGCAAAAAGATTTTCGTTAAAAAAATGTATAATCAATTGTAACAGCTATTTTTCAGGATACACAATCTGAAATAACGTATAAGGTCATATTATAATGTTATATCTTCTACTTTGGTGCACACAGTAACGCACTCCTCCTATTATCAATAATCTGTAATTATTTTAAAGATATTTCAGAAAAATACTAAATCTAACAAGCATAAAATTAAATCCAGCTAATTTGAGGTCGCGAATTGTAGACAGTTATAAGGTACGTCCTGTGGATGCGATATTCTTTGTGGTATTCTAGTATTAAATAATCGTTAAGCCCCACTAATGTCCGTACTATTTAATACTACGTCCACACTTAATAATTAAGCATAAATTATCGTGTTATAATTATACCAGTTTGTAATTTAGTGGCAAAATTGTAGCTCGGAACCCACGTTAAATTGCAGTTCCCTTTAA
Source organism: Nephotettix cincticeps (assembly GCA_023375725.1). Classification (NCBI taxonomy): domain Eukaryota; kingdom Metazoa; phylum Arthropoda; class Insecta; order Hemiptera; family Cicadellidae; genus Nephotettix; species Nephotettix cincticeps. The sequence continues at coordinate 151,240,685 of CM041786.1, forward strand.
TGCCATTGGCTGTTGGGCTATTAATTAACAGTTATCTCTAAGAATCGTGTCAGCCTTAGCCAGTAACAAGACTTGATAGTCTTATCACTGACTACTAGATTATATTATATCATTGAAATGGCGACCATTCTACAATGTAAGTATTTTAAGCCAAGTATGAATGAGGATTTAGTGTAAGATGATTGTGGCGCAATCTTGTAGACTTGTTACTGACTGAGGCTGACATGTTCCTTAGACAAGACTGTTAAATAATAGCCTAACAGCCAATGGTAACTAATGGACCTACAGTTTAACGTGGAATCCGAACCACGGCCTCTAAATTACGAATTGGTCTAATTAAAAGGATGGTCTTTGCGGATTTACGTAGTATTCAATAGTACGGACATTAATCCATACAAGAGAATGCTATACCCACTGACCATCGCTTACAACTATCCACAATTCGTGACCTCCAAGTAGCTGGATTACAGGACGTCGCTACCGTATTGCGCCATAGTCTCCTTAGTTTTTACACTCATTTCCAATTCGTACTTGGCTTAAAATACATACCTGAGTCGGTCAACATTTCAGTAAAAAGTAGAAAGTACAGAGTAAGTTTAACACACTTGATTACGTTAAAAACAGATAGAATTTTATCAGTTATACAAATTTCTACCGTTTACGGACGTGATCTAATATCAGGAAACGGTTGTAAACCTGAGCCGTTCCTCAGTGTTCTGTGGTTCGAGCCAATGAACTGGTAAATGCTTTTCCCGCCTATTACAGTCACTTTCATAACTGGAGCTATCAAATTGCTACTTTACTTTCTCTCTTTCGGCGAAAAGCCACAGTGTTTACAAGTCCCTTTGTACGTGCGTTATTTCCTCACGTGACTATACTGGTTATTGCGAAAATCGTGATATTTTGTAAGCAATATTGACTTAATTTACGATTACAGTCACTAAAAATTTGAAACATTTGTCAAACCCTTTGGTATGTCTCAAACTAATTTGTTCATCGTGATCTCAAAATGTGTCTTGTACGTGAAAGCAATTCTAAATTCAGTGTTAGGAATGGAACCACACTTAATGCCCACACAAACTTACCTAGATGTGAACCTCTTGGACAACAGTAGTGTGATGCCAACTGAAGAGACACGATATTGCAAACCTAACTGAACGTTTTAAGTAGTTTTTATTATATCTTAATTCGTTATAATGTTAGTTAATTCAATGGTTTGTAGCTAAAGAAAACTTTTATGTAGCAGGTTGTAAACAAATATACTAGTAAGAAAATATTTTATAACAGGAAGAGTAATCAAAATATATACTACTAATATACGTGAAGGTCATTTCTGGTAAACGCAACACCTCCACTATTGCTGGATACATTTCAGTGTTTAAGGAGTAAAATTTATGTATAGCTGTGCATAACCGTTTTCTTTTTCTCTCATTTTCTGAAAATCATGCGGAGCTTTTGAAGTATATTTTTCATCAAAACATTAACATCGGGAAAACTGTATTCAAATCAGGTGAGTTATAAACACTTTAAGTTGCAATATTTGCTTTATGGTATTGTTCAAAGACATCACGGTATGTTATTGAGGGATTATATTTTTTGTGTAAAAAGAATAAATACTTTGCTTTTTTCATGAATTTGAAAAGAATTTCTGTTCCTTACCAAAAAATCAATTACTTTTGAAGCGCATACATGTACATGGATCTAATTGAACACTAAATAGATAAATTTCTTCTAAAGTTTTTTAATTTAAGTTTTACAAAATAATTTGATCAGTTATCAAAGCTATGAACTAAAAACATATTTTTGAGTACCTGAAAATACAAAGTTGTAATTGGTTACCATGTTTACATTTCAAAAATTAATTGACCCATAGTGGTATGAATGAGAAATCAGTTGATTGTGAAGAGATCTTGTAGCCTTGTTACTTACTAGGACTGGCATGTTTCTAAGACTTGACTGTTGATGAACAGCATAACAGCCATTAGGGTTAAAGGGTCCTACAGTTTAACGTGGGATCCAAACCACAGTTATTTTACCTCTAAATTACGAAATGGTCTACTTATGAGGATTATTCTTGCAGGTGAACGTAGTGTTCAATAGAGTGAACGTTAATCCACATAAAGGAATATCACATATACTGACCATTTTCTTACCAGTATATCTGTTTACAACCTGCTACATAAAAGTTGTTCATGATCTTCCACAATTCGTGACCTTGAAATAGCAGGATTACTGGACACGCCAGTGTACAAGTCTCAAAACTGTCTTAGTCGTACAGGACCGTTATTTCACTCTGTACAAAATTGCCTCACTCTAAACGTGTCCACACGGTGGTGACATTTAGACAGGAGGGTGATATTTGTAACCTAGATCTCCAAGGGCGCCGACGTCTTCAACCGCGAACCCTCGGTTTGATATATACGGTGATAAATAAATTTTATGAGACTTTCAGAGTTGATTAGTCTTTCGTGGGAGGACAACTCATGACAGTATAGGAATGATGAGATGTGGAGACACGCAAGGCAATTAGAATACTTACATGTGTTTGGAACTGAGCCATACGCTAACCTCTGGCAGACGGACGAAATCGACATTTCCACCAAAGATGCGTGAATAGTAGAATAGATGACAACTAGAAAAGATTAGGGAAATGAGAATAACTACTGATATCCCAATATTCTATCAAACACTAGAAGCGAACTCAATAAGTGAATCGACAGAGAATCGATCTCTCGACCTTCAGCGTGGAAGACTCTTGCTCTTCCATTTGTAACAGATTGTATGACTCAGTTATAGTTTTGAAAAAGGCTTCACTGAATCTCTACCGTTTTTTAACTGGTTTATCCAATTTCTAAAAGTTTGCACGATTCAGCTTCCACGACACTTTTGTCATTCTAGATTACATGAATCTCTGGTATTCACCTTCAGAAAATAAAAAACGAGTAACGGAACGTTGCTAAACTAATGTGGAGTTTTAAAGTGGACGCGTCATTATTAAATGTGTTTTGAGGTTATAAATACAACAATGTTAACACATCAGCTGATCATAACCAATCCCAGTGATACCAACATAAAGTCATAGTAGCTCTTTTTTGCTCTCCTAACTGTTTGTTTTCTCCAGACCGATTTGTCTCTTTAATTATTGAATGGCCCTCGATGTAAAATGTGCTGAATACAGAAAGAATTTTTTTTCTTTAATAATGTGATGAAATTATTTACGTCGATTGCTGATAGGATTTTTCATGTGTTGTAAGATCTCAGCCTCCAAATCACCCTAAACAACAACAATTAGTTCTAGTAAATATTCCAAATTCTTTTAATTCTTGACAACAGCGTGTTCTGTTAACTATTCCAAATTCTTATAATTCCAAATACTAGTTCTAGTAAATTTCTCGATCATTTTACGACGAAATCCTCTTCTCAACCGTTTCCTGGGCTCATACCCACTGGTTAGACCTTACATACCAGAGTCTCGAACCTCTTAAGCGCCATACAAATGCCCGCCACGAAGTCACGAAGTGCGATCCCCAATTGGGCGTCGGCGCCATGAAATAAAACTAACTATTCTTATGGCTCTATGCATTATTTAACGAAAGTAATCCGCATAGCCTTGACATCCTTCCGGTTGACGTCTGTATTCAGATCAGCGGCTTGCAGATTTTAAATTTATTTTATCACGAATGATTTCATTGAAGTGCAATGAATGAAGTTTAAAAACTTAACCATGTACAAATATTCTAAAAAAGGAATCAATCTAAAAGAATTCAATGTTTAGCCCCGTTTGAAAAAAACCTAAGTCTGTTTCTTTCACTATGACTTAAAAATGACATAAGAGATTTCTTCAGTTTGCTCCACCGTTTAAGTCACCAAAGAAATGCTTTAACATTTACTTTTGCCCGGCTGGTTCTCTTAAATTTTCTCCATTTTGTAGCAATTATGTTTATGGTTTTTTACATGGATATGTCTTAGCTCTAGGGGGGGCCGTTAGCAGTTTGTAAAACAAAAATTTGAAACATAAGAACAGCTGTTTAAATAGACTGAAAACATTCCTTTTAGACATATTCATGTTCTAACCTGTTTCCTACAGGGAAGTAAATACAAACATTTTTTACCGACTGGCATAACATTTACAATAATACTTTTTTTAAACATAATTCAGTGAATTAACCAAATTTTATCTGCAGCATAGTAATAGGTAGACTTGTTTTCCATTTGAAACCAAAATAACAATAACACTAGGAAAATTAAGATTTTCAATTTTGCACTATTTTGATTTTGCACTTTTGAACTATTTTAGGTTTAATCTATGACATATAATTAGGAAATTTCTATCAAACCCACAAAAAAAGGTTAGAAGTTGTACTTTTCTAAGATTTCAAACGAGATCTCACTTTGAAGTAATGTCTCAGTAGGTTATAGCGAAGTGGAAATAACCTGAGATGGGGTTTGTGGGTGTAAGTCCCACATGTCAATTTGGAGGTATAAAAATGTTTAAAATTAAAAAAAAACTTTGTCTTAAATATGTCACTCAGGAAGTATGAAAAAATCGCATATGCGTAACGAATAAGCAACACTAGCGCCGACATATCGGATTTCAGTTGTTCCGCCGCTCGCACCGCCTAAAATTATAAACGTTACAAGCTTCACAACCTCACAACCTATCAGTAACAAATTGTATTGCGCATGTTCAGTAGGAGATACTGGGTGAGATAGCATGCGCCCCGGGCGGGCAGTTCTGGCCCGCCCGGGGCGCCAACCCATCGCCTGTGACAAAGAGGCGCTTCCGTCACAGGACACCGGTGTGAGGTCATTACGTTCGTAACCTCACTGTTGTGTCAGTGTGTCAAGTAAAACTACAACTATAATGATGCAATACTTTTATTAATATAGTTTTAAAACTTGGACCATTTATATATTGAACTTTATATTATAGCTGCAGGTAAATGTCCAAAACAGTAATTTAGAAAACATAATAACATAATAATTAATTAATAACAAAAGTACAAAAGTAGTAAATTTATGACTAATGATACTTTTTTCGAGGGGAAATGCTAATTATGCACAATGAGAGAGGAAAACGCACACTTCTCGGGGGATTCCGAATTTCGGATCTTTGTGAGCAAGGGCTGGTGAATACGACATTCCCTAATTTGGGGTTTAATTTGCACATCACTCGATGCCTGGAGTATCAAATGGGATAATTTTAACAGATTTTTTATTGGTAAAATAATAAAAAGTTCTTAATGATTTATTGTTTACTAATAATGACAAATTATCTTTATACTCCTACTATACTTGAATGGAGGAACAAAAATGTTAAGTTATTGTAAATAAAACAACGCAAACAACAATTATTCGTTTAGGGATTTAAGTCGGTGGGGAGGATAGTTAAAAAAAGTATGAGGTACTTCACTAATATACTTTACTGTATTCTATACTCAAATGTTTTAACCAATCCAAAAACAAAAATGTAATTAATTATGTATAAGTACAAATAGCAGTTTTATCAAAGACAAAGCCTAGTAGATCCGCCTTTAACTCATTAGGGTTTGAGTCAGTTCTAATAATACTCAAAATGGTTCAATTAAACCCTAATCGTTCCTGACATCCTCCGATTTATATTAATTGGGTGGAAATGTATGGTTAATTGGTTTTAGTGCTTAGACGACCTTCGCTAAGCTTTATTGAGCAGTTTATAACACTTCAACGTCATTGTTCCAGAGTGAGTTGTTCCATGGTTTTAATTTTAATGGATTTCCTCTACTACTCTTGCATTGTTTATTATTTATATGTAAGATATAAACAATTATAATTAATTTAATGATTGGTATAACTCATTTCACGTTTTGACGTCAGTTTAGTTACACTATTAATTGATTTGTTAAGGTTGAAAGCTATTTTCTTTAGTTATTGGTTCGACTAAGCCGTCTTTTATAATCGGACGATTAAATAACATTAATTAAAATAATAAAAAATTTAAATGTAGTTTTTTGTTAGTCAACTGTAATTTGGATAGGAGTTGGCTATTAACAGTTAAAAAAGTCAGTTATGACATAACGTTCACCTATCAACATTCGTCTCATACACCATAATACTTACAAGAAAGTATATTAATTATAAAAGTTAGGTATCTTTAGAATTACAAATAATATAATAACCTATTCATCTAAAAAGTAATAAAATTCATTTCCTATTTAGCGAAATAGACACATGCGGATAAATCTGGTTTTCTACTAACTGAACCCAAAAAAAGGAATTAAAAAACCATAGCGACCTTGAACTGACTCTTTAGGAAAATACTTACAAAATAGATGATTTACATGACAGAGATCGAGCTGTCCGTCCAATGACGTAAACTGACGAATTTACAACGTTTTTAGCAAATTTGTCGATTGTTTTTAATATAACTACACCTATTCCTACTGACCACAAAAAATTGAAGAGCCTTACCTTGTTACAATACAAATGTTTACTTTTTCCCATTTTTTGAGTAAAATCGTATCGAAAAGAAACAATATTTCCTATTCACTAATCGAACTTTTTTAATTTGGAAAAGATTTCCTCAGAATTATTTACATGACAGGTGAGCTCACCCCTATTGTCAATGTTTAAAATGAATTAGCTTTCACCCAACGAGGGAGAAAAAACAGAAACTAAGTTTGTCTTTGGTCTTGAGAAGCTTTAAAAAAACTTTTTACAATTTTTAATAATATTGGTCCAGATACCTGAGATCATAGTGCTATTAATAATTTTTAGATTAATCCAGGTCTTTGTCCCTACCAAAGCAAGTCTTAAAACTATTTACACTCATTACACTCACCATTCATCTGCTTAAAATGCCCACAAATTTTGGACGGCATCTTTTTAATAAAAATAAAACAATTATCTTATAAAACAAAATTTTAAATTAGTAACTATGTAAAAAGACAATTTATTAAATTTTAATGATTTTGTCAAAGTTTGTAATATGTATTTACATCTTCAGTAACATAATTTGAAATAGTTTTTAAAACGACAAAATTTACATGTTCAGTTTGTTTATCATTTAAATGAACATTGCCTTCCTATTTTCAGCATATAGAAATGGTGTTAAAAGGTGTTTTACTACTTAACCGATTCAATCATTGGATGTTTATGAATGTTTAGTAAAAATTAACACAATGTTTAAGGATCATTTGATTTTTAACGTACACGACTTCAATTATATTAGAAGTATACAAGTTTCATTTATTAATCTTTCTATTCTGAAAAATATTATATTAGGTATTTATTACATAAATAAATCAAGTTGATTTGGGAAATCAATTGTTGTTATTGTAAAATTTTAATCCAAAAATCTCTTTGTCTTTGAACATTTAAGCCATTATTATCAATTTTTGAGTTTTTTCGTTTCTAAATTTATTTTTAGGGGTTTTTACAAACCCTTTGAAACGGAATCGACCCCAATTCACCAAATAAATTAGAACAAAGCACTCCTAAATTTTTACACCAAATTCCAAAACGCTAATATTTAAATACACAATTTTTCGAAGTGATATTTTGATGTTACATCAAGTATAGCCGCGATCTACTGGGTGTTCGCGAATTACATTTGGCTGCTGCCCAACGGGAGTTCTTGATACGCCCACTAGATGGCGGGACTGAGGACCTTGGCCCACACTCGGCGTCCCGCGGCAAAAAGTCCCCCGCCGCAGCGATCAGGAAGTGACTGTCAGCTGATTACGTGATAATCAGCTGGTTGAACAATCAGCTGTTCCTTACCCCTGTCTGTAGCCCTGCGATCAAATCCCATACAAGGATTTTCTTGGATTTGCTTAACGAAGTGGTGTTTTCTTAAAAAAAACACAGGAAGTGACTGTCAGCAGATTACGTATTGATCAGCTGATCAAACAATCGGCTGTTCTTTTAGTTCTGCTATTAAGTCTCATACAAGGATTTTCTTGAATTTGTTTCTCAAAGTAGTGTTTTTTCTAAGAAACACATGAAGTGTCTGCCAAGAGATTACATATTAATCAGCTGATCGAAAAGTCAGCTGTTCCTTTGGATCTGTCATAAAGTCTTGTACAAGGATATTTCCGGATTTTCTTATCGAATGGTTTTTTTTATTATTATTCAGAATATTTTTTGTGATCCACTTGCGTTTTAAAAATATTTGTAAAAATTCAACAAATTTGCAAAATTTTAATCAATTTAATTTCATATTAGTATGTATAATATCTATTCGATTTTTATACTAGTAAAAATTTCTTAATATAAATTTTTATAAAACAATAGTGACTACTGTACAAATTTTTTTTGTTAACCTTTAAAACACACAAAAAGGATACTACTATTAGCAACAATTCAATTTATTATATAGTTTAAAAAAAGTACATCTTTTATACCAATCCAATAGATATGTAGTTTGGAAAACTAATCAAAAATTACATTTATGTTATAAATTTTAAAAAGAAATAACATAATATCTGTATTTGTACATCATTTTAATAAAAAAAAAAGTACATCGTAGTTTTGTTATCATACTATCAACGATTTAGATTTTTAAAAAAAGTATTCTGTTGTTTAGAACTATTTCTTAAAATTCAAAAACAATATTTATTTAAATTATTTTTCAAGTCAGTTTCTTTTATTTGTATTACATGAAAACATCTCTCCGAAAACCGAATAGTAAACACATATTTTTTTGTTTTTAATATATTTGCACAAAAAAACTATATCTTCGTGGTTCAAAAATTCCAAAAAATTCTAAAAGTTATCAGTAACAGACAAATAATAACAACTGATAGTCACTTTTTTTTACATACTAGTCGATGTTATAGTCACAATACTATTAGTAAAAATAGTCAAAATCCCATCACATTAGTTTGTTCTAGTGTATACATTTTTTAATCACAAAATTAAATCCTCAAGAAGAAGCAGAATTTTTTTCCAATCTTACCAATTTACTCTACATCTGAAATTTATATTACAGTTTTAATGCAAAATAGTAGTTTTAAAAAGAGCGAAATCTTTTTCAAACCAATTTACCTTTATAAAGAATTTCAATGTAAGAATTTTACTGATTAGGATTTAACACTAAGTACTAAATATTCATGTGCTTAAAGCTTGTACATAAATCGTATTGATTGATTGGCAATTTTATCAAATAAAATGTACAGTATTTGCATACATACATTTCTAACTAAAAGCGAGAACTCACGGTAGTTCATTAAAACCCGACAAACGCACAATCGTCTGTTGTCAACTGCTCCGTATTCTTCAACGATTTACATTTATTTTAATTCCTTCTCTTGCACAATCCTCCTTTTAAATTCAAATAGTATTTAAATTAAAAGTCTTGTTTTGTTTAAATCTTTGTATTTTTGCAACATAAAAACCAACTACATTCGTCCGTAGAGATCAACCTGAAGATTACACCAATTAATTAATCATCCTGAAAATTACCAGTTCGTAATTCAGAGGCAAAACTATGGTTCTACTCCATCGTTTAGCTGTAGGTCCCACTTTACAGTGATTTTACATTAGACAAACATCTTATTCATAACAAGACTACAAGATCACTTATGTAATAACACTAATTTCAATCAACTCGGCTTAAATTACTACCTAAATTTTTTTTTACATTTTATTTTACACAGACACAACTATTTATTATTATAATTATTTACGCTTATAATACTATTTATAAATAGTCCTGTAATTTTTCAGCTAAATAATACTATATTTTTTTTTTTTGTTAATTCTTAAATTCATCTACACTATTTTTTAATACAATATTTACGATAGTTTTTTTTGTTATATACTGAGTTATTCTACAAAAGATATATTTTATATTGCTATCTAATATAATGTTTTGTTTTTCATTATAGGTACTAAGTAGGATTTTTAAGGAAATAAAATAAAGTTTAAAATTATTTCCCTGTGATTCTTTTTCAAAATCTACATATCTATAATGTAATAATTGCATGTGATAATATTTAGCAACATTTTTTTATTAATTATCTCCATTACTTACAATAATTATTGTTTTACAATATTATTTTGTCCGTAAGGGTTACGGATTTTTGTTTGAAACAAACTGAGTATTTTTAAAAGTAACACACTTTGCTTTAAAAATACTCCGTTTGTTCTCAACGCTCTAAGGATGCTTAAGTAGACAAATAACATAATTAATATGTCTACAACATTGACAAAACTACAAAACTATATTAAAACTAATTCAATTTTTTTTTATAATTGGTATAATGTTCTCTACCTTTTTACGGAGAAGACAAAAACAAAAACTTTCTGTAACGTTACACACAGACACACAGACAGATATTAAAATGAGAGTGATTTTGGCTTTCATGATGTATAGAATGTAATCGAAAAAGTCAAAATTCCAAGTTTACAAGAGTCCTACATTTGATTTCGGCACACTTTGAGATTCTAAACTTTTTTCCACAGTCTTTGAAAACTCTTGTATTCCAAACCCTTATAGCATGCTATACTGTATCATGACATTTGGTTATCCATATCGATCCATCAGTTCAATAACACTGAGAGGGAGTTTGTGTTTACTGCCATTAAGGTCTAATTGACTTTTGATACAATAACAAAGATCTAATCTATTAGAGCTAGCCTGCGAATATTTCATATATTCTGTAGAAATTGTAATATATTTTGACTACTGTATCTACATAAATTAAAATTATACTTTTTTCTTTACATTGTTTAAAATTATGATTTTTTGTAAATCGGCGTCTCATTAATTTTTGAACTGGAGTATATTCGCAAAACGTATTAAATATGTCATAAGTTTGAATATCAATATGAATGTGGATAAGATTATAGATGAGTATGTGTGTGGATATGGATTTGGAGATGAACACAATCTTTGAATATTTATGACTTTTGACTTACAGCATTTCCTTTTCCTCAACAACACCATAAGTTTCTCCCCATCCGCAACGCAGTGTTGTTGTCTCCAACCAAGCGCGGAGGGCCAGTGGGGCAGAGCCTATACCCAGTGGCCTAGTGGGCCCGGGTGGCTTGCATAACGTACTTTCTACTCACATCGGGTTTATAGTAATATGACCGAGCAAGAGTTATGTCACTAAGCACTAGGTGATGACTGGGATATTCAATTCTCGTTCCGTTGGCACCACTGCATCACTGCAACACTTGATTGTATCGAACACTATTGGTGGTTTTGTATTTTAATTGAATAAGGAACACATATTGAAATAATTTTCTATTTAAGATGCTTAATAACATAAGGAATTATTTTATTTTTCATTGGCTCTTCTGTAGTTATGAACTATAATTGAAGTCTATTCTGAAAACGGAAAGATTTTTATCTTACAGAATAGATTTATTTAATTAATCATTAAAACAGTCATCTAGATATATCGGTGTAAAAAGTTGTATTCTAAAAGAAAAAGTTGTCCAAAGTCTATTGGTTGTAATGATTCTTGCCTAACTTTAGTACGTAACGTTAATAGATCCTTGAATCTACATTTCACACCCTGCAGTTACAATGTCCAAAAAGGTAGGTAGGGCAAGACCCTATACACAACTGTAGCTCACAAATTTACATTCCAGATCATTTCAATTAGAAGAAAACTAAGTAAACTGTATTTACCAAAACATTCATATCACATACTTTATAACCTAACTTAACATAACCCGACATAACCAGACCTAACTCAACCTAACCTAACACAATCTGACCTGACCTGGTCTAATCCAACCTAACCTAACGTTAACCGGACCAAACCTGGCCTAATGTAACCTAACCTAACCAATTTTTCTGTTAGGGGTGAGAGCAGTGGGTTGACCCATCCCATAGTCTGTCTTCATAGTTTATATTCTGTCTTCATTAGTCATTTTTCGATGGTCACTGGTAATATAAGAAACCCTCTCTCGTACCAGCATAGAGCTATACAATTAAGAACCCTATGTTAGGCTTTGAGAAGGGGTGAGGGTAGTTGGGTTAGGTTTGAGGGATTAAAACTCCCCTTATGCTTTTGCAAACTTCAGGAAATGGAAGTTGGACCGTTTCTAATTCTTAACCTCTAACCTCAAATTACCCTGAATTTATTATGTAGTTATTAGTATAACGCATAACTTCTTAAAGTTAGGAAACTTTAGTTTTTCTCAGAAATCATGCATAAAGCTTTGTTTTTTCTGAGACCTGTGTGGTTTTGGAACATTTATAACATGGTTTAAAAATGCTTAATGCTGTATTCAGAATATCATTTTGAAATGTACAAAATCTTTAAATTGAGCCAAGAGATAGTTTTGTAAATCCATGTGTTAAAATGTGAGGCAAAATTAGTTTTTTAGAAATTAAAAATATTACTATTGGCACGAGTAACTAATTGATACATGTGTAAGCAATTTGTAGTTATCTTTTTATACGTTTAAGCCCTTGAATACATCTAAACCTTACATTCTTTGAAGATCAATTTATTAAAGTTCAAGATTTCATAAAAAAACCTTTTCAAGAAAAAATTCCATTGTTGGCCTTGTATTTTATTTTAAAATATGTATAAACTCAAGTACAGTACGCTGTTTTAGTAACTACAGTGGGAAGCTCCAATTTAAATCTTACTAGGGTTTCTCTAAACCCTAATAAAAATTAGGAAATTACATTAACTTTTATTCATTATTCATCCCTATTGCATTGCAATTAACACACTTAATAGATGACTAAATTAAAGGGTAATCGTCAGTTGGTAAGCCTGCATCTGCCCAGGCTCCAGCAGGAGTCCTTCCAAGGACGATTCTGGTTGCGCAATGTTGGCTACGCCACGGTGAAAGTGACGCACGATCAGGCTGCACACCAGTGACCGCCGCTGACCCTTGATCGGGGACTTTTCGTGCTGTTTTTGTGTCAGCAATGGTACCTTATTTGAAAATAAACAACAAAAATCATGAGATAAGCAATAATAAACTTGCATTAACAAGACTGTTACAGTGGCGTGTCCTGTAAACCAGTTTATTTGATAGTTATAAGCGGTGGTTCATCCGCAGAGATTATTCTCATAATTAGACCAGTCCGTAAGTCAAAACTGGTTCTTATTCCACGTTAAACTGCAGGTCTCTCAGATGGCATCGGCTGTTGGAGCTATTAATTAACAGTTCTGTCTAAGATACATGTAAACCTTTGGCAGTACAAGACTAAAATAACGTAACAAAATTGTCTTCCACAAATTACTCATTCGTACTTGGCTTGAAATAGCCTGGATAGGTCACTATTCCAAAGGGTAATGGCAATTTGTAAGCATAAAACATCTTTCAATCCCATCTTAGATCATCAATATACGAATTTACATCTCTCAAAATACAAGATATTTAGGGAACTTATTTTTCCACCAAATTTTGCGTAGATTTTTTCATATTTCACCACTGACGAGTTTACTGTTCACTTCTTGGCTTTTAATGTTACAAAAGCTTGTTAAACCTAATAGTTTGATGTTGGTTCGCAGGGATCTAATCCTCCACATCTATCTCTGAATAGTTTCGGTTGTGCGTTTTTAAAAAAAGCTTCAAAATATTTACGTGTATCTATTGATTGTGTAATTGAAATTGTACTTCTTAGTTTTCTACTGACGAATATAAAATTTCCCTTTTTTCTTTCGTAAGATTTTTTTGTAAGTGTTGAAAAGGCATGGACACTGAACAGTTTTCCAAACTTTTGGAATTCGAAAACTCCCTAACCAATGGAGACCCGGGCCTGAGTAACCTAAGAGGATTGCTGCTTTAACCTAAACCCTTCCCCCACGAGTTCATCGGGCAAGGTTAGGGTACACCGCAGGCAGTTCTCAACCTTTCGGGAGTATTTCGTGTGTATATTACACACGATATAAGTAGGTGCCCTCTTAGACTTTCCTGCTCATTTTCAAAGTATGCCAAGAAATCATCCTTCACTAAGCGTACCTCTCCCAGGTGGACAGTAAAGAGATACAGAACTCTACAAATTCGGTTCAAACAATATGTTTAGCATCATGTAGGAGTAAATTCCACAGAAGATACGAGGAAGAACCATGGTGATTTTAATAATAAATTTCTGGAAATACAATGACTCAATCTTTCAGGACATTTCAACCTGAATTTTAAAGAAGTAAGAGTGTGGTGATTTAAATAATTTTATAGCTTTGTTAGTTATACTAGATTGTCTTTGTCACTACAAAGACTAGCATTGTTTTGGTTAGGATCATTAACTAACAGCCCAAGGAAAAGAGGCAGCTGGAGGCAATCCAGGATTGAACTAGCAACCTTCAGATTATGAAGCAGGCTCTATAACCACCCAGCCAACTGATAAGGAAACGTGTCTCACTGAAAGCTAAAGGACGTGCCATTACTGTAACAGCTCTTATATCTAATTCCAATTTGGGTTCATACCGTCCCCTGAATGGAAACCCACTTTAGGGGTGGGGGTTGAGTGGGTTTAAAAAAATATGAGTAATATATGAGGCCTGGGACGGTGGCGTATCCTATAATTCATCCTTAATGTTTATTAGCTCTTGGTCACAAATTGTGGATAATCATGAGCGATAATCGGTGGGTGTAATGTAAGATCAGTTTGTAGTTCAGAGTGGTTTGGACGCCACGTTAAACTGTAGGTCCCTTAGATATGTCATTGACTGTTGAGCTATCAATTAGCAGACCTGTCTAAGGAACGCGTCAGCCTTAGTCAGTAACAAGACTACAAGATCGCGCCACAATAACCTAACACTCATTTCTCATTCATACTTGTCTTAAAATACCTACCTGGGTAGGTTGTTTTTCCCAGATGCGTGGACCGAATTATGTAAAAGCTGAAGGTGCTAAAACGCTATTTCCTATGACGTAACTACAGTGTTATTAAACGTGTGAATCATCCGGTATCTATGGGAAGGGTTATGTTGCCAAATTTCTTACTGACAATAACCTTATTTGGAAGACTAAACTATAATTTTATTGATGTTTTATCTTATACTCGTGAATTTTTAGATCAAACCCTCAAAATTATTATACTAGCAGTAAGTTCGTCCTTTGTACGGGTTGTAGAATTCAGTGTAAAGAAGAAAGTACCATGAAAAAATACAAAAACTTTTTTTACTCACAAAATGTCCAGACTATTTATATATTGTTCTTTTTCCTCTTCCCTCGCTCGTATAAAAGGAGCCTCTCCAATCATTTCAGAGTGCACATTGCTGTTAACAATTTGATTGCCGCTTCATTAAGTTATATAAAACCGTGTAATGTTTCCTGTATTATGGATCATTAGACGTAAATTTCAGTTTTTTTTATTCCCGATTAACACATAAAGACGTCAAACCAATTTGCAGACTTCGTAATGATCTAGATTATCGATTCCCTTGGGGTGTTTTGTGAAGGCCACGTTTTCGCCAAAATAATCCGTCGTTCAAAACTCGGTCATAATTGTAGCTTGTAATAAGGGTAACGATTAAGTTTTGTGACGACTTTAAAGGTATTAATTATTATAAAACAATGTCGCAAATCTGATCTCAAATGGTTAATTCAGAACAAAATAACGGTGGCGGTGGTTTAAAAATTTAAGATTGATTAATTATTTTAAACCACTGCATATTGTTTTTGATCAACCTTTTGAGATCTGGTTGGAGGTTGTTTTAATTCAAAAATAAAACCAACCATATATACTGGTAATTTATAATCCACTCCAACTTTTATTAGATATACCCAAAAGGAACTAAAGGGCATCATTGAAAAGCACTATTTTTATAACATTTCAGATATGTTTTATAACAACGCCTGTAACTGAATCTCAAAAGGTCAGGTTGTTTTGGATCTTTGTCCAAAACAAAATGGCGGTGGTTTTCAGTTTATATTTTCAAACCACCACCATTTTTTGCATTAAATTTTAATATCGAATTTGTGGCATTGATTTTGGTTCAAAAACACCTTCAGTTTGACGTACATACCAACATATGCTTACCTTTAAAATTTTTAACTTACCCTTATGGGCCGTCCCCCATAAGTGCCATTCCGTCGCCATGTACATAGAAAGAATTTGTTTTCTACTACCAGTACTGATATGCTAAATTTTACCGCAATACCTCTTTGAGTTTTAAAGTCGTCCAGCAACTTAATTGTCACCCTGGTTGGCTTGTATGTTTGTGCATTTTAACATTTTACCAATAATTGCAAATAATTTCAAAGAAACGTAATCTTATCAACATTAGTTGCTTTTTCGAGTACAACACCAAATGGAAGTTCAATGAACTTCAAGAGTCTTTCAAGTTTCTAACAGGCGGGATTGTTTAACTGCTGAATCATGTTGACAGGTTGGCAACAATGATTATCTAATGTAGGCAGCGCAGAACAATCAATTTGTCAGGTCAGCTGACCTTAATGTCAGTCTTGTATCAGATTACGATCAGAACGCTTAATATATCAAACCGCCTTTTATGTTGCGATTTCTTTTGATTTATGAATGTTTAGTCGATGGAGAGTATGTATTTATTATTTTTTAGTTTTGACATGGATGAAATTTGTGGGACGCGAAAGTATATCGGAAGTGAGAGAAAGTGAGATGTTTATAAGAACTGAAAACAATCCCTTCAGACATATATTTATTATGACCTATTTTCCACATAGAAACAAATACTGTACATTTTTATATAAAGATTTCAGTTTTAGTGGATAAATCTCAGGTTATTACTCAGGTTAAATGTGGCCTAAAGTTGTGAGTGAAGAACTGCTTCATTATCAGTACTGCCGTATTAGATTTTAGTCCAATAAAAACAACGTAAATTTTATAAGAGCGATACCGTACGATAGTTGTAAAATGATGGTCAATTGTATTTATAAATAATATAATTCTGTATTTTGTTTTCCATAATTATATAATATTAATATAATCGATGACTAACAATGTATTACACTATTACTAAAAAAATTAATTTCACTATTCACTACATAATTAGTATGCCTTTAACATGACGCTTCATCTACCTGTTTACTACTAACATGTGACATGTAGAGGTACATGATATTAACATTTGGGGTTAATTTTACCCCAAATTATTTTTGGGGTAAAACTAAATATTTCGCCACTGGTGAAGCCTCTTACTAGTTAGAGAAACCCCAAGAACAAGAAAACTTTTCTACCGTATTTATTTATCTCATTTTTATCCTTCTTTTTTGCTGCTTTTCAAAAATTTTCAAAAATATCAAAAGATTTTCAAAAATTCTTCGACCATTAACATTTTCTGCTAATTTGTATTATGAGATTACCTCCTTTTATGAAATAATTTATCTCTTTAGTTAGAATTTTTCATAGCTTTCACTGTTTATGTTAATAAATTATCCTATTATTGTACTCTATGCAGGCTAATAAGTGTTTTCTCACGAGTTATTGACTGAGACTCTCCCCACAAGCAGATGTGTGGTTTTGTGGAGATATTTCCTGACCTTTTTCCAAGTGCTCTAGACCTACTTTACTATTGTAAGCTATGCAATTGTGATGGGAAATAAAGAAATTCATTTAAGATTCTTTTTTAATCAAGTGGCAAAGTAAAAATTAAACTAACTGGAGATTACCTGCAAATTTTACACTCGTGAATTTTCAAGAAACACAGAATAGTTAACAAATAAGTTAGGTCATTGTATTACTAAAGTTCCAAAGGCGTGTTACAAAAGCTGAGCGACCAACTAAACATGGTGATTCCGTTGACAAGTGGTGGAACTGGTATCTTTCCCAACACCCCGCCAGTGGAAGTCCCTACTAGTAGTCCACTACAGTCCGTCCTCGTTCCGTTGGCGGCCTTCAGGTCGAGTTACACCACAATACAACCTACCAATCCACCAAGGCTCAATTTTTTCACTAATTTATTCTTTCATTATACATTTACAAACCTAATATTACTTTGAAATTTATCAACTGACAGGTTGGTTGAGTGGGTGAGTGGCTATAGCGCCCGCCTCCAAAACTCTAGGTCGCTGGATCGAATCCCGCAAGGCTAGCATCCGGAGTGGCCACTTCGTGATGAACTGGGACGGTGGCATGTCTTGAAATCCAGCTACTCGGAAGTCACAAATTGTGGATGGTGATGAGCAATGGTCGGTTGATGTTTTGTATTATGGTGTAGGTTAACGTCCGCACTATGATACGTTAATCTGCAAAGGCAGTGGTTCGGCCTCCACGTTAAACTGTATGTCCCGTAGATATGTCATTGACTGTTGGGCAATCAATTAACAAACAGTTCTGTTTAAGGAAAATGTCAGCCTTAGTTAGTAAAAAGACCACAAGATCGCGCCACAATCCCCTTACACTCATTTATCAATCATAATTGGCTTAAAATACCTACCTGGGTAGGACACTCTTTCACTAACTACCTACTAACTATTTAACTAAGTGTATGTGTACTTGGCATCTACTTCTGTGTCATCTGACTTATTTTATCTTTGAATGAAGCCTTTCACACATTCACTTTCATGTTTTAGTCAATATATAAAAATCACTTTTTTGGGAGAGTGGAATAAACCTAGATGTGCGGTATTTGACCCATGAGCTCTGACACCAAAATCCAAGTCGCTCACCATCTTTCATTGAGCCCAAAAAAGTAAATGCACATAAATATAATACAAAACTTTAATCTTTTCAACTTACCAAGATTCATTCATCAACTTAATCATTATTACATTTGTATTTCCAAATTCAATTTATGATTCTGTTTCCCGGTTGTATATGCGTAGAATACTATTCATGAAGGCTACTCAAAGTGACACATTACTACTGTAACAAAGACGTTAGTCATCTGGTGAGTGCATTTCAAGTACATCTGATTATTCTCACCTTTGATGCAATCGATGGGATTTACGACATTGGGATCTATTTGTACATGGCAATTCAGCATTCAGGTCATTGTGACATAGTAGCAGACGACGCGACTCTGATCAAACAGTTGATACAGCGAACATTATTATTAACTTGTTAACATAACATCGTATTTTCCACCTGGGTGTTAGGCGTGAAATAGAGTTTTCACGATATTGGTAGCAGAAGACGCATCAATGATTTTCAGCTGTTATAGTTGTAATCTATTTGTTGACACAAATCGTGAGAGTTATACGTGACGTCAGGGTTTTGTCATATACAAGTTGTTAGTAGACGACGCATCTATGATCAATCAGCTGCTATGGTAATCTACATGTTAATACCAAAACGTTAGAGTTTGATATGACGTCAGGTCTTTGTGATATTGTTATCAGACTACGCATCTGTTACAAAAAAAATCTGATACGATACAGCAGACACTGATCAACATCGAATAATCTATTGAACAAGTCATCGGCAAAAACAAGATAAAGTAACATGAATTAAAGAAGAAGTGTTTGAATTAAACATAAAACTTGTTTTATGCATAAAAAGTAAGTAGGTCTTCAATTTATTCAATAAACGCCTATCAGAGCTTATTAAGAGGATGTGTAGAGGTTTGAATATTTTAAACAGGAAAACATTTTATAGATAAAACATATACGTTGTAAAATCAAGATGTTTTTTAAATTTTAACGTATAATTTTGAAAAAGTGCGGCCTGGATTGAGATTATTTTGAAAAATTATCCTCGGTTGATTTCAGTTTTAAAAATCAGCATAAACTAAACCTTCATTCTTACTATGTTGAGGATTATGAGGACAACTAAATAGAATCAAGGAACATTTCTTAGTGTCAATTTTCTGTCAAGTTCTGTTGACTTAAAAACTACAACTAAGATTTGTTTTATGTCTTTAATGTAGTTCTTTCTCTCAACCTTTTGTGTTTGACATCAGATATTCAGTTTTAGTGTCAAAGTTTGATTTAATTTCCCACTACAAGTGTAAATTCACTTTTGAAAATTACACGTTTTGAAATGCTCTGTTCATAATTATTACTATGATATATTATACATTCGTATCCACGTCAAATATTGCAGTAAGTACTTATATCTCACAAGACAAGGTACAAATAACGTCTTAGAGGTCACCCCCACATCGAGAAACCTGGTTAGTGAAAAATATCACCTACTCATATCATCACGATAAAGTCTTTGCTCTACGTTCTGTTCTCACTTTCAGTCAGCAGACATTTTTGATACGTAGGGGATTAGACACCTAATGTGGACAGACTGCACCGCAACCTTCTGTGTTGTCCAGTTACTCTAGTTGCGATCGATACCACAATATATATCGTCATCCCAATTTCGTGTCCCAACGGACAGATGTAGCAACGGGGACTTTCACTTTCCGTATCGGAATGTCAACTGCTTCATGCCCCTCGGGAAAACGGTTGGGCGAAGACGAATGAACTGAATGAACACCAGAGCGAGACAGATTCGTAGAGTTATGTTCACTTCAGTGGCATTGCGTGTCGTTGGAGCATTAAGCATAAGTTTATGCAATAGATTACGTTCTTGGATTTCATGGAATATCTAAGTGATGGACCCAAAATTTTAATATACCCATTAGGAGGATTGAATGATTTAAAACATTCTCAGTCCCTGAAATTACTTACTTAACAGAAATAAGGCTCACAGTTTATACAAGCTTAATAAAGTATTAATTAATGTCGGACATCACGCAATCCACTTCTTCCTGGATAGAGATTTCTTTCAACCAGCGAGACATCGGATATCATAATTGATTTATCAAGTATGTCTCATGAAGTGAAAGAGATTGCTACAAGATCAGGATTGAACGTGAAACTTGAACAATAAGACATGACGTTGAAAAAAGGTACGTGCATGGCGGGCGTCGTCGGTGGAGAGATGGATTAGTCGTGCCAGCGAGGCGAGCGAAGGCGAAAGTCCAGACTAGATGTTACCAAACTCGACCCAGAAACCTACAGAGGTACTTCCTCATGCGGACCTGCTTGACCGGTGGACGGTACACCCGACCATCCGGTGTGAACATCCGTGACGTCATGGGAAGTATGTATATAAGGCGTAAAGGATATATGTGACTTTACGTAAGTGTGGTCACCAGTAACATAATCAAAAGTGTGTATGTATATATGCTGTACTTATGTGACGTCACATAAGTATGGTTCAAAGTGCACATACGTGACGTCGTAAGTAGTGTGTATTTAAGGCTTGTAGAATATATTTGCCGCCATCTAAGCGTGGTTCGGCGTAGAAACCGGTGACGTCATGGTCCAACTAAATGAGAAAGAAGTGGTCATCTAGACGGGGAACCTTTATAAAATTGCATATCATAATGCCCAATCAATTTTTAAAACCTCGTCTTGGTCATAACAAGTCCCATTAACCATTTTCCAACCGTCTCTTGAACATTGTCGCAGGTACTTTGATCACGTAATTGGCTGTTCGTCGTCGGTAATTGCGCGGGTCTGACGACCGGACTTGTGAACATCCCTGGGATTCCCTGCTTTTAATCAGCCTCCTAACCACAAACACAAGGTCACAAGGTCAGAGGTCAAGGATGACGTCACGTTCACGTCGTGGTTCTTAGAAGGGATAATTGGATCGCTTTATGGGTCTGGGGTTGGTAGGAGTCACTGTACGAGAAACACGAACCTCGACGACAAGCGTGTAGGCGGTGTACGTGAACTGCTTGGAGATGGGAGTAATTTTTAGTTGATTGCAAATTGAATTTGTGAACATTATTAACTTTTTGAATATTTTGCCATGTGATGGAACGTCCTTGATCGAACAAGATATTTGGAGGTAATGTGTGAATAAACAACACTCAAGAAGCTTAAGAGGTTCGTTCTTATAATTTTCCAGGATTGTACTGGGTGGTTTGTTAATGTTCGTTTTCCTCTATGACACGATATATAATAGTGATAATAGGTCAGTCTTAATAATCAAAAGAATATTTCCTATTCGTTCTTTAAAGTTTAAACATATTTTAACCTCAGCGTAAAAGAATATTTTATAATGTCATACTAAACCACATATTTATACACAAGACTATTTAGATATTTTTAAATGCCGTATCTGTAAAACACGCCGTTATCTCATTTTACATTTTAGAACAAATAATTCCCTACTAATATACTATCATATAAGAAAACCAAAGAATGAATCATCTCAACCTTTCATGGGTAAATATCCAAAAAAGGAAATGGTACGTTTTATAGTCCGGAGAACAGTCTAAAACCTTGCCCCACGTACTTTTCTCCGAGTCAAGACCAAGGCTGCGAGAGCAGACAATAACGTTAGCCCTCCCACTACAGTTTTGGTATGCCACAAGGGTGCGTTCTTGAGCCGATGCTGTTTCCACCCAGAATTCAAGACCAAGTTTGAGGGTGTGGCTCATAACACAAGTATTCCCAAAACCAACGCGGTGTTCAACAAGGGTGCGTTCTTGAGCCGAAGCTTTTTTCATTTCAACTCCATATATTTAGGTAAACTTTCCTGTTAACTAGCTTAACTAGTGTAAATATTTACAAACTTCCTGCCTTAGCACTATTACAACCCAAAAACCTTTTACATCTCTTTTTGTTTCTGAAACCAACTTAGTGTTACCAATTTTAGTATTATCGATTTCTCTATAAAACAGTAGTTTTATAGAGTAAAATAACTTCTATACAAACTTCTATACTAATAACAATCTTAGTAAAAATTGTCAAATTTCAGTAAAAAAGTGAAATTTAAAGCTAGTTAGGTATTTTGGTTTTAACAATAGTCAAGTCCAAATTAAGGCCGGTGTGGTGAAAGTGGCCTAAACTGTCGTTGTGAGACCGGTGGCCGCTGGACGTAGTCCAGATATAATAACAGTCGCAACTCCGTTACAAAACGTTGCGACCGAATGTTATTACGTGGCTACACTTTTACCCATTTAGCCTTTCCTTCTTGTCACGTCCCTTCTGGTTATTACCACTACGTGGCCCTGTGTTTGGAGCCCACTTTAAGCGAAAATTCCGCTCTTGAGCACTTGGCCTACAGGTACCGTCCGTGACTGCGGTACATGGATTCACTTTCAGGGAAATAAGAATATTTTGGAACTTGGGCCACTTTCTTTTTTATAATGTTTCATTGATGATGTCACGAGATGTTAAGTATTGGATAAAATCAAAATTGATATCTTAGATATGAATAAGGGAAATAAAGTACAATTACACGGTTCAACGATACAAAACTGAAATATGTTTTACATTGTATTTTAACAAAATAAACTAAACAAAACAAAGTTAAACTTTCTTTCAAATCAGCAAAATCAAAATGCAATAAAACTAATATACAGTGTATTTTAATAACAACAATCAACAAACGATCCCTAAACATTAAAGTGGAACAGAAATTTATACTTTAATTAAAATAAACCACAAAACAATTTTTATTGTTTTTAAAATTTTTTTTATCCTTTTGCATCGAGCAAAAGATATAAAACATTTATAAAATGTTAGTATAATGATAATTGTTGTGCAAATCAGAAAAAAACATATTCCACAGAGTAAAATTGCATTGATTAATATTTATAACAATTCTGTTATTCCCGTTCACAGTATATATTTTATACATATGACCTTGTAGTAAAACATAATTCATTTTGTGAGGTTGGTACCACCGACGTGCACCTACAGCTGTTTGACGCTCATCCCCTTGACATTACCTGTTACGTACAGCTTCCTTATTGCTGTCCAGCCTATATCTATCAAATCCTGGCACTTATGAGTTATTTTATGGTCCTAACAGTAATCACCGTAGATGACGTAGGATATTTTAGTAATATCAATTTAAAACCTTAAAGTATATTTTAACTATTTCATGAAAATTTAAGAGAAATGTTTCACTTCCCTAATGCTTGAATAAATTATTTTGCATGACCTCCTTTAAAAGTATATTCTAAAAAAGCTTTTCCATAGTAAATATATGTAAACTAGATTTCCTGAAAATTCGAATTATACGTTTCATCAACACGCTCTCATTTTTAAACCATCATAAAAGTAATGCTACAATTACGTAATATAAATTTCCTTGAACTTAAAAAAAGAAAAATATTAATATTTTATTATTTTATTGTCATATCTATTTTTGGTTTTCATCTAAAAGTCCTACACCGGCAACGTTTAACTAACCATGTAAAGGTTCATTTTTCTCAGGAATTACTATACTTGTACAGATAAAAGGCTGAAAATTTGTATGTGTAATTCCCGTATATGTTGTAAAAATGTTAAAAGTTTTTGAAAATGAATGTGCAATAGTCGTTTCGGGTTTAAGTCTTAAATATGTTTGAAGTATCTTTTCACAGTACTGTAAAACTTTAAGAATTGTGCACTCACTTGATGGTCGTTTATCTATAATATTATAAAGAAGAGGTGGTGTCTGTATGTTTGTTTGTGGGTTTGTTGTGGCAAGTAAACGCAAAAAATACCGAACCAAACAGTTTGAAATTTTACACAAAGGTAGATCTTAAACTCATGCAACACATAGGCATACTCCTTTCCTTAAAATCATCTCGGGCTACGCCCTATGAACGTCCTAAATTTCAATGTTTACATTTTTAGATAATGAAAACATAAAATTACTTGAATGTCAACAGCTGTGAACACAAAAATTTGACAGTTCGGGAAGAAGAAGAAGATAGAGCTGCCGTGACCGTCCTAGGTTTCAAAGTTTACATTTTCTAATAACAACATCCGTTTGCATTATATTTTGACAGTTCGGGAAGAAGAAGAAATAAAGTTGATTTTTCAGATAAACTGCTGGATCGAATTAGTGAATTATTTGAAATATTAGAATGGTAGATTTTAAGTATTTTCCGACGACTGTCTCTATTACATTAATCCTTATCCTCTGCCAATATTTGACAGATGTTACTTTGAAATGTTGTAAACACTCGTGTTTTGTCATTTTGTAAACAATGAAGAATTAATTAACAATAACTTAAATGTATCAGTAGAGCCTACACCTTTCAGCCTTTTTAACCCATGCGAAGAACGGGTACTTTGGTTAGTGTACTATAAAGATTTCAGTCGTTTATTAACATAACGGCAGTTCCTAAAAAGTGTACGTTTGTATTGAAATAATAGATTTTTAGAAAATAACATTAAACATACTTTATTGTGATAGTCTTCCAAAACAGCCCTGCACCATAATCTGGATCTTCATTTTCACTTTCCTAATTAATACTTTCAGCCCTTTTGGACAACAAAATAATAAAAAACAAATATATAATCATACAATAATGAAATTGTATTGAAACCCGTCCAATTAATCACTTAAGAGATCTGTCACAAATATATGTTTTATAGGCCTTATATAGAGTAAAAAAATAGATAAAAATTTGAAAAAAAATTACCTGTATGCTCCTAATTCCTCTTAATCAAAGAATATATTTAAAATCAAATATGGGGTGTATCATACAAGAAGGAAAAAAGAGTAATACATATCCAATCACAGGTTTAATTTGTTGGGAATTTTATTTCCTTAATTCCTGAACCTGAACTCGTCCTTGATATGATTCCGCCCCTTAATCCTTGGACAGATAAGGACACCAAGTGACCTTGAGACGCCCTTGGGCTTCGGGGACACGTGTGCCTCAAGGTCATTGTGCCCAGGACAGTATCTGCTGGCTGAATATTCATAATACAGTTTGCTTTATCTCTCAGGACATGGATAGTCGATAACCTTAGAATGCATTAGCCACAGGCCAATCAATTATTACTTTCATCAATATAACAAGTTTCTGAAAATGGGCAAAAAATTTGGAATATTTTCAAATGCAAAGAAAACAGTGTAAACCAACAAAAGCAAATTTTTAAATTATTCAATAGATATGTTACAGTTTTTAATTACATGTTCCAGAAGACTATTTTTTGGACAATATTTCAGTGGTCAAATGCTTTCTATTGACTTTTAATCTTTTACTACTTGTACTGTAAGAAATCTTAATTTTTTTCTACTCATGTCAATCATTTACATAATAACAGAATTTCTAATTTTAAATTCTCTTTACAAGCACTATATTTACAATAAAATAGTTGTATTATTATTATTTTGGGTGGTAGCATATTTTACCTATACATACTCTTTTAGATTACGAATATGTGAAAAAATAGAGTTCAGCTGTAGAGAAACTCCAGATAGTACTAAAATAATCTAAAACAGGGACATTGTTAACTAAGAATTGGAGTATGACACGCTACTGAATGAGGAACTGGTTGACTAATTATTAAAGTTAAAATTATTACGTAATTATTTTTGCATAACGAGTGAAACTAAACCTTCAAGAATTCCTTTTTATACCGTTTTTTGACGTCAGTAGCAAAAATATTCTTCAATTATGTCAAACTTACATTTAATTTATGGTAGACCCATCAGATCTGATTAAAGTCTTTGATAAGATAAAAAGGTGAGAGATACATATATACGTAATGTTTGCAAGTAATGTGACCTTCGTAAAGTTACAGCCAACCAATAAATCGATTAATCAGATGATACTTCAATAAACAAAGTTGTTATAAACCATTTACCTCTCACATAAATGAAGTATTTCAAACGCATACATAATTACTCTTCAGCAAAAACCTAATCGACTACGTGAAACAATCATTATAAAAACCAAGATTTTGTTCTTGGGAGACTTATAGAAGGAGAGGTTATTATAAATGTTTATATATGTTTCAGTTTTCCTTTGTTAGAAATATTTCTGATAATGTTTTTTCAAAGTAATTAATCATAAAATCATCTAAATTCTTCTTCTTTTTATATTCTGGACTAACATTAAACATGAAACTTTAGTTAATGTAAAAGCGTATGACAAACGACTATGAAATCTAAAAAGTATGAAAATACTTAAATTTTATACACGAATACTCTTTAAAACTAGAAAACGAATCTACTAGAATAATGTACTTTGCTCTCAAAAGTCCTTTTTTCACGCGATTCTATACACATTTTTCTCTCTAAATATCGGTGTACCAACAAGTTACTTGAAATGATACTTATTCAGGACCACCTATAAGTATGACATTTGTAATTTATCACATTGTGACTAAATAACATTAAATATAAGACACCAATAGTTTTTTCATGGTTATTATGTTAATTGATTTCAAGTTCTGTGCATAAGACCCAGAAAATAAAGTATTAAAAGAATTTTAGTTTTACTAAACATTTGTTCTATCAAACTTAAATTGATTTAGAAAGAAGAAATCAGCTGTAAAACTAAAAATTAATCATGATATGCTTAGCTTGATCGTAAATATAGTCCTTCAAAATATTCTACGTTAAATTTGTCATGATAAAAACAAAGTATTTTACTAATCGCAAAAATTATCGAAGAAATAATGGTGATGAATATTTTTTATTTATTTGTTTTTTTACAATTAATAATTACATGTTAGCATTTTTTAAAGTTTTTTTCTCTTAACACTACTCTTAGTAAATATATAAAAATGACCTTCACAGCACGATTCTGCGTCAAAATTCTTTTGCAATTTACCCTTGGAAGTTTTTTTTCTTCGTTAACTGATTAGTAGATAACATGAAATTTCAATTAAGTGAATTAGTAGTTCAACAAAATAAACACAACCTGGTCATCGTGACATTGACTGAGAATAAATTAAAACTGATATAATTGAAACAGGTTGGATCAGCCCCCAGGCTGGAGGCAACTTCGGTCTAACCAGTCGTTCAAGTCGCTCTATTTTTTTTTAAATTGGCTCGTTTCCTTATAGTTTTCCTTATCACCATCAAGATAATGGGAAACGCAATAATTGTAAAAACTTTAATAACATCTGATGGGTTATATTCATAATTAGTCAGTTATACATAATTACTTGTCTTTTATTTGCATTTTTCCATGCATATGTTTTAGCTCTGGGGGATGTTGGCAATTCGCGCGATCAAAATTTGAAACAGTAATTCCATTTGGTTAGTGACGCGTTAAATTTCAATAAAAATTAGTTTGTGTTTATTGATTACTTAATTTAAAGGTATTGTAAAATTCTACCATATTAAAATGCTATTGTAATGTAAACCAGATTTTACTAATCATACACATTTTCTAATTTACTGAATTTCAAAGTAATAATAATTGATTGAGCTGGGAATTTATTTATTCTTTTTGTTTATTTTTTCCATTTTACTTTTAATTTCAGGTTAATAGATTTTAAATTTGATCTTCATAAAACGGAGTCATACATCTCACACAAATGACGGAATGACTACTGATAACCAATGTATGCTATATATTTTATAGGACGTTTCCAACGCGTCTGTATTTTTAACAACACAACGTTTCTAAAGGCAGAAAACACATCCCGTTTTCAAGTGATTACCTAATAATTTACATCAAAAATTTAAATTTCAAGCTACAGATTTTAATTAGCAAATATTATGTTGTCAATAATACTATACTTAGAAAATACTATCATAGAAAATACAAAATATAATTTTGTTGAAAATGATATATGATACGGCAATAGTTTTTGACATTTTTTTCTCTAAATAACGAATACTAACCAAACACCTCAAGTATAATTTTATGTTTTCGTACGAGGATTAATAGTGAAAACAATTTAACATTGATCTAAAGTGAGTCCGATTTCAACATTATATCTTTGGTGGAGTTTTTCTTTACGTTGTCATGTAGTCACTACTAAACGTATTTTTAAAAGCTGCATTGAACCTGATTTCCAACAAGAAGTAAAATTATACGTCATATTCAAAGTTGTCGGTAATTTCATAAAACATAATATTGAAAAACAACAGCAAACTGTTACATTCAAATACGATTTTGAGTGTCACAACTTTTCAACTAATTCATATAGATTATATCATTGAAACTAGGTGGGTTGCTTAGTCACTATGTAATCCTCAATTTTATATACGAAAGGAAGTTCTACTACAACCGGAAATTATGAAATGAGACCGTGGTTAATAGAGTTATATTACGTAATAGAGCATGCGCGTTGATGTCGGCCGGCTACAGAGAGTGTGGGAAACTACTCATCGCTATATACAGAGTGTTCCATAACTGCCTTGGCAACTTACGTCTTATTATACATTGTTTCATGTATATATTTTGGGTATCTTTTACCCCAGTGGTATTTTTGGTGCTTTGATTTGGAATCGTCCAGACCCTGGTCTTGCCGCTTTGAGCTTCGACTTATTGATGCATAAATTAATGAGTATTAATAAATAGTGTGGTTACAAATGGCCCGGATTTGGACGTGTGTTGTTTGGGCTACGAAATGAGTGCGATACCTCGAGCAATGTACATACAGAAGTCGTGCGAAATACAAACGCACTTTATAACACGAGCATATTTTATGTGCCTAATTTTTTAACTGTATGAAGAAGATAGAATCTCCAACAAATCACATTTAATTAACCACTTAAACAGTTAGCTTCAAAATTGGAACGATATTAAGTGCTGACTAATCTAGGTATAGAACTTAAAGATAACTTTTATCATTTTAGAAATAGTGACGAATTATTATTTTAATCGTAACTGTACAAAATACTATATCATCAACAAATTTAAATACATTTTCATCAGGAAGTTTGTCTCGATAACCTCTTTGCCTTAAATATACCATAATTTTGAAGCTAGTATGTTTGAAATCATTAAAGAAAAGCTCTTTTAACGAGTCAGAATATTTAACCATGTTTGGCTTCATCAAATAAATAACGTAATACACTTTTCCAGTGGATTAGTACTTCTTGAACAAGCAGCTTAAAAAATACTGAAAACTAATTCTAAACAACAGCAATAGCTATAGCAATAGCTTCTAATAAACAATAGCTAAAAGGCTATTTCAATAGTTTCATTTCCGTAAATCATACGTGAAATGTAATAGGACAGGCAAAAACAATAAATATCTATTTATAATTTAAAAATACAAACAACGTTAACAACAAATACTTACAACCCAAATTTTAACTATATGAGATACAATTTTAGTTGAAATACAATTTAAAATATACAAAAATTGCTTTGATGAGTTCAACACATTCAAGTTCTAGAAAAATCTATATTCAATATATTCATTGTTAGAATATAAATCTTGAAATGAAGGTGTAAAGGCAAATTTCTGAAATCTATTTGTTATATGGCATAAGTTACTGATAAACATAACTCTTTAATATTTTTGAACTGGTTTTAACGGTGTTAGTCAAACTATTTTACTAATTTATCCTTTTCTTCGAAAATATAAAAATCGATTTTTACCATTAAAATCTCATGACTTTGGAATCATTACTTTTAGAGACATACGGTTGGTGTTATATTATTTGTAACCATAATAACTAAGAACCGTAACATTTTAATTAACACCATTTAGAAAAAGAAGTTTTGAAAGGATCGTTTTGAAAAAAGGAGAAAACATATTTTCAAACACTTTTATTGTTCACATTTTTAAACGTTTTAGTGGTATACTACCCTTAGAAATTCAAAATGTATCTGGAGATGTAGCCAAAGTGCTCTTGTGTATCAAGTTGTATAAACAAATTGGACGATCAATATGGTCTCGGGGTTAAAACTATCTCATTCGAAAACTACTTTTTTGGATTCAGTGAGCCTCAAAACAAATATATCCATTCTGAACTGAAATTCAAAAATGTTTACGAAAACAATATATTTTCCATTTATTCCGTACAAGTTGAAGAAGTAATGGTGTTTGTATCCTACAATTACAAAACACATTAATCTGTAACATTAACGTTTCACCGTAGGTATGAAGCTATTGCCTGTGTAATTACAACTATTTGTGAAAGTCACAGTAGAGTGCGCCACCACCACCGGATAGCTCAAGGGTGTGGAGATCTAGCCTGCACGTAGGGGTCAATATTGTTGTTTACCTACCTGACCGCCAGGGGTAACAAGTAACTGTGACTTTAAGTGCCTTCACTACCCGACAGGTTGTGCTCTGATCACGTGTTTACAGCATGCCTGGGTCATGAACTTTTAGTCAAATTCGTGTGTTAAACTGATACAGCAAACAGTTACAAGTAACTGTGACTTTAAGTGCCTTCACTACCCATCAGGTTGTGCTTTGACCACGTACTCACAGCATACGTTGGTTAATTTTTGAGCCAAATACGTGTCTGTTAAACTGACACAGTAACCAGTTATAGGTAACATAGTTTAACGGTTACAAGTAACTGTGACTTTAATTGTCTTCACAAAACGACAGGTTGTGCTCTGATCACGTGTTTACAGCATGCGTGGGTCATGAGCTTTGAGCCAAATTCGTGTGTTAAACTAATACAGTAACTAGTTACGATTTACATAGTTAAACCGGTTACAAGTAACTTTGACGTCACTATCTGATAGGTTGTGCTCTGGTCACGTATTCACAGCATGCGTTTTTCATGAACTTTGAGTCTAATACGTGTGTGTTAAACTGATACAGTAACCAGTTCCAAGCAACATAGTGAAACCAGTTACAAGTAACTGTGACTTTATAGCCTTCTCTACCCGACAGGTGGTGCTCTGGTCACGAGTTCACAGGATGTGTTGGTCATAAACTTTGAGTCAAATACGTGTGTGTAAAACTGATACAGTAACCAGTTACAAGTAACGCAGTTAAACCAGGTACTCGTAGTAACAAATCCAAACTATTTACTATAAAATGTAAGACTCTATGCTGCCATTTCCTTAGATGTGCTTGATTATTTCCTTGAAATTTTGTGCCAACCTTTTTTTCTTTTTTATTGGTTGGTGACTAGTTAATAAAGCATTTTTGATAGTAATCGTTTCTTTATTTAAGGAGGCTCTAATGGAAAACAAAATGCTCCCAAAATAGATTGGTGGTTTTAAAGGGTATCTTACTTAAAAAAATAAAAAATCATCGAGTTGAGGGTTTAAACCTTCAAATAAACATCAATTTAGTCGGGGCCGGAATAGGTCAAATCTTCAGAAACAAATATTTAAATACACATTTGTCACCACAAAATATTTGTTGCTCTGAAGTGAATTGTTTAATTAGTTGTTAAAACCGTCTGTTAAGATCGTTTAAGAGAAATCAACCACAAAAATTGTTTTCGTTCAACTGAAACGGATTCCGGGCTCCTAACTGTCCAAAAACATCACTTAAGGTTAATTAGGTAATTGTGTCATGTACCTACAAATAATAGGGATATTACCCAGAGCTATGCGGCTACAAGAGTCGTAACCAGTTTAAGAAATATAAATTATCCTCATTCGTCAAGTCATTTATAGCCAATAACTGTCAACAACATTGAATCCGTTAAATTTACACTGGCTAAAATGCCTATAATAGCCTGTTATGAATTAAAATATACTTCTAGCTTCATTTCCATCACAAACCGATATGCTACAATAAACCGCTTATTATCATTTTCTTTTAGGAAAAAGGAAACGTGATTTCATTTATCCAGGCTGAAATTATTCATACAATATCTTCTTATTTGGTTATATTTACGAAGTCCCTCACTTATGATCGTTTTTGAATCCTAATTTTTTTAGGATCATTTTATCTTGACAAGTTGTTATCACTAGGAGATCCCATCTTAAGATATCAGTGACAGATACTAAGTTCTTAAGTGGATTTGTTATCTTGACTTCTAAATCTAAATATATGAGTGTTACTTTAAGACGACTACCTAAAATAGCTCTGAGTAAAATGGTCTAGGGCCTGAAGATGACCCCAGAACTAGAGGATCGAAACTAATTGTCTTTAGAAACAAAAGGGATTACAATATGTAATCCTTTTTGTTGCTTTGTTGCTGGTGTTTAAACCACTATAGTAAAATAGTTTGTAAAGACATGAGTTGTTATCTTAAGGAGACTATACCTAAAATAGTTCGTAAAAGCATGAGCTGTTCTCTTAGGAAAGCTCAATTTATTCTGAATCATAGCTCAATAATAATGAATCACATTTTGACGGAAATCTTTGTACTTAACAATTACCGTTCCAAATAAATCTGAAAAAGAGTACAGTGATATAATCTTTAAATCATAGTATATAGACGCTCTATAATAATTGGCTTGTGATTGATTATAGATCACAACAAGTAGATTATACCTCAGTCGTAACAGTTTTGTTGAGTCATTCGGTTATAATGAGACTGTTCTTTAGTAATCCTTTCTTCATAGTTCATCCTCTTGAGCCTAGGACGAAACTTTCTTGATCTGGAAACACATGCGATCTAGTGAGCTAGAGGATTCTAGACCATCAAAAGTTGGGACTAAGTTTTGAGCTTCGAGGTGATCAGAGAAACATTTAAATTCTTTTAATGCCATGCTAATTGCAAGAGTAGATTTTTAAGATTTGTTTTGAACGTTTTACTCGTTGACCTGGTGAATAATTTATGAACGATAACATTGATTGACCAAGGACTCTTGTGGTTTTTACCTTATCCTGTCTAAAGAAAACAATGTTCTAAAGATTGTTCTAGAGTTTCTGGACTCATAATCATCTTACTAATCAATCTAAGTTTAGACAGTACGCTGACTGTATTACCAAACTAATATAATATTTTTTAAAGTATAGTTAGTAGACCTAATCTTTGAGTATTCCTTTATTTCGTCACTCAATTTCAGCTCAGCACTTCATCGTCGCTGTTTACCATTGATTACCATCCTCGCTGAGTTGTCACCAGTATCACCGGTAGATGTTCAACCTTGGTCGTCGATGATCGATAGGTACAAGGTCGATGTATCGATTATTCGCGAAAGGTCATTCGATAAATGATGTTATAATTCGTAAATTCCACTTATTACCGGTGACGCCTTGGTTGAAGAGCTGTCAGGGTCTCGACAGTGACGAATCGCTGGTTATTAAGGAAATTGCAAATGGAGTATACAAGCCATTGATTTATGAATTTAATATTTTTTGTTATTTTGTTATGGAAATTGAGAAATACCTTAACCAAAGGTATAAAAGTCCTCGTCAGTGCCACAATATTGGATTTAAGTCACGTAAGAAAACCTTTGGATTACGTTTCCTATTACTCCTCACTCTATGGTAAAATATATAGTCAAGACATAGAGAAATACAGTGATCATAAAATAAATGACCAACTTTATTCAACGATTACAGGAAGGTTTTACTACCTAGGAGAGAGTGAAATACGTCATTCGAACGCTAAGATCTTTACGTTTTTCCAATATATTAAAATGCTCAATGGGAACCTTGGCTTATTTTACACACATCTATCCTATAATCAAATTATGCCCAACATTTTCAAGAATATACTCATTGACACTTTGTACTACAGTAGTAATTCGATTCCGGAGCTCCATAAGGCTCAATAGCAGAGGAGGAACGAAAGCTCTGTCTTTCACATAAACCTACGAAAATGTCGTAAGGAGTTAAGTCCAGGCTTCGTGGAGGCTAACGTAAAACATTCAAATTGTCTTCAGCAGCACGGCCAATACAACGCTGCGGTTGCCTCTCGCCAAGGTAGTCCCTTACATCGTGCAGCCAGTGTGGTGATACACCATCTTGAAACCAAACAAATTCATCACTGGCTTCCTCTAGTTCAGGCATTAACCA
This sequence comes from Nephotettix cincticeps, assembly GCA_023375725.1. Taxonomy (NCBI): domain Eukaryota; kingdom Metazoa; phylum Arthropoda; class Insecta; order Hemiptera; family Cicadellidae; genus Nephotettix; species Nephotettix cincticeps. The sequence goes on from CM041786.1 coordinate 151,275,110, forward strand.
TTCACTCAGCATGTATAAGTAAACATTTCCTCTTACTGTATCTTCTTGAAAAAAATGGACCATACACATTCTTCTTTAATGAAACACAAAACACATTTTAGGTCCCCCAAATTCTGACATTATATCTGTTGACTTTTTCACTAACGTGAAACATTGACTCATCACTAACATTTTTTTCATAGATACCATATTCTTCCTGAATTCCTTGTAAAATAAAACTCTACAAAAATCAAACCGTTTCACTTTGTCACCATCATTTAACCTTTACAACTATTGCAGTTTATATGGAAACATCCTCATATTTTTCTCATGATCTTCCAAACAGTGGATTGCGGCATTTGATGCTACAAACCCAGCCTCCACTTCGATATCCTTGGTGTGAGAGCAAGTGTTTCTCGGAGTAATTCAATCTGAGCAACTTGTTGCTGGTCTTCCGGAGCTCTTTCCTTTACCCACACTACCCGTAGCCTTGAACTTTCAATACCATGCATAAATTAAGTTCCTATTACGACGGTCTTTACGGTAATGTATCCGAAATCGGCGTTGGACACTGATGGCAGACTGAGTTTTCTGGCGTTCTAACACACAAAAAGACTTTTCTTTGAGCGTATTGACTATTTTTAAACGAATAAATAACATATTTTGTCAAATTTTTGGCATTGTTGACAGCAATCAGCTGTTTAGGCTAAATCTTTTCGACTCATTGGTACCAACCTGAGCCTGAACCTGATGTCGGACCCGTAGTTTTCGAGAAATTGATATTCCTAGATGTTCACTTCTTTTGTGTTCACCCGGTTTAAATGTGTTACTCTTTGCTCAGAAAAAATACCATACATTATTAAGTAAGTAGGTATCTTCATTTTAGATAACATAATGTAAAAACAAATTACCTAGATGATTATTTTAGTTTATTGAATTTTTGGGGTTAAGCTTTTTAATTCAGAAAATACAATAACGAAATTATTATAATCCCTCTATTAATATTACTATTAAATTTTGTAATGGTGACCTATCCAGGTAGTTATTTTAAGCCAAGTATGAATGAGAAATGAGTGTAAGATGTCCTTTTACTGACTAATGCTGACATGCACCTAAGGGACCTACGTCCTGCAGTTTAACATGGGATCCAAACCACCCTAATTATAACGATGGTATTTGCGCATGAACAATGCATGCAGTAGTGTGGACCTTAATCCGTGCCAGGGAATAATCCACCAAAAATCGCTCATATATCAACAATTTGTGACCTCCAAGTATCTGGATTACAGGACACGCCACCGTCCAAATCATAGAGTTCAATGGTCATAGTTTCCACTTAAGCTTTGTGATTCGAAGGTTTTAGGTTCGACCATGAGCAAACTTATTACACAGCTTTGTGGTGGCTTAATGCTGGGCCTATTTCCTTTCTTCATTGACCTATTATTTTTTATCCTGATAAACAAACCAGCTGGTGAGTAACAAAGTTACTTGTCATCAACATCTTTACATTCGTCCTTGAACCATTGAACCCTCTTAGTGGTTTGACAAGTGTCTCACGAATATAAATATAAATTAATTATTAAAAAAACATTTTTTGCAAATTGTTACATACTTTACTAATTGTTTAGCTTTACTGTAACTAAATCGTTACTTTGAAAAGTATCCAACATAAAACAACTTAACGAGTTCCAGGAATCCAGGATCAGCGTTAAAGTTGCCAGGACACGAACCACAACGTCAACCGATCGAAGTGACGTACGAACTGTCTTATTATTTGTTAACAGAAAACTCGCTAAAACAAACAAATCTGCGAGACCTCGACGGAACAAACAGATGACAATAACAGAGCCGTGGTCCTAGAGAGGAAGCGCCAATTATAGGAGAAAGCAGGAAACATTGAGGGGAAATGTGACAGAGAAATTGTTTGGGATCCGAACATTCCGACACTGCAGATTACGCGATTATCCGACGCTTCGGATTATCCGACACAGGAACTGTAACTGTGTAAGGACACGTTCATGAAGTTTTGTCCACAACAGACTTACTGACTAGCTCGGTTCTATTAAAATTACCTCTTCGTTATTCATATTCATATCCTGTATAAGACCCACTCTAGTAGATATTTTAAGAAAAAGATGAGTTGGTAGTACTGTATAATGAATTTAATGTTTGTACCTTTATTGTTGACAAATACCAGCTGATTTATTTCCAGGATCATTAATCAATATCCCAATGAACAAAGACAACTTAGTTCAGTAACACCTGCACAAACGTTTGTCAAGAATTTAAAGGATCGGGATTGAACCGGTGACCTTTGGGTTATACATTGGACACTATTACCACAAGTCATTGTTAAATTCTTTTTGGTTATGTTTTAACCAAGCGTTTACGTTTAAAACATATATTATGTAACGACTTTTATGAAAAAAGAATTTCTATCATTAGAACGAATTTTGCTGGAATTTCTTTTCTCTTATTCAAATTTAGGATTGAATTTTCATAGCATTTAAAACAGCTCTTAAAGCTAGTGACTTCATTCAACTACCTAAGAACAACTGCATTAAAAAATCATTAGAATAATATGTTTTGTATTTAGGACATACTGAGTAACTTTAAAAACGCTAAATAACAAATTAAGGTCGTTGCTTAGAAAGTAATGAATAATCTTTTTGCTATATTTAAGGGCACCCTGAGTCCCATTCAATGGTAATGGTAGCTTTATTCCACATATGTCTGGAACCAGACCATATAGAAAGGTTTATTATGATTGGTAGAGATAATTTTAAGTTTTCATTACATACAATTTTTTAAATTTTTGTTTTAAAAACTCAAAACGTCTAAGTTTTCAATTTTTCATTTTTATTGTAAAGATATTTTAGTTAAACTTTTTAAATAAATAGATATGTACACGTTTAATATATCACCAAAAGTTTTTAGTTGGAAGTCCAACGGTACCTGAGTTATGTGTCTTCGAATTCCGAAAAACTCAAAAAATTAAAATAAATCCGGAACTCGTTATAGGTCAATTTATTGGGAGTCGAAGGAATTTTCAAGTTGCAAAAGAGGTCAAATTTTGTATAAAATTGTAGGCCTATTTAATTGGAATACGAATACTGTAACTGGATCCTAAGAGGTTGGTCCAAAACAAAATGGCGGCGGACTGAAATCTCCTAAAGTTCATTTTAAATAAGGATACAGATGTTACATAATTATTTTTAGTGACTTTGTACCATTTTAGTATTATTTGTTACATATCATTGGAAATAGGAAATTCTAAAGAACAAAAATAAAGTCAAATCACAAAAAATAATTTGGATGATTCAGGGTTCTCAACTATATTTAGTTTTCTCGTTCTGTACTTAGTTGTTTACTTAGTACCCAGGGAAATCTTAGGATATTATTCCTAGTAAACTAAATATTTACTGAGATGAAACATTGCAACGATTACTCCGGTGACTGAAACCAAGTAACATAAGGAAAATCATGGAACAGTGAACCTTGTAGAAACATTGACACGTGCTAGAGAAGGTTACGGATGTTTGTAAACAATATAAGACAGAGGCAGTCCTTTCTCTGAGTTTCCGAACATCTTCATAGGATAACTTAACGGCGATTCCAACAAATTGCATACATAAAGCTAAGATTAAGACAAAGAAACGTTTTATAATAATTAATTATATACTTCATCTTGCTTCCCATCATTACCACCACTAAAGCAAGATTTTAGATGAAACTTAAATTCCCATGTCTTGTGAACCATATTTTGAGGAAGGAACAATATTTTTCGTTATATTCCAGTGAAACTGATCGTTTTTATATATGTTTTGCGAGTGAAAAGTATTGCTTTCCATATAAGCAAAATATCTCTTATAGATCACAATTTCAAGAACAAGATGGAAGCAGATCTTTCGTCTCTAAAACTTTTGGTTTTTAAAGTAGTTAGCTTAATATTTTTTAAATACATAAGAAAAATATAGTTCACAACACGGGTCTGAAGTCTTTTCGTTACTCCCTTAAACTCGTAAGAATTCATCACTTTCAACTTTTGTCATAAAATATACTATTTATTACTAATTGTTAGTAAAGGTAAATACTATAAACTTTTTACATTGATTGTACATAAAAAATATCTACTGTACTGCTACTTAGCTATGTCGACCTTAATTGCTAATGGCATTTCAAGAGACATATTCTTGCTAGGAAGTTGTACGTTACAAGGTTATACTATCAATGATTTACGTCACTCACTTGACTACACGTAAACATTTACTCTGCAAGCATCAACAGTTCGGCCTCCCATGCTGGGAGATCTTACATGTGTAGGTGCAGCAAGCGATGTGATAAGCAAGGACGTTGCACCGGCGGAATGGGGCCAGTGCCACTCTCGTGTTAGCTGTAGTTAGCAGCGTGTATTGTCCGGCAGGGCGTCCCACAAGGCAGTACGCTCGGGCCGCTTTTGTTCTTTCTGCTACAAGGCAGCGTATTTGCTCACCGATGAAACAAAGTTTTGCAACTAATCGAACTATCGATGAAAATTATCTGTATCGTCATACATTACCTTACTTTTCTGAAAATACAACCTAACCAGGTAGGAATTATAACACAAATATGAATGAACAATTTAATGTAAGATGATTATGGCACGATTTTGTAGTCTTGTTATTGACTAAGACTGGCATGTTCTTTAGCTGGGCTGTTAATTAATAGTCCAACAGGGAATGTCATCTCAGGGATTTACAGTTCAACCTTTCAGATGAACGTAGTAATCAATAGTGCGGACGTTAACCCACACCGAAGAATATCCCATACACTATTCCTCATAACTATACACGATTCGTGACCTCTATAAGTAGTTTTACTGTAGTATTGTATACCACACATGTGTATTTATTATATATGAAATAAATAGCTTTACAAATACATATTTTAAATCACTTTCTTTTTTCGATGTCTTAAGGAAGGTAGAAAGCTTAGCAGAGAGCAAACAAAGTAAAAAAGTTCGCTGTGTTTTCAGCAAAGATTGAATAAAGAAGGCTAAATTATCCCTGTAACGATTAATTTTAAATCTTGATTTATTAAAACACTAAACAATATGAAACTCATTTATTCTACGAGGTATGGATATACTTAATTAAACATTTTTATTTCACTTTGAAAAACATGGTTTAGTTTCAATTTAATCCTTAGATTCTTAGATGAAGGTTCCATTTCATTCCTTTAAAGTGCATTATATTCCGATGCAAGTCTGATACGATATTCGATCGATATATCGCGTCTTGAATTACGTTCTCTATCTCGACGCTCCGTACGTCAGCCGGTTGACGTCATAACTGGTTCACGCCCTTATTCAGCTACAAACCATTTTCTAATTTGTTCAGGAATTTATCCTCCTTGTTTATCCTTATTTACGCAGTTTTAAATTATTGTTTAGTTCGCAGTTAGAACGTCAGCTCCGTTCGATTAGTGGGATGGCTGAATTAATTTACTGCATGACGCACACGGAAATTATATAGAACATTAACCTTACTTTTCAGCTAGTAGATTTTATTCAAATTTGTTTTGTTGCCAACTATGTTTTTATTTATAACTACGCAATATTTTAACTCGTGAAGTAACTGATTTCCACAATTTATTACTTTACCGACAAATTGTTTACATAAAAGATAAATTTGTGAGGATGTAAAATCTAGCAGGATTGTCTACCGTGAAAACCAGTTGGAAGCAATAGATTTATAATCACCCTGTTGCACCATTCATTATTTCCAGAAGTTTTAGGTGGAGCGGAAATTTTAATATTTGACTATCTACATAACTATAAAATAGTTTGTCTTTTAACTAATTATGCTACCTAAGTTTCATTCTAATATAATTAATAAAAAAATACATAGTATATCAAAAGGTTTTTTTATTTATCAGAAGAACTAACGGAAACAAAAATAAAATTAGATCCAAATAGAACCTGTTGACAGATGAATCTAAACAAAAAAATTACAATATTACAAAAGTTACAAATGCAAGTATCGACTACTGTCCCTTCTAGGAGAGTCGGTAGTAAAGTTTAAAATTAATAGAAACTACACTATATACAGTAAGTTATGTGTTATCTAAGAGGAAAATTCAATATGCAACTTATGCACTATTCCTCTTGGCGCGAAGGTTGTACAAATAACTGTTATCAATTTTATTCCACTAGGTATTTGACCTTTCCATACAAACAAGAAAATCGTTACCTATCGTTACAGTTTACCGATGCATAGAGCACTCTTTTGCATACGAATTTTATCAGACAATAAAAAACGAACGTTCTTAAATACATTGGACAACAATGGATAACAGCTGTTATACACAGACGACAGTTCATTAATGCGCTTAAAAGAACAGTGTTAAATTGGTGATAGCATTACAGGTTATATAAAAATCGTAAAAAGATGGTTGAGCTGATAAATAAAAGGTAAAGCTAAAAGTTGACTAAGGAATTCCATTATTTTTTCTATGAAAATACAGTTACCAAGTAGTTAACAACTACTGACTATGTGATAGTTATCTAGTAATTATCTTTTTTACGATAGAATAGCTTAATTCCCTAGTTAACCACTTTTACTGTAATTTTATATCTCAACCATATTTTTACAACTGACTAGTGATCACTAATTCAACATTTTTTTAATTAGACTAAAATCCAAGATGGTGGAGCTATTGCAAGCTCTTAATAGGAAATAACCGGCAATACAGAAGCGTGTTCTGTAATCCAGCTACTTGGACGTAACGATTTGTGGAAAGTTATGAGCAATGGTTGGGGGATGTGATACTTACTCTCTTGTGTGGAATAATGTCATCCTCAAATAATCTTTATGACCAGTTCGTAAATCATAGGTAAAGGTAGTTCGGATCCCTCGTTAATCTGTAGGTCCCTTAGATGGAATTTGGTGTTACTTAACAGTTCTGTCTAAGGAACATGTTAACCGTAGTCATTAACAAGACTACAAGATCGCGCCACAATCATCTTACACTCATTTCTCATTCATACTTGGCTTAAAATACCTACCCGGATATGTTTCATTTCAGAAACGCAATATACTGACCAGATTCGCCGTTTCTACAAGACCTATTCTAGGGTGTTCCACGGGGTATACACGTACACCAGATCCTCTGATAAGACGAATTACATGTTCGCCATATGAGGTTACGTTTTCCTCGCAACATGTAATTATCCAGATCCGTCAAGCGTGAACATCGCGTCACCTGTGGTTTTGTAGGTCGTTGCGCGTTTATTTTCTTCAAACCTCTTTAGTATCAAACTTAACTCCTCGTTATTTTTACAATTTTACAAACTTATAATGTTTTTCGTGTGTTTTCATCATATTCTACTCAGCTTAGTACTGAGATTAATCCCTGTTGGTTCTTTGGTTTTTGTTAGTTTACTTATTCTTACTTAATTCTGTGGCCATTGCAAACCTAGTGGGTCTTTGTTCTACACTCTGCAGTCATTTGTTGTATCAAATTCTCCCTTCTTCATCACACCTTCGTCTCTTCACGATTCTTCACTTAATCGTTCCAACTCATTCTTGATCTCCCTGATGTTCTTCTACTTTTTATTCCTTTTCAAAACTTGTTTCCCCACTTCTCACTTTGTTAGTGTATAGATCAAAACTGGGTCATATACGAGTATACATACGTTGAAAAGATTCTGTAACATTAATGTAATCATTTGGGTATCCAACGTGATCTATTTCCCTATCCCCTTGGTTTTTACTTGGGTCTCTAGGGGTTTGCTCGGTGGAGGAATACACTGTCCAAGGAACATACACTCCCTTTGAGAGTTTCTTTGAGTAGATATCTTAGTCCAGTGGATTTATTTATTTACGATTTAATTGTTTACAACAGAGAAATAACATCTCCAATAACAGTAAACAATATTATAGCAAAATAATAACTCAAACAGTACTCTCGAATAGTGTCCAACTTCCTGTTCACTTGCTAAAATTAAGGAAATAAAACAATAATGAGTAGTAAATGTAACATGTAGAAAATATAACATGTCAGGGGAATGATTATCTACTTACTGGTGGTTGAATAGCAAAGTGGCAACCCTATCCTTAAATTTGTGCTCACTCAGAAAAAAATATCAATATCGGGATTCAGGGCAACGATGTTATTGTAGTTTCTAAGCATATGGTTTAAGGAGGACTTCATAATATAATTTGTAAGACAACGTCTCAGAGAAAATAGGCTATTTGATCTTGGAATTGTTCACTTGAAGCGAGAATCTTTTTTTCTGTTTTTTACCTGAACAAGTAACTGTATTGATGTTCTTTTACTCCTCTGAGAATTAGATATACTCACCATATTTTTTCGTAGAAGACTTGCGGGCTTTGGCATATCTTTCAATTAACGTCTAACATATTTTACTGATGTTTGCTTCCTATAATATACATAATTTTCTAGGGACCAAAATAGAATACAAGTTCAACGACCTGAGGTGCTTGGGTTACTAGGGACGTCTTGAATCCAAAATGACCACCATCAAACCTGTTTAAACTACGTGACGCAAACATCTCACCGCAGAACGAGGCTGGTAATGGCTGAGCGAAGCGAAATTAGCCATCAGTAGATTTTATAGCTTCATTTCCTCCTTTTTTCAAATTAATGCTAAACCTCGCATTTAACTGATGATAGAATTTCAAGTCGTTGGACTAAATATATAGTTGTTCGTAAACGTCAAGTGTATTAGTTCGAGCTTAGAAATAAATTTTCAGTAATTTTTTATCAATACTATTGTGCTTTCTTGTGCTTAAAACACCCATAAAGACTAAAGAAAATAGTTGCAACAAAGAAAAGTCATGAGTAACAAATACTAGTAATTAGATCAAATCAGAAGTTCGACACATATGCAAATGAGGAACTTACAGGAAAGCATCTTCTATCTGATTGTCTTTTTCTTGTCTCAGTAATTGGGAAAAGAAGCGGATCAAGGCTAAAACCTTGTGGTATGACGGAGTTTCCGAGAATGTTTCACGATCGATTTTCCCATATGGTTGCATTTTAAGGTCATGAATCAGGCTTCAGTTGAGACATGTAAGATATATAGCAGGCTACACGAGATTCCGTCAAACAGAACAATGTGTTTATGTCTATTTCTCAAAATCAAAGAATGTTTTTCCTGAATTATTTATATTCTAAACATACTACTCAAACGTTTTTATTTTCAAATTTATAATCGGTTTATCAACGAAAAGTATTTTTTATCTTAAAATAATTTTCTATAGTAGTATAATCTAAACGTTTTTATCATTAAGTAAATCCCAAATATAGTTTCTTTCGCTACCAGTTTTATTTTTCAACGTTTGGTAGGGGCCTTCTAGGCATACATGAAGCCATGTTAAACTGTTATTTGTGGTCAGACTATCATTTAATTAACTATCAATCAATCCAAGAAGATATCGACCGTAGGTAGTGCAACATGATGGTTTGGACAGTTCCCTTTCAAAGCGTCAAAACCCCGTTGTTGTAAAAACATACACAACAATTCTTGACACTTTACTACCTAAATACTCTTAGCCATTGGGTTGTATTACACCACACAACTCTCATGTTTGACCTTAACCTAACTACCCTAACCCAAATACCCGTATAAAATACGATGACAACATTCAAGTAAACAGGAAACATCAAGTTTGATTAACTAAAAGTGTTCCCTCGGCCAGAAGTCGCATCCTTGCTTGAATTTGCATTTCAGTAAAAGCACTTTGGTATTTCCGTCTCCGTTGTTTATCAATTGTTTACATAAATTTACAATTTTATCAGCTGTTCGTTGATAAGACACCTTACTGTCACACGGGGTCTGGTTGTCTTAATCGACATGTTTCCTCAGAATAAATTCACTCGTTTGCATACGTAACCATTTAGATTTTTTATCGGGCGATTCTACGTAGTGTTTGTTACAATCTGAGATTAACTAATGCTAGAACTGACTACGCAAATGGAAAACTTTCAGAGGTAATTCAAACAGGTAATTATTAAAAGTAATATGAAGGTGAAAATATTATTTAAAATCATCAAATCCAAAACGTAATAAATTGAATTAAACCACAGCTTTTACAGTTTTGATCATATCTTATTCCTTCAGGTATATTCGTCTCGAATGTCTTACTCCAATTTTTTATCATTTTATTCATTTTGTCCATCAGGTATATTAGTCTCAAATTTCCTACTCCAATTTTTGATCGTTTTGCTCATATCTTCCATCAGGTCTACTCCGATGTTTGATCATTTTACTCATATCGTCTATTATGCATTGTGCTTTTGATAGTTCTATTTCAGTCTTCGATAGCTTGTTCACAACGTAAGATCTCTCATTTGAACAGTTCATTTACTAGTGATGAAACATCCTAGTTTCACCAAACCAGAGTTAGTTTTCCTGGTGGCTTCCTCATCTCCATATGGGTTTGTCCTGAGATCCTCAAGGGTTCCATACCGCTAAACCCTCGACCTGCTGCACCTCGCTCTGTGTAACGCATTCAAATCGCCAAATTACGATTTCCTTCAAGGTTTCAACGAGAATTCGCAACACGTGTTTGAGGCCAAGGGTCTCAAAACTGTCATCCGGGTGTCGTGAGGTCATGCGAACTGCTAAAAAGGCTTTCCGCTTCAGTTTTTCTATTGTAGCTTGTGTCAACTGTTCTGATAACGTAACACCTTATATTTTATATTTATCATAACTTCGAATGTTTTTATTATATTTTACACGTTCATGATAGTAAAGGAAAATATTTTTTGAATTTTAGATTTTTTTTAGTTTTTATCGAAAATATTCCTTTTGGGGTCTCCTGATTCCAGAAAAGTGGTTGATAAATGTGTGTTGTTCTGCGAGTATGGGTTTGTACATAACTACAGACTACAAAAATGTTGACTGTTTTTTTCATTTGATTCGTTAGTAATGATAGGAAGGCGTTTTACAATACCGGATACCAGTTTATTCCCAAATACCTTTAAAATATAAAATATACTACTAATTAATAAAATAATTGCACATATATATGATATATAATTATAACCTTTGTAAGTAGTAGATAACAGTCATACGTAAATGAAAACATCTTAGAAAAATTACTGGAAAAATCAGCTTTCTCAATCCCAATATCTTCAATTGTAATCTAAATTCGTTATTTCGTTGCTAAATTGTTTCTCAATTAATTTACTGTTACCCAAACTAACGTGTAATAAGCACACAATACCAGTTATTGTTGCTTGTTTTTGTAGGTAGGCCTACCTTGTAATTATAAAAGGTTTAGGGTTACGCTGTTAAATATTTTTGGCAAAACAGCAACCAAACAGTTACGATTACAATTGAATATATTTGACATGGATATGTCTTAGCTCTGGGGGATGTTGGAAATTTGCGCGACCAAAATTTGAAACAGCTACGTCATTTGTTTAGTGACGTCATAGCTTGGTTTTAAGAACAGTTTTTAGTTGAACTGAAAACATTTCTCACAGGAAAATCTGTTGTTTATGAATGACGTTAAAATTATGAAGGACATTCAGAAATCAATTGAAACACAACGGTATACGTTTACAGATCCAATTTAATGTTATTAGTATAATAAGAATTAATTACTATTGATGGTTTATTGAATGTAACTGTGAAAATCACTACGTAATGTGGATGGTGTTCAAATCAGAATTGCCCAATGTGAAAGGTCATGTTCCGCGAATACCCCTCGACCTTAGACCTTACAAAGCGACCTCTCTTGGGAGCGTCTCGCGAATTATGAGGTTGGCAACTGTTGATTGTACCTATCATCGCGGTTGTCACAGTAATTGCTATGGCTATGTGTTCCCTGTTGATGAGTCTCGTGGTTTAGCCTTCGAATGGCTGATTGACCGAGTGGCTCATGATCTGGAGGTTGTCGGTTCAATGCCGGAATGATTCCAGCACCTCATTGATTACCGAGCTACTGAAATGGTAGCCTATCCAGGTAGGTATTTAAAGCAACGTATATTAATGAGAAAGATGATTGTGGTGCGATCTTGTAGTATTGTTACTGACTAAGCCTGACATGTTCCTTAGACAGAATGTTAATTAATAGCTCATCAGTCGGTGGCATATCTGATGAACCAGCAGTTTGACGTTAGTCCGAACCACCACCTCTGAGCTACGAAAAGGTCTAATTATGAGGATGGGCTTTGCGGATTAACCTAGTATTCAATAGTGCGGACGTTAGCTATCTAGTTAGCAGGCCAATATATTCCCTACGAGAATTAGAGGAGGCACCACTTTTCACAATCTAAAAATCCTCCGCCATCTTGTAAATAGGTTTATTATTAGTTTTAATTGTTTTATAACAAATTACGCGATCCATCTGAAAAATGCTGGTTATTGATCAAGAGACAAGTATTCAAGTAAGTAAGATATACCATATTTGGTTGTGATTCTCTTTTCGTATTAAATCTATAATGTCGTCCTAAAATTTAATTGTCACACTGTATGAACAATGAACGATCCTAAAATTAACACTCTGTCCTCACAAATGAACAATGAATTAATCATGCTTGTTTTATGTTTGCTTTTACAGGACTAAATATTAAATATGGAGGAGAGAGCGCAGGCTTCATGCTCTATAGCCCAAAACGTAAATAATGGTAAACCGTAATTAACAAAAAATTTCAAACTAAAAAAACTATCATACAAATTGTTTAACAACTAACGATATGATCATGTAAACCAAAACTTGAATACCTTCGGTAGACTGTTATTTAATAAGCGTATAATTAACTTGATATACGTGTGAACAGACCTGAAATTTAATCAAAACGTTCAGGATTTCAATCTAAACCAAAAAACATCGAGTTATCAACAGATCGATCTAAATGATTCGGCCAAACTACGCCGCCCAAGCACGGATGCACTCTGGTGGGCGATTAAGTGATTAACTTTTAACACAGTTTGCGCGATGTAATCTTCGTTTTTGTACTCTATGCAAAACAGGATGTGCGGATTTAATAGATACTCTGTGGCGTCGCGTTTTCCTCCTTGGAACGGCCAGCTGACCGCTACGGTCGTTTAAATTAAAGACTGTAATCAACGGTTTGGACGTCAAAGATTTAATTCACGACCTAAACAGTCGTTCAACCCGTTAATAGTCTGAAGCACATCCGCCATCTTGGATATTCAGTATCGTAAGAGCGATGTGTTGTGAGTGTAATGATTGAAAGGATGCTCCTTGTGAATAAAAGGATTTTTTATTTTCTTTTGCTATAGATATGACAAAACTCTGGGAGAGGAGAGTAGATTTGTGTAACGCAAAAAGTTAAAACTTATAAATTGTATAGCCTCTTTTTCCTATTTCCTTTTGATTATAATTACTTGATGGTTTTTAAGCGCCTGCAGTTTAAGAAAAGCATAGTAAATAGCAACACTACAACACCAATAACTTTGGTCAAAATGAAGGCGTTAATTTTTTCGAATATTTACGTAGTTTAAGACAAGTAATAAAGCTTGGAGAAGGATACGAAATATTTGTATTTTGTTTACATCGCTTTCAATTTTATCCCTAAACAATAATGAAATGACAGCGTATTTATGTCTAAAAAGTATAATTACCCGCTCAATAACTAGTCACTTTAAAATAATAAATAATTTATATTATTTATTATTTTTACATTTAATATCGTCTCTATTTCAATATTATCACAACAATGTAAAATCTTTCGATGGAATAACATGCATAAAATATATTTTAAAATATTATAAAATACATATTAAAATTATAGTTGAACCAATATTCAAACCAAAATAAAATTTTACATCCAATTTCTGAAATTTAAACAATTTTCCAAATTAAAATAACGTTCTTAAAGCTAAAGCCGTTAAGAAAACAACTTTTCCGTCTGCTGTTTTTTGTTTGGTTGTTGTTTGTTTGGTTATTGGCTGTTTAGCTGTTGTTTTTTAGTTTGTTTGCTCTTTAGTTGCTGTTTGTACCCTTTCAATAAGCTATTGTATAACAAAGCTATTTCAGTGTTGTTTTGTTTTATCTATTGTCTCCTGGGGTTGTATAAACCAAAAAATACCATCCACCGTGCATGGAAATGTATATTTAAGGAACAAAAAAGCTATACGAAAACAGTCAACAAAAACGTTACACATTATTGCATTTCAATCAAGGTTTTATTTTTTTAACAATTATAAATAGAACCATTTCATTGGCTGTTAAAGCTTAGTTATATTTATTAAATTGATTTATTTTTCTTAGAAGCTCAGTTCACCTTTGTTTTTGTCTAATAGTATATAAATATACAAGTTGAATATTTTTTTAATTAAAAATTATATATGTGTCTAAATACACAACATATTTCTAGTGTATATAAATTTAAGACAAATAAAATAATCCGTATAGTAACATTATTTTGATGACAACTTTAAGCACACAATGAAAAAAAAGGGTTTGCTCCAACAGCTGATTATTGTCTGGCTACAGTTCATGGTCACTATCACTATCAAAATCTGCTTATCACGGGAGATCATGGTCAATCAGCTGCTATTAGACGCCAATTCACTTTGTTAGTGTAAATTAATGACCGACACGTCACGTTCATGAACTTTTTGTTTTATTAAAGTATAGTACAGTACCATGAGGTCAACGTAGCTTTGCTAGTTTAAGTATTTTCTTGCAATTTAAAAAATAAGCTTCACAGACAGGATTCATTCAGACGTTTTTATTTGGTCAATTTAATTATTGTTTATTTATTACATAGTGCAAAAAATATTGTATTTTTTACAGAAACGTTTCTCTAAAAAAATTTACATAAACAACTAATTTACTAATATACCTAGCATATTACAGCTGTAATCCAGCTACTTAGAAGTCACAAAATTGTGGATACTTATGAGCGATGGTCGGTGGATGTGATATTTTCTGGTGTGGATTAACATCCACACTATTGAATGCTACGTTCATCAGCAAATACCATCCTCGTATATCAGGCCAGTTTGTAATTTGAATGCAAAAGTAGTTTAGATTCCACGTTAAAATGAAGATCCCTTAGATGTCATTGACTGTTGGGCTATTAATTAACAGTTCTGTCTCAGGAATATGTCAGCCTTAGTGAGTAATAAGACTTCAAGATCGTGCCACAATCTCCCAATCATTTCTCATTCATACTTGGCTTAAAATACATACATGGGTAGGTCGTCATTTCAGAAGGTAATCTAATCAAAAATTTATATCGTATAAACCTTTATCGATATAATACAATACCACAATGTATATCACATTCCCTCAACCTGCTACCAGGAAAATCAGTTATGTTTCTTAAAACTGATTTTGTAAAGCTGTATTAGATTCAATGATATAATTTGTTCTTCCTTAATAAATGAAAATTTTTGCACGTGATTGAAATATATATAAATTAATATTGACCATAGTGAAAATATCGCTTAATATTGTTTGAAATATTTGATAAAAATGTTAGACCAATACAAATACACACAAAGGTATAACAAAGACCAAAACAACATTGAATCGAATAAATGCCAAGAAAAAGTTAGTTTTAAAGTTAAAAGGGAAGTTTTCTAAACTTTAGGTGAACTCCTTTGTAAGTTTGCTCCACAAACACGACACTCAAGTTATTGATCAAAATGTTTTGGCATTTCGGTGTAAAACATTTATTTTAGTTTTAACTTTTCAATTTTACATCATTTTAAAATGGGGGTGGAGATTCTATGGTGTATTTTTAACCTACTTTTTTAACAATTTTTACTATCTAAACTTTTAATTGGGATACTTTTTTTGTATTTTCCACTAAGTTTTGAGTCTATAATAATTTTTTGCTAAGCATTTTTAACTATTAAATTAGTATTAAAGTTCCCAAAAATTACTCATTTAATCTGTCACTAAAGCATTAAGACTAGTGACATCTTTTATCCATTAACAACCTCAAACTATTTTTTATAACAGTTTTTCAAACCACTGGTTGTGATGGTACTGGTCATTTCGGCTGATATTTAAGCTTAACGTTAAGTTTTTTCTCTTCTTAAAAATACAAAAGATCAATTTCTTCCTTATTTTACATGAAACTTTGTACATTGAAATTTGGTATATAGCTTGATCACCCAGGGAATTTCTCTAAAAGGATGGTGGTAATATATTTGGAGGGGGCAAAATGCACATCCCTTCCAGTTTATACAAAGACTTTAACTTAAAGGATTTGTCTTGGGATATTTAAAGAAATAAATTTTGTTATATAGTAAATATATATACATATATTACTAATGCGGTCCAAAGTTTCACAAGGATAGTGGAATGTTGGATTAATTTTATAACCTCCAAAGTGTAAAACCATAGATTAAATATACGTAGACGTCCGATGCCATTGGATGGTTGCGGGTCCTGTAATCCAGCTTCTTGGAGGTCACGAACAATTGCGGATAGTTATACGCGATGAGCTGTGGATGCGGTATTCGTAAGTATGGATTAACGTCCGCACTATTGAATACTACGTTCAACGGCAAAGACCATCCTCATAATTAGATCAATACGTAATTCAGAGACGTCATTGGCTGCACAGAAACGGATGAAATCCATTAATTAACAGTCTTGTCTGAGAAAAATGTCGCACTTAGTAAGTAACAAGACTTCAAGATCACCGAACAGTTTTTGCCTCTGTATTACGAACTGGTCTAGCTATGAAGATGGTATTTGTGGATGAACGTATAATTCAATAGTGTGGACCATAATCTACACCAGAAAATATTCCATCCACCGAACATTGCCCATAACTATCCACAATTAGAGACCTTCAAGTAACTGGATTACAGGACACGCCACCTTCCCATTATGTTTATCGTTAGTATTACTAGCGATGTCTAGTGGCCCATATCAAAACTACGCCAGTTTTAGCTAACTACACTCAAGTTTACACCTGTCACGTTTTATAACCATTGACTGATGTTCCAGAGAGGACATGGAGAAAGTAAACATCAAGTTCCACGACAACGGCACCGTCTCGTTCCAGCACAGGAAGATCCTGGAGTTCATGCCGGAGCTATCTGTGGACAAAAACCTGAGGATAGTTGTGCCCAACATCCCGCTACTGGTCAGTCATATTCTAATAATTCATATCAGCTGATTAACAATGAACTCGCTCAGCTGTCTGGTAAAGTCAGAACTACCTGGACCTCTCTCTAAAGTTTTTAAACCATTAACGGGAATGTTTTCAATTCCTCTAAACATCTCTACTAATAGCCTTATGACGTTGCTTCCGTTACACTTTTTACGTCTCACGAATTCCTAACAATATCACCACAGCTAAGACATACATATCGATTTCAAAATTAATTATTATCCAGATTGATATTTTACGTTTTTCTGCACCAAAATATTTACGAAGCAATAACGTCACAACACATCACTTCAATATTAGTGTAAGTAAGACAAAAAACAAATTATATGTACTTACCTTGAGAAATAGCTTTGATTATGGATATGTATAAAGGGGATGTTTTCAGTTCTTCTAAACATCTGTTCGCATAACCTTATGACGTCACTTCTATTAGACCTACACTTTTTGCGTATCCACCCCCCCCCCACGTGCACAAATTGCAAACTTCCCTCCCCCGATGTGAAAATAAATTTAATATTTTCTTTGAGAATCGAGAGCGATGAATCGAAAGAGTATGACATGTTTGTCTAAATATTTTTTCACACAATTATCATAGGCATTCATAGTTAATGACTGAATATTCAATATTTGTCACAAGATTGTGATTTTTAGATTTGGTTTTGATTTAACCTTGGTTAAATTATGATTTAACCTTGGTAAAATTATGATTTAACTTTGGCAAAATTATGGTTTAACCTTGGTTAAACTATAGATATAAATGTGCAACTGAATCAAGACAAAATCTACCTCTCTTATTCCAGTCGTTAGACCCTTAATGCCGTTTTAATTATTCGTGTACTAATTAACTGGCTAGGTATTTAAAACTGTTCACAGAAGGAACAATTGTCAAGGGAATTCAAAGGGACTGTAGGTATTGAAAAATGAAATTTAAATTTATAATCCTATTTTGAAAAATAAAATAAAACTTTGATAAACCTGAGCAGTTACTATAATATATTTACATCTCAAGTATTATAACTAAATTCTATTATTTTATCTCTTATCTTTTTCACATTTTCTGTGATTGTTGTTATATTTCTTATAATCTCTCACTCACTAGTAAGTGTGCGATTCATACAATCGATAGATGCGATGTAATCGATTGTAACCGATTCATAATCAACTGTTTAACACACTGTCCCAACCTTGTGGTTCTTTTACGATGAATATGAGTAAAGAATGATTGTAATAGATATTATGATAAATACAACCCGTGAGTTGCAAGAAGAGTAAAAATTCAAATTAATATCACTGCATTCAAAACGTACGATATTGATAAAACTCATTGGTTTGTCGATTTTTGGTCGAAGGATTTTCTTATGACTTGCGAGCAGAAGCATTTTACTGACAAATATCATCTGATTTATTTGCCAGTGTTATAATTAATACTATCCCAATGAACAAATCCAGCTGACTCTAGTTTTACTTTCCCTACATATACATAATTTTTCTTTACAATCCTCTTTATTTCTCCAATCAAATCTTCCTTATTTCCTCGTCGAATCACTAATATCCTTAAAATTCACATGACAGGGACAGTGACGTGTCCTGTAATCCAGCAACTTGAAGGTCACGAATTGTGGATAGTTATAATGATGGTCTGTGGATGAAATGTTCCCTAGTGTGGATGAACATCCGCACTATTGAAATACTATGAGCATTCGCCATAAATAGACCAGTTGCCCAGAGGCCAAATGAGGTTTTGATCGCACGATAAACTGTAGGTCCCTTAGATTTCATTGCCTTTGGTCTATTAACAGCTCTGTCTAAGTAACATGAGAAGACTTCAAGTTCAATCAGCTTACAAACATTCCTCATTCATGCTCGGCCTATAATCTCACTATTTCTATTACTATTAGATTTTAAAGTGAAGAGCTATCCAGGTAGATATTTTAAGCCAAGTATGGATGAGAAATGAGTGTAAAATGTTTATGGTGCGAATTTGTCTTGTTACTGACTAAGGCTGACATGTTTCTTAGACAGGACTTTTAATTAATAGCTCAAAATCGGATGACATTAAATGGACCTTCAGATTAAAACGTAGGATCAGAACCACAGCTTTCTTCTGAATTACGAATTGATCTAATTACGAGTGTGGTTTTTTCGGATGAACCTAGTATTCAATAGTTACGTAAATCCACAATCGGTGGTCTCCAAGAATCTAGAGTACCTACCTGGGTAACCATTTTCGTTAAAAGTATTAAAGTACTCAACCTATTATATGTCAAACCTCCATTCTCAATATCACCACCCACCACTCACCCCTCCGTCTGCCCCCAGACGCTGACCAGCGGAAGTAACCAGCTGGGCAGGTTCGTGCAGACCTCCCTCTCCGTCCTGCTGAGGTTCATGGGCGGAATGACTCCCTTCAAGGTCGTCTCTGCTGAGGAGTTAGTGTTTGGCTACGACGACCAGCTGACCTCCCTGGCGAACAGATTCTACCCGAGGGGGAAACGACCCCCGAGGAAGATGGGACTGTTGCTAGGGGTATGTATATTTTTGTACTAGTGATTGGGTAAGAGTGATAATGCGAGGAAAGTTCGGAAGGTTCCGTTTTGTTGAAGACACATTAGTTTATGAGTATACCTCAATGATCGTGAACGTCATGTACCGTTTTGTGTATCATCGGTAAGACCTGTGGTGAATTTCAGCTCTGTAGCCAATCTGTGCGGGTCAGTGGTGTGCTTTCAAAGTGGGTAAGATTATCAACTCGCGCGCCACGTGTTAGGTTTGTTCAGTGAAATTTGTCAGCAAGTCTATTGCATAAGCTCATAGACAAATTTAGGAAGAATTCTATTGTACTGTTAATAGTGACAGCAAATTGCGAAAGTGGGAAGGGAATCCAAAGGTAACCGTGACAAGTCCATGAAGACCTCTCCTTCTTTGATTATAGACAATTTAGTGGCTTCGGTTGGAGTGAAGATTCCTGAGAGTAAACGAAATTTCTGTTGTGCCGAGATCAGTACATACAAAATTTTTGAACAGATTAAGTTAAGAAAATTGTGCTACCATTGGATTCCGAAACCCCCACAAAATGTACTCTCACAAAACCAAATATGAGTGCACGGTGGGACATTTGATAATCTTAAACATTTTGAAAGCACATCATAGAACCCTACAGGTTGGCTACAGAGCTGAAATTGATCACAGTTGTTCCTGACGACACATTGCGGTACACGCACGAACTAACAGGGTCTACAACAAAAAGGGAAGCAGACTTACTGAACGTATCTCGTATATGACTTTCTTCCATTAATTTACTCTAGATTTAAAGTAAGGAGTTATTACTTACTTTAAGTGTTCGTTCAAGTTCTAGCTTATCATTCCACTGTCTAAGTACCGTTCTACTGTCTGTAAGTGTTCTGTGTCTGTCTTTCATTCTACTAGTAGTCTAGCCTATCGATCGGACCTGCTAAAACATTATATGGGCAAGATCTAGTGGTTTGATACATCATCACGTAGTGAAAACCTTTCGGTTTTGGTGTATCCCCTCAAGGATGGGGGTATCGGTTCACATTTATTTCCTTCGGCTTCAGATAAAATATTACGATGAAAATGTGGTGTAGTAATAACCATTAAACTTTTTTCAAACTTTAATTTTGAATGTGACAGCATACATCCTTCTCTGTCATCTTCTAACAGTCTACAGCTATTTCGGTAGTCCTCTCCACAGAATGGAAAAGTTAAGACACCAACCTGATGTTACTGCCCTGAGGAAAGTGATGATTTTTCCCATACTTTCCTCTCGTTTGACATATTGACCCCCCGCAAATTAATTGCGGGCGTTTCGAAGCCGAGAGACTGTTTCATACTTCTGCGATCATGTATCTTAACCTGGATATAATCGTGGACGCCATACTGGAGTCTGAAGACAGTTGGTGAACAGTCTTAGTTTCCACTGAGACACTGCTGCAAATCACGAACAGGGAAGGATGTCTCGACCTATGATTGTGTGAATAAAGAATTAATTTATAAACCAAGGAGTGTGGTTTAGGATTTTTAGTAGAAAACTTCATCGAGACTTAGAGTCCAACACTGGATCCTCTTCAGGATCTATGCATAAATAATCCCCATACGTAAACATAAATAAAAAACATTCACATATACTAACCAATTTTACTCTAAGTATGTGTTGACAGAAATCAACGGTCATGATTTACCTGTTTTTGGACATCTTCTTACATTTGTTGTCGTATGTTGCAGAGGAATGGAACACTAGACGAGGTGTCCACCATCAACACCGGTCATCGTGGCATGGAGTACTTCGGCCTTCTGGATAAGCTGAACGGGATGGACCATCTACCCTTCTGGGATGACGCCCCCTGCAACAACATCAACGCCTCTGAAGGTAATAGTGCTGGGGATCAGTGTGTTCCTAGGAGTTCTTCCTAGATGTGAAATCTAATGCAAAATGTTTGTGCGTTGAAATTTGTATGCTACCACCGGATACCACAAGATACCACCACGAGTAACCTAATGTATTTTAACAGGAACATAACTAGTGGTCTCTGGTGGCATACTTTGATACTACTCAGATTTAGTTCACATAACTTCCGTTAGGTGCATATATATTACGTAGTAAAAGTCATGATAAAGGTTGATCAAATAACGACTTACCAAAGTAATTTATGAAGCTTTTTCAAAACCAACATCATAATGAAAAGTAGGCACTGTTTCTGCTTGGTGAATCATCAGCTGCTTTAATGAAAAAGGTTTAAAATGGGGTTTGTTCAATCAATGAACCCAGTAATCCTGATAATTAAGTCGTATGCTTATCAAACATATTTGTTCAGGAGTTGTACCTCCATTTGAATTTTCACTATTTAGGTTTAACTGCATAGATTTCTAATCATAATACTTGTAATATATGAGGTTCACTTTACTTGTGACAAAAAAGTAGGGAGACGTAAATTAATTGTTTCCCTTTTAAAGGTCGTAATTTATTGCAACTTTAATTTCGTAGATTGCATTGAATTTGTGGGGTTCCTCTTTAAATTTAAATACCTGAAAATTTTATGTTACTTACTTAAGTTTCTTAAGACTTTGACATTGTATCTTATGATTTCCTTAAACACAAATGAATGTTGGGAAATCCAGATCAACGGAATTTCCATTTTTCATTAGTTAACGTCAATCAATATTTGACGTGAGTTAAGTGTTTGCTATGTTATAGTAATCCTCTTGTCATTTCGCAGGATCCCTGTTTCCTCCACGCGCCATCACCGGGTCTGACGTAGTCAACGTCTACGACAAGGACCTCTGCAGAGTCCTTCCCCTGAGGCACCGATACGAGGTGATTGCGAGATGTTATAGCTTAACAAAACTAAACTCCATTTAATCTTAAGCTTCTATAACCTTTTAGCAAGAACAGAACTGTCATAATCACAGACTTACATTATTACAATGTGGTTGAAAAAAATGATTAATTCATTTATGGTGATCAACTACAATATGAGAGGAAAAGTTTATGTTACTTGTCGTTGTTTTTTTTTATTTACAGTATCTTCATTATAGCAACGTAGATCTGGCTGCATATTTTAGCGAAAATGTAATGTACAAAAATAAAATTTGAGAAACATTTTAAGCTAATAATAATAATAAGAGTAGTATTATTCGATTATTAATCCCTAATCAGATTGAATCGGTTCCATTACTATGGTTGTCTATCTGTAGTGTGACTGCCGATCACTAACTATCTTTTCTTCCACTAAAATTTATTCTTCTCTTGCAGTTGATATACACATACTAACCTGAGCCCTTGGTTTACTATTATCTCTTCTACTGGTCTATCTGAGTTATCCGGTCCATGAATATGTTTCACTCTCCATATTCTTACTCCGTGGTTTACTCAAAAACTAGACAGTATAGTGTACTATGTATCCGAAGCTACCCTCTAACTTATTTTAGACTCAAAATGATATCATGTAAGTCTTCTGATCTAATTTCAGTTTCGGATAGCAATTTTAGGCGTTGCTATTTTTTTCTCAAAAATTTAGTATACTTCAAATTTATGAGTTAATTCTTTCTAGATCTCCAACAATACACCCAGAAAGACGTGCCCAATTAGATTCTTTTGATTCTGTGAACCCAGAATGATCATGTACATCTGTTATTCCACGAGATGACGTTTGTTTGCTGTCACAGGTGCATGAGGGCGGAATCACCTCCGGCTACTACACCCCGGACGACGACGTGTTCCAGAATGGAGATACCAAGCCTGACAACAAGTGCTACTGTCCCGGAAGGGAGGAGTGTCCTCCAGACGGTCTCCAGAACATCGCTCCCTGCCAGTTTGGTAATCATCTTCATGAAGCTCTCGAGAACTGTAGCCCTCTTAAGTTTATAGTGTTAAAAAATTCGCATTTTAAAACTATGTTTCACCAAAAGTGAGATAACTTGTACTTGATTTACAAATGATCTGGTTGAATAGGTGAGAGGTTAAAGAACCCACTTAACGATCTTATGGTTACCAGTTCTAGGCCTAAATACGTTTGATAATTCGACTCTCAAATTACCCCTTACCAATTATAATTTTCTAGCCAAACTTCACAATATCTTCAAAAACTCGTCACACTCATTCTTTGTTCATGTTCAAGTTAAAATACCTTTATTGACTCCTCTTATAATAATAGTATCAAAGTTTAAACCAAAGACAATAAACCAATCCCTAACACATTCCATAATGTATTTCTTATTTTCAACATATTTCAAGGTTACTGAAACTAATAAAATAAGCCTGTTCTATCTATTTACCTTACCCGTTTTTTTATATTAAAAACATGTGTTCCAAATTATTTCAAAGGTGACTTTAAATTCATATGGTAGTTCGTGAAATCGACGGTCTTCGTCAAACATAGTTTTTGATAGGGGTTTTGTCATCGCTGTCTGTTGCCTTTGGAATAACCTACCACTACAAAATATCCCTTGAATTCACAGTTTGTGACAGCACTGAAAAGTTTGGTTTTTGTGATCAGATGGTCTCGGTTGGCGTGTCCTAGGGCTTCTGTGGTTGCTATGTGGGTGTATGTGCTTGAGTATGAGTTTGTAATAAAATAATCTATTTATTTTATGTTTTTGTAAATTTAATATTTTATTATGTACATATTGTTTTTAATTAATGATGAAGTTTATGTTTATGTTCATGATTGTGTTTAGAGGCAAATTAAGTGTAAGGAAGGGCCATTTGGCCATAACTTTACCTCCTTAGATAAAGATTTTTCATTTCATTTTATTTACCTTAAACCTTAAGGTAATTCCTAAGGTACTTCATCAACTAGTGTTTTTGTGAAGAATTTATCCTTTTTTCCTTTAAGGTTAAGAACTCTTCCAAGTGAAATTGGCTGGAGATATGTAGCACCCTGTTGACAAACCTATCGCATAGCACAGAATTTTTGATGTGAAGGGGTTGTCCCCTTTCTATGTTTCCAGGGTTGAAGACTTTGGCTTATCGAGGTCCTAGATAAAGACTAGTTTTGTAATCCTTCTTAAATGTTGTAGAAGAAACGCTCGCACTGAATGCAAAGTTTATTGGAGCATTTCTAATATTTTTGATATTTATCAATCCTATCCGGAGTTTGTTTTTTACGACAGAGACAAAATACAATGAGCTTATAATTTGTGCTGGTATTATCATGACAAGAGCTAATATGTAAGGACGATTAGAACATGTACTGACTTTTCAACACTTTTCCCCAGATGCCCCAGTATATCTGTCTTTCCCGCACTTCTACCAGGCCGACCCATCATTACTCGAACCCTTCGAAGGACTTTCGCCGAGTAAGGAGAAGCACGAGACATTCTTTAAAATACAGCCGGTGAGTGATAGTTTGAAACTTTAAAAACTATTCTGTTTTAGTCTCTACTAGCCAAAGTACCCGTTCTTCGCACGGGTTAAAAAGGCTGAGAGGTGTTTGTAGGCTCTACTGATACATTTAAGTTATTGTTAATTAATTCTTCATTGTTTACAAAATGACAAAACACGAGTGTCTACAACATGACAAAGTAACATCTCTGTCAAATATTGGGAGAGGATAAGGATTAACGTAATAGAGACAGTCATCGGGAAAAACTTAAAATCTACCATTCCACTATTTCGAACTAATAATTCACTAATTTCGATCCAGCAGTTTATCTGAAAAATCATCTTTATTTCTTCTTCTTCCCGAACTGTCAAAATATAGTGCAAACGGATGTTGTCATTAGAAAATGTAAACATTGAAACCTAGGACGGTCACGGCAGCTCTTTCTTCTTCTTCTTCTTCTTCCCGAACTGTCAAATTTTAGTGTTCACAGCTGTTCACATTCAAGTAATTTTATGTTTTCATTCTTTGAAAATGTAAACATTGAAACTTAGGATGTATGATAAATTAAAATAAATGAAAATAACTTACGTATTGAGTGACTGTTTTCATAACCAGATTCTATATTTTGCATTATAATTTTTACGTGTTTCGGCAGAAACTGGGAGTGACGCTGGAAGCAAGGGTTAAGGTTCAGCTTAACCTCAAGGTAGAACACGCGGAGATTCACCCAGTGAGGAAGTTTCCCAGCATAGTGTTTCCCATCATGTGGCTGGAAGAGGTTTGTATGTCAAAATATCATTAGTTAATTAATAATATCACTAAACACTAGGCAGTATCGTAGTCTGTTCAATGTTAATGTGCGGTCAAGTATAAACTAAATATCCCTAAATACACCCCCACACCGATACCATAATCCTTCTTTCCCTACTTTGTCATCTTTTCTTCGACAAGTCATTTGACTGCAGAGCATTGACAGCGCTCCTAGTGGGATTTGCATACAACACTGTTTGCATAAGTATATTCACTTTTGTTTACATCAAATTTAAACGGTTTTCAGCAATCGATTCAAATTTAATTTGTTTTTACAGGAATCTATTGTATAATATTCCTCAGTACTAATTGAAGAATACTATTTTAGATAATGTTTTGTTTGAAAGCTTCAACAACTTTATTATTATCATTATGGTTCAGTAGGTACTTTATCATAGGAAATGCAAGATATAGCCTTTTAGTCGCACTAAGTTCTGTAGCTATAAATATCTATGAGCGATGATCGATGGATTTGAAATTCCCTGATGCAGATTAACGTCCACACTATTGAATACTACGTTCATTCGGAAATAACGTCCTCATAATAGACCACTTCTTAATTCAGTAGCAAAAGTGGTTCGGAGCCCACGTTTAACTGCAGGTCCCTTAGATGCCATTGCCTGTTGGGCTATTAATTAACAGTTCTACGGACCATGTCAGCCTTAGTCAGTAACAAGACTACAAGATCACACCACAGTCATCTTACACTCATTTCTCATTTATGCTTGGTTTTTAATACCTCCCTGGGTAGCTCAACATTGCAGAAAGGTAATAATAACAAGTTGAACTACATAAATTCGAATTAGAATAATTATACAAGGCTATAAAACAAATGTCTAAAACATAGTAGGTACCCTAGAGTCTGACGTTAGTCGTGAGTCTGAAGCCTAAAAATAAAATTTAAAATTCATAGTTTATGTTGATAAAATATATTTACCTCAAATCATATTGTATGATGTATTACCCAAAATACAAGTTCTAAAATAAAATATTCTATATTAATAGTTGACTAATTTTCACTTTGTGAATTTATTTTATTTTCAGGGTGTTGAGGAACTTACCTCTGGCATTCACAGCTGGGTGTTTATGTCAACCACGTTCGCCGACAGGGTGGCACCCCTGCTGCAATATGGCCTCATCGCGTTGGGAAGTTTGACTCTGATAGTGGTCTTCGTCCGGGCGTACAAGAACATTGTCTTTACTGCAGAGAATATTGAACTCGGCAAGCAAAAATTGAGGAGGGGTAGTAGCTTTATTGGTAAGTTAGATGTCACACGACATTTTCACTTTTTTAATTTGGTAATAAACTAAAAATTCAGGATGAAAATCTGAAATCAGTTTTCCTCGGTTAATCCGCCTCATTGTTGTAAAACTGCTTTATATGCAGCTATGTCCAATATTATTTAGTTTATTGTTTGTATTCTTATACATTAACCATTGAACTTAACTTTCCATTTCAATGTATAAGATACATTGCAATAGTTTTTTTGTGATTTTCTCAATAAATACACACTAGTTGAATAAAAAATAGTAATTGATTTCACATATTTAACTTACTATGATCTGTTTTGCTTTCTTTTTTATTT
This sequence comes from Nephotettix cincticeps, assembly GCA_023375725.1. Taxonomy (NCBI): domain Eukaryota; kingdom Metazoa; phylum Arthropoda; class Insecta; order Hemiptera; family Cicadellidae; genus Nephotettix; species Nephotettix cincticeps. Next base: position 151,302,447 of record CM041786.1, read on the forward strand.
TCTGTTTTAGTTGGAGTTTAACTGTAATAAAAGACAATGTGGTCCTAATATATGCCTGAATAAACACGTATTCATTCGTTCATAATGGGAAATTTTTAGTACTATCATTAAAATCAATATACTAGCAATTTCTTAAGTAACTGATAACCTCTGTTAATTTATAGATAAAATAAATATTTAGCAGCATTTCCATTGATGGTACAAGATGTAAATATTTGAAGTTTGCATATATAGTTGGAACAAAAAACTGGAATTTTCTTAGAGAGAGCTACAAATGTAAACTTTCATAATAACCTTAACCACAAAGTAAATGTGATTTTAATCGAAAAATTAATATTAACTCTTATTGATTAAATTTAAATATTCCAGTGAACGGACAACACCGCCTTCTCATCATTCGAGACTCGTATCAAGTTTTACACAATCTGCGAGAATCCACGAGGCCGGACTCAGTCCACTTGTTGGACTCAGACAACGGCACCGAGATGCAAGAGACGTCGTTCGACCCAGATCCCGACACTCGACCGCAGAGCTAACGAATGACAACTCAGGGCGACCCCTGTCCGGGCGCCAAACGACCGCAAATGCGTCCCCTGTCCGGGCGCCATGACAAACTAGTCCTCGTCCGCAGCGTAGACTTAGGGTAGACCTTCACACTCCCCCCGGAGCCCATCCTGGGACTCCCCGGGGCAATGGGAATCGCTCACTTTGAGGAAAATCGCCAGGGTTGCACCCTCTAAAAATAATAGTGTTTTCAAGAAAAAAACGTTCCTTGACGCATCCCTGAAAAGTAAAAATATTGAAAAAGTGTTCTTTTCAATACGTATTATGAAATGAATGTGGACATATTAACATTAGTTTTGTTGCTTGTATTAACTTATCAGCATAACGTATTGTTATATAAATGAAGTGTTATGAACATCTTTATTTATTATATTTCTAGATTGTTTCGATCTTTATTTACTTAATGAAATTATATCAACCTGTATTAAAAATTAGGTTGAACTCTAATTTAAATTGAACGCTTTTAGTATACTGATCGTAAGGTTGCTCACTATTATAATACTCACGATATTAAATTATACTGGTGATTTTCCGAGCTCTCTTAAAGAGATGTTAAAAGTATCTCTTAATCAACGAGTCATAACTTGCCAACCTGTAGAATTCTCAGGACATGAAGCCGTCACAGTAAAATTTTGGTGACAGGCCCAAAGTCAACAGAATCCTACTGTAGTGTCTCTAAATCGTGCCGTCCATGTAGGCTAATTATTTTTATATGCGATACTTATTATCATAATTGTAAGAATTTTATACAATGATCGTGATTGTTCGGCATTACTTGTGGTGTTTAATGTTCACGTTTAAACAGTATTAGAATTGGTTAGTACAGTTCATACATTCGCTGTTCAAATTTGCGTTATCTTTCATATACTATCACTATATTTTCTAGTGTAAAACTAGTTACGTTATTCATTATTTGTTATCAGACAGTCAAATAATATATTTTGTCTGAATAATATATTTAAAATGGACTTCTATACAAACTTAGTTTACTGTGTTACTTGCTGTGCAATGATGACAATAATTCAGGGAACCAATTAATCAACCTATAAGTTTTCAATAATTTTTTGATAAATTTTCAGTTCCACAAGCTACAAAATATTGGAATAGTTTAATTTTTAACGGACTTAAAACTGTGCACTTACAACAATGTTTAACCTAAATTGAATAGAATATATCTCTACTCAAATTATAGACTTTGGGGTTTACTATTTTATTTCAATTATTTTGTATTATAGTATTTACAAGTTCTTGAAATAATTAAACTTTTCATTTAAAGACAGTAAGTTTTTATAAGAGTTTAAACCAGAGTTAAATGTTTCATATTTGTGATAAATTTTATGTAATTGAAACATATTCATATTTTCAATAGATTGATTTGTCAAAGGTAAAAACAATAATTATTCCAATCCTGTTGAAACCTTACAGAGACCAAGTCTCAAATTTTGCTCAAGGTTAGCCATTTTAGTTTGTAGTTCTGAATGTACTATACTTTTGTAAATAATAGATAAGTACCGGTATTATAATCGTAAATTTTACAAAATTTCTGTGTCTTTTTTCTTCCTATTATCCTTTAATTTTTAATTACAATAATTATTTTTTTACAAAAGACTTAAAGTGGATTAAGGAAATGATGTTATTATTTCAAGTTGCAATCAGGTTTGACATTAGAAAATATTGCACCATAAAGTTATATTTCCTTAATGTTTATTTATCTGAGTATTTGAAAATTCTTGTTATATAATCATCTTTAAAAAATAGGAGGGACACCATTTTGAGCCCAGTATCATCATTTTTCAATACATGATTTGAATCCCTTTCTGTAAAGAAGAATTTAAAATGTCAACAGTTTAATATGGTACAAAATAATGCAATATATTATGTAAGTCGAGAATAATTAGTTATCCATCAAGAAATAATGCCAATTAAATCGTCAACCTTGAACCAACACAATCATGCAGATCAGCTTTAACAAACTTGATAATTCTAACAATGGTAGGTCTCTACATACTGGAAACCATTCTGTATGTAGATTAGATTAGGATTAGACTAACTAAATTTACCACAGAACAAAGACCTCCATGACTACAACACACACCATGTCTCAAAGTTTGCGTTACCTGTACATAGAACATCGTCATGAGAAAAAACCATCCTACGCTGGCTGTAAAGTGAGGAACCATCTTCCAGACTACATGAAGAACCTGACTGGCAACAGGCTGCATCAAGACTTAAAGAGGTAGCTGATTCAACGACCACTCTACTCATTAAAGGAATTTAGTGAAAAACTTTAATGACTTTCAATAAAAAAATCTCATCAACTACTGTAACAGACGACACTATTGCAATTCTTGTATACCTATCTTGTAATATTGTATTTTATCGTAAATAATAATACCCCATAACTTATCATACAAAATAAAATAAACCACAATGAGTTATTTATTTATTAATTGAGTATCCCTGAAGTAGGTTTCAGGGTAACTGATGTCTACTGTAAATATATATTCTAGCTCCTGATATTTTTAAGATGTTTAATCATGTCAGTCCTATTCCATGGTTTAAAAATTTTATTGCTCAAAGCAACCGCGTTTCAACAATTCAACTTTCATATTTTTTCTAAATCTAATAAAATTATTATACAACTTTCTATAGGTTAAAAAGTTATTACATGATTCTCTGGATTGGCTATGGTAATAGCTAGCAAATGTACTGCAATAAAATTGTAGAAACACTTACAATAAAGCGAAGATGATACAGAGAAAAATAGACAATTAAAAGTGCTGAATATACTAAAGCTAAATAAATACTGTAACTTGATATAGTTTGTACATTAATATTTAAAAGAATAATAATCTTTAGATCAGTCTTAATTGGGGGAATTTTTATTTTGCTAATACTATAATTGATATTTTCTAAAAATAATTATTTGAATAGTTATGACTTTCATTCCAGATGCATATTAGACCTTTGAATGTCTGATTAGTGCATTTATTATGTATGATTAGTGTCTCACCCCATCACATTAGTGCCCAACATCTGATGAGGAAAGAGGGCAAGTGTTTGTGACCATAATGGCCTAATACTTTGTAAGAAAACTGCTATTTTCACTATGCTCTATGATTTTCTTTTATGCACACTATTTAGATGTGAGGAAGGTATTATGGAATAGTCGGGTAAAATAAATAAATAATGCCTTTATTTCAAGTGGTCTTCAGCTTACGTCATTAACAGTAACAATAAATAAATAAAAGAAAAGTAGGTTGTTAAGCTAACAGTTTAAGTTTTGCCTTAAATGAAAAATATGACGATTTCATACTATAAGGCAGGGCGTTGTATGCTTGGGGTCCAAAGAAGGAAAATCCCTTCTTCCCCAACTCAAGCCCCGCTCTCGGCAGTTCCAGCATGGCATACTGTCTGGTACGGCGCTTCCTCACTGTCGCACGTGATACCAGTTTTATGTTAAGGTAAGCGGTTATATTTGTTGCCAATATCTTGTGAATGATTAACACAGTTTGAAGAAAACACTGTCTCTCTATAGAGATCTTATTAGCTTCATCATGGTAGATAGAAATGTGATCAAATGGATGGAATCAATAGTTTATGTCATTTCTGCGGGAATGAACTCATATGAACTCTTAGAGAATTATATTTTATTTTAATTGAAAATTTCAGAAACCGCTTTCATTATCTATGAGTAAGAATGTCATTTTAGGAGGATTTTATTTGAAAATGACTATAACTCAGGCTTAAGTCCAAATTGCATGAGATCATTTTACTATATCATGAAGGAACATTCAGTTTTAGTCAATCCCACGTAATAAGTGTGGACAAGTATGTGTTGTTTCACATAACAAATTAATTTTAAAATGTATTATTATAGATAACATACAATAAGTAAAATAATAATAACAATTTAACAAAAAATATATAATACCATGGGCTATTAGAGGTTCATTTGTTGGGTGGGCATAACATCCGTGGGGGAGTCTCGGGGTCTGGGGTTATGGAATATCTACTTTAATTGTTGAAGGGATTTTTTTGAGAAATACAAGTAAAAAGTATTTTTTGTGTTGTTGTAAACACATTTTCCTTCAAGAGGCAAAGTAGAAAGGCGGTGAGGCGGCAGTGCTCGTAACCTATTGCTCTCAATTTTCTTTGTATTTTAAATCTTAATATAATTTGTATTTAGTTTGTATACTGGGCAAAGCTTAATTATTATTGATAACTATTAACGATAGAAATATACATATTTACCAAAAACCTTGGGGGCAATGCCCTCTCATGCCCCCTTCACTCCGCCCATGTATATAGTAAATACTTCCCAACACATAAACTAAAAATATACTAAATAAATATACATACATAGTTGGCCATAACTAATGGGCAAACATGCATGTATTTTTGTTTATAATTTTCTTTCCAGGCAATATCAGACACATTATTTACCGCGTAAATTAATCAAAAACATAAAGGACAAAGATAACAAGTGACTAAAAATTAATTAGATTATACAGTACAGTACAATGAGAATTGATTCATTCATTACTAAAATATTATTTCACCAGTGCAGTGTCACGATTTAAAGTGGCATGAAATTCAATAGTTTATATTTGATTGCATTTTCATTATCTTTGTATAATTTTATTATAGTCATAGTCATAGTCTTAGTTTATTTATGAATAAATACATAGGTAAATAATGTATATCTCAGTCGTCAATATTTCAAGAAAACAAATTAAAATAAGTGAATGCAAGACAAAGAAGTGTAAAATATTATAAAACAAGGCTCTTAAACTTAGCGTCTGACTTACATATTGTCTCAAGTCAACACTGGTCTCAGCCAGAAAGAAACTCGTCTATCGAATAATACTCCTTTTCAATTAAAAAACGTTCTAAGAGTTCTAAGAAAAACAGGAGCCTTCCCACAAATACTCTTTATGTTTGCAGGAAGTTTGTTGAAAAAGAAAGGTCTTCCATCACGTATATCATTACAGAGGAGAAACATCCGTATAATTAGGATTTTGGAGTCCAAAAGTGGTTGTAATGATCTAAATGCATAGCTTATTCAGCTGAGTCTACTACAAAGCTGTGTTATATGAGGTAACCATGATAATCTAATATCACTTTATTAACTTTATTACTTTATTAACTGTCAAAAATTGTAAGAAGACTGATTTTTTTAATTAAGCATAAGATTGTTTTGTGTTAACCAGGTATGAAGTGAATGAAGTGTGCTCTCTATTCTGTTTTGCAAATCTGATTGAAGGCCTCCAAAAAGCAGAGCTGTGTCATCTGCATAGAGTGTGGACTTGGCAAGTGGCATGAGATGCTAGATCGTCCATGTAAACTATGAACAGAAGAGGGCCCAAAATGCTGCCCTGAGGTACCCCATGCTTATACTTTTAGCATGGTCAGATTTGATTTCTGGCAATTCAACGAACTGTGACCGTTCAGAAAGATATGACTGAAACCAAGCTAAAGGAATCCCGCGAAATACTTTTCGAACTTATCACAAAGCACGTCTTGGTTTACTCGATCAAATGCTTTGGAAAGATCACGAAATATTCCCAATGCTGGCTCACGCTGTTCAAGTTGGTATACTACGTTTCTGATGAACTCTAGAGTTGCCTGAGTTGTTGAATGATTTGATCGCAACCCAAATTGATTTTTTATTAACACGTATTGTGTTTATCCAGATGATTTAATAATCTAGAATAAACAAGCTTCTCCAAAACTTTAGAAAGTGTACACAGAAGAGAGATTGGTGGATAATTATTCAAATCTCCTCGGTCTCAATATTAGAAATATAACCTAGCCATCAAGATTCTTCACCAGAGGGATTTGAAATGTGAATGTTAATATCGATGGACAATCAAAATAATATTGCTTTTATGCGAATTCTGCAAGTTTGATGTATTCAGATCAAGAATTTAGGAAGATAAAACATTTATCCAGAGAAACTTATACGATCATATAAATGTGAACAATTTTGCTATAGAGTATATAATTTAGTAATTTTGCTCAAATAGTATAAGGGTGCTGTAGCATATAGTAAGTGTATGGTTTATATTTGTCACTGATTGTTGCATTTTAGCAAATAATTTTTTTTAATTATCTACTTTATTGAATGTTTATATTTATTGTTGTCTAGTTTTTTGGAGTATTTATTCATGTCTACAATTTTGTTATAGGCATTAAAACACTACTTAAATTGTGATATATTATCATCAATTTACTGTAGACATTGTGTGCAGAGCGCCAAAATATTCCAAATATTTAGGTTAACTCAGTGCCATAACTATAAGTGTTCTTTGTAAATTGTTTCTTGAACATTAGAGAATAAAATAAATCAATACAGTGGGTTACAAATAAATAAAAATAATACAGTATGTCCTATATTTTAAGGGATTTATTTATGAGAGGCTGGTAAATATCTAGTCGGTTGATTTGTCTAGAAATATTGTCTGTATCTGTCAAATCTGTCATCTGTTTTTGTTTTTAAACTAACGTCAACCGACGTATCGTCGTACTTTCTCGAAGTTGTTAGACGTAATAACCAAAACCAATTAGGAGTGATTTACTTCAGGTTTTAATCATAATTAGTATCTATATATATTGTTTTCAAGAATATATAGATATAGAATAGTTTTCTTTGTATTTGTTTAGCTATTTTCTTCTTTTATATTTGAAGCCAACATGCCTATTAAAGTGTCCTTAGGTAAGTTAGTAAAGCTAATTTAAGATGAAGGTTAAGATCAAGTAGCTTAAAAATGTTTATAATAATGGTATGTCCTGCAAAAGGGATTGTATTCATGGTTATTTGGATCGTTTCCAACAAAGCTTTTCTCGAAAGAATAGGTTAGAGAATAATCAAAGGAATAAGTTTACTAAATTATTTGTTTTGTAAATTATAATTGGGCTGTGTGAGCTTTGGCTGGATGGTTTTCTGACCAGTAGGCCTATAGCAACGAAACAACGAAAATTAAATTGTCACATTATCAGTTAGTCTTTTGGCTATCCAAAGTGACATATTTCTTTGCTCCTTACGTTCCTTCTCCTCTTTTCGGAGCATTCCACAATTTTTTTTGGATCTCCAGTCTGAATTCCAGTATTAATGACTACCTCATCCTTAGTGAGAGTGTCGTATTTTGGTCCAAAAAACGTTAGAAAACATCGGGAAAACAGTGTTCCTTGGTGTTTTTATTCTTAATTATGCTATTAGAGAGTGAACAAGTGTATTTGAGTGATTTTTTCCCCGCCCAGAACCCCGATTCATGCCGATCCCTTGCTAGACGGTATGGTTTGAGAGTGTCATAATGCAGCCTAAAATTGTACGAAACGTCAAAATTGGGTTCTTCCGCGGACAGAAACATTGTTAAAAAGATGTAAGAAAGTGCAAAAAGTAAGTCTAAGATCGATTTCATATAGATTGATAGAATACTGTGTTTGGAATATTTACCGAAAATTGAGCATGGCATGGGGCCTGTATGAGCTTGGGTTGGTTGCCTCTCCATCACTGGGTGGCCCACATTGTCCTCTTCTGCGTTTCTGATCCGTATATACACTTTTTTCATATTAATAATAATTATTAATAATTATATTCTCGCAATTACTGGCCAGATTTTCTGGATCCTCCTATCCCAATGATGACATTGACAATAATGTGAACTTGCTACTTTGTTTCAAAGTTAGTTATAAAAGCTTGTGAAACAAATCTGTGAGTGTAATACACCTACTATTTATTTTTATGCTATTTGACTCTGCAGTAGGCGTAGGCCTACTATTTTTTAAGTATTTCTGATAAGATATGGGCTTATTATTTCAAAATATTTTAATGATATGAAATTATTCTGTCTCTTTTAAAGATTACAATTCATTATTGTTGTAAAATTTTGTCAGTAATTTTTCTTTGTCATGCCTGAGTCATTCATGTCTAGATTTTAACTTTTATAGATAGTTTTTACGTTAGCATCCGCTGTGGTACATATTTGAATGAATTGTGAGGCAGGATAAATTCTGGATAATCTTACAATTAACAGGAAAACAATTACCCTCATAATACATTATTTTCAATGAAACTATAGACCTAAACCTTAAGTATTGATGAATAGATCACTTCCTCATATTCCTCCTATGTTTCACTGAACACCAGTTCTGAAGCAAAGAAAATATTGATTTTGTTAGAGGGCTATAAAACAATTTTCCTTGCAACTTTACCCTAACATAGTAATTCAAGTCCAAGTTTTGGACTTTCACCAATAGTAAGCGTAAAAATACTATTGTTTTGAAAATACAAAAAAATCAGAAATCATTAAAATAGAACATAACTATTTTGTTTTTTTCAGATGCAGTTCCAGCTCAGTACAAAGAAATCGAGGCAGACATCAACTCAGCTGTGTCTGCAGAATTTTCTAAGAAAGATATACTCCGCTCATTTTTGAAGAAGTCAAAGTTAAGAGATGAAAAACTAGAACAGGTTTGTTATTTTGTATTTTTATTGATGATCATTCATATTTAGCTCCTGGTGGTGTGCTTGTCAAAGATAGCTCTATGAGTGCCTAATTAATTATAGAGTTAAATGGGAGCATTCATGCATTACAGGTTATTGCCCTGATTTGCTTATCTAAGTGGTCTCATTTCACCCAACCAACTAGCATCTGTATTCCATAGCTTGCCACTATAGGCCTAACCACAACATATATAGTTTTAACTTTTAGTTAATCCTTTCTAAAAAGAATTTCAGCTAAAGTTAAATATTTTTAAATTATAATTTCAGGTGTGGCATACAGTTATTTATAAAACTTGCGTACAGATTCACTTTTAATAGTATGATTTATCAAATTCAGGCTGTGTTCTAATTTTGCTATGAATGATTTGTGTTTCAATCTTACCATTTCACCTCTTCGTTACACGTTCAATCACTGTGTACATAAAAATTTGTACAGTAAAAAATATTAGAGTAGAACCATGAATATCTCAACGCCAACTATTCAAATTGATTTTTGGGATCGTAATTAGGCTGAAATGCAAGGATGAGGACAGCAAAATACAATAATGCAGCGACTTAGCGATCCAGGTCGTAGACGTTGAGATGACAATTCAGCATGGCTGTTTCTTTGCCATTGTTATTGCAATAAAATGTGTATTGTGCGTCATGGTTTGCCATGTAATATTAAAATTTTAACTTAATAACAATGTTTATCCAACCATCCAAAACTTTGATTATCCAATTGCCAAGACATCCCTCATTCAAGTCAAAGTGAAAATCGTCATGTGACCTTCAAATTACCGTCTGATCCTGAATCATGAGGAGACCTTCAGGAAAATTCGCAAAATGCCTGAGAGTCATTCTCCTTAGTAAAAGGGGAGGAAATTATGTATTCAGTATTTGCTGATAAATCTGAAAACTGTAATTTCTTTTATTATTCTTTGCTTAATTACCATGATCCTTTCTTATTAAAATGTTTCATACAATCTACCTCACTCATTTCTAAGATTTATTCATAAACATTCATGTAAATAAATTGAAAAATGAAAAAATATTCACAATAGAAATAGAAATAAAAGTTGAATATGAATGATTTCCACCATTGTTGTCCGTTGATTCACAATTTTATAACCAAGATGTTGGAAAAATAATTTTGTCAATTTATTTTTAAAGAGCGAGATATTTTGAAATAACTATCTCTACTATTAATGCAACTGTTACTTTTGTCTTTAATGGAAAAAAGATACTCTTACGTTGACCGAAATACCGGTCTGAGAGACCTGCATTTTTACAAATTCTTGTATAAGAAAGAAGTTAGTGAATGAAATCAAACAGAATTTTAATATGTATCTTATGAGATTACTTTAGGAAGCTACTTTGGAGTTGATAGTTGTAACTGTAACTGTGAATTTGTAAAAAAATTAAAATATGTAGCCTATCGGTCTTATATACCAATGTTTCGGTATAAGTGTTAAAAGTTCCATATTGTTGGCAGCTTGTTTTAGCTACGTTGTTGGCAACAGTTATGTAAGTATACATCACCTCCACATGTTGGTGTACACAAATGGCTTGAAATGTAAAATCTCTGTGACCTTGTACAGATGGGCTTGAGAGATATGTTTTATTGGCTTCAACCATAATACACAGAGTTGAAGCAAGCTATTAAGGTTGATAGCATTTAAAAAAAAATAAACTTATCTTTAGTTTTTTATTTGGACCTCTATAATTGATAATAGACACTCGAAAATGGCCTGGTTTTAAGTTTGATCTCCGTTAAATTGTTTTATCTGATATCTGCATCAATAATTTTTTTCACCAATACAATAGTACATAAGAAGAAAGTTGTATGTTGTCAAAATTTTGAATTTCACTTTACAGTAGATATATTTTTTTGGGAGCCCCTGATCCCAAAAAAGTGGTTTTTAAAAATATATATCTATGTGTGTGCCTTGGGGCACACGTTTGTGTGTCGGCATTTCAGTGCTAAGGTTCCAACATGCAGTTCTTGCGTCGATAAAAAAAATCTAACACAATTAATAATTGTACCAAATTTCATAAAAAACAGACAATCAGTGTGGTTTTGGGGTTTATACACAGACAGACAAACAGATATCAGTCCGAAAACATTTTTTTTTATTCAGGGGGGCCTTAAATAGATATATTTACTCTCAACTCAAATTCAAAAATTTTGACGAAAGCAATATTTTCTATGTATAAAGGGAGAAAGTAAAAATCAAAAAAAATTTGCAGATATGGGAGTTACTGCAGTTGTCGGACGAGGATGTCAGATCAGAGCAAGTGTACGCAGCGTTGGCACTCATCGCGTGGGCTCAGCAGGGGCGTGAACTTTCCCCACAGCTGTTTGAATCTCAGGTCTCAGGTAATACTAATAGGGAGATCTCTCTTTTGTTACCATCTTTTTACTGTATATTTTTCATTGAAAATTCGACTTGCTCAGGTAGGTATTTTAAGTCAATTATGAATGAGAAATGAGTGTAAGATGATTGTGGCGTGATCATGTTGTCTTGGTACTGACTAAGGTTTACATGTTCCTTATACAGTAAGGTTAATTAATAGCCCAACATCCAATGGCTTTTAAGGGACCTATAGATTAATTTAGGATTCGAACCACAACATTTCCTCTAAATTACGAACTAGTCTAGTTATGAAGAAGGTCAGATTAGATTAGAATACCTTTTGAAATGAACGGTCTTTGCAAATGAACGTAGTATTCAATAATGCGGACGTTAATCCAAACTAGGGAATTACACATCCTCCGGGCATAGTTTTTAACTATCCTACCCATAATTCGTGAGCTCCAAGTCACCAAGTGACCACCGTTCCAGTCCTAGTTTTATGTTTAAGACGTGTTTAAATTCAATTTTGTGTAGTATCAAAAGATTTCAAAATAAGTAGTAACATAACAGTGTTTACAGATTCACTTTTAGTGTAATGGTAACCCAACAACAGGGATATGTAATCAGTACCCTAAGTTATTATAGCCTAGTTATTAAGTGATAGAAAATGTCTGTGACAGTATCTTAAAACATATTTTATATATAAATGCTTCTTGAATTTCTACAACCAATAACGTTGTATCTCATTGCAGGACTGCCGACGGTCTACCTGGGACCTTCGTCTCGACTGAGGTACTGCGATCTTGTGAGAATCGATACAATCGATATTGAAATCATCCCGGAAAAGAAAGGCATCTTCATAAAACATGTCGAGTACTTGGTTTCAAGCAAGGTAAATAAATAGTATATTAGCATTTATATTCATAAATTTGTGATTCATTAAAACCATTAAATCTGCAATCTTGACGATTCAGTTTCTAATATGGTTTATTATTTTATTTTGTTATTAACAATCCGAGAAAGAAAACCACATAATATACAAATTTTAGGGGATATGCTAAATTACTGCATGTACGAAATATTTTGGTTTGTTTCAGAGGTTTGACTCTTCAGTGAACCGACGTTACAACGACTTCATCGCCCTGTATGAAGTTCTGCTCAACAGGTTCCCCTATCGACTCATACCGAAGTTGCCTCCGAAACGTATGATTGTTGGAGGTGTGTGTCTGATCTTCTCATCTGCTATAATTTATCTAAATGTCGCTGGTTTCATCCTGAGTAAAATCCTAATACGATTATAATCATTTTCATTCAGCTGCATTTTGTTCATTATGTTTCATCATGTTTCAACATACTTCAAAAATTCCTTGATTGAACGACCAGTTTACTCTATCAAGGAATTTTTTGAAATATGTTGAAACATGTAAAGCAAGATTAATTAATTTATTTATTTGTAATGACGCCATTGTACTTCTTAATGAAAGTGCAAATAAAGAGAATTGTCTATTCATTAATGATCGTGGCAAATTAATCAGCTGATCTGTACTAGTAACACACTAGTAACTTCATACCACTACTTGCTCTGTGGTATATATGTCATTAAAAATCAATTTTACTCATCTTTCACTTATATTCACCTAAACCCTTCAAGTTGCAGAACTTTCGAACTTAATTTGTATTTTTTATTTTTTACTTTGACTTTGCAACTCTTCTTAAAATGCTGAGTAAAAAAAACACAAAACATGCCCCCCTTGACCATACGACATTCGTAAAATAAGAAAAGCTGGTGTCCACCAATTTCCACTGTACCACACATTTTCAAGCCAAATTTGGACTGCTCATGGTCGGGATTCGAACCCTCGTCCTTCCGAATGGCTTCAACTGTCAGTAAAACCATTTAGACCACTATACCAAAGGACTGCCGTCTGAGATAGCGCTTATTTGGCTATAAAAAGAATACTAAGAATTGCCGAATATCATCGCCATAAAAAATGTTAATAATAAATTTCCACTGCCATCAACATGGGTGTGTCGGTCGCCACTTGAAGGGTTAAAATACCCCTCAGAGCAGATCTGTGTCTTTTTACACTCCATGTGAGTTTAGTACCAGGGCAAAAATGTTTTTGTGGTGGGAGTAGAACGGTCTGAACATTATTTTTAGATTATTCAAATTTAATTATTATGATGATAAAGAATTTCTATAAGTAATACTTACGTACTCCCAAGGCTAAGGGGATATTTGGCCCCACCAACAAAGTTCATCCTTCTTTCTTTAACTTCTGCGTCTTTCTCGGGTTTTTACTGTTAGTACTTGGCTTCTCACTTTGTTATTCCTTTAGTTTATTTTTTCAAATTATTATAATTTCAAAAAAATTGTAACCATATATCTTCTAATAAAATTTCATCTATTACAATTCATGGTGATTCATTGTTGATGTTTGTAATCTATTGTAGCCAGTCCTCTTGCTGCTATATTTTCATCGAAGAGCGCGCCGCAGCCTCACTTGCTCACTTGATCTCACGACACACATCAGGTACTCTCTCATGTCTAAGTTTTTTTTTACTGTATTTACACTATATTTGGTTTATTTTACCAAAAAGATAATAGTGCACATATTCTAATTATTTATTTCATTAGTATTTACTGCTGCCATTGTTTCATTGTGAAAAGTGTTGTCTAATTCAGTACAGAGCGCCTCAATGCGGTGCCTGCATTTCAGTTCATGGTGCCCCGCCCCTAGCTTGCTAATGTTGTAATTAGTTTCATCTAAACTTGTCTCATCGACGATTGTTTTATCTATTACAAACAAACTATCTATAATTTGGTTTTTATCCAAAAGAGAAAAGTGCACATTATAAACTAACAAAGTGCTGTAAACTGTTACTGTGGTCCTATTGTTTGCAGTCTCTGAATAGAAAAGATTTAGTATTCTAGTATCAGACTAAGAGCCTGAACTTAACTGTGTCCTGTTGTTGCCCCTCAAGTGACTAGTGCTTTATATCGTCCTGCTATGAGTAATCCTGAGTAACTTTCCTGTTTTCTCTCTGACAATGAATCTATCTGAATATCTATACGATCTATATGAGAACTATTTGGCTAAGTATCTGTTAGGTTTGGTTTTTGCCAAGAAGAGAAATAAACACTAACAAAGTGCTTTGTCTGACTGTTAACTGTGGTCCTGTTGGTTGCGGCGTTCTCTGACAAGTGAAGCGTTAGAAGCCATTTGGGAGTATTCTAAAATGGCTTTGATTCCTGACTATGAGTAATCCTGATTTGGCTTGCAAATGTGTGGTACAGTGGTGGGAGGGCCCACCTAAAATAAACAGTGACTGGCTTGGATGGAAGTTGACAGCATTTGTTGGCTTAATTGGGACTGCAGTGGACACCTGTTTTGCTTTTTTTTAAGATTTGGTAACGCTTAAAGGTGAGGGAGGTATGTTCAGTGTTTGTTTGGTGTTTAAAAGCATGAATAACATTAACATTTCATAGCTTTGAGAGGGGTTTTCAGCAATGAATGACGTATAACCAAAGCCATAGATGATCTTGTCACAAAAATATAATTTTATTCAAATATGATTTATTTCAAAGTAGTTTATACTTTTGAGAATTAGGCTACATAACTCATACACATTTTGTGACACTTCCTCAGCACGGACCCAATACTCCACTACTTCCTCACGGCTCCGGTAGACGATCTTCAGTTCAAGATACGAGAGACTTTCCGCCGCATGCCTGACGAGTTCACCACGTCGGAGTTTGCTGTTGCTAAGGTAGCGTATAATATGTCCGCTGGTTACTAGATGTATGTTTGTAGACGCTGTCGCATCAAGATGACAGTGGCAGTAGCATGGGAGAGTATATCCCTCGTCCTTGGTGGGTTTATCCTTGGAGAGAAAAACCAAATCATTTTGCCATTCTCAAAATTGAGGAAAATATGCAATAAGTAAAGAGGTTTGACAAAGACTCCTATCATCCGGATTATTTCAAGCAATCAACACCCTGTGACCCAGGTGGTCTCAGAGCTGTGGGCGGGTTGCATGTCTGCTCTTCCCCTTAACCCCCCTCCCTTGTTATATGAATTCCCTCTCTATATTTTTAGATATTCCAATTGTAGTGGAGTTGGAGTTGTAGTGGAGTTCCCCTTCTAATCAGGGGTCCATGATGTCATTTCTATCCATTTTAAATTACATCAAATTATTCGGATATATAGTTTACAATTATTTTTTATTTATAGGTGATAAAGCAAGTTTCTGCCAAATTTCGTTGTAAACCTTTTGTTATTTTCTTATTAATGGCTGACTAGCCAATAATAAGGAATAACTACTGACAAATAGTTTTGAATTTTTGTTTTTAAAAACCCAAAGCCATTACTTCCAGCTGAGCATGAAAATACATATTTTTCGAAAGCTACTACTTCTGATGTTCACCAACAATTGTTATGTTCACAGTTGGCACCTTGTATATTTTCATTTTTCT
The DNA here is from genome assembly GCA_023375725.1 of Nephotettix cincticeps. Classification (NCBI taxonomy): domain Eukaryota; kingdom Metazoa; phylum Arthropoda; class Insecta; order Hemiptera; family Cicadellidae; genus Nephotettix; species Nephotettix cincticeps. Next base: position 151,318,333 of record CM041786.1, read on the forward strand.
CAAACAGGTTCCAGTACAGTCTATTAGGATTGAGAAATTGATTGTGAAATTTTATTTTATTTGTGTGCGATGAGCCAGGGGGCTTCCCCGGTTGAGGTGGCATCGGCAGCCACCATGGGTCGGTACTATATACGATCCAGTGGGTTTAGCCACTAGGGGCCATCCATGGTAGGTGAAGGGTGCTTATTTCAAGGGCAGAGCAGAATAGGACTAATGGCCTCTTGTGAAATCCACAATACACTGGGGTGGGGTAATTTTCATGTACTTTAAATTAAGGACAGTGAAGTACTGTAGCTGCGTTAGTCACTTAGACTAGCCAAAGATGACTGCTCATGATGTGACAGGAATCGTCCGCAACTGGTTTCTAACTAGGCACTTTTCACTTACCACTCAACATGACTTACTTTCTCAGTACTCATCCTAGAAATATTACCTAGAGACCTGAGTGTCATATTTTGCTTGTCATAGGAGTTGGTGCCAGCGGACAGCACCACAGAGTTCGCCACCAGTCGCGAGCAGATCCGGGTCATCCTACAGGGTGTGTCACGAATTAAGCAGATTGCTGAGAACTTCGCCACTCGTTCATTTGCGTAAGTCAGTCTTTCTGTTCAAAACCTTACATGAAAAATATAAATTTTGTTATTGTTGTGTTGATATTTATTGACGTTTATAATATTTTACATTAAATTACAATATATATATTATATTCCAGATCTACTAAAGTTTATACATACAAAACCATTTTACTATATATACTGGAAGGTCCAGTGGTCCATTAATCCACTTCATAATCTGGAGGTCGCTGGTTCGATTCTGAGCAAAATTTTGACAAAATATTGTGATGGATCAAAATTGGACCCAGTTGGCTATAATAAATTTGGCTATTAACCCTTTAACGAGTAATAAAAAGTATCGTGAAAGGAGTAATGCCGTTCTGCAACGTCATTACCACACTTAAGTGTTAAAATTAGTACCACCGTTTCATAACATATTTTGTAAATAACTTTATTAGTTATGCGTAGTTATTTGAAAGACAGAAAAAATATAATCCAGGAAATGTATTGGTGATTGAATGATAGGTAGGAACCAAGTTTAATGGAAAATGATTGGGAAATAAGGAAGAAATTGATTGTTTAAAATTCTCCATAAGAATAACAATGGGCGCTCTCAGAAAAGGTAGCCTACGGTACCTACTATGTTCAGTAAATTTAACTGTACTCTAGAACTGTCAGTCGTAGACAAATAATTCAAAATACTAATTTGTTTTGTTTGTTAAGCTGGTTTCAATGGTAGTAGTCAAACTATACTTTTACCTCTAGTTTTTGGGACAAATTAAAAACATTAGTTTTTTTATATTTAAAAGCATGTAACTTTTGAGCCGTTGATTTTACAAACATACAGGTTGTGTCATATTATTTAGTACTCTCTGTTATTTAGTAAACTACAGTACTAATTTGTATCCAAAATTGCTAGAGCCATTTTTGAGAAATTTGTATTTTTTACGTTTTTTGAAGGTTTTTAGGGGTAAACTACCCTTAGAAATCAAAAATGTAAAAAAACTAAAGAAAGCCTGGAGATACAATGAATATTTACATACATATCAAATTTCATCTAAATCGGACAACATGGTAGGCTTTGGTTCTGTACACATGTAGAGACACACAAACACACGGACAGACAGACATCACGTCGAAACCCACTTTTTGGATTCAGGGAACCCCAAATGGATATATCCACTCTCCACTTGAATTCAAAAATTTGTACAAAAACAATAGCCTACTTTCTCCATATACTATTCTATAAGTGGGAGAAAGTAACAAACAAGAAGCTGTAGAAGAAAATTTTGCAATTAGATGGTTCCATAAGTTTAGAAGAGGCAGCATCCTTTTGGAACGATCTTAATAGAAATCGTAAATGGATATTATCAGCATCAAAAAAGCTGAAATTTACACTGAGTTTTTAGCTCTACTAGTAGCATAGAGTTTCCTAATCAGAGACAGCTTTATCAGGTGGTGCTAATCAGTGTTTATTTTACTACTGTTTACCAAATACTGTGTTAGCTCACCCCAACATTTGCTTTGTGCGTCCCATGCACTGATATTTGGCCTAAATGAGCAAGATAAGTAAACCCGAGTCCTAGTAATCCAAACCCCGGTAATCCAAACGTCCGGCTAATCTGAACTACCTGATGGGGAAAAAGGTTACTGAGTTTAAATTGAAAACAGAACAATTAAATCTCAATTATAACATTTAAATCTACAGCATGGTTACACTAATTTTACATTACTGAGTACACAATGTTAATAATATTCAATAACTTACTTTTTGGAACATGAGAATTCAATTATTGTCTTTTTACGTAACAAAGAAATCCTGGTAGCCCAATTGCGCCATCATCTCATAACATAAACATCAAGCATTCAAACGTAGCAGTGCGAGATAGTGTAGGACGATGTCTAGCTACACAATAGATTCGATCACAATAGATTCGGTTCTCACGGTCTGACTCGTTATGTTCGCTTTTTGGCGAACTACTTTTCGAAAATTTGAGTTCATCTCCAGCAATGATGCGATCGCACAAAAAGTAGGCCTACAGACACAGGTTTTATTATTGTTCGTTTTTGTGTCAATGTGTGTGTCATGTTTTATATTTATAATGACGAGTGCATAACAGATAGAACGTCTCTGCATGAACACTTGATGCCGTTCAGGCAAAACATGTAGACAAACCTATATGTGAACTGTGATAAGATGTAAGTTAATTTCTCTAAATACACTGTTTGGGTCTAAAATAATGGACTTTATTAGTACTTTTAATGAACTTGACACTTCACTTCCGAGTAATCAGAACAACTCGGTAATCTGATCAGGGTTCAGCCCCAATTAGTTCAGATTACCGGGACTCTGGTGTATAGGAAACAAACTCCTAGGTCTCTAGTTGGTTTAAAACAAATAAGGTTGGCTCAACTTCTAGGTCAACCTCAGGTATAGGCTGCCTCTTTAAAACTGGTAAACTCAGAAGGTGGTTTCTATTGTTGCTTGTTGTGCAGGTACGCAGACGACATGGGAGAGCTGGCCAGTCAGCTGAACAAGCTCGGTATGGAGCCAGGCGGCAACTCAGCCTGGGCTACAGGCGGCAACAACACCTGGGCCAATATGAAGAAAGGGTTCAACCTCATATCTAAGTGAGCATTCATTTATTTTGTTACTGTAATTCTTTTTTATTTATCCATCGCTTAACCCTTTGAGTGCTATGGCCATTTCCATAGTTCTCGCGCATGAAGTGCTGCGGAGTTTTTCAAGAAAATAAAATTTTTTCCAAGAAAGGTCATAGAAAATTTTATTTTACAGATATTAATGTAATGTTTTTTTTTAAATTGAAGACAATTAAATTTTCTTTTTAGGTGTACTATGTTTCGCGAAAAACAAAATTATTTTTCTCAACTTAAAATAAAGTTAAACTATAAAACTAAATAATTTTTTTTTCTTTTTGTGTTTGGAGTTCAATAAGTTGTATAAAACAATATTTTACATCTTTTTCATTACTAAAGTAGAGCAAGAAATTTTAAGTAAAATTCATGCATAATTGATCATGATTGTTTGACATGAAGACACCACATAAATAAAAAGAAACTTACCGTCATTTTTACCATTTTTGCCGTTTTAATTGAATACAGCACATTTTTACATGCTTTGGTGGATATGATTATTGTTACTTATGGGGGAAACACTTTGAAACAATGATAACTAGTATTAATATAAGACCCTTTTCAAGCAATTTTAAAACTTGCCATTGTTAACAAATATTTTTTAACATAACCGCAAATAAAACAGCTGCGGCAGATGATGACGAAACTATTAGGGTAAAAACAAAGAATACTAAAACTAAAAAAACAGACAGAAGGCAAAATAAACACCATAAATTGATTGTCGATAGTTTTTGGAACAAAACTTCACAAAAAGGAAGCCAGTAGGCTACATTAAATAATAACTAGGTTATAACCGATTTAACTCAACGTGTTAATCTTTTTCTAATCATCAAATTCTGTCTAAACCCTAAATCCTCAGTTCAATCAAGCATTTCAGCTGCTATAACCTTTTTTGTTGTTTTCAAGTGTATCATCACGAGTATATTGATTGTTTTTTCGTAGGGAGATGAGCGTGATGTCGGGGAAGGCGAGTTCGCTGGCTCAGTGTGAAGAGACGGAAGTGTGTGAGCGACTGCGTAGTCTCTCAGACGTGCTGGCCGGCCATGCAGACTTGTGCGAGAGGTACCCAGCACTTTGTTTTGTAATTTTGTTTACAGTATGTATATATACTTTTTTTTTATTGAAAGGTATTATCCAGTGTTAATAGGATCTATGCTGGCATTTTTTAATAATTCTTCAGTTCAAGACATCTACTGGTAGTGCTGCAATTGAAGTGTGCAATTAGTGATGTACGATTGCAACATGTTGATACAATAAAAATGTTTAACAATCAGTGATGTTTTGCCTGTGTTGTCGTAGGGTGGAGAAGGGAGTCGCAAGCGACCACCAGAAGGCCCTGACCAAGATGTTGGCTCTTAAGAAGAGACAGATGCAGGGAGTCTTGCGAGGGTCTGATGTGAGTTTAAAAAAGTTTACAATTATTGGATTTACTGGAATTATTGGAAAAAGCATGGTGTTATGCTATCCTAAATGTTTGAAACACTTGATGAGTAGTGACTAGAGATTTTTGTGTCGCAGGCGGAGAGTGTGGAGAGTCTGGAACGTCGCATGCTCGCCCAGGAGTCGATGATTGCGTCGGTCGAGCATCGCACCGCATTCTCTCTCCATTGCGTCCACATGGAGACACAGGTGAGTGAACCATCTAATTTATTTCCCAGTTTTTAAGTGAGAATGACAATATATAACAAGACTACAAAATCACATTTCTCATTCTCATTTCTCAATTCATTTCTCATTCAAGTTTAGCTTAAAATACCTGCCTGGGTAGGTCATCATTTCATAAGGTGATGTAATCACTGTCTTTAATTAACCACACGTGCCTTTAGACCGAGGTGATGACCATTCAGCTGAGATTTAAACACAATCAGTTCTGAAATCCTAGAAGTCTTTACTGAAAACTGTTTGTCAAAAATACATAAGGTGTCAACTGTGATAAAACCAAAATTAATTCTTGTTTATTAATTCTTATTGTTCTTCCAAAACGATTGTACTTGAACAAAGGAAGCGTTTGAAACTCTGCTGTTTTCATTGTACAACGTGAGTGAATGCTCGTTCAACTGCATGTTCATTGTTTGATGTTTCAGCTGGTCCATGCTCAGCTGGAGGTGCTGGCTGGAGTGCTGAATACCTTGGTGGAAGTGCAAGCCCGAGGTCATGCTCAGGTGAGTTCCTTATCTCAGTTAGAACTTAGTAAGTTCCAAAAAACTGGTCAATTCGAGAGCCTTCAGCGATGTGAATAAAAGCTAGAGTCTACAAGGTGGAATATAGGTGTTTGATATAGGGGCTACTAATTTTGAAGTGAATAAGAATGGTGGTAGATGTGTCTACTCCGTCTGTAATTCAAAGTAGATTCTACTGGTTAGATGCATCTCAAGGGCCTAGATACATCTCGGCGGTTTATTGGGCATCCGTCTTTCCGCAACATGTTGTAACCTGCTCTCCTAGCACGGATATTTGTTGCGGCATTCGTTGCCAAGTCGAGCTTCAGAAGCCATTTAGTACTCGGGTTTGATTCCTGACCATGAGCAATGCCAATTTTGTTTTTAAATGTGTAGTAAAGTCACCACTGTGGGTGGGGAGGGCCCACCTAAAATAAATAATGAACAGTTTGGGTGGAAGTTGATGGCTTTTGTATCAATAATCAAAACCTTTAGTATCATTGACCTTTTACAAGGAATAGACATAGTTAAAAATTATCTGGTGTACATGATATAGTTGAAACTAAAATTAAAATTGGTGATCTTGAACTAGTCTAAAAGTCTATATTTACAACGCTGTTAAGAAATTCATTTAAATTTAAACAATAAAATGGGTTTTCAATCAGACATTCCTTTAATTTTACTATAAATCTATTTAAATTAACTAATTTTGCTGACTAATTTTACCTACATGCTGTAGGCAGAATTAGTCAAACAACATGAATAAAATGAACAATACGTAACTATGAAAGGGTTAAATCTTAATTTTCTTAAAGTGTACTTTCAAAAGGAGAAGTATGTATCAGTTCCCATATTAGTTTTTTGGTTAAAAACAACTACTTTTTGTAATAAAATACCATGTTCTTCAAACATTCACTGCATAAAAATGACAAAATCTTATATTCCTTCCAAAACACACTAGGTAGAGGGTCCTATATATTGTTCTTTGTTGCAGCTCGCTGACATTTGGCGTGCTATTTATCCGACTGTCTCCAAGTGCCTTCCAGAGAACCACAACAGCATGTAACTGTCGAATCTTGCATCCAACTCTGAAATAAAATAATGATATAACCTTAGTAAACCAAATACCATATCATACCGCCATGTGATAAATAGTTGTGAAGAATATATATTATATATTTATTTTTATAAAAGATGTTTATAGCCATATTTATTAATATTATACATGATATTGGTTGATGGTGTATTTACTTTATTTAAACTATAGTCTTAGCATATCAGAATAAGCTAAATATTACCTAATATGATTGTTTAAGAATTAATTGTATTACCTTATATTTATATACATGATGAATTATTGTTACGTTTATCACTTCAATTGAATGCTTCAAGCATGAAGAGGCAGAAAAAAATTCTAAAAATCTTTCTACCTTCAGATTATAAAGAGATTAAGTTGGTTTTATGCATTTGAATACTAGTTCCTACCACAATAATAAGCATTTACTCTCTTGTTTTCTTTTAATATTTTAGAATGTAATTTAGTATTTTTATTTTTTCTTTTGATTTGAAGATTGTATACAAGTTCTTCGAGAAAATTCCTGTGTAGATGATTTATTTTACATTAACTATTCTATGAGCATTTCCTAAGAAAAAAATGTAGAGATGAGTTACATGCTTATGCTTACATAGTTGATCCGTTTATTTCATATCAAAACCATCTAAGGAGTTAGTTTTTGACTTATTACAGTTCAGAGTCATCATCAGGTACAACAAAATGTAGTTTTCGCAGAACTTGTTAGTCTTTAGGCTGAAAGCTGCCCTTGTAGCTTTGGTTTTTTTCCTCTCGAAATACAAGGCTAGGTATAGCTCCCCTTACGCTATTTCGATCTTACGTAGGACCCTAATCCCGCAGTTCTAGTCCTTTAAAAAAGCCCAGCAGCTGTGTAACAACCAGCACCTTAATTTTCTTAGGGTCTAAGAAGATCCTGCTGAGGAATTTCAGCCTTCTCTGACTCAGCGCTGGGCAGTCAAGCCAGAAGCCAGAAGTGAGCAGACTTGATGTGAGGACATCAAGTCTGCCTGTAGGAGTGAGGAGGCTCACTCCTACAAAAGTCAGATTGAGAGAGTCATGTTCTAGCGTTATTTCCTTAGTGAGCCATGGCCCTTTAGAAGCCCTACCAATAAGCTGATCCCCTTTGGAAAGCTTGCACAGCTTGTTCTACTACTTTCTTTGTGGTTTGATCAAATATTATGTGTATTGTAGACCTGGGAGGGATTTCCATGCCTTCCTCTTCCTGAACTCCTCCCAATTGCGTAGCTTGGCCAGACCCTGGCAAATACGACTGGGACGGTGACGACGTCCTGTAATCCAGCTACTTGGAGATCACGAATTGTGGATAGTTGTGAGAGATGGTCGATGGATGTAGTGTTCTCTTGTGTGGATAACGTCCGCACTATTGAATACTACGTTAATCCACAAAGACCATCCTCATAATTAGACCAATTCGTAATTCAGAGGCCGTGGTTTGGATTCCACGTTAAACTGTCCATTAGTTGCCATCAGCTGTTGGGCTATTAATTAACAATCCTGTCTAAGGAACATGTCAGCCTTAGTCAGTAACAAGGCTACAAGATCGCGCCACAATCATCCTACATTCATTCCTCATTCATACTTGGCTTAAAATACCTACCTGGGTAGGTCGCCATTTCAGTTAAAAGTATAAAGTATAAGTATAAATAGAGAGTGGACAAAATGGTTCGGGTCCTACCAGATGGGACATTGATCCCTGTTGGCAAAGCCATCTGCTCTTTTATTCCCTGCGTGTCTTAGGACTCATGCAAGCCATATAGCTTCTAACTCTTAGTTCCTTGAGAGAATCCTTCTAGCGGTGTACCAACTTTGATGACACTAAGTGTGATACTAGCTTTGGTTACTCCTCGCCATCCCATCCTTTGAACCTTCAGAGTTGCTTGGTGACTTTTTGCGTCTGACTGGTACCCTGTCACTTCAGTCTGCTGTCTTCTGCTTTTTAGCCCATTTTTAAAATCAACACTTGTTGCAATGTCTGGCACATTTGTTGGAACCCTAATCATGAAATTTGACTTCATAAATCAGCGTCATTATAAAAACGGACAAGGTCCACCTTCATAATCAACTTTTGTCGACTTAACTTATTTCGACTTATTTCTGGATGCTGTAGATAACCCTTGTGAAATTCTATCTCTGTCTCTGTCTCTCTCATATTTCGCTACCTTTCTTAACTCTTTTAACTGAAAAATGAAACCACTAGAGGCCTGATTACAAGTGATAATGGACTGAAAAATCATATGTACAATATTTATGTCCTTGTAGGAAATAGGTTAGATCATGGATGTAGAATATGGTTATATGTATATGGTATATATAAAGAGAATGTTTTCAGTTTCTGCCTGTTTTTCGTTCCACAAATTGCTAAAACTCTCTCCCCAAAGCTTGGGCATATGTAAAAAATAAGTTAAGAACTACTTCATAGGCCATCTACTGTTGGTTTCCTGAACTATGTAATCCTAGTTATTTTAGGTCTTTTTCCTCAGTTAATCTTGTGCACTCTTCTATTACTGTTTTCATATATACTCATATTTTTAAACCATGCCTATAACAATATATAAACTTGTTAAGTTTTATGTATATAAGACTAAACATATCATACCTAGGCATTTTAGATACTATGTAAATTTATATTTTTGCTTACAATAATAATAATTTATTGCTTTTAAAATAAAAAAATTGCATAGCTTACATTTTTCTTAAATTGATAATAATCCCATTAATTTTTATTTTTTGATAAAATTGCAAAGCTTAAAAGTTATAATTCTAAATTTTTGTTTCTTCAAAGTCTTCTATTTTGTACAGGGCTTCTTTCAGCAGTAGGTTCCTAATTTGTTTTTTTAATAATTGTGATGTTTTCTTTTTTGATTGTTGTAATTTATTAAACAATTTTATTCCATGATATAGTAAATAATAGCAAATTGGTGATGGTTTTGTAACATTCCAATTTATTTATAGATTAATTTTAATACAATTATTATGTCTTTTTAAGCCATTTTTGTGAATTTATTTTCGTTCTTTAGATTTATCGATATGCTTGAGGGAAGTGCTTTAAAAAGCAATTTTATTTGAAATACTAAGTGCCTAATTTGAATGCAATGAATTAAATTGCCATTTACAATCAAAAAATTAAGTTTTTGATTAGTTCATATTAGCAATTGTTATTGTAGTACTGATTCTTGAATATCAATACAAATTGCTGATATATGTATAGATTTTTATGTTACTAAGATTAAGTGAGTGTATATTTATTGTTACTATGAAATGTGATATTTTCAAACAATGATTTATATTACTGTTATAACTATACTTAATAAAAAATAAAATTAACAAAAATTCTGTTACTTTATTTCTACGTATTGTGTTTGCCATTTTATCACATGAAATGTGATGTTTATATTCTTTTTGGTTAAGTAACTTTGGATGTAGTTTGATGCAGATGAAATGCCTGTTTCATGAAACATCTGTTACACATCTGATTTCAATAATTATTTTACTTAACAGCTTTTCTACAACTAACCCAACTGAACACACAAAATCCATGTATGTAGTTTGGTATTGTTGGTTGTTTTGGTTATCGATGAAATTTTTATGAAACATGGCAATTCCTACCAGTGTACCGCATGTAAGGCAGTTTGTATTTTTTAAGCCGAAAAAAAATGTGGTGAGTCCATTTATTATTTTAGGTGAAAAAAATTTTAAAAATTAAATAAATTCAATACAATAGCTCTGGTAGTTTCTATGGAAACCTGTTACATGTTTTCCATCTTACAAATCGCTAACACCCCCCAGAGCTAAGACATATCCATGTCAAAAGCTGATAACTAACTATTTCAGTGTTAAAATGTAGAAAAGAGATCACGTGATAGAACAACTTGTGATGACATGTGATATTCTCAATACGTTTTAATTTGTAATAAACCTGGGACATACAATCACAGCCTGGCTTAGCCCTGTTTTCCAAACTTAACACATTTTGCTGGTGGACTCTTGCTCCACAAATTTATTTGCATTCCGTTTGTGATGTTAAATTAAGAAAAAAACTTTCCCCCCCTGTAATACCGAGCTTTTGTTTAGTAATATAACATTACCATACCATATTTCATGGAAAACATTTGGGAAATATTATTTAATATTCTCCTGAAGAATAACATTGGACGCTCTCAGACAACGTACTGCGTTTATAGACAGTAAATTTAACTTTTCTCTGGAACTGTTAGTCGTAGACAAATAATTAAAAATTCAAATTAATTTAGTTTTTTAGGATCATTTCAATGATCGTAGTCAAATTATACTCCTTTATCGTTTTCCAGAAACTTTAGAAATTTTTTTTACATAATTTGTTTCCGTAATTTTTACAGACATTCTGCTGGTGTAATATTATTTACTACTCTATGCACTATGAACTATTGTTTTAATCAAAAACATTAGAGCCATTCTAGAAAGATTAAGATTGTACAAACTATAACATATCATATGTAATTTTGTTCGGCATAAAATCTTCTCTAATAAAATTATATTAATGTTCTACTCACTATAAGCTGTTGTTCTTGTTGGCTTCAAACAATCAAAGAACAAGATAAAATTAAAATAAAAATATTCACAGCGACTCAATAACAACGCATTCGCATTGTGTGCCGCACTGAGACAATGTTTTCAAATACGTCTCAAAGCTGTCAAAACTATGAAATACCTAGTGACAGAAATCGGAAAAAACATAGCGATACGTCATTGACTCGGCAGAGTCGATTGGCAGTCACAGGGTTAAACTTGACCCTATTTAATGTACCTGATTGTACAAAATTAGTAAATTTAAATCTGAAATGTTGACCTCTTGACTCTCCATGATAAAAAAATCTTAAGGAATACAAAAATTAACTACAAATTTCTAACAATATGTCTGTTAAAATGTAAAATAACAGTATTGAATGAAGTATAATTTACTTTTCCAGGTCAACTCAGGTTTTTGTGTTCTCTTTTTCAGCTGTGGGACTGCTGTAGCAGTGTGCTTGGACTCTTGGCTAGTGTTTCCCTACTCCTGACATTCCTCATCATATTGCTCAACAATCTTGTAGACATCAAGAAGTTAGCTTTATTTTCTATTGAAAGTTGATTTTTCCTAATCAAAAGTTCATTTGAATAATTAGTAACTTTTTTATGTAGTAATTATTCTTTCAAGCTCAACTAGTAAATATGAGCTATCATGAGTTCTCGCCTTATTGTATAAGGAAAACATTTAAGACAAGTGAAAAATAAAAACTCCAAAATAGTGAAATGTCTATTTTAATAATATCATATGTTATAACATAGACATCACAACTTTACATAAAATCTGTAAAATTGTAAATTTAATACTTCTATATAAAGATAACATTTAAATAAAAACAACTATGATCTATATCGCGCTACAAATTAAAGCTAAATTAATAAGTGATGTATAAAAATTAGGTATAACGAACGTCACAAAACAATACTTTAACAGATTGCAAAACAGTCGATTGTTATGTAAATGTTTTCAAACTTAAAAATATATATTATGATTCTTAACAATATAATACTGCAAAATCTATCAAAACAAGTCCACTGTGGATCATTTCTGTGGATTATTTACAAAAAATATTTTCAATATTTTAAAACAAGTAAAAAGTGTACAAAATACAAAGGCATATGTATCTTAATATTAACCCTTTCAATGCTATGAATTTTTCATGTTTTTCAAGTTGTTAAACAATTACTTAACACCAAAAACCCCTGTGTTCCCCCTTCACCATAACCAAATCATAAAAAGTGAAACACTGAAATCCCAACTAAGCTTACAAGTGCCTATAGAGTTCCACCCAATCTGCCCTCCCATCACTGCTCATTCATTGCTTATGGTCGGGAATAGAACACAAGTACAATAGACTCCCGATTATCTGCGATAATAGGTGGCTGAACGATTGTGTATAATCGAAATTGCGAATAAAGCAATCCTAACGTATAGTACACTGGAAGTAGTTACAAATGACAGTCAAAGCAAAATCCCTAAATAACCTTTACTGAATGCTAGTTTTAATCATGTGAAAGACTACAAATACAAGATAGACTTTAAATAAACACACAATTTTGTAGGCATTATTTTACGCATTACGAGGGCAGTCCACAAAGTAACTGCTGTTTGGGGGTAGTGCTGCCATCCTCATATTGGCGTGCACTGCGGTTAAGTGCGCAAGAGAGAGAGAGAGAGAGAGAGCATCGTACAGTCGCGAATTCCTGAGTTATAACCTAAAAATATGAGCCCTGTAATAGAAAATCCTGCCAAGTATGAAATGTGTGGTGTTATAAGATTTTTGTGGTCAACAAGCTACACACCAACTGGAATTCATCGTGAATTGAGTGTGGTGTATGGCCCAAACATTATGATTGAAGTTGTAGTCCATCAATGGGTTCTTTTTTTTTTAAATCGGAGAACGAACGTGCTCGATGAAGATAGGAGTAACGCCCACCCTCACACAGCTCAAAGAACAACTGAACTTTTGAAAAATTTCAAATGGGACGTTTTTGACCATCCCCGCCCCTACAGCCAGTATTTGGCTCCAGTGATTTCCATGTTTTCCCGTACATGAAGCAGTGGTTTGCATTTCAAAAGGTTCGCTAGTGATGAAGAGATTCAAAACGCTGTGACAGATAAAATTTCAAAAACTTTTACGAGATATGATAAGTGCTGAAATTTGTTTGGTGGATACACAGAGAAGTAGAGATAATCTGTATTTTGAAAATGTATATAATAACATTTTTGTATCTCAACTGGTTTATTTTTTATTTCAAAATGGAGGTTACTATGTGGACGACTCTCATATTTAGTACGATTGCTTGCCCTGTGTGTCATGGGTGGTAGCTATAATTTACAGGGACGTGGATAGACTTTTGTGTGTCAAACTTAACTTGCCACTATTGCTTACTAATTTTTTCCCTCGATCGACGATAAACCGTAGCTCGGTTAGTCCACTCACGGATAATCGGGAGTCTATTTTACTTCCAAATGGATTCCGATGCTTCGCTCATCATCGAATGCGTAACCAACCGGACCACAGTACACTGACATACAAAGTGCTTTATTTATAAAACTTCACTAGTGACAAAACAACTAAACTCAATGAGTTACTTAGATTACAATTGTTCTACTTAATCGTCGATCAAAGCCACTACATTCCATTTTACTTTTCGGGATGAAATCTAACTACAATTTAATGGTCCTTAGCATTAAAAGGGTTAAGATAAAACAGTTCGGGAAACCCAGTGACACAGTATTGAAGTTTTTAAACTAAATGCAATTTAAAGATAATGCAAGGACAGGCTATACATTAGGTGGAATACAAGTGAAATAATAATAAAGCACTTGGCTTGTTCCTTAAAAATAGAAAGAAACTCTCACTTTAGCAAATTGTAGTTGAAAAGCTAAAACGATGACACATGCAATCAACACAGCCTTCAACTGTACCAGACAATTTATTTTTTTAAACCAATCAAATAAAAATTAAAAATAATTTTTTTGTAAACTTATGGATTTCATTGGTTTGTGACAAACGCTCAAAAGTCACAGGTGTTTTTTTGGAACTGTATTCAAGATTTAATGAAACATAGTTTTTTTCCAGGTTACAGCAGCATTTATAGGACATAATATGTGAAATTAACCCGTCTCAAAAACTCAACTAAATAAAACACTATTAAACTAATATTATCACATGATCCACAATGGAAATATCCAAAGCAATAAAAACCCAAGCGGATCACAGTACAATTTCAATGGAATTAAAGCTATCAAAGTACAAAACAATTGATCGGTAAATATTAAAACCTAGTAAAACATATTTTCTAATGATCATTTTGTTAATACTACAACATTTTAAAATTATATACAAAACATTTTCAGCACAGTATAAATACACAACATATATTTTCCAAAGATGTGTTAATCTTTAATGTACAAATGTATATTATTTACATTTTAGAAATCTGGTTTTGGTAACTGGACTGAAATGACAAATTGCATTACGTTTCACAACACATCCGGGTGGGATTTTTTTCCACGTAAATATACTCAAAAACATAAGAAAATATATATGTAAAATGCTATTTAACAGGTAACATCACAGCGACTCCTCACAGTACTCAGATTTTATTTTTTTTTTTAACTGAAAAAACTCATTAAGGTAAAACTTACTAAGAAAATATTTTACTTTATGGTACATATTTTGCTAGGTTCACACTCTAACCTACATAGAGAAGTAACAACCACAGGACTCTGCTTCTAAAGCAGCAGTTCTCTATTGGTTTTAACTTATAGTAGTCAAACAGTTAATAAGTATTATGTGTTCTTGCTTTGTAATCTTAAGGTAAGGTTCAAATGAATTTAGTTATTTTAAAACAAATCTCACATATAGTAACTTATACTAAATCATTAAGCAGGCAGCCATGAAAATATATTCTGGTCAGGCAACACCATTTTCCCAAATCGTAGTGCCAGTTGCGAAAGCAACCACTTTGAAACCTGCTCCTTCGGCCAACCTCAGTTAAATAATTTTACGATATATACAATTTTAGCAAAACTAACAAGCACCTGAACTGTCGAGATTCCTCATCTTTACCTCTGAAAAAATATTATTTGATTATTAATTTCTTAAACTAGATTACCTAATATAGTTGGGTGAACTGTTAGATTAAAATGTATAGGTTAGCTGAAAATAGCCGGTTGTTTTCAAAACATGGAGATTTAGGAGGATAGTTCCTAGAAAGTTCGTTATATGAGCCTATTATTACACAAACTAAAAAAAACCCATAAAAATTCTTAGAACCATTATGGTTTATAGAAATGAGAGTACAACGAAATGCCTATCCTAATATTTATCCTTATTTCTCTAAAACCTGTTGAAGACAAATTTGATTGTTAAATTCACTTCATTTAATTTTCATTAGATGTGGAGGATTAATTAATGGATTGAAGAAAGAAAATAGTTCAGTTTTAGAAAGTTTGAAATTCAATTTTATGACATCAATCAATTCCGGTCCAATCAGGCTGGATGGATTGATGCTGACTCTATCGAGCCGATGGAAAGGGCTGTTATACCAGCTGTAGGTGACTGTAGCGCTACTAGCAGCAACATTGTGAAAAACTAAATCGACAAATTATCTCCCATGCCTCATAGATAGCATTGTGCAAGCTTTCTGATAATCAAAAAAGTGAAATGCCAACCTGAGTGGGTTGGAGGAGGGTAGACTAATTAGAAAAACTCAAGAGTTAGTACAAAATCAGGTGGTGTAACCAGTTGAGGCACAAATGACGCTTCTGCCAATCATGCAATAAAGTAAAAGTAAAATAGTGAGGGGAGTAATAAGAAAGGGGTTGATAGTAATTTTTTCTATCAATAGTTTTGATTTGGAATCATTTTTAACCAAGCTGAAGAAGTAAAAAAATCATAAAATTGGAAAAACCTACAATTGTTTTTGGCACTTCAGTAATCAACATGAAATAGTTGGGCAGTTAATGTAAGTGATATTCAAGTAAACTGTGATGTATCAAAACTATTTGTAGAATGAAAACTTTTGGATCAATTAAAGTAATAAGTGTTGATGGGTTAGTGGTAGTGTTTAGTAAGTGGCAAGCACGGCGTTGGACATGGGCACGACAACGGAGTGTAGCGGCGGGGGAGGCGGGGGCAGTGCCGTCGTGGTGGGGGCCATCTCCTCCTGCACGTTCTCCTGATGCACCTTGACGTGTTGGATCAGACTCTCCTTGGTGGTGAAGCTCTTGTCGCACTGCTCACATATGAACGGTGTGCCCTCGTGACTGCGCTTGTGACTGACCAGGTGACCCTTGCAGGTGAAGTCCTTGGGGCACTGGTCGCACCGGAACGGCCGCTCGGTGGTCTTGTTGTGCGACCGCTGGTGGAAAAGCAGGTTGCCCTTGAGAGGGAAGCTCTTACCGCACTCGCCGCATGAGTAAGGTCGCTCGCCAGTGTGGCTGCGCATGTGGTTGATCAGGTGCTCCTTCTTGACGAACGGCTTACTGCACACGTTGCAGTTGTGCTCTGTGTCGCCCGAGTGCACCCGCAGGTGGCTCACCAGGTGCTCCTTGCGGGTGAACGTCTTGCTGCAAAACTCACAGCGATGCGGGGACTCACCGGTGTGGATCCTGTGACAAACATTCGGTGAACTATAATAACACAGCTTGTAACAGATCTTGAGACTCCAAAAAATAAAAACGAGATCTCATGCACGCATGAACGCTTGCATGAGTAGAACAAATTTCATAGCACTTATACTATTCCCATCATAATTATCTAATAGTTCTGAGTATGCAGGTTTGCTATATGGTGATGTGCTTAAATTAAGGCTGTTCACTGAGTAAAAACACATACAAAACTTTATCAAATTATGTCAATAACTAAGCGAGTTAAACCAATTTACCTCAATTAAGGAGAAAACATGAACACTAAAGAACAACTGAATGGGTCCCCTTGAAATCGTTCCAAGCAAAAAAAATCTATAACGGAAATATTTAGTGGAAAATGTTCTATACACCATGAACTACACTATGGTATATTAGGTTCTGAAGACATGAGTTTACAGCCCTGATTTTGTTTGTCAGATTTGAAGTGCTCCGCAAGACTCCACAGTCAATTCAACTTTCTACCCTTAATAACTCGAAACTAGGTTTTTATCGTTTGGAACGTTTTCCGAGGGACACATTCAATTATGCATATACATTAACTATTCAGAAGACAAAGTCAACATACTAAATACAATGAAAACACAACAAAAATCCAATTTTTGAAAAAATCAAATAAATAATTAAATGAAAATTTAAAAGTATACCACTGCTAAAACCTCATACATTAACAAAAGAAAAAACATAAGATTTAACATAACACAACACTATTCAGAAATAATTTTGTTTTTAAGGTCATACATGACTGTGATCATGGGGTAAACCTCCGAAACACATGTTAGTGTAATAAAATGAAAAAAGGGTACCAGGAGATTTTTATTTAATAATTATAATAGTAGACCTAAAATATGAACAAACACTAAATACAATATAGATATATAACTATTCAAATGGTTTTATAGAACTTCTATTCTCTCCTTTGCTTGATAATGTTTATGTATTAATTAAACTAAAATTCGCAAAATTTTTCATTTTTCATTTGTTCTATAAAAACACATTGAATAATTATATTTACTCATATGGCAATTTTCTACAAACATCAAGACTAGCTCACTTTTCCATAAGAAATTCACTGATAAATACCTGATGTGGTTAGTGAGGTGTTCTTTTCTTGTGAAGAATTTGGAGCAGTAGGAACACTTGTGCGGGGACTCTCCTGGAACACAAACACAATCATGCATAGAGTTTTGTTTATTATTTAACAATAAAAAATGTTTGATTTATAAAATGAGTGCTCTCATAACTGCCCTCAATTTGTCTTATCGATTCTAGATTTCTGATAATGCAATATAGATTCAGGTTACAATATTTTTACATTGTTTTATATATGGATCACGGAAATGGTAACCTACTGAGATAGGTATTTTAAGCCAAGTACGAATGAGAAATGGGTGTAAGATGAATATGGTGCAATTTTGTAGTCTGACTGACTGAGGCAAACATGTTCCTTGGACAGAACTGTTAATTAATAGCCCAAGCGCTAATGGCATCTAAGGTACCTTCAGTATAGTATCCAGTACAGACAAAGAAATAGATGAATTATTATTGAATGACGATAATGATGGTGATGTTATTGGATTAAGTGTCAGCAATGTTATATTTGTTTAATATTAATTTATTAATAAATTTCCATAATGTTTTCTTTTTAATTTACTTATTTTTTATACTTTTACAAAGGTATAAGAATGATACAATTCATGCATAAACAAGCTAGATTAATTAGGTCCTGGTGTGTACTTGTCATTAAATATATTCACCTCAAAGGGTTAACATTAGCAATAAAGTGGTGGTATTTTAAGAGTGTGTTACGGGTACATGTGTAAATTATTATGATTATTATTGTAGGTTAGATATTCTTAGTAATCCAGAGGCTTCATCAATTTGCATGTAAATAACAACCAGGCGAGACAAGACTCACCTGTGTGCTGACGTATATGATTGGTGAGGTGTTCCTTCCGGGTGAAGCTCTTGGTGCAGTACGTGCACTTGTGTGGCGACTCTCCCGTGTGCTGGCGGATGTGGTTCACCAGGTGGTCCTTCCTCGTGAACGCCTGCGGACAAGACCAACGTCTCACATGAATATGGACACCCAACCTATACCTTAACCTTAGTCAACCTCCAAATCCATCCAGATCAAGAAGAGGATTAAAACTCCAACTCCTCTTGAATCCACTAGGCATGGAAGGGATCGACATAAATTGAAAGTATATATCACAGTAACCCCACCCCAAACCAGTGGAATTCTAGCTGGTCTAGATACCAATTTTTTTTCAAAACCTCAACAGCCTATCACCATAGTCCTAAGGTCACTGTTCAGTAAAATTAAAGGTACGGAAACGGCCAAAGGTGACTGACTGCTCACGAACTGACAGGAGTATCTTATTCCTGCAGGCCTGCATCTTATTCTGCAACTGAGAATAAAGCAACTCTTAAAATAATTATATTTCAATGATGTAGTCTCTTAGGACGCAAAACAGAATACCCCAGAGACAGCCTGGCTTTTCCCTAACGTAACCCACCTAAAAAATAATTATTCCAACTTGCGTTGATGTAGAAAGAACACAAATTTTATATCATGATATAAGGAAATACCGGCGTGTTCATGGACTGCTAGAGGGACTGCGCCGTGGACGCACCGGTACGCTCGTGGACTTTAAGAATTTAAATAATATAATCTACTTCTTAAAATACTACCAGTAAAGTTTTTGGTGAATAATATTGACCATAACTACTACATATACTATGATTCGGAGGAATAAAATTGTCTAGTCTCAGAAATTGACTCCAAAATATTACCATTTAGTCTTCATTACAAAACCATACTATACATATACATAATATTCTACTGTCATCAACTAACCTTAGGACAGAACTGGCACTGGAACGGGGTTTCTCCCGTATGCTGCCGCACATGGTTAACAAGATGCTCCTGGAAAACATTCAAAAGTTAATAAAAGAATATGTTTATATTCATATCCCAACATTGGAATATTAATATGGTATGTAGATATTAACCCTAGTTAGGCAAAGTTCAAAAAATAACAATACAAAACCAACAACATTGATTCATATGTTCTCATCCAGTCTGCTGCATTAATATTGCAGCGGCTATTCGTTGTCGTTGATCGTTGTCTATGGGGCGTAGATGTTTACAATGGTATATTTTCAGTATTGTTTCAAATCGTCCGGATTTTTGGAATCCTCTATCCCCCACCCCCAATATTATTGTTCCGTCATCTGTCACTGCCAGTAGCGTTCAGTTATCAGTGCGATTAATAGCGTTCAGTTACGTCTTGTAATTTGATAGGTTTACTGTGCGTTTGTTTACATTATGGCCTCCTCATCGGGTACACTGAAAAGGAAACATATATTTTTCCCTATTCAAACTAAAATTGAAATTTTGAATAGGCTGAAAAAAGGTGAAAGTGGTTTGTCTCTTGCAAAAGAGTATGGAGTGGGTAAGATCACCATTTGAGAAATAAAAAAAAACAGAAATAGCATCCTAAACTTTGCCTCAAAATTATATTCTGAAGATGACTAAAAACTTTGGAAGACAATGAGAACAGCGAAAAACAAATCACTAGAAGGTGCTGTGTTTTTGTGGTTTTTAGCGCCGTTATTAAAACATTGTTAAAACAACATAATAAAAACAATGTTATTAAAACATTATTTTGTTTCATTTAACTGCATTCTATAACTTCACTATTCACTGTAGACCTAATTGTATGTTCAAAAGGTAGCCTATTAGTAGGTTAGGTTCGAAAATCCGGACAAATTGATAATCCTAACTACCTACTACTAATTGGTTCAGATTTTTGATGCTCTACTGAATGTTGAAACATTTTAACAACATGATGTACTTATAATGGAAATTTTTTTCAGTATTTTTGTAATTCAGTACTTTTGTATAAAAAATTTAATTTAGAGTAGATCTAAAACAAACTGTCAAAAAAGGTTTATTTTAGTTTACTATATAATTTCTAAAATAAATATTAACATGAAATTACAAAACAAGTCTCATTCTTAAGCTTACAGAAATTATTTACAAGTGGATCTGACTGAATAGATTACTTCTATGAACAATTCATTGCCCCAAGGCTGCAAGGTGTCTACTTTATACCTTTCTGGTGAAGCTCTTGGTGCAGTAGTTGCAACGGTGAGGTGACTCTCCAGTGTGTTGGCGCACGTGGTTCAGCAGATGTTCCTTCCGTGTGAACGTCTTGGAGCAGAAGTCACACCTGCATCGTCAATACATGTCACTCATTGCAGTTTTAGTCTCGTATTTTTAAATGGAATGAAGTATCCTTGTTCGAGAATGAGATTTTTAGGCATTAGGAATCCAGGATTTTTGTATTAATTGCCAGTTAACAGAGCTTGAGGTTGTGGGTTCAAATCCTACATGTGGTGGTTGAGAAAAAAAAGAGGACTTCAAGACCTCCAAATACAACCAGGCCCATGAGGAAATTGGGAAGCAACATCTACTCAAAAAAGCAAGCACTAATATGGTATAGAGTGCTATGCCAATAAAATGCCGTTCATTATATTTTAGCCAGTAAATTTTACTATAAAAAATCGTAAAAGGAATATAATAGTTGAAATATTTAGATGCAGAAATAAGTGAGGAATCAATTGGTACAATTTATTTTGATATTAGTTCAACTCGTAAAGTAATATAGTGTTCTAAAAATGACCATCGTAAATTACGACACTAACACTTCACAAGTGGTGTTGCCCGTCGTAGATTACGACGGTCATCAGTTCTAGGGTTAAATACCATTGGCTGTAAGGCTATTAATTAACAGTCCTGTCTGAAGTACACATTAGCCTTAATCAGTAACAAGACTACAAGATCTCACCACTATCATCTTACACTCTTTTCTCATTTACACTTGGCTTAACCCTTCACAAGCTAATTATTTTAGTATAGGGAA
This sequence comes from Nephotettix cincticeps, assembly GCA_023375725.1. NCBI lineage: Eukaryota > Metazoa > Arthropoda > Insecta > Hemiptera > Cicadellidae > Nephotettix > Nephotettix cincticeps. The sequence continues at coordinate 151,339,926 of CM041786.1, forward strand.
TTTTTTTTTTGTTTTACATGGATTATGTTCAGAAACGGTATAGTTGAATTATCCCCCCTTTTCGTTCAAATTTTTATTTTTTTTTCCACTGCACCCCGCCGGGGATACAGTGCGCAGGCCGCAGAGGTAAGGGGTACAGAGCGTCCCTCTGATGCGTGGGCGGAGCTACATTGAAATGGGAGCAAACTGGGAGCAGACAAAGAATGAAAACGGCAGATATATCTGCTTGCCTTACTTGGTGAAAATAACAAGGGCGGATATACCAGTCAAGTGCTTGCAAAAGGGTTAAAATATCTGCCTGAATAGGTCGCCATTTCAGAAAAGTAATAATAAATAAGAGTAAACGTGTTCAAAGTGTCCTCACCTATGTGGTGTCTCGCCGGTGTGCCACATGATGTGGTTGGTGAAGTGTTCCTTCCTGGTGAATGCCTTGCTGCACACCTCACAGCGGAAGGGCGTGTCGTTGGTGTGGCTTCGCTCGTGGTTGGCCAGGTGCTCCTTGCGTGTGTACTTCTTCCCGCAGAGCGTGCACGTGTGAGGAGTCTCCCCTGTATGCCACAGCACGTGATTCAAGTAGTGTTCTCTTCGGGTGAACGCTTTCTTACATATATCACAACGGTTGGGCGTGTCACCTAGACGAAAGGGTAGCGGTTAGGTTAGGGGCCGTACACACTCTGGGAGTCGGAGGAAGGACGGTAATGTGTGATACTGATACTAGAAGCCTCAATTATTTCACAGCCTTATAAAAAACGGCAGTAAGACTTCAGCTACAGTATATGATGGAGTACCCAAAAGTAACCGGAATAGCACTGCTGTGGTCAATGCTTTTGTAGTACGGGTTTTGACCGCTGGATCCTATCTAGCTCAACTCTTTACCAGTTCAGAGCCGCGCGGGTATACCGTGTTATCTATAGTGACAGTTTTTGCTAGTGATGTTTCAGTGCTGCAAGTTTAAGTGTACAACGTGATCAAAATGTTGAAAAATTTGAGATTTCGCTCACAGAACGTTGACAGACAATTGATCAACTATCAGAAATCAGTGGAATAACTTGGAATTCGGTTCAGGGAATTTTAAAAAGAAGATTTGAGAATTAAACACATTGCTGCCAAATTTGTTCCTCGGGCTCTGACTGAAAATCAAAGGCGAGCTGAAACTTGCTGTGCTCCAACTCTCGTTCCGAGTGCATACTATCTTGTGTCGCCCCACTAGCTTGGAGGCAGAGTGTTGTGATTAATCGTTCTGTTATTAATATAGTTTTAGTGTTGTGGATGATGGATAAGTATAATATTATTGACAACATGATATAATTAATATCTACAGCTTAACCATTCAATTTTTAATATAAATTATTATGTAATCACTTGAAAACTGGAGGAATTTCTCCACCTCCAGAAACATTGTGTAGTTAAAAACACAGATGCGTTGGAAAAGTCCAATAAAAGATATTGAATAATTCACAATTTGTATAAATTTACAAAAGTTTATATAAAAAAACTAAAATAGATATATTTTTATAAATTAAAATTTTATATGAAGGGAATTGAATATTGTTCATGGAAATATACAGACAAAAGAGTTTAATTTGTTTTGTTATTTGAAAAAATTGAGTTGCTTTAAAAAATTAATTATTTTAATAAATATAATGTATATATGTAGATAAATACATACATATTTGGAGATAAAAATTTCTTCGTTAAGTATTATTAAATTTAATACTGTTTAAAAAATTACATAACATGAATTAGTTATATGAAAAGGAAATACTATATAGATGTATGAATAAAAACTTTGCATGTATGTGCAATTTAATTGGATCTGTACAGGGATGCTGGCAAAATAAAATGAGGTTGCCAATGGGTTAAACCTTTCTAAACAGATAATTTTTCATAATTTGTATAGGCTTTACACCACACCAGTCTAGAGTTGTACGTCTATGTTTTGAATATGAAGTACATTACTAAACCAGACACCCTCACAACACGGCCCTCAAACGGTTATGAATTGAAACATAGCAATAGAAAGTTATAAGTTACAATACTTAATGAAAAAATCAAAGTAATAAACTTGTATCATAATCACATTTTTTTAAGATGTTTAACATCACTCATACTTGCGGGCTTTTCATCAAGATTAAAGAAAAATGTGCTTCAGGTTACTTAAGAACATGAACAGGCTTTTATTTTCAAAAATTTCCCATGGAGAGCGCCCAGATCCCCGGATGTGTACCCCCCAAAGCGATCACGAGCCGCCCAGCTATGTGTCCCTGAGGATAATTACATGCATTCCAATTGACTCTCTGAGAAATGATGAGTGAGGATACCTAACTTTGAACCTGCATCAATCACACTCATTATTGTATCAAGGTAAAAGAAATTGCTTTCCCATTTCAGGTTCACTATATAATAATCTATCAGAAATTAACAGGTTCGCTGTGGCGCCTGAAACCCCGGTTCCTCGCACGGTGCAGCCAGTGTAGTTTAAAATTAACCAATTGGAAAATTCCAGGTGACCCATACAGGAAACAATACTGCATTATAACAGAGCTGGCCATAGTTTTCTGAAATCCTGACAGGTGGCAGCTCAATCCACATCACCAGTTTCGCCACCTTGATTCTAACCTAAATGTACCCACTCGCATCTGAGTGGTCAAGGTGTTAAAAAAGTCAATGTATTTGTAACTTGTTGAGGTAGTAGTTAAATAGAAAATTGGCAGACCCTGTAGTACCAACTAAATATTCTATTTATAGTATTTTAGAAAACATTGCATAAAATCGCTTGTATATAAGATAATTAGATCATTTATTTTTTATTTGCTGGTCATATATGAAGGCACAATATTTTTTTTATTTCCAAAAAATATTTTTACTAAATATACAAAATGTTCAACAAGTAGGGATTTATAGTTTTAATAAATTATACATGCTTTGAATCTTCAGAGTTTTTTGCATAGAAAATAGAACTCATAAACCAGCAAACTGCCATTGTGACTATCAGCTGACAAATCAAATCATTGCAAAATGACAACTCAACAGGATGGCCAAACGAGCAAAAGAATATTTATTAGAGGTTTCTGAAGGACATAGCAACACAATCCATTAGGAAAATTGGAATTGCATGGAGAAATACTAAACAATATCCACAAGAGGTTTCAGAAAGGATCTATTTATTGGAAAAGTTAGAAATACTTGTTGAAATACTGAGTATTTACCGATCACAAATCTGTCTCATAACTCAGCATTCAGTCTGCTTGTCGGTGCCATGAGTCAAGCTCCTTTCTCTACCCCAGTGGGTTAAGGAATTATTTTGTTTTGACTATAAAATACCCAGTGGTTGTGATAAATCTATTTCGCTGGAGCTTGATATTTTAGCTTGATATTATTATATAAGCTTTTTAAGCTTCATAAAATGAATTGGCCCTGGTGAGAAATATAAGTTAAATAATTGTACCTCAGTAGGTTAAGTGTTTGATACATACCCGTGTGCTTCCTGACGTGGTTGACCATGTGCTCTTTGCGGCTGAAGCTCTTCTCACAGAACTGGCACCGGTACGGAGTCTCTCCAGAATGGCACCGCTGATGGTTGTCCAGGTGCTCCTGAAACACAGCTGCACGTCAGACCAATCCAAAATATTGATGTAAAACGAACTGTAAATATGCATTATATATGGGCCACATGTTAACCCTTTCAGTGCCAATGTCCGTCTACACGGACGTCAGCAAAACTTGCAAGAAGAGCCAGCGTACGGAGCAATTATACGGACGTCCTAAAAAAATAAATTTTTATTTTATTTATTTTTATTTGTGTTTAGGATATAAAGAACACATTAAATATAATTATTTAGGTTAAAATGTTATTCTAAGTATTTTTGGTTGCAGTCCGGATCAACGTCTGTTGTTTGTTTACTTGTTTAGTTAGCCGATAGACTTAAGAAATTTGAGGTTATTATTATTGTTTGTTTGGTTTCTTTTGTAATAATAATGAAGTGTATTAATTCACCTGTCAATGATAAAACAATTCTTAGAGTGTAAAAAAGGTTTTAACAGTAATTTTTCCATGAGTGATTTGAGTTGGAGTGATGAGTAGTCAAATTTAGGCTTTGACAACACGGATAGTGATCCAGATTTTGATCCTGATAATCAGAATTTTCTTAAACTATTTTCACAATAGTTTGAATCATTTTATTCATTTACATAGCTATAGACACAATTCAAATTCCATGTCTAATGTATACATATTTTGGAGTGTGATTAATCTTTTCAGTAACTTATGCAAAAACCTAAACTCACGATATTTTCTAAATTAATCACAAAAACTTTATTTTTGAAGATAAATGTTTAAACCTCTGGATATATGTACAAAAATACTCAATTTTAATCACGAGGAATTTTCTACTGACTACTGAGAAATGAAATTAATTTATTTTATATATTTTTCAATACTATTGAACAGGTAACTTTGTAGTTTTTAATTTAAGTTGACACCTTTTTCAGTATAAATAAAAGAATGATCTATTTTTCAGCTGCTTCAAGAATTACTTCATAGGTTACTTTTAAGACATTTCCAAAAAGCATATCCAAAGATATCACAGACTACGTATTTATAATATCGTCTAAAAGTGATTCTGTAATGTTTTATGACTCTAGACTTTGAAGCAGAACAATTTTTCAAAATTATATGGACATATCTTTAAAAATCCTTATAAAAAAACTCATTTACATTTTGAAAAACCTGTCTTCAGAAGAAGACAAGAAGAGGAAGGAATATTTACAGTTTATTTTTTAGTATTGGAGAGAAATAATGTGATCGTTTGAACTTAACATCTCTGAGATGATGCATATAAAGTATAAATGATTGAAAGAACCATTGTTTTCATTATTCTGAAAATACCGTTCTTGTATAACCCCCAACACGTAAACATATTTTCCCAAGGCTTGGTCTCACTTAGTTAGTCGTACCTTCCGCCCGAATCCCTTGTTGCAGACTGTACACTGGTACGGTTTGTCGAGGCAATGCCGTCTGACATGGCGTTCCAGACTGCCTGCGCTGGCAAAGACGTGGAAACAAACCTGCAAACCCACCAGTGGCAAGTCAACACAGCTACGACACAACTCGACTTACAATAGAACCCCTCGTATCCAGCCACCTCGTGTTTGTTAATATTTCCACGCTGACACACATCACGTTGAAGCCTAAGCCCGAGTACAGTTCGGGTTAGTTTGTTTATGCTATAAGCCTATGTCCGAGTTCGGGCTACCTATTTGTTTCCATAGCGTGTTGCTATTTATAGGGTACATTTAGGTTTCAGCACATACAACATATTATTTGGTCATAAACCCTAGAAGTGGTATGTATACCCTTAACTGTAACAAATTATGTCTCTTCTTAAAATACTCATTATAAACAAAAAAAAACATTAAACACGTCCCCCTAACCAATCGTACAAGAAAACAGTGTTCACTGCAATCCCAAATTAAGCCAACAAATGCCGTCAACTAACACCCCTCCCACCACTATACCACGCATTTGCAAGCCAAATTGCGATTACTCATGGGCAGGATTTGAACACGCATACTTCTGATTGGCTTCAAAAATTTCATTTCTCAGTGAAACGGTCAAACCAATACACCTAAATAAAACCGTCTGCTAAAGCACATAATTGGCTACAAAGTACTCTAGCGACAAAACAGCGAACTCCATGAGCCAGTTCCAGTATCAACTACCACAGGGTAACATGGTCACGCAATGACGTAACAAGTTCACTAAATTGACAACAGGCACCATTTCTTATTTAGTTTGTAAATGCATAGTGAATTAAGACTTTGCCACTTCTAGTAGTTGATCTTTGAAAGTCTTTTCTGTTAGCCTTTCTATTATTCACAAAAAAAACTATCCAAAAATCTCTCACTCGCTCGTTTAGAGCTGTCAGCTGTTGCGAGCTGTGTTGAATACAGTTTCTGTTCATGTTATGTGTTTGTGTAGTTATATTTTCACACCAAAGTTATTAGGGTTAGGTCAGGTATATTTGATTTATTTTCAATATGGGTGATGAAAAAAATACTGGGACAGTGGCATGTCCTGTAATCCATCTCCCTGGAGGCAACTAATTGTGGATGGTTATGAGCAATGGTCGGTGGATGTTATATTCTCTAGTGTAGATTTAAATGCTTGCACTATTGAATACTTTGTTTAGTCACATCGACCATACTTATTATTAGACCAGTTCGTAATTCAAAGGCAAAATTGTGGTTCGGATCCCACATTAAAACTGTAGGTCCCTTAGATGCCATTGGCTATTAAGATATTAATTAAATTATTAAGTCTAGGCTACGAAACATGTCAGCTCATTTCTCATTCATACTTGGCTTAAAACCTGAATAGGTCACCATTTCAGAAAGGTAATAGAGATCCATTGAAAAGAGATACAATACAAAACTTATTTTTTATGAGAGTATTGTAGTGATGACGACAAAACTTTTGCATGCTTATTATCTACTAGTAAATAAACTTTTGAAAATGTAAATGAACTTGTTTGATAGTGAGTCACGTGAAATGTGTGAATTAAATGACATAGATGATATCTTGACTTTATACTCCATGAAAAAAGGAAGAATAATTTAGGAACCTCCAAAACTATTTTTATGGGAATTTTTCATTGGATTTTATATATTTCACAAAATTACTTAGTTTTACAAATAAAATCAATTTGAAATTTCTTAAGAGAGAGGTTTCTTGCTGTTTTTAAGAGTATATAAAATGTAAAGGTTATATTAAATGTAATCTAAGAATAATTTTGTTTTATTATAAGTCTAAAACCCCTCGGCTCCCTATTAAACCTGTGTTAGTGGCTCAGACTCCAAAGTGTTAACATTGCACAGTGCCTAGAAACTACTAACACAATCTTGGGCAATAACAAACATACTGCACTGTCCAACGGAAAAAAGGGTGCGTTAGAAGTCCTTAAAACTCCATCGTAACTGTAAGCCTTGGGAAATACATTTCTAAACTGACTTCCAAGCAATACATAAAAAAAGGACCAGTACTATTGTGGCCAGTTATGAGAGGTTTTACCGTGTGGTAACCATGAATTATTAGTGTCAGGGCTATTTACCGAGTTAAGGTTTAGGTTTACCAGGTTAAAAACAAAGCCAAGGACTTTAGAATCTTTCTAAAACAGCATGGGAAAAGAAATTACCACAACAGAAATCTTATGACAGATAGTAGTACTTTAAGGATACTTTTTATCATACCAGAGATTTAAGAGAATTTTAACCCTTTGAGGAGGAGTATATACTATTACCCTTTTGAGGAGTACAGTGGAAACCCTCAAATCCGAACCCTGGAAATCCAAACACATTGTCGAGAAAATGAAAAAAAGGAAATACCTGGAAATTTATCCAGGTATGTTGTCTTGACATTATACAAGCACAAGATGTATCCCTGTTAACGTGGAGGTAGAGGGAAAGTGATTTACTTTTAGCACACGCTCGCCTAGCAACAATGGTCACAGGATGTACATCCACCCTACAGGTTACTGTCATTTCGAACACTTAGTCAACCAGCCTGTATAACCCCACGACCCCATAATTCCACGCCGCATCTCCCACCGCTAACCACAAGTACAGTAACAAAATAAATGTGTAATATTATTTCCCAGGAAATCTGAACAGGCTTAGCCCTAATTATTTTGTATTTGATTCCTCTGTTCCACTGAATTTACGTAAAAGTATTTTTTATACATAACATGAACCACTTTTTTACATTCTAAATGAGGCCAAGGAGTACAAAATGGATGGTTAGTGATCTGAGGTGTTGGAGAGGGTTAGGGGCATGCGGGATTGTTTAAAACGACATGACAGCTTATTTGGTAAAGTAGTGAGGAGTGTGTTTCTGATTGGATGTTAAGAGGTTTAAAAGTCTTTCACTGTCACAGCTGCAGTAAAGAGTGTGTGCACCAGATATGAACAGTGCAGTAGTTTAGTTTTTGGTGAAATTTTCTGCATTTGACACAGTGAAACACTGCATACGTGCTTAAAATTCCGTTTCAAGAAATTTAAAAAATCTAAGTTTTTTAACCAATTTAGACACACGAAATATGTATTTTGTATCAATAGTATGCTATCAATTTTGAAACCAATATCAATATTAATTAACACATTTTTAATTTATTTTTTTACTCTTGAGGGCAATTTTTATGATTGTAATATCAATTTATACTGGGCTACACCCATCATTGACGGGTACATTATTACTCCTTAAAGGGTTAAGAACTAATGTAGTTAAAAAAATAATAGACAAAACTATACCTGGCAAGTTAACATGGAGTTGTTGTCTTGATGGCAGTTTTTCCCATGTTGACTCAGCTCATCTGCATTTTCAAACGATCGACCACAAACCTGTTATCAAAACCACATGGCTAAAATAACAGTATCTATCTCAAAATTGTGTCTAAACTATAGGTGTGTGGATTTACGAAAAGTCAAATCGGATCAGATATCTGGCTATGATCCAAATGCAAAACAATTATTCAGTAAATTCTGATACATATCCCCAAACTTTCGGATAGACTGTATAAAATAAACATGAAATGACTGTATAAAAGCTAAAGATAAAAAAAAACTTTCCGTTTGAAATTAAGTTAGCGATACAGAACATATTTGATTGAACGAAAGTGTAGAAGCAGATGACGGAATTACGCAATTCATATTCTATTGGGATGTAAGAACGTCATTGGCTGGTCTGAGGATGCGGTATGATTATTCAATACTACAACTACGTATTTTAAGATCAACAACTAAGATATTGCATTTTGAAATACAAACCATAGCGTTATCGAAAGTTGCACCAAGTTTCGATAAGTTCAGATTGCGTTTTGATATTTTTCCAAAAAAGTACTGCAATAGGGTCTGTTTGGTGACAAAAATGTCCGGCATAGAAGGGTTAAATGCCTGGGCGTTTAAATTCATTAGACCAACATCCCATGTGGTCAGTGTACTGGCACTAGCACCGCCTCACCTGACACTGAAAGGACTCTAGACAAACGCCCCATGTGTTCAGTGTCCTGGCATGCCCTCACCTGACACTGGAAGGGCTTCCTCTCTGTGTGGTATCGCCGGTGTACGATCATCTGGTATCGGTAGGGGAACACCTTGTTGCACAGGTCGCAGGCGTGACTCCCTGGAGGGCTGCCCGGGCTCTCCTCACTCTCCGGTGTCTTGACAGGGGGCGGTGGCTGCACCGGTGGGGCCTGCTGCTCCGCCCCGCCTTGCAATTTTCCGAACACCTCATGGTATGCTAACAGCTGGTTGATATCGTCCACATTCACTGGCTGAAATATTCATAACAGTTACTGTACCTGAACGTAAGTATAATAGTTTACACTGAACTAAGTCAATAAATAAATTCCTCAACAGTGGTTTAAAAAATTCAGTGAATGACTTAAGACCAATCCTCTCACTAGATTTTCTCAACATAATAACTTTACTCGACAAAGTTATGTGTGAATTATGCATAATCTATTATCAAAGTAGACTAAATTTTACAGTACTTATTTTGTGAATCCTATTCAAATCCTATAGCAGTATCTTTAAGGAACTTAATTTTCCACTCTACCCTCATTGTTAATTTTTAAGTGACTAATTTTATTTTATTAAGGGCATCTTAAAATAACTATGAGGAACATAATCTGCATATTTAAATTACAATAAAGGAAAGAATGATTACCTACATTTCATACATTGATTAAATTTCTTACAAAGAATGCTGAAGTATCTTAGGAAAAACTTGATAAAAATCCGTACAAATCATAACCTCAAAGATAGAATAACCTAATTTCCAAATAGTATAAGTTCTGACACTTTTCACAAGCTGTTCTGCTGTTCTGAAATGTATTGTGACAGATGAACAGTTCACGAAGAGTTTGGATTTGAATGGTCTTGAAGAGTCTTCCTCACCTCTGCAGAAACACAAAAAAACTTGCATCGTTATTCCCTTGCTCCGGATGAAATGAGTAAAGATGTAACGTTAAAAACTTTTTTTCTTCGTTAAAAACAGGTAAATGTAGGTACTTGGTTCCTCATACATAATATATCCGAAAAAATCAATTATATAAATAGAAATCAATCTTAAAAGTAACGAAAACTTAGCTTCTTTTAAAGTTCACTGAAACTATTGTTTTCTCATTTCCAATTTGTTTGCAGTATGGGGGCTCTTATATAACTATTCCACTACATTGTTAACAAGTTTCAAGAAAATCTGATCAAAAAAGGCGTCTGAAGCGGGGGACAAAATAACATGTTACGTCTCAAAAGCCAGCCAGCCGGGAGGCTACTGCACTACCAGCCTTTTTACAAAAAAGATGAAGAAGACTCAAGTAGGCCAATATACATTTATGTTTTTTCCATAGATCTAAAAATATTTTACACGATGGCAACCTCTTGTACTTTTCAAATAAACTCCAGACCTGTCCAATTAAATCTGATAAAATAAATAAAAATGTCTTTATTTACAGCGTTTCTCTGATACATTACCAGGTTTTTAGAACAACTATAGTCAACAATACAAAAATAAAATAAAAATAAAAATTAGCAACACTGGAATATTAACCAATGGCATTGATGCCTCAGGTTTGGCCACAATGCTACTACCAACCGAGCTTTCTTATCATCAACTCACTTATACCGATCAATATAATTTTTTACTAAAAATAATATAAATACAGAATTCAAGTTACCTTATAAACAATATTATCTCCGAGAGGTTTTTCCACCAGGATCTGTTGGATATTTTGAGGGTGCTGTTTATCCCCTTGATAGCTAAAAAAAAAGAACAGGACACATGAAGTAATACATTTTCTTAACTGTAAGCCTAGAGTATAAATTCAATTTCATGAAATCTAATAATAATTCTTGTACATTAAATTCATACTTGCACTATGTGAGATAAATATTAATGACTGGGACGGTGGCGTGTCCTGTAATCCAGCTAATTGGAGGTCATGAATTGTGGATATATCTTTTTTAATCTAAGTTTCCTTTATACTATTGGATTCAGCTCAAACCAAAACACAATTAAGTATTTTGAATCATAACTCTAGATCAATTGGTTACTGAGATAATCAAAATGGTAGACACAGTACATTGTATAATGCTAAATGGCTAATGTAATGTTTCTGATGGCAGAAAACCTAAGTATTCATTGGCCAGGTAATTCTTACGGAGAATAGACAAATTGGTATAACTCGTCTCATTATTAACATAATTTGATCAAATGTTGTATGTGTTTTTTAACAGCCTCAAATAAGCACATTACCGTGTAAAACAACCCTTATTGCAGCAAACCTGCATACTCAGTATTATTTGACTACTATGATGGGAATACTTTCCGTTCCATGAGATTCGCTCTACTCAAGCCAGCGTGCTATGTGCGATCTCGTTTAACTTTTCTCATTTCCAACTAGGAATAACACGATTTCAAATGACTTCAGTTTGGAAAAAAAACATTCGAGACACGAGTTGGTTACCTATTGATGATGGCTGTGTCCTTGTTCTTGTCATCCTCCACTTTCACTTCCTGGACTACCAGTTCAATCTGTTGGCCGTCCTGGGTCTGTGCCAGAGCTTGGTGTTGTAGAACCTTTAAGAAATATCTTTATCAGAATCAAAGTGGTTTAAATTAATATCAGGGAGTAGTTTCAGACCTAAACAATAATTTTAAAAGTGAGCACAGGTGTACCACAAGAATCAGTCATGGGCCCATTTTTATTCATCCTCTTTACAAATTATTTCTCCAGTTTCATCAATGACAGCCATGTCCAAACCATATTGTATGCAGATGATACAACCCTTCTATTTGCTGATGACACAGCTCAATAATCAGTCTTACACTCAGACATGCTAACAACAATAGATAAAGCTCCTAAACACTCCCTTCAAAACGACCTGGCTATTAATCTATCCAAAGCCACACAGATAAATTTTAGCAGATGACATGAACAGATACAAGATCGTCTTAAAAAAAATTAAAACAATGAGGGTTAACAATTGATGCCGACATTTCCTGGACAGATCATACACATAATCTAGCTAAGAAAATTTCATCTGTAATATATGCAGTGAAAAGAATTAAATCGATAGGAGGGGTTGAACTAGCTAAAACAGTGTACTATGCTTTAGTATAGTCACACATCAGGTAAGGATTAGGTAGGAACATCTGAGTATAACCTTGGTAAAATTCTTGTCCTACAGAAAAAAAATCTGTTAAGGCACTCTTTGGCCTTGGTCCTAGAGATAGCTGCAGAAAGGCTTTTGAATCTCTAAAGTTATTAAGTCACAGGGTGTTTCATCCATGCAGTTGTCATATACACCAAACAGTTTAACCTACCCATAAATAGGAATTTTCATTTATATAACACCAGAGGGGCAGCAGATTTCAACCTTCCTATTCACCATATAACACAGTAGTGCCTATAGCAAGAAACCCTTTTACATTGGCCGCTAAATCATCAACTCACTCAGGCAAGACAATTAAAGAATATGTCAGAAAGAAGCACCTCAGACTGGCTGATTGAATAACCAATTCACTCTATCAAGAAATGTTTTGAAATATGTTGGAACGTGTAAAGCAAGATTAATTAATTTATTTATTTATTAATTGTGAGGCCTTTGTATTTCTTAATAAAATTGAAAATAAAGAGAATTGTCCATTGTTTAAAACATTGGTGTAACCCTTCAATGCAGGAGAATTTCCCTTGTGAAAGAAATTGACTTTGTCTCCAATGGAAAAGTTCCAAAGTAGGTTTGTAAATTTTGAAGATAAACCATATTATCCAAATTTAGAATGAAACCCTCGTGCCCCCTCCCTTAACGATAGCTAAACATTAACCATGCAATCGTAAAAAAAGGCAGAACTAGTGTCCGCTGCTATCTAAATTAAACCTATAAACTTCCGCCCTAGCCGGTAATCGTTTATTTTAGGAGGGCCCTCCCACCCCTGTACCACACGTTTGCAGGGCCAAATCGGAATCGTTCACCGTTGTTAATCAAACTTGAGTACTTCCAATTCTTAACTCGTCAGCGAACATTCCAACCACTGGACCACAATTCACCGACACACAAAGCGCTTTATTGGCATATAAAGCCTGCTCTAGCGCCAATACAGAGCACTACTTGAGATAGTTCCAGTTGTAGCTCTTAGTTGGCAGCACAGTTGACGTGCGGCCATAAAACAATGACATATTGAGTACATCAAACATGTCTAAGGGTTAAAATTATGAAATATTGTATTGGTATACCTGTTGCTGCAGCTGCTGATGTTGTTCCGGTGTGAGCGTGATACTCTGAGAGGTTGGCACTAATGTCGGCTGTTGCACAAGAGTCAGGTCACATTGCACCTGTGGGTAAAATAAAGTTTTGAAATACTTCAACTGATTTAGGCCTGGTTCTTTAACCTTATTTATATGACAGTCAATATCCCTCTATGTATTTGTACCAATAATTATTAATATCAGACATAATAACTCCTTCTCCTACCCTAACAATAGTCTCCAACATCACAACATAATATCTTTCTAAGTGGAATGGTTTAGAACTGTTTTGACAAAAAGATACAGTTTATTATAAAATTTAATAACATGTTATACAAAAATAGGACAATGTGTCCATTCCAATAAAAATTCTTCCTCCATTGACTACAGTAAAACCTAACTAACTTGACACTCCGAGTAACTTGATAGTCAACAGCTTACAGGACGCCTTTAACATACAGTACCAGTGCGTTTCGACTTTGCAAGGTTGCAGAACAGCTGAAACGAGCAGAGAGACAGTCAATCTATTAAGACACACAAGTGTTTAAGAGCGAAAGTATAATGCTGACCCCACCCCAAACGATGTGACCCGGGTATAGTTGGGGGTGGTGTAGCTCGCTATTGTTTACTTATTTACAAAATAACATTGCATCATTGAAAGAAAAACATTTATGAATTAAGCATTTTTACTAGATCATATTGTTTCATTTGTTGTTGTTTGACATTATTTCAAAGACTGTTTACCCATTAAGTAACAATATTCATATATGAGTATTGTAGCCTACTATAGTAAATATTTGAAACTCGAGTTTGTTATATATCAATTAATTAAAACCCATGTAAAATTGCAATGAATAGTCAATGAATTATAATTTTTACCATTTTTAAACAACAATGATGCAATCGATTTCATTACAATTTTTTTTAAGCTAACACGGTTTATTTAAAAATACAGCTAAACTTTACTAATGTTGTGGATAACTTGACAACTTCTGGGTCCACAAAGTGTCGAGCAAGTGAAGTTTTACTGTATGTACAAAAGCCAACAGGTTGCCAGTTCCTAACGCTCCTATGATAGTTATGTCTTACGGTACTGTCCTCACCTGGCAGTGCACCTGGTTGTTGCCACACTGCTCCGTGACACAGGAGGACTTGTCCTGCATCTGAGGCGAGGCAGGGGCGGGCAGGGCGACCGTGGCCAGCTGGGGCGAGGGCAACGTCAGGGTCGACATGCCTCCCACCGCTGACACCGGGATCTGAAAAATTACAGACTCATAAACTAACTTAAATTAAGTATACACATAGAGCTCATTCATAAGAAAACGAACTTTGAATATTTCTTAGCATCCAATTGAGTTTGTTACAGAAGTCCATCCTCATAATTAGACCAGTTCATAATTTAAAGGCAGTAGTAAATTAAACAGTAGGTCCCTTACATATGTTATTGACTTTAGGGCTATTAACCCTAGAACGGACGGGCTGGATCTGTGAGACCCAGGCGCGTTTGTTATTGTTCTAATGCAAGGTCATTGGTCTAGAAAAATGCCGAGGTTCTGTGTAGTTTCCTAAAATACTCCAGAGAAAGCAATAGTGTAGTGGGTTTTTCCACTGCAACCCTCAGTTTGCAGTTATCAACTGGTTTTGGTGGGGGTGGGTCTGTCAGACCCAGCCCGTCCGTTTACGTAACTTTATTCGACCGAGCTAAGTTTGTGTTTTTCGAATATTTTTAATTCATATTTCTAAAAAAATTACCATTTTTAACAGTTTTATGTACCTACATAGTATAGTGATTTTTAAACAAATATGGATAGCCGAAAACGGCCAAGTAACAATGAAATCGACCGAATTGTGTTCGAGGTTCTATTGGAAAGTGAAGTTGGTGATTTCGACCATGATCCTGACTTTCTTTTGGAATGTGATAATAATATGATTAGCAAGATTGAAGAAAGGATCACTGATGAACCTGAAAATAATTTAGGCACACATGCTTTGAGTGAACAAAGTGTAAAATGTGATTACGAGATGTTATGTAATGACTGTTGTAAAAATAATTTTTTAAAGAAATTCAAGCCCTTCAAAAACGTATTATTTTAATTGATAACTACTTAAAAGTATTTTTACACAAACAGTATTTAATTTTCTACAATATTCTTGTATTTAACATCTAAAATATAGAATTTTTATAATTTTACTAATTAGTTTTAGGAAAACATTGCATTTTCTTTAAAATCATACAATAATTTTAAATTATTATCCAAATCTGTCTGTATATTTTTATATTTAATCAACACTGTATTTTGCAATGTATTATATATGAAGCTTTGATTTAAAAAAATTGTTTGAATTAGCATTTTTTAGTTTTGGGTCTGTCAGACCCAGCCCGTCCAACTACGTAACTTTTTTCTCCCGTCCACTCTAGGGTTAATTAACACATCTGTCTAAGGAACATGTCAGCCTTAGTCAGTAACAAGATAATAAGATCATGCCACAATCATCTTACACTCATTTCTCATTCATACTTGGCTTAAAATACCTGGATAGGTTGTCATTTCAGTAAGTAACTAACAAACATGGCATGAGTTACATTGGCTAGCAAGAGGTAATTGCGCATGATCTGACAGGAGTCGTGGGCCCCTGGTTTTGATCCAGCAACCTTTGACTTACTAAGCCAGCACGTTACCGAAGAGCTCCTGTGTCAGTAGTTCCTAAAAATTCATAATTTCCTAAACAATAATTCAAATACTCTAACTAAATATTTTACAAGTATGACTTTCATTTTCCTCCACATCTTATGAACATAACTTAAAGCTTCATGAGGTTAAGTTAGGTCCACTCACAGTTTGTGCCTGGTGCTGCTGTATCAGTGTCATGGTCTCTACGCCGACGTTCACAGGAGTCAGACACGGTGTTCCGTCCTTGTCCATTCTCGGCGTCTGTAGCCCATAAACCGACACCTACGAACCAACACATCAACGATAAAAATGCAACATTTTCTATCAACCTTGTACTCAATAATTATATCATCAAACGCAAATTAAAACTTATTTTTCTACTATTGGAATTCCTATTTTCAAGGACTCTTGAACTAACAATCTAGAGAGTAATTTTTAAATTATTAAATATATTTAAATTTATCTACAAAATTATTGTTGAATGTAAAAATTTGTTTTCATGATTATTTCACATATATACCTAGCGGTAACTCTCCAGTTTTTTTTAACTATAACAATTTTAAGTATCGCTTAATAAATACAAATAAGTTTTAAAATATAGATCAACTAAAAGGATTTTTCAATTAACCTCCATTTTCATTCAACCACTCTTCTTTTATGGCTTATTTTTAATAAATGTGAATAAGAATATTGGATCTCTTTCTAAATAAGTTAATTTTCTTACATAAGTTCGCTAAGACTAAAAATTAAAAAACCTTTAATTAACATTAAAAGCGGACTTGATAAATTTCTTTTTGATTTCAACATCCCAGCACTTAGGCCTTGGACCTGTACAGTGAGTTTAAGACAGTGAAGTAGCCTATATGTTCCATTCATCAATTTTTCACAGATTAAAACTCATAAGTGTTGTGTACAACTACCTGAGGTATCGGTCCTGGGAACAAGTTGGTGAGGACCCAGTACTTGGCCACACTGGACAACGCAACTGTTGTTCCTTGACACATCTCTGCGCCCGATGTGACGACTCGCTGGCCATCCTGAGACACCTGCGGGTGAGAGAAATAATAAACAACACAGTAATATTGCTAAAATAAGTTATTAAGATCACATTAATGGTGGGGACCCAATAAAATTCTTTTATCTTAGAAAATCTCCTAGAGTTCATATTTCTAAGTATTGAATGTGTAAACTTACACTTTTCTGAAAACTTATTTTCTTATGTCCTGCCATATAGGCCTACCAAAATTTTAATTAGTCCTATGTTTACACAACACTTTGGTAATTTAAAAACACAAACTGATAATTTAAAAAAAATTTTGAGGTCACCAAATAATTCAACAGGTTAAACTATATCTAACACAACCCTTGCGTGAAGAAAGTGTATTACATCTTCAAGTCCTGTTATCACAACCTACCCTCAGTTTCTGAAACACCATGTATCCAGTAATGGTTGGAAAAACCTTTGTACATTGTTCCTTGGAGTCAGTTAGGTAAGAAATGTCTTTATGCGTTAACTAGGTTACGTACCTTGAATTCCGTTAACAGTTCTTTGATTCGTTTACGTAGATACGTATTTAAAAAAAACATAAGTTTCACCTTCAGGACGTTCAAAACTTATCAAAAACTTATCCTCATTTAGATTCGTCATTACACTCTTCTCACACCTTTCTAATAAGTCGGCAAAACCATTAAGATATCAACTACTCACCGGCACAACAACTTCAGCATTTGGCAAGGCAGTGGCCGTCACCACATTGGGAGCTAGAGGGTCTGGTGGGTTCATCCCACTGGTTGACTCTCTTGCGTCTCGTACTTCACACTATCTCTGGATCATGATTACTAGAATCAAACATTAACAGTGTTCACTAAGTTATATTGATATACTACTGGTAAAATAAGTTTATTATTTCTCAAGTTATGCCAATAACACATTAACTAACTTTAAAAACAAGAGTTAATTTATATGGCTATCAGTACTATCATTCCTGTTAAAAATAGTGATCTGTGAACTGCCCAGGTATTACCGATGATGCATAGCACACCATCTCCCGCTGTCCTCATTGGGAAAGGCCCGGCCTGGAGGCCAATCGAAAAATTGGTGTTTTTCGGTGGAAACCGTTTCAAGGTCATGGAAGAGAACAACTAGGATTGTCACAATTTGTCCGGGGCAACCTCTTGAAAAAGAAAAGCAGTTTGGATCCAGAAATGCACAGATCCTGTAAAGGCTTGCTTGAAGGGCGACCTTAAAGCAAGCCCTTTTTAGGCCTAAGGCAAATTTAGGCCTAACCCGATATAATTTGATAAACAATTCCGGATTAGAATCCTATAGAATAAAGAGATTCATAAAATAAACAGTACTTTCATATTATACCAAATATCCATATATTCATAGTGTAATATTATCGATAACCAACTTAACTCCCCAAAGTGCAGAATGACAGAATATACACATAGGGCCTATCTATGACAGAATCGGGTACAGCCTTACTAAAGGTCTTCTGCTAGGGGTGGTCATACATTTCAGATATATTTTGTGCGACCATGTTGGTCATCAACGGCATTTGAAAACATAGTGAGTGTACCTGTTAAGGCGCACTGCATGCTTTAGTAATGTACTGAAACCCCATCAGGTACGCTGCTGCCATTTAAAGAAGCACTCGTGTACCCGATTGGGCGCACTATGTCACGAACGTGTTAAAACATCTCATTGAAAAGGGTTTGATTTAAATTTTTGGAAACATTTTAGTTTTTTTATTAACATAACTTATATATTGGCCTATGCCGAAATTGATCAATATTATATTGGTTAGAGTTGTTACCTGAAGACTAGTGTCTTAAAGATGTCTTAGGAAAGGTATTTGAAACCAAAGCTAGCTCCTGGTCAGATATACAGTGGACTATACAAGAAAAACGGGCAGCCTAGCCTTTCTTAAAATTATTGTATCTCAAGTCCCAAAACAATTTACCTATGGTTCAATACACCTCAAGATAATTTAAAACAAATTGGAGTATATTGGAGATGATATTGATTAGATTGATTGCAGATTGGAGTGATTGTATAATTTGATCAAAGTTTTACTTTGTAAAAAAAATGCCTTGTGTCCATATCCTATTATTACCTTAGCTGTTAGCTGGTATGATGGGTTCTACCACACTATACACAGTTTAAATAAGCATTGGAATTACATTAAGAGATAAACAATTGAAATTAACTAGCACTAATGTGTAAAAAACAGCTTTATTTCAGTCCTAAAACAGTAAAAATACAGAGAGCATACCTTCCTAAATTTGGATTGCCGAAACTAAATGTACAGCAATAGAATATTAGCTGAAATTGTGCTTAGTTCGTACCGTCTATATTAACAACACTTAAATTTCAATAGACATTTGTGTAAACCTCGTCCACATCAATTCCACCCAAACACAGTAATGTCATTTCAGCTTCAATAGTCACTGACAAAACAAACAAAAATGTCTGCCAATCTTGAATTCCCCAACACCCCAACCCACCAAGTTGATTATGAAGTTTGCAGGGAGGGGGGTAGAAGAAAAGACAGGTTTCTAACATTGATTAATCCATAAAACTGTATAATCTATGACACATATACTATACTATATATAGTGATAATTACAAGAGAAATTTTATATTAAATAAACTTTGAATTGACATGAAAAATACAAACATTACACAAATTTGAAATCTATATATACACATAAGACATAATACAGTTTGTTTAAGTAGAAAGTAGTGGAGAGTATGGAGGTCAATAATTAATTATTGTAGGGTGTACATAAGTTACATTACAAGAGTCGAGTTCCAGGATAATGGCGATAAAGGATATTAATTATAATATTAAAGGAATTTAATGGAAGGAATTTTCCTTCGTGGTTCCACTAGAACCCTTATAAAAACCTTCAAAACTCCTTGAAACCTAGAAAACTAATTTAATTACCAAGTACCCACTGGTGTATACTCAGTATTTTTTGAATAATATTGAAAACTAATGGATAAATATGTATATTACACATATTCGAATACGACTTTTCTATATAGTATGTTAAATAAACCCCTCGGGCAACCCTTAAGGGTTTGAATAAGAGTCATTTAACACTTGGAACAATCCAGGTGTCGTGCCATAACACTGACAAATCTGGGAAGCAGGGCGAGTCGCACATCTTCGATTTGTTGGTCACGCTTCATCTTCATCAAGTAATTTTTTATTTAACTCGGCTCTATTTAACTCGGGTTCTGAAACTGACACATCACAATTACAGTCAAAAAGTACCACGTTTGGTGCTTGATACAAGAAATTCACACTCGGACCATATCAAGAGTGTAAATGTTATAAAACCGAAGAAACTAAGGTCTAACCCTCCGAGGAAGGTTTACTACGCCAGGTGGAGAAATATGCTTTGGGCGCTTCAGCAAACGTTCCACATACCTCGCTCACCTCCTAAGAGTTATCAAAGCTGTACCTTACGGAAAGCGTCCTGCTGTCTAAACCAACCTGAAGTAAGAGGCGAGTCTTCATCACTTCTAGAAACTAGACGTGTTCACAGGGTTTTATTTTGTGGTCCGATCTCTAGAATGTTTCTTAGGTCAGTTTGTTGAGAGTCGAGATGCCAAACATGAGTCTTTTTACATTTCAAGGATGTCGCTGGTTTGGTAACAGCAAGAACTGTCGAATAGGCTAAAATCAAGCTTGGCATAGTAATGGCCAGAGTCAATGGGTAGACGTAAGCACACTGTCTTTATCTGGCAATCAGCAAGACAATGATCTTGTTCCTGATGAAGAGATCTCCATCACATTTCCTCAGCAGATAAGAGATAAAAATTTTGGAACAGAACCTGCTATTAATTACCATGTAGCCATGAATGACAACAACCTGCCTTTCTGCGAGCAAGTGAAGCGAACCACTAACAAAGCCACCAAGGCTGTTGCAGCCCTGGTCAGGGTAGGCTCATGCCAGGCTCAACGTCGGTGGACCGCGTCTTTGCAAATACCGCTTGATGATGTCGTTCGTACAGTACCTACTTTAGTTCTTCTGTACGGAGCTGAGGTCTGGGCCCACGACCTGGAAAGATATGTCTACATTGTCACCGGCTTTCCTGAATCCAGTGTCGAGATGCCTTGCAGCTGGCTTCTTTCTAAACTGTCTCTGCACCAGCAATGATTGTTATTGTGGGTGTTCTCCCCATCTACGATCTTGCAAGGAAGAGACAGACGACGATCTATCGTCACAGTACCGAAACAGGTAGATAGACTATCACCAAGGAAGAGCTTGATCGCAGCAGCTTGATCACTTTTGCCGCTAGCAGTGCTAACGGGAGGCTGACTCGAGGAGACGTTGGACCCACAGACATTCATAAATGGGTGAAAAGGCAGCATGGCAATGTCACTGGGACGGTGACGTCACTGGCGACGTCCTGTAATCCAGCTACTTGGAGGTCACGAATTGTGGATAGTTGTGAGAGATGGTTTGTGGGTGTAGTGTTCTCTTGTGTGTATTAACGTCCGCACTATTGAATACTGCGTTAATCTGCAAAGACTATCCTTATAATTAGACCAATTCTTAATTAAGAGAAATTCCACGTTAAACTGTAGGTCCATGTTGCCATCGGCTGTTGGGCTATTAATTAACAGTCCTTTCTAAGGAACATGTCGGTCTTAGTCAGTAACAAGACTACAAGATCGCGCCACATTCACCATTCACTCAATCCTCATTTATACTTGGCTTAAATACCTACATTGTAGTAAGGTTACCATTTCAATGATCTAATCTAATCTAATCGATTTCTGCGTGACTCAATTCTTATCGGATCTTGGGTATTTTCGCCTCTATCTGAGCAAAGTCGGCAGATACACATTTATGTACCGGTACTGTCCTGGCATCGCAGACACGGCATAACACAATCCCTCCGAGTGTGAGAGATGGAGGGCGCAGTGAGTGCCACTCTCTGTGGAGATCAACTTAGCAGTCCAGGGGCGTATTTAAAGGAGGTGACGAAGGCAACTGAGGAGAGGAAAAAAAGAAAAAAGAAAAAAGGGACAGTGAGAGGAAGAGGAAGAGCAGTAAATTTGTTTAAAATATACAACGTGGTAGTAATAATTTTATTACTAGAGAGGAATTTGTTTAAATATATTAATAATTCATTATTATTTATTCTCATTAATAAACTATTCCACCCAGTGACTGGGAGGTGTGAACCTCGTCTTTATGAAGTACAATTCCAGAATTCCCCGCAAGGCTTAGGTCACGGTCGTTTTCGGGCGGAAGTAACTATACGATCGTGCTTGCTATTTTGGTCTACAGCAAGGATGGGGTTTGGAGTAGGGATAGGTGGAGGGCAGATTTTTTCAAAAAAATGTTCAGGAAGGGCAAATTTTAAAATATGAATAAAATAGCTAACCTAATTACCTTTGGATAAGGCTAAATGTTTCAAGTAATATTAGGTTTAAAAACCCCCCAAAACATAGATCCCTGCGATGGTAAACATTTTACAAATGGGAAAAATAGAAATGAACTGAAATAGAAATAATTTTTAAAATATGCCATTTACACTTGGGAGTGGGACCCCTAGTAAATAATTATATAACAGTTTAACGAAACACTTGGGTGAGATCGCATCACAATGGCGACACTGTAGTTCGGCAATCGCTCAAGAAAGGGATGGAGGCTAAGAGTAAACAATTTTACCTACACGGGATGTAGGCCTATGTGGGGGGCGGTCGCCGATCCCACCCAGGGCGGCAAAGTCCCTAAGGCCCGTGCCTATCGGATCAAAAATGTGGCTTTAAAAATCATTTTCTGTAGTGTACGAACATTTTTTCTTATCTGTTATTCATCCACGTTCCCAAAATTTCAGCTCAAAAGCATAAGTACTTTTCCCACATTTCTTGCATGAAAAAATGACAAATTTACGAATAAATCAGCCTGTATTTCACTAAATCTTGAAACAATTTTGCCAAAGCATATTTATGATACAATCAACAAGTGAACGTTAAAATTATGGGTTTTTGCTCGCACCAACCCAAGCGGATTTCGTTGTGCAGTGTCGTGGAGAGTGGATTATGCTTGGCGAGATGTTTGCTCGAACCGGAAGCACCCTCATCCTCGATATTATTTTTCGTTCCAGGAATCCATAAATACATTCCTGTAAACCCAGAAGAAGTCCTAGACGAAATGGAAAAAACTATCAAGGAGGATTCAACTTTAATTTAAAAAAGACTTTGTTGTGTGTATGTATTTTTTTGTATTTTACGTTTTCATCTGTTAAAATAAATAAATTCAATCAGTAATCGTTACGTTTATTCAACATTCCCAATGGCTGAAATAAAAAAAGCTGTTTTCATAGTTTGAAAAATAAATAAATAGTTTTAAATTTAATTGAAATCTATTACATGAATGAGTGGTGTAATAAAATGTAAGTTATAAGTTAAATAAAGTACTGTATTGTTAATAATTACTCATTCCATGCTCTTGCGTTTTATATTTGTTTAGTCATTCGAATCAGAAAGATTGAATTCCAATAATTGATATCGTTGATTATTTTTAATGCGTTCATCCAATCACCTGATTCCAATTAGCGATGCCTTTGGTGATGCCACAGCCACAGTCATACCTGAGACGAAATTTCATCAACGAGATACAGGTGGCAGCGAGGACAACAATGGCGCGGCAATTTAGCGATCGATATTTGGCACACCTGCCAATGCTGCGGCCGTAGAGAGACAGGTGGCAGCACTGTTGGTCAGTAAGTACTTAGTAGTCGGTGAAGTCAAGTCCCTCGTCAGACGAACCGATAGTATATAACTCCTGGTAAGTTACTTTCATGACTTTATTATTTTTAAGTGTTAATTGAAATTTAAAACTAATAATTGTGGAGTTCACTAATATTGTGACAGTATAGAAAAGTTAAAGGTTGATTTAAAAAAATGATATAATAAAAATTACAATGAACTTACTGGTATTCAGAAGAATAAAACTGAACTTTGATTATCGTTTGATCTAAAGTTTTCAGTGTTTGACTTAGACCCTGATATTTTACGTAATCTATTAGTATAAATAAAATTAGAGATTTGTCTTACATTTCTTGGATTTATGATATTTTTGACTATTTCTATGTTATATACCCCAAAACGGGTCTTATCTCAATTTCTGTCTAGCTTTCTGTAACGATAAACAAAATCTTTTTGTTAAGCTTTTCCGTAAAAACGAGAGAACCCACAGTTCTGCATCTTATTTTCATTATCTATACAAATAAAATTAGAGTTTTCTCTAGAAAAGGTACAAAATATTTCTTGTTTTGATAGCTCAGATTGAAACCACTGTCAACAAAATTATTTTTATTCCATCAAGCAAAAGCTTGGTCACCAGTTCTATTTTTAGGGTTTGTCTGTACGTTGCTCGAGTCATTATTTTTTTAGTTAATATTTTACGTTTCCCTTGTAGAAGAAGCCGAAACAAGTCTTATCTCAATTTGTGTCTATTTGTCTGTGACGCTCCTGGAGGCATTTTACGCCGTCTTCTCCGAAAAAAACGGGAAAACTGATATCAATGAAACTTATTTCATGCATTCTCTACATTCCAGAGAAGGTTTTCCAATGCTTGAAATTGTTCGCCGTCCCTTAAAAAGCAAATCACGAGCATTTAAAACCCAGCTTTTTACGCGACATTAGCCGCATTTTGCTTTCAATTATCAATGAACCACCTACTGGTAATAATCAGCTGTTTTTGTAGTTTGAAGATTTAATAGAAAGAAAAATAAGAGGCTGTTGAATCAATATTAGTTTATATTGGTTTTTGATTTTAAACCCATTTAGAAATCATATGTATTGAAAAGTTATTTTAACGTATAACTAATTATAATAATGGTTTAATCGTCAAGTAATGCCAAATAATAAAGCTTGGTATGGTTTATTTTATGTTGCATTGTTAACAAATTTTTATAAAAGAAAATAAAACATTCTTATTCTATTATTACTTACTGCTAGTTCTATACCTAAAGGCACTACCTTTTGGAGAAGATTCTTTACTTTAAACTGACCCAATTATTATGAAATTAACAAAATTAGCTCTCCAAAGACCAGTTTTGAACAATATTATACATATTTTTTACTGGTTAATATAAGTTTTGCAAAACCTTAAAAGTGAAGCAATGCGAATATATATTTTTTTAATTTTTAGCAACAGCCCTTCTTTTCATCTAAATGTGTCATTGACATTGCTTGAAGTGCATATTTGTCGTTAAATCGAATTCACTACTATTTGACTTGTTTTGATATTTTACTTTAATATTTTCATAGTGTTTACTTTTTTTGCAAATATTGTTAGATATTTTGTTGCATCATGGATTTCAATGAAAAGTGTAAAAATATGTTTCATTGTTGATCAGCTGTTTTTCACTATATGTTTATCGCAAATCTGATAATCAGTAATTTCACGAAGATTATTAGCAGTAGCTCGCAAACGGTTACATTTCCATCAAAATTAACATGAGTAAAAAAGTCTTAAAATTATCTGTTCTATCCATAAAAACCATAAGAAATTTTCAAGTTGTTGGCCATATTGGAAGATGGCTTTCATATTTTTCGGATTCGAAATTAATTTTAAAATCCTTTAAAAAAATAAAGGGGTGTCCCCATAAGAAGTTTTTTGTCATACGCATAGTATAAAAGTTAGGTATTAGTTCACTTTAGGTGATAATTTGTTTGTAACGGTAAATGTTTTTGAGCCATAGATCGCAAACTATTACATTAACTGGTTCACTTTAGGTGTGACACCCGGTATGTACTCGCACTGTATGCATGGTATGGCCTACGTCACTCCGACTGGGTCCCTGGTCCAGTGGCCAGCCAATATCGACCTTTGCTGTTTATAAATGCACGATGACTCACTCATGCTGTGGTGCAATCTTAGAGTTACCTTTGTTTTTTATCTACGTAAAACACCTGCTGTATAATAAAAACCATTATAATCAATTAATACAACTACACTACTTAGAATTTCTTTAAATTGTTTTGTTGTTTTAAAATCTTTATAAATAAAATTATAGGTTTGTCTGTATATTGCTCAGAGTTATTAAATGTTTAGTTATTTTAACGTATCGTGTGTTAGAGAAGCCGAAACAAGTCTTATCTCAATTTGTGTCTGTTTCTCTGCGACGCTCCAGGAGGCATTTTACACCATCTTCTCCGAAAAAACGGGAGAACTGATGACAATGAAACTTATTTCATACATTCACTACATTCCAAAGAAGGTTTTTAAAGGCTTAAAATTGTCCGCCGACCCTTGAAAAGTAAATAACAAGCTTTTAAAAACCCAATTTTTACTCAATATTCGTCGCATTTTGCTTCAGTTTTAAATAAATAACCCATTGGTAATAATCTTGTCTTTGTAGTTTAAAGATTTAATAGAAAGAAAAACAGCTGTTGAATCAATATTAGTTAGTTTATATTGGTCATTGATTTAAACCCATTTAGAAATCATACTATATTAAAAAGTTATTTTAACGTATAACTAATAATAATAATAAAACTGGTTATTGATTTATTTCTTTGTATTGATTTGTTTAGGATTCAGGTTTTCATTTTGGTATGATGATCTTCCTTCTTAAACTGATTCCTACAACCCGTACAAAGGACGGGTTTACTGCTAGTACTATACTAAAAATTCATTTTTTACGTATAACTAATTTTAATAATAGTATAAACGTTCTAATCTATTTAATAGTAAAGAAGTGCTAAAGTAATATAGCTGGGTATTGATCTATTTTCTTTGAACTGATTTGTTTAGGAGTTCACGTTTACATTTTGTTATGATAATCATTATTCTTTAAACTGAATCCTACAACCCGTACAAAGGACAGGCTTACTACTAGTTTATTATAAAAACGCTCAAGCCTAAAATACTTCGATGACTGTTCAATAGTGTTGAGTGACTCCAAATGGAAGTTTATGGACTTTTAACCACCATTGTCTAACACCATGGAACTTGAGCGGTGAACTATACCCAGCGAGATACTGTAGCAGCGTGAGTCAGAAGTGACCGATAACGATCAGACAGAGGTCGCCCGCCGCTGGTTCGATCATACTGGTCCAACATTACCCTAGAGCTCTCGTGTCGATATTTACTTCTACTATTTAACTAATAACTAATTAGGATTTAACTTTATTTCATTTCGACAACGTGTTTTACTGTTCATCGTAAATACATTTGGTAAGCTGAAGCGATCAGCAATAGTATTGTGTGTTCTCGATAGATAGTTATTAGGCTAAATCTTCGAATAATTGTTAGCTACTGACGCTCTCTGTAGAGCACGAAAACAATCTTCATCAGCGCTCACTATAGTAGGGTATTTCAATCATCATCAGCAATGATGTCTGTAGTAAACGAATGGAATCAACATCAAGGTTCTCTATAGTAGAGGAAACCAATCATCATTAGCAGTTCTCTCTGTAATAAACTCATCAATCATCATCAGCGCTCCCTGTAGTAAACGAAAGCAATTATCATCGGAAGCATTCTCTGTAGTAAGCGGAAGCAATCATCATCAGCGCTCTCTGTATTAAACGAAAGCAATTATCATCGGAAGCGCTCTCTGTAGTAAGCGGAAACAATCATCATCAGCGCTCCCTGTAGTAGACGAAAGAATCATCATCAGCGCTCCCTGTAGTAGACGAAAGAAATCATCATCAGAAGTGCTCCCTGTAGTGGACGAAAGAAATCATCATCAGCGCAAGTGCTCTCTGTAGTGGACGAAAGATATCATCATCATCAGCGCACCCTGTAGTAAACGAAAGCAATTATCATCGGAAGCGCTCTCTGTAGTAGACGAAAGCAATTATCATCATCATCGGAAGCGCTCTCTGTAGTAAGCGGAAGAAATCATCATCGGAAGCGCTCCCTGTAGTAAGCGGAAGCAATCATCATCAGCGCTCTCTGTAGTAGACGAAAGAAATCATCATCAGAAGTGCTCCCTGTAGTAGACGAAAGCAATCATCATGAGAAGCGCTCTCTGTAGTAGACGAAAGCAATTATCATCAGAAGCTCTCTCTCTGTAGTATACGAAACCATTCATCATCAGCGCTCCCTGTAGTAGACGAAAGAAATCATCATCGGAAGCGCTCTCTGTAGTAAGCGGAAGCAATCATCATCAGCGCTCCCTGTATTAGACGAAAGTAATTATCATCGGAAGCGATCTCTGTAGTCAGCGGAAGCAATCATCATCAGCGCTCCCTGTATTAGACGAAAGAAATCATCATCGGAACCGCTCCTTGTAGTAAGCGGAAGCAATCATCATCAGTGCTCCCTGTAGTGGATGAAAGAAATCATCATCGGAAGCGCTCCCTGTAGTAAGCGGAAGCAATCATCATCAGCGCTCTTTGTAGTAGACGAAAGCCATCATCGGAAGCGCTCTCTGTAGTAAGCGGAAGCAATCATCATCAGCGCTCCCTGTATTAGACGAAAGCAATTATCATCAGTGCTCTCTGTAGTAAGCGGTGAATCATCATCGTAGAAACGGAAGCAATCGTCATCAAGCGTTCTGTCGGCAATCATGAAGCGTACTGTAGTAAGGCGGGCACATATCGAAGCGCTAGTAAGCGGAAGCAATCATCATCAGCGCTCTCTGTAGTAGACGAAACCAATCATCGTCAGCAGTGATGTCTGTAGTAAACGAAAGCAATAATCATCACCCCTCTGTTTGGTTTAAGTGAGAGCAATTAGCATCAGCAGCGCCCTCTATGTAGCAAAGTGTAGTTTTACGAGCGGCGAGTGCGGCAGGTGCAGAAAGCGTCGTCGTTAACAGCATTGCAGCCATTACAGTTGAAGGTCGCCTCGTCGTTCATTCGTGGAAACTTTATCGATAATTCTGCGATTGTAGTTTTAACAATAAAAACTGACCGTTTCGATAGTTCAACATTTCCTATCGTATCAGATAATGTTTTTAGGTTTATCAATGTTAGGTTTTAGGGAGTGGGCTGGATAGCTTCTTAGGAAATAGTTAGTTATTATAGGTTTTAATGTAAATATGATTGTTATGAATTTTTGGCACTAGTGATTTAAATATTAGGTGTATTAGTTATTTGTTCTATTAACCCCCCAAGTGCTATGACAATTAAATTTTGTTATTTTTATGAAAGTCTTTATAAAATACCAAGCATTTACCGTTTATTTAAGGTGGGCCCTCCACGCCACTATACCACATATTTGCAAGCCAAATTAAGATTGCTCATGGTCGGGATTCGAACCCTCGTCCCTCCGAATGGCTTCAACTGTTGTACTCGTACATCCATCAACACATTTTATCACAAGTTGATTTTAGAATCCGGTTAGCATTGGCAAACAGAGCTGAACTCAACCTATTTGCAATACCGTGAATGCTTTGCCACTTAGCTTGATCAAAAGTTGAACCCAGGAATTTGGAAGATGATTAAGGATTATTTGGAACAAACTTTACTTCATCATTGGCTCTATCGTTTAATTTGAAATGTTTATATTTTGTTCAATAGTGTTTAAAAGAAGACCGTTACAATCAAACCATTCTTTCAATGACCTCATCGAAGACGTAACTTTCTCTTTCATATCTTCCAAATTGTCACCCCTTATCTAAATTGATACATCATCTGCAAACATTGTAATTCGGCATCTACTTTCCGTGGCGTGAAGACAATTTATGTATAATAAAAATAAGCTGAAAGACAAACACACAGGACCAGAGGAACTATTTAATTTAACTTGTTGAAATCGGTTTAAGAGAAATTACTCAAACCAAGACAGTGTCATTCCTTTAATGTCATAATGACATAATTTGTTCAAAAGAGTTTTGTGATCCACAAAGTCAAACGTTTTGGATAAGTCGCAGAAACCCCGTGACTCATCCAAAGACAGTAATATATGGTTTGTGAATATATACAGGGAATATATATATGGTTTGTGTGTATATATAATGTTGAACTCCCCTTTTGCACTGCACACTTTAACACACCATCTGTACCGAAATTCCATTCGCGGTAACACCTAAAATTTTAGTTATCCCAGCGACTCATCATGAACTCCTCAACCGAGTACAGAACGTTTGACACTAGAAGGTTCTTCAGCCGATTTTTGAATTGATTTTGATTTCTCGCTTGTTTAACGTCTTCCGGGAGCTTGTTTAGAATTTTGATTCCGAACTGAGGAGGCAAATGCTCAAAAGCCACAGTTCTATGTTGTTGCACTCTGATATTGGTCCTGCCCCTCGTATAGTGAGAGTGGATGTCACTGTTTTGAACAAGTGAGCATTTGTATTTACAGTAGACAGCCATTTCGAAAATGTAGAAGCAGAGCAGTGTTAGTATTCCAAGCTCCCTAAAAGCGTCTCTACATGATTCCCTGGGTTTCAATTTTGAAATGATTCTTACTGCCTTTTTCTGCAATCGAAAGACCCTAGCAAGTCTGTGATTCGTGCAGCCACATATTCCATAAGAAATGTGGGGGTAGATAAGGCCAAAATAGGCCATGAGCAGTACTTCCTGAAAGCAAAATTTTGATAAATTATGCAGTGCAAAAGTACCAAAAGTACCAAATCTTATAAAGTGGAGGGGGGAAGTCCTTAGAATACCGGTAGTACAGGGAGAGCTCACTCTTTTAGCTGGAGGCTAGGAAGTCGTGTCACTTCTTGCTCTGGAGGGAGACAAGTTTTTGACAAGTTTTGTCAAAATGGACGTTCTTTTTCTTAATTAACCTATTGTTAAAAATAATATAACATCTGGAAGGAGTAGATAAATTACATAAGGAGATTAGTTGTATTATGGGGAAACACCACTCTGCATCACTGTAATAAGAAATCAAAAGAATGTAGGAAGTACCTGTTCATTTGCTTATGAATATATGTATATACTTATCGTGTTGCATAAAAGAAAACTATTTAAACCCAACGCCGTTCTGAGTTATGCGGAATTCTCACAAAATTGTTTTAAGTTAAATGGGTCTCGATGTAAGTTTCTTTAGGTCAAAAATGATCTCAATGATTTTTTAATACTCTTCATTTATCCCACTCAGACTTCGTTGAATATTCTGTTTCCTAACCTACAAATGCCCCTCACCCCCCACAACACACCGGTCATCTGGCGTGACCAGTGTTCGCGTGTCCAGCGTCACCCCCCCCCCCAAGGACCCCCAAACAACCCTCTCACCCCTGCACCACGCGGATTTACACCTGCATCCTTTATTCAGGGGTGGCGCCGTTGGGTCTTTCTCTCTCGCTCCCTCTCTCACTTTCCCCTTCGCCAATCAATTACTCACAATGTCAACAAGACGGCTTTTGTGGTTTGACAATTAAAGTTATTATGGGTTGTAAAGGGGTAGACGAGAGGGTAGTTGGGGTAGAGGGAATTTTATATTTTTTATTGGAAGTGCTTGTCACTCTGCTATCCACATGAAGTGGTTCCGTAATATCGAATTGATAAATTGTAGCACAAAGTCACTTGTCATGACTGTCTCTAGGGAATCAGAGAACCTAAAGAGTATTTTTGTACTCGTAATTATGAAACTATTTGGTTGTCACGACATAGATTAACTTAAAAACGTTACTATCACTAATAACCTGAAATGGTGATAAACCCAGATAGGTATTTTAAGCCAAGTATGGATCAGAAATGAGTGTGACTTTTGAATAAACTCAAAAACAGTGAATTATCCAGACTTCTCATATCTCATTATTAAAGTCTGTCCCAGTCCGGCTTCCAAAATCCACCTTTCCAGTTCATCCTTAGAACGAGAAATTTTGTCAAATTATTAGTTCAGAGACAGATGATGTCTTATTTATAGCTTTATGAAGAAAATGACTTCAGTTCTCTAAATTTTTATACTCAGTTATAATAAATATGCACAAATACATAAGTTAATTGAGATTAAAGCTTTTTATAGGAATTTTCATTTCAAATTGTTATGAGTTGGAGTAGGCTTAGGAAATCCCTAGTTTAGGATGATTGTGGCGCGATCTTGTAGTCTCGTTACTGGAAGGCTGAGATGTTCCTTAGACAAGACTGTTGATTAATAGCCC
The DNA here is from genome assembly GCA_023375725.1 of Nephotettix cincticeps. Classification (NCBI taxonomy): domain Eukaryota; kingdom Metazoa; phylum Arthropoda; class Insecta; order Hemiptera; family Cicadellidae; genus Nephotettix; species Nephotettix cincticeps. Next base: position 151,371,947 of record CM041786.1, read on the forward strand.
AACAGCCGATGGCAACTAAGGGACCTACAGTTTAATGTAGAATCCAAATCACGGTCTCTGAATTACGAATTGGTCTAATTATGAGGATGGTTTTTGTGGATTAACGCAGTATTCAATAGTGCGGACGATTTTCTACACAAGAGAACACTACATCCACCGACCATCGCTCACAACTGTACACAATTCATAGCCTCCGAGTACCTGGATTACAGGACACTAAAGTGGTGTATCTACGCGGCAGTATCTGCCAAAATGAGTAGACCTATTTTCAATTAATAAAATGTTTGTATTTACTTCCCTGTGGGAAATAGGTTAAATCATGGATGTGTCTAGAGGAAATGTTTTCAGTTCATTTAAACAGCTGCTCTTATAACATAACTATGACGTCACTAACCAAAATGTCATTGTTTCAAATTTAGGTTGCGCAAATTGCCAACCCCCCCAGAGTTAAGGCATATCCGTGTCAAAAGGTAACATTTACATTTTTTACCTAAATAAAAGATGAACTTTTTATATTATTTGTATACTACTATTTGTGAAAATAGCAATGTCATCCTGAACGAATAAAATATTAATTTGATGTATCGATTGCAATACTTCACAACAAAATGTTTAGTGCAAATTAAAGGTTTTAAAGGGGATTCGCTACTATCTCCAACATTTTTTATTTTTTTAGCATTTTAAATTTATTTATTTGATTTACATGCGTTTTTAGGTTTTTTTCTCAACATTTTTAAACATCCTGTTTTGTTAATAACTTTTCATTTCCTGATGCAAAATGCAATTATGAAACTTTTGTGTATAATTGTCTCTGTTAACTCAACAAACAACAATTTAAGGGGACTTATTCGCAATATAAACAGATTTTGATAAAACATTATAACAGTTTTAAAACACTGGACATTTTTGCTTAATATGATGCTATTGTGTTGACTATTCACGCAAACCTGTTTTACTATATCAAGAAGACATGGTACAAATTTAAAAATAATAAGTACACTACTTATGTACTCTTTTAAACTTTAATAGACTGCTGTACACTAGAAAAAACTGAAAACACAGTTTTGAGAGAATCGAGTTTGCAGCAGAGCAGAGTTTCCAGTGCAAATCGCAGGGTTTTATATATTTTTTTCACTAGAAGGAGTTGTCTGATCAACAACAAATTTTAGGTACATGTTCATAATTAAATGCTCTTTTAAAAAGGCAATATTTGGAAAATTTCAAAAAATATGGTCCAGAAATAGTGGAGTATCCCCTTGATTGACTTTGTTTTCCAAGCTCACATGTTGTTTATTGAGGAATTCTCTCCCATCTCAGGGGGAGAAATGAACTAAGTTAGGTTTAGGCCTACTCCCAGCAGTGAAATTATTTTGAAAATCTAAAAGGGAAAAACTATAAAAACAAGAGGAATTTTCTGGAATGAATCTGGACAGCCGACAATATTTTATAACTGACAAAAAATTAGTTTTTAAAAAGAATAGCACTTAAATCTAATTATGATGTTGTAGCAGTAATCACTGTATAAGAATAAGTAAAATTAATTGTATACCGGACAATATGGAATATTCACTCACATTCTATTATCATAAATACTATTTTAGTACCGCAGCCAATTAAAGAGCTCCTCTGTTATTACTACCATTACTGCATTGTCTCATAATTAGTCACAGGTCTGGCGGTTGAGCGTTGTCCCATAATGCATTGTTGTACCGGACATCCGGTCGACACGTGCTTACACCAGCTGATCCAGTGATATGGTTCCGGATAAGAAACCAGGTGTGCCAACAGAGGAATTCAATATTACCTGGCCATTGTTTATGAAATGTTCCTGAAGACCAGAGTTAAGTCGTACAGAGTTAAATGAAGGAGCTTTATCTTTGTCCTTTAATGAATAATTCTTTAAAGTATATCAAATTTATCATTTTTACTTTCTCCCCTTATACATAGTATATGGAAAAAGTATTGTTTTCGTAAAAATTTTTTAATTCGAGTTGAGAGTGGATATATCCGTTTTGGGGTCCCCTGAATCCAAAAAAGTGGATTTCTTTTTTGTCCCACCACAGAAGAGACGTATCCTTTCCCTCATCACTTTTATGGAAAACAACAATTTTCTAAGCAGCATGACGGAGAAAAATTTTTCAACAATAATCAGTCTGCCCTCGGGAATATATATTATATTCTTGAATACATAAATTTATGTTCTTCGCCATTTTATTTTACTGAAAACACTTAAAGTTAATCAGTTGAACTCTCTAGAGAGTACCATCTTACATTTATTCCAAGGCAAGGTTACCTTCGTTCTTTACATAAGCCTTTCCATTCAGAAGCCATCAATTAACTGAAGAAAAAAAAGTTACAATTATTCATGTCAAAGACTTAGAAATAATCATGTTAGTCAACTTAATAGAAACTAAAATAACATAAAACTAAAAGAAACTAGACACTAAAAACCACGACACAGCAATTAATTGAGTTTAACTTTATCCTAATGGGAATTCAGTAAAGATGGCAAAAGTAAAAACACTCTGTTCCAAGTAAAATCACCGACAACGACTATTGGACTAAGTTGTTAGGAAGTACTAATTGAGGGGGGTATTTGAATATACTAGTATTTCTGCAGGCCTATGTAAAAATAAAGGTGTCATAACCAACAAAATACTTACTTTTTTAACCTTTGCCTTATTAAATAAGTCATCTATTAATTTAAAATAAAAATTATGTGGCCGTTGGGAGAATAGGGAGTAGTGGGTGGAGGTAATTGTATGGGGCCCTCACTACATATATAATTAATTACGGGGTCCTTAAGTAGATTAAGTTTGAGAACCACTGGAATAAGTTGTTGAAAACAACATTCACTATTTAAATCAATGTACTGGGTTTAATATTCTTGCAGTAATAATAACAAAATTAAGAAATACTTTCGAATTTACATTGTTGTTGACTGAGACGGTGGCAAGTGCTGTATTTCAGTTACACGAAGGGTTCGTACTGTGGATAGTTATGAGCGATGGTCTGTGGATGGTGAGTGTATTCCCTGGTGTGGATTAACAATCGCACTATTGAATACTACATTCATCCGCAAAAAACAGTTCTTAATTCTGTGGCAAAATTGTGGTTCAGATCCTACATTAAACTGTAATTTTTTAGGTGCAATTGGCTGTTGAGCTATTAATTAACAGTCCTGTCTAAGGAACATGTCAGCCTTCTTCTTCTTCTAGTGCGTCTCCTATCGGAGGTTCGCTATCAGCACAGCAATCCGGATCTTATTCACTGCCGCTCGAAACAAGTCTTTGCTGCTGCAGTCAAACCAATCCCTCAAATTTTTAAGCCAGGAAACACGTCGCCTTCCAACACTCCTTTTTCCGCTGATTTTTCCTTGAACTATAGTCTGCAGAGTTATATATTTGTGGCTTCTCATTAGATGTCCAAGATACAGGAGTTTTCTCTTTTTTATAGTGTAAACAATTTCACATTGTTTCTTCATTCTCCCCAGGACTTCCATGTTCGTGACTCTATCCGTCCACGGTATCCGCCACATCCTGCGGTAGCACCACATCTCAAAGGCTTCCAACTTATCCATATGGCTCTTTTTGAGGGTCCATGATTCCATCCCATAAAAGAGAGTGGAAAACACGTAACAGCGTAACATCCTCATTTTCAGTTCTATATTTATGTCCCGGCTTGTGAACAATTTTTTCATTTTTACAAATGTCGATCTGGCCATCTCAATCCTTGTTCTTATCTCTCCCGTCGAATTCCCACTTTCCTCTACCCACGTCCCCAGATATCTATACTTATGGACCCTCTCTATGACTGTACCCTCCACCATTAGGTTTGTCTGAATTTGTCTATTCAAGGCTTTCCTGACCACCATTAATTTGCCATTAATGACAGCCTTAGTCCAATATTAATACTACAAGATCGTGCCACAATTATCTTACACCCATTTATTACTGTTATTCATACTTGGCTTAAAATACCTACAGTTTAAAGGTCGCCATTTCAAATAAAAGTCTTTAAGTATGAAACGTGCTAGTTTGTATTAAGTTCCTAAAAAGTAGTTTAAGATTTCTAACCTCAACTGTTCACATCACTATAGACTTTATTTTGAATTAATTAACACCCGATGCCCCGTGGCAATGTGAGTCACTGGCTAGCCAGAGGAGACCGCTCAAGATCTGACAGGAGTCACCGACCGCTGGTTTCGTACCAGAAAAGTTTGACTCTGGACCAGCGCGTTATCTCTGAACTTATGCATCAATATATTAGCATATAAATAAATTACCTGTAAGATAATTATCATAATAAAAGAGACGATAAACGTTAAAATTAGATTTAGTCAAGAGTAGGAGAAAATTGAATAGAAAAAGGACTTTATTAAGAGAGAAATACTGTGGCCAGTCAAGACTTTGACGAGCGAACCGACAGAAGGGTCGTGACTCCAAGACTCCATTGTGGATAGTTGTAATCGAAGGTCGGTGGATGTGCTCTGGTGTGGATTAACGTCCGCACTATTGAATACTACGTTAATCCGCAAAGAACATCCTTATAACTAGACCAATTCGTAAATTTAGAGGTCGTAGTTAGGATTCCACGTTAAACTGTAGGTGCCTTAGTTTCAAACGGCTGCTAGGCTATTAATTAACAGTCCTGTCTAAGAACATGTCAGCCTTAGTCAGTAGCTAGACTACAAGATCGCGCCACAATCATCTTACTTCAATCCTCATTCATACTTGGCTTAAAATACCTACCTTGTGGTATTTTCCTCATTTAAATAATCTAATCTACCCTTTATACGTATAATAAATGTGAAAAATCATAATTTTAGACTGCAGTTGAAATACGACTTTAGCTTCTTAGCTTAACTCTTGGAACCCCTTACCATTACGTACTACTAGAGTTTTCTTCTTGGAATCAAAGACAAGAATATTAACTTTATTAAAATATTATCTTTACTGTAGCCTATATTAATATATTTATATCATGGCTTATGAGGCGTAACAATATTAGCTAATTTTTCTTTGTGTAATTAATTGTAGCGATTAAATCATTTTATTGGAAAAGGCTGTTCTAACTCCTAGTCGTGTTTCATAGGTTGAAACCTTTTAAGCAGAAATAAATAGCACAAAAATGTTTGTATTTACCTCCCTGAGGGCAATAGGTTAGATCATGGGAATGTTTTCAGTTCATCTAAATGGCTGTATGTTTCAAATTTTGTTCTTACAAATTGCCATGTCAAAAATAAAAGTAATTTGCTGGTTTTTGTACAAAATATTTATTTATGTTAATCGGGATCCACATGTTAGTGGTCAGATGCTTTATACAGTGTTGCCAACTTTATTCTGGCTTAAACAACATTTACCAGCTGCTAGTGCATACTGTTTTATTACAATTGTGTCTTCTGAAGTTTTAATATTGGATTGAAAAAGGTAAATCAGCAGAGTGTCAAGTAAAATGAATACGAAAAACTGTTTTCGTCCTGTTTTGAGTACCGAGACAACCGCTTTCTCGAGCAGGCGTAGGGAAATTTATTTTCCCTTTTTACCTTTACTTTTTCCGCCTCATAGACTATAGATCTGTGAGTGGGGTGTACCAACCATAGCTAGGTGGACTGTACAGATTGGCGACTGGAATCCGATCTCAGATATGGAGTCAGTCACGCTACTGAATCACCAGACCACATTAAAAACGTACCTAATACAGGGTTGCCATAAAAATCCCTTTTGATTTCCCTCATTTCCCTGACCGATGTATGTTAAGTTTCCTAACCACAACGAATTTTACTGCACAATCTTTTAGAGTAACTATCGTCAAAACTTCGTTTGAAATTGATTATTGATGATAGTGGATTTAAGTGATTTAGATTTTTATTATGGCCATTTTCCATCACGATTTTAAGTAATACAGAGTTTCACGACGTTTCGGGATCGGGAATCTGATCCCGTCTTCAAGCGGAATAGTACCTAAAACATAGCACGATTAGTACATGATCCGGACTAAGCCAGTATTAAGCTGAAAACGAAAAGTTTAAAGCAGTAAAAAAACTTAAAAACAATACCATTCACTAACAATTACGCACAGACGGTGGCGTTGTCCTGTAATCCAGCTACTTGGAGGTCATAAATGGTGGATAGTTGTAAGTGATGGACGGTGGATGTAATATTCTCCGGTGTGGATAGCTTCCACACTATTGAGTGCTACATTCATCCACAAATATCATCATAGATTTAACCAGTTCATAATTCAAGAGGCAGTGGTACGGATTCCACGTTAAACTGTAGGTCCATTAGTTGCCATCAGCTGTTGGGCTATTAATTAACAGTCCTGTCTAAGGAACATGTCAGCCTTAGTCAGTACCAAGACTACACGATCGTGCCACAATAATCTTACACTCAATCCTCATTCGTGCTTGGCTTAAAAATACCAACATTAATATAGGGTCGCCGTTTCAATAATCTAATCTACGATTGGAAGATAGGGAAACTCCACCGCTCCATCAAGACTATTTGGTACTTTAATATAATAAATAAATGGTCCTCAATTCCATCAACGTGTGTTTACGCACGGACGGAGGGGGGCCGAGGGGGGCTCGAACATGACGAATGGGAATCGATCGATCGGCTAGAGATGATTAATTATTCAAAAAGTGGCGCGATCTTTTGTTGGTCCTCACCCCCACCCCGGCCCCCATCCCCCTGCCATCCACCACTGGCCATGGTCGATATGGTGGGGCGTAGGGGGGTAGATGGAAACCCTTTGCAGGAGCGTTGAACTCTCCCATGTGGGAGTATGCGGTGTTCCCTTTTGTCGCCTCCCAGGAAATTCCCGTGGTTCCGAGATCTTGAAAAATATCCACTTTACTAATACAGGGTGTTCACGAAAGATTAGTAAAATTTAAAACTCAAACCAAACTGACTCCAATGAATCAGTGATGTTCTGTTTTGGTGGCGTCGTGCAGATACCAAAGTCTAGTTTATAGTGACGTCATCCTGTAATCCAGCTACTTAGAGGTCACTAATTGTGGATAGGTATGAGCAATGGTCGGTGGGTGTAGTGTTCTCTTGTGTAGATCAACGTCCGCACTATGAATACTATGTTAATCTGCAAATAACACCCTCATAATTAGACCAATTCGTAATTCAGAAGCTGTGGTTGGGATTCCACGTTAAACTGTAGGTCCTTTAGTTGCCATCGGCTGTTGGGCTATTAATTAACAGTCCTGTCTAAGGAACATGACAGCCTTAGTCAATAACAAGACTACAAGATCGCGCCACAATCATCCTACACTCATTTCTCATTCATACTTTGCTTAGAATATCTACCTAGGTAGGTTTCCATTTCAATAATCTAAGTATCTAAGTTTTATATGCCACACCTGTCGAGCTCGTTCATATAAAATAATATTAAAGCCAAACAACAGATCAAAAGAAGGTGAACAATTTTCATAATTTTCGAAGAGAATTATGTTCATAAATTATTAGTACAATTTTGTTCATTGGAACATTTATTTTCTGATACAAAATGTTGTTCACAACAGTTAACCTTTTTTAAGTTTTTGCCTTCTATCGATCAGTATTTTTTTGTATTTTAGGATATAAATATCGTTTCAGATTAACCAATGAATGATAAAACTAAACTTTGGGATGTGGTCGATGCCACTAAACTAACTTAATCACCATAAGTAGAGTCTAATTTTGAAATTGCACTAATATTTTGTGGACACCCGGTACTAGTAGTAAGTAGTAACTTTACTACAGTTGCCGATTTACTATTTTTATACTTGCGACGTTTAGATAAATAAATAACGTCTTTATTTTGGGTCGATTTTCAAAATTACAAAGTTGTTTTTCACAATTACTCAAATCGTACAGCTATTTGCAATATCACAGCCTATGTTTTGTTATCTATATTTAAAGAAGGAGTAGCTCAGTGACTTATTAATCTGAGGGACAAACCCCTAAAAACATTCCAGCCGATCTCAAATGAAACCCTTGTGCCTCAAGCATATTGTCCCCTCGTGTGCGCCGATATCTGACATCTGAACGAGCCTTCAACAGTCAACACGCCTCTGAGTGAGTTATCATGTTTACGTACATATATGGATTTGTACAAATATACAGTTCTGAACAAACTAAGACTCCTGATAACGAGTCTTCGCTCAAAAAACGTTTCGGGCTTTCACTCGCCAATAATTAATTACTCTTTATATAATGAAAACAGGTTTTGTCACAAAACACAGTTCACACATAAATACACAAAATAAACATTACAATTTGAATGACCGTGCTGCATTGGTGTTTTGTTTCAGCATTTGGCAATGCAGTGGGAAAATATACGACGGCGTTGAACGTGATATAGGTACAGGCGTGTAGTGCGGGTATTGCATAATTTTTAATGAAGGGGATAAGATGAACCTGATTATAACTATTGCATCTTTGTTCTGATTGTAGTGGTAACCGTTGAAATGTAATGTTTCCTTTTTTTGACAATTATATTTTTTAGGACTGGCAAAGGGTATTGGCAATCGGTCAGACCAATTTGAAACGTTTACGTCGTATGCTTAGTGACGTCATATGGTTAGGAACAGCTGTTTAGAGGATGGAAAACATTCCCATTACCTAACCTATTTCCCACTGAGAAGTTTTTTTTGTACAATACCACTATGAAAAGGAATCGTAATACATGAGTATTATACATATTATTATTAACACAAAGGTTAAAGTTAGTGTCTCATTTACAAAAGTATCAAATTATGGGACCGTGGCGTGTCCTGTAATTTAGCTAATTGGAGGTCACAAATTGTGGATAGTTGTGAGTGATGGTCGGCTGTGGTGATCTCTTGTGTGGATTAACGCCCGTACTATTAAATACTACGTTGATCCGCAAAGACCATCCTCATATTTAGACCAGGTCGAAATTTAGAAGCGAAAATCCCACGTTAAACCGTAGGACATATGGCATTAACCGTTGGGCTATAATAATTAACAGTTCTGTCTGAGGAACATGTCAGCCTTAGTCAGTAACAAGACTACAAGATCGCGCCACAATCATCTTACACTCATTTCCTATTCATACTTGGCTTCAAATATGTACCTGGTTATGTCCCCATTTCAATATGTAGGGTCTAATAGTACATTAGTAGTAATACCACGCTTTGTCTGAAATTCACTGTGGGTGATAACGGGTTTATGTTATTTAAATTTTTATTACGGACATTTTCCTTTAGGATTATTTAAACAAAGATTCCCAATTTTTCGAAATCAGGAATCCAGTCCCGTCCTCGGGGGTGCTGGAATCCTATAATATTACAAAATTAGTACATAATCCGGACTAAGCTGGTACAAAGCTGAAAATAAAAATGACAAAAAACAGTAAAAAAACTGACGAACTTTCTTACGTATTTGTGTGGCTTTAATTGCTTGATACTTTTTGTTGTTCTTACTACTTTAAACATTTTTTACAACTTTATACCGGATATATGAACCCTGTCATGTTCTAGGTTTCAGTTCACCTGAGGACGGTCAGATTCCGGATCCCGAAACGTCGTGAAACTTTGTTTTACTAGTCGTGATGGGAAATATCCCCAATAAGAATTTATTTAGATAAATAAAAGAAAATAAAAATAAAATAAAGAAAAACACAAAGAAGAAATATTTTTGTGACTTAAGTTAACGTAATACAAATGAAATTTGTCAAAAGCTAAATAATTTAGTATTTTGAACTATTGGTTTACGACATGATTGTGGAGAAAGCTATGATTTAAAAAGTAGAGGTAAACACAGTAAGTTGTACTGGATAATGTTTTTATGGGAAGAACAAAATACATATGAGTTCTATTTTTTCTAAACACACTTATATTTATATCTGCATCCACAAGTCCTTATTTAAAATCTAGCCTGATCCTACAATACTTTATACTTATACTTTTAACTGAAATGGTGACCTACCCAGGTAGGTATTTTAAGCCAAGTATGAAAGAGGAATGAATGTAGGATGATTGTGACGCGATCTTGTAGTCTTGTTACTGACTAAGGCTGACATGTTCCTTAGACAAGACTGTTAATTAATAGCCCAACAGCCGATGGCAACTATGGACCTACAGTTTAACGTGGAATCCGAACCACGGCCTCTGAATTACGAATTGGTCTAATTATGACGATGGTCTTTGTGGATTAACGTAGTATTCAATAGTGCGGACGGCAACACATCCACCGACCATCTCGCACAACTATCCACAATTCGTGACCTCTAAGTAGCTGGATTACAGAACGTCGCCACCGTCCCAGTGGATAATATTTACCGCTATAAGTGAGCGAAGTAGTTAAATCAATGTGAAACACCAGTGACTGCGTCTGTTCGTTCCCGTTACTCGTTCCAGTGACCGACGAGATCTGGTTACATCCAGGGAACACGTTATCAGCGATATTCATCTAGATAAAATTACATTACCTAATAATTACTATGCGGAAGGCATTCTAAATTACAATTGATTTATTTATTGACAGTTATGTAAGAATACATTAAAGTTGAGACGATTAATCTTGTCTGACTATTGCTTGGAGTGTTTCATGTTTTAGCAACTTTCCCATAGGGAAGGAGCTATTACCGTAATGGCAAGACTTAAGCCCGGGACCATGTTACTTTTTATTAAAAACTAGATATTAAAAACTAAACACAGTACGCTGTATTTTGGGGCTCCAATGTTAATCTTATAGAGGATAGTAAAATAATAATTGTTCACTTGTTAACCTATATTTTTAGATGAAACCTGGTATTTAGCTTCATGTGGTTGAAATCCATCCATATATACTTAAAAATCATAGTTTGGCAGCTAACCTGTATAATCTTTTATTTTTTTATTTTTTATTATTTATTGACAGATATTGATCAAACTTCTCACATATTTCTATTGTCATTTGATTTGTGAATTGGCTGAGAACGCAGGTCTGCTGCGTTGGGGGTATTATTTATTTGTTTATGAACGCAGATTCAAATTGTTCGTAATATTATGCTAAATATCTCGATAGTACTTAAGTATGATTATTCCTAATTATTATGTTTCTGAAATGGCGACCTACCAAGGTAGGTATTATGAGACAAGTTTGAATGAGAAATGAATGTAGGATGATTGTGGCGCGATCTTGTAGTCTTGTTACTGACTAAGGCTGTCATGTACCTTAGAAAGAAGTGTTAATTAATTAATAGCCTAACAATAAATGGCAAAGGGGTCTACAGTTTAACGTGGAGTCCGAACCACTGCCTCTGAAATACGAACTGGTCTTATTATGAGAATGGTATTTGCGGATGGACTTAGTATTCAATAGTGCATATGTTAATCCACACAAGAGAACACTACACCCACCGACCATTGCTCACAACTATCCACAATTAGTGACCTCCGAGTAGCTGGATTACAGGGCACACCACTATCCCAGTTTTTTCAGGACGTTTTGACGGGTCTGTTAATTAATAGCCCAAAAGCCAATGACATCTAAGGGATCTACAGTTTAACGTGGGACTTTTACCTCCGAATTACACTGAACTAGGTAATGGTCCATAGAGGTCAGGTCTCTCCCTATATACAAAAGTGATTCTAATACTGAATGTAATGCTAGATTTATTAAAGCCTGATCGAAATTAAGGGTAAGTTTGAGACTGAGTAGAACCTCTTCCACTTGCACTCAAAGAGAACACCACGAACACATTCAACCACAATCATTTTGCCTTTGAATTACGAACCGATTATCAAGATCATTTTTGCGTAGCATTCAATAGAGCGGACGTTAATCCACACCGTGGAATATCACATCCATACACTTTCGCTTTATATCTACAATGTGTGACCTCTGAGTCATACAACCCGTACTAAGGACGGTAACCCGTAAAGGAGGTTACATAAAGCGAAAGTAAAACAAGCAATGAATATAATAAATAATCTATTTAATAAATAAAAATGTAATATACCTGTAAAAAAACTATGTGTTTAAAACTATGTAAAATTACCTTATAAAACCTATTAAATTTTTAAAAAGTAATACGTTAGGTAAAAACCTATTAAATTTTAAAAGAGGAGTAGTTTAAGATTCTACGCCTATACGATAGTATAGAGAGAAAGTATTGTTTTCGTTGAATCTTCAAATTTGAGGTTTTTGTGGATATATCCGTTTTAGTGCCCGCTGAATTGAAAAGAATGTTTTTAGAGCGATGTTTCTCTGTGTGTCTACCCGTGTATGTAAGGATATGCAGAAGCCTAGAGATTATCGGCTCAATTTTCATTAAATTCGATATGAATTAACAATCCCTGGTATCTCGGAGCATTTTGTCATTTTTAAATTCTTGATTTTTTGAGGTATTAAAAATCTCTTTTCATATCATTTGATACCATTTATTTTTATTTTGCTAGCAGTAAGCCCGTCCTTTGTACAGGTTGTAGGGTTCAGTTTAAAGAAGAAAGATCATCATACCAAAGTGTAAACCTGAACTCCTACACAAATCAATAAAAAGAAAGTACCAAGCTTTATTGTTAGCATAACTTTACAATTAAATACGTTAGAACATTTATACCATTATTACTATTAGGTAGTTATTCGTTAAAATAACGTTTTAATATAATATGATTTCGAAATGTGTTTAAATCAATGACTAATATAAACTAACTAATATTGATTCAACAGCTGTTTTTTTCTTTCTATAAATCTTTAAACTACAAAGGCAGCTGATTATTACCAGTAGGTTATTCATTTGAAACTGAAGCAAAATGCGACCAATATCGCGTAAAAAGTGGATTTTTAAATACTCGTTATTTACTTTTCAAGGGTCGGCGGACAATTTTAATCCTTTAAAAACCTTCTCTGGAATGGAGAGAAAGTATGAAATAAGTTTCATTGTTATCGGTCCTCCCGTTTTTTCGGAGAAGGCGGCGTAAAATGCCTCCTGGAGCGTCGCAGACAAATAATTGAGATAAGACTTGTTTCGGCATCCCTAACGCATGAAACGTAAAAATAACTAAAAATGTATAATTCTGAGCAATATACGGACAAAACTCTGATTTTATTTATATGGATTTCAATTTTACTACTATGATTTCTTATATTATGATTATATTTTCATATGAAAATTCAGTAAAACGACGAATGGTTTGTAGAAACGGAGATTGTTTTAGCGGGTTGTATAAACACAGTAATGAACACTCCTCATCCGCACGTAATCACCAGAAGTGTATTATTCCACCAACAATGCCGCCCTCCCCCCCCCAGCATATTGTCGGTCGTATTTACCCATCGCGCCACGGATCGATGTGATTGGCGGATGCGGCACCGTTATCTCTGATTGGTCGAGGGAGGACCAATCAGATCCATCCTCCCCCAACCAATAATTCTTTCTCGATAAGGGCTTTATTGAACCCTTTTCCAGCATCAAGCCAGAGAAATGGGTTGCCGAATTGACATATTATGCGACGAGAGTGTTTTGTCCTTGTATAATAAATATACAGCTAATGGCGCTGAGTGAAAATATAATATAGGGGCGTACAGTGTCTCTGTCTCTTTACTAACGTAAATATGTACTGAGGTGAAAGTTCAGAGAGGTATTTTCTTACGGAATTTCCAGGTCGTTTATCTGCAAAGTCAGCTCACCTCTAATCATATAGTGCCAGCTTCCACACTAGTATTTACTTCGTCTCCTACTAACCTAACATTACTCTGCCTTCATCATTGATGACCCTCCTACTAAATCACAACCTAAAACTCTCGACATCGAAGATTATTCCATATGTTTCCTCTATCTACTCCTCATCATCGATGATTCACTCTCCCTTATCACCTTCACCCCATCATTGATGACCCTCCTACTACATCACACCTTTAACACACAACATCGACGACTATTCCATGTTTCCTCTATCTACTCCTCATCATCGATGATTCACTCTCTCTTATCACCTTCACCCCATCATTGATGACCCTCCTACTACATCGCACCTTTAAAACTCAACATCGATGATTATTCCATGTTTCCTCTATCTACTCCTCATCATCGATGATTCACTCTCTCTTATCACCTTCACCCCATCATTGATGACCCTCCTACTACATCACACCTTTAAAACTCAACATCGATGATTATTCCATGTTTCCTCTATCTACTCCTCATCATCGATGATTCACTCTCTCTTATCACCTTCACCCCATCATTGATGACCCTCCTACTACATCACACCTTTAACACTCAACATCGATGATTATTCCATGTTTCCTCTATCTACTCCTCATCATCAACGATTCCCTCTCTCTTATCACCTTCACCCCATCATTGATGACCCTCCTACTACATCACACCTAACACTCAACATCGATGATTATTCCATGTTTCCTCTGTTTACTGTTGCAGATTACCCGTATTCTGGTATGGTGACCTCGGCATGCTGGTGACTTGCACCTCACCTCGCGACCCGTCCCCCCACTCCCCCCAGGACCCCGAGTCCAGCGAGGGAGGAGGGGATGTGGACCTCACCTCCCTCCACTGGCTCCACAACTTGGACTTGACAACGGTGACAGCCCTCCCCACACCTCCGTCCTCTCCCAGACCCTCGTCCGCATCTAAGCCAAAGAAGCCGCCAACTCTGAGGCTTCAACTGAGTGAGTATGGGAACTGTGAGGTAGATTTATACTAAGTTATCATTATGACACTACAATATTACTGATACTTTTACCATTTTTAAATAGTGACTTACCCAGGTAGGTATTTTAAGCTAAGGATGAATGAGAGATGAGTGTAAGATGATTGTGGCATGATCTTATAGTCTTGTTACTGGCTAAGGCTGACATGGACCTTAGACAGAACTGTTAATTAATAGCCCAACGGACAATTACATCTAAGGGACCTGAAGTTTTATGTGGTATCCCAACCACTTTTATCTCAGAACTACACTGAGGTAAGTTACATAGAGGTCAGGTCTCCCCACAAATACAAAAGAGATTCTAAAACTGTAACGCTACATTTAATCATCTTGATCAAAATTAAGGATAAGATTGAGGCTGGGTAGAACCTCTTCCACTTTCACTCAAAGAGAAGTTTGATTTAACAAGTACTGAAAACCATGAAAGAGAAATATCGGTGACTAAATTAACCTTTTTTTAATACACTAGCACTAAAAAATGTCTACCCTAAAATTAAAAAGGTTAAATTGTGGTTCAGATCCCAGTTAATCTGTAGGTCCCTCAGATGTCATTGGCTGTTGGGATATTAATTTACAGTTCTGTCTAAGTAACATATCAGCCTTAGTCAGTAACAAGACTACAATATTGCGTCACAATCATCTTACACTCATTTCTCATTCGTACTTGGTTTAAAATACCACCTGAGTAAATCATCATTTCAGAAAAAAATGATGAGTAAAAAGGTGGGGGATTTTACTGACAGAACCCTTCTTTTACGTTCCATTGTTGGTAGGTCACCATTTCAGTTTAAAGTATTAAAAGTATTAAAGCATCAGATATCATCATAGGTATTGATATTTATATGATATAGTATTGATCAGCTCAACTGACTTTAAGACTGATAAGGAAGTGTTCATATCGGTGCTACTGATGTTGATTTTGTTATCTTGGTTTTTGGTAGTGTCAACCTGTTAAATAGATAACTGTTTTAATAAGTCACTCTCAAATCGGGGGTGACTCGGAAAGAGAAACTGGCCTCCACCAGAAAAACTACATCACCATCAGCTAACCAAACATTACTCATAAATAATAACACTCTAATAACATTTTATTAGTTTCCTTATCTCACATCCTCTTTTAGGTAGGCCTGAACTATTTGTAAGGTTATTTGATTTTAAGAACCTCTACGGTTGCATTATGTTCACACATAAAACATTATCCAAAAATAAAATGAAATCACATATTGTAGACTAAGAAGAAATAAAAATAAGTTTCCAAATCCTTGGAGTGAAATACCTCAGTATGTTTGTATTAAAACATTTCTTCAAAGGAATCAATTACATGAGAATATCTGATTCTTCCCAACCTGATAATATAGATGCCTTATTACAGAGCTAAAATATTCTGCTCATCAACTTCAAAGAATTAAAAAAGTCAGGTTTTCCCAAAGTCAAGTAAAAGCAGTTTACTTTTTTGATATAATAACTAATGTTACAATAATATTTTGCTCAGTTTGTCTCTTACTACATCTCTTACTTGCGGGCTTTTTTGTCATGGTTTAAGAAAAATGTGCTTCAGAGGTAGCTTTAAAACACCTTTTTAGGCTTTTATTTCAAAAATTTTCTGGGAGCCCCCAAACCCTTCGGATGTGCATTCTCCCCCAAAAAAATAATAAGCCGCCACAGGTTGCAACGTTAACAAGATTTTATGCAAACCAAGTGGCTCTCTGAGAAATTTTAGTAAGGATCCCTGATAGACTGGTCCATGTGTCCGCCAGATGCAGTTACGGCTGAGGATTACCGCACGTGTGGCGACCACAAGCCTCCGTTCTCCTACGCAACACTCATATGCATGGCTATGAGGGCCAACAACAACAAGATGACTCTCTCGGCCATCTACTCCTGGATACGGGACAACTTCATGTACTATAGGAACGCTGACCCAACCTGGCAGGTCAGATCCTAACATTGTTTTTCTCCTCTCTGATCTTGCTTTATTTTTTAACCCTCTGTCAGGTGTACCACAAAAGTTACCAGGTGATCAGATATTTCTCTTTTCAATAGATTTTGTGCTTAAGGAATGTTTACTTCCAATGCTGGTGACTAATGTCTTTCCTAGAATATATATTAAGCATTTATTAACATCTAGATTTTATTTAGATGAATATTAGCATTGGAAGTGTATTTGATCAGGAGTCTGACCATAATATAATAAACAAGGTATAGACACTATGTTTATGTCTTTTATCAAATAGTATTTAAATTGAGCCATGAGAGTACTACCTATGAGTTTGAGCTACAGGATCACAAACTCATCTCATCACAACTTCATGTTACTTTATAGGGTGATCCATCCCCCCCACCTACAGTAGATGTAACCCATCTACAGTACAGTCCAGTTTATCCAGATCCAAATCATCCGGATTCCGGATCATCCGGATCAAGTTTTTGCAAAAAAATTACATAAGTTATTTATGTATTTAGTTAGATGTGAATTTTATCTCAAGCTTCTTCAAAATTTCAGACACAACTTCAGTACCTTGCTGGACGCAGCAATTTTTATTAATGATGAATGTGTAACATGGCAAACGCACACTCTGTATATTGGGGGTGTTTCCAAGCAGAGAGCTACAAGCACTTAGCGCATGCAGAAGCGGTTACCGTTTGACATTTCAATACTGAACTGTCAAAGTGTAGATGTTTGAGGTTGGATGTACAGTGAATTATTTTTACAGTCAAAGTAATTGTTGAATTTGGGGTCATGCGTGGTTGTAAAAGGAAGAAGGTTGTCCCTAGAGGGAAGAAATCTGGTTTTCGGCTATCCGGATTGGGAATCCACCACATTAATTCGAATAAACAGGACTTTACTGTATTTGGAGGTCACAAGTTGTGGATGATTATGAGCGAAGGTCGGTGGATGTGTTATTCCCTGGGGTGGATTAACGTCTACACTATTGAATACTACGTTCATCTGCAAAGGCCATCCTCTTAATTATACCAGATCGTAAGTCAGAGGAAAAAGTTGTTTGGATCCCTCAAGAAATTGTAGGTCCCTTAGATGCCATTGGATGTCAGGTTATTAATTAACAGTCCTCTCTAAGGAACATGTCAGCCTTAGTCAGTAACAAGACTACAATATCGTGCCACAATCATCTTATACTCATTTCTCATTCACACATGGCTTAAAATACCTACCTAAACAGGACACCATTCCCGAAATTTAATTTTAAAGGTAAAGAAAGTTAATAGTTAATTCACAATTCGACTTTAAAATTTTGAAATTGCACATTATTATTGTATTGTACTAAATGAAAAATTAAAGAAAAATAATTATTTCGCTAAGGATCAATTCAGCGACCTTCAGGTTATGAAGTGGGTGGTATCATAGAGATCTCTAAACTGAACCCATAAAAATACAAAATAAAAATTCCTATAAAACTGTATAAAATGCCTAATTTTCAATAAAATTATATCTGTTTGAGCACATTTAATATAGCTGTAAATGTAAATTTTAAACCTGAATTAAAGTTGTATTTTTCAGAACTCCATAAGGCATAATCTGTCGCTGAACAAGTGTTTTGTCAAAATCCCCCGTTCCAAGGATGAACCAGGGAAAGGTGGATTTTGGAAGTTAGACTGGGACAGACTTGAGGAAGGTCAGCGGAACAAGAGACGACTGGGTAATGCACTGTTATTAGCTTATTCATAAGTATTAGGATTGTCGTAGTCATTGTCAGAATTGGAATAGAAGGCTCCAGCTAAGTTCCCAGGAACTGTGATCATAGTTGACCTTTTGAACAGCCACCAAGAAAGGATTAGTGAGGCCGAAGATGACAATCTGGGTCACTCAGGAAGGATATTTATCTATTCTAACAATTGAAAAAAAAATAATAGGGGAGAAGGAATTTCATAACCACCCTGTTTAATATTATATTCATTTGTTGTTCATTCATTCATTAGTTCATTCATTTGTTGTGTTATTAGAATTAATTTAATTAAGTTTTTATCTTAACTGTACATAAAATAATACAAATATCTTCTTGAAATATAATTTAAACAAAAAAAACTTAAAAATGCCTTATACACTAAAAAAATCGCAAAAAGGTGTTAATAATTTAGTACATATGCCGTTAACTTTAAAAGCTTGTTTATTTAAGGTGAGGTAGAAAAGAATTTCCACAAATTATTGCTAATCATCAAAAATTTTTTAAAATTACAATTTTGAAAATATTTTGTTATTGGGAAGTGTAGAACAAATTGTAAATTAAATTATTTAAAATATTTATAAAATCGAACCCTAGTCATTCCGAATGGTAGAACGTCCTCATATTGTTCATCCAGTGCCTTAAAAAGAACTTATTGGTTATAAACCTGCCTGGTATTTTTACTACAAGAATTATTTTAGAAAACACGGTGCGTTAGATATGTTAACAATTAAAATTATTCATTTCATCATTCATTAGTCATTCATGTTGTTGTTAAATTACATTTCCATGTTACAATTTAAAGATACTTTTTGAAACCATTTTTATGGTACTTAAAGAGTCCTAGAAACATCACTCTCTCAGAGTTATAGAAACATTTTATCCTTCAGAGTCCTAGCTTGTCCAACAGAGTTATAAACATTACTGTCCATAAAATTCCTAGAAACAGTATTGTCTATCAGAGTCCTAAATCATGACTGACTATCAGAGTTATAGAAAGAGGGTTAACAAGAAGTCCCAGAAGTAGGACCATCCGTCAAAAAATCTCAAAGCATAAACTTTCTAAAACAGATGTTTGAACTCTTTAGTATCTCTGAGACACTACAAAACCTTTTAATAATGAAATCTCCAACAGCAAAGCAGTCCCATATATTATTTACCATTCAACCTGACTCACTTTATCAATGTTTCACACCATTTTTGTCATCTTTTTTTACTGTTTAAATTGTTTCCTCCTTTGTTTGCAATTTACTTCCTTACTTTGCTATTCAAACTCAAACTCTTTATTTACCATAGATCTTCAAAGTAGATCATGTAACAGATGGCATGTCTAGTATCTATATAAAGTTACAATATTGTTTGTTTATATAAATACCTGAATTTAAGAGAAATACAAATGAAACCCCTGACTCAAATAGTAGTTCTCACTATAAACATTCATAAACTGTGTACGAACACAATTCTAGTAAGAACATTTCCAGTTTTTTTCAAATATTTCTTTTTCATATCTCTGGGTAGACAATTATATAGTTTTATTGCAATGTAATATGGACACTTTTCCAACAAAGATAGGTGTCCATATTTCTATTACTCTAGGTCTCAAGACTATTGTTTGTAAAATAATTTGAATTTTTATTTAATTTTTTTTATTTCAAAAATGTAAAGTGCTTGTACTGTTAATAAAATCTATTTTACGCATAGTACAATTTATATCTAGCATTTTGGGGGGATTCCCCTTGTGTATGCCCCTGACTTTTAAAGCTTGTTGGCCTGTTAACTAAAAGACACTTTAATGGCTTCATTCATAGAAAGTCTTTTGCAGGATGCTCCGGGTTGACGAACCGGAGGAGGAATCGTTCTCGTCGTAAAGTCCCTGCGGAGACAACCCCCTCCAACCCCTTGGTGACGGACACATCCTCTCCACCGTCACACGACACACCCCTCCCCTCGCTGCTGGTAGGGGAGTCTGCCATAGAGGAGGAGTTGGCTAACCTACTCCTGGGAAACGTGGGATGGGATGATTCACAACTGGAACTCCTACATTCCTTGCTCGACTCTTTGTAAACATCTAAAATTTGTGCTTTTGGTCTACCTTGGGTTCTGTCTCTTGTTCTATGATGAAAGAGTCTTGTTAAATATGACTAATTACCATTATTTTTGTTCCTGACAATTTTTCAGCAGTAACATAAAAACAATTTTATTAGGTAAACAATTTTTAAATAACATCTAACACTAATCTTACTTACTCTTACTCCTATGACCATTGAAAACCTGGCAGGTCTTTGGCCTCACCAACAACGCTTCTCCACACTCTGCGGCCATCTGCTATATCTTCATCATATCCTTCTTTACTTCATCGTTCCAGCGCAATCTTGGTCTCCCTAATGTTCTTCTATTCTCTGGTCTCCCTTTCATCACTTTTGTACATGCCCCAGCCACCTTAGTCTCCTGCTTTTGATATTTCCTTCAATATTTGGACAATAAGCAATTCTACATTAGTTTTTGGCTAAATAGCTCACTCTACAACTATAAGGCAAATGCAGATTTTATAAAATACCTCCAGCCTTAAATTATGCTTGATTATTTGCTTTATCTGTAATATAGTTTTTCTTTGCAAATTTAAAACTAAAAGAGAGATGAAGAAATTAAAAAAAAAATCAATGAATATGAATTAGATTGTCATTTGTCAGAAAACTCATGGTAGACCAAGGAAAATTTAAACTACTTAATATTAAGAACCAAGATAATATACTAGCGCAATACAGTGTCCTTTTGGTTGTGACTTAGCAATACATTTATGTTGGTAACATTGTATCACTTAGGATAGGCTGGCAACACTGAAATCAGCTGATGATTGTTACCATCATTGAACTACAGCTGTTTCATCCCTCCATTGCCATTTATGTAACTGTACATTGTGTAAATACTATATTTTTAAGTATTCTATTGTTTAAGGTTATAAAAATCAATTGATTCTTTGGATAATATTTCAATTTATAAATTTTACAAGGAAATTTTGATTTATAGTAAGCTCTGGTGCCTTTGAAAAGTGCTTTAAACTTTAAATTGGGTGAAATCTAAATTTAAAAACACATTAGTGCCTCCTTAAGAAGCGAAAATGGTAATTTTGTCCTAGTTTCATCCACAATACATTGTTTTAGTTAATAATTATTTGCCTCCTGATTATATTTTTTTTTACTAAGAAGTTAAATTTGAAGCTAACTCACTACTGATGAAAACGTAATTAAACGCTGGGATCTGACCCAGGGACATTGTTGCCAAGTTCAGTGTCCGTCACATTACAATCAGAGCGACCAACTATCCAGCTTCACTCTAATTTCTTAGTTTATTAAAAGTGTTCATTTAAAATTTTAACTTTGTATAGTCCTTATAACATCCCTGCAGTATTATCAATAGTTTATTTAATGTTATCATAATGATTGACCTAATATTTCACAATCGTGACCAATTCAAACTCCAGAACTGAAGGTAGCGATTGGAACTATGAATAAAACTTCCATAGTTTGTTCTTTAATGTCAAATGCATTTTTACAGTTATTTTCTAAATTTCTTTGAATGCTTTTATAACTTAAAAGTATTTTGCTTAAAAAAATCAATTTCTGAGACCTGTCCATGTTTCAACACCTTACACAAAAATTTAAATCTGATTTAACTAGTAAAAATACCGTCCCAATGACGAAATCAAAGCTCAAAAAGCAAAACTCTTCCGTCCGATTTCTAGTCTTATTCTTGTTAATGTTAGTTAGTGTATGTGTGTTTTAATGTTAGAATAGTTTTTACAGAGGAGAAGTGGTCCTTTTTGGTTTTGGTAATATTCATTATTTACATTTGAGGCACGACCGGGTGCGGAAATACCCTGGATGTATGGATAAAAATGTTGAAAACAAAAAGTAGAAGCTACAGTGTGACTTTTCATATGATATTACTTCTTACTTATTTTTAATTTAAAAAATCTATGTAATGTTTGAAAATTGTCTAGCCTACATTGAATTTATTCAATTAAATAATTGAATATTCTAATTGAAGTAATATATTCAATTTAAATCTTTATTTCCTTTATGGATATAAATATTGGCCTTCAAATGTGTAAAGAAATTCTCACATATACTTTTTCTTTAATTTAACAAAAAAAGAATCATGATAAATTCAAGTTTTTATCAAAAATAATAACTATAAAGTTACGACATGCTCAATGTTACAAGACAGAATACGAAAATATCAAGGGAATCATCAAAATAAAAACTTTTGTTCTTTGTAAAAGTTGAATTAGAAAATTTGGAATTGCTTGGATCACAAACTTAACTTCACTAGGCTATATTTAGGAATAAATTGTTGAGGAAAATGAAAAGTTACAACAAAAATTCTTTGTTTCAAGGAATTGCCAAAACCAAAGCCACGAATTTTGAACCGTCCATACAACAAAGTAAGGAGAAACCATGGGTTGTGATGTAGAATTAGTGTGAACCAAAGCAATCATTCTTGAAGAATTTAAGTGTATTATTGATTATTGCCTCATAATTTTAAGTATTAAGTGTTATTTTCTGTCAGTGTCTGATTTGACAATATTGTGCTAAGGTAACACAACTATAAGCAATACCTAGGTACCAATAATGATTTAACTGTACCATTTTAAGTGGAATAAAGCATTATGGCATTTACTATCATAAATTCATTAATTATCCCTTACT
Organism: Nephotettix cincticeps; assembly: GCA_023375725.1. NCBI lineage: Eukaryota > Metazoa > Arthropoda > Insecta > Hemiptera > Cicadellidae > Nephotettix > Nephotettix cincticeps. Next base: position 151,395,016 of record CM041786.1, read on the forward strand.
TTTTCTCTAATTTTGTAATTACTGAGCCAGTCCCCCACCTAAACTCAACATGGGAAGCGCGCCACCATAAATGGGGCGAGGGAGCGCTCACAACCCTTCCTAAATTACCTAAAAAAAATCTATAAATATTTATAAATATTATGACCGGAAGACAAGTGACGATAGGGATCGGTTTCAGTGGTGGGGAGGAACAACCACCTGGCATGCCTGGGGTCATCGTCTTTTGAAACTCTTAAATTCAAATAAATAAATAACTCAAGCGGACTGTGAGACCGCACCCAGGATGTTAAAGGTTAACACAACTAGTTTCGGGACCAATGTTACCATTTTCAAGTGTACTTCAAATGTGTCTTTAGATTATTTCAAAATATGTCTTCTTTTCTATTTGAAAAAAGAACACGACAGTGTGCTGCGTGTGCTCTAGTTGGTTTTATGATGAGTTGTTAGTTTATTTATGGTTAGGCTTTTATGAACTGCTTGAAATTAGTTTCATAAGTGCATTATAGTTTATTTTCTCTTTATAATTTATGCCTAAAGTAGGCTATTATGGTATGTTTACTTGGTTTAGAAGATGGTAAAACAAATGTAAATTTGACTCAAATGTTACCACTTTTCACATGTCAGCCGGTACTGTACGGCGAATTCGGTGGGTACTGCACAGTGTTTTCGGCTGGCACTGTGCGGCTTTTTCAGCCGGTACTGCGCGGCGTATTCAGCTGATATTGCACGACGTTTTCAGCCGGTGCTACGCAACATTTTCGACCGACTGTTCACAATAACGTCAGTTGAAAACAATCAACTCTGTATAAATACTGTAATAAAAGAAAAGCATAAGTAATGTGATAAGTAATGTGTGTATTACAAGTACGGTGTAGAAAAAACTGAAGGTGTTTATTTAGCTTTTACTTCAAAAAATTGGTAAAATGGCTTATCCGAAAATTCGCTTGTCCGTTATGTCCCTGGTCCCATCAAAACCAGATAAACGAGGTTTTAGTGTACTTGATTTTACTAACTACACTGGCCGCTCCGTGCGTGGAACGGGGGTTTTGGGTGCCGCAGCGAATGTGTTAGGACAGCTAATAACATAATACGACATAAGACCAACATATGAGTAATGTTCACTGCATTTGTCACACCTTTCATAGGACCTAGTGATATTTATAATTATGTTAACCATTAAAGCGCTACTGAAAATAACATTTCCTGCTCATTTAGAGTAAAAAAGTCAAAATACTATTTTCCCAATATTGTTTTTGGATTTAGGTAGCTTGAATAAAGTATAAAACAGATATTTGCTTCATTTTTAATTATTGAAGATTTTAAGACTATTTTTAGGTATTAAAAAAAGTATTGTTTTCAATACCTAACAAGGTTATCGAAAGTGAAAACAGCTGGCCGTAGTGACTTGTGAGTTTTCTCGTTAAAAGCATTACAGGAGCGCACAAATACGGGCCAAAGTCACCTAGCAACTAAATTTAGTTACTAAATATTTCAACAAAGCCGCCATATTGGTTTTGTGAGTGCATAGAAGCTAAAGCAACATAACCATGCGGTTGTTTCGTGAACTACTGTGCAGTAAAAGTAGCAAAATGATTGATCACGAATAAACTCGTTTACCGACCCTACTGTACTGCGAGAAATGTCATCAGCCAGCCGGTAAGGGTTAAATGTTGATTAACCAAGTAGGTTAAAGGAAATGAACAAATAAAAGTAGTTCAATCAGAAAGTTAGCTAAAATTTAACAACCTCAGTCTCAGCTTAAAAGTAAATTACTAATAACTAGGTCAAATAATAACAAATTTAAAAACTCCTCAATCAGTATGTAATTGAATGCAGGCAAAGAAACACAAATGCATGTAATGATCACTGTTATTTATTTTAAAGTCATACACACTAAGGGAAAAAACACATCAATATGCAGTTGAAAATGAAGGGTGTGAAATATTTATTTAAACATAACCAGGAGTGTCTTATCTTTAATTTTCCCAATCAATACTAAAATGGATGAAATATTATCGAGAATCATGAAAATGTAGAAGTTTATTTTGAATAATGATAGGTAATTAAAAAATGATTGTCAGTAACATTAAATAATATGAAATAAATATTGACTTTGACAAGAAATCATTCAACTTCTGATTTTCATTAAAGGTTAAAAATGAATACAAAAGAATGAATAGTGGTATGAGTAAAAAATAGTAAAAGTACGAGCATGTTTTTACCATCTAGAAGTATATTATATTAGGAGTGGATTTAGTAGTTAAAATACAACCGTTTTTTATTCACTTAAAATAGAAGAATCCCTTGGAAATCGAGTAGGAGAGGAATTGACTGGAGGTAGTTTTACTAATTTATATTCACACCACTCAATCAGCTTGATTTTTAGTCATGTAACAAAAATATTTTTGAAATCAGAAAACAATAACTTGTTCTTGTCTTATTTCAAGGATTAAAATTAGGCTACATTTAATACTGATTCACAAATAAAGACTTTAAATAATGAGAAATCTCCGAGAAAGTGGAAAAAATAAAAGAAACAAACAATTTTGAGCGAGGGAAAAAAATGTAAAAGCTAGTCTGTAAAGTGACTGGCAGTGAATTCCATTTGAGTATAAAGCATTCGCTCGCACCACTTATCAATGTATTTACATAAACTATATACATTCAAATCTGGTATATAGATCGTTTTGGCTTTTTATATCTGTATAAACGCAAAAATTTGTGCGTCATTCAGAAAATATGTGCTTTTGACCAGAAGTATAATAAATAATAATACTGTTTCCTAATTGTTCACTAGATATTTCTTGTGACACGATTCTAACAAAATACTATTCAAATAGTCGACTTTATTGCATTTAATCATACTTCAAATACTTTAGGCGGTATAGTAGTGTAAAAATAACGTTAGCACTAAAATGTGCCTTCGATACGATTTCATTAGATTTACAGTACTTAAACAGTTTATGCTACTCAACACAGTAACACACCTCTACATTAATTACAATATATTTTTGAAAATTTAAGATCCTAAAGCCTAGTTTAACAACAAAGTAAAAAATGTTTTCCATACAACCATTTTGGCCTTATTTTATTTCATTACCTACCTATGCTGTAAAGCTATCATACAGAAATTTGTTTTCTGATTTTTGTGCTTCAAAAAAGCCACACTGTAATGTTGTATATATTACATGACAAAAGATAAACTATAAAAATGCAATTATTTACATTAAGATGTATAATTATTGAAATGCTGAAAGTTACAATGAACAAGGATTCCAACCAGACTAGATTGAAGCACAAATTCCAGAGCACAAAACATTGATTAAAGTTTAATTGAATAATCTTAAACCTACAATGATCACAACAATGTATTACAAATATTATACACAGATTTTACTATATGTAATGGTACTGTCTTTGGCTTGAGTATAAAAATCTGTTGCTCTCATCTGCTGTCCCCTGCCTCAGCTGCGAGGGATCTGCCTACAGGGTTTGTACTATACACCAGAGTGGAATATCAACTGTTTTAAAAAGATTTAAGTCAGCAATGTTGCTGCGACGAAATGAGGTTAATAAAATTTCTTTTAACATCAAGCGGCAAAGCTTTGAGGAAATAGAGTAATACTAGAACTATTATTAATAAAGACACCTTTGAACTAGTGAAAATACTGGAACAAACTTCAAAGCTGAAGGTGAAAAAACATACTGTATTTAAAATTAAAATATAATTCAGTTGATTAAATTATTGGTGATAAAACACCATGAGAGTTTACCATCAAGTTTTGAGTCACTCAACTCATTTCCTTTGGATTTTATAGTTCAATGGTGTAAATTAGCTGAAAGAATTATACTGAAACATACTGAGTCCTTGTAAAAGCAGTGGTTGTTAGTAAATACATCCTTGCTGTGATTACGGCCACTTAATTATAAATTATGTTACTAATTATTTTAATTACAATTCTTGCATGGTGGTTGAAAATAAAAAATCCTTCATCTTGCTTTAATAATATAATTGGATGAAGTTAGTTTATTTTTTAACTTTATCAAATAATTTTTCCTTGACTTTAGTGAGATGTATAGAGGGTTTAATTCAGAATTTTTTTTAATGAGTATAATTTAATTTAATTTCTGCCCATGTGAAAATGAGTTACAGTATATTACATTGAATTTGCTAACCACATTTATCTTTTATAAGTCATGATAACTTAATAAATCCAAAGCACTCGATTACTGCTTTACATGACAGAACTGAGAAAACTTGCGATTCAACCTACAATAATGTTTTATGCAAAAAGCCAAGCATGATATAAAAAAAGAGTTCTTTGTTCGCTAAAAGCAAAAATTATAAAAGATTTTGAATTCCTTCTAACATTAATCCAAATTAGGCCTGTTAAGAAACTGCTTGGAACGGTTGGCAATAAACACTGAAATACACACAAATAACATGGAAAAACACAGGACCACGCACCGCACGTACTGTACTTGTAAGATAAATATATAACATTACAAAATTATATATTATTTATATATGAACAAAATATACAGAATATTAAAACTTAATGTTATCTTAACGTCTACGATAAAAGAGTAAATACAATATTTACAAATAGAACGAGCTCATGTTCGTTGCATGAGTAGGCCTAAATAACACAACCGCCAGGACTAGATGACACCATCAGTGGTGGAAACTGATAAAAATCAGTGTGAATATCACCACAAAGAAGGTTTGACAAGGATAATTTGGCACGAGGTATTATTGTATTGGAGGCCTAGGTCAAAGGACACATTGTTGTTGATCTAAAATTGAGCTTAAAACATAAAAAGTGAACAGATTAATTCTTTTATAGTTTTATAGCTATAAGTGTAACATAAAAACTTAGAATCAATATTATAAATTACTGAAAAAAACATTATACATTTAAGTTTGTATATTTAAATGCATATTAGTAACTTATCGTCGATTTCATATTAGAAAACAAATATCTTCTATTTTTTGGCAGAAGATAACATAATAACAGAAGAACATAATTTTATTAGAGCTGTAACATAATATTGCTAGGGTGAAAAATAAATAAATCATTTGGTTAAAAATTATTGAAAAGGGTAATATTATCATGTCGAGAAAATGTTGGTCCATCAAACAGTGTGACTAATTCTGTTGGGGTATATAATAAAATGTTTCTTACAAAGAAAGGTAAAAAAGTGAAATGTAAAGTAAAGAAATAAAGGTAAGGAAGGGGTGAAATAACAAGGTATTCTTTATATCAACCACAGAGAAGAAATAAACAGAGGTCACTTTCACAATAACAGTGGCTTGTGATGCTAGCACCGACACACTGTTCCTTCAGAAAAATCATTTCCCACAAATTAACCGATAGGCCCTACTTATTTTTCTGTTGTCAAAAAAGCAACAAATAAGTGGAGAGTCATCATTGGTGAGGCCAAAACTACTTGGGATTCAATGGCGACAGAAGTATGGCAAGGCAGTGGTTCCCAAACTTTTCTGGCCCACAACCCACTACAACCTGAACATTATTTCGCGACCCACTAGTATTTAAGATACATCCAAATACCCTTCAATGCTTGATAAAACAAACATTTTGTCACATGTTTTAATTGTTTCCTTTGATTTTAGTAAAATATATCCATACTAAAATTTTACTAGGAAAAAACTAAAAATGATAGCATGGAACGACAAAAATGAAAGAAAAAAACTAAAAAAAATATTTACTCATTAACGGAAACATACAACACTAAATAAAACATCAGTAGGCCTAGTGGGTTTTTGATTAGCCTATATAAAAAGAGTAAAATACCATTTAGCTTCAAATAGCTTGAAAAAGTAGTTTACTAATGTGATTTATGACATTGTTTTTCCTCAAAGAGAAATCTCTGTAAGGATTGAATGAGGACATGTTCAGTTTTAAGTCATTTTTCACTGCCCTTTGATTTCTGTATTTGTTTTTCAAAACCACCAATGTTGAAATGATTGCTCACGTAGGCTAAGTATGTGGTACTAAACACCATCAAAAACTTCATTGCAATTTTAGCAAGATCAGGATAGTACGGAAAGTAATAGCGTAAAATTAAATATATTATATTTAAACTCAATCCCATATGTCCACAGACTGTAAAATAAATTGTAATTTTAGCTTTTGTTAATTTTTTAGTTGCTAAATGCACATTTGTTTTTAAAACTAAAAGTTACTTTGGGCCCATGTTGCGACTCACCGGTGCGTTGCGATCCACAGTTTGGGAACCACTGTGGTAAGGTATAAAAATTTACCATTATTAAAGTATATTTTAATAACAATATACATCTGGCTCAATCTTTTACCTTCATGAGCTAACCTCCGCCTCACTCGACACACAACTGCACATTTTCGAAAGCCACCACTATCTATTTATTCTCTGTTAACCTAACAATTAAAAGATAGCTAAAAGTGAAGTAGTTGTTAATTTAATGTGACAAAGTCATAATTACCTATCAAGTAGATCGAAATACCATTATTTCCATGTTTTCTAATCCAAATTCAAAATATTTCAACCTTTTGGTGAAATATAAATGAATAATCTTCGAGAAACTTATATACATGAGTCTTTTTATAACATGTCTTTAAAAAAAACCCTCTAACCGATACTCTGATTCATGGTTGTGTTGATAAAATTACATTAAAGCTAATTAACAATGCACTTTAAAGCTAAAAATAAATAGATAGAATATTTACACATATTTGTACAAATGATAATATAAAACACCAGTATTATAATTAGGGCAGAAAAATTATACACATATTTTTAAAGGACCTCAACAAATTTGGTATAATAAACATGTTTTATTATTTTACCAATAATAAATATTATTATTTTACCAATAAAGGTTAAAATTTTAATCAACTTTTGCTTACAAGTGGTAAGCAAGTTTTTTTGATTGAGAGTACATAATTTAGTAGAGAAAATTTTCACAAATTTAAATGCAACATTAAAAAAATTATAATTCATTACTGTATCTCTGAAAATTATAATATTTTGCAGTATTGGTAGGAGCCGACTGAATCAAAAGCAAAAAGGGTTGTTTCTAAAAAATAAATTTGGTTAGATATTTTTGTATCAGCCCTTATTATTTTAACTATTTTTTTAAATTAAATTATTTTCATATATTATTATTATATATTAAATTATTTTTATATTAAATTATATTTCCAGCTGCTATTTTATAGTACCTATAATCAAACGGTATTCAGTTTATAAATTAGGAATATGATAACAACAAAACTTAATATTTCAATCTTGTTAATAACTGTAATTATTAGAACTCAAGGCAGCAGAAGTAAGAAGTGATTTTTAAAATTGTATTTGTAGAATTAACAACTATTTTTTAACCCAAAGTTGTTCATAATGAAATAAAAAACCATAATCAAGAGCTTCCCAACCTGCCTCGATGTCACAAGCCTGTGACAGATTTGTTAAATCGTATTCAAACTTTTAAACTCATTATAGTCAATCCAAAATCAAATCTTTACACTATGCAGTAAACAAATACGTGTATAAATATTAGAAACTATGGAGGACATCAAAGTAGGTAAATAATCTAAACCAATTTACTGTTTCACTATTACAATATTATACCATTGAATGCCTTAGAACAGTGGTTCCCAAACTTTATTGACCCGCGACCCACAAAGTACAACCTAAAAATAGCTTAGAAAATTCATTTACTAATGTAATTTATGGCACTCTTTTACCTCAACGAGAGCTTCAATGACAGGATTGCATGAGGACATTTTCAGTTTCAAGTCATTTTCCACTGCTCGTTGGTTTCTGTATTTTCAAAAACACCAATGTTTAAATGATTGCTCAGGTAGGCTAAGTATGTGGTACTAAACACCATAAAAACTTTATTACAACGTTAGAAAGATCAAGATAGTACGGAAAGTACTAGCGCCTATTCAACGCGCGGCCACACAGTGCCGGTGAAGGCCGCTTCAACGTGACGTTATCTTACCTCCCAGCTAATATTCTTTTTTATTTTAAATTATATTTTAACTCAATCACATATGTAAACAGATTAACTTAAAGATTAATTTTAATTTTAGTTTTGTAAATTATTTGAGTATGTGTGTTCAGTAAATGACACATTTGTTCACTCAAATTTTTTGCCCATATTGCGACCCACATGACACCCTTCCGCGGCCCACAGTTTGGGAACCACTGCCTTAGAACAAACTAATTTCCATCATTGGTAAAAAATTCTAAAGAAGCAATTATATTGATCATATACATGGGCGCCTACTAAGCAAAATCATTCCGGTCGCTGGGTAAAGCTAGTTTCAGTGCGCCGGCCTCCCCTCACATCTCCGTGACCATGTAGTCCACCGTCGGCAGTGGGGGAGGGGGCAGAGGCGAGGCCGGCACTCAATAGAAGTCCGACGACTCGAGGGTCTTGCATTTCTTGCTCAGTGTCGAGTACTGGCCCGGGCCGTCGCCCAGCCGTCCGTCACCTGAGCGCAGCTTCTTGCTGCCGAGCGTGTGGGAATTACCGGGCTCCAGGTGAGCCCCTCGCCGCCCTCCCATCTGCAACAATCATATCATGTTATACACAGTAACAGATATAAGAAAGAACAATAGTGCAAAATAGATTTATAAATCTTTAACCCTCTGATTGCCATCTATATTACCCAGGAATGCCAGCCACATTTGGCGACTTTGCAACGTTTTATATAAACAAATTTAATAATTTCCAAACAAACACAAACTAAAACACGTCACATGTCATTTTCGGCATAAAATCTTCTCTGAGAGAATGATATTGTTGTTCTATTTACTATAAGCTGTAGTTATGTTTGTGTTGGCTTCAATCCAAAATATAAAAAAAAAACTATAATATGAGTTTTCTCCCCACCAAAACACACTAAATGGAGTTCTACACAATTTTCGTTATAGCCATTTCAAGATAATTTTATAAGGAACAAGAATATATATACTTTTATGCATTAAAATTAAAATAAAAAGTATTTACAGCGACTCAATAACAATGCATTTGCATCTTCTGCCGCACTGTGAGAATGCTCAAATATGTCAAATCAAATGTGTCTCAGAGCTCTGAGACATATTTAACAGCTGTCGAAACTGTGAAATACCTAATGACAGATATCGGAAGAAAGATCAGAATCTGCCGTTTACACTAATACCAATTTGAATCTAATTACACTACAATTGGAGTGAACAGGAGCGAAATGCGTAGCGATACGTCATCAGCTTTGACTCGCGGCGAGTCAATCAGAAGTTGCGGCAGTGGACACATCAACTTGGCCGAGTCGATTGGCAGTCAGAGGATTAACAATTTAAAAGGTATAATTAAATACCTTTAATTAGTACACAGTTCCAGTAACTGTCAGACTATCGAGAGTCTTTGGTGTTGGATGTAATATGGATCAAAACAAGGAAAATAATTCACAACAATACATTTTTGAAGGGCAAAGGAAAACAAAAAAACACTGACAGCTCAGCCTGATAGTTTGTTATTTGATTAATTTGGCCTGTATAAAATGTGTTTTGAGAAAGTGAACAACTAAGCCAATTATGTTTAAGTGCACTGGCAAGCCACAGAAATTCATCAAATCATTGCTAGAATATATTAGTTTCTTCAATCACCATCAATCAGATCACACTAATTAGGCCTTCATGGCAGTTGAGAAAAGAAACAAATATATTTATGCCTAGACACATGCAGTATTTTGGTAAATTCCTGAGACGTCCTACAATATTTTTCTCTCTGTTCGCATTTAGTAAGTTTTATAAAAGGAAAATATTTAGCTTAGAATTTAAAAATAACAAGAGTGAAGGATTACCGACTGGTGTTGCAAGCGTACCGAGGGATGGTCGAGCGTGCGGAACTTGCGGTTCAGAGTCGCGTACTGGCCAGGTTCATATGGACTCCCTCGATCACCGAAACTCCGGGCTCCGAGGCTAGCGGCGCTGAGGCCAACGCCTCTCCCATCTCTGCAACAGCAAACGCTCTTTCACTCTCTTAGTCTAGCCTATATTGTATATGTTTCAGTAACAGCATATGATATATAAAATATCATTATCTTAGGATGGATTTCATTTTATACGGTACGATTCCTAAGCAACGACTGAAGCGACTAGAGCAGTACGGCTCTAGCAGCACAGTACAGATACATTCCTAAATGAGCAACTCGAGGAGTTATGTTTGTTATTACAAGATGAGAATGACAAGAAGAGATATTGCTGGCTAAGTTAAAGAAAAATGAAGAGCCATATGAACTGCATTGAGATGTAAGAAGGGTTTCCAAAACATTTGAATTAATGGACAGATACAACAGGACAATTTGATGTCGAGAAAGTTCTTTCTGTAGCATCTTTATACAGAAGGTGTTTACAGTTAAAAAAACACGGGTTTTAAGGAAATAGTTCAATAAGTTTAGCTGCATGGATTATTTACTGTGGAAATAATCGCAAAGCTCTGGTTGTCGTAGCTGTTACGACTGAACTGCTCGTGCAAGCAGCTCAGTCGTATGGCTTGAGCCGTGTCTCTGAAGCCGCTCCTATTGCATGGCGCCAGTTGCGTCAAAAGAATAGGCTTCATTTACTTACATGCGAAGCAGTTGAGTCATAGTCACGCAGCTACAGTCAGGTGGCTAGAGTCACTCCAGTCGTCGATTAGGAATTCAACCTTTAGATTAAGTTATGATCATTTGCAAAAAATAATTTAAGTATTGTAATTTTGTAGTTATGTAATAATGCACTCATTTGTATATGAATTGTGTATTGTTGGTCTCAGAAATTAAAATATATTATTATTCTTAAAACTGTTTAAACAAAATGGTTACAACTAGAGTAAGTTAATTTTTTAACAATAATAGGTTCTATTTAGCTAAAATTGATGTCCATCTATTTCTATGGGCACTGATATTACTCAACACAATAATACAGAGTAATACATTCTACAAAAAAGTATTAAGAAACCTACTGTCACAAAATCAATCAGAATAATTGAACTCAAAAGAAATAATTCAGCACTTAAAATCATCAGAATTTTAGGGTTTACAGTAAACAGGCATCTTTATTAGGGGTGTGAGCTTTTTTTCAAGCTTTTAAAAGCCCATCTCGAGGCGTTTTGAAAAAGCTTGAAATTCAAACCGAGCTTTTGCCAAGTAAAAACACTCTTAATTTACACTGTAATTTTAAATAACTCTGTGGTCGTTTTTACATCTGCGAGCGTGATGAATTCAGACAGAAGGAAGAAGTAATGTTGTTACCGATACTTATTTTAAGATGTCGTAATAAAAAGCAAAATAGACAACACTGTTCTCACGACCAGGAAACCAGCTGGAGCGCTGCCGACTCAAAATTATCGTACACTTCCAGAAGAATACTGAATAGCCATAAATGGAGTAGTGTGATCTGAAGGCCAACCGTTTGTTTTGAACTAATGTCTTATATTAAGTAAACTCTAACTTTACAGAAAAAAATTAACTTAATAATTCAGATCAGGTGAAGGTTTGAAAAACTCGGCTCGAAAAAGCTCGAGCTCAGGAATATTTTAAAAAGCTAGACCCGGCACAAACTTAAAATTCCAGGCTCTCACACCCCTAATCTTTATATTATTATAATTGGCTAGAATAGCTCCATGTGTTGTAAATTGATTTGTATTATTCAATCTTTACTTTTATAAGAAACATTATTACACAGAGTAATCTATCTTGATGACAATTTACATCATGAACAAACTCTACTACTTCCAGTGATAACTTTTTTTCACTTATTACAAAAACAGTTTCTCTTTTAACTAAATAATAAAAATTGTTCTTCCTCACAGACTTAATCAGGAAAAAATTACTTGTTATTATTTATTGATAGCCATCATCGAATCCAAGACTGAAGACTCAACAATCCAAAAAGTTTAAATGTGTCAGCTGGTCGCTGCAAAGCTAATAATATAGTTTTGAATGTAAATTTTAAAATTAAGCATACATTAAACTATGATATCTAGATATACTTTTTCGATAATCGTAATAAATGACTATTTACTAGCATTTGAAAATTCTACATTAACAACGCTTCTAGTATATAGGTGGCCATTCCTAAGTCCCTTAACCAGAAGGCTAGTGAAAGCTTGTTTCCATATTTCCTAAATTTGTATTGTTCCCAAGCTGATGCCCCATATTAGATGTGCACATCAAAACTAAGAGTGGATGTTAAGAAAAATAAAGAGTGGAAAACATCTGGTCCATACATACACTCTAAAATTCTAATGCAACTTATAAGTTATAGACTAAAAAAAGTAAACTACAGCACATAAGTTACATTTTTATACCGCAAAAATAATGTTAACATTATGATGGAGGGACTCAGAATCAAAAGCTAATAATTTGTGTACAACATTTAACTTATTATAAAAAAACAATCAACTAAGAAGAAGGTATATTAAGATAATTATCATGCACAGAGAACATTTTGTGCGTACTTTAACTTAAAAACATTGCAATACTGAACCAGATAGAACTCCAAAACCAATAGAATATTATTAACTCAATATACAAAAACGAACATGCAAAAGGAAAATCAAACTACAAATAAAAATTAAAATATTTAATGCAAATCTAATATATAAATATATAATGAAAGAAGCAAGGAACATAACTTGTAACACCGGTTGCAATATACAAGCGACATGAGTATTATAAACCATCACCTTGTTCTTGTATGTACATGTTAGAAGTACAACTGAATAAGGAACTTAACCAACCGTATAATGGGCCCGTATTACACAGTAAAATGTTTTATAAAATATAGCTTCCATATTTTATAAAATATTTGATTATGGATCTTTTATACAAGATATTTACACAATATATATTACAAAACTCTATATACAGTAAACCCTCGTTAATCCGGACCCCATTAATACGGATTTCGCTTAATCAGCCATTGGATCGCAGTTTTAATGCGCAGAACGCTGATTAGTAGCATGCGATCGTCACTGTACGACTGCACCCGGCGATGTAAGTGTGCCCGGCGATGTGAGTATGCCGAGTGCGGGTGGATGGTGGAGGGGGCGGTCACAGCGCAAGGCGTACGTGCCGTTGCCATGGTTACTGTCAGCCAATAGTAGCTCAGTCACACGATTGTGTTTCTCCTGCTCGTGTCAGGCCGTCAGTTGCTCCACAGAGGTTAATTACACTGCACGTTTTAGTTGCGGTGTTTAATTGTGCGTGGGTTTGTGTTTAATTGCGCGTGTTAATGTAAGATTAGAAATGTCTTTAAGAAAACCAGTGGATTGTAAAAAACGAAAACACGTGTCTCTGTCTCTTAATGATAAATTGAAAATTATAGAAAAACTTGATGATGGAGCTACTGTTTCAAGCATTTGTACAGACGTATTTTTTGTATGGACGTAAATACCGTACCAAATATATATATTTTTTAATGTAACTACTATATGTACTGTTTGACAATATGTATTTTATATTCAGAATATACAGTTTATCTGCAAAAGGTGTTTCATTATATACAAGGGGTACCCAAAAATCACTGTCTTTCTTCATTTAAGATTTTTTTAATCCGGACGACTTGGAGCCCCAATTAGTCCAGATTAACGAGGGTTTACTGTATTACATAACGTAAAATATATTTGTCAAAGATATCAATTTTTATGGTTGATCAAGTGTTGTTTTTAAGTTTGTTTATTGACTGAAGAGTAACAAAACGTCATTGAAACGATGTCTAGTATATTTAATTATCATTATAATGGATAATGCATGTTTAAGTTCATTGAGTGCCATCATAAGTCCACATATTTTTTTAATGACTTGGACTGTACAACCAGGTTTATAACAATGTTTATAACATCTGCAATAGTTATGTTTTGCATTGGAGAACATTTCATGGAATTCATACTCAGAAATTATTAATTTGGTTGTTTCAACAGTCCAACTGAACTTATTTCTGGCAATTTCATAATTTCAACTAACCTCAAATTCATTTGGGTTATTTTATTTCTACAACTTCTTTTATAAAATGTAATGTCAACCTATTAATTTTTATAAAATAAATATTTTATGAAAGATGGCTTATTACTATGGCTATCAAAGATCTTTGTCAAATAACTTATAAGATATTTTACGATGTAATACGGGCCTTAGAACTGTGTACAGCCATGACAACATCTAATTTGAGAAGATATTTTAATACTCCATTGACTACCTCAAATTTGAGAGAGGTATGGTGGTGAAGCCACTTTGAGAATCTCAATCCACAAATTTTGAAAATTGAAACCATATGATTATTTTTTTATTTACTTTGAAGTAAAAAAAATAACTTTTCAAAACTATGGATTCTTGTTTTCCTTTTACATTAATCAATTGTATTAGGAGTATTTAAGGTAAAAGTATAATTTTGTGGAATTTTTATGTCCAGAATAATTTTAGGTTTTTAACAATCATAAAAAGATGAACTTTCACACATTATATATGTCTACAGTGAATGTCCCAGCTGAAGGAAATATTTTACAGAAATGTGATACTGGAAATAGCCAATCAATGAGGTTTTTTGGACTCATTAAACCTTTGTCATCTGTTTTTTCTGGCAAATAACTTGTTGGGATGTGGCTTCATTTTTCAATCAAAAAATGAGGTCAAGTTAAATATTTGCATTGTGGATAAATATTGCACGTATATTTTTCAATAATACAGTATAAATGAGTAAGGATTAAAGATGAATAATCTTTCATTTATTGGGGTTTTCTCTTATAGAACAGATTTGATATGTGTTATAATCCAGACAGATTATAATAACCGCAGATGTTATATTGTATTAATATACATTTTGATCTCTATACATAAATGAAATACTCCACTGAAACATATAAATAACAATTATGTAATGCTTAAAATATAAAAATCACTTGCATTAATCTATAACAATGGTATAAGCATGCTGAGTATCTCAATATAAATACTGACCTACACAAAAAGATAACACATAGTATAGGGACTATAAAAAATACACTATGAAATATCAATAGTTATACTAATAAATGCCATGATTTGGTAATATCAACAGGTAACATATTATGTACAGGCCTAAAATCTACACTAGTGACGATAAATCTTGCACAATAAATGTTTCTACGTGTCCCGAGGGTGTTCCTCTGAGCTAAAACTTGCTGAGTTAATAACGTACCAATAGATGCAAAAAATTATCACTGCAAATTCTCCCATTTAAATAAATTGAAGTCCTGATAGTGCTTTAATGTTAGAACATTTTAGGATCACAAAATTTACCTACTCACTATTGATACAAAAACAGTTAGATTTAGATGATGTTCTACATGAGTTATTTTTTTTCATGTGTAACATTACTAACTGATCATTTACAAACTGATTTTGTTTGTGACATTCATTTGAAATAATTTTAAAAACCTAAAATTCTAACTGTACTTAAGTATCAGCGAAAGTATATAAAAGGCACCAAATGTAATCAAAATTGAATAACATACACTCTAAAAAAAACTATCATGATAGTTTTCCAAGTTCTGGAACAAATAGACCTAAGTAGACCAGAGTATACTTGTAAAATGAATATCTCTTTAAAATACTTCTACATATACTTGAAACTTTTATAAAGACTATTTATAATGTAAAATAAAGAATAACAATAAAAGTGCTACTTAAAACTTGGACTTACACATATACCCAAAACAGTTCTGTGAAACAAAATAAGTAGGGCAAAAATCACGACCCTTAACTGCCGCAACCGCACTGCGTCATGCATCTACATGGGCGTGGGAGGCATGCGCATGCAGTGCATAGTGTGGAGGGGGCAAGGAGGGGTCATACATCACTACAGGGGTAGGTGCAGGGTACGGGGGTGGGGGAAAGTGGTAATCGTAATGCGAGTAGTACGTTGTAGCGAACGACCCTTGGTTCCGCAATGTCCGCGCGGCAATGGCTTGCGACGCCGCAGTCGGCGGTAGGAACGGATCTTGTTCATCAACTTGTAGATAGTCTTTCCTGGAACATACAAGTGGGTGAGGTGCGACGAAGTGGTGTGACGAGATGAAAGTGAACCTGAGTTTGTGCTTTGAGCTTTATGTGGTTATCAAACAGCTGTTTTAATGGAATTAAATAGAACTCAATTTTTAAACTTCTGTTTGGTTCTAGATATTGTTTCAGCATGAAAACAGATAAAAAAAACTCAATACTAAAAAGCTCTATACCGATTAAGTTCTGAAGCACAATGTATCCCAGAAATACTGCAATATAACCATGGTGTCTACCAAAATCAAAATTCCCTGGCTTTTCCACCAGTTTTTCTATACCAGTATTTAGAAAATTCCAGGTTCTCGGCATAAAGCACAATATCATAAATTTTACAAATGTCCCTTATGGAACTGGTAGGAAACGCTTAGATAAATTAGAAAAAATAACACAAGTAGAAAATGAACTAAGTGATTTTTATGAACAAAAGCAAAATGCACAATAAGTATTGAAAGATTGCATTTATTTTATTGGCGAACCCACTGGCAGCATTTTGTTGTGTTAGGAAATTCCCTGACTTTTTCTAACTTTGCACAAAATTTCCCTGACCTCTCCAGGTTGGGTAAAATTCCCTGACTTTTCCAGGTTGGTAAACACCACAAAAACTAAAAAATATTGACTGGTCTAAGTGTTCCTTGAGATTATATTTTGAATTCTTTCAATGGTAAATCTATACCCTTTTTCAAAAACAACAACTACAATGAATAAAAAGACTAATTTAAATAAATAATTTTAACAAATTAAAATTTAAACTGTTACAACTTTGATTATGGGATTGAATTACTGTCACCACATTTATAGTGTTAATTTGTAAGTAATCTTGTGAGTTGAACCAACAATTAATTATAAAGCCAAACGCTGAAAGTATGAACTACATGAATTCTGATGAAATTGTTTTTGTATTATGCCAGATTTCACCAACAGTTGTTTTATTAATAGTCATTTAATTGACCCCAGTGCAATTAACGAACCTTCCACAGGGAAGTGTGTTCAATCATTGGTTAGCAACTCCGCCAATAACAAACATTGAAAACCTGTCATTGTGTCATATGGTTTAACAAAACAATTGGCGTGACAAGTGTGATGCAGCCTTCTCATATAAAGAAAGTGAGTATTTCTAGATTTAATTGAGAAATACTTTTCAATTATAAAATAAAAAAGATTGACACTGCAACTAATAGTTTTGGACTTTGTTTTGTAGAGATTTTCAAAGTAATGTATTTGTTAACACATTCACAAAGTCAACAAAGGTCAACTAATGAAAAAATCACCATCTTCGTATTCAAATGCTAAAATTATAAAGCAATCGTTAATTAAAATTGAATTAACTATTAACTGAGTAACCGTGTTTAAAAATTTAAAATAGGGTTATGAAAATAATGATAAATTATTAATACTTTCAGTAATGTCCGCATGCAGCAGAGCCTTTTAATAACGGTTCATGGCTTTGTCAATTTTCAAACCAGCTATAGCTTGAACAAAATTTGATTGACGTTTAATAGTTTAGTTATGGTGTTAGTAAATAACAAGTAATTAGTAATTTTGTGTTATAATAAAAGCTGGGTAATTGAAAGTTTTTCCAAAACCAGATTATACTTCAGGACAACTGACGCAACAAGTTAAAGAGAATAAGACATTTTGGTAGTTTTTTAAAATAGATTACTTAGAGAAATAAGAGCACCAAGAGAAATTGTTACATATAAAAATTAGTTATACACAGAATGAAGTTTAAGAATAGTTAAAACACAAAAAGCGTTAAGGAAATGTTACATGAATGAGTGACAGACACGATCACTGCAAAGGATAACAATAATAAGGTAGTGTGGGCAAAATAGAATAAAAGAATGATACATATAAATGGTTTAGTTAATAAACTGGACAATTGAATTTAATAATAATTTGAAAGTTTAATTTTTTAAAGATATCAGATGCAGTGAACGTGAAGAGAAATGTTACATGAATGACAAAATGGATGAAACTTGGAGAGTGAAAACACACAAAAACCCATTGTACCAAAAAGCAGACAAACTTTAACGTGCACTTCTACGGTGAAATCGAAAACGGAATCTGCTTGGACGGTCTGGTTCAATCCAGAAAATTAGTCGGGATCTGAAAACAAGTGTCATGCGATGAACAAGCAAAGCAAGCGGGGGCAAATGAACAAGCAAAGCAAGCGGAGTCTGATACAGTTATGTTTATGAAATCTCTGAATCATGGACTATGGTTTTCCTTGGATAATATGTTATATCATGTAATTCTGTCAGTAGTTTTAAGTATTAATTATTCCTGGTGCATTTTCCATTGAAAAGTTAATAAGAAAGAACCCAGTCCAATGACTAATACATTTACAAAAAGATAATTTTAATAAATATTTTGAAGTTTAAATGTATGACAAAATTTAATGAACATTTACAGGTGGATCGTTCACTGAGCTGATTGATGGAAGTATGCAAACAGTTTTATTAAAGTTCTCAGATTGAGAGAAGGTCACAGCACTGGAAGTGCACGACCAACCTCACCATTTAACCAAAAATATTGTAATGAAATTAATATTTTACTGTTATCAATCATTGAGACTGTGAATAATTTTCAGTAATTTAGATGTCTCAAAATTTTGAAATAATTAAATCCACACTAAAAATTGGTCTGAAATTGATTAATCAGAACCAATCTTTCAAAAGTTTGTTTTCCACTTTTGTTCAATGTTTAATCAAATGCAATTAATTATTATAACCTATTTTAAACCTGTCAAACATATAAACAATGAGCAATAACAGTGTGCAGTAAAATTCAACATGATTTAATATGAGGTATTTCTTTAGGTATCATCCTTAAATGTAAAAAATAATTTATGCCACAACTAAACAATATTGCACTAATACAGGATGATTAATAAGTTTATGCGAAGACTTCAGGAGCTGATTCTGCAAGTAAACGTAAAGAAAAAATGTTATATAAACAAAAGTCTGGCAATACTTGGTTAGAGAGTAACTGTTATTGCACTGTAAAACAGTTTAATAAGAAATATAATTTATAATGTGTTGAGCAGTTATAAGCAAAAGCTTTGAAAATTGGTTCTATTTTACTGCACACAGTGAATATCGATGACATAGAGAAACATCAGCACTCTAATCTCTCTAAGCATATTTGCAGTAAAAAACACAGGCAAAGATTTTAGTGTGTAATCTCATAATCTTACTTTTTACGAATGTAGATCCAGGTGTGCGAATCAAGCCAGACGAGAATAGTGAAGAAGAAGCCGGCTCCAGCGCTTGCTGCTAGCATGTATGTTAAGCCAAACCTGTCACAAAAAACAACAAATTGTACACTGTATATACTGCTCAGCTTACTGTTCTAAAAGTTGACACCAGATCCAGCACTAATACCTTGCATAAGTGTTAGGCCAAATCTTGTCAAAAAGTACCAAACATTGAACACTGTATATACAGCCACAGTTGCTGCATGGTATTCTCAGAGATTATTCCATTAAAAAAAAACAAACAATAATAAGTATTTACGTCTTATTAAAATAATGGAACTAAGATAAAACTGGGAAATGATTCTCCCACAGGAAAAAAACTGTTCGATTACTGGCTTTCTTAAAGTGTAAAACATATAAGTAACGAAATGTTATAATTTCAAGCAACTATAAACTGAACAGATAAACTCTACTTTTATTGTATATATTAAAGGAAGTTGTAACAAGATGTAAATTAATTAGACACAGAATAAATTTTGCAGAGTAAACTCAAGAAAATTCTTACAATGCATTTTCTTTTGGTCTATGAGCAATATTTCCTAGCAGATAAAATTTACAAAAATTCACTTTACTCATTGATACATGTGAAGTGAAGTTGAATACAACAACCTTGTCATAATCGCAAACAAACAATAATTGCAAGTTATCTCGCTGTTTGCCCAAACTTCAAGTAGCGGTTGTGACTTTTTTCAACGTTTGTCCGATTGGGAAGAACGCACTATTATAGAAACAATAAAGCGCTCAAGTGTAGTTATAATACCAAATTTTCAATCTAATAACAATATAAACCTATAAAGATCAATGATGACTCACAGGCCACAGTCACACACTGCGTGCAACGCATGCATGTACTCTCGGTGGATTGGGCGACAGTCCAGCAGTGCTGCCAATCCGGAGATCAACTTCAGAGCTAAATTAACCTCCGTCGTCAATACTTCCAGCTGAGGATGCAACTGTTAACAAAATTTCATAAATTAACTAATGGAGATTTCAGAAACAATGATAAACACATAGTTGAAAATAATCATATTGAAATTCCAAAGTTAAGAAAAAACCATCCACTGACTATAGGTTTTAGTGCCCACAGCTCTAATGATTACAATTAGTTGAAGATTAATTGCATTTTTTTTTACTCACCTGCGCCGGGTTATACAGCTGCTTCGCCAACCGCGCAACCGCAGTGAGGCTGTAGAACACCGCATCCACCGCGAGCGTTCCCTTGCGCACCACCACTGAGAACGGATTGGTGCGTGAGGACTCGCAAGTTGTGTAGTATTCGAGGATATCTTGCTGCAGCGAGGATGGTGATGAGTGCTCCACATACACATGTGGTGAAAAACACAAGTCGCCCAACGCCTGCAGCATAACGGATGAACAACATCACTACTGTAATTTAATGTTTATTTATACAGTAGACTCTTGCTCATCCCGACTAGTGTGGAGGAAATTCGGTTTTAAAAAACCGAACTATAGGGAGTCAAGCAAATATTCGTAAATTTTGCGGCTAGGGCGAACGGATTCGTCAAAATACGCGCTAATACAAATGGGAGTTTCTAAAACTGTATTGAGAATAAAGTAGCCTTTGGAACTGTAAAAATCCCATTTACCATACTATAAATATAAATTATTTACACTGCAGTGCAGCAATGATTAAACATCACAGGTGTAAGATAAGTAAGTTCACCAAATGAACATTAAATTGTTTTATTGCAAAAAGTATACATACTGTAAAGTACTAAATTCAGAACAATAAGATAAATTTAAATAAAGTAAACCCAAAAACTGAAAAAAAGTTACATACTCACAGGAAGTTAACTGTTATAAAATAAAAAATTTGTACAAAACGTATGCCATTAACACTTATAACGAAACATAATTTTTAAAAAGCTAAGAGAAACATACGGTCAATTTGAACGTCACTGTGTTTTATTGGTGTTTAGTGTGTTTATTATTGTTTTTATGTATCACTTGAGTAACAAATGATGTTTTACAACATTTTATGGCAAATCATATTTATTACGCAAAGATCATGTGACAGAAAAAAATGAAACTCCACGCTTCAAGACGACCAGCTCTGGCCTCGGGAAAAAATCCACATAGGATTGTTGCCCAAGGCCAGAGCTGGTGGTCTTATAGCGGGTAATATAGCTGTTATTTTATTTCTAGCAGGTGTTCTTTTGTTTTTTGCGTTTTACCACAGCCTTTTACCGATTATACAAGGTATATGTACAGGTATAATACAAGGTATATTTGACCGACGATTGCCAGCCAATAAGCGAAACACGCGGTAAATCTAACCGACCATATTCACACAATTCGTCTAATACGTACGACAACGTCGCGCCAACTAGTTGGAAATGACCAAATATTACGGAGAGGGGTTTGGGGGGAAGGTACTGGGGGTGACAGTCGTCAAGGTCAAGAAGTTTAGCCACTATTACGTAGTAAAATTACCGATCGGTCAATTTGACCGATATTTCGTTTTAAGTGTTAATATGATGCATGCTTGCACAATAAATGAAGGTGTTGAAACGTAAAGTTAAGTTTTTATTTCATAATACTGTGCCGCTAAAAAAATCACGATTACCGTTTCGGACTAACGGGAGTCAGGATAAGGCCAAACCGGATGAGCAAGAGTAGACAATAGACAATTCTCTTTATTTGCACTTTCATTAAGAAATACAATGGCGTCATTATAAATAAATTAATTAATTAATCTTGCTTTACTTGTTTCAACATATTTCAAAAAATTCCTTGAGAGAGTAAACTGGCCTTTCGACTAGCCAGTCTCTGAGGTGCTTCTTCAAACTGTTTCCTGACATGTTCTTTAAGTCTTGTGGGAGTTGATGATTTTTCATCCATTGTGAGAGGGTTTCCTGCTGTACTTTGTTGTATGGTAAATGGAAATATTGAAGTCTGCTGCCCTTCTGATGTTGTATGGATGAAAATTCCCTTTACTAGGTAGGTCCAACTGTTTGGTGTATATGACAACTGCATGGATGAAAAGCCCTGTGACTGTTAGTAGCTTTACAGATTTAAAAGCCTCTCTACAGCTATCTCTAGAACCAAGGCCAGAGAGTGCCTTAACAGTTTTTTTCTGGATTACAAGAATTGTACCAAGGTTGTACTCAGGTTGTACTTCCTAAACAATTAATACATATCTGATTTATGACTCTACTAGTGCATAGTACACTGTTTTAGTTATATCAACACCTCCTATCCCTTTCATTCTTTTCACAGGTTGAAAATACATTAGAATAAATGTAATTAGTCTACAATTTCAAGCTAAAAAATCTGTATGCAACTGGTAGTTTATTGTTTTACATTAATTTTGCATAAATTTTAACTGTTTGATTGGCAATCATACTGAACTGGTTTACAAACACAACGTAATATAGTAAAATGGAGTTGGATATTGTTTACGAAAGGGTATTTCTATGAGCAATTCCTACATTGGTTAAGACTAAAATGGCTGAAGTCGAAAACCTGATTGCATTACTCTTTCATGGCCAAGGATGAAAAGCCCTAGGTAAATACTCACCACCGATGCAGTTAAATAGACTGAAGCCAGCAGCCACGATATGATCACAGCAAACAGTCCGAATACGGAGAACCTGAAACATGTACATATATCAAAATGTTTATACTATCCCTTAAAAATTTTAAACTAATATAATCTTTTTGATTGACAATGCTCTGAGTAAAAATTACAAAAATAATATATCACAATAATTACACTTTAACGGATATAATCATTGACAATGTTAGGTTTTTTGAGGAGTTTTACTATTATATTTTTGAAACTGGATGGACTTCATTAACGTGACAGAAAATATTAAATGTAAAAAGCAATTTCCGAAATTACAAAAAATTTATTGACCATTTAGTGCTCTGCTCATTTAGTGTAAAAAAATCTAAATATTATTTTCCCATTTTATTTTAGATTTGGGTAGCTTAAATAAAGTAGAACACAGAAATTTCCTTCATTTTTATTTATTGAAGATTTTAAGACTATTTTTTGGATTTTATGCCACCATATTGGTTTTGAGAGTACATTGAGGCTAAATGGTTGGTCGCTAGGCGGTAGACGCATCTTGCAGACATACTCTGCTAGGTTTAATGGCGCTAGTTGCCCGGTAAGGGTTAAAACCGATAACAGAATTCTTAGAAAAATAAGAGCGGCTTAATCAAGCATAACCTGATACACCACATAATAAATTTTTAATTAAATTATTATTTGGTCACTCAACAGGCAAAAAAATATTTATATTAATTATATCATCTTTAAATTTATCACCTAATCCAAATTTATAGGTCAATTATTTAAAAATTGGGTACTGTGTAGGAGCAATGAATAAAATAAAATGAAATCAATGAAATAGTAATAATATACAGTTATTCGAAAGTTGGATTGGATTTGGGTCAGATCGGACAAAATATCAGCAAAATGCTCAGCACTGCCATGGTAACTGGCCACCTGTCCAACATAAAATCATGTACATACATTCAAAAATATTCAAAAAATATTTAAATGTAAAACAAATCATTAAAATAAAAAAATAAAGTCAAGTATAAATGGTGGAATTTAAAATTATATAAAAATAAGTGGAATATTTTTATAATAAAGAAAATAAATTTTGAAACGATAAAAATATCTTGTCAAGGGACTTAAGGAGAATATAAAAAAACTTCCTTATTTATTTTGTGAAAAAATTTGTATGAAGTGGAAAGTTCAAATGATTCCAACAAAATGATCAAAAAATAAAGGGTTTGATGAATAATTAATTGCCTTTCTGATGCAATCACACACACAACTCATTTGTAGTTTTGAAAAGAAGAATCTTTGAACTTTGAGTGAACAACTATTGTTATGAATTTTAATGAAGTTTTAAGTATTTTACTATTGTCTTTTAGCTAGTATCACTGACAGACAAGAAAAGTGAAAAGTCGTACCTGATTATACGATAGTCTTGACGATTATTGATAGTCTTTCGGTATTTTAACTATTTATTTATTACAGTAGTGCGTCGATTGTCCAAAGCCCGGTTATCCAAAACGCTGGTCAACCGAAACACAGCCAAACATTGAAAAATGAAACTGTCCGCCGATTGGCGGTGCAAAAATTGCACCATCGGCGGCAGTTGTGGCCCAGTACTGTCGACGCAACTAAAAAAAACTAAACTCACATTTGCACCACAAGTTGATGTTTAACAAACATAATATTTTTAAAGCTTTTTCCTTTGGATTTTTTAAAGCTCAGAATTTTTTTGTGCTTTATAAAGAGTTGTTTGTATATTTTGTGAGTATCATATTGTAAAAAGTAGATTAAAATATTGTTTCATTCTTCACTGTGTGCATTGAACATCATTTTCCCGTCTGACCGATTATCCGAAAATTCAGTTATCCAAACACACATAATCCTCTATTGTTTCAGATAATCGACTCTCTACTGTACTAAGTGACCTGTCAATGCATTTATAATGTTCCATGACTAGTAAATATTGACTACAGTATAGTAAAGCATTGAGTAATCAAAACAGTTGCAACAGCAAAACGTCTGCAGAACAGGTGAAATGTTTCATGTAGTGTCTACTCTCAATACCGATACCTCTATCCCTCTTGTCTTGAATGAAATCAAACATTTTAGTGGACAATACCTATCAAAATTAGATCAACACCCAAATCATCTAGCTCTCAACATTTAGGACAACAGTAATAACATACAGACTACACACTGCGCCAGAAGTGAAGTATCCTACAGTCACTGAATAACTAACTACAGATTGAAACAACAACTTTTTTGACTTGCCTTCTAGTTCTCAACGATAGCTATCATGTTCCGTGTTTTAGTTGTTTTATATTAAATTTGTTTGTGAAAAATTTCTAACCCATGATTATGCAATGTACCTCATATTTACTTACTGTTTTCCCATAAAACAGAGTAACTAAAGCTTATGTTATAAAAATGAGGCACTACATTTTCTACACAACAGATCAGCTTATCACTTTGTTTACATTTTGATTATTTTGGGCAACTAATCTAGAATTAACTTCTCAGCAGTCTTTGTGTTCTAATAAATCAACTTATTATCATGAGGTCTATGGCAAAAACTATTTTCATATACAAAATAAATAAGCTAAAACTGATACTTAACAGTTTAGTGGGGTGGGCAGTGCCTGTACAACTGGCGCAGGGTGAGAAATATCGCCCTTGAACGATATCAACAGCCCTACTTCAGTGTGAACTCAGCCTCGTACTGGCATTCATTGATCTGATTGCCAAGTTTTATATACGTTCTGCCACAACTTCTGGCGCACTTCGTTTCTGTGGCGGCCATTTTGTGGTTTGATGATGCTTTCATGTTTTTGTTTCGTGCTCAATGTCGCACTTTAGCAATGCTATGTTAACCATTTTCTGCACTTAACATATTAAACTAATCATTGATTTAAATCCACTTAAAAACATTTACTATATAAAATTTTTATCCTCGGATAAAAATCTTAATAATGAGAGAGCAAATATAATTTACTACCGATTTTAAAGATGGATAAAAAGCTACATATGATTTTAGTTTCATATTTTGACATGATAAATATTTCACATCCAAATACTGAGTCATAAAACCTTTTTTTAAATGAATATATGTCAAAAATTTATTACTGTACTGTTATTTTTCCAAAAATAAAAAAGGGTTTTACCTAAAAACTACCTGGAAAACTACCTCAGTTTTGGAAGATGATTCCACAAGAATGGTTTTATGTTTATTTAGAGTGACCAACACAAGTTTTAAGACCACAATATATTTTAAAAAGAAGAGTTAATTTTTACAAATATTAAGTCATTACATGATTTTTTTTATTGCAGAGCAACGTTTCAGCTAAAGAGAAATATAAAAAGTTTCTTATAGCAAGTTGTTAAAAGTAGTTCCGCCACAGGGTGAATAGAAGTTTGACAACCCAGAAGCAGAGAATCGAGTGAAACTTCAATGCCAAAATTCATGAATAAAACTGGATCGCCGATAGTTGGATGCGACCAGTTGGTTTATTCAGTGGGCAGTACAAGTTGTAACTCCCCCTGAGGTGAGAGGAGGGGAAGGGTGGGGGGAGTGTCCTTACATTGTCCCAGATGGTGAATGATTTATGCATCCCTTCCAACCCTTCCTATAAAGTTGCAATTACAGGGTGCTTATTTGTAGCCCTTAGCACACAATCAACTATTTCAAACAGGAGAAACTTAATAGAAAATTCTTTAAACTTAAGTTAGCTTGCATGTTAAATATTGAAAGTTCCATATCTAATCTTGGATGTTATGTAGTGTCTAAAAAACTATTTCAAATTCTAATGAAAAATCAATGGTACTTTCTAATTTTTTAATAAATTTGAATTGATTTCCCATTTTTCAATTGTCTTGTACAATTAATAATCAAAAATGAAAGTTACAACCATCAAAAAATACTAGAAATAGAAGTCTTATGTTTGAACTTATCCATAGACCTATATAAGCGTGGGACACAGTACCTGATAGCCTCTGCGATGTGCACCGTTGTGATTGTGTGACCCAGCGAGACACCTCTCAGTGGCCGCATGATATCCTGCAGTGACGCCAACGCGGCAGTCGTGTTGCCTGTCATGGCGGTCAGGGCTGCCAACAGCATGGCTCGTGCTGTCTGGTTAGCTACAGGATCGTCAAACACATCTCCCAGCTCGGTCAACAGCGGCGTAACCTTCAACTTAAGCGTAGACTCAATGGCTCCAGTCTGCGGAAAAGAGGAAAATTAATCTGAATGGTAAACTGGTAACCTAATTTGTTTGAAATTTTTCATTAGTATTAATAATTTCTTTCCAGAAAATTTAGTCATGGTCTGCAGTTTATTTCTTATTCCAAACTTAATCGTATTCACCCGAGTAAATGTAGGAATAAACATCTCTACTAAATTTGGTCTTGATTGGACAATTTTTATGATATTTATCATGTCACAGACACATACATATACATAAAACTTTTATCGAAAATTGTTTTTGGTCTCTAGGTACCTCAAAACGAAAAAGTAACATAGTCCCGGCCTTAGGTCTTGTCATGAGACCTACTGTAATAGTTTCTTCCCTATGGGAAATTCCCTAAAAATAAAAAAATATATATTATTGTTTTAATTAATAGTACACACAGTAATATTTAACTGTGCATAAAAGCTTAAAAACTTTGTACATGAACAAGTTAATAAGGTAGCAGTAAGAAACTGATGCACAATTCAGTCAAAATCAAATTAAAAATAAACAAAATAATGGGATGGGAGGTGGTTTGTGAGGCCGTTGGAAGAATCATAACTGTTTTATTTGTTTTTTGTTGTTTTTATTCTTTTACATTTGTTGTGTTTGTTTTAGTTTGTGTTATCATTATTTAAAATTTATATGATTGTACAACTAATTTTTTTTAAATATATAAAATATTTCTAAGATCAAGACATGAGTGGTTGAGATAAATTTACAATGGCAATTAGAGGACATAAGTTTTATTAGTTTCTTACTTGGTTCTTGACGTTGCCGATAGTGTCATCGATGGCTCTTGCAGCCGAAAGGAGTTCCAACATCCCGTTGTGAACATCGTCGTTGCCGTACAATCCTACGCCGACAGTAGCGCTGCGCAACACATGAAAATGCAAAGCATTGTACAATGTACCTATCGAATGTATAGAACAGATACCTAAGAAAGTGACCCTCTTATCCCATTTGAACAGGGTGTCTAGCGAGTCTTCATAAACAAATTCCCTGACTTTTTCATATTAGATGCAGCGTTTTCCCTGACTAAAACGTGTGTAACTATCGGATAATTTTTAAACACAACATGGACAAAACATTAAACAATAAACACAAAATCAGTCTCTATTAAATAAACTCATTCACACACAAAATCAAAGTGTTAAATTAAAATGTACAAATAAACACATTAATTGGTGAACGTACTGAAAAAATACTCGACATACCGCAAACAATCACAATTCATTCAATTCCAAACCGGCACTCGCTGATAACTGACTAGAAAGAAGAAAGAATTGCGTCTGGAGTGCTAAAAGGAAAACACAAGCTAACTGTCGGCATTATAACTGCCGACAAAAGCTTACCTATTATCCGTTTATTTTATTTTCAACACCCCCTCAGTGTAATAAATTACCTTTAAATTCTGATAATAAGCACAGAATAACTTATATAGCAGAAGAACAGTCTCCCACAACTCATAACACATATTATAAAGGGAAGTACTCACCAACTGAGGATAGTGAAGAACGATAGAGTCCATTTGAGTATTTGGATAGAGTGTTTTGGTCTGGGCTTGCGGTCGCAGCAGCGAGTGAGCAAGTAGACAAGCAGTAGGAACAGTGTGAGGATCAGCCAGGCCGCGGGGATGGAGGCGATGATACCGAGCGACTGTATAAAAACCAAACATTAGTAAACTCCTCTTCATCCTTAACCCTTTGAGGAATGCGGATGTCATATAACATCCAATTTGGTTTTGCCCAGAGGAGTAATACAAAAAATCAAAAAATAATAAATATAAAAGTGAGGGATAAAATAAATTTTACAATAACTTGTTTATTTAATACAAGAATAACTTAAGCATAAAAATCATAAAAACCATATTCTTCTTTTAATAATTATTAAAAGAAGTTTATTTTATTTTAGTAAGGATGTCATATGACGTCCTTACTAATCGCAGTTCATAAGCCAGTTTATTTGATCAGCTGTTCTTGTATCATTTATTTATTTGTTTATATTGCTATTTTTTCAGTTTTTCCTTTTATGTAAATTAAACATGGTCATTCTCTTTCTTGTTTATTTTTACTGTTTATTAATAGTAATCATTCAATACGTGTACTTGTAATAGCAACAGCACACTCCCCAGTGTGTGGGACTTGCACTCACTAAACCCTAAAAAGGTAAAACCTTAAAAAAAGCAAGCAGACTTTACATTACAAATATTTGGCAATAATCGAAGACACAAACGAGAAGTACATTATCTTCATCCACCACGACTCACCACTGCCCCCCACATCTAACTACGCTGTTACCGAGCACAGCCGCATAATTGAAGTGGCATTGCATGTGGTGCTGAATAAACTGCCTCCTCTCATGTCTATTTCACTGCCTACTACAACCATCAACTACGAAGCAATTAGTCTTTAGATAAATATTTGTTTAAACAAGTAGATGTAAATTCCACTTTCTCTTCCTGTGTTAACGTTACGTTTGCCAAGTCTAAGTAGGAGATTAGTCCAAACAAACTGAACAGCTAGACAAACTTGTAGGCAAACTTTGTTGGGTAGAATAAAATTGTTATTGAATGAAATATTACTAAGATTTTCTTGAACATTAATTTTACTTTACCATACATTTCTTTAACCATAAGAACAAATTATAATGAAATTTTTCTTCAAATAATTATTTTAACACGATTAATTCAGAAATGGCTTTTCTCCAAGCTCTATTCTCTTGGCGAGAAACCACGCCAAAAGGCAGTCTCAAACGAGTTGAGAGACAATAACAGAACAACAACAACAACGACAATAGTTTTCCATTGTCTCTGTGAATACAGTAGGGCCTGACTTAATACTGGCGCTGCCTTGATAGTGTGACAACCATGTTCTGGTTAAAACTTATAATCCTATTTTCAGTAATTGTTGCTGTAAAACCATTAATAAAACTATGATATGTTAATTATTAGTTAATTAAAACGTTGGAAAAATTGTACTTACTACAAACATGGAAAATATATCTCTTTCCTAACATATAATACATTACAGACATAATCATCAAGGAATAATTTTCTTAAGGTACTTCTAATCCATCTAATCTTGTTTATCATCATTCTAATCCATAGCTGAATAGAAAATTTGTTAAAAACAATGAGATAATTTTGCCAGAAATGACAAAATCACAATAGAATCGTAACATCAATCAGTGGTTGAACGCTTCATTTCAACGCCGGAACCAAGGATCCATTAGTGTTTGTTGCAGTTTTGTCAATGGCTTTGTAAACACCTCATTAACGTTAATGTATCGTGATGTGTCGCAACTGCATTTTGCATCACCACTATCGCTGTGCATTCATTTATTTCATGTAGCGTAATAACTTACGATTTTTTAACAATTGAGAAATCTCATCGAGTGCAGTCGAAACCACTGCCTCAAAATTACGAACTGGTCTAATTATGAAGATGGATCTTTGAGAATTAACGTAGTATTCATAGTGTGGACATTAATCCACACAAGAAAAACTACACCCACTGACCATCACTCACAACTATCCACAATTCGTGACATCAAAGTCCAGTAGCTGGATTACAGGACACGCAACAGAGTCCCAGTCAATATTAACTATAATAAATTTTTATAAAATAATATATTTATATTTTATAATTTTAAATAAAAAAAATTTCAATATTTTGGAATAACATTTTCAAAATAATTTGATGGTATTCAAAAATTGTGTTTTCTTGTTTCTAATTAAAATGCTATCAATTTAAACCATAGTTATGAGAGTTGTTCTCAAAACACTATAGCTTGCATTCATTGAAACCAACAATTATGAGAGCCTTTTTTTTTGCAATTTAAATGAAAAACATAGGTTTCAAATCTTTGAAACTTATTTCTTAGCTTCACAGAAAAAAATATCCAAACTTGTGTTTTGATAGAAAATATGTTGTATTTTAGTATGTAACAACAATTAATTTATGTAAATTAATTTACTTGTTTTAATTCATTGTTACAAAATCAGTTGACATTAATAATAAGTATGATAATTTGTAAATGATGCAAGACGTTAATGGCATGTAATGTAATAAGTCACCACTGCCTCAAAAACTATAATCTTTGATCAATGGCAATACTTTTTGTTCAGTGCTGTATAATATGGTGTATTAAATCCTTTAACCACATAAGATTGAAAATAAACAAATGATAATTAACTTGAAAAAACCAGTTTATTACAGGACACGCAACAGAGTCCCAGTCAATATTATTATTAACTGTCATATATTTTTTAAATGTGTTACATATTTATAAAAATTTGTGTTCTTGATAAGAAAAAGAAATACTTAGCATTTTAGAATAAATTGCAACATTTAAAAAAGCGACTGAAAACCATGATTGCGGTTCAAGTCTAGTGACTACACTGGGCACAATCAGCAACTGCTGCACTCATGCAATACCTCTGGGAGTTGTCCATTCTCATCATCCCTTCCATAAACATTGCAATGCCACTTCAACAATTAAGTAGCATTTGCATTCAACTCTTTTGTTTTGATTGTTTCGATAAATTACCCGAAACCACATGTGACTGAAGAATCTTAGTAAGGACTTGGAAGTTGTTTTTATCTTTGGAGGACAAAACAACCTAGGCTGACGTGTTTTTAAACAATACTAACACAGTATTGATTAAATTGTTATTACATGACTCTTGTCATATTGGTACATCACTCATGTTCATTTAGAAATAAACAAAAGAGCACATGATAGTTTTAAATATGAAAAATAGACAAAAAGATATGTAATGTAAGTAATGTCACAATTCAAATGATTTTCTGAGTTGTATGTTTCTTCTAAAGAGTCATCCATTGGCATATTCACTCTTCTTAATTTGACAATTACAGCTCTAATTGTATAATAGTCCTAATGAATGATAGTTGCAACTCCGCATTCCATGACTGTCAATCAATAAGACTCCACATTATCCCTTGCCACTACGCAGTGGTACATTTTGCTCCTTTACATGTAAACATTGGTACATTTTCTCCCTTAACTATAAAATTACTATTGACTGAGAAAAAAATTGATAAACTGTTCTAAATGAAGTAATACGCAATCATTTCTTACATTGAACATATGAACTTGCAAATAAACTTTTTTTAAGAAGTGGATAAAATATTATTACCGTATTCAATTTTTATTTTACTTATCTAATTTCTCACATTATAATTGTTTTCTTACTATTTATTATTTTATAAAATTTCACTAAATAATATAAAGAGACGATTATTATCACTTTAATACTCCTTTACTCATATTTATGGACAGATGTTGATGAAACTTGGTATAAATGGTTAAAATAAAAATTGTTTATACTAGAAATGCCTACTTTCTTTGTTCCTCACAGCAGCAAACTTGCATACTCTTTCCCGTGTTAATCTAACAGAGAAAAAGTAAACTCTCTTATTTATCAACAGATATTGATAAAATGTTTTTCATGTATTATCATATTATTTATTTGGAATTTCGTAATCAGTACTGTGCGACTTTGGTATTTATCTATTATTTACCACTAAAACTACTTAGTTATTTCAAAAAATATAATAATACAGTGTTCAATTAAAATTTTGTGGACAAATTTGTCTTAAAGATACTATTATGACACAATAACATTCCTTTCTATACTTTAATCATACTTAAATTTAAAATATTGTATTTTACATGTCTAAAGTTATCTTTTTCATAAACAGCTATTTGAATTTTAGATTAGATACAATGAATCAATAATTATCAGTTCATAAGTTTTTTGATACGTTTAAATTGTTTTAAAAATTGTTGTGGGTTTATTTTAAATTTGTAGGTAAAGTACACTTATACAAAAAGACTAAAGATGGACATTCACCTGAATAATTTTAATCTATTTTTCTTGGTGTTTCACATTTGCTTTTTGGGATAATTAACATTAAAACTTAGGGTATAAGGCAACAAAGAAATGAAAGCTGGTAAATTGTCTTTAGTCCAGATTATACAAAAAAACACAATACTCATCGTTGGTGTCGAAAAAAATTACTACACCATGAAGTAGACATTTTTTAGTACTTGATTACCTACATAAATATGAGAAAGGAATAAAATAATTAAATCATACCATTTGATCAATCATGACTAAAAACTTTAAGGAGGGAGTAAAACTTTGAAGCAAAGGAATAACTGAAATTCTTGACATACCCGTGTTAACAAAGTGAGAGGTATGGGCGTCAACCAAACTCACTTTGGACCTCTGAAACTTCGGAAGCTGCTTTCAAGTATGGCATCTAGACCAGTTAGGTGGTTACAGCTGATTTATGACAAAACTTCAGATTACGTTTATCCGTATTTATAAAAACAGCTTTATAAAATGGATAACAGTGAGTTTAGTTGGCAACGGAGGTATTATACTGACCTGAAAAGATGGGGCTACCTAAAAAATATAGTTTCAAAAAATTTATAAAATTATCAAGAAGTTTTGGGTTTTAATTTAGAAAAATCAGTATTTTAATATTTTTATCATGTAAAAAATTATATAAGAGAGTAAATTTTTAATTAATTGGATTATTTTAGGATGAATAAACTATGAAGTAGGCTACCATTTTTTTTTAAATCTTACTATATAAAACAAAGTTGTGTTAGTTGTAACGTTTATAATTCGAGAACATATGAACCGATTTGAATGATCTTTGATTTTTTGGATTCGTTTCTGCTCCGAGTAGGCTATAGGCGTACTCAGTTTTGTATTTAACCTTAGGGCTAAACCCAACTGGCCTGTAAAGTTTGTATAGGCCTATGTTAAGCTTCAATAATGTGAATATTTTATCAACAGCTGATTTTGTATTGCTTTATTTTTAACAGTCGACAGCTAACGTCATTGTGCGTAATTTCCTGCAAACGTTTGTGATTTTTTTTAAAACCCCTTTTTTTACTGGTTTGTCCCAGTGTAATTGTTAGTTGTTTTTTTATAGTTTTGTGCGAGTGTAATTGATGAATGTTAGATTACACCAGTATTATTATTATTAAAAATAATTCTGTGATTTAGAAGATTTAATCTTTCATAAAAAAAGCCATATTGCATTTAGGTTAGGTTTTCACCGAACATTGTGAATCACTCCATTTATATGTTATTTATTTTGTGGGAATGTTATTAATATATCTTATGGCATCAGTATTGTTATTAACTATACCACAACCCAGAAGATGTAATCAATCCTAGCACAACCGTAGATCTGACGCTATTCGATTTTGGAACTAGGCAAATCAATCCACTGTAGAAAAACGAGGAATCGCACGAGAACATTACTGTTAGGAAGTATGAAGTTCGCCGGGTCAGCTAGTTTTAGATAAAAACTTTTCTTATTGTATCATTATAAAATTATGTTCCTTTCATGTGTGCAAGATACCGTACTTTTAAGAACATTTAACTCACCTCAAGGTAAATTTCACTGTCAGGTGCAAATGTTGAGTTGACCAAATGCAGACTGATGTTGAGATGGGGCACAAGGTGGAAGAACGTTGCCAGTGGCGGGGCCGAGTAGTTGGGGCCCTGGTGCAGCCCGCTGAGAGAGGCCATCGCTCAGACCATCTCCTGGAACATAACACAACATTACTCAGAGCACATTTGGCAGACGCCGTAGTCCAGTGGTAGCGTGTTGGCCTCATAACCCGGAGGTCGCGAGTTCCATCCCCATCAGGGGCAATAATACTTTTTGTTCAGTGCTATATTAATTATGGTGTATTTAATCGGTTTTATTTAAACCACATAAATGTTTAAATTGAGTAATAAATGTGTTTTAATTTTTCTAATTAATTTGTATAATACATGTCTTATTCTATACGAGCAAAGCTCGGTCACCAGGTACTTTAATATAAAGAAAAACATACGTTTATTATTTTACTTCCACTAAAACTTACATTTTCAAATTACTCGATTTCTTTCTGGTTTCATCGCCAACTCCTAACTCGGTGGCCACCTTTTTATTCAATTCACCGTTGTCTTAACGTTTTAAAGGGTTAAACTTGGTTTAAGAGAGACCAAAATTATTCTCTAACGTTTTCTATTCATAGCCAAACTTTATTCACCAAACACAACACAACAAATGCAATATACCAAGTTGATGTACTGTAACTGCACCTGTGGCAAGTGCAATACTAAAAAAAATACACCTGCCTATCAAGACAGATTCAGACCCACTGGAAAACGATATTTAAGAACTAGCGGAATTCCTAGAATTCAACTGTTTGCCCTAGGAACAGCTAGTAGAGGCACATTACTCGACCTATCAACAGCAAACTATTTGAAATATGTACGTGCTATGAATAAAATTTAGTTCTTGTCTTAGTTATCGTACTTTTATGAGTTTGATTTTATTTTTATGTTATGACGACTAGCTCAGTTAACCCGGGGGCTCAGTTAACAGAGCATCGAATAATCGGGAGTATACTCCCGTACTCCCGATTTTCGACTGGGACAGTGGCGACGTCCTGTAATCCAGCTACTTGGAGGTCACGAATTGTGGATAGTTGTGAGAGATGGTCGGTGGGTGTAGTGTTCTCTTGTGTGGATTAACGTCCCCACTATTGAATACTACGTTAATCCGCAAAGACTATCCTCATATTTAGACCAATTCGTAATTCAGAGGCCGTGGTTCGGATTCCATGTTAAACTACAGGTCCATTAGTTGCCATCGGCTGTTGGGCTATTAATTAACAGTCCTTTCTAAGGAACATGTCAGCCTTAGACAGTAACAAGACTACAAGATCGCACCATAATCATCTTACACTCAATCCTCATCCATACTTGGCTTAAAATACCTATATCGTAGTATGGTTGCCATTTCAATGATCTAATCTTCAATAGGGACTGAGCTGGCCCAAATTCTAACAGCTGATTTGCAGAAAAATATTCCCAAAACTTTAAACTGGACTTGTTCTTTTGTATGTTCAAAATCCATAGCACCAAAAACTATTTTTATTGCAGTCTCTTCTCCCACTTTCCACCTTGATTTGGCAATATTTACTGTCCAGTGGCTCAGTCTACATCTGAAGTACTTGAGGTGTAGGCTGGATTTGCTTTTTTAATGAACTTGTTGTTGTTATTTAAAATAGCAAGTCCTGTTTGTGGTCAAAAATATAAAAGGTAATAATAAGATGGTCACAAAATTAGACTTAATTAGTTAATAATAATTATTGTAGAAGAACACAAGTACTGAAATTGGTTTTCTAATCATACTTGATTAATTCTCCTCCATATACTCCATTTAGTTCGACATTTTGATACAGCGATACCTCTAAAGTACACTTAGTAATGAACTATTGACGGTTTACTGTATTTATGAATTTAATAAATTTTGAGCAAAGAAACAATTTTTAACTAAAACATTGAATAAGTTTATTTGTGCTGAAAAAACCTTCCTTGGTAAAAGGCCTAATAAACATCATTCGATATTTTATTTGCAAACAGTAGTAAAAAGTAACAAAAAACAGCCACTGAAGAAGTCTTCTAAAATGAAATAAGGTGCAGAAATACCCAACAAAGTTTTTAACAATCGTATATTAACGAAAAGCCGACTTTTTTCAAGAAAGGAAGCATTTACAAGTTGTAGGGCTGTAAAGTATCCTTCCCCGAGCAATAAACATCAAGTTAAGCTAAGGACGGTTCTGAGTTTCTGAACAAGAGGCAGAAAACTTTCAGTAGAAATTTACATTATAAAGCTACTGAAAATAACAGTTTAGCGCTTTGGAGATACGTTTATTTTTAATTAACTCTCCGGAGAAGGAAATGAAGGAAGTCAGCCACTTGAAGTTAATGGCATGGAGAGGGAATTGGAGGTGTTATCTTAACAATGGAGTCGTTCAAAAAGAGGAAAATATCATTCCTTTAACATGACTATTTACACAATTATAGCCTGAAATATTAAATGTCTGGTACATACTATTTAGGAATATAGTAATCAATACAAGTGCCAAATAAAAACACCTGTTAGCAGATTGTTCATTGAAAATATTCCGATAAAATTGGTTTTTATCAACATATTGTTTAGTCTAGTACGTAAGTATTATCAACATTTTTACTGCAACCGGGAAGAAAAAGCAATAAGTTGTTGTTAAAAATTCTCAACAAGGTAAAGTACGCCTGCCCAAGCCAAAGTTAGATAAAACAAACATTCTTGTAAGTTGCAAGCTCGCATAAATTTATATGAGAGTTCTCAAACTTACAACTGCTTCTTTAAAGCCGACTTTAGTTTTTATTCAAAAATTGTTTTATTTCTTAGGGATTATTAACAAGTTTATCTAAATATATAATCAAGGTTTGATGAGTCCACTAAATTTAAAATGCAACCTTTTAACTTTAAACTTATTACAAAGTAAACTACAGTAAAATGATTAAGTACTAGGTTAATTTCTCATATAATTGTTTATATTTAATAGTTTTCATATTTATGGTTTGTAATTTAAATCCTGGAAACTTTGTTTAAAGTCTCATGAATGAAAGAGCAAAAACAAAATGCAAAATGTTTACGAACACGAGATTATCTTTAACTGACATTTAATCTCTACGCCCTATTCCAATTTTAGACTGGAATGTTTGTAAGCTTAAGAAAATATGCTTGTGTATCTGCATCACTTACTTTTCGTTAAAATAATTGTATCAAGGGAAATTTATATTCACCACATATAGATAAAAGTTGATGATAAAATGGTGAAAACCTTGATCAATCCCTGTTGGGGGTCAAGTGATGAAAGAAGAGATTGATGAACGGTCAATGGAAACAGGATTAGCGGTGAACAAACAAAAGTGATGAGAAAAACAAAGCAGATAAACTGACAACTGACAACTGACCACAGGTGTCAAACAGTGATTGATGAAACTGCTAAACTTGTACAGAGATGAATAACCTCTGACACCCGAACCTGAGACAAGGTTCACTGAAGGAAGTATTGAAAAATAAGAAAAATGTGACACTAAAAAACAAATTAGTCCGAAAAATTCCTATGATATATTTTAACTTTTCAGAAATCCTTTTCAGTGAGTAAACTTAAATGAGGCAGTTGTGTAAAGTATGGAACCGTGGCGTTTCCTGTAATCCAGCTACTCGGAGGTCACGAATTGTGGATAGTTTGTGAGCGATGGTTGGTGGGTGTTAATGTGTGAATTAACGTAAGCACTATTGAATACTAAGATAATCCGCAAAGACAATTATCATTATTAGACCAGATCGTAATTCAGAGGCAGTGGTTCGGACTCCACGTTAAACTGTGCATCCCTTAGATATGCCATTGACTGTTGGGCTATTTTAACAGTTCTGTCTACGGAACAAGTTAGCCTTAGTCAGTAACAAGACCACAAGATCGCGCCACGATCATCCTACATTCATTTCTCATTCATATTTAGCATAAAATAGGCTACCTACCTGGTAGGTTACCATTTCAGTTAAAAGGTAAAAGTGAAAGTAAAAGTTTTAAATGGAATAGTCCTGTTCGTATTGACCTTTTCATGGATAAATAAATAATTATTCAATAGCCAAATTACAAATATGGACTGGGTAAAACTGAAAACCATCCCACAGAATTTTAGATGAGGCATTGGGGTCAAAATTACACAAGGGACAACGGGGGGTCAATACACAATGGGAGTAGATATTCAATACTATGTTTACCAAGTTCATCTGGGAAATATATTTTGATATTTATTTTAACGCTTCAATAGTATTTTGATAATGAAACTACGAATGTAGAATCTGATAAAATTACTTTAAACTTAAAACATGAAGTTCGCTAAAATTAATTTTCAGTACCTACATTAAAAAAATAATGCTTGAAATAAAATTATTGAACACATTATGAATACTGAGATTTTTAAATTACTTCATTCTTAATGGTTTTAATTACAGTATCATAATTCATGATTTTATAAGCTTTGAAATTCCAAGGTACAAGGTAAGAAATATTAAAATTTATTAATCTAAGAAAAATTATATTTTATAAGTTTCTGTGAGCTATCTTTAACTTCAAGAATAACAATAGATATTAATTAAAAGTTATCAAACAACTGAAACAGAATGTACATAAACTTTATCACAATTCAGATTATTCAATAGGATTGTTTTCATCAATAACTGAGAAAATAAAAGATTTAACGAGTCAAAGTTTTGAGTTTCATCTTATCTTTTTTACTGTCTAAATTGATAGCAAAACCTTCATTACTAGAGTTGAGAGCGACTAGGTACTTGGTTTTTGTTATAACATAGAACGAGATTAAATTTTTTGTGGCAAGATTTGTTTTAATAAAATATATATATACTAGTTGACCCGGCGAACTTCGTACCGATAATAATAAACATTTGATTTTTAATCATAAAACATAATCACAAAAAATTCGTTCTGAGAAATATTATATTTATACAGTAATTAGATACCATTGAGTACTTACTATTTTATGCTTTCTTCTTTGGCTTGATCAATGGTTCAAATAAAAATAGCTGCTGTTTATACCTTAAAAAGTAAGATACATATGTTGAAATCCAAAACAAAATTATTTCTCCGTAAGATTAACATGGGAAATTTTGAAGGCGTATAGGGTAGATATTTATGGGGAAATCGTCACAAAAACTATTAGACTCTCTTATTTTAGGCCTAAAGAACCAGTATACCAAATTTCAGCCTCCTAGGTAATCGGGAAGTGGGAGAATTAGTGATGAGTGAGTGAGTGAGGGCTTTGAATTTTATATATACAGATATGTAAGAGACATTTGTTTCAAATATTTTATTTTGAGCAAAGTGAGCTACAGTCTAGGAAAGGTAAGGCAATAAAATATTTCTTTCGTCCAGATAAATCAACTGGAAATTTTTCAAAATTTCCAGTTGAAAAATTGATAGTATCTATTTTAAAAAGGTATTCAAGCAGAACATAAATATTTAAATAGTTTATATCACACAAAATATTACTTAACTCTAATGAGAATTGTAAAATATCACTTTCAACTAAGCCACATGGGTTACTAGTTTTATAAAGTATAAAAATTATGTTATTTAGTTTAGTTTAAATCGAAATCCTGACTGAAAATAAGATGGCAATTTTCTTTTGCTTTTTATAACGTGATATAAGATTTGTATTACAACAACAAATGGTAGCTGGAGTAAAATGGTCAATTACAATATTTGAAATTTGAGTATTGTACTTGTATTGATAAGAGTCTGATTAATAAATACCAAGTACAATACATCAACAATCCCACCTATGAATATCAACATACAATACTCAAGGATTCTCTTGTTACATAATGCATGGAGTTATTTATATCGAGTTAAAAGATAGTAAGCAGATGTTACTCAACACTGTGGAGAACATTAACCTCAATTGTATATCTGCAGTGAAATGCTGTTATAATGCTGTGATAAGAGGGTAAGTGGACCACCCTCACAAACATGTGAAGGCTAATACTATCAAGATTAAGAAAGAAAACACGATAAAATGTGTATTTGAGGAAACCTATCACATTTTGCAATACTATTGAGCCCAAGAGTTATAGTCAACATACAACATCATTACAATTTTAACTTTTAGCGAATTTCCTTTAGGGAAGAAGCTATTAACTTATCAGCGAATTTCCCCTAAGCCCCGGACCATGTTTTTTTTTGTTAGGTGTCCAGAAACCAAAAACAAATGTTAAATTTTATATATATATACAGGGTGTTCATTAAAGTCAGGGAAAAACTTCAAGGGGTGATAGTACTCATCAAAATAAATAAAAAATTTCCTATAAAGATATGTCGAAAAATCCTTCGTTTAGCTGCTAGCCGCCATTTTGTATTTTATACAAACAACTTTATGCATAAAGAACTATTTAAGATACAGAAACCAAAACTTTGCACACATATTTATTGACTAAGGAGAAAAATATTCTCAAAGTATCATTAAGTTTGCTTTTATATTTTCAAAATGGCGGTGGTTAAAAATCTTTCAATTTAAATAACAACAAAACCATTAACTTTATAACATTTTTACAAAGTATAAAACAGATTCCAATTTTAATTTCGAATCGAACGGTACTTTGGTGAACGAAATCCGTGCACGGATAAGTGAGAAAATGCATTTTTAATGTTAGATTACAGGTCCCACACGCCACCGTGGCGCGGCTGTGGTGAAGAATTAATTGTTGTGCCAGCCGCTTTTTCACCACGCATGGTGGTGCATGGGCTCTGAAAATATCTAAAAATGGTCCGATAGAGACCAAATTAGGTAGAGACGTGTATTTTTCTACATTTGCTTGGACGAGTTTGTAAACCAGACATATCCGTCTATGGGAACGGATAGTTTGGGGGGATTTTGTACTCAAAGGGTTTTTTGCCTTTTTCATGTAAAAGATTTTAAAAGATTTTTGAATTTTATCTTTCGCCATTAGAATCAGCTGAAAAAAACTACACAAATAGATTCCTTAAAGTTTTGCTCTATCTCTAACGGTTACCGATATATTAAAAAATGTAAACACAGTACGCTGTATTTCGGGGGCTCCAATGTTAATCTTATGGGGGATATAGAAAAATTATTTTTTCACTTATCAATCAATATTTTTGGATGAAACTTGATATTTAGCTTCATGTGGTTGGGATCCATACCTTTATGCTAAAAAAATCATAGTTTATGTGTTTATCTTGGCAGCTGACCTGAATACTCTTTTCCCATGTTAATCATATAGAGAATAGGCAAACTCCTTTATTTATGGACAGATTTTTATGAAACTTGATATAAATGGTAAAAATAAAAATTGTTTATGGTAGAATGCCTACTTTCAGTGTTCCTCACAGCAGCAAACCTGCCTACTCTTTCCCATGTTAATCTTATGGAGAATAGGAATTCTGTTATTTATCGACAAATATTGATAAAACTTGTCATATATTATTACTATATTATCGCTTAGGAAATTCGCTGAGTACGCAGGTCTGCTGCGACAGAGGTGTTTTACTTTAAAAATAATTCTGTATGATTCAATAAAAAATGTGACTGTGCATGGAATCTAAAATGTAACTATTTTGTACGACCTCTCCAGAGAAAATAAAACTATATACAGAATTGAATAGCTACAAGTTTGTTCATCTTATGAAACTTGATTCTGGACTTGCAATATTTGCTCCTTCAGCCCGAGTTCCCAAGTTATAGTTGGATTTGCTTAAACTTTAGTTCAAACAAGAGCAAAATAAACCACACACTGAGTTTGTCAATAGAGATGTGTTCTGTTATATGCTTCTCTCATCACTCGGATACAATTACTTCTTCAAGGTATACCAATGTATCATTTAAAAAGTTAATTTATTTTACAGAAATCTTTATTTAAAAAGTACAGAAATAAAATTATCGGCAAAAGAAACACAACTATATTATTGTAAAAAATGTTAGATTGGAATTCTATACTTTCAACAATGAACCGATCATTAATATATTACAATAAACTTTTCAGGTAGAGGTGAATTTCCTTGTTTTAATCAGGACAGATATTTTTGAGCTCATAATATTTATGAGTCAAAACTGCTCCCACAGTTTCAATCTTCCTGCTGAAGGGTAGCCTCATCCATATCTCATGGGAAGTGGTGCGTGTGAAAACAGTCAAGCCCTTTACATTGCTATCTAATATTTTCTCCCTATTTTACCTTGCCAAACCTCATATATTATGTAACCTTCAAAAAACTGTCCAATAAGTTCCACCTATCAAAAAACTGTTACGATATTTTAAATCTATATATATAAAATTGAATGTGTGAATGTGTGGATAAATGTATGTATGTATGTCCTTTATGCGTTGCCAAACTATTCATCTGATCGCCATTAAATTTTAGGAAGTTGCTCTACATGTGTCCGGGAAGG
Source organism: Nephotettix cincticeps (assembly GCA_023375725.1). Lineage (NCBI taxonomy): Eukaryota > Metazoa > Arthropoda > Insecta > Hemiptera > Cicadellidae > Nephotettix > Nephotettix cincticeps. The sequence goes on from CM041786.1 coordinate 151,437,971, forward strand.
TTTTAGTGAAAAAATATTTTCGAAAACTCTGTAAGTTTCTATTTTATGGCGTTTTAAATTTTTAATGTTAACCTTATGGAGAGTAAGTTTGTTTACAAATTTTCTACAATGACAACATTTGATTTCTTAGCTACAGCTGATTGGTTTACTTTCCATTAGCAATATGCTTTATTATCCAATGCCATCTGAATCATTCATTAATGTAAAACTATGAAGTAAATATGTGCTGTACAAAATAAACAGCTTTATTCACCACGTTAATAGTTTACGGTTTTGGGGGATTATGTATTTATATTTTTATGTTTTGTCTGATTAAAAGTCACCTGTTTGTATGTTGGCTAAATAAAAAAATAATTATAATGTTTATATATATTACGTTTATTATAATAATCAGCTGTTGTATATCTTTCCTATAAAAGCCGGATTACAGTTAGATTTGGTTAGAGTTTGGGTTGGATTTGAAAATTGTGAATTAATTCATTCAGATTTATTTGTTTTATGGGAATGTTATAAATATGTCTTATCGTTCCAATATTGTTACTCACTATGCCGCGACCCAGAATATATAACCTTTTACAATGAAGCAGTAATGCTATTCGACTTCAGAACATGGCCAATCTTAAAGTTAACATGTATTTACTGTCAGACGTTACGAAGTTCGCCGGGTCAGCTACTTCAATATACAATAGTCTAATAAAATATTATTAGACTATAATAAAGTTACAAACTAGAAGGTTTAGATTATTTTGGAGATGGCTACAGTATTTTATATGAGGCCACTGTTTGGGACAGAAAACTATAGTCTTTACTTGAAGCATATAAATTTATCTTTATCAGGTTTACAATTGATTAATTTTCTCCAACAAAGATCACAGTGGAGTTCGTAATTGCATAGTTTATCAGTAAGCGAACTGAATTTCTTCAATAATAAAATTTTTAGAAACTTAGAATCAAGACACTAAAGGCAACTGCAGGGATTAAGACTGACAGCTCGGATAAAGTTAAACGAAAGACTTAACTTCTCCAGGGATAGAGTTCCATCACTTCACTGGCAGACGCTAAGCTGCCAGTAATCAGCTGACCTGCTCCGATCAATCAACAATTAACTTGAGTATTGTAATTAATGTTTTTAATTGGTTACTTACAATGTCTAGTCAAATACAATGATCAATTTAGTTTTAAAATACTAAGTGAAAAACTGGCAAAATAAAGCGAAAATGATCAAAAATTAAATTCAATGCAAGGTGTCAGCAGAAAAATAAGTAAGAAAATTCAGGAATTTTCACAGCTGAAACTCAAAATTGCTATCATGACAATATCTAAAACTTTATGCATATGCGTATTTAAATTTGTAGTTAGTATTTTAAACCATAACATTAAAGGAAAACCCACAGGGATAGTCACTTAAAAGCAAATTTCATTAAATACTACATTTAAATAATTACTGAGTTGGGTTTTAAAAGAGGTGAAGAAATATTCAAAAGGAGAAGAAAGGCCAGTTGAAAATTTACGGAATAGCTTCACTGGTAAAAACACTGTGATACATTCTGAAAAATTAAAAATTAATCAATAGCATTATAAAAAAGAGGTGATTTCAGTATGTTTGTTTGTTGTTGTGGCAAGTAAACTTGGTTTCAATGTTAACATTTTCTAACATTTGTTTACACTACATTTTGACAGTTCGGGAAGAAGAAAAAGTAAAGTTTATTTTTACAGATAAACTGCTGGGTTAAAATTAGAGATCGAATTAATAGTTCAAAATAGTGTGTTTGACAATAACAATAATTTAAATGTATCAGTTCACCTCTCAGCTATTTTTACTTGTTCTTCACATGGATACTTTAGCTAGTATATCATAAAAATTCCATTCCTCCCATAATTTATTGTAAACAGCAGTTCTTATTAATTGACTTTACGTAATCAGAATTAAAACCAGTCTTACAATTAGATCTAGTTTTCATTTTAAGAATTCAAAGACGAGAAAGTAACAGTTACATGTGAGTAATGTGAGAATAAAGTCAGGCCATTAAAAGTGGAAATTGAGAAAAGAGGAAGGGTAAGCTGGGGATGTGAGCTCATCTTACATCTTACCCGTAATTGCACTAATTATATGAGAGTTAATGAGACACAGAGGGAACAAACGGCCCGGTCCATAAAAACCACACTTGTTAATTTCTCTCATCTAAAATAAAAAAAATACTTTGGTGAATCCTAAATGTTACTAATAAAACGATATCTTAAAACAAAATTATATTAACTATATGTTTCCAGGGAGGCTTTATTGAAATAAAATTTGTGATAACTTTATAGGTTTATAGGATAGAAATCAAAATTGCCGAAAACGGTAGGTTTTAAATTTTCTCTCGATGCCTGTCTCTATTGCGTTCCTCCTTATACTTTCCCAACATTACTTAACAGATGTTACTTTGTCATGTTTATCGACACTCGTGTTTGGTAATTTTTTAAACACTCGTTAACAATTTTTATAGATCAAATAGTATTTTATACTATATAGTAAATATCTCTTTTAACGTGAATAGTATTTTACCTCAAATAAAGCTGGAATATTTTACTCTAGTTCATGTGAATCATGTTGGATATAAAATACTATACCTCTTAGCCTTTTTTACCTATGCGAAGAACGGGTACTTTAACTAGTAAGGGTTAAACCTGAAATTGTCATCCAGAAAAAAATGGCAGATGAAAAAAGCTAACTTTACACTACTTCAAAAATTTCATAACCCCTCACACATATATTGATTTAAAGTTCAGTTAAGTTAAAAATTGCATATAATGTGTATGTTTTTAAATTTAGTAAGTCTGTTACAAGTCAATTTAAACCATCCGGCTATAATTAATTATTCTATTGAGTAAATAATGTTTACAAGAAGTGCATACATAAGTAATATTAATATACTGAACATTTCAATTTCACATGGAAAATATTTGCTTTTAACAAACCAGATTGTTCACAAAAACATTATGGAAATTGAATGAAAATTTTAAAACTCATAAATTTTTGTGGTAAAATACTTTTATCACAGAGAAAATTTTATCTCCGTTCTATCTCATGCTTGAAATAATTGTTATTGCAACAAGAGGAGACTCGGCTAAGTACACAAGATTCTGACGGGATAAAAAACAAGCCACTTGCCGTAAACGATGTCTTCGCTCTCTCAGTCAGACAAATGACTTTCATCTTTTACTGGTCGTTGTTGCAGACACCCTGAACTTCAAATTTCTCTGCTATTTTTTATAACCTGATGAACTCATGAATTATTATATCATAAATAGTACTAATTATTTCTCTTCTAATTTCAGGTATTATTATTGTACAATAAACTAACAACTTTAGAATTTTAAATTGAGTCGTTTTAATGGTTAATTTTTCTAACATTCTGCATATAGAATAGTAAATGTAGCCCATGTCAAAATTACAAATTTCAATAAAAATATATTATAAAAAGATCCATAGTAATTTTATCATACTATACTGCTAAAAGATACTACAGTGGTTTAATATTATTGAGAGATCTTTGATATTTTTAATAAACTACTGGTATAGGCTGAACCTCAAAACTAAACCGATAATCAAAATAAGTCACAGTATAACTAAATGTTGAATTATTGACGACAAATTTTTTAGATATGTACAGATAATTTCAATTGCAATACAACATTCGACAAAATATTGTAAAACTAAATAATTAACGGACATAAAAATAAGCTTTAGTAATATTTTTTATTTTTTTAAACTCAATAAACCCAAAAGATTGATCTACAGAACGTCTATTCACCAGGTAAATAGGTCTGCGAGGTGAAGCAATGGTTCAGTCTGATTCTGCTGTCACCTGCAGCCACAAGCAAGCAGAAAGGCAAAATTCAGTTCATTCCTCCTTAAAGTGGTTCAGTATTAAGATTTGGTTTCATATTTTTATAATTTATTACAACGTGAATGACATCAAAATTAAATATTTTGGGAAAAATTCAATTATTTTACACAATACTGCATCAAAATAAACCTTTGTATATGGGAACAAGACATCCAAACCAGCTACACCCAATCTGAGAAGAAAAATTGAAAATAACCGATGAAAATCTCTGCACAAATGATTTACAGTCCATTATATCATTAGAATTATATACATCCTTTATGAATCCAGGCCAAAATATTGTCTGTTATAAATCTTAAGCTCAACAAAATTTTGTTCAGAAGTATTTTTACCGACATGGTAGCTAAGGGTTGTAACGCTCTGGCCCATTAAGTCGAAAGTTGCTGGATCGAAAACAGCGACTGGGCAACTCCTGCCAGATCATAAGCAGTCACCTTTAGCTAGCCTTTGTGACTAATGCCGCTAACTGTAGTGGCATTACTGAGTGTAGTGAGGCTACCTTACTTTAATACTTTAGTTCACCGCACACGCTCTAGGCCTATAGTAATGGGCCGTTGAAGTTTTAAAAAAATAGTAATTATTATGCTTTATATTCCCCAGTATAAAATATATTTACAGACAATTAATATTTCGCAGCAGAACACTGGCTCATCAACGAATGATCAACCAGGTATCTCTTAGGGAATTTCCCTTAGGGAAGAGCTAATACCGTAAGTCTCATGGCAAGACTTAAGCCCTGGACCATGTTATTTTTTCATTTTTAGGTGCCCAGAGGTAAAAAAATTATCATTAAAAATTATATATATCTATGTGTGTGTGTATGTGCCTGTGAACACCATGACTCTTGTAAACATGGTCTGACCGAGATCAAATTTGGTAGAGACATGTATTCTTACTTTTGCTCGGACTAGTTTGTAATCCAAACTTATCAATCAATCAGAACTGTTAGTTAGAGGGGGTTTTGTACTCAAAAATTGGGGTTTTTACGTTTTTCATATGTAATTTTAAAAATTTTAATTTTATCTTTCACCATTAGAATCAGCTTAAAACTACACAATTTAGTTCTTTAAAGTTTTGCTCTATCTCCAACAGTTACCGATATTTAAAAATCTAAACACAGCACGTTGTATTTTGGAGCTCTAATGTTAATCTTATGGAGGATAAAGAACAATGAATATCTCACATATCAATAAATATATTCCTGTAAAACTGGTTTAGATTTTATTGTAAAAAGCTTAATTAATTTTAAACATTGTACCCAAATCTCAGTCCACCAAAGCATCTGACATGTTTTAAAAGAATCAGCCGAATTAAACTTCCATCCTTTCTCAACAATAAACAAGGTTGTAAAGTCGGTAGCCTCGTCCCAGAACACATCAAATCTTGAGGTTAGCTGCTCTGACATTAAAGCCTACGTTCGCTATAACTCCATATAGACTTTGACCTCCTCTGCTCCATTTATTTAAAAAAAAATTGAATATTAAAATCTTTAAGAGGCCAAATAAATAGAATATTTATTCCTCTAGGTGTCAGAGGGTGACGCTCAAACTTACATAAACCTTCCATGGTCATCATTCTCTTCATAATACTAATTTCACTATAATAATACAAACTTTTTTATAGAGAATAAAAGTTCAGTTCATAAGTAATTGATATTTTAGCAGTAACATTTTTAAATGCTGTTCTGGAAAAATACTCTGAAATTTCACCTTATACAGGAATTGGCTGAAGTAACATAAAAATTCTGAAACAATTTCTCTGTTAATTTTACTGATATTTTGAGAACTACAATGTCTCAGGGTTTCTTTTTTGGGATTCAACAATGACTCCCTCTGGCATTAAAACAATATATTCATCTGGATGAGCAGTAGATTAATATTTAATTGATTTGTTTTATTTGATTTTTAATTTTGTTAGTATTTAAATTAATTGTTGATAGATATGGTTAAATGTTGTAAATAGTCCACAGCCCAAGTTGAACTTGCATGTAAGGACGTTTAGGTCACTTCTAAACAAATAAATATTAATTTATAATTACGTATAATAATGACCGATTTTTCCTTTTTACTTTTTCAGTCATTATTTATAATCACATAAATGAAGAATTCAATAACGAAAAAGGATTATCTGTGCATAAGCGTCAATCATCACTCAGTTAATTAACTTCCAACAAATTGACTTTGAACACAGCAGTAATAAAAACTGTAAGAATCAAGAATTAAATAGTAATAAAACTCGTCAGAAGTATTATAATTTAAAAAATACTCAGACCCCATAACACAGATCAATACTGCAGTAATAGAAACTTGAAGCAATGTGGAGAAAGTGATAACAGAACCGCCAACGTGCATCACATGAACAAACAGATGAGAGAACGGATCGGAGGGGAAGGGAAGGGAAAAGTTAGGAGATGAAGGTATTAATGTGACTTTGATCCTCCCCCCAGCCTTGTGGTAACCTCTGTATGACACATGGGACACACAGCCTAAAATAGTTTTTAATTTAAATTTTAATTTTGTAAAATTTCTTTTCAATAATCATTTATAAAGAAATAATTTATTCTCAAAGTGTTTAAATCAATTACACACTTGAGATCACAAATTTTAATTAAAACCATGAATAGTAAAAACTCATTTTCAAGCTTAATGTATTCTATCTGTCAGGTATGGTCAATGAGGTTCGATCAAAAGCTGGCAGCCCCAGAAATAATCTACTAGAAATAAGATTTTTTATGGTTCTTTCTACGCCAGAGCAATTTTTTGTCACAACATTATTGTACACAAAAGCTTTTTGGGAAAGCGGTAAAAACCCATAAGAGGGGGGATTCAAGCGACTTACAATAAAAACTCAAGAACTTATTCACTTCACTGATGATTTTAAAATGCTTAAAAACCTACATTTTACTTATAATTATTTCTAATAAAAACACATGGTTTTTATGAAATGCCATCTACAGATAACATATACCTTCGAGATATAGGTTCACATTAAATGGCACATTTTGCTTTCACACAATAAGCTACATCGTAAACCTCCAGCGTCACACAGACTGTTGTGTTTATTTCCTGTACGTGGTTCAACTACAAAATTCTAACTCAAAAAATAAGCAGTTTCTGCGATACAGTATTACAATATGTATTAAGTTGGATAAAGTTCACCACACACACTTTATTTTATTAGCGAATTTCCCAAAGGGAAGAAGCTATTACCGTAGGTCTCATGGTGAGACTTAAGCCCGGGACCATGTTATTTTTTCTTCTTTAGGTGCCCAGAGTCCAAAAACAATAGTCGTCAAAATTTTTAAATATATATGTATAATGTTTGTGTGTTAGCACGATAACTCTCGTAAAAATGTCCATCGAGACAAAAATTTGGTAGAACGTGTATTCCTACACATGCTACGAGTTTGTTAACCAACATATCGGTCAATAAATAGTTGGGGGGTTTTGTACCCAAAATTTTTTTTTGCGTTTTATACATGTAGTTATTATCACAATTTTAATATTCACCATTAGAATCAGCTTAAAAAAACTACACAATTAAGTTCCTTCAAGTTTTCTCTATCTCATACGTTACCGAGATATTAAAAAATCTAAACACAGTACAGTGTATTGTGGGGCTCCAATGTTAATCTTATGGAGGATAGGGAAAAATTAATATTTCCCATATTAATGAATATTTTTGGATAAAACTTGATATTTAGCTTCATGTGGTTGAGATCTATCCATTTATGCTCAAAAATCATAGTTATGTGTTTATCATGGCAGCAAACCTACATACTCTTTTTATAATAATCATAAAAAACAAAACTCCTTTATTTATGGACATAACATGATACCTTGGTATATGTTAATAAAAAATTATTTTGTAGAAATGCCTAATTTCATTCCTCATAGCAGCAAACCTGCACACTCTTTGCCATGTTAATCTTATGGAGATAAGCAAATAATTCCCATATTATGGACAGATGTTTATAAACTTGCCATACAGTATTATTATTATTATATTATTGATTTGGAAATAAAGTTCACCAGGTCACTATTTATTTTTTTTTAAGATTGTAAAATAAGTATGTTTATTATCATGGAGAGAATATAAGTTGTTTTCAAATTTGTACAAAATCAAAATAAGTTAACTAGAGTCAAGCACGATACTTTACGAGTTTAGAAACCAAAAATATCCATACATTTAATATTTGATATTAATACATTTGATATTTAATACATTATATATTTGAAATATTATTTTTTTTAAATAACTTGAGAGGATTACAAAGTTTACTAGAATTTAATAAGATAATTCTGATATCAAAACAGCTCTTTCTCTTACATGATAATTTTCTTGTGAGAAATAACCACTATCTCAGGTTTAATTTTAAGATTTGTGACTAACACAAAATGTGAGGCGAACAAGAAATGTAACATTCAACCTTCTCAGCAAAGCTCATACTTTTGAGATGTTATTTTGTGTAAATGGAGAGTATGTAACTTTGTGCGGGATCTGTAAAGGTAGGATTTCAAAGGATGGAGGTCGTTACAGCACTCTTTGGTCACTGGCAGGAAGGCTCGTACAATGTCAAGCCGATGTCAGAGACGTTTTACTCATACCTGGCTCAGCCTAGTCTGACCTCGTCATTTTAATTGGTGAAAATAGATTCATTCACTCATGACATCGCATGTCGAACCCACATGTCGCATATTAATGGGAATTAGTTTAAATTTTACAGAGTATAATTTTTACATTTAGAGGTATATAGGGTGGATTTCAATTTAAATAAATTTTATTCAAATAGAAATTGTTTTTCCTGCGTTGATGAAAGTTTTCAAATTTTAAAACTTAAGAGATAAGTCAATATACAGTGTCCATGAAAAACGTTTCAGGACTTCGGTGAGTGATTAAGTACATTAAAAGGAAGAAAAAAGTTCTGATGGAGGTATGGCCTAAAACGCTCATTTTCTCAGATATCCGCCATTTTATATTTTTCACAAAATATTTTTTATTTCAAACATTTTTTAACAGATTATATTAAAATTTGGTATGTGTTTTTTACTAGTAGACTACTATTATTAAAAAAAAACTAGCATGATCCAATCTCAAAACCCTAAATGGCGGCCATTGTATTTTTACCGTTTTCAAAGTATTTTAGTTTTCAAAATTTTAAATGGCCGCTATTTTGAATTTTGAGCTTGGATTACGCTAGTTATTTTTTTAATAATAGTAGTCTACTAGTATAAAACAAATACCAAATTTGAAAATAATCTGTTAAAAAATGTTTGAAATAAAAAATACAAAATGGCGGATATCTGAGAAAATAGGCGTTTAAGGCCATACCTACATTGGAACCTTTTTCTTCCTTTTAATGTACCGTACCTAATCATTCACCGAAGTCCTGAAACGTTTTTCAAGGACACCCTGTATATCCACAACCCCTTAAACAATTTCTGTTTTCGTTACTAGTACCATTGCTATCCTACATTCAATAAATTGTTTCATACTTAAGGCACATAGTTTTGTTCATATTTTTTTATTTTTAGTTTCATGTGTTTTAAGGTACATCTACAAATTATTTATGGTTCAACTCTCTTCATTAAATAGGCATTATTATAATAATCCCTTTGAGCGTTGACTGGCAATTTATCAGGCCTTGTGCCTTGTGCCAAACACGGACAGAAGCCAGAATCGATTTATCGGCTTTTGCTGCTGACACTACTACGGCCGATGTATCGGTTTACGACTATAATAAAAAATATTCAACAGCAGGCAGTTCAATTATTGGATTTTTATCATTAAAACTTAAATATGGAGGTTATAGCTTAACAGGCTTTGAGAGATTTGAGGTTATACAAGAATAAATTTAAAAAATCAATTGTAATATTATTTAAAGTATTCAGGAAAGCTTGGAATTATTTTTTGTTGCCAAGTTATAAGTCCTATCAAAAGATAATTTTTTCAAATAGGTAAGAAAGTAAAATAGATATGGAATGAATGTGTTAAAGTGTAAGTCTACATTAAAAACATGTTAACCATTAAGGAACGACACGGTTTTTGTAACAATACTACTTTTTGGAGTAGGAGTCAAATTTACCTCCATCTAATATTTTTATTAATACAATTATCAAACACAATTTTTTTCAGTTCCTTTAATTTTTTCGGAATGTATAAAATGGTAAGTAGCATTTACAAGAAGCTGAGTATGAACTTGAATATTTTTAGAAATTTTTCTTGCTCTGAAAATTTTAGCAAAAATAAATTGGACTTTTATATTTGTTTCAACAAATGTAAATTTCATATGTTTTAAACCTTGTATTTTCATAAATGAACAATAATTATATGGTTACAAATTAGCAGTTGTGGTATTGTAACAACAGGTTGTTTATTTTTAGGACTGTAATATACTATTTTTGGTAAGAAAACAAAATAAATTCTGAAAATTCTCATTGTAAAAGTCTGAACCTCCATGATGCATCTGGTCCAAAATGCCATAATGTTCACTTATTTTATCCAAAAGATATTGCCTAAATCTGGCTTTTATTATTTTTTTTTAATTTGAATAATCTTTACTATACAAAACTACATCTTTTATAAATTAAAATATACTTCATTTTTCAATTAAAGACATTAATTAATTATGTACTTAAGCGGTCAAATTTAGTATTATTCAAGTATTGTTATTTAAGAAGTTCAAAACATTCTAATAAAATGATTTATGAACTGCAATGAAAGTCATAGTTGATATTAATTAACTTAAGTTAGTCATAACATTTATGGAAGTGTTTAACACATTATATTACTGTAATGTTTAAAAAAATGGTATAATTTATTTTCTTTTGGTCAATAACCTCTGAACTATAACAATGAAATATATCTGGCAAATAATTAAAAATCTTTTATAACTATTTTTTTAATGTTATATCTTCAAATTGATATTAGGCCTAACAATATCCACACTAGATGTGACACTGATGCCACCTCAACAACAGCACTTATGTGAAAGAATATTATGATGGGGACCCTGAATAAAACATGACGTTTCGACATCCCTGTCAACAGTGGTGCTTGACAAATAATGGTTAGTGAACGGGGCTGTTAAATATATTTTTGCTGCACCAAACTAGTAGATCAAATTAAAATTCAGTTGTTCATTTACAGTGTGTACCCGAACTCTCTGGAACTTTTAATTAAAAATTGTTTCTTTAGTCGAGTTTATATTTAACAATATAAACATAGGTTTCTTGTGTCTAGTTTTACGTCTGTCGGTCTGAATGATTTTTTTAATAATTATTTTCTAACTCAATAATAATAGGTTGAATAAATGTTGAAAACTTTGTTTCTGTAATTAAATCTGTTTCAAAATGGTGGTTATTTAAATTATTTCACATCGCAAATGACAAAAATTGTCATAGCTAAGAAAAAAGACTGAGTAACATAAAAATTGCAAAATAAATATTCAAGGACCTAGAATTCCAAGGTGTCCTCAATTCCATTATTTTACCTAAGATTAGTTTACTTATTTTATTTAAATTATTTATATTGACAGGATTTTTCTGAAATTGTTCAATATTCTTATTTTGTTTTAGACTTTTTGATTAAAAAACTGTAGAAATACTTTCAGAGATGTAACAATTCTTTCCCATTAACTAATTTCTATTTCAATATCAGGGTTGTAAGACACAGATGATCCAGGATTTAGATTTCCCAGTTTGGCAACACTGCTTCCCTGGAGGCGGTTGACTAAACGCCTCCGTTTACGGGACGAGAGGTTTTCCGAGTGGCTTGTTTTGCTCGTTTCCCTTGTTTATTCCCACCTCCCCCGTTATTCATTTAAACCCTGCCATTCTTATTATCATAAATATCCACGCATATAAACCAGTACAAAAAAAATATTCAGAAAAATTGAGAATATCAGTTTTAATCAATTAAGGTAATTATTTACAAATTTCTACTTATGTGCTCATTTAGATAACCTCAGCCAAATGTGCATAAAAAGTTATTACTAAAAAAAATCAAGTGATCTTTTGTCAAAAGTAAAGAATGATAATAAAAACTAAAGGTTTAATCACTCTAACAATGTCTGTGATTGCATTAAAGAGAAGGACATAAACATAACTGTTATATTGCTTTTGTCAAGTGTAAACTGGCATCAATGTGTATGTGTGTGTTTGTGTATCAATACGAATCCTCAATGGATAGAATGTGTCTGTATTAACATTTGAAAATGCCATCATCGTAGGCGAACGATATAGTGCACAAAACTACAGGTGAAATCTTCAGACAAATGTAATTAATGAACACAGATTAACGATGGATTAAAATACCCCCGTCGCAGCAGGCCTGCGTACTCAGCGAATTTCCAAATCAATAATATAATAATATTAATAATATATGACAACTTTTATAAAAATATGTCCATAAACATGAGAATTATTTGCCTATTCTCCATAAGATTAACATGGGAAAGAGTGTGCAGGTTAGCTGCTGTGAGGAACACTGAAAGAAGTCATTTCTACCATGAATAATTTTTATCTTAACATTTATACCAACTTTCATCAACATCTGTCCATAAATAAAGGAGTTTGCCTATTCCCTATATGATTAATATGGGAAAAGAGTATGCAGGTTTGCTGCCATGATAAACACATAAACTATGATTTTTAAGCATAAATGGATAGATCTCAACCACATGAAGCTAAATATCAAGTTTTATCCAAAAATATTGATTAGTATGGGAAATATTAATTTTTCCCTATCATCCATAAGATTAACATTGGAGCCCCACAATACAACGTACTTGTGTTTAGATTTTTTAATATCTCGGTAACCGTTGGAGATAGAGAAAAACTTTAAGGAACTTAATTGTGTAGTTTTTTAAGCTGATTCCAATGGTGAAATATAAAATTAGAAATTTTTAAAAATTACATGTGAAAAACGTAAAAAACCCCATTTTGGGGTACAAAACCCCCCCAAACTACCCGTTCCCATTGACCGATATGTCTGATTTACGAACTCGTCCGAGCATTTGTAGGAATACACGTCTCTACCAAATTTGGTCTCGATCGGACCATTTTTACGAGAGTTATCGTGTTAACAGACACATATATATATATACATATATATACTGTATATATAAATTTTAACGACTATTGTTTTTGGACTCTGGGCACCTAAAGACGAAAAAATAACATGGTCCCGGGCTTAAGTCTTACCATGAGACGGTAATAGCTTCTTCCCTATGGGAAATTCGCTAAAAAAACTATAGTATAAAGGCTACAGAGGCCAAATGCACTTGAATGTGAGAGATAGGGATGAGGTTGAGTTGGTGGTGGAGACAAGAGTTGCTCAACTGCCATCTATCATTGCTTCAACACGTTCACAACTATCATTAACGCTATGTTCACGAATCACTTCCCCACATGAGAATACAACATTGCTGTGATCCCTACAGCAATGACCGGGTGCAGCAATTTGCACACAGCTCATAAATGGCATTTTGGAAGTTAAAATACAATGATTCTTCCGTGTAATCTTATATTATTTTCTACATTTTAGTTTTTATTAGCGAATTTCCCATAGGGAAGAAGCTATTACTGTAGGTCTCATGGCAAGACTTGAGCCCGGGACCATGTTATTTTTTCGTCTTTAGGTGCCCAGAGGCCAAAAACAATAGGCGTTAAAATTTGTATACGTGTCTGTGAACACGATAACTCTCGTAAAAATGGTCCTCGAGACCAAATTTGGTAGACGTGTATTCCTACATTTCTCGGATAAGTTTGTAATCCAGACATATCGGTGAATCGGAACGGGAAGTTTGGGGGGGTTTTGTACTCAAAAATTGGGGTTTTCGCGTTTTTCATATGTAATTTAAATAATTTTTTAATTTTATCTGAGTATATAAGTAACTTAGTATAAATGGTCTAAATAAAAAATTGTTATGCTAGAAATGCTTACTTTCAATTTTCCTCGCAGTAGCAAACTTGTCTTTCCCATGATAATCTTATGGAGAATAGGCAAAAAACTCTCATATTTATTGACAGATATTAATAAAATTTGTAATATATCATCATTATTATATTATTGATTTGAAAATTCGTTGAGTGCACAGGTCTGCTGCGATGGGGGTATTTAACATTTCAAAATGAAGTATTTATAAAAAGATAAAATGTGGTTAAAACTAGATAACATAATTATCAAGAAAATAGTTATGTTCAAAATAGTGTTGGACTAATTGGAATGCTAAACCCTTTGGTCCCTTCACAACACTGCTCTGAGGATTACCAAGCCAGTCACGAACTAATACTTCATGGTAATCCAATAACCTATTTTCATTCTGCTCAGTCAGTTTTAAACAAACTCCTTCTTTAATTTAACATTTTATATTAATTGTCTTTTGAAATAAAATTGTATACTCAAAACAAACAATGTAATAATTATTCTAAAATTAATTTGTCATAATAAAGTAAATAATGGTTTCTCTGACACATACATTATCAGTAATTTCCTGGCACTTTACCCAATCTATATAAATAAAATTAGAGTTTCGTCTGTACATTGCTCAGAATTATTCATTTTTTAGTTATTTTTACTTTTCGTGCGTTAGAGAAGCCGAAACCGGTCTTATCTCAATTTTTGTCTGTTTGTCTGTGACACTCCAGGAGGCATTTTACGCCGTCTTCTCCGAGAAAACGGGAGAACTGTTAACAATGAAACTTATTTGATGCATTCTCTACATTCCAGAGAAGGTTTTTCAATGCTTGAAATTGTCCGCTGTCCCTTAAAACGTAAATAACGAGCACTTAAAAACCCACTTTTTACGTGATACTAGTCACATTTTGCTTCAGTTTTCAATGAATCACCTACTGGTAATAATCAGCTGTCTTTATAGTTTAAAGATTGTAGTTTGAGGATTGTTTGTAGTTTAAATATTTAATGGAAAGAAAAAGAATGGGAAAAATTTAAAAAGAATTTAAGAAAATTTAAGAAAATTAAATTTAAATTTAAGAAAAAAGAATAATTTAAATGGGAAAATCCATAAAACCAGTGTACTTCGAGGCTGCATAGCTTAAGCTGAGCCTGCCAATGGCAAAACAGAATAAAAAAAAAGAAAAAGAAACAGCTGTTGAATCAATATTAGTTAGTTTATAGTTGGTCATTGATTTTAAACCCATTTCAAAATCATACTATATCAAAAAGTTATTTTAACGTATAACTAATTATAATAATGGTATAAATGTTCTAATCTAATTAATTGTAAAGTAATGCTAAATAATAAAGCTGGGTATTGATTTATTTTCTTTGTATTGATTTGTTATGGATATTGGGTTTACATTTTGGTATGATAATTTTTTTTCTTTAAACTGAATCCTACAACCCGTACAAAGGACGGGCTTACTGCTAGTATTATATAAAGTTTTTTAAACAGCTTTAAACGGGTTTTTTTCAGCTTTATACTGGTTTAGTCCGGATTATATACTAATCGTGTTATGTTTTAGGTTCTAGCTCTCCTGAGGAAGGGATCAGATTCCAAAAACATATGAAACTATGTTTTATTTAAAATCGTGATGGTAAATATTCATTGTGAAAATCTAAATAACATAAGAGTTCTTGGGGTAAGCAAAAGTGTACGATCCCAATGTGTATAAACTTTACTTCAACCATTGTGCTCCGTGTTCTAGTAACTAACAAAAGTTCTCCGTACAAAATTTGCTACTAATTACAATGTCAGCTTTAACTTGCCAACTCCTCAAGTAGAACACAGGGACGAGTTGCAGCCCCTAATTAATGCAATTACACCTTCAACCCCACACCTTCGTCAACCTTCTACGGGGTTACAAACTTTTACAATCTTTCTGTGAAAAGCTTCTAAACTACACTTCTCAACCAAAGAGTGCATTAATCCGGTGCAAATTTATTTCCTTTTCGGATTTAATTACTGCCTTTGTTAGCGGTTCTAGAGTTTAATGCAATAGAAACTTTACTAATTGTAAGTTTAAAGCTATGGAAACTTAATACTTGACAGGGTTCGTAACCTCAAATTATAATTTACAAAGTTGTCCATGCATAAGAGTCTGTCTGTGTAGAGTCAGCCTAGTGTCCCGAATATATAGTGTGTATGAGCATGTGCGTGTGTGCGTGCGTGTGCATGTGTATACCTAGTCAATAATTGCCAACATCCTTGATTTTGTTTTATTGCACCAGCTATTATAGTTCGAGCATTTACAGTTGCAGTTAATTTACATTGGAAAAAATCTCTATAAATTTTAAATGTGTCAGATGTAGTTCTAAAGTAAGATACAGGAGGTTAATTTAATGAAGAATTATAATTGAATAATTATAATTTAGTAATCTTAAATAAATATATCTATATATACCAGAATAGTTTAGAAGACTTGAAAGAGACTAAAATTATCCTTAAAAAGATATGAAGGAAGTTTTTATTTTCTATCTTCTTTATTGTGTATCTCTGTCAATCAAGGTTAGCGTTTGTTTTTAGTATTTTGATAGAGAATAGTAAAAACCCTAGATTTGTCGTACATAACCACTAAATTTTCTCAATGTAAAATTTTTCATTTAATATTTGATTGCATATTGTTATTGTTTGAAGCATAAGCTTGACATCACTAAAATTGTAATTAGTACATCGAAAATGTTTTATCTCACATAAAAACCCAAACCATGATACTCAAGTGCCATATAAATTGGCAAATTCAAAGCCAACACTATTAATAGTTTGACAGTTTCAAAAGCAGCTGTAGGAGTTACATAAATTTTGGTTTTACACAAGGCTTGAATGTGACCAACCAAATGTTAATTACTGTAGTTGCAAAAACGTTTCAAGATATGTTCACAAAAACCCATGTGTAACAGATAACACACAGTGTTGTGATATGCTAATTGTATGATATTCCTATGTCACAGTAAAGCATACCAACGCCCATCACGAGCAGGAACAAAATTTAATCTAAGTGTAATAATATATTTAACGGTCTTTACTATATTAATATGATTCTAATTTTATCAAATGAACGGTTACTCATATATCTGAGAACTACGGGTAAGTTTGAACTTTATTAAAATACTAGCAGTATAACCGTACTTGTAGGATTCTGAGTTAGGGAAAAAATATACTTATTAAAATGACAAATTTAATTAGATTAGATCAGAAAATAAATATAATTATTATAAATCAAGATCATTTTAATATAGTATGATTTCGACATGGGTTTAATATCAATGATCAATGCTTAAACAATTTGTTATTCGTTTCAAGGGCCGGCAGACATTTTCAAGCATTTAAAACCCTTCTTTTGAATGTAGAGAATGCATGAAATAAGTTTCACTGTTATCAGTTCACCCGTTTATTTTTTCAACAGACAGACACAAATTTAGATAAGACTTGTTTCGGCTTCTCCAACGCACAAAACGTAAAAATAACTAAAAAATTAGTAACTCTGAGCAATGTACAGACAAAACTCTAATAATTTTATTTATATAGATGAATTGTGCAGGCCAACTGCTCTTATCCTTTTGATGACTGTGGTCTCTTGAGGCAGGGTCTTTTTACAATGGATATGATCTCTGTATAAGAGGCTTAGATAAAATAACCCCAAAGAGATTAAGTTCTTTGTTTGGATGACACAAAGAATTTAGACTATTAAACATAAAATTACAATCTTGTCAAAGCCAAACATACTTCAATTAAAACTAAAGTAATAGTTCAGAAAGCGAGATTGCTACGTACCTTTTATAGTTTCAACCTTTTTCTCCTTGCAATTTCAATTGTGCACTGAATTACCACTCACATGTTACTGTAATCTTTGATATCTAATACAATTAATTCTACATCGTCTAATCTCGTCTAACTAATGTGATACATTAGTTTACATCCTTTCACCATTTATATATTTTTAAATTATTTATTTGTACATGAATTTGGAGTAAAATCTTAACATACATTTGTAATTTTTTTTAATTTGCTGATATTTTATGAATACATTTAACTAATTATAAATTAGAAAAGTTTTTTATAAAAATTTTGCGAAAAGCAAAAAATACACGATTTAAAAATATATGTTATGAATAATATTCAGGGAAAACATTAAAAATAATCATATTTCAAAATTTGTAATCATATTAAAAATATGATTACAAACTAAAAAGTATAGAATAAATATTTCCATAATGTATCGAAAGTTTTAAAATGGAGAAACGTTTTTAAAGAAAACTCACAACCTATTGGACCTTTGAGATTTCTTTAAGAAACATAAAACCTTTAGAATTGGTTTCAATGAGTTCTGAAGGAGAACGTTAGTAAAAGGAGTCCTCAATTGGTTTGATACATCAATAAGTTGTACATATTTCTTGATACCGTACTTTACATTGCGTTATGACAATATTTTCAATTACTTTTACTCAAAAGATCGAGTTAATTTACTTGCAATTACTAATTCCCTCTATTTATTCAATATTACAAAACCCAATATCAATTAAAGACGATTGGCAAAATACATTGACCAAGTTTTTAAACACACAGTTCACCACCATCCTAGTATAAAATTCATCAGAAATATTATTAATAGAGTCATCAAAATATTTATATTCTCTTTTTACAAACTTTACATCGTTCGCACAAACACTTTTCTTGTTGATAATGCTGTGAACATTATCATAAATCACTTTTTCTTGATGTCCATTTTCAAAATAAACACAAGCACTCTCTATTTTACATAACAAAACTAACAGATATAAATTAAATTTATTTTCTAAACTGTCAAAACAAATAATACGATTATTTAAATTAATGAACACATCTTTTTTATTATTTTCTACCAAAAAGTCACTACATAACAACAATAACTCATCAAGATTAAAAGTGAGGAATGTGAAGCTATTCAAATTTACATTATGAAAAAGAATAAAAGATGGCAATTGGAACTCACCACCCCAAGTTAATTGTGATTTACTATTAATACTGACAGTCTTTTTCATAATTCCCATATCAACAGCATTAGTTCTAAAAAACTTAAAACTTGTTATTGAAACAAAACTCAATGACACGAAACAACCAACTCTAAAAACAAAGCTGTATAAAAGCGAGAAAAGTGCTTTCACAGTGTCTTTTGAGATGGAATATACCTTAAGGAGTATTTCATAGCACCCTGATAAAAGATTGTGCACAACATTCCACTGCTGCATCATCAAAGTGACATGCCTACATGTCAAGCTGAGCTGGAACACGGCCTGACTGAGCTGGCCCACACCCACACTGAAGTATCGACACCTGCTCGCGCACTGGAGAATAACCTCGCAAGTCTTCCTTGACACCAACTGCAAGTACACGATCCTCGACAACTGAGTGTTCAGGGTTGTGAAAAGGCCTAAGATGGCGGACAACTCTCCTAAGACAACTCCCAACCCACAAACAGTTTCGCTAGTTTGCCGTACAACAATAGAAATACCCTGCCATGCAATCCTCCTATGTCGTAGAGCCCCTGATAGGGTGCTCGAAGCCCTGGAGAGATGCACAACCGTTGCTCCTACATGCCTAAACGCGACACTGAACTGCACCATCATTACACTGAATCTCTGCACTTCTCTGCTGAAATTATTGATGCCTTCACTCAAACTCTTCAAGGCCTTGCTCAACTGAAAGATCAAACTTCCCAGCTGGCTGATGACAAAAACATACTGACTCAAGGCTACACTGAGCTGGCTGAATGCGGTGATGAACTGACTCACAGTAACACTGAACTGACCTATCACCAGGCTTGACTGGCTTATCGCTAAACTGACCTGACTGATCACGACACAGAACTGACCGAACGCAGCTCCCGACTGACTGATGGCGAGCCCTAGTTGGGCCAATCCTGCTTCGGCCTTTCCCATAACAACTTTCAAGATCACAAATTCATTTTACACATCTCACACTAACTGTAAAGATAGGATTTCAATAGCATCAACAGAATGAACCTAAAAATAATTTCTTTACACAGTAATCTTCCAGGGAGAATTATATCACACATTTAACCAACAAAAATCCCACACTTCCACGGTACAATGACCAAAAATTAAAATAACACTCGAGTACATAAGTTAAGTTAAGGCATTTCACAGAAATGATAAATAAAAACAGAATCAAACTCGTCAAAAAGTCTCCATAAACTATTACTGGATATAGTCTACATCAGCATAACAACTATTTCATCGTAAAATTAACCAAACTGATTAGCATTTTTACTTAATTTAGTTTACAATATACTCATTTCCTCAATTTCCTAAGAGACCTATGTGAACTTTCACTTAACAAAGTAATTCACAAACTGAGCAAGAGATGACTGAAATAGCAGTAAAGGTCGTAAGACATTAGATCGGAATCTGATTGCCATTAAACGGCTGTAGTCGTCCACACTCAATATGTATACAGTGAACTATCAAAAAGGGTGTGTTTGTTACAAACAATCAAGGACTATTTAAATATTTGTTGTGTTAGTTGAGTAAATCCACATGTTAATAATTTTTCTTTACGTTGAGGCATAATGTGTATAATTTGTTTAAAGTTTAAGGATGGGTAATATCTAAATTTTCAGCTTCATTTAATGGTCGAAAAATAATTTTACATACTTAACTTAATTTCTCCTCAGACTGCTTTTAACCGCGTGAAGGCTCAGGTTAAGTTTAAATGTAACTCTAGCCAGAGTTCAAAGAATAGGAGGATAACTGTTTTCTCCCACAGTATTAACGAAACTATTAAATATGAAGTATTTTTTTAACAGAATGAAATTAGGCAAATTTTTATTGGCAACTTTGTTATAATGAAATAAGCCTTTGATATTCCGACTGCTGTTACTTCGACAATCCATAAAATTGGCTAAGCCTATCGAACAGCAGTAATGCAGCACCAACCAGGACTAGCTGTTTTATTTATGTGGGAAATCCCTAATATACAAACTATTTTATCGTAAAAATTGTGTAAATTTTTCAATCCCCACCTATACCACCCCTTGAGGAGACAATGTTTGTTGACTGGGGAAATTCAGTGTGCTTGAGTAGTTGCCGTTGAGTTTAGATACAATTCTGTTTTGTAAAAAAATCATCACTATCTAAAATGTGCTGTGCTGTGAACGTTGGAGAAACATACGAGTTCATTTATAATGAATATAAAATTTGATATGTTAGGAATTTTTAAGTATAAAGGAAAGTATTGACATAGACAAAGTTATATAAATAACTTCAATGTAATTTGAATGAGGATGATCTGATGGTAGATAAAGATAGAAATTGTTATTCCTGAAGGATTGTATTTCATTTACTCCCTATAATTAAACAGTTTGATACTTCAACATGCATCAGATACTTCCAACATCCCGCAAGTGCACTGTCTACAGAATGGAAATTTAATTGTATTTTGAAAATATAATTCTGTAAAATGAAAACGAGGTACTTTGATCAGACAAGTGAGTTTGTAAAAGGAAAATTTCAATGGAAAGAATAGAAATAAATGTTTGGTTATCTCACCTTTCTTGTTTACCACTTATAGTAGGGACTATCCATGATAATTATTATGTTAATTAGACCAACATATGATGTAATTCTAAAAGTAATGAACTAGGGAAGATAAAAATAAATAAGGATAAAAATTAAACATTAAAATACATGTTTTCTAGCCCCTGAGCTGATTATTGACTAAAGAGTTAGGACAAATACCTCAACAACAGCTCAAATTTCATTCGTACTGCTTTATGGTCATTTCGGCTTTAAGATGCCATTATCAGACAAATAAATTTCAGCCACTCGGCGTCATTAAGTTTAAACACATATTTACACATACAAAACACAAAATTAAATTTCTCGACAGGGCTGTCTCGCACATGTTGACATAGCCTGAGCAGGTAGCTGACTGGTGTCATGTCTGCGGGGTCCTGTGTGCTGTAATGCAATATCTTGAACTTTGCCATCCCAGTTTAGGTTCCACTTGGCGATTCAAAATAATATTGAAAATAATATTTGATTGAAACTGTGATTTTTCATTTAAAATATGATTACTATTATAGTTTTGAGTGTGGGCTTTGTATATTCTTCTTTCTAGTTTATTTCCTTTCCTGCATGTGTGGAGTATTTTAAGGCCGGTGTCCATATTATTTATGTCATGATTCAAATCGACCAGGTGTTGGGCAATTTTTTTGGCAAATTAATTTTGTGTTTTGTTAGTCTTTTTATGTGTAAATATGTGTTTAATTTTAACGACGCCAAGTGGCTGAAATTTATTCGCCTGATGATGGCATCTTAATGCCGAAACGGCCGTAAGGCAGTATAATGGAAATTTGAGCTGTTGACGAGGTATTTGTAGTAACTATTTAGATATTAAACATTACTCCTGAAAAAAGGTGTATTGTAACTGGATAAACTATTTTAAAATTGAGATAGAGAACTTCCTGACCATTGTTTCTGCAACTTTGACTTACCTTCATTGTTTTCTAGAGTATTGTTTAAATGTTTCATATTTTTTATAATTTCTACATTATGATAAGCTATATTAGAATCTGTAGGATATTAAATATATTTCAAATTTCTTTACGAAGTAAAAAAAATTTAAGTATTTTAATAAAAAGAAAACTTTATTTGATTTGTAACAACATCCAATCTTTAGGTAAAGAAATCATTTCTTCTGACAATCTAAAAAAATAGCATAAATAAAAGCTGTAAATTTTCTACGAGGTTACATTTCACGTTCACAATACTGCAGTGTTTCTAAACCCTGCCACTGGCAGTAATCAAATGACGCTGTTCTTTTGTTGCAAATTGCTTTCGAATTACTGCATCAGTTTTGTTTTCCGTGCCAACCCCGTATTAACTTTCAATTATATTGGCGATAATTTCTTGTACCCAAAAGATAGGTCTCATTACTTTTTGATAAAAAATTTTGGAACCATGCGAACTGAGATTACAGTGTGAAATTAACGTTGAACTGTTTAACTGGATAACTATTAAACTTATAATAGTTTAAATAATGCAGAACTAGAACTAAAAGGATTCTCGGGAAGAAATATGGAGTAATCCAATTAAAAAGAACAAAGGCCTGAATCGTGATGATAAACTCTGTGAAAATTGGGACGGTGGAAATATTCATTTGGAAAATAGCTCAGTGGTCTGTGAGGGACGATTAATGCCTCTAATAGGCTTAATACAATGTAAACCACAGTATTGCAATCTACGATAAATTATAAGTCAAAACAAAATGTACATGTAAGTATTGATACATGAAGTATTATGGACGTATAAAAACTTTAAACCTTCAATGACAATGATACACATTAATATACAGAGTGTCCATGAAAATCGTTTCAGGACTTCGGTGAGTTATTAGGAACATTAAAGGGAAGAAAAAAAATACAATAAAGGTATGGCCTAAAACGCTTATTTTCTCAGATATCCCCCATTTTGTATTTTCCACAAAGTATTTTTTATTTCAAACATTTTTAACAGATTATTTTCGAATTTGGTATGTGTTTTACACTAGTAGACTACTATTATTAAAAAAATAACTAACATGATCCAATCTCAAAAACCAAAATGGCGGACATTTAAAATTTCAAAACTTAAATACTTTGTTAACGGTAAAATTTAAAATGACCGCCATTTTTTATTTTGAGCTTGGATCATGCTAGTTATTTTTTTAATAATACTAATCTAGAGTAAAACACATACCAAAATTTCAAAATAATCCGTTAAAAATGTTTGATTTAAAAAATATTTTGTAAAAAACACAAAATGGCAGATATCTGAGAAAATATGCGTTTTAGGCCATACCTCCATTGGAAATTTTTCTTCCTTTCTACCCAAACAATCACCCAAGTCCTGAAATGTTTTTCATGGACACCCTGTATAATACAATACTTAACTGATACCTCCAAGTAAAAACTAAGAATGGAATTCTGAATTTTAACGAATAATAATTAATATTCATGTTGAATTGTACTCACCAGATTGCACCAAAGAAATTAAGCTACTGTTCGGGTTAAGTAGCTGCACATCGTCAGAATCTGGAACAAAAACTTATACTCAATTGTTGTAAAACGATAGAATGATTTTCCTAAACTAGACTTAAGAAAATTATTAATACAGTAGACAGTTTCCTATTAATGAAATTACATTTCCGTTCAGAAAACTAAGGCTTGACATTGTCAGATTACTGTCTAGTTACTATAGCAGCGATGTAGCTGAAAATGAAAATGGAGTCTTAAAAGGTCATCGGCGAGCAGACTTTTAACTCCTAAGCTTTTGCACTTTCTCTACATAGGTAGTACCCACAAACCAATAGTCAAAACAGATCGTACAATAGGAAAGGTAAGTGAAATCAAAACAAAATGAAATAAAGTTTAAATTGAATAATTTAATGTGATAACTGATATTTAAATTGAATCCGATTTTGTACAAACATCATGCTATAGCTGCTAAAACAATATTCTAAACATTTCATCGAGAGTGGAAAAAGAGCAAACACCACACAATGTCATATTCAGATGCGGAAGGGGTGGGGTGAAGCATTGGCGTAAATGAGTGTGAATGACGTAAATGCCCCTCCCTCCCTCGCTACTCCATCTACCAAAACCACCCTGGGTTTCTCCAATTTAAAAAACCAAACCCAACTCAACCCTCTCCTATCTCCTCTCAACATCTTTTCATCCCACTAATGGTTGTCAATTAGATTGCTTGTGCTCTGAAATGGAAAATACACGATAGATATGGTGATTTTTTCGTATTATTTTATAAAATTTTATTCTAACTTACTGACAAATTGCTTCTGATAAAACACTTTAATAGTAAAAATTTATTTAGATTTTCTGTTTCTCATAAAAGTCCTACTAAGTACAGTACTGTAATAAAAATCTTTTACACATCTAAGTCGGAAAGTCATTAAATGACTTTTCATTTTAGAACTACACAATACCGAAATTCCAAGGTTAAATAAAATTTAAATACCAAAAGCAGAAAACAAGTTTATCATTGTATTTAAGACCCCAACAAGGTACCAGCCGTAAAATAGGCATTTTGACTCAGGATATAGTTTTCTACCTAAGAAGAGAAAAAATATTTTTATTTTGAATTTATTAAATACCATGCCTACAATAAATAATTAACATAACAAAAACTGCAGCTAAAATCAACAAAATGTTTTTAGCCTTCGATAAAGATACCGCAATACGCAAGCTCAGTTCAATCTACAATACCTTTATTTCAGCGCCAATAGTGCTTACTACTAAAAGATTTTTCTTAAGTTCCAACAAAATATTTGACATAGGGAAACATCAGTTATATTTTATTTAGCTGAAATAATTGTAAAATATATAACTCTGTGATTTTTTTATAAATAGTATTTGAGCTCGAGTTTTCAAATCGAACATATTTTATAATTGTATAACGCATGTTTTGAAATACATGCATTTATGTATACATGCAGCCTATGATACAGGAAATATGAGTGATATAGAGTCAAAGTTGAGAGAATGTTGTTAAGATAATGATAATCTATATATATATGTATGTATATATGTATGTCCTTTATGCGTTGCCAAACTACTCATCTGATCACCATGAAATTATAGGAAGTTGCTCTATATGTGTCCGGGAAGGTTTTAGTGAACAAATTTTTTCATAAACTCCATAAATTTCCATTTTATGGTGTTTTCAATTTCTAATGTTAACCTTATGGGAACTAAGTTTGTTTACAATTTATCTACATTAAAAACATTTGATTAATGCACAGCTGTTTACTTTCCATTAGCAATATGCTTTACTATCCAATGCCATCTGAACCATTCATCAATGTAAAACTATGTAGTAAATAAGTGCTGTACAAAATGAACAGCTTTATTCAACACATTAATTGTTTACGGGTTTTGGGGATTATGTATTTATATTTTTAATTTTTGTCCGTTTAAAAGTCACATGTTCATATGTTGGCCAAATTAGAAATAATTACAATGTTTATACATATTACGTTTATGATCAACTGTTTTATATGTATATATAAAATATTCAACAGCTTTTGTCATTGTGCTTAATTTTCAGCGAATTTTTGTGATTATTTTAAAAAATGAGTAGATTACTGTTTGTTTTTTTTTGTCCCAGTGTAATTATTAGTTGTTCTTTTTGTTTTGTGCAAGTGGAATTAATTAATTTTTGATTACGTGAGGATTATTATAAAAAACACCCCAGTACAGAAAATTTCATCTTTCCTATAAAAGCCGTATTACAGTAGGTTTGGTTTGGATTTAGTTTGCATTAGAAAATTAATTGTGAATCAATCCACTCAGATTTATTTGTTTTGTGGAAATGTTATTAAAATGTCTTCAGTATTACTATTAACTATTCTGTGACCTAGAATATCTAATCTTTCACAACAAAGCCATAATGCTATTCGACTTCAAAACAAGGCCAATGTTAAAGTCAACATGAAAGTACTGTTTGGCATTACGAAGTTCGCCGGGTCAGCTAGTGGATAATAAGAAGAAACTCCTCAAGCAATTAACATAAAACCATCAGAGGATTGGTAAAATTTTCAAACGATAAAGGAAAGACATTAAAAGGTTGACTGATGGATGGTTGAGCTCTTGACTTCTGACACGGAGGTAAGGTAGGGAGGGGAAGAGTTGATATAAGTGGCTTATCTTCTATCTTTATACCCCACTTGTTTCAGTTTAACACCTTGAGCTAATCCTGGTTTTATTTCTTTCTACGTTCATATTTTACGAGTATTTTACCTTAAAGCCAAGATAATATAAAATAACCCCGTCGCAGCGGACCTGCGTACTCAACGAATTTCTAAATCATAAACAAAATAATAATGATAATGATATAAGAAACGTTTTATCAATATGTGTTGATAAATATGTTTGAGTTATTTGCCTTTTCTCCATCAGATTAACGTAGGAAAGAGTATGCAGGTTTGCTGCTATGAGGAACATTGAAAGTAGGCATTTCTAGCATAAAAAAAATGTATTTTGACCATTTATACCAAGCAGTGTGTCTCTTGTGAGGATTAACATCCGCACTATTGAATACTACGTTAATCCGCAAAGACCATCATCATGATTGGACCAGATCCTAATTCAAAGACAGTGGTTCGGACTGCACATTAAACTGTAGGTCCCTTAGTTGCCATCGGCTGTTGGGCTATTAATTAACAGTCTTGTCTAAGGATCATGTAAGCCTAAGTCAGTAACAAGACTACAAGATCGCGCCACAATCATCTTACACTCAATCCTCATTCATACTTGGCTTAAAATACCTACCTTGTGGTATGGTCGCCATTTCAATAATCTAATCTAATCTAATTATTTTTTTTAAATATAATCCCTAGATCACTTAGCCTTTAATTTGATGATCTAATGCGACTTAAATCCAAGATGGCAGAGGTCTTGAAGACTCCTAACTCCCCAGAGCGGATTTTGGCAGGTCGGAATAATGGCAACCTCTCTTTAGAAGAGAATTATTAATTTTCTTTTATAAAATTAAGTTAATTTTGATTTAATATTTACCTGGAATGCCCCTAAATAAGTTTGTAAAAAAATTTGTATATTCAATATTCATCAAAATAATTGCTCATCGTATATAGGAAAATTCATAAATGAAAAACCTATAAAATGGACATTAATGTAACAGCTTTCTATTTTGAGCGTTGAATGAGTATTAAAATTAATTTCTACAACAACAGAAACTTCGACGAAAGTGGAAATCAAGACCCTATCTCTCCCTCATTTTCGTACAATGGAACTACAATATCTTGTGGCCTGTTTGCTTACCCCAGACTACATTAAATAGGAACTCCAGTTTTTCCAATTGAAACTGGAGGGCATATCACTGAACAGTTTCATTTCATTTTACACCCTCAGAAATACTAAGAATAAAATTGGTTGCAATCAAATGAGGTTTTAGTTCAATTTATTTATTGCTAACTAATGGTTTTATATTGTATCAATTAATTCCTACCTTGAATTTGTAAAAAACTAAGAGGAACTTAAATGTAGAGAAAACTAAAGCAATAACATTACACTCTTAATGAATTTGGATTTTAAAAAGAAATGGATTGTCAATAAAATCTAGATGTTGTAACTATACCAATTTCAAAATAGTTTCTGGAGCTCTAATTTCAACTAGTAGTTAAAACTATAATTTTTTGCTAATATTTTCTTGACAGCTTCTGACATGGATATGTCTTAGCTATGGGGGGAAGGTGTTGGCGATTTTTAAGATGGAAAACATGTTTCCATAGAAACTACCAGAGCTATTGTATTGAATTTTAATATACATTAATAAGAACAGGTGTTTAGATGAACTGAGACCTTTCTCTTCAGACATATCCACGATGTAACCTTTCCCTCAGGGAAGTAAATACAAACATTTTTGTTCTGTTCTTTCTTCATAAGTTTTTTTAACATTTACATTTCTAAAATTGTTCAGTTTTTACCAGTATTTAACTAGACATTAATATTTAAATTTACATATGGTTTTGTAAATCATATGATTGTAAAATTTAACACTGTTTTGCCATGGATATTGGTGGGGGCTTAACTCTGGGGGAGTTTGGTGATTTGTAATATGGAAAACATGTCATAGGTTTCTATAGAAACTACCAGAGCTATTGTATAATTTTGTTTTTATAAAAGAATAAGAACAGCTGTTTAGATAAACTGAAAACATACCTTTTAGACATATCCATGATCTAACCTATTTCCCACAGGGAAGTAAATGCATTTTTTTTATAAATATACCTAGTTTTAATATATTTCTTACCGGTACTTTATTTTTTTAATTTAACTTTTGTTAACCTGTTCCTTCACAATATAAAAGTTTTCTAACAATTCTTCCTTCAAAAATGTTTATGTGTATTGCTTTAAAATTATATTTTTATGCCTAAAATGAAAAAGGGTGATATACAATTCAATTTGATGCAAAAAGTAAAAAAAGATATACCTGCTGACTTTTTTATAACGTTAATTTTTGCAGCAAACAAACACAATGTGTAATCGGCCAAAAATGGGCATTGTTGCAGGACTCGGGCAGCTTAGCAGGTGTTAAGGGATTACGGTTATGTTTGCGGTCCACCGGAACCCAGCTTTTAAACATTTCCAGCTACAACTGAAATTTATGACTCTTGAAAAATCAAAGTGAATGTCTTACATTCTAAAAAAGAATCAACTGCATGATACGGATCTTACTATTTAGTCGCTATACTGACATAAATCTACATTAACAGATTTATATTTAATTAAATATTTTCTTATTAAATTGAATTATTATTCAGTGCAATCAAGATTAAAAATTTGAATATGAAACGAAGAAAGCGATTCCAATAGACTTCAGTAGATATATTTATGGTATTCAGCTGTATAATCTTCCTTCTCACCTTGGTTCCTCATAGTTCATGCAACAGAGAACCTTCCTCATTGTCTACGATTAATAAACATGAACGTCTTGTCTTGTCAACGTGCTAAAAATGGTTAGAGTGGATAATGAATTCTAACGATCCTGGTAAACGAATCAGCTTTGTAAGTGACAAAGTAACACAATCATTCAACACACAATGTAGTCATAAAACTAAATCGGTTTCAGTTTCTTGGACATTTCACAGTTCTGTGAGATTTCATCCCGTTCTCTTATTTTGAGAACTCAAAAAATACTGTAAATCCTATATCTATTCCATTTATAATTTCTATAATTTCACCACTTAAAAATCGTATTTTAGAAGTTTCTACACTTCCAAAAACTTTCAAAAGGGAAAAATACAAAATTCCACATTCTAAATTATAGAAACACATTGTGTTTTTTTTTCTTTCTTGTTTAAGTTTAAAATATTTTCATGGGGATTTATTTCCTACCACTAATACCTCTACCTTACAAGAAAAAGCAATGATAATGCATTCATAACAACTAAAAAGTAATATTTTCAAGAATAATATATAGCTTCAGGATATTGTCTGTGGATGTTAATAAATAAGAGAGGAAGAATATAATGAGGTAAGTTGAAGCAATAAATCGTGAGTTAGAATGAAAAACACCAAACTTGTTCAATTGTCTTGTTATCAGTCAAGAAATGGTATTAACAAGTTGTTTCCATTGCACTACTCTTGTTTCTCTTGTAAAATCCCTGTCTTATATAAGCTTCTTGTTTACATGTACAATCCTCATTGTCCCATTGTAAACCTAATTGTTCTCTTGAGCAATGCATATTGTTTACATGTACAATCCTCATTGTCCCATTGTAAACCTAATTGTTCTCTTGAGCAATGCATATTGTTTACATGTACAATCCTCATTGTCCCATTGTAAACCTAATTGTTCTCTTGAGCAATGCATATTGTTTACATGTACAATCCTCATTGTCCCATTGTAAACCTCACTGTTCTCTTGAGCAATCCTTATTGTTTACATGTACAATCCTCATTGTCCCATTGTAAACCTCACTGTTCTCTTGAGCAATCCTTATTGTTTACATGTACAATCCTCATTGTCCCATTGTAAACCTAATTGTTCTCTTGAGCAATCCTTATTGTTTACATGTACAATCCTCATTGTCCCATTGTAAACCTAATTGTTCTCTTGAGCAATCCTTATTGTTTACATGTACAATCCTCATTGTCCCATTGTAAACCTAATTGTTCTCTTGAGCAATCCTTATTGTTTACATGTACAATCCTCATTGTTCAATTGTAAAAAGCCTTGCTTCCACAGTAAATGTACAATCCTGTTTCCCTCAAGCATTACTCATACAATACAATACTGTTTAAAATTCTTACATTTGTCAGAAAAAAACATCAACAGAATCCAAAAGAATGAAATGGGCAAACACAAATATTCCACAATATTTCATGACCTTTAATCTTTAATTCTCTTACTACTATCAAAGACAATTTTATTCTAATATTGAAATATAAATTGTCTTTGCTACTATATTCTACTTCAATTATTCTATTACTATTTTACATGACTGATTCCCCCATCTAGAAACTAAAATCCTTGTACATTCCCTCTACAAGTAGTTTATGACATGTATGCTATTGTTTCTTGATTTAGTTATGCTATTGTTAAGCTATTATTATTTAGTAATTTTGTAGTGAATAATCACGAATGTAGAAGCTGTCGTCTAAAAATGCATGAAGAAAAAACTATTTAGAATTTAAATTTATTTATTTATTCTTATGTGCGTGGATTTTTTTACTTAGATGATTTTAAATTGGCAATCACAGTTAAACCATTATCATTAAAAACGTAGTAAATATTATTACTATATTAGATTAACACAATCGCAAAAATGACTGGAAGTACCTAACTGGTACAGAATGAATAGATTGCTAATTGCAAATGAGTTGAATATATTTCATTGGCGATTCTTGATAACTTGAAATAATACTTCTTGGGTTCAAGAAGCCTCGTCTGGTTCATATTTAGGATACTGCAGTAAGTTGTTGAAATATATTATTTGTCAACTGAGCTTCTAACAAAATATCCTGACGAATGAGAAGGTTTTGTACCAAACAGAAATACGAGTATACAGTCGTCAAACCCATCACACTAATCACACCCGATTCTCAAACGCACCAGCATGTGGTGGTGCTATAAAAATGAACTTGAATATGAATTGAAACTTCTTTTAACCAACTAATCTTAATAATTGTTTCACAATTCAATTGCACCTAATACTGTACAATATTCCAAAATTTGGTGCGGTATACAATTCTGTAGGAATAGATCGAATATTTGCAAGATTCAACGACTCCAAAACCGACCACGACGACGGATCAGCCGCTAACGCTAATGTAACACGCGGGGGTGGAGCAGGAGAGGAGCAGTCGAGACAGCCTTTGGTGAGGGGTGAGGGGGGTGAGGGTTAGGGGAGGTGTGGGAGGGAGGGGGTTAGGCGTGGCAATCGATATAGCGCGACCGGCACCGGGCAACGCTCCCTGATAACGGATCTGGCAACTGATAACGGCAACTGATAACCTCGCTGACCAATAGGAAGGTGAATAAAACTCTTACGCGGGACATTACTTTAAGATACGTTCATTCATATGTTTACCAACCGCTTTTATCTATGTACGTACAGTCCAGGAGGTACAAGTTGTTATTTAATCGCGTAAGAGTCGGTTTATTTCCGACACTTATGATTTTCAATCTTATATCCGTGATTATACAGAAAACACATAACTCGACGACAGCTAACAACGTAACGATAATAAAAAGATAACTGATAAAGTGGCGAGACAGACAACAAATAACGTGAAGATGCCATTAACATTGATGCTGATAATGTCTCAAGACAGATAACAAGGGTTAGTGACGATGCAGACAAACTGATAAGGACTCAAGACAGATAACAAGGATTAGAGACGATGCAGACAAACTGATAACGTCTCAAGACAGATGACAAGGGTTAGTGACGATGCAGACAAACTGATAACGACTCAAGACAGATGACAAGGGTTAGTGACGATGCAGACAAACTGATAACGTCTCAAGACAGATGACAAGGGTTAGTGACGATGCAGACAAACTGATAACGTCTCAAGACAGATGACAAGGGTTAGTGACGATGCAGACAAACTGATAACGTCTCAAGACAGATGACAAGGGTTAGTGACGATGCAGACAAACTGATAACGTCTCAAGACAGATGACAAGGGTTAGTGACGATGCAGACAAACTGATAACGTCTCAAGACAGATGACAAGGGTTAGTGACGATGCAGACAAACTGATAACGTCTCAAGACAGATGACAAGGGTTAGTGACGATGCAGACAAACTGATAACGTCTCAAGACAGATGACAAGGGTTAGTGACGATGCAGACAAACTGATAACGTCTCAAGACAGATGACAAGGGTTAGTGACGATGCAGACAAACTGATAACGTCTCAAGACAGATGACAAGGGTTAGTGACGATGCAGACAAACTGATAACGTCTCAAGACAGATGACAAGGGTTAGTGACGATGCAGACAAACTGATAACGTCTCAAGACAGATGACAAGGGTTAGTGACGATGCAGACAAACTGATAACGTCTCAAGACAGATGACAAGGGTTAGTGACGATGCAGACAAACTGATAACGTCTCAAGACAGATGACCAAGGTTAGTGACGATGTAGACAAACTGATAACGTCTCAAGACAGATGACAAGGGTTAGTGACGATGCAGACAAACTGATAACGTCTCAAGACAGATGACAAGGGTTAGTGACGATGTAGACAAACTGATAACGTCTCAAGACAGATGACAAGGGTTAGTGACGATGTAGACAAACTGATAACGTCTCAAGACAGATGACAAGGGTTAGTGACGATGCAGACAAACTGATAACGTCTCAAGACAGATGACAAGGGTTAGTGACGATGCAGACAAACTGATAACGTCTCAAGACAGATGACAAGGGTTAGTGACGATGCAGACAAACTGATAACGACTCAAGACAGATGACAAGGGTTAGTGACGATGTAGACAAACTGATAACGTCTCAAGACAGATGACAAGGGTTAGTGACGATGTAGACAAACTGATAACGACTCAAGACAGATGACAAGGGTTAGTGACGATGCAGACAAACTGATAACGACTCAAGACAGATGACAAGGGTTAGTGACGATGCAGACAAACTGATAACGACTCAAGACAGATGACAAGGGTTAGTGACGATGTAGACAAACTCATAACGTCTTTCAAGTCGGTAGTCGTTCAAACAACACAAACTTCCGGTTTTGCGCAATGAAACTGAGGTTACGGGAAACTTAAAAGTGATGTTCCCATCTATCCCAGCGGGAAAATCAAACATAACTTCAATGACTATATTATTGTAGGAAAACCGTGTGTGTAATGCAAGTGTAAATTGTCATGGCCGCCCTAGAAGTTCCAGCAACACTCAGCTGACGCTTCGTGCTGACATATGTTGGGTAAACACCGCTTAACGGTGGAGTCACCACATAACCCTCGCAGGAGCGGGGGTACTCATAAAGAGAAAAAAGGGCATAAAGTGCTGACATATGAACCTCTCGTGCGATATGACATCGTTTGCGCTCTAGTTGCACAATTAGCTATATCACACTTTGTGGCAGACATTGTATCGATGGAATTGCCGTTTATATCGTGTGGTCCGAAAAGTGAAAAGTATTCAACTACAGCAGATGTGTTCGTGACGAGGAGTACAACAGGTGAGATTGTGACTGAGCGCTAACAATGAAGTCACGTGACTGGCCCGAACATCGTCGCCTGCTTGGGCACAGCCACGTTGGTTTGCCGATTACAGTATCGGTAAGAATTAAACAAATTAAAACATTAGCAAATTCATCTCTTGTAATTCGGAAAAAGTAATGTTCAATTTAACTGTAAAATCAACTAACCTGACGCGCCACAATCATCCTGCACTCATTTCTCATGCGTACTTTGCTTAAAATATCTACCTGGGTAGATTGCCATTTTAGTTTTAAAAAAGCAACAACTACAGTACTGTGGTTTAAAACATCCAAAGCTGTTTACAATTTAGCTAAGCATTATCGAAGCCATTTCGTGAATTCTGGTCATGTTATAGACCACTTAATCAATTGCATTAGTGACTATTATGTTATTGTATTGAGGTCGACTACGAATTAGACAACACTAATAAGATTTTTCATTTGTATTTAAATAAATGAAAAACAGTTTTTGACTGTAAATAAGTTGAACATGTATAATGATATAAATTATTATAAACTTGAATATTATAAGTCCCAACCTTATGGTAACTAAATTGCAACATGATATTTCTTTACTTGGCAATTTTTAATCCAAAACAATTTTACTAGATGAACCAAACATTATTTTTTAAACATACTATTTTATCTTGACGCCAGTTTTTAACTACTGTACTTTACAGTGAAATATACTCGCAAATTAAATTGATATTCCTTCTACGATAACGAACCAACTGTCAATAAGTAACGAGGCGACGCGTCGGGCGCCTGTAAGAGCTAATCTACTAATATATGCGGGACACGGAAGCAACCTGCGACACACGAGCGTCTGACGGGTTTTGCATACCAACTGCTGCAGGCGCTACTGGCGAGAATAAAAAATACACCTCTGAGCCTCTTAAATATCGTTTTCATAACACTGTTACCGAGTTTGAATAGTTAATGTTATTAATTTCATGAATCATTCACTTAAATGATCTTTTACTTATAATTATAACTTAACTTACTTGTAGAGTATGTGGCGGGATAAAAACTTGTTGCTGTAGTTTAAGGTAATTTTATTTGCATTTCTTCAGATATTCATTTGATAATTTTCTCGTCGTTATTATTCATTAATTCCTTGTCCCAATAAATTCTGGTTGTTAATGTTAATTGTTCAACAATAACAACCAGAATGATTTCCGAGATTCGAACTAGTGACTCTCATTTTCTGCAACACCCTGTATTAAACAAACATTAAATATATTTTTACGTTATTCTTTGGGGTTGGTTTGATGAGATATAATTTTTATTTCATCATTGTAGGACCAACGGTTTGTCAGGAATCAATATTGACCTGGGACGTCCTGTAATTAAGCTACTTGAAGGCCACCAATAGTGGATAGTTGTGAGAAATGGTCGGTGAGTGTAGTGTTCTCTTGTGTGAATAACGTCCGCACTATTGAATACTACATTAATCCACAAAGACCATCCTCTTAATTAAACCAATTCGTAATTCAGAGGCCGTGGTTCGGTCACGTTAAACTGCAGGTCCATTAGTTGCCATCGGCTGTTGGGCTATTAATTAACAGTCCTGTTTAAGAAACATGTCAGCCTTCGTAACAAAACTACAAGATCGCGCCACAATCATCTTACATTCAATCCTCATTCATACTTGGCTTAGAATAACTACATTGTAGTATGGTTGTCATTTCAATGATCTAATCAAATTTAATCAATATTGGGTTCACATGCTGCTTGCGCCAGACGTGTAGGCTCTCATTTGATAACATGGGTTGGTCTTCTTGTGGCGTGCGTCTAAAACATCGTGCAAGATGCACCAGTGTGTAAACAACCAAACCTCTACTCCGTATGCTCTAGTATTAGCAATGTTATTTCGTAGCGCCGCGAGGTAGACTCACTAACTCTAAAACTCCCCACTGGATGGCGCCACGTGGAAATAACTCGAGTAATCCTAATGAAGTGAACTGTTTACATGAAGCCCTCTAATAAGGCCTTGACTAAGCGGAGTGATGGGAGGAGAACACGATACAGGGGGTGGCGGAAACCACAGCCGCAGCCTCTGGTACCGGTAGCATGAAGCCCTGACCCTCAACCACTACTGTAGAACTACTCAACGACTAACTGCATTACCCAACTCATTAAATCGTCGAAATTATATTGAAGTTAGCAGTTAAAGGTTACGTCCATTTTCATTCTCTGCTTCAGTCTTTTTCGGAGGCAATACTGGCTATGTGAAATCGTTAAAAGACGCTTGATGTGTTTAATTAACGAATTAAAATATATTTTTATCATAAAAATCTTAATTAGATGTTTAAGTTATTCAATATTTTTATTGGACTTTTTCCAACTCGTCTGCGTTTATAACTACACAACGTTTCTGAAGTCTGAGAAACTCCTCCCGTTTTCAAGCGATTACCTAATAATTTATATTACAATTTAAACCTTTAAGTCAATCAGTACAACCAGTTCAACCTTTAAGTTATTCAATATTTTTATTGGACTTTTTCCAACTCGTCTGCGTTTATAACTACACAACGTTTCTGAAGTCTGAGAAACTCCTCCCGTTTTCAAGCGATTACCTAATAATTTATATTACAACTTAAACCTTTAAGTCACACATATTAATTACATCATGTTGTCAATACTACTATACACTTATCTATCATGCAAAACACAAATAATCAATTGATAAATAAACAAATAACCACAACACTCCGTCTCCGAGCTAGTTGGGCGACACACTACAATAAACCACTAGGATTAAGTTGCCTTTAACGGGCAAGTAGTGTTGTATTGGGGTAAGAACTATTACGGTTTCAAGTCTGGGTGACAAATTTTCAAGCTAAAAACCACTAAGTCAATTCTTTCTCATTGAAAAGATCGTAAATTCTCATAAAACTCTCACGTTGACATTCTCAAAAGCATTCAATGAAAAGGTTTTTGAAAAAGGACATTCAAAAAGGTGTGTTTTTGAACTTACAAATGAGACGCCCAGACTTGACACCGTGGTCGTCCCTACCCCAATTCACGACCACTAGTAGATTAGATTAGATTAGATTATTGGAATGGCAACCATACCACAAGGTAGGTATTTTTAAGTATGAGTGAGAAACGAGTGTAGGATGATTGTGGCGCGATCATGTCATGTTACTGACTGGGCAGACGCCGTAGCTCAGTGGGATTCACGTGTCGAGGGTTATGAGATCAATCCCCACCCGGGGCATTACGCTTTTGTGTTCAGTGTTTATACTACATATATTAATTAAGGTGTATTAAATCGGTTTTATTTAAACCACATAGATGTTTTCATTGAGTAATAAATGTGTTTTAATTTTGCTAATTAACTTGTATAATACAAGGCTTATTCCATCCGAGCAAAGCTCGGTCACCAGGTATTAAAACTATAATCGATAAACAACCATCGCTAGTAATGACTAGTTCGGCCCTGGAGTGACTGCGATGGCTGGAACATTAATATCCGAGCAGGAAGTACAAATTAACAACACCCTTGACCGCCCGGCCAGCCCCTGGTCGCTACCCGCATGCTTGTCCTGCGTCACACTCACACTGGACACAGTCGCTCCGGCAGGAAGCGGGCTTCATTAATAAATTCAATTATTTTCTCACAGCTAAAATGATTCGTTATTGGTCTATACAGGGTGTATCTGAAATTCACAGAAAAACTTTGGGATATAGTGTTCCTACGATCAAAACCAAAAAAATGTTCTGTGAACATTATCTCGCTCAGTTTTCTCTCGGTCGGTGTGAATGTGTTTTTCACATAACTTGCTATAACTTTGGAACCACTTAATGTGCCAGATTCATACTTGGGTGTTTGTATGAGCACTGATATGACCTATTTTTGTGCATAGTATACAATTTCTACATTGTATTGTTTCGATGTGGCGTCCATTTAAAGTTTTCAAAGATTAACAACTTATAAACCATGAGATTTACAAAAAATAAACCATTGACAAAAAAGTTGCAAAACTTGATTTCCTTTAAGAAAATTTAAAATTCTAATAGGGTCATAACACAAATAACGGATAAATTAAAAAAAATCCCTTGGTTTTTGCGTTAATGAGGTTTTAAAATTTGATACTATGCACAAAGATGTAAGTCCTATACACTCATACACATACCAAGTATATAGATGGCACCTCTAGTAGTACCAAAGTTATAGCAATTTATTTAGTATTTTTTGTTTGTTTTGACCTCAGGTACAATACCCCAAAGTTTTCGGTGTATTTCAGATACACCCTGTATAACTCTGTATAACTGTGTGTCCGTTATTTTTACGTCTCTAGGGCTTTTTACAAACATTAGGGTTTTATTATCAGATCTAATTTCCTAAAGTAAAAAATATTTATTTAGAGGAATGGTTTTTAGGTCTCTAGTATATCATTCAATAATTTTTTAGGACCTCTAAACGATGTTTTCTTATACTATGTTTTCTAAACTAAGTTTTCTGGTTCATCTAGTCACGGCAAAAGCTCTCTACTCGCCAAAAGGAGATCCGTTAAAAAGTATTACTGCAACACTACATAACCTCATATATTGAAATAGATCATGTATTTTAGTTACCAGAAATATATTTTTAGCAAATTTAACTTACAGTTACTTCCAGTTAACAGAGTACGGTGCAAGAATCACGCCATGACATTGATGTCATGTTGATGTATTATTTTGTTATACCTTTATTACACTAGCTTCACCACTTGAAGAAGCTCACTATTTTCTGGGAAAGTTTTATACTAGTTTGGTATCTGATTTAAGATGTATGAGCTATTTCATTTCAATAAATTAGCTGTAAATAAACACTGCCTTAACATGGTTAGGGAGACGTGTGCAAAATTAACCACTGGAGCTGAACTGTTGAATATTTTATGGCATAAAATAATTGCTTCAATAAAAAAAACTCGAATTTTATGGGATTTTCAGTATCGAGGTTGAGTGATTCTACTGCAATTCCAAAAGACAATACTTAAAGCAAAATTTAACATTTACCAGTTTGGTAGCTCAGGGGTAACGCTCAGGCCCAGTAAGTGAAAGGTTGCTGGATCGAAACCATCGGCTGGCGACTCCTGTCAGATCATGAGCGGTCACCTCTGGCTAGCCTACGGTACCTCGCTGTCTTTAATTCACCACACACATGGTGATGGGCAGTTGAGATTTTAAACATTTGTCACATGATACTGAGAGCATAGAGTAAAGACCGCGACTACATAGAGACTCGCCGAAATGCAGCAATTACCCGCGTTATATCCCGGGATTAACCGGCAAACTTCCCTCATTAATTCTGGCGCCACCCGTCGCTTCCGCCTTCGGAACCTCCCGTGAGCTTCGGCTGAATTTCCGTGTCATTTCCTCTTCGCAATTAACACTATATTTGAAATACGATTTACTGAACGCATCATACACAATCAACCCCGTTTATACGTAAGGTAAGTATTTTAAGCCAAGTATGAATGAGAAATGAGTGTAGAATGATTGTGGCGCGATCTTGTAGTCTTGTTACTGACTAAGGCTGACATGTTCCTTAAGACATGACTTACTTAATAGTCCAACAGTCGATGTCAGCTAAGAATCTACAGTTTAACGTGAAGTCTGAACCACTGCCTCTGAATTACGAACTGGTCTATTCATGAGGATGGTCTTTGCGGATAAACGTAGTATTCAATAGTGCGGACGTTAACAACAATAATTAATAATTGTTCAAGAGTACATCAATAATTATTTCTTTAAGAACGAAAAGGATAGAATAGTAATCGAAAGTGTATCAAGCTACACCGAACATGCGCTCGCCTGCGTATTATAAAATATTCTCAAATATCCTCGGTAACTGGCTGATAAAACCCGTAAGAAATCAATTTATGAGCTGTTATGGACTTCCACCAACCGCTTAATTAAACATGTCTACACACTACGGCTAAATGAGAAAACATTTTATACAAAAGAAATTTTTGCAACTTCTTTTACAACATCAATTTATTGCATTATTCACCTTTATTTGCCTGTAGATCTAAAAGGTCTTTATTCTCCCGATTTACATTTCGCTACGTTGTGTAGCATCATCACCGGGTAAAATCTTGACTGTCAAAAAATAATATTTATATAAACTCTTGTTCAAATTTAATATGTTTAATATTTTCATGAATGTGGTGTAGTTGTATTTTCAAATGTGTTAATAATTTTGAATAATATTGAATTTAAATAGTATTCTTTTTTTAAATAAATTCATGTTACTAAAATTCTGGATGTGTTTGTATATTTCGTAGCTTTCTTGATTTTTGACATGGATATGTCTTAGTTCTGGGGGGTGTAAGTGGTTTTTAAGATGGATAATCAGTAACAGGTTTCCATAGAAACTACCAGGGCTATTGCATTGAATTTTTAATATTAAAGAATAAGAACGGCTGTTCAGATGAAGTGAAAACATTCCCTTTAGACATATCCATGATCTAACCTATTTCCCACAGGGAGGTAAATACAAACATTTCACAACGTCAATTTATTATACGCTACTTCTGGAGACGTTACAACGTCTCTCAAAAAATAGTAAAACCTTCTCACTAATAGAACGCTAGCTACGAGGGAAGTGAAATGGCTCAAATTTAAAAAGAGAAATTGAAAACTACAGCAAAACCATACAAACAGGAGAAATAGAGGGTTAAGGGTGGGGATGGCGCGACGAATGGTGGAAGATATGAAAAACCCGTGACGTAACAGTAGGACGTCTGGGTGTGACAACGAACAACGAACACGAGGTGATGTTATAAAAATTCGATAGAACAGGTAGCGAAGGGAATGACAAAGCGAATGAATATAGATGGACTCGTGTGTGGCCTGCCATACCTGTAAAGAACTGTGACATAATCGCGTGACGTAATTGAAAGCGACGTTCAATGCAATGAGTACAAAAGGACTGAAGGGGCGTCGGGAGTTCGATGGAAACAAAATTCATAGTGACGTCATGTGGGCGTGCGTTCTACCCAATCTACCTGGGGTCAAAATCGACGAACTGGATTTAAAACCGCCAAAATGCTGGTAGGGGACAACTTTATTGTTTTGAAGAAATTAGTTAAAAGTTATTTAGATTATTGAATCATTTCTGAATTTTGGAATGCTTATTCCAAATGGAATTGACTATGAAAAACCCCGTTACATTTGGTGTTGTCAAAACATTTTACTTTATACTTTTAACTGAAACGGCAACCTACCCAGGTAGGTTTTAAGTCAAGTATGAATGAGAAACATGAGTAAGATGATTGTGACGCAATCTTATAGTCTTGTTACTGACTAAGGCTGACATGTTCCTTACACAGGACTGTTAATAGCCCAACAGTCAATCTAAAGTTTAACGTGGAGTCCGAACCACTGCCTCTGAATTACGAAACTGGTCTAATTATGAGTATGGTCTTTGAGAATTAACGTAGTATTCAATAGTGCGGACGTTAATCCACACAAGAG
The DNA here is from genome assembly GCA_023375725.1 of Nephotettix cincticeps. NCBI lineage: Eukaryota > Metazoa > Arthropoda > Insecta > Hemiptera > Cicadellidae > Nephotettix > Nephotettix cincticeps. Next base: position 151,479,550 of record CM041786.1, read on the forward strand.
AACACTACACCCGACGACCATTGCTCACAACTATCCACAATCCGTGACCTCCAAGTAGCTGGATTACAGGACACGCCACGGTCCAGTCCATATGGACGAGGAAGCTGCAGAGCGTCTTTAAAATAATATTCATGTAATATACTCTTACTGTACACAATACTTTTCATATTTGCACATTTTTTACGGTAAACGGTTGTTCGCCATAGAGCGCTCTTGTAATGAATAGCTTTTCACATAGCACCGTAGACGGTCTCTGCTATCGCAAGGGATGAGGACGGTTGTTTGTACTGTACCTCCATTCGGCTGGTGTGGACGTAACATGCACCTGGGCGTGTCCGCCACGTTGTGCCTGGACCGTAGAAACACAAGTACCATCTAGGTTACAAGGTACATATTACCTGAGATCAATTATAGTACACAGCCCGATAGTTTATGGTATTACATCATAACGGACCGAGTGGAGGTACAATAAACGGTATCAGTGAACTGACACATACTTTCTCCCTTAATTCAATTTACAAACAACAATCTTTAGTAAAATATCATATTCTTTAACGTTTTTACATTGTATCCAAACATAACATAATCATACAATTTCTGAAAATAAAAAGAAGAGAAACAAAATTAACTTAATTTTTAGAATTTCACAGGTCATAGTAAGCTCATAAAATTTAAACCCAGATGTTTTGAGAAATGTGGGTGGTGTAATTTTGTTTGTTTGTGTTGTAAAATCGTTGGAGCCGTTTTTGAGGAATTTTCATTTTACGTGTTTTTTTTGGGGGGTAGTTAGGAGTTAAATACCCTTAAAAATCAAAAATTTCGAAGTTTCCTTGACTCCGTAGATTTTTACATACATAGCGAATTTTATAAAAGTAGGACCATGATTCGTCATCCCACACACAACACACAGACAGGCATCACTCTAAAAAGAACTTTTTTCGATCCAGGGGGTACTATAATATACACCAGAAACTCAAATTGGGAAATTTTGACGAAAAGAATACTTTCTCCTTATACTGTCGTATAGGGGGAGAAAGCAAAAATCCGAATTCAGTTCTTATAATGGCAATGGGTCGTACTTTGGTTTGTCTATGGCAGTACAAAGCATGACGTACCGTACGTAACTTCGTGACGTGATTGCAAGCGAGTGAAAAAGGTAGTGTTATTCTATGGTAGTACAGAGCGTAACGCGCCGTAACGCACCGTAACGCAACTGCGTGACGTGAGCGTCACGCAGGACGACGTGATCGACGAGTGAGTGCAGAAGGAAGTACTGCATTATTCGCCTCGGCAATCACCTCTCGACCATCAATTACAATCTCGACCAGGATCAGCCTCGCTTTCTTCTTCTCCCCTCCGGACTCCTCGTTTCACACTCAGCGCCCTTCGCGCCCGATTATAGAGGGGTATGAACGTGGGTACGTGGTTACATGGGTCTTCGTATACGACTCGGGTTATTTCACCAGGCGTCAGGGAACCTAGCCGGATTTTTAGTCCACAAATCACTGGAATGCATCAAACTTTTTGAAAGTACAGGTCATGGCTTTATTTGTTATGAACTGATTGTACATAAAAATACAAATCCAATTGGGATACCGAGTACAGCTTATTCGTTTTAAGTATGAAAAATGAAAAAGGTTTCGAAATGCTTAATATTTTTAACTGAAATGGCGACCAGGTAGGTAAGGAAAAACGCCTTGCGGCGCGATGGTTCAAATGACAACACAAAAATATACGTATTAGGATATCAATATTTGTGATGTGATAGAATGATTTTTTACAACGGTTTACTTATTACCTATTAATAGATAGCTCCTAAATTTGTTTATGGCATTAACAATTTTAAAACGAACGTAATCAATTTTAGGGTCAACATTAGATTACCATTTGAAATGGCGACCTACCCAGGTAGGTATTTTAGGCCAAGTATGAATGAGAAATGACTGTGGGATGATGGTGGCGCGATCTTGTAGTCTTGTTACTGACTAAGGCTGACATGTTCCGTAGACAGAACTGTTAATTAATAGCCCAACAGCCGATGGCAACTAAGGGACCTACAGTTTAACGTGGAATCCGAACCACGGACTCTGAATTATATATACATAAGTTGACCAGTTGACAGTCCTGACACGGTGCCAACAACCATCGTTACGTTAGCGTTACACGGAGACAATCGAGCCGTGATAAGGATAAAGGCCATTATCCGAGCCTAACTCAAGCAAATTGACGCCATTTTCCAACCATAAAGCTGACGTCCATAAAATTAACTTTTGAAAAAAAAAATAAATTTTTTGTAATTTAATTATTTCAAACAATAAAAATTTATCGTAAAAAAAATATATATACATATATATGAAGCACTGAAGATAGAAAATACCCACGTCGCAGCATACCTGCGTACTCAGCGAACTTCCAAATCAATAATAGTACAAGTATGTGACAAGATTGATCAGTCAATACCTATTGATAAATTAAGAGTATTTGCCTATTCTCCGTAACATTAACATGGGAAAGAGTGTGCAGGTTTGCTGCTTTGAGGAACAGTAAGTAGGCATTTTTACCATAAACTATTGTTGTTCTGACCATAAACCAAGTTTCACCATTATCTGAACATAAATAAAGGAGTTTGCCTAATACAATGTACTGAGTTTAGATTTTACAATGTACAATGTACGGTGTGTTTAATTATCTCGGTAACCATTGGAGATAGAGAAAAATTTTGTAAAAAAAGATGTATTTATATATATATATTGTTTTTGGTCTCTGGGCACCTAAGTACAAAAAATAACACGGTCCCTAAGCCCATAGCTTATAGCTCATTATACAAAATTCGCTAATAGGTATTGAAGATAATTTTCACGTATAAATTGAGACAATTAGTTGGTGCGACTGTTTCTATGTTAGCCAATTTAATGTAAAGGAACAACAATTTCTATGGACAATTAATTAAGATTTTGCCTACAGCAATGATACGACTATTGAACATTGTGCATGGCTCGTTCGTCTTATATGAACCTGATAAATCTTTCAACATCCCATGATTAAGCTGTGTACGAAATAATATGAATCACACTTTCATTTGACTACAAAACGAGAGCTACCGCTCGACTTTCAATATATAAATAAATAAACACCATAATTTAAGACAAGAACAACCACAGCTGCGCTGTATAATATTCAAAACATGTAGTTGCCTGAGAACCAAAAACTCAAAAATAAATATAACCAAAAAATTAAATAAACTAAAAAAAAAATTAACCCCACATAACTTACCATAATTAAAAATTAAAAAAAAATATAATTATTCTACAATTATAAAATTAAATAATTATAGTATTTATCTTTTTACCCAAATATTATCATTGAAATTTTAAATTTTTTAATATTATATTTATTATAATAAATATTTTTAAAACATAAGTTTCTGTTTATTTTATTAATATCCACTCAGATTTATTTTAATAAAATATATCATAATAATGCAAAAAATATAAAAAATAAAATATAAAAAAAAATAAAGTTAACATATTTTACAAGAAGTTCAAAAATATAAAAGTATATTAAAAAAATAAAATTTAAAATTAAATTTAAATTACGTAAGTCACAACAGAATAAAAAAACTCACTTATAATAAAAAAAACGTTAATTATAACAAACAAATAACTTAAAAAGTATAAAAAAAAAAAAAAAAAAAAAAAAAAAAAATATAAAAAAAAAAATATAAAACTATAATAATGATCGATCACTTTAATTTCACAAATTGTGTCACTCACACTCTCATACATCATCAGTGACTAAACTTAGCGCATCGACACTACTGTAATAAAATTCAAAAAAAGTCACACTAAGTAGGCTTTGTTTTCCTACAAGTGGGGACTATGTTTTCGGTTCGTTATGTCATACTCGATGTAAATAAACGGTATCAGTGGACCGACACATACTTTGTCCCTCGAATATATTTGAGTCTGGCGCCTTAGACCGCTCGGCCATCCTGACGTTTTAAAACAACAACCTTCATCAACTTTATTGAGTGAATTTAGTTGGGTGATGTGACCTTACGCTGCATACTAATTTTGCGGAAAACTTAGTGATTACAAACAGCATCCAGGGCTTTGAATACCTCGGTAGTTAACAATAAAAAAATTACAAAATTAAAACGTTTTATACTTTTTTGGAAAACCGTTTTAGCGAATTTCCCGTAGGGAAGAAGCTATTACCGTAGGTCTCATGGCGAGACTTAAGCCCGGGACCATGTTATTTTTTCTTCTTTAGGTGCCCAGAGTCCAAAAACAATAGCAGTTAAAATTTATATATATATATCCAAATTTGGTAGAGACGTGTATTCCTACAAATGCTCGGACGAGTTCGTAAACCAGACATATCGGTCAATGGGAACGGGTAGTTTGGGGGGGTTTTGTACCCCAAAATGGGGTTTTTTGCGTTTTTCACTTGTAATTTTTAAAAATCTATAATTTTATATTTCACCATTGGAATCAGCTTAAAAAACTATACAATTAAGGTCCTTAAAGTTTTTCTCTATCTCCAACGGTTACTGAGATATTAAAAAATCTAAACACAGTACAGTATGTTGTATTGTGGGGCTCCAATGTTAATCTTATGGAGGATAGGGAAAAATTAATATTTCCCATATTAATCAATATTTTTGAATAAAACTTGATATTTATCTTCATGTGGTTGAGGTCTATCCATTTATGCTTAAAAATCATAGTTTATGGGTTTATTATGGTAGCAAACCTGTATACTCTTTTCCCATATTAATCATATAGTGAATAGGCAAACTCCTTTATTTATGGACAGATGTTGATGAAAGTTGATATAAATGCTCAAAATATTAATTGTTTACGCTAGAAACACCTACTTTCAGCGTTCCTCACAGCAGCAAACCTGCATACTCTTTCCCATGTTAATTTATGGAGAGTAGGCAAATAATACTCATATTTATTGACAGATAATGATCAAACTAGTCATATATTATTATTATTATGTTATTGATTTGGAAATTCGCTGAGTACGCAGGTCTGCTGCGACGGGGGTATTTTTATTTCCTTAAAATTTAAACGTTGTTAGTTATGGTGTTTCTGCAATAAACGATTCAATTGTACAAATTTCAACAGCCCATCACCTGCTGCTTTTATTGTGTTGGCAAATTTTTCTATTTTCCGTTTCATTTGCGATAGTATTTATCGACTGGGGCTCGTATTCACTGAATAATACAGTAGATATTGAAGCGTACTACTGTAAAGTTCACGAATACCCAATACGTTGATTATTGTTTGAAATTCATTATTGGTGATGGAGGATTGGTTAGTGAATGGTTTGTTTGTACGTTTTTTTGACTGCTTTAAACTTTTATGTTTTCAGCTTTATACCGGTTTGGTCCGGATTATATGTTAATTAATTGTGCTATGTTTTAGATATTAGTTCACCTGAGGACGGGATCAGATTCCAGATCCCGAAACGTCGTGAAACTTTGTTTTACGTAAAATCGTGATGGAAAATGTCCGCAATAAAATCTAAATAACGTTGATTATGTTACATTTCGGCAATTACAAATCTATTTCAGTTGAAGAGTAACCATTATAACGACATCATTAAACGGGATTCAGGTTCAGATTAGAAAATATTTTATTTCATAATTTCAGACATTATCTACAAAGTTATTTATAAATGAACCATAAAAATACAGTTTTCAACTTATTTTACCCTTGTAGAAATACAAGACTCTGTATACTTATAGCGAGAATGAAATAAATTAGACTACCCCCTAGGCTTGTCTGTATGGGGTAGCTTGTTGCACTCTATTAGAAAAGACTTGGAGAGTGGCTAAGCCGTGTTACCATAACATCTCTATATATAAAATTGAATGTATGTATGTATGTATGTATGTATGTATGTATGTACTATGTCCTTTATGCGTTGCCAAACTACTCATCCGATCGCCATGAAATTTTAGGAAGTTTCTCTATATGTGTCTGGGAAGGTTTTAGTGAAAAAATATTTTCGAAAACCCCATAACTTTCCATTTTATGGCGTTTTAAATTTCTAATGTTAACCTTATGGAGAGTAAGTTTGTTTACAAATTGTCTACAATGAAAACATTTGATTTCTTAGCTACAGCTGATTGGTTTACTTTCCATTAGCAATATGCTTTACTACCCAATGCCATCTGAATCATTCATTAATGTTAAAACTATGAAGTAAATTTATGCTGTAAAAAATGAACAGCTTTATTCACTACGTTAATAGTTTACGGTTTTGGGGGATTATGTATTTATATTTTTATTTTCTGCCTGAATAAAATCACGTGTTTATACGTTGGACAAATAAAAAATGTTTATATTATACGTTTATTATAATAATCAGCTGTTTTTTATCTTTCCTATAGAAGCCGTATTACAGTTAGGTTTGGTTTTTGTTTGGATTGGATTTGAAAATTGTGAATTAATCCACTCAGATTTATTTGTTTTATGGGAATGTTATTAATATGCCTTATCGTTTCAGTATTGTTATTCACTATGCCGCGACCCAAAATATATAACCTTTTACAATGAAGCCGTAATGCTATTTGACTTCAGAACATGGACAATCTTAAAGTTAACATGTATTTACTGTCAGGCGTTACGAAGTTCGCCGGGTCAGCTAGTATAGTATAAAACATTCATTACTTTGTGTATTAAATATGAAGATGTCTACGAAAGTATATAATGTATAACTTCGCAAAATAGAACTATTTAAAAAATATATTACATTTTTAGAGAACACAATGAAAAAGAAAGAAAAAAAATCTTCAGAAGCTGTACATAAGAGCCTTAACTATGCCTTTATAAATAAAATAGGAAATTATATTGTACATAAAAAATAACCTCTGTCTTCTTGTGTTCTAAAACTTGATATTTAAAACTAATATTTGACACATTATTCCTAAAGACATTAAACATTTTACGTTAAAAATGCCAAGTACTTTAAGTGAACAACTAAAGCTTATTTGTATTAATTTACGTATGTTGCGTTATCTCACGACCATATCTTATCAGTGGACGAGATTTTATCAAGATTAAAATTTGATTGTATGAATTGTAATTAATAACCCCTCAGGCTGATTTTAAACAAATTCACTAAAATCGATGCATACAATAAGATTTCTACATCAGAACGAACCGTCGTGTATAAAGGCACTATCATTGTAGCGTTGGAGACTCAGATCCTTCGACCTTTGTCCCATCCTTCCTTCCCTTCCCGCATCCAGTATTGTGAGAATGACAAGTCGTCCTGCCTCCAGGAGCAGCTGTTGTGAGAAACTCTCACATCTGTGCATTCACATTAAAGAGCCGTTCCGATTCCAAGCAACGATCGCATTCCAAACAACATATTCAGGGTGCTGCTGTTTGTATAATGTTTCGAACTGAGTTTTATTGTTTTTCATTTTCCGATCTTGTTAAAAAAGCACAGACTGCTACAAGCTCCAGACTGATCTTCACTTTTTAATTCATCGTTTTAGGAAACGTATAACGCGATTGCAAGATCACGGCAAAATTTGTATTCCAATATAAAAATTTTACAAATTTATGTGCGTTGTTGCAGTGTATTTTCGCTTAGCTTAAGGATAAGAATGATGTAAAATTGTAACCTTTTGACTATTTAATATACAGAGTGTTCATTAAAGTCGGGGACAAACTTCGAGGGGTGATAGTACTCATCAAAATAAACCCAAAAAATCCTTCTTTTAGCCGCCATTTTGTATTTTATACAAAAAACGTTATATATCAGAAACTATTTAAGATACAGAAACCAAACGTGGTACATATATTTATTGGGCAAAGAGAAAACATTCTCAAAGTATCATTTAGTTTGTTTTTATTTTTCAAAATGGCGGCGGTTAAAAATCTTTTAATTAAAATAACAAAAACCCCATTAACTTTATACAATTTTTACTAGAGGTAAAAAGAATTGGAATTTGAATTTCAAATCGATTAATTTTTGGTTGTAGAAATCCGTCAACGGATAAGCGAGAAAGTGCACTTTTACAGGGCCCATCCGCCACCGCGGCGTGGCCGTGGCTAAGAAGCGGCTGTATATAAGCAGTACATAAAGTTGCCAAATGTATTGATTTATTTACATGTATATCAACTTATGAAAAAGTAACTCTTAGTACTCAGTAACTCTTTAGGGCTTAGGGGGGTACAAAATACGCATGTAACATTTCGTAGCCTTAGACTTTATTTTCGTCGACATTTATCCACATTTCTAGTTGCGGTATATACCTTTGTTAACTTTATCAATTACCTATCTGAAATGGCGACATACCCAGGTAGGTATTTTATTCCAAATATGAATGAGAAATGAGTGTATGATGAACGTAGCACGTTTTGTAGTCTTGTTACTGACCAGGCTGGCATGTTTCTTTGTGCGGTCCGAACAACCTTTTTGACTCTGAATTACGCATAATTATGAGGATTGTCTTTGCGGATGAACGTTCATTGCGGAGCATTTAATAGTGCGGACGTTATTCCACAGAAGAGAATATCCCTTCTGCAGAACATCACTCATAACTATCCACAATTCGTGACCTCCAAGTAGCTGTATTACAGTACACTCTTCTCATGATACGTATAAGTATTGAATTACTATTTGAAAGTTATAGTAAACTAGCTAAAATACCCGTCTTTCGCTGGTTTGACAGAGGTTACCTTTTCTCTTCGGCATAAAATAAATATTCTTAAACATGAACATTTGACTAAGAAAATATGTTTGTATTTACCTCCCTGCGGGAAATAAGTTAGATCATGGATATGCCTAAATGGAATGTTTGCAGTTCATATAAACAGCTTCTTATTCTTTTATGTTTAAAAATTTATTATAATAGCTCTCTTAGTTTCTATGGATTTCTGTTACATATTTTCCATCTTACAAATCACCAACTCCCCCCAGAGCTGAGAAATATCCATGTCAAAATGATTTATTTGAGGTAAAATACTGTTCATATTAAAAAAGGTATATACTAATAGTATTTTATACTTAACACGATCTCAAACATGTATAAACACGAGTATCAAAAACTTGACAAAGTACCACCTGTACATGAACTTTATTTCTTCTTCTTCCCGAACTGTCAAAATGTAGTGTAAACGGATGTTGACGTTAGAAAATGTAAACATTGAAACCTAAGACGGCCACGGCAGCTTTCTTCTTCTTCCCGAACTGTCAAATTTTACAGCTGTTCACAGCTGTTGACATTCGTGTAATTTTATGTTTTCACCAGTCAAAGTACCCGTTCTTCGCACGCGTAAAAAATACTGAGAGTTGTAGGCTCTACTGATACATTTAAATTATTGTTAATTAATTCTTTATTGTTTACAAAATGACAAAACACGAGTGTCTACAACATGACAAAGTAACACCTGTGAATATTGGGGAAGGATACGAGGCAGTTCAGTTTATCTGTAAAAATGAACGTTATTTCCTCTTTTTCCCGAACTGTCAAATTTTAGTGTTCACAGCTGTTGACATTCAAGTTATGTTATGTTTTCATTCTTTAAAAATGTAAATATTTAAACTTAGTAAGTCCACGGGGCGTAGCGTGAGGGGATTTTAAGGAAATTACTATGCCAATGTGTTGCATGAGTTTAAGATCTACCTTTATATTAAATTTCAAACCGGTCGTTTCAGTATTTTCGCGTTTACTCACCACGAACAAATATACAGAAACCACCTCTTCTTTATAATATACTAGCTGACCGGCGAACTACGTAACGCCCTGCAGTAAATACATGTTAACTTTAAGATTGGCCATGTTCTGAAGTCGAATACCTTTACGGCTTCATTGTGAAAGGTTACATATTCTGGGTCGTGGCATAGTGAATAACAATACTGAAACGATAAGACATATTAATATCATTCCCATAAAACAAATACTGTAAATCCGAGTGGATTAATTCACAATTTTCAAATCCAATCCAAACCCAAACCAAACCTAACTGTAATACGGCTTTTATAGGAAAGATATACAACAGCTGATTATTATAGTAAACGTAATATGTATAAACATTGTACTTATTTTTTATTTGGCCAACATATAAACACGTCACTTTTAATCAGACAGAAAATAAAAATATAAATACATAATCCCCAAAAACCGTAAACTATTAACGTGGCGAATAAAGCTGTTCATTTTGTACAGTACATATTTACTTCATAGTTTTACATTAATGAATGATTCAGATGGCATTGGATAGTAAAGCATATTGCCAATGGAAATTATTAAACAGCTATAGCTTAAGAAATCAAATGTTTCATTATAGAAAATTTGTAAACAAACTTAGTCTCATAAGGTTAACATAGAAATTTAAAACGCCATTAAATAGAAATTTATGGGGTTTTCGAAAATATTTTTTCACTAAAACCTTCCCGAACAAATTTACAGCAACTTCCTAAAATTTCATGGCGATCTGATGAGTAGTTTGGCAACGCATAAAGGACATACATATACTTACATACATTCATTTATATATATTTTATATATTTATATAGAGATAGGTAATCGTTATATTTGGGGTCGAATATCACATAATAGGATGACACTGGGTATCCATGGGCTCGTGGAGGGTCGGCGGGAGGCAAGTTATTGTACTGTATCGCCAACGGGCCCCGAGTCAGCCACAACCTTTTCACGGTCTACCCTCCACATCTGGTCCACATCTCCGTATCAGCTGCGGCGCGGCGCGGCGCCGCCGGCCGGGTCCGGGGTTCACGACCACGCATCACGGTCACGACATAACGGAACCACTGTTGCCAACAACACTGTCAAATATGAATCAAATTACGAAGACATTCCTTTCCGCAACACCAGTAACGGCTAAGATACTCACTAGAGTAAACCGCACGAAAATGGTCCGATGAGGTCTTGGACAGCTGGTTCCCCCCTCACCCCTCTTGCCCAGCAGTGTTGCCATTTTTCATTTAGCCTATCAGCTGATTTAACCATATGCTATAATAGAATAGGGCGATTTGGCAACAACGAACTGACTCTCGTCGGAGCATTTTTGTGCAATTTACTCTAGTAAACAAATTAGTTTACTAGGCTGCGTTTTTTTAAATTTGTGAAACGAACTCAATTAAAAAAAATTAACCGGTGTAAAGCTGTATTACATACATAGATGTGTCATTATGTAGTTACATAATGGAAATTGGCTGTTAAGGATTTGCGAAAACTTAAATAAGGGGGTTTTTAAGTTAATAAAAATAATAGTTGTGAAAAATTTTGCTGTTTGACTGGTAGACTACTCCAGCGACGGGACGCGGTAGTTCCTCTAATTTTAAGAAAGGCGTTTCCCAAAAACATAGGTGGAAAAGTTCACAAGCCAAACGGAAAACAATATCAAATCCAAACAATTTCTATCTTATAGTAGACTCTTATAGTAGTATCAACTCACTGAAAATAGCATAATTGAATAGCGTCTGTGAACTTAATAGTCACTGAAAAACAAATTATCACTTAAATCGGGCGAACGGGTTTTCCTCCAAAACTTGTACCCTTATCTGCTTCCTTCACGGTTCCAAATTCCGTTACTGGTTTCTCTGACTATATTGTGCAATGATATTTCGAATTCTAACATTTCCCTTGCGAAAATAACAAAAATTAAAAAAATTGTTTGACCAAACGTTAGGAATTCATCTATAATTAAAACTAATACCCCGTCGCAGCAGACCTGCGTACTCAGCGAATTTCCAAATCACTAATATGATAATAATAATATATGACAAGTTTGGTCAAAATCTGTCGATAAGCGTGAGAATTATTTGCCTATTCTCCATAAGATTAACATGGGAAAGAGTATGCAGGTTTGCTGCTGTGAAGAACACTGAGAGTAGGCATTTATACCATCAAAGATTTTTATTTTTAACATTTATACCAACTTTCATCAACATCTGTCCATAAATAAAGGAGTTTGCCTATTCTCCATATGATTAACATGGGAAAAGAGTATGCAGGTTTGCTGCCATGATAAACTCATAAACTATGATTTTTAAGCATAAATTGATGAACCTCAACCACATGAAGATAAATATCAAGTTTCATCCAAAAATATTGGATAATAAGTGAAACATTAATTTTTCCTTATCCTCCATAAGATTAACATTGGAGTCCCAAAATACAACGTACTGTGTTTAGATTTTTTAATATTTTGATAACCGTTGGAGATAGAGAAAAACTTTAAGAAACTAAATAGTGTAGTTTTTAAGCTGATTCTAATGGTGAAATACAACATTAAAAAAAGCCATTTTGGGGTACAAAACCTACCCAAACTACCCGTTCCTATTGACAGATATGTCTGGTTTACGAACTAGTCCGAGGAATATAGGAAATGTAGCAAATGCAGGAATACACGTCTCTACCAAATTTGGTCTCGTTTGGACCATTTTTACGAGAGATATATATAAATTTTAACGACTATTGTTTTTGACCTCTACGAAAAAATAACATGGTCCCGGGCTTAAGTCTTACCATGAGACCTACGGTAATAGCTTCTTCCCTATAGGAAATTCGCTAAAACGTATACGGTTTACAGAAAAGGTTGACACATCCTGCTGAGTGTGCAAGATAATAATGGGCATGCACTGTACAAGTTGAGAGGGACCGTAGGTAGAAATAAATGTATAAATCTACAGTTTATAGTAAAAGGCACTAAATTAAAAGTCATTAATTCCAGTTTATGGCCAGAACAATTCCAAACTACGTAGAACAAAGGAAGGTGGCTGTACGAAGCGTTCCGGCTTGTAGCGGTTGAGGTTATGGTAATTTTATAGTTAGCCCGGGCCCCAGCCTCCACTGTCCAACACTGCAACATCGCTTCGCTCAACACCATCGTTAACTCTTCTCTGCAGCATCACCAATACGGATACGGTTATGGATAACCTCGCAACTTGACGGTAACGTTCGAGGCCTACAGTCACCCTACTGTAGTCTTTTGAAATGGATAATTTGCGCGACCAAAATTTGAAACAGTGACGCCATAGCTTGGTTATAAGAACAGCTGTTTAGATGAACTGAAAACATTCCCTTCGGACATATCAATGATCTAACATATTACCCACAGGGAAGTAAATTCACAAATACCGGTATTTTCATTTACACTTGGCGTAAGATACCTATTTAGTAGTCTAGTGCTAGTGTTAATAAGATTGAATCGCAGCTGTTTCTGTCCGATATTGATATCCATACTAGGAGACCGATATTGATATCCATACTAGGAGACCGATATTGATATCCATACTAGGAGACCGATATTGATATCCATACTAGGAGCCCGATATTGATATCCTTACTAGGAGACCGATATTGATATCCTTACTAGGAGACCGATATTGATAACGATACTAGGAGGACGTTATAGATAGATACTAGGAGACCGATATTGATATCAATACTAGGAGACCGATACTGATATCGATACTAGGATATCAATATGTATATCGATACTAGGAAACCGATATGTAAATTGACACTAGGATACCGATATTGATATCGATACTAGGATACCAATATTGATATCAATACTAGGAGACCGATATGTAAATTATATCAATACTAGGAGACCGATACTGATATCGATACTAGGATATCAATATGTATATCGATACTAGGAAACCGATATGTAAATTGACACTAGGATACCGATATTGATATCAATACTAGGAGACCGATACTGATATCGATACTAGGATATCGATATGTATATCGATACTAGGAAACCGATATGTAAATTGACACTAGGATACCGATATTGATATCGATACCCGGAGACCGATATTAATATCGATCCTGAGTTCGATATGGAAAGACTACGTGGAACACCTCGAGCGAGCGGTACTCCGGTGACTCCAAACATATACACAGTGTCCTTTGTATATCTATGGGTGACTCACGGCTGCTCCGTGACTCAGGCTTGGGCTAACGCGGTGATCAATTGGACAGTCCGCGTCGCCCGCACGTTGACAATCGATACTCGCGAACATGAAATAAATATTCAAATAACAGAGGTTGACCCATCACTTTGCATCAAAAACCAATGACAGATTTTGTTGTAAAGTCGGCTGGAATTACATTAGTACGAGATTGCTTAAGGGGTTGTCAGTGGGGAGTGTTCGCTGACCTTTGATGGTGGACGGGATAGAGGCGAAGGGGTGGTATAAAAGAAGAAACAACCTTTCAAATAGGTTCTTTTCATCGAGTGGATTATATTACTTATCCGACCCAAACGTACCATAATGTGTGTAGAAATATAAAAATCTGTTCTTCATATATTTCAATATTTCCCACAAAACGAAGGTCGAACTTATCGATCTCTTTGTACCATGCACACTAGCTATTTTCACACAAAAACAGACTCTTTTCTTGGAAATACAAATAGAAAATCCATTCCGAGATACGAGTCATATTCGGGGATTTTCAAAATAAAACCAACATATGGACGCAGACAAAAACAACCCGACTGCAGCGCGGCGCCAAATGGGACAAATCAAATTTGAGTCCTTCCTCTCCCCACCACCCATCCCCCATGTCCCCGGGGGAGAATGATACGGATCCACCCAATCTTGGAGCTTGGAAATTGACGAGTCAAGGAACAAGGTTTGTCCATCACGCATGGTAACATAACCGCTGCAAACTGGATCGACTATTTAGCGAAAATTGATTGGTTTGCGAAAGTAAACAGTAAAATGCTACAAATCAATTTACTGTAACTTAAAATCGTATTTTAAGGTTATATTCCTGAGTGTTTCTATGATCAAATTCTTACAATAGATCTTCTAATCGATTATTCTTTCGGCTGCCGAACATTCAAGCCTACCAAGTACGGCTATTAGATTAGATTATATTATTGAAATGGTGAACATACCACAAAGTAGCCAAGTATGAATGAGGATTGAATGTAAGATGAGTGTGGCGCGATCTTGTAGTCTTGTTACTGACTAAGGCTGACATGTTCCTTAGACAGGACTGTTAATTAATAGCCAAACAACCGATGGCAACTAAGGGACCTACAGTTTAGCGTGGAATCCGAACCACGGCCTCTGAATTACGAATTGATCTAATCAGGAGGATGGTCTTTACGGATTAACGCAGTATTCAATAGTACGGACGTTAATCCACACAAGAGAACACTACACCCACCGACCATCGCTTACAACTATTCACAATTCGTGACCTCCAAGTAGCTGGATTACAGGACGTCGCCACCGTCCCTAAAGTAATAGGTTTCTTTCTTCTCAGCAAAGAGTCATATAAGTCTTCTCTGCATCGTTCCAATTTTAGTATATGTACTGCCGAAGCAAGTACAAAAAGAGTCATACAACGAATGCAAAGAATGTGCTAACAACTAGTTTGTCTTAATAATTACTGAATGTAATTTAAGTTTGACAAGGCTTCAGCATTCGGAATCTGATTCCATCCTAAGTTTTAAGAACGTATCTATAACAACAAAAAGAATCGGTAGGGTCTACTGTCGGCCAATGCAGCGAAAACAATAATGTAAATCAAAAGATTAAAGATATGCTTTAACTGTGTTCTAATTTTTAAATATTATCTGTTTCAAGTGAATATAGGTCCTGATTATGAATGTAAACTGCAATTATTGTCATATACTTACTTCCAAATACCAAATCTAATTAGAAAACGGTACGTAAGATTATATTTTCATATAATTATACAGTACTAACAAAACAAATCGCGTGATCAAAGGCGTCCGATGCGACACGGACGCGGAAGTGCAACAATGCAATCGAGTGATGACGTCGCGGCCATGTGACCTTGACAACCGGTTCAGATCAGCTGACTGCGACAAAACAAACCGGTCCGTTGCGCGTCTGAGGCACTGCGCGCGGCCGACGGGTCACCCTCCTCTCTCCCCCGCAACCCCGTTAATCTGTGGTCCGTTATGGTGTAGGTGGCCGGGCACAGAAGGGAGAAAATGAGATTTGAGACGTACCGCTCGGAAAACTACTTCCGCAGAACCTAGGTTGTAGAAGGTCATCGCTCACATCTTTGTTGCCACGTGCCGGCACGGCGCAGACTCGAGGCGAGTTATTTAGACCCACAGAAAGATTTACCACTTCTTCCTACAGTACAGCATCTGTGAATATTTCCATCGCGATATCTTGTTCTATAAAATACTACAGAATGAATTTTGTTTGCAAGGGTGCTCGTGCGATTTTCATGTTTCTGTGCGGAATCTGCACATAATTACAGAAAATATTTAAAATGAAACTTCATCTCCTACAACAATCAATAGCTTAGTAAGTTATATGAAAAAGGAGTATTGCGATATACAGCCGAGTCATTGGATTATACAAACCACGGTACGCGCCCCTAATTAAAAACACGAGTTACTATTTTATTGGTCGACTAATAGCGGCCGGACAGCTGTGATGGGTTATTCATTTGTCAAAGTTTGTATTTACTTCCCTGTGGGAAATAGGTTAGATCGTGGATACGTCTAAAGGGAATGACCTCAGTTCATCTAAACAGCTGTTCTTATTATTTTTTATTAAAAATCAATACAAAAGCTCTGGTAGTTTCTAGGGAAACCTGTTACATGTTTTCCATCTTAAAAATCGCCAATACCCCACCCCCCAGAGCTAAGACAAACAATGTCAAAATCAGTTTTTAAACTTCACAAAAATAACAAATCTCTTCATCTTAAGTCGGCGTTAAGGGTTACCAATCCTATATTACGTTTCTGTCGATATTGTAACACTGGAGAGCGCTTCAGAGTTAATATGGTACGATGTAAGTTAAGCAATGAGTGTTAAACATGTAAACAGTGTAGGCCTACACTTGATCTTAATATCATCAGCTAATTAATTAGCTGAATAAACTGACAGCAGTCAGTTGATCGCTATTCTACGTGTTCTCCCAAACCGGAAGCAGTTGCGCCGAGATAGGGTTAAACGGAAGTCATGCGAGAGATCAGCTGATCAGCATATCAAAGCTAAGCGCTTCGCTCAAACTCAAAGCTTCGTGGGACTCTTTACTCTCTTAGATACTAGAGATGCGAGACCACACACCACAGATGTGTGTGTTAAATACGACTTTCGAAAAGAAAATGACTTCATAAATAAAATACATTAAAGCAGCCTTCACTCAAACATAGTCTAGGACCCTTCATCATTCATCTCTAACTGTATGATTCACACCAAATACTGTAAAGATAATTTACTGTTTCAGAGTATTACGTTTGCAACACTGTTTCCTTGTTAACAAATCATCTGGATATCAACACATTCATATCTTCTCCTCAATCCAGTCTCTGTTACACTCAAAACAAACAGAGTCTCCTATATCTAATCAGTGAGTGATGGCCCAGTCTTTGTGGCATTAAAAATGGTGACTCATTAATTGTTGTTAAGAGTATTGAAACACCAGTCATAAAATAAACCATTCATTGAACTGACTGACTCATACTTATCCCTCTAAAAGTGTCTTTAGAGTACTACATACATATTCAACGAAACTGTTATATTTTATTTTAATTAAAAATGTTGTTTCAAAATTATTCAGCAAGTTGACTTTACTCATAATAACCAAAACAGTATAGTAATCTTTTTATATAATTAGGTTTTAGAGGAATACCAAATTCCCTCCCCAGTTAAGAGCTGCATCATACACAATCGAAAAATTATTTTTGTATTACCAATACAGCACTATATTTGTTTATAGCTTTGGGAATTCTAAGATGTGTTTACACAGTCAGAAAATATATCTTTTGCCACAACCATCCGTTTGCCGTAAAATAATAACTCAAAAAACTATTTCTTTCATTTTTAGTATTTTTAGTAATTTTTAGTTAGTTGGTGATAATCAAGTTGTTCTATAGAATTAATTATAGTCTTGCCAGAAAATAAATTTTGACGTTTTCATTTTTTATCTATAATTTTCAACCCTCATGTTAACATGTGGGTGTGTCACATTATTTGAGACCTGAAGCACAATGAACCCAAAAATTTGATCAAAACTGCTTGAGCCAATTAAAAGAAATTTGTATTCTTTTTTTATATGGGTTTTAGCATTAAAAAATTTCAAAACGGTGAAAAACACCCGAAAATAGAGTGGATATCATACCATACTGGGACATACAAAATTTCTTGGAAATTGGAGGCTGTGCGCATTGTATGTATTTATACAAACACATAGACAGCCATCACTTTGAAATGACTTTTTTGGAGCAAATCAGATATATAAACTAAAAACTCAAATTGGTTACGTGTGAATGTGTGCATAGTTTGGTTTCACTTTAGAAATATGTCCCAAAATGCACACTTAACCAGATTTCATTAAACCATCTGTGTAATCGGATAAACATCAGTTTGAAAACCACTCTTTTGGCTTAAGGTCCTCTAAATGAATATTTTTAACCCTCCGTTCAAATTCTAATTTTTTTGGAAAACAATACTTGAAAAAGTAACAGCATTCATTGTCTTAATTTCAAGTAATTTGGACAAAAGGTTATTATTTTCTTGAATTTTAGAACTGAAAGCTATTAAGAGATCCATTTATCTGCGCAGAAACCTAATAATTAGGCCTACAGTAAATAACAGATAAGTTTGAAAATAATTTGTAAAAATATTTAACCTTTATTTAACAAAACTAAAACCTTCCAATTAAGTGCCCTCAATAGGTTATCGTTTTTCTCCGCACCTTTACCCCTCCCCCCACCCACAACTCTGCTACTGATAAATTGATGTGTCCCATCCTGTTCTGTAACATCTGACAATCGATGTAACAATGTTCGAAACCACTACGCTACACTACGAGCTTGATCAATATTAAAATACAAACTGAATTAATTTATAAATTAAAATACTTTTAACAAATATGATAACTATTTAATGATTAAACAGAATTGGTCCAAGAGAACAACTATTAGTAGAGAAGTTTGGCACTTCTATGGATTAAAGTTTGTATTACTGAGATGAACCTTAATCATATGATACGTCAGTATTCTTCTGTTAAAAGGAGAGAAGTAAATTTATTTATTAATTTACATCTTCTCGTAGGTTGCTTCAAAAAAAGAATACTTTTACGATATATTTTTTATTAATTTTGTATAAATGGTTTTTTAGGATAATTGCCAATAATAACTGCCAATAATGCTATTTCAAAAAGTTTATTTTCATTAAAGCCAAAACATTACCAAGAATTTATCATAAATTTTGACACTGTTCCTCTTTTACCAATAAATAAATAATATCAAAATTTTGAATATTGTATTCATTTTAAATAAAATTTTATTTACGAGTCAACTTGGAAATATAATAATAATATCCATGGTAAATCTTGTCTGTAGCAAAAATCCATTTTGAATCTAGAAAGCACATACAAATCACAGAGAGAGAAAAAAGAAAAAAATATTATTGACTAGGATTTACTAACTTATGTTTTAACAAATTTTTTACAAAATTTTTTACGTTTAATAAAATGGAAATATCGGGAAGGAGATATAACAAGGAAGGGAGAAAATAAAGGAATACAAATAAAAACATGTTATAAAAAGATATATTGTAATACAAACTAAGGAAAATGATGGACAGCAGTAAAAGCACAGTAGTGCTGGAGAGAGATCAGTCACAGAATCAATCCATAAATTAGCGAAGGCAAGGTAACGGTAGGCCGGCTGAACGTGTAATTTACCTTCATTACCTCTGAGGTAACTGTTGCACCAATTACTGATCTACGATGGAAAGGGTAGGATTACTGGTGGAGTTTATTATTCCAGCCTGTAGCGTAAACCAAACTTTTCTCCGCCAAGAAAATTGTCCAACTTCGCAAAATTTGAAACCTCAAATTTTCTCAAATAAGGTTACGACAAATAGAATTGTAAAACAATAAGATCGGATTTATACGAACAGGGCGGTAACTATCCATTACGGGTGGGTACGATAATTTATTGATTACAAAATAAATCAATTTTATTTTGATTCTTGAAAAATGTAGTAATTTAAAATCACTAACTCTAACTAATGATTTTATTCTTTAAGAGTTCCAATAATTCAGTTGGTTTCTTCGCCATTAGTTTAGTCCTTTTAATTAGAACCAGTATTTGGATTTCAAACATATTTAGTACAGTATATTTTAAAAGCCTTTCGGGTATATTCTGAAAAGATTGAGCATTATCGAGTGTGCATTATCTTTGTCGACGCAAGTGTTATGTTCACCGATGTATTTATCTATTAAGAGGCCCTAATGCATCAAACTGTATAACGATGAAATATCTAGTTCACAATTCTACTTATAGTAGTTATTGATATATTATATTGTACAGTACATATTACAATTCATAACTCCAAAAGTCTTTTTTTTCAAAATTAATGGTCATTAAATTATAATTAATAACTAAATCAATAATAAATGAATAGATAAATCATGAGAATTATTTTATCATTAAGATACTTATCATTCCAGAACTTAAGTTAATACAGAAGAGCAAAAATCCTAAACATCTCTGAGTGGCGAGTGTCTATAATATTACACTAGCCATAGCTTATTATCTACATCGAAAACCCCCTACAGACGACAAAGCTTAGGAAAAAATATATTATAGCCTACATTTTATCACCATTTCAGGTTCTAGACAGGTAGTCACTTTGTGTGATCCACTCCACTACCTGTAAACAGAGGCATAGGCCGACCACAGGAGTCTGTACTAGTCCCTGTAATATTCATCTTGTTCACAAATGACATGCGTAAACATCTGGAAGGCCTCTGTAATACTCTAATGTATGCAGGTCGATACAACTCTCATCTCCGCAGGAACTTCCACTGATCAGCTTGCTGTATCATCCTATATCGCATTACACGCTGCTTATCAGTACTGTCACACAATAATTTAGTAGTCAACATGACCAAGACAAACCAGCTACCTTTCAGCAGAAAGCGAGACTTAGTACCAGCTTTACCAGATGTTGACATAAAGCCTGAGGCCATGTTCCTTGGAGTTATATAGATGAAAATATGTCATGGACACAACGTGGATATCGTGATAGAAATTATGCACAATCCTGTACTTTTTTAAAAACTAATCTAGCTATTGTTGTCACAGATAGTAAAAACAACCTACTTTTCACTTTTTGAATCACACAACTGATATGGAATAGTAGTTGTCAGGGGAGTTACAACTCAAGAGAATCTGTCAACTTAATTACAGTATGACAAACTTTAATAACTCATATACACTATTCCACACAAATAGGTCTTACTCAGCAAAATTAAACATCACGATTAAATTATGTTGTTTTTCTAATCATTTGTGTTGATAATGTGAGAAAGAACATATTTTTCGTAAGGCAAATATTTCAGCCTAACAAATTGTAATACACATATAATAAGTTAATTGACTCTTGTTGCAATTCAATTCACTTGTAAACAAAATCAGTTAATATAAATATTAGCTTATTGGTTTTCGATTCTATGTGTCCTACCAACAATAATAGTTTTTCCACACCAGCAAGTACACCACAGTGTCCATTCACTTACCTAGTAATCTTTCATTTACAAGAATTGAATAGCCTCCTATATTTTCTAATGACTTCTAATTGCAGGTTTAATTTTTAAGACACAAATTTATAGGGCCTACCTTGTGTATAGGAATTCCATAGTATTATTTTGCAACTAAGTAAGCAATTGGTTGTCAATGAACAACCATTGAAGGTATTAATTACTGTTAACTTACAATAATTGTAATTAATTGTTAACACAACTTTGATGATTAAAACAAATTATCTACCAAACGTAATCTATTAACTATTTTAATAAAGGGTTGATTATAACCTAAAACATTATTTTATTTACATTTAAAACAGTTTGAGTATTTTAAGTATTTAATTCGAAATTTAATAACTACACTACTTAGTAGGATAATTCAGGCTTCAACAGGTAATAAAATGTCCATCTACAGGCTAAACGCTTACACCAGAACTATATGAATGGCTTTAGTCATTCATGAAGCTAATAAGGGGTTGATAAGCGGTATATTTTGAATTTTACGGAAAATATATCATTGAAATTATGAAAACCTATATAATATATTTTATAAAGGTGCTTTCCTTCAAGATACATAAAATACTAATTTGTAAACAATTTTTATTTCAAACATCCCCTACCACGCCCGGCATTGAATCCCGGGCAAATCATTGACTGAGATCAACGATTAATGCCAAAATTCTTGAAAATAAGCCTAGAATCTAATAAAGGTCTTTTGAGTTAAACAAACACTAGGGATTAAGTATGACTTACCAAAAAGGATATCCAACAAGCACTATAAACTACAAAAAACTGTAGGGCAAAGACGTATACTCGACCGCACCAGAACCATCTTTGATTTTGACGAGCACTGACGCCAACGTAACAAAGTTGAAACTGGGAAATAAATTTTAAAAGTTTGTCTTATTTAACTTAAATATTACAAATGTAGGTTATTTTTATATGAAATAGGTTATTGAATCAATTTTGAGCTTATTAGATCTCAAGCTTGTTTTGGAAATAAATTACTAAACTGATAATAATTTGGCGTTTTGAGGTAACACTGCTACACACTATGTACAGCTAGCGATCGGTGGAGAAATACTCAACTAAGATATTTTGACAGATCAATGAATGTGAAAGCGGGAGTGGGAGGTAGTTTAAAAGGTCCATGTGGACTTCAAACGAAAAAAATATTTAAACGAAAGAGATTGAACAAGATGTGCATGGAAATATATATATATATATATATATATATATATATATATATATATATATATATATATATATATATGGCCTACAGAGTACACAAATTTCATAAATTTTCTGACAATTAAAAATTAAATTAATTATTATTGTAAAGATCTTCAACTCAAATGCTCTTGATGGGTTGAAAATTATGAAACAAGAGAATTATATTTATACCAAATAAAGATCTAAATGAAATTTTGAAATATAACTATATATAAACTATTCAAAATATAATTCCTTAAAATGTTCCTTAGAAGGAAGCAATTACCATATAACCCATAGTCAGATAAGTCATGGACTACAATAAATTTTTAATTTTTAGGTCCCAAGAAAATTTTTGCCTCCCATGAAAAAGTCGCAAGTCAAAATATTTAGTCACTGTTTGTTACTAACTGAATATTTCTTTTTTTATTGGCTTTAAAACGTGTTATTTATAAAGTTTTATTTATAAGTGGGAGAATGTAAAATGGTCGAGACCAAATGTAGTAGAGATGTAAAATCCTACATTTATTCAAGTGAGTTTGAAAATCAGGTGTATCGCTCTAACCGACACACAAGTGAACAAGGGTCATATTACATCTATTTTAAAAACTTAAAAAATACTGATTTATCGGTTACATTTTCCATGAGTATTTTATATTACAACAAAGGTGAGAAACATTTTTGGAATAATTTTTAAAATTTTATTTCAAATATATTTTATATAAAAAACAATAAAAATATACAAATGATGATTAGCTAAAATGGTTTTAGCAATTTTTTCACAGTGAGGTAAACCAATTACTATACACACCATAACACAAAAGTTCAAACTGTGATTGGGCTTAGTACAAACCAAATGAAATATGGTTTTTAAGAGGACAATTTTGTAGTTATCCCTCTTGTTTTTATAAATCAAAATGTGCAGTTTTATACATTTAATTCTGCTTTTTAACAACTCCAGGTATTATATATACTGATGTATATGTACATTTTTATAACTAAATAGAATAAAAATTGCTACTCCAGATTAAAATTTTTATAAAACGTGCCTGACACAACACATCTTAGAACGAAGTTTACTATTGTGTTTGTTTTTATGTTTTGTATATTTTTGAATTACTCAGCTACCATATTGTAATACTTTTATTTACATACTTTATAGTTTTCCTTTGAAACCAATTTGATAGTTCTTCAAAAGAACCCTTCAGGGTTGGGACTATAATGTTATGTTCACTTTCATATTAATGGTGTTTATTTTCAGTTTTTCTTTATGAATTGTTTTTTTCTTCAATAATCTGACAAGAATAAAAAAAGTAGGTAGACAAAAATAATAGTAGTAAAAATAAAACTAATGAAATAAATATTTGAAAATATAGGGGGAATTAACTGAGAAAAGTAAAAGGGGGTTTTTAATAAATTCAATATATAATAAATAGGTGTGGGAGTAATAAGTCAATTTAAATTGGCAGAAAATTAACTAATTTTCTAATTTTACATTTTCTTTGTATTTTTTATGTTCATTAATAAATGTAAAACTAGTTATATTTATCCAAATTTAAGTATTTTACATTACTTTTATATTCTTGGAATTTTTATCTATTAAAGATAAAATGTCAAACTTGTCTTTTTTAAAGTTTCTATATACAAGATCTGGAGCAGAAAAGAACAAAATTGAACTATGTCATTATATATAAACTGATTGAAATGATTAACTGTTAATAGTATATTGAACAAATTCAATTTGGACTAATTATATTAAAAGTGTTGTTTTATGAGTTTCTTAAAATAAAATATTTGCTATTGTTCATTACAATTTACAATAATAGTAAGCACAAATTTGTATGCAGTAATTATTGTTAGGTACTGTTCAAATAACTAACTGATTGTCTGGAAAACAAATGAATATTTTTTAGCCTTTGCAAACAATGTGTAGGCCACCTGGTGATGTAGGCAAGTTACACTAGTGGAAACATAAATTGCTAAATACAATTGTTGTGTTTAATTTTGACTGTGAATTATTCACGTGTACATACAATATTAAACCATTGTATCGGTACAACATTTATAATGTATTTCTTAATTTAAGCCATAGATGGTCCAATCATTGAGGTCTAACTATTTAAAAATGTGCATGTTTACCGTTGAAATATGATAAAAATACAAATATAGTTGTAGCAGTCTGTTTGGCCACTGTATGTACAGTTGGAGCTCTAGACAATGGAATCAGCTGCAGACTCAGCGAACAAGCGAACTTTCCCACTGCCTGAAACATGTGACCTGTATTTACGATTTGAGTCTGTGTAAATAAGCACAATCAATAAACTGCATCAGTGGACTAACACATAATTTCTTCCTTAAATAAATTGAAAAACGACAATCTGTAATAAAACTATCATGTTCTTCAAAGTTTATCTAAATATCATTTAATCCTATAAAAAATAAATAAATATCCCATTTCTGAAAATGAAAAACAAGAGAGACAAAGTTAAATTAAATAAAAGTTTGAATTGTATGGGATGGAACCCCCCCTGTGTAGTTTATGTTAAAATAAAAATGCATATTGGGTATCAGCAGGCATGTCAGGCTCCGTACCTCACGCGCCTTATTCTAGGAATCCCCTGAAACTTTTACAAGCCCCACACTTCTTTTGTTTCCTTGTGAGTTGCAATATAGTGAAGCAATGTCAGTTTGCGGAGGCTTTCTCTAAAAGGGATACACATATGAACGTATGTGTGAACCAAAATATAATTTTGTTTTTATTTAATTTATAATACTGTCATTTAATAAATTTGGTTTGTATCGATGTTCAATTTTATTATTGTAGAACAATACTCCGCATACGCCCTTACCTGTAACACCATTCTTATACTAGAAAATTACTAACTATGTTTATTACTGTAATTTAGTAATTAATTAATTAAATTAACAATGGAACTTTTATTATCAATATATTTTATCAATTTATTTCTCATTTAAATACAATACTATGTTATAAAAACAAGTAAGATGGGTTGAAATTGTGCGATTCAGCGTTGCGGAGTAAAACTCCGCATGCACCCTCTCGCGTTTCACTGGTGAAGCGCCCGCTCAAGGGTTAGTAAATCTAATGTTCCGTTGGTTATGATTTTTACAATACATGAGATACTCTATTCATTTTTTACTTTGTTACACATTATATGTGCCAACTTCATACCTATCACTAAATCAAAAAGCTCTATTTATAACTTAAGACACATTCTGTACAACTTATATTAGGTATGACTTTCTAAAATCAATCAGTTTCTAAAATTGTCATTTCTCAAATTTTACAATAGCCAACTTTTATGATTTTCAACTAATATGTGTATTACAAATATTGTATTGATGAAAACTTCCAATGTTTAGAATAACTTATTTTGTGAGCAACTCTCAATAAACCAAACCCCAAACAACAACCCAGAAAAGCAAAAACTAAAAAAATCCAAATGTGCAAGTTAATAAATGAGGTATTCACCCACCTTGAGAAATGTGACTGATCCAAAGTGATGATCTAGACTTATTAGCAGTGGTGTACACTTCTGCCATATTGGATATCTCCGACCTCTTGACTGTTGAGTGGGACCTCTGAGTTATGAAATATCAGAGGACAAACGGTGTTCCTGAAACCCTCCAGTTTCCAAAATCATTTAGTTAAGGAAATTGTTTTGCAATGATCATATTGTTATCAGATTCAATTGTTCCTATTCAATTCAATATATAAAATGGCAAGGTAAAAATGTTGGGAAAAATTGAAGGTAAAATTTGACAAGTTTATAAAATATCAATCAATAAACATTAGCTCAGGACAAGTAAAATTGTTATTTAGATTTTTACTGCGGACATTTTCCATCACGATTTTATGTAAAACAAAGTTTTATGACGTTTCGGGATCTGGAATCTGATCCCGTCCTCAGGTGAACTAATATCTAATACATAACACAATTAACACATAATCCGGACTAAGCCGGTATAAAGCTAAAAACATAAAAGTTTAAAACAGTCAAAAAACCTTGAGTAATGATTAATGAATCGTTTGTTTGTAAGTTTTTTTACTACTTTAAACTTTTATGTTTTCAGCATTCTACCAGCTTAATCAGGATTAAGTGTTAATTGTGTTATGTTAAATATTAGTTCACCTGAGGACGGGATCAGATTCCAGGTCCCGAAACGTCATGAAACTTTGTTTTACATAAAATTGTGATGGAAAATGTCCGCAGTAAAAATGTAAACAACATAAATCCACCATCACCAATAATGAGTTTCAAACAAAGAAGTTAAACTAGAAGAAGTTACATTACATCGTTCATTGTTTATCCAATGAATAATCAAAGATAACATTAAAGATACACTCAATTTAAATATAACTATTAAATATTACGGTTGTTAACTTCAATGTGTTAAATACAATTAATTTACACAAAACAATATACTGTATTTGATACCTCAGGATATAAGTTAATATATTACTATGCCTGCTGCACTCAGTGTTGCTGTAGAATTTGAATCAATTTGATCTTTTACCCTGAATC
This sequence comes from Nephotettix cincticeps, assembly GCA_023375725.1. Classification (NCBI taxonomy): domain Eukaryota; kingdom Metazoa; phylum Arthropoda; class Insecta; order Hemiptera; family Cicadellidae; genus Nephotettix; species Nephotettix cincticeps. Next base: position 151,506,862 of record CM041786.1, read on the forward strand.
CTCAGAGGTTGAAATCAAATTTCTTTTCAGTCTTTAACAACGTACTCAAATGCTACATTATAGCTCAAACTTTTAAGCTACGGAGAGGCAAAATTGTGATTCGAATTACACGATAAAACTAGATGACATAAGCTGTTGGGCTATTAATTAACAGTCCTTTCTAACATGGTCAGCTTTAGTCAGTAACACAACTACAAGATCCACCACAATCATCTTACACTCATTTATCGATAAAACTAGATGACATAAGCTGTTGGGCTATTAATTAACAGTCCTTTCTAACATGGTCAGCTTTAGTCAGTAACACAACTACAAGATCCACCACAATCATCTTACACTCATTTATCATTCATACTTCGCTGTTTCAGGAAGGTAATAATAAAAGGTAACATCTTATTAAAAACAGCTGCTTTAGAAATGTACATACAACTTAAACTTGATATTACATTTTTAGTATTTATTTAAGATTAGATAGGTTAATTTTGTGTTTTTCTAAACCTTTTCGGCATTTTTAATAGGGAAAAGTCCATACCCATATAACCTAATATTGACGACCTGTTGTTAGGAAGAATCATTAATTAATAGCCCAAAAACAAAATTGCAAATTTCAACAAGTTTCAACCCTTGCCCTTGTGAGAATTTATCTAGTAATCTTCAGTTTGGGCACTATATCTACCCATAGTTAGACATGTTGTATATATTCATCAACTAAACATGCTACTTGTAAAGTCTATTGCTTGAAATATGCCAATTTTTCTCAGGGCATCTCTTGTGAAGTGGTAGAACTGAATTCACCATTACTAACCTGTTCAAGTTTCATTCATTTTGATGTGTTTTAGCTTTATTCATGAACTATATACAACACACAAAGAAAGATTGACTAAGTTTTAAAATAAATCAATATAAATATAACCTTTTATCAGATTAACCTTCATCCGCTTATGCAGTGGCAATTTGCCCCCCTGCGAAATTAATAGGTTTTGAAGATTTTTTTTACTGAGATATATTTTAAAATGGTGGGAAGTTGCATATATCTAAAATAGTGTTACAAAGATATTTTTTCCTCATGACATTTATCAACTTAACACTGCAGTGAGCTTTTCAAACATATTTTTTCCGCACTATTGCTGCACACCACAGTGAACTAATGACTATCACTGAGATCAAAATAGCAACAGTAAGAATAAAATACTAGCCCCTAGTCGTAGGGTTGGTGGGGAGGAATACACCTCGGACTGGAGCTTCTGATGACCTTGACTGGTCTAACAGGCGGTAAAACTTAAAACGGTGACAATTCGCCACCCACGCTAGCAGATGAGGGTTAAAGATAACAGAGTGGTGTAAAAAATTTACCAGCTTTCATTAATAAAAATTTTATTCACAAATCAATCAGCATCTTACATTATTTCTGCAATAAACTTTACAACTTATGGGATACGTTATCAGCACCAGCTCAGTTAGAGATCTTGAAAGAGTTTCAGAATGCCAAAATTACACAAAAAATTCAACAGATTGTAAAGAAAAATTAAAACTACAAAATGTCTAAAAAGCGGTGATAGTGATAAACTAATACTTTTCACTGAAGTGGTCATAAGTCTAAAATGTTCTTGACTATACTGAGACTGCGGTAGTAGCGATAAGATGCTGTCACTATTGCCATGATCACTAGACACTACACGACATATTGCTAATAACCCAGCTTGTATTGCTACAACTATTCTATGGAAATACATCTTGAGCCTCTTTCCAATGTGTGTTCCTTGACAGTATCACAAACGCCACAGCTAGCATCATTTACAATGTTCAGGAGTATACACAGCCATTAATAAGGCTTGAACAGTCAAAAGGTAGAAGTGAACTTTACTCATATCCGTCCTGCCGCTTTGTAAAGTCTGAGTAGTAGTCATGGTGAAGCGACTTCCACACTCTAATCAGAACACAGATACTAGATCCATTCCAGTATCTGTATTTGTAAAATTCCCCATTTTTTTGCTCAGCCTCTATTTTTCCCATTTAAAACTAAATTCATCCCTAACACAGCCCCGGCTTCTCCTCACAGACCAGCTTGAAAAGAGGACCCAAAAGTCCATAATTTGGAAGGGATTTTTAAGCTTTGAATTGTACATCACCAGTAAAAATATAGAAATAAGAAACAATTTTCAAAATCTAAATTTTCTGTTAAATGCTTCATTAGTTTTAAACTTGGTTAGTAACAATGAATTTTTACTGCTTTATATTTAACAACATACATCAATATAACAAACTTAAATAGCCTATTGCTTTAGGTTTCACTTGATGCAGTACCCTACCACTAATAATAAACAATAATAGTGAACAATATGGTTTATTCAAACATTTTTAAACATTGACAAAGTGCAAACCAGTACAGGTAGCTTATTCAGAAACTAATTTAAGTTTATTAAAAATCTTTTTACTGCTGAATATTCAAGATATAAAAATAAGATAACAAATAAATTAATCTATAACAATATAAAGATATATTCCAGTCTAATGAATCAAGTTAACAACTTATATTTAAAAATGCTGTGAGGATCTCAAGCAAAATTAAACAACAGACTGATAATAATGAAAACATTTTAAGGAAGACTAACGTCTTTGGTTTTATGAAATCAACTTAACCTAAAGTTAAAAAAAAACACAAAAACTAAACACTCACACACACCCGATTTTTTCAAAGTAACAGAAAACATTCTTAATCATTATGAAGTGACTAAAAACATTTTCAAATTTTACCATAATATAACATTTATGTAAATACTATTGATGACTGAAAACCCTCGTTTTGTAAAGTAGATTCTTTAAAACGTTCAAAATTCAAATCTTTAGTTTCCGAAAACAGAAATCTTAATGCAGACTTATTTTACGTAAGTACATATGATTGAACCTTTCACTGAAATAAATTACCCAAGCACGGGAGTAATTTCAATGATCTGTTCAAACACAGCCTGAAATACTAAGTTGCAAAATCAATAAAAGAGAAAAACTCAACTTATAGAGAAGCCCAAATATAAATTATTTTCTCTAATCACAGGAACAAGTTTAATTTTTTTTCGGCAGTCCAAAACTCTCGTGGTGAATAACGGTCACTGACAACTATATAAAGCTATTTACACGTGAACATTTATGAAACAACAATAGCGGGAAACAGAAATACTGCACTGTGGATGTGCGCCGAGTTACAACTTTCGTACATCAGGAGATTAAAGAAATACAGTAACCTAAATCTAATCTATTTATTACGCTCATCCGTTACATATAAATAAAATGTTGCGTAGTTTATTATAGTGGGTACTACAACGCACTCCACTGACAAACTGACAGAATATTATTATAATACATAAATTATGTATGGGGCGAAGTTGACCAGGTGACGGCCGAAGTCGGTCCCTACTTGTCCTCTCGACCCATCTAGGCGGGCAACTGCAGTTTCTTCCCTTTGAGAACTGGAAACAAACAACAGTCAGGGTAAAATAACCCTTGATAATTTCCATTTTTAAAGTGTGAAACACAATCATAGAGCAAATATATATAATTTGGTGTTTTATGGTTTTTAAACAATTAACATTCTTCAATGAAGTTTTATTTTAAACTAGATCTTTTACTCAAAAGACTTTTAATCACATTAACCCTCTCCCAATCAAACAACTCAGATCGACTTGCGTGAGAATTGCCACTACAGGTCAATCGACTTAGATATCAACCCAGGACATGTTTCTCTCTAGTGGTTGTTTTAGAAACTACCATGACTTGTACATCTCCACTAGAACTACGTAGACTTTTAAAAGCGATCACAGAACATTGTTTGGATTATTTTTATTTTGAAACTTGTTTACACATAGTTGAACATCAATAATGGCAGATATTGATCACAGACACAATAACTAGTAAATTTTACAGTAATTACTATTGTTGTTATTAGGTAAAACATACGGGAAACTATTTAATAAAAACATCACTGTGCCCGGGTGACAGACACTACTACCTTTATTACTTACATTATTAATAGACGTGTCATTCATGGCTAAATGTTGTCGCCAACAAAATTTCGGAAGGCCCGGTACAGTGCTGACAGTGTAGTGCTCACTTGGCCCCGCCCTCAGGAGTGCGCGTGCACTCGTAGTAACGTTGGGGATGAATGTGTTGACGTGGCAACGCGCACGGCGCACATCCCTCTCTCACCCTTATGAATGGTTGGGTGGAGGCCTAAGGGTGGAAGGGGGGTAGCAGACGGCAGCGATCCTGTACGGGGAACCACGCACTAACTCCCCAAGCCGATTCGGGAATCACTCAAGCCACTACAGCTTGCGCATAAGAATGACACGTCTATTAATAATGTCGTATAGTCAAAGCTACTATGCTCAAGCATGAGTTCTGGCCACGCGCCAATTTAATATGTACGGAACTGCTATAAGTGGTATATGCTATTGCGATCGGGAGAGGGTTCAGATAACTTGACATTCAATATTTCCAATCACATGTTACAGAGTTCAATTAAAACATACCTTCATAAAACAATACTGGATTCAAACAAAGGGAATATTTATATATTACCAAATGACTACTGATGGTAACAAATGATATGGAATGACTCGATTGCTAAATTTCATTTATTCTGATGACTATTCATTTTCAATTATAAGCTCTAAAATAATAAATCATTATAAAGGATAAATGAAGATTCTAATGGTTTGTTTAAAGTAGAGGTAAAGCCACCATTTTATCTCATAGTAATAATTAACAATGGAGAGTCGCCTCATGGTTTAACATCCGGCCGCCTTTTTAAAGGCGTGAGGAAAAAAGACATTTGGGAAATTCATTGGTTTTCTGGTAAACAACTGTGGATGATTTTCAACAACAATAAACTTAAAAGATCCTCTAATTTAACAGTTAAAAATAAAAGAAATAAACACAACAAATCTTAATCCGTGGAGCTTAGTCTAAAAAATTTACAATCAGTTTTAGTACAATCAACTATCAGGGGAAGTGTAGAAGTTGTAGAGGACACTTATTTTTCACAATAAAAAAACTTCAATTCAATCAAATCTTAATTGGTAATTCCCTTTGTAAATGGTATGGATTGGATAAGTAAGGTTTAGAGATGGTTCAAGATTTTAAACGGTATTCCAAAAATGCCTAAAAGCATTTCTTCGGAAGCCCGATGTTTCAAATACATCTACTACCTTTCCCTGTCTATACTGGGAGAAAAATAAAAAATTAGGAGAATACCGTAAAAAAATTATACAGTAATTAAAACTGCTAATTTTTCCATTTTCCTTTTGAATTATTTTTCAGACCTTATGAAAAATTGACAGCTGTATGGTTAAAACATTATATTGATTTATGTTCATGTTCACAGAGAACTAAAAAGCGTCAAAAAAATACAAGTACTTTTTACCGAAAAAGAAGATAAAAATTAATTTAGATTGAACAGAAAATTCAGTGTCATTGTCATAATATCTAGCCTTAGTTAAAAATTTAGAATGTGTGCACTATGCATTACATAGTTAGGATGAAAAATATCACAAATTGTAAAATGTCACTGAAAATAACAGTTTTAGATTGTAAGTTCTTTCACAACTCTTCCTAAACCTTCAAGGAAGCTAAGTATCAGCTCTGTTGTATAATCAACTATAAAAAACCATTCTTTACCTATTGAATTTTTTTCTAAAACCAGTACTTCATCAAGATCCTCAAAATTTTAATAGTTTTATATCATACAAGTGAAATATTATTCCACTCTTAAACTAATTTCAAGAGACATCTAGTTAAAACATAGTCCTCAATAAAAATAATCTCGATGCACATTTCAGTATCTAGTTTAACTGGAACTCTATACCAAACTGATTGCCCAAACTTCAACACCAAATTTACTAGAAATAATCATAATCAAATACTATGAGGAAGTAATAAAAAGACTGACAATGTAAATAACTCTCATTTAGATACAGTACAAATCAAGACGATAAAACATCTATTGGATTATATTAAGATTATAAGTAAGTTGTATAAAACTAAAGATACCCAAACCGCCACTCCCTAGTAAAAACAAAAAATGTCCAAAGCCACCTGTTCAGTAAAGCGAACACACAATCCATTTCTAACAAAGCTACCCAAAGGCTCAATGAATACTCACCCTTGGTGATGTACAGGTAGAAGAAGTCACAATACAAGACCGTCTGTACGACACCAGCAACAATGGCGATGAGGTCGTAGTGGTCCTCGGCGTAGTAGCGGTATATCCAGTTGAGCAGATACAATGCGCGGTACGAGCCGAGGGCGAACAGGTAGTGAGACGTGATACTCTCCGCCTCACCCGTCTTGCTCACCAGGAATAGCTGCGGCAAGATGGCGACCGACTCCAGGTAGATGCTGAATGTCCACAAGATCTATGTGCAAAACATCAAAATATTAATAAATACTCTCTAAACTAGGCATCCTCACTACGTGGCCCTCCAACTGTAAAGAACTAAAACAAATTATAAGAGTTATGAATAATATTTTATGAAAGAATTACAAAATACTTACAATACAATATATCCTAGTTAAACCGTCAAGGCGGTAGTTTTTTACAAAGCGCGGGCTAAGTCCACTAACTCTCATTTGATAATAACCCTACATCATCTAGGTCCAACAAACAATCTATTTCACTAGATCTAGACATCATAAAAACTACTGAAATCAAAAATAACAGTCTAAAAACTAGCCACCCAATTTCCAGTTACAATAAACCGGAAACACTTCAACGCATTAGCACAAACACATCACTAATTTACATTTCCAAACAAAAAGAAAGAAACAATAAATACATAATCATCCAGGCAACAGCTTAGAGCATAATTTTACATCAGTTTACATCGTAAAGATTATAAATATACGCAAAAAACTACAGTAAACAGGATGTATGAACAACGAACAAAGACGTTGTTTTCGTTGATGCAACGAACAAAGACTGTCCTTGTAAAAAAATATATCAAATTGAAATTTCTTTATTGTAAGCGACAATTTAACAAATTGTATTACAATCGTCAAAATACAACAGATTATATCTTTCAGCAGTGCAAACTTATCACAATAATTAATTATGAAATTTTTACATAAATAAAATAAACCATTAAAAAAAACAAACAAAAGTAATGGTACAATTGTAAAGATTAAGGGTCTAAAAACTCAACAACTGAGTAAAAGCCTCCTTCTATTAAAAGTGTTTTTAGTTTTGATTTGAACAGTCCGGAAGACTGTGCGGTCTTAATATTATCTGGTAAATGATTATACAATTTTGGCCCGAGGTTTTGAGGAAGGGATCCTTCAAGCTCCAATCTGTGGGTGGCCTGCCTATGATTTTGACAGAACCGAGTATTATAACCGTAATACTCCCTGAACATCAGCACTGGTTACATGATTATTAGATTTAAATTTATAAAAACACATCTCTATCTATATTGCACTCACAGCTGACCAAAATTGGTTCCCTTAAAAATACTCCTCACCCACTGCAATTTACTTATTCCATCTTCTTTTCCACTCTTTGAAGCAGTCTTGGAAATCATTTGCAGTTGGGCTTTTAAGTTTCCTCGTAGTTTCTTGTTTCATTGATACATCTCCACATCTTCCCAGTGATGCCCACTCATCACATTTTTACATTTTGGGAATAGATAAAAATCGTAGGGAGTAAGTTCTGGTGAATAAGGAGGATAGTCAAGGACAGTCATGGAATTTTTGACCAGAAACTGGCAGACAACCAAAGCTGAATGTGTCATGGTGAAGGGTCCATGACATATGTTGTGTATATTTGGTTTTCAACCAAATATACACAACATATGTGATCTCTCTAATGCCTGATAACTGTAAGGTAGAACACAGAATTTACTGTTTGACATTTAGGAAGAAACTCATGATGAACAAAACCTTCGATAAGAAAACCAAAAGCATGACATTGTTTTTTGATCTGCTTTTTCTTCACTTTTTGGTTTGAGGATCACTTTTTGCTCTCCACTTGCTTTACGATTTTAAATCTAATTCAGGGTCGTACTTATAAAATCATGATTTATCACCAGTTACAACCCTATTTAGGAATTCAAAATACTTTGCAACTGAATTCTTCCGTTCAGTAGCACACTCAACCCTTCTCAACTTTTGATGTGGCGTCAACAGCTTTGGCACAATTTTTGCACAGATCTTTCCTAAACCAAAATGTTCGGTTAAGCTTGAGTGTACCATTGATCTTCCTGATTTCAGTTCATCTGTTATCATTCAAACAGTTTTTCGGCTATAGCAAGGACAAGAACCTGCATACAGGAGGTTGAAGGTCGTCCCGTTCTTGCATCGTCCGTGTGTCTTGTCAGCCATCTTTAAAGCACTTAATCCACTTGAAACTGGATGTTTTCTTCAGAACATTATCACCATAAACAGCTGTCAACATTTCAGTAATTTCTTGAGAACCTTTATTGAGCTTCAACAAAAACTTGGATGTTAATTCGTTGTTTAGTGATTTTGTTAATTTTCATACTCTACAAAAAGTAAAAAACAAAAAAAACTAGAGCAAATACTACAAGCACCGTACACACCACAAAATTCCAGCAAGTACTGAAGGCTTATAGGGCCTCAGGCAGCATGAGAGGCTAGTGGTCAGGACTTGAATCCGTGTAGCAGCCGCTGAATCAGAATAGTTCACAAACTTATTGGACAGACCTCGTATATTGATTTTTGTTCATTAAAAGTTCCCTCAGGTCAATGTGATGTGACGTAAAGGCTATTACAAGTAAAGGGGCTGTAGCTAATTAATTTCCCGAAATCTTAACACAATTATTGGTCATATTTTACTGAACAGTACCCAAAACATTGTGAATAACTTTAAGAAAATACAGGAATTTACACTCCCACAGCACATGCTCTACTTTCAATGCTTAATTCATAATAAAGGGGCTTAAAATTTTTTTTACAACTGGAAGTGGTAATATTATTAAATGACTTTGAATTAGTAGATAAGAACGAGTTGAGGTAGTGTGACATCGTGACTTATGGGCGAGGCTCAGTTGTATGGCGGTAAAGGGGGGCAGGCACTGTGGCTTCTACTTGCCTTAAGGTTCTGTCAAACCTTAGCATTTATTTGCATCTATTGTCTATAGCATTTATTTTGAGAACGATCAACTCATTTCTTTGCCCAAAGCTTTGCACAGGCTCCTAGCCAGAGTTGACTCTTCCCCCTCTCAGTGGTTGATACTGGGTGTGGTGTTACAGTAGAACCCCTCTATTCCGTCACCCTCAGGACCAGGACCATGGTCGGAACGGAAAAGAGGTCGGATTATCTAAAAAAATCTAATATTTATTGCAAAAAAATATAAAACATTGAGTACAAAGAAATAAATGATTTAAGAACTAAAATACGTCTACAGTAGTGATTTTGTTAATTTTCATATTCTACGAAAAGTAAAAAAACAAAGAAAAACTAGAGCAAATACTACAAGCACCGTACACACCACAAAATTCCAGCAAGTACTGAAGGCTTATAGGGCCTCAGGCAGCATGAGAGGCTAGTGGTCAGGACTTGAATCCTCGTAGCAGCCGCTGAATCAGAATAGTTCACAAACTTATTGGACAGACCTCGTATATTGATTTTTGTTCATTAAAAGTTCCCTCAGGTCAATGTGATGTGTTGTAAAGGCTATTAAAAGTAAAGGGGCTGTAGCTAATTAATTTCCCGAAATTTTAACACAATTATTGGCCATATTTTACTGAACGGTACCCAAAACATTGTGAATAACTTGAAGAAAATACAGGAATTTACATTCCCACAGCACATGCTCTACTTTCAACGCTTAATTCGTAATAAAGGGGCTTAAACATTTTTTATAACTGGAAGTGGTAATACTATTAAATGACTTTGAATTAATAAATAAGAATGAGTTGAGGTAGTGTGACATCGTGACATATGGGCGAGGCTCAGTTGTATGGCGGTAAAGGGGAGCAGGCACTGTGGCGTCTACTTGCCTTAAGGTTCTGTCAAACCTTAGCATTTATATTGGGAACGATCAACTCATTTCTTTGCCCAAAGCTTTGCACAGGCTCCTAGCCAGAGTTGACTCTTCCCCCTCTCAGTGGTTGATACTGGGTGCGGTATTACAGTAGAACCCCTCTATTCCGTCACCCTCAGGACCAGGACCATGGTCAGAACGGAAAAGAGGTCAGATTATCTAAAAAATCTAATGTTTATTGCAAAAAAATATAAAACATTGAGTACAAAGAAATAAATGATTTAAGAACTAAAATACGTCTACAGTAATACAAAAAGATGTTTTTTACACAAAGTTAAACAACATATTAAAGGCTAAAAAGTGTCACCATCTGTATCACATTCATTAATCCTTCTACTTTATAAGCAGGGACGTTTGACTGAGTTTGTAAATCTTTTAATAATTTCCAGTGCGTCCTTGTTTTGTTCATCTTCACTTTGCTCATTTTGAATCATAACTTGTGGCTAAAGCTTATGCCACGATTTCCACAGTGTGTCAGATTTAAGTTCATCCCACGCAGCAGCTATTGTTTAAATAGCATCGTTGATGTTCAGGGATTTCATTGCCTCAAATAAGCTTTGAGTTTCTTCAGTGAGTTCGTGAATGGACTTATGACTGGTTTGAGGCTTATCATACGACGCAAAACTATGCTTAGTGGTAATGTACATATATCTTTTTATTATATTGACATGTTTCTTCTCACTGTTTTCATGTTTAGAATCAGTAATTTTTTATTTATGAGCCTACAAGTTTTATTTCAAGCGCTCAGAATTTGGCAAAAATAACTTTTTTAGATACCTGAAAAATAGTGTTAAAATGTCAATAAATAAAAATGAACAGGCAGATTTTTTTTCTACTTTATTTTCGAGCTGATATCCAAAAAGAACATTGGGACTCCCTTTATTTTTTAAGAGGAGTTAAAATAAATTTCAAATCCGAAAAATTTGGCGGCCAAATTTTCTTGAAAGTTTCTTATACAACATCCTATATTTTATGGTGTTTTTGGATAAAACAGGTACTGTAATTTTAAGAGGTTTTTACTTTTGATAATTTTGGCATAAATGTATCCACTTGCGAGCTACTGCAGACAGAAAACGTTTGAAAATATGCATTGAACAAGACTGAAATCTGTTTGAGCAATTATTATAAAGTACTTTTTCTAGTTGCTTCAGTCTTATAAGAAAACTAAGACATTTGTTGTAGGATAAAAAATCCACACTTAAAGAGATATCAAAAAACTTTGACTGGGAGGGTGGCAACGTCCTGTCATCCAGCTACTTGGAGCTCACAAATTGTGGATAGTTGTGAGCAATGGTCGGAGAGGTGTAGTGTTCTCTTGTGTGGATTAACGTCTGCACTATTAAATGCTACGTTAATCTGCAAAGACCATCCTCATTATTAGACCAATTCGCAATTCAGAAGCCGTGGTTCGGATTCCATGGTTAAACCGTAGGTCTCTTAGCTGCCCTCGGCTGTTGGGCTATTAATTAACATTCCTCTCTAGGGAACATGTCACCCTTAGTTAGTAACAAGACTACAAGATCGCACCACAACCATCTTAAACTCAATCCTCATTCATACTTGGCTTAAAATACCTACCATGTAATATAATTGCCATTTCAATAACCTAATCTAACAATTTTAATTACCTCAAGCACATCAAAAGCATGGTTGATGAGAAGAGCCAATGCAGCCGCAGGTATGATGAGAAACTCGATGCTGTAAAAACATCAAGATCCAATCAAAAATTATTGTATTTACTTCCCTATGGGAAATAGGTTAGATCATGGATATGTCTAAAGGGAATGGTCTCAGTTCATCTATACAGCTATTCTTATTGTTTTATATAAAAATTAAAAAAATTGGTATAAAAATAAAATTGTCCTAGCGCTATGTGTTTTTCTCTCAACCATTACCACTAGCGTCTTTAGACGCAGCACAGTAGGGTAAGGCACGACTGGGCTAGCATCTTTATACACGATCAATCATTTAGCCACATTTACTGCTCTGTAATTCGTAAAACAACCGATAGAGTGCATGGTGATGTTTCTTTTGTGTCAATGCAGTCACAAAACCAATATGGTGGCTTTGTTAGAATATTTAGTAACTGATATCAGTTGCTAGGCGACTTGTGCCAGTATTTGTTCGCTCCCATACTGCATATATATGGGAATCTTTACGGCCAGCTGTTTTCACTTTCGCTAACGTCGTTTGTTGACATTTTTTGATGTGTTTATTTTCATTGTGTTTAAGCAGTAAATATAGCGTATATTGTGTGAATGTTTCTAATGTATAGGATTTATTAACTAATTATTACTAACTGAAATGGCTCATGCAGATGAAAAAAATATGTTTTTAATACCTAAGAATTAGTCTTAAAACCTCCAATAAATAAAAATGAAACAAATTTCTTTTTTCTACTTTATTCAAGCAACTTAAATCCAAAAAGAACATTGTGAAGAATATTTAAAATTTTTTTACACTAAATGAGCAGTGTGTGATTTTCAGTAACGCTTTAAGGGTCAATGAACCAAGGAAAAATTGAATATTGAAATATGTTACTTAATATATTTCAATTTTTTTTAATAAACAAAGAAATTGGTTTACCTAATAAATGCCACAAAAATCACAACACGCAACAACAAATTTTGTAGCCTAATCACTCAACCTTAAAATTAAGATTCAAGAGTGATGTACCTCAAGGGTCAATAATACAAAATGGGATTTTAACTTTGGTCACTAATAAAAAACTGATAAAGAAATTTTTCTAAAATGTTGGTTTATTTTTTTATAACCTGACCTCCCTCCTACCGTATAAGCCCACATGCCATTCCAAATTATAATTAAATTAAATAGCCTTTTAAAAATTCTGAAATGTCATTATTAACCAGGCCACCGTTCATGCGTCCTCAACTAGCGTTGAGTTAAAAGTTGAGTATTGACGTACTATATTAGTACGTCAAATTTAGCAAGCGTCAAAGGCTAGACCCTATGGATAAACAGTGAAGATATAACCTATACTTTCTAACTGTGACATCTCCCTGGAGAAATTTGGGTAGAAAAATATTTTTTAAAGAATTAGTCAAATCTCCAATAATTGGAGATTAGTCTAGTTCAATTATTGCCTGTGACCGAAGGACGTGTTAAATGAAATGACCTTGGTATTAAAAATCGCGTAGTTAGAAAGGGTGGGAAATCTCTGTATTCCACTCCTAATGACTACGAATTGCTTCTGCTGGTGCTTGTTTCATTTTAAAACCTTTATATTTCTTAAAATTTCAGCAAAACCAGCTAAAAGTTCAATCGTGTATCGATTACCATACAAATGAATGAATATTTTATTTCCAGAAAAGAATTACAAAAACATTTTTACATGTAATAAATTAGATACTAGGAAATTTTCCCCACAAAGGTTAACCTGTGTGTTACAGTTCTGTTACACTAATTAAATAGCAAATTTTATTTTAAAACCATAGTTCTGAACGCCTTTCAAGGCATATAACCTAACCACATAACCTAAAAGTAATGGCCAGTTAGCTTTCAAGGACCTACTGACAAACAGTAAAAACTTACATCTAAACATTGTTTTTCCCGCGCTACGTGTTTTACACCAATTCCCACACACGGACTTAGAGACTGCGTTTCATTTTAACCAATTAAATTGGGGTTGTGCAATTAAACTAAACTATACTAGTAAAAACTTTTTTTTTAAAAAAGACCGTAAATTAAAAAAACCTTGTTTTTCGAAGTTTTTACTTTATTAAGTGGATAAATTTATTAATTATTATGTCTGGAATTATTATTTGATTTTACAATGAAAAAATATAAAATGAAAAAAATATAGAATTAATGCAGCCCGGTCCGAATAACGCAGTATGCGAGCTGCGCGAGTAACGCAGGGGTTAAAAACACTAATCGGTCACGTGAGCGATTTGCACATTAGCGGTTTGGAACACCATAACCAATTTGTTGAAACAGATGTAATTACTGTACTTGCCAAACTTCATTGTATTGATAATTAAATAGTATACTTTAAAAACTATATGTTTCAGCTAAATTCAAACAAGTGTTTTATGTAGGGCCTATTATATATTTGGGGAAATTGGCTTGCAGTAATATTAGGTTAGTTTTATTTGTAATGTGCATAAACAAATTTTTACTAGGTTAAGTAGAGTAATTGTGACATTTAAAAAATATTTTTAAAATGCAAGATGTTAAATTTTAGCCCTGCTGCTTCAATGCATGAGTTACTATAGGTTACAGGTTATAATAGACTAATTTTTCAAAAAATAACAGTTTTATGTGTTTGATTTTTTTGAAATTTTCCTGACCTAAACTATCCCATTTCATGGTATTAACCCTTAAACGGTAGGACCTATTTTAAGTTTTGGGTGTGTCAGATTATAGGTGGCAGTGCACAGACGAAATGCTTTCAGACAAATTCACAGACTTTTACAACATTGTAGTATTATGAGACTAATCCTGTTGATTTTCAAGGGGGTGTAGACTTTAATAAGAGTGTCTACTGCAATACGTGAGCCTCCTTTTTCAAGTCAAATGAAATGGCTTTTTCCAATGAAATAGTTGACAAATATTTATTTAATTATTAAATTTTACTTTACTGTGCCATCTGATTGATAATAATGTCCTTGAAGAAAAAATGATTCAAAACAAACACAAAATATCATAAATTCAAAGAACTCACCGAAAAGTGTCATGGTTATGATCGTAGGTGGCCTTAAACTTGACATACATCAGATAGATGGTTCCAAAGGAAGCAGCCAAGAAAAACACCTTCATGATGGTGTTGTAAGCAGAGATGTATGTGGTGAAGAGGTCGAGGTAGCGTGCAGTATAAACTATGGCAAAAAGCACCTGTGACTTCCCCGATATACCTGCAACAAGTTTTAAATAATTTTAAACTTTGCTAATTACTTAAAACCTATCCGTGGACTCCAAGATAGGCTCTATTTGGGTCTTCCAATTGTGGGAGGACAAATTATGATGGCAATCCCCGGAAACCGTGTGAATAAGTATGACGGGGGCAACTGGTAAAAATCAGGCTTTGAATCAATAGTTTTATTGTCATTGACTTTTTACAAGGAATAGACATTGTCAAAACTTTGTTAAGTTTTGACAATGTTCATTGTTGTAATTCATTGCTGCAGTGTTTTGTTTCTCATGTGCGAGGCTGTTGTTGCTCAATATTTTTGACTGGTTAATCTGGATTATGTACAAACTAATCTTGTCATGTTTTAGGTTCACTAGCTCACCTGAAGATGGAATCAGATTCCAGATCCCAAAACGTCATGAAACTTGGTTTTTACTAATTGTAAAAATCCCGCAGTTAAAATATAAATAACAATTTAAGTTCAAACCACCAAATGATGTGAAAAATTAGAACATGTAATACGTCTTAGCTATAAAATGTTGAGTAATTGAATGTTAAAAAACTTAGACTAAACCTGTCCGTCATTAGGTTAAACTATTAAGACATTTTCTGTTACAAAACATTTTAGTTACTGTCCGCTCAAGGCTTTCATATTTTTACGTAGGCTGGATTATTGAATAGGTAGCTGAAGCTATACTCCCAAATGTTACTCATTTAAGATCATGTAGCGGGTAGCATGCTAGGACCCCTACCACCCAGATTTAATATGGTACCAGTAATAAGGTACAGTACCACTTTAGCTCATTAAAATGTTGAGGTTTGTAGCTTAGATTAGTTGAGTTAGAGCCTAAACTAATAAAAACAATGATTTGTTATGTAATGAACCAAATCTTGCACAAATATGGTATTAAGTAGATGTAATCCAATCTGTTTTAGGTGTAACTTAGGCCTATATGTGAAAGAAGTCTATAACAGAAGTGATACAATCCGGTTGAATATAATTAATACAACAATAATTGAGAGCTATACAGAGTACTACTGAGAAACCAATGAGGCTAGAATATGTTGAGAAGTACCATACTTAAAATTTAGACCCAATTTAGAATAAAGGACTAATTTGGAAATATTGCATGTTGCTAATGAACGAAACAATAAGTATGGTGGTTGGTGATAATAAACATAGCCAAAAACCTATTGTCATTGCGAATTATGCTACAGGATCTTAAAATAGCTATGAATTATGGTATTAATACTGTCTTATAGGGAAGCAGTAGCGCAAGACCGGTTGACAGCAGCACGAACAAGATAGAATAGTCTACGATAAAGTAACTGTACCTGCACATGACCGCGTTTTCCATATCTTTTGTAGAAGAATTATAATCGCCAACAAATGTGAAATATCACCAACAAGCCTAAAAATATTCATTTTAAAAAGAATAACCACAGTGCACTCCTATCGCCAACCCACAACAATGACGTGGCTTTGAGATTGGTCTACAGATGGCAGCACCATACATCTTTTGATATTTGGCAGTCACAGCCTTCCAGCAGCTTTTAGGTTTTGGAATTCTTCATTTGAACTCTACTATATTTAGATTTATTTGGAAAAAAATTTAAGAAGTATAGAAATATACCTTGCTCACTCAGTAGTAGAGGTCAATGAAGGTAGTAAGAGGGAATAGGAGTTGTTATTTCGTAATTGAAATTAAATACAAACCTCAATAAATCACCAAACACGTAAATAAATGATTTATTATTATATTTTATTGAATACAGTAAACTCAATTACATGTACTTAAAATAGATTTAAAATGGGAAACCTGAATATCTCCTCTAAAACACTTAACGTAAATCATATGCAAATAAAAATGTACATTAATCAAATAATGGTACTGAACTAAAAACGAATATGTGTTGGAAATTACTTTCCTCAAGATTTTACATTCCTCTCGAATAAAATAATCTATGATACCTTAACTGATAGCAACACAATGTTAAAACTACCAAATCATGAAACAGCAGGAAATAAATTAGAAAACGAATCCGTCTATTACATAAAAAATAACAGCACAGCGGAGTAAAATCAAAGTGCAGAAATTATTTATAGTACATCTCAATGCAAAAATTCAACATCGAACCAAGAGTGCTTTCGATTGAAAAGATTCCCTCTTTTGCTCTAATAATAGACTGCAATTTGAAAAATAATTGAAAAAAGCGCATGTTTAAAGTGTATGTGTGGTTAATTGTTATACTTTATGAATTGATACAGTAATGCGTTTATTTAATTACGGTTAATTATCTTACTTTTCGCCTGATGCTGATATATCAAATGATGATTTGAATTTACATTATAAACGGATTTAAAATATCCTTACTTCCTCTTTGTAATTAGCACAGGGCATACAGTACTGCGATTTGGTAGTTTACCGAGTAACGTAAACATTTTATTTACTGACTTGCATAAACTCTGAACAAAAATTTACCATCCTCGGTCGGGACAGATCTCTTTACCGGGGTTCTACCGCCCAGTGTGTTTCAATGCGAGTCGAGTCGCTTCGCAACGTTTGCTTGATGAGTGTGCGGGCTCCCATTAAAATGCACGGGGCGCTAGTGCCCAGCGAAACATTTTACCAGAGAGTAACGGATTATCTTTACTATCCGTTCATATATGATTTTACCTCGCAACACTTGCTTCAGGTGAAATGCTGCATCAGTGTGCGGCCGGCCTTACCGACCGCACGTGGCACCTTCACGATATCACTGAGCCACGGCGTCTGCAGTCTGCACTACACTTCAATGTCGTTAGCCACCACATTGTCTCAACAACTGTCAATTGGTTATAAACAGTTTTTTTTATTATTTTGTATTGTTAACATTCGAATCTTTCTAAGTAAATGTTAAATTTTCAGGATTTAAACTTAAAATTATAAGAAATACGGGATTTAACTGACTTCTCATATTTATTGGGCGGCTTTAAGTCCATGTCGTCTCTGCCTCTGTCCATTTTATTTATTTAGGTAAATGTCAACAAACATAATTTCTGACGCTCAGAATACACTGCTTATGCAACAGACCTTGGTACCCCAGAAAAAACTGTATGTTGCTTAATTTTCGCCATCTAGTGTTGTACGGAGTGTTTCCGGATCCTTCCTTTATGAGATTACTTTCTTCCCTCGGTAATAAACGTGTTTGCTCTTCCTCCTTAGGTACTTAAAGTGTCAGAGTCCCTAGAGATGAGAATTAGTAAACTATTCCAGAGAGTAAAGTAGGACTTTGCTTAGTAGGTCGAGGAATTTACCAAGAAACACATTTAATTCATCAACAAAAGACACATTGGTAAACAATTGATTACATAATGCATTCATGGAATTCTGTTCTCAAAGCTCCAACGCTGACTCTACCTATCCAAACACATCAACATTACCAGCCGGGCCAAGCAATATAAATGGTAAACACGCAATGTTATAAGATACTAATTCCATCATCATGCACTCACTAATGAAACGTTTCCAATTAGATTGAGATTCAATGGAATTAAACATTCTTAGGATCAGCAAAATGACGGATTTCAACTTGTCGAAAGTAGGAAATTCTAATCACCACCTAATATTCAGCATCAAAGCATCCAACGGTACATAGGCGTTATAAAAAACAGATTCGATCCCATCTTACCTACTTACTTTTCTCTGGCAACGTTGGTCGTAGACAAATAATTCAAAATACTAACTGGTTTAGTTTTTTAAGCTGGTTACAATGGTAATACTCAAGTTATACATTACTTTTTTGTTTTCGCTGAAAATTAGAAAAATTGATTTTTTTGAAATTTTACAGACATGCTGGTGGTGTCATATTATTTAGTACTCTGTGCACTATCAAATTTTAACCAAAATCGTTAGAGCGGTTTTTGAGAAATTTTGATTTTTTACGTTTTTAAGGGTTTTAGGGGTGAACTACCCTTAAAAATATAAAAAAAAACGCTTGGAGATATATTGAATATTTACATGCATGCCAAATTTCATCTAAATCGGACCAACGGGGTAGGCTGTGGCTCTGTAAACATCCAGACAAACATCACTTGAAACCCACTTTTTTGGATTCAGGGAACCCCAAAACGGATATATCCACTCTCAACTCAAATTCAAAAACTTTGATGGAACAATACTTTCTCCATATGCTATGTATGAGGGGAGAAAGTAAAAATGGCAACACTGCTAGATTTAAATTGCTTGATATTTTATCATTATGGGAAAACCAGAGAAAATTAAAACTTTCTTTGCTGACCAAGATAAAATATAGTAAAAATATTTTGTTTGGCCCATTAAATTAAAGCCTGACCAAGCAGTCAAAAGCAGAAAAATGGAAAGAAATCAATTCTTATGGACAATTAATTGGAGCTGCAGGTTGTGCCAGATAATCATAATATAATAATAATATATGACTTTTATAAAAATCTGTCCATAAACATGAAATTATTTGCCTATTTAAAATTAACATTAGAGTGTGGTTAAGTTAAACTGAAAATCTTTCTACCATAAATAATTTTTTCTTAACATTTATACCAACTTTCATCAACATCTGTCCATAAATAAAGGAGTTTTCCTATTCCCTATATGATTAACATGGGAAAAGAGTATGCAGGTTTGCTGCCATGATAAACACATAAATATTTTTTGTAAATGGATAACTCAAAATGAGAAATTTCAAGTTTCATCCAAAAATATTAGATAATAAGTGAAAAATTAATTTTTTTTTAATCCTCCATAAGATTAACATTGGAGCCTTAAAAATACAACGTACTTTTTATTCATAAATTAAAAATAATATGAAACTTTTAAAAAATAAGTTAGTTATAGTTACAATATATATTTAAAACTATTCAACCTTTCCATACTCTTATTTTAAAGTAATACCTGGTGACCGAGCAAGCTCGGATAGAATAAGACATGTTTTTACAAGTTAATTAGCAAAATTAAAACAAATTTACTGCTCAATGAAAACATTTATGTGGTTTAAATAAAACTGTTTTCATACCCGTTAATTAATATGGCATAAATATTGAACAAAAATATAGCCCTCGGGTGGGGATCGATCACGCGACCTTATGTACGTGAGACCTGAGCGTTACTAACAGAGCTACGGCGACAGCCAAGTTGTCGTCGTCGTTAAAGAGTTTTTGGCCTCAATTGTTTCAGCTAATCATATACTGAATTTAAATGTCCATACAGTTTGTTATTATTATCCTGCCATCAACTGAATTTGCTAGAAAAGGAATGAGGATTGAAAAGCAAAAGATAAATTCAGTTTACACCAGTTAATTGGTTTGTTACAGTAGCTTCAAGCAATAGAATGAATACGTTTTCTTTAAAAACACTTAAGATTTTGGAAATAATTTTCTCTGCTTTTATTTCGCACAGTTATTTTACCCTTTAGCTTTTACAAATTGTTTAGTAATTTGGTAATTTTTCATTCATTATATACATCAAATAAATATTAATGCAAAACCTCTATTCACAACTGTCAAACGGTTATAAACAGCTGTTTTGATTTGTATTGTTTACATTTGATTCTCCACAAGCGTAATGTTAAATTTTTAGATTTTAAACTTAATATTACAAGAAAACAAGAATTTTCCTGGACATTAGTAGTATCTAAACTTATTTCTATTTTGAAATTAGTTATTTCCAAAATTTAAAGAAAATCCTTAGTGCCGTTTTCGAGATCTGTGTGCAAATATATGTATACAAACCTTGCTCGTATTATAGTATTGGAGTACCTGGTGACCGAGCTTTGCTCGGATGGAATAAGACATGTTTTTACAAGTTAATTAGCAAAATTAAAACACATTTATTACTCAATGAAAACATTTATGTGGTTGAAATAAAACCGATATAACACACCATAATTAATATAGCACTGAACAAAAAGTATTCCTCTGGTGGGGATGGAACTCGCGGCCTATAGTTCTTGAGGCCGACACGCTACAACTCGGCTACGATGTTAGTCAATTGAGCGATGCCGTTTAACGTCTTTTAGCCAACCTCAATTATTGTTTAAGCCGATAATCTGATTATCCATACAGTTATTATTAGCCTGTGATCAACTGATTGTGTTAGAAGCGGAATGAGGATTGAAAAGCAAAAGAGAAATTTAATTTACATCAATTAATTGGTTTGTTACAGTGCTTCAAGCAATACTGTACAACGAATACGTTTTCTATCAAAACACGGAAGATTTTGGAAATACTTTTTTCTGCTTTTATTTCGCACAGCTATGTTATACTTAAGTTTTTACAAATTGTTTAGTAACCTGATAATTTTGCATTTATTTAATTCATAAAATAAATATTAATGCATAACCTCTATATTGTTCCCCGCAGTCTTCAATCAAGAATTGTCAAATGGTTATAAACAGCTGTTTTGATTTGTATTGTTTACATTTGATTCTCCACAAGCGTAATGTTAAATTTTTAGATTTTAAACTTAATATTACAAGAAAACAAGAATTTTCCTGGACATTAGACCTATCTAGAACTTATTTTCTATTTTGAAATTAGTTATTTCCAAAATTTAAAGAAAATCCTTAGTGCCGTTTTCGAGATCTGTGTGCAAATATATGTATACAAACCTTGCTCGTATTATAGTATTGGATATGTCTTAATTAAACTCACACAACTCGAATGAATAATTTTATTTCTTACGGTACTTTATTCCCTCTCAATTAATGATTATTCATTTAAAGAGAAAACATAAAAGTAAATTTTGAACTAGATGATAATAATACTGAAAAACTAATGTATTTGACTGCAAAATAAAATAATGAAGTTGTACAGTAGGTTCCAAACATCAACAAACCCCTAAGCGAAAATCTAGAACAGTTTTTGTTACCCACTGCCTCCATTGTCTGTCCAGTTGCTAAACTCTTATCACAAGCAGCTTACACCTGGTTTAACTGAGAAACACAAATTTAATGTTTTTATTTAGATTTGCCATACTGATAAAAAACTTATTACAGCATAAATTAGGGATGTTTTCACTTGGTAAAAGCTCGGCTTAAATTTTGCTCGAGCTTTAAAAAATTTGATGATTTGAGCCTACGCACACCCTTATCATAGGATTACTCTTAATAACTGAAAAAGTATAAACTGTGTATACTAAGAGGTTCTATTTGTAGGAAAAATACACACAATTAAAACTGGATGAAATAAAAATTAGAGCGATCAAACTGACACTGCTACGATTAAAGATAGACACTTCTAGCCATGCTGACCAGCGACAAACCTCCTCTGCCAAAAAGCTGGGCTCACATGACAGCATTAGTTGCTATGCATCACCTATCGGAGAAGAAATGAACAAGTACACCTAACAGGGAAAAACCAAAATCGAAATGTACGCAGGCAACGTACATTTCCAGTGCTGGGTTAAGGAAAGGAAATAAAGCTTCAACTGGAAATAGAAAGGTTTTTATTTTTGGCAGAATTAAGATCTACATCTTGGGTTAAACTGTTTGGGAGATCCGAATCAAGATGTAATTTATTTCCAATACACCATTTAAATTAAATTATTCCTTTTTTGTTTACGAGAAACCCAAACTAATACTAGATTAAAATTTAAAACAAACATTAATACACAGTGAACACTGATGTTTGCACATAGACTACACTAAGTTTAACATTGATTTTCAGGGTCACAAAAACAAAACATTACTCTTTACAAATTAAATACTAACAAATATATAAATGAAGTATAAAAAGACATAGAATTTGAGAAAAACCACCAAACCACTTTTCCTTTTGGCAGTGATCAAATGTCTTAAGGAGGCGGTGAGGAATGTTTAATGTTTAAGCACGTTCGCCTCGGATTCGGCGTGCAAGCTGGATGTCCTTGGGCATAATTGTGACGCGCTTAGCATGGATAGCACACAAGTTAGTGTCCTCAAAAAGACCGACGAGGTATGCTTCACTTGCCTCCTGTAAAACAAACCAAAATTAGAAAATTTTCTCTTAGAATAAAAATTAAATATGCATTAACAGTTTACTTCATCCACAGCTCCACAGCCACTGCCATTGTTGTTTTTAGGGGTTAACTGTAGCCCTGATAACAGTTACCCACATTGATTTTTTATCAAATCAAAGGCCACAGCCACTGCCATTGTTATTTTTAGGGGTTAACTGTAGCCCTGATAACAGTTACCGACATTGATTTTTTATCAAATCAAAGGCCCTACTCACATATTTTAGTACGAGTACAAAGCAAAAAGTATATGAGCAGGCTGCAAGTTTTTTTTACATGCATACTTATACTTATTGCATGCAATCTGCTGTTAAAGAGTAGTCTCAAAATACACTGAATCTATTATGAAACTTTTATATTTGAGACAATGACTTGAGAGAGGAACAGCTGATATGCTTGGCTCACTATCAATGATATTTAAAACCTTGATGGGCCACTAAATAAGAATATCATACTATAGTTTCAGAAAGGGCTTGGATATCTGACCAAAGTTTTGTATTTGTTTGATTAGGCTGAAAAACAGATGGACAATATTGTTTATAGTAACATGCTTGATAAATATAACTACGATAATCACAAACTAAATTAACAGTGACTAGCCGCTGGCCCAGTTTTATCCCTTCGCGAGCATATATATCCATGCATATTATTTTCACCAAGAGCGGCAAACGGATATATCTGCCATTTTCATTCTTGGTCTGCTCCCATTTTGACGTAGCCATGCATAAGAGGTCACTGTATTCCTCAAGCTGGGATGCAGTGACAAAAATAAATAAAAAAAATTATTTGAACAAAAAGGTGGGAATCTAATCTATAGTGCAACTTTATCAATTTCTGAACATAATCTAGGTAAAAAAAATCCCCTCTATACTAAAATAGTTAGCTCGCAAAGGTTTAGCATATAATCAAATTGAACCGTGCGCACCAGTCAGATTCGCTCCACTGGCCGCGGCCACTGTCTAGAGGTTTTGGCCGTGCGGCTGTTGTACTGACACAGACTGGTTTGCCGTCTAAAAATAGCATACAATGGGTATGGGAGGGACGGGGGTGTCACACACTACCCTTGCGACCTAACTAGTGATCAGTGGTGGTTGAGAGAATAATCTGTGTACATCAGTTAATTTTTAGAAGTGATTTTTATTAGATTTGAGTTAACCCCCCAACTGGTCATCATAAGTTCCCGTACTGATCAGGTTTTTTGACCGCTGTACAACTACTTAGTTAAAATAACATAAAAAATAAAAGTTAAAAGAAAAAACATTAAAATTGGTATAAAAATATAAAAAATCATACATAATTTTTTCAGAATAAAATTCCGATTCAAAAACAATAATTTTATAGTGTACTTATAAAAATGTAATATGGAAATCTTCCTGTATGGTTATAATAACAATAGTGTATTACCATGGTAAGGTATGTCTTCCATACCGAGCAAATGAGATAGCCAATATGCCCTGAGATAGCCAATATGACCACAAATTCAATTGGCTTTTCACTGATATACAACACTTGATAGTTTATATCTAAATATATAAAAAAAAGTCATGTTAGTTACACGCATTATAACTCGAGAACGGCTGGACCGATTTTAATGATCTTTAATTTTTTAGATTCGTCTCTGCTCCAGCCATGCTTTAGGCATATTCAGTTTCCATAAATTCAATTAGTTTCCATTTTATAGCGTTTTAAATTTCTAATGTTAACCTAATGGGGAATAATTTTGTTTGCAAATTTTCTAAAATCAAAACATTTGATTTCTTAAAACAGCTGTTGGTTTACTCTCCGTTAACAATATTCTTTACTCTCCAATGCCATATGAATCATATAATGTAAAAATATGAAGTAAATATGTGCTGTACAAAATGAACAGCATTATCCGCCACGCCACGTTAATAGTTTACGGTTATTATTATGTGCTGTATTTATTTATTTTTTTATTTTCTGTATAATTAAAAGTAATGTGTTTATATATTTGCCAAATAAAATAATCACAATGCTTATACACTTTAGGTTTATTATAATAATCAGCTGTTGAATATTTTAAGCTTTCACAACGAAGCCGCAATGCTATTTGACTTCACAAAATGGTCAATCTTAAAGTTAACATGTATTTTCTGTTAGGCGTTACGAAATTCGCGGGGTCAGCTAGTTATAAATGAAATAAGCATTAACATAAACGCATAATCACAAACCAGCACCATAGCACGTGAACAAAAGCAAACGCCTAAAGTTCAGTCTTATCAAATTTTCACAGTTTTTTCAACAAATACGACTGATCATACAATGACTATTGTCAACCTTGTCAAATTTCAAAACAGAGCTTCATTGAAGCAGTAAAAGAAAGGCCCTCTTTGGGCGATTAACATCCAATCCAAGGATTATTTTAACAGATTATTCATAGTTGTGGCTGTATCACTGGTTGCAGGGGCTGCAACAGCTGAAAATCATGATTGCGGCTGTGGCCCCGTCGCAGCCGTTCTAGTGTGTAGTTGGTGTACCTTAATATGGTGTTGTTGGTGTTATAACACAGCATAATTGACATAAATAAACTCTATTTTGCATGATTATGATCCAGCTATTTTTTATAAACTTCTTAATTCAATGCTTTAAAATGAGAGTATATTCTTAATAAATTATTACAACATTTCAAAGCAACTAACCTGAAGTGCACCAATAGCTGCACTCTGGAATCGAAGATCAGTCTTGAAATCTTGGGCGATTTCTCTCACCAGTCGCTGAAACGGCAACTTGCGGATCAACAACTCAGTAGACTTTTGGTATCTTCTGATTTCTCGGAGGGCCACAGTACCAGGCCTGAAATTTGAAATAATATTAGTAAATTCTGGACCTATGAAGAATATTTTAGCAAAATACTGTGCGAAATGTTTGTGAACATCTTTTATTACTGAAAATAAAGGAAAGCGGTAAATTTCAAGACTTGCCTACTAAAAGGAGTCTAACTTCAACATTTTTTTATTGATGGAATTTTTTGAGAACTATTTATAAACCCGTTGGTGACTGAGTTCAAAATAAAAAACTGCTGCCTGGGACTGACTTTTTAGCTCTAGCCGCCTAGGTCTAGGAGCCGGTTCAGGTCCTGTTTCACAATCATTTTCCTTATTACTCACTTCATTCTCAATAAATTCTTCATTCCCTACAGTTTAATCGTCATTATCATCGCTTTCACAGCCACTTTCGTTGAGAATATTTCCAATAAAATCACTCACAATAAATGCTTCATCTCGCGTCACCATCACAACACAGCTGTGTTTGTGTTGCATTCAACATAAACGTTTTTGCACAGACCGAAGGCAAGTAATAAATCTTGTTACAAACTAATGGTGGTATCTATGGAGAACAGTAGAACTACTAGGACAAAAGAGTCTGTTTCATGTATATGCTGCTACCCAACAGAAAACGGTGAAATAGCTGAACGAGTACTTTCCGTCTTTAGTCTTACACGCAATACACGATCTGAGACAGATCTCTAGACCTGAATTGGTTAAAATAATTGAAATTTTTAATGAGAGGTATTGATATCTAAAAACCTCCCGCACACAGGTCATTAATGACCTATGAGGGACTATTTTAGGAGTTACATACCCCTGCTTCCTGTAAAACTGTATTTAAAGGTAATAGAATTATTTTGATTTATTGAAATATTCTCGTTTAATCTTATATTCAACCTATTTCTAACAAACAATTTGTCAAATGGGTTTTATAACTGACTTGGAAAACCAAAACCTTGTAATTTTCAATTGACTAAATACATATTCTTATGCACATTGTACAGTTGTACACCTAACCTTGTGTGTGACTGAATAATAGACTAACTCGTAAATCCTTACAATTAATATTGCATGCATATCCATAAATAACGAATGATAGATACAAAACACATTCCCATAATTAGTTATACCTATAAATCAATATATCCAACCCTAAAATATTTCTGTTTAGCATTTAATGAAAATATTTCCGTTTGAACTGAAGTGTTGTATTATCCCCTCAAAAATTAGTTTCCTGAATATACATTGTGAAGAAAATAATTCAACATTTTCCTTCACCAGAAACACATGATGTCTGTCAAAAGGTAAATGAAAAGAAGTCAACTAATAATAATTGGACGAAAGTCCAATAATCAGGGGTATCAAGAAACGACACATCCCTAGTTTGAAATAAATGTGTTCGCCTAGTAAATGAAAAATTAAAAACCACCGGAGACTTGAGAAACTCCACAATATCAACTAGAATTATTATAAATGAATGTTAACCTGTAACGATGAGGTTTCTTCACACCTCCAGTAGAAGGAGCACTTTTACGTGCTGCTTTAGTGGCCAGCTGCTTTCGTGGAGCTTTACCTCCAGTGGACTTACGGGCGGTTTGTTTTGTACGAGCCATTCTCTACCTGGTAAAGAAACAAAATTCCAATTTCTTTACATAAATTATTTCAAACATTAAATTCTAAAAATTCATACAAAGGAGAGGTTGTAGGCGATCTTAGTTATTACCTATGAGATAGGAAATGAAATTCTGACCACAAATACAAAATTGAGAGTATAAGCCTACTAAGTTTGTCTTGATGAAGTTTATCAATGGCAAAAGTTTATCACCCTTCACCTGTCTTTTGCCTCCCTCAGACATAATAGGGCTCAGCCATTTTCAGAATCAGTGTACTGGGGGAGCAGGACGGTCACCACTCGGAGGGTTAAATTATGTTTATTTATTTCGTGTTTATCAAATTTCTATCGAAGCAAAATATAGATACAGTAGACCCTCATAATTAAAACCTTCAATAACACTATAGATACAGTAGACCCTCATAACTAAAGCCTTCAATAACACAACAAATTTCAGAGCGAGTATTATTTTTTAATTGCTGTGAACTCCTTATAACAGTTAAATGATATAAATCAATGATATAATGATAAATCATTTGAGAATAAAATAATATTTGACGAAACAACAATACCTACTTGTTTCTAAGGCTACAGCTTGGAACTGGTGAAAAAGCACAGTAATAATTTTTTTCTTGCTAAATGTGATTGTAAACACAGTTAAAGGGTATAAGGAACAGAGCAAAGAAATCAAAACAAATCATTCATGAAGTTACTGTTAATTCTTTCACGCTAATAGTGACGCGCAGTCGTAGTGAACAAGTCTCGATTTTCGTTCAGACCGGAGGGCCTCAGGCGTAGATCGTTCTGCCCGACGGGAATGTGTTAGTGGTTTTCATTCCATAATATTTCTAATGCAACTATCAAGATTTTTTTAATAGTTAATCCCCAACCAAAAGGATGGGTGAGAATAAAAGTAAAATAGAAACCAACACTAAAATCACGATGATTATAAAAATGATACTGAAAAAGAATTATCACGACCAGTTATGTTTGGTTGTCTCAACTATAGTAATTTCATCACTAGGACCAAAAACGGGCGTTTTTGATACAAGCACCAGAAACAGCCGAGGCATGCAGAGGCTACTTAATGTGCAAGTATTTATCAAAAAGCGAATTTTGGGCTGTGTGGTGAAATATATTTTTCTATACGGCAAATAAAATGGAACAAACTCGTAAAACATTAATTATTAGGTACCTGTTTTAGTGTCAATAGTTGTCAACCATTTTGGTTGCTTTAGACTAATCAGCTATTTGTTATTTAAGTTTTCGCAGTTCTTTCTTGATTCCTGATTGGTTGTTTAGGTTTTATTGGTGTTAGTTATTATTATCAATAATACGATCTAACCCATTCGATAGTTAAATTTAATAGTCGATTACCAGTTTCACAATCGATATCCGGAACGTACGAAATACACAAAAAATCAATAGTGATTGTTGCAGTTACTTCATCAATTATTTACAATCGATGCTGATCTCGAATTAAAAGTATCATTAACACTTAAAACGAAACATCGGTCAAATTGACCGATCAATAATTTTACTACACAATAGTGGCTAAACTGCTTGACCTTGACGACTGTCACCCCCAGTACCTTCCCCTAAACCCCTCTCCGTAATATATGGTCATTTCAAACTAGTTGGAGCGACGTCGTACGTATTAGACACATTGTTTGAATACGGTCGGTCAGATTTCACCAGCTGGCAATCGTCGGTCAATTATACCTTGAATTTCGGTAAAAGATTGTGGTGAAACACAACAAACAAAAGAACACCAACTAGAAATAAAATAACAGCTAGATTATCCACTATAAGACCACCAGCTCTGGCCTTGAGCAACAATCCTAAACAGATTTTTTACCGAGGCCAGAGCTGGTTGTCTTGGAGCGTTAAGTTTGTAGTTTCATTTTTTTCTGTCACATGATTTCCGCGTAATAATCTTGATTTGTCATAAAATGTTGTAAAACATCATTACTCATGTGACTGCCAAATGATATATAAAAACAATAATAAACACACTAAAAACCGATAAAACACAATAACGGTCAAATTGACCTTATGTTTCTCTTAGCGTTTAAAAAATTATATTTCGTTATAAGTGTTAACAAGTGTTAAGTGTATTGTATTGTCACATAATAAATACCACAGCAACAACAGAATTAGGCCTAATACTGAATTTGTTTGTCAAAGACTTTTAGGGTGAAAGTTTTTAAAATTGTTTAATAAAAAACTTCATTAATTCTGCTGATCACCCAACCATCTTAAAGATTGTTAACGATCTTTAAGCATGGTGTGATAAGACAGCCATAATTATCATAGTGATAAGCATAGATATGGTAAGATCATACTATAGTTATCAATGATTGACATGCCTTGTAATTAATAGTAGTTTGTGCATGGTTTGACTTGACCCTTAGTAATTCACTTAGGATGTAGGTAGGCCCTAGTTTACTAGTTACTGCATGTTGTGATAGTTTGCAATCTTATTAATTGCAACTGTATTATTTGTTGACACCTATTGATTGTAAATTGCATATTTAACCCTCCAGCTGCCATCATTTCACTCTGGAATGCCACCTCATTTTTGGCCATTTTTCAGGTTTGGTTTAAAAAACCATAACATTTTTGGATACTATGCAAAGTATAACATATTATATATTTTCGTGTACAGTATAAAATAGGCTACAAGAAAAAATTAATACATGTAACAAAAAAATTACTTAAGTAAAAAAAGTTTTTTCATCATATTTGCGCTCCATCAAATTGCTCAAATAATTTTTTAATAAGAAACCTGAAATAGCCATTTTGTTTGAAATTTCATAACGAATAAGAATATATATATACTTACGTAGCTATATAAAAAGAAATAAAAGTATCCATGTTCAAAAACCTTTATATGTACACAAAACCCTTACTGCCTAGTTTGGGGCCTATGAGAGTTATTGTCAAATAAATTATAAAAACATTGTAAAGAATGACATTAGGCCTACATATATTTAATAACACTAAATACAAGGAGAAAGGTGTTATGAATAATTCATATGTTATTATAGATAATTCACACAAAATACACAACGAAACACTAACCCAATAGCACGACTTTAACACAATGCAAAGCATACGACTCAAACAGCTGTTGGCGCGACGTTGTAACACCCGTAACTAAATGTTAAAATAAGATGTAATGCATACAGTATAAAAATTGCAAATACTACTAAGGACGTAGATTATGATCTCCTCTTTACAAAGGTATATATAAAGTACATTAGCAATGTACCGTGAGCAGCTATAAGAGGATTAAGTCGCGCTGGTTTTAGGCGAATGGCAGCTGGAGGGTTAAGTGGCAAATAAATATTCATTAGCCTATGACCTACTATCCATTAACCCACATTAGCCTGACAATTTTCCTTGATACCTCCACCTTTGCTTGAGACATGTTTGGATTGGCAGCGTCAAATATATAAAATAAGAATAGGTATCTTACTATAAAAATATAATTATAATAGCCTATATTGAAATACTATTATAAAAATACATGAAAAAATTTTAATCTGTAGGCTATTGAAGACTATGATCAACCTAAAAATGAGGAAACTCCTGCTAAATACTGGAATCAACATGAAACAGGGACATCAACTATATCAACATGATATAGGTAGAAGTGCAATTCCAGACGTGAAATTATTTTAGTTAGGGCCTACCTAGTTGAGCTACAATTTATTCAAGGGGTTCACTGATAATATTAAAATAATGTTCAAAAATTTTACAAAGATAAATGCCTTTCAGTAATATGTAAAGAGGAAATGTCTGAAACAAAGCTATGATAGCGTTACTACATTATCGATTGGAATTCTTGATAGGTGAAAGCGTAAAATGGCGTTTGTAGCTACAGGGAACAAAGGAAATGTTATCTAATGCATATTGCAATTACAAGGATTTTTTCTAACTAGTTGGAAGTGAAAAGAAAATTTTTATCTCAACCTTAAATATTAAAATAGTTATTAATTTAATGCCTTACGTTTAGTAACGATTCCTGTAAAATCAAATCTTCAATGCACAACTATCCTAGAACTGGAAAACTCTGGAATCAGGAGACTACAGGAGTCGAATATTACTGCGCGACGGTTTTAACTGAACTGCTTTTGATTGGTAACTTGTTTTGAAATCACGTGCTTACATTGGTTGAAATAAGAGAGTCTGCCATTGGCTACCGTGTGCGAAAAGGTCATAGAAGAATGAATATTATCTCATTTTCAATTATTATATAGCCTATGTATACAATTTATTTATGTTTTAAAATTAATTTAGGCGTATCTTCAGAAGGTAGTTAAAAAAATCAAGAATTGAAACTGGTGGAAAAGTCATTTTTCATTGTTAAAATATTGGTGTCAATAAAGAAAATACATAATGGTTTTCTATATAGAGAATATTATATACGTATGTGTTTTGTTATATTCTAACAACACTGATATTTGAACCATTATATATATATATATATATATATATATATATATATATATATATTTGAGTTGGTAAATGAGGGCTACTATTAATATTAAATAATTATGCATAACTTAGCACCTTTTTTTTTGTTTGAGAAATTATTTTATTTAAAAATTCACAACATGTTTCAGACTTAAGTCCATTATCAAGTGGTGTATTAATAAGAACACATCCTATATATATATATATAGGATATAGGAGGTGCTATATAATTGATTGCTATATAATTTTGAAGGCTGCTATGAGCTTAAACCCTTTCACAAAAATAAACCACATCAAAATGCAAAAAGTAACCAACCAATTTTGAGAAATTCTGAATTATAGTACACCAGTTGGTTCTAAAATCAAAATTTCCATCCGGTTTAAATTTAAGATAATTTAAATTTAAGATAATTTGATGAAAAATTTATCTATTTATTTTAAAATGTACCAAATCATATGTTCCATATTTAAAATTTACTGTCAAGACAATCAATGACCTGTTAAAATATTTAGTCACAGTTTATTGTTCTCTCATTTCTATTTTCTCAAATGGTTGAAAAAGTTTATATATTTATTAAACGAAAATTCGCATAACTTTTCATTATCATATTTCATTTATTCTATCAAACCAGTTGAATAATTGAATAATTATATATATGTATATAAAGAACCTCATGATTCAATTTTTGGATCTATTCATTCAAGACAAGCTAAGCTATATAACACCATAGTCAATCCATTTTCTGCAATAAATAAAATTCATACATGCATGAACTGCCCATTTATTTACTACTACAAGTAAGCTCGTCCTTAGTATGGGTTGTTTGTTTCAGTATTAAGAAGCGAGATTCCTATTACTGTATTATGAAAAACTACTAACGTGATTTTGGTTATAGATATAGCAGTGGTGTACCTAGGGGTTGGTAGGAGCGGAACCATATAGATGATAGAACAACAATTGAATCGATCATTTTTAGAAACGACACATGTAACAATTTTTTAGCTTTTGGAAAATAATTTTAAAATTAAAAAAATCCCGTTCCCTCTATAACCATTCAAATCAAATCAAATCATCTTTATTTTGCACAGAACAATCTGTATAATAGCGTCACAAACTATATAATAAAACTAAATTTAAGTGCTGTAAGAACAAAATGTAGCTGAACAGCACTTTAATTCAATCGGCAATTTAGAAAATCTTTCAAAGTGTAGGGAGCTTGTTCCAAGAGTATGTGTTTGACTGCTTTCCCAAATTTGTTTTTTCTTGCTCCACTTAAAGAGGTTCAGGCAACACATTGAAAACCCTAATACTATAAAAGAGGTGTCGCTCAAAGAATCTTATTGTCCCGTGCTTAGGAAGCTTAATATTGTTTATGTGTCCAAGAATGTACTGCATTGAATGGAACTGCGGGTTGATACAGATGATCATTTATTTTTAAAAACGACAGACAACTCAGTATGTATATGGATGGAAATGTGAGAATATTGTATTCCTTAAATAGATGTTTTCAAGAAGTAACGGGGTATTATAAAGGCTGCTCTTAGAGCTTTCTTCTGAACTCGGAAGACAAACTTTGTTCGTACGTTCTCACAGCCCCAGATTGCCACCAAGTACAACAGTAATGGATAAATCAGTCCATGATAGGTACTCAAGGTTACACGAGAATTGCTATACTTTGAAAGACCTCTAATCACAAAAATTCCTGTGCTAATTCTTATGGATGTGAGTTCTATATGATCATGAAAATTGAGCTGCCTGCCCAAGACCAAACCAAGAAACTTAGCATTGCTACAAGAAGAGATTTCTTTGTCGCCCACCAAAAGAGTCAGTGGAACACCTGTTTTTTAAAATATTAATATGGAATTGGAGTATTTTTGTTTTATTGCAGTTTAGAAGAAGCTTGCTGTTTTGGAACCATTGCAAAGCTCTATTGGAACTCTCCAATGCTATTGCCTCTAGATGAGCGACTTCCTAGCTAAAACACGTACAAAGCGAGGTGTCGGCATATAAACAAACATCTACATTTGAACTTGGATTATTTGATACAAAAGAAGGCAGGTCATTAATGAAGATTAAAAACAAGATTGGACTGATGATAGAACCCTGGGGAACTCCTCGAATTCCAACAGACGAAGCAGAAGTAGCATGATTACGAAAACTTTGGGAATCAACGAAGGGTATCCGGACTGATTGAGTTCTTCCTTGAAGAAAGGATAACACCCATACGTGAGCTAAGACCCGTACTCTAAGACGGTAAAGTTTTACCATTAACCATTAAAGCAAAAAAGGTGTCCACTGCAATCCCTATTTAGCCTACAAATGTCGTCCACTTCCACCCAAGCCGGTCACCGTTTATTTAAGGTGGGCCCTCTTCCTCTATACCACACATTTACGAGCCAAATCAGGATTGCTCATGGTCAGGATTCGAACACTAGCACTTCCGAAAGGCCTCAACGTTTCGCTCATCAGTGAAACCTTAACGATCTCGACTACACGTGCATAGTGTAAAAGAGCGCTTAGTTGGATATAAAACATGCTTTAGCGGCAAAATATTGAACTCCGTGAAATATTACCGAGATTCGATCATAGGGGGGTAGCACGGGATGTAGTTTACGAAGTTCTTGAAAGTTGTCACTGCCTGATAGGTTACGTTAGTCGTAGAACAGAGACGGTAGTTTTCTTGAAACATCAGATAAAAAAGAAATTCGGACCTGAATGGGTTAATTTTAATTAAATAATATATCAAACTAATTTGCACTATATGTATGTTAGAAACAGAACATTTTGTTACATTCTATGATATCATATAAATATTCTCAGTTATCCTTTTATTTCTGTAGCCGATGACTAATACTTGTTACTTAATTTAAACTCCATGATAATTAGCTTCTGAAATTGCTATAATAGACCTGTACCTTCTCTTAGAGTTAAATGTTATGTTTTATAAGATATTGTAATAAGAAGAACTGTAAGACAAGAAGGCATGTGCTACAGTACATATTTATATGGTCTTCATTTGAATAATCTACTTTTAATTATAGATACCATAAATGATATTCAGTTAGCCCAAAATACAACCTTTGACTATACATTATTAATAATGTATAGTCAAAGATACAACATACTGTGTTTAGATTTTTTAATATCTCAGTAACCGTTTGAGATAGAGCAAACTTTAAGGAACTAAATTGTGTAGTTTTTCAGCTGATTCGAATGGTGAAGGATAAAATAAAAAAAAATTTAAATTACATATGAAAAGTACAAAATCCCCCCAAACTACCTGTTCCCATTGACAGATATGTCTGGATTACGAACTCATCTAAGCAAATGTACGAATACACGTCTCCACCAAAATTGGTCTCGATCGGACCATTTTTACGAGAGTTATCATGTTCACAGACACACATATAAATATATATATATATTTTTTAACAACTATTGTTTTTGGCCTCTGGGCACTTAAAGATGAAAAAATAACATAGTCTCGGGCTTAAATCTTGCCATGAGACTTACGATAATAGCTTCTTCCCTATGGAAAATTACCTAAAACTTTCAATTAATTATATTCACCTGTTTTTCAAGATTATCATTCCATAACTACCAGGGCCCCTGCTCATCATTGTTGCATTTTAAGAGAAATATGGGTAAATTTTTACACCATAGAAAGTATGTGTCAGTCCACTGACACAATCAAAATCACAATTAAAATTAAAACTGTTAGAGCTGTTTGAGAAATTTTTAATTTTTCGTGTTTTTGGGGGTAAAATATACCTTTATAAAAATAAAAATTAAAAAAAATTTGAGATACCGTGAATTGTTACCTACATTCCAAATTCCATGAAAATCGGACCAATAGTCTCGTCTCTAGGCTGTACATCCCCACACAGACATCACTCAAAAACCACTTTTTTGATCGAGGGGGCACTATAATGGACATATCCACCAGAAACTTAAATTCGAAAATGCTGTCGAAAACAATACTTTCTCCTTATACTATCGTAAAACATAAAAACGATTGAAGGATTAAATTTACTTTACAAGACACAATTATCCGGAGAGACAGTATAATCAAACACAACATACTAGTATAAACCTTTATATTGGAATCTTCAAAACATCACCCTTTGGGAAAAATACAGACTTTTAAATAGAGGTACAGTGCTACTATTACTAATAAAAAAAATATTAAAAATACAAGATTTAATGTGATTGACACTGGAATATAATAAATTAGGTTTTTTGATTTTATAAAATTTACTACTTACAGTCAGTAGCTTTAGATAAAACAACGTTGATAATGATCATTAAATTACACATCTCATGCTAGAAATATTACCAGTCTACATATTCAATAAAATATCATCTATGAGAATCAATGGTGATTTGTAATCAAATTATTTCTGTACTATATTAATAAAAATATTTTACCTCATTTGTTCCAAATCAAATAGTATGGGAGTCTGCAAAGTGCAGGGTTTGACTGCTGTCAGCCGAGAAAAATGAAATCTTTAAGCAAATAAAACATGATATTGATCAAGTATTGGAATTAAACATGTAACTCTGTTGCTGTTGTACAGAAATAGCTACCTCCATCCTCAAATAATACTAAGTACCAAGCTTTGCTTGGCTAAACAAATAAAAGGTGTTTAGAAAATAACATACAGCTTACTTTGAGACCTTACATTCCACTAAAATATGCAAATCTTCAACAACAAATATTTGACACAAAAATTTCATAAATATAAAAAACTTCAAGACAAAATCACAATTTATTGTTAGTTTTTAATTTTTATTTAACCCTCCATAAGTTTAACACTATACTTTTTAATTTCAAGTCAATTTTAAAGAAAATATGGACCATCTATATGGATATGGGAACTATCTACAGCTTATTTTTGTCATAGAAAGCTATCTTTTAAAATAAAAACAATTTATTTGCACCAGTTATAAACATATAACGAATGAACCTTTGTTGTATTATAGATCGGGAGATAGCCAAAGATAACAGCTTGAATGTCACAAGGAATAACAGATGCCAATACCACAATTCAATCATGGTTTGCTGTCACTGAAGTAATCAAATAACAATTGTACGCAGGTTATAAATTCATTGAATATGTTCAGCAAATTATCAACAACACCCATTTAGAAGTTAACTGATTAGTTTCAGATGCTAGCTTTATGTTACAGTAAGACACTTGTCAAACTGGACACTTAGCAAACCCCCATTGGTAGAATATTACTCATGCAAAAACCAACAATTAGAAAAAATATTTAAAAAATACCACTTGCCCGAGTACATCAAAATGAGAATCCTGTCAGCTTATTGAACCCTTAACTTACATTCTATTCAACATTGACAACGGATCATGAATTATAAAAATTGACTTTTACAAAAATGGAACAACCACATATTTGCAAAAACACTTCGATTAGCAAAAGCGGATATACCTATGATATTAAAATATAAATTTTGTCATTTTGCAGTTAGGCCTACGCATTTCACTAATAGTTGAGTTTGCCAAACATATTAGGTAGTGTCAAGGCTCATTACTTACAGCTGAATTTGAAATAAAGAGAAAAGCCAACATTAAATAAAAATACTGTACCTTGATGATGCTACAGATATAAATGTATTATGTATATAAGTCTTTCTTAATTTGTACTTCTCTACGGTGAAATAAAAATATAAACAGGGAAGAATCAAACTAAATAGTATATGTTATTATAACAAACTATAATAAAATGAAATATTTAAAAAACTTATGAACAACAGAAAATATTGTAGTATAATATTTGTTCGGTAGAAATTTTGGTTTGATTTATTTGGATTTAAAAGTTGTTATGAATGTTTTATTTTACCCACACGATTGTAGAAAAAATGATTAATTTATTTAGTTATTATGTGTTAGAAGATTACTTTTATTACCTTTTTGGAAAATAATTTTGTTCCAAACCAGTCATTTTCAGAGGATATTCAATTGCAATTTATTTCTTGTCTATACCTCTCTCAAGTTATCTAAAAACTTTAGGCTATATAAAGAGTAACAGAATTTTAATTCACAAGGCACAAATAATAGTAGATCCTTTAAAATACCACAAAATCAAACAGAAAGTTTTAACGATCATCCTTTAAACTTGTTATGGTAAAGCTAAATAAGAATAAAACATTCCAGCTTTTAGTTCTTTAAAACTGGATACACATTTTATCTATTGATACGGTACTGAATATGGTATTTATAAAATATATTTCACCATCATTTGGAATATAATTTCCCAGTATAAAATGTTTGCGAAACTCCCATAGTTAATTTTTAGAAAAAAATTATTATCCTTCAATCATCATAAATTTTAATTTCAATGCAGATCTTCAGTAACTAATAAGAAAAATTCATTAAACAAGTTTAAAGCTCAATATAAAGAACTCAAAATCATAATCAATATAAAAGACTGGCACAAAACAGAACAACGTAGGTCAACAAGAAAGGGAAATTACATATAACCATATATTAATATATATTTGATATAATCCTAATTGTTATTAATACAATAGAAATATTAATCTAATAATTACTATAATAACTATATTAATATGACAAAGCTTATAACTAGAACATTGCTTGAAGAGGGTTTATGAACGCACTGGCTTTACAACAGAGGATCGATGCCCTCACATCACATCAGTTCATTTTTATAAACAGAAAAACTATAACTATCAATAGACTGTGATGTATTCGCTAACAGATATAGTAACATGCAAGGATATTAGCAAATAAAAAGCATACGATTAAAATACTTTTACCTCTTCAAAGTTATGTTAAAAATTATTGTATTTACTTCTCAGTGGGAAATAGGTTAGATCATGGATATGCCAAAGAGAATTTTTTCAATTTTTCTAAATAGCTGTTATAGCCACATGACGTCACTAAGAATATGAATTTTGGTCTCGCAAATTGCCAACCCCCCCAGAGCTAAGACATATCCATGTCAAAAATAAATGTGTACTTTGTTCTTAAAACATGGCTAGTCCCATAGACAAAGCTCTAAATAAAGATATTAATAGAAAAAATTAATTAAATATATAGAAATTTAACTAGGGAAAACTCTGGCAGATGCCCGAGCAAATAAATTCCTTAAAAAAATTTAGTTTAAAAAATTGCTAAGCCATATCACTTGACTATGAACAAAGAGTAATTAATCAGGCCAAAAATGGCTTAACTGTGAGTAGGGGATTAAGCCAAAGAAGTACTTAAATCTGATGTGTTAACACGTGTAGCCAATCAGGAAGGAGTCAACACTAAGTTTTTGCAATTACCACAACCCGCATTGGAACTCCGATATGTGTGGTAGTACTCACTTTCTCATTTAATTCAGTGTTTTCGGAGTTTTTCTGGGCTATATTATTATGTTATTAGTGAATTCATAGTTTAGGGTTATGTGGACACACCATGACCACCGGAGGCACAACTTTAATTTTGTTGTGCAAAAAATCTTGAACACAAAGGCTTATTTGAGACTATAAAAGTTATTAAAATTATTATTTTTTAGAAATAAACATAGTAAAATCAATGGATATTATTTTAAGATTTAGTTCAAATATTATGAACGAATTATACTTGTAACTTTGATCCTAGTAGGAAAAATTTGTAATAATGGACTATTTAAAAGTCATAGACTACAACACAAGATCCGTATATCAGTGATGTTCAGTAAACTAAAACCTTTTAATATAAAACTGTGACTCAAGTCAGACTAGGGGACATTTAAGAGGCTACAATACTTTTACCATATTGAAGTTTAAGTCGGGTTAAGAAAATTTGTATTTC
Source organism: Nephotettix cincticeps (assembly GCA_023375725.1). Classification (NCBI taxonomy): domain Eukaryota; kingdom Metazoa; phylum Arthropoda; class Insecta; order Hemiptera; family Cicadellidae; genus Nephotettix; species Nephotettix cincticeps. The sequence continues at coordinate 151,546,503 of CM041786.1, forward strand.
CTGATTTAAGTTTTTTCATACAGCACTGGTGGTCTATTTGGAATGGCTATACACTCGAATATATATATCAATTGAATATTTGAAAACAAACTTTTTTCAATTAAAAGATCTATATTTTTTTAGGAATGAGTCAAGATTTTCTCTAATACTGCTGATTTTAATGCATAAGATTTTTTAATCTTACTATTTTATCACCTAAGTAAATGAATGTTTTATCACAGACTGGATGACAATATAAAACTTTTTATTGCAATGCAGCTATTATTCTTTGACGAGTATAGAGATTATTTGAATTTAATATTGATCTTGAAAGAAGATACTAGAGGTATTGTATTGCACTTGTATAACACCGATTAAAAAACTTTACTGACAGTTCTTTGTACGTTTTAATGCCCTTTCTTTTTATAATTTTAAGCTTTAATTGATTATACAAGATTTTTTAACAACTCTGTAATGAAAAATTACAATCAAATTGTCAACCATGGAATACTGAGAATCATTGATAAATATCCAAACCAACAGTGCACAATATGTATAGTAGAAGAAAATAATATGAGTATATAAACAAATATACAAAGAGAGAACACTATTATGTATGTTAAAACCCCCCAGAGCCATTAATGTGACTTTTATAAAATGTATGATAAATGCAAAAAAAAGCCAAGCTAGTAATAACTATGAAATACTGGGCGACAGCATTTGTTTATTGTTTTCAGGGGTAAAACCCAGTGCGTTCATCAGTAGTTTTAAAATATGTGCGATTTATTGTGATAGTTATTTATATACCAAGTTAGGCTGCGGCTACAGTAACACCAGACAGAGTATGGAGTACTGTAGTCTGGGTGGGTGAGAGCACGAGGGAGAAAATAATTAACCAATCTCTAAGTAAACATGTACCCCACATATTAAAGATATGGATGCATATGCATACAGTTCAAATACAGACTCATCTGATTTGTTTAAAAAAAATTTACATGTTAATAGAAGCTAGTAAAATGATTACAATATATATTTCAACATAAAAAAACATAAGAGCATTACAATCAACAAGAATCTTTTTAACTGATGATGATTTGGTAGCAATTTATGTTTTATCATCTCTACAATCACATAAAAATATAAAGCATAGAAATTTTGTAATTAACTATACTTCATTCAAAACTTAACCTATTTACTAAATGTAATCATTAAGGAACTTCCTCTCAATAACCATTTATTCTACACACAGCTTTGTTGGACATAAAGCTGAGAAATTTTAAAATTTTAATTGAAGGCTTGTAGCCAATAACTGTATATTCTTAGTCATAATTTATAAATTAAATTCTGACTCACTATGGGATCCACAGAAAATATTATGGTATTTTTAATGTTTATCAGATTAAAATCATCTATGATTAATTGATTTTAACAAGGTTTTTTCAATGTCCTTCACATTTTAGTAAGTACATCTCACCCACCTTAACAGAGTTAAAAATATGGCATTTTATATAGCAAATAAATAAATACTATAAACGTTACAAACCCATTGGATCAAGCATGGGAAAATAGAATACAATCCAAATGTCTTTGGCTTTTACCTCTACAGATCTCATCATAAAAATGCATCAATTGATAATACTGTCTATCTTACACTAATACCCTTCCCAGGAGAAATAAACTAAAAATAAATAATTAACAATAATAAACACTTTCGGTCCGTCCAAGACTTGACCGGTAAATTGATTTTAGGTTTCCTTAAAACTGAAGTTGAAAGCCCATAATGTTCAACTAACTATAAAGTTGCTTTGATGAATTAATTTTTAAAGCTATTAAAATTCTAAAAATAAGATTAATATACTTTAATAATAAATGATCATGTTTTCAATGGGTCACGTACCATCAACATAAACTAATAAAAAATAGTAACAAAAATACATAGCTCGACCATAAAATCTAAAGAAGTAGAAGAGAGATGCATGCTCATTATCTCTAGGATTTAATATAAGACCATTAATAATTATGGTAACTGAACATTACGGACCTTCCTTCAACTTGGCACTCCAAATCGTACTAAATATAAATTTGAAAAAACTAAAACATCACAGAACCAAGTTCTAAAATCTTAAAATTAACTTATGTAAAGAGTAAACTCAATACATAACATACACCTCTCGCACTGCGCCCGCCACATTCAACAAAATCAATTGAAATAAGTCTATTATAGTTCATTTTATAAAACACTAATTTCATATAAGTCCGCTCCTCTTCCTTCAAAGTATATATGCTTTGTGATTTTCACTTCCACATTAAAATTTAAATCTGTGATAAGTATTTGTTCAGATTGACAGGCTGGAAATAGAGGCAGAGAATGATAGTCGGAACAGAATTTAAAAACTGAGCTGAACAAAAATTCATGAGATATAAGAATGGAGATAATTTCTAAATAAAGACCATTCCACTGCAGCACTACTCAAAGCCTACACACAGTTTAATTATATTTATAAAAATAAAGATATTGTATACAACCCTGCAAACAAGGGAAAACTCAATATAGAATATCAGAATGACACCTGTTATAGCATCATCTCAATTTTACATTTGGTGATACAGACTTTTTATGTATTTGAAAAACCAAAACATTCAAATACAGTACGATCTCTATAATTCGGTCGAGTCTGGGTATATCTCCAAACAATAGTAAGTGGAACTTGGATGATTCATACCAAATTTTAAAATAATTTTAAAAAACCATTGCATCTGGGTCAAATTCTAAAAAAACAATGTATTACAAATTGACCGTTGGCGCGAAGTCTGAGAGAGTGGAGCTCCAATAGGACGAGTGCACACCCCTTCTACGCCACCATTCGTCCACTTCCGTCGTATTTTAAAGGTTACAAACTAAATTTAGTTCATATAGTAATTCTTTTGATTTATTACTGTATTACTTTACATAAATGTTAGCAGCAAGTAGTTGTACAACCGTACATATTATATTTCGTAAATACAAATCTATAGAGCCAAGTAATCCTTAGAAACATGTAAGTCGTTATAATGTCTGATTTATACATTATTTTTTTCAATATACATCTTTGTGTATTTTTTTAACGTTTTAGAAGTTCTTATATTCACATTTGTTCATTGTTTGCTTGAGGTTCGAATTATCCAAGTTCCGATGTAATATGTCATCAATAAAAAGGTAGTTTATTTTTAAATTTATTCATTTTTAGCGAATTTTCCATAGGAAAGAAACTATTATCGTAGTTCTCATGGCAAGACCTCAGCCCAGGACCATGTTACTTTTTCGTTTTGAGGTACCTAAGAGACAATAGTTGATAAAAATTATATATAGGTGCGTGTGTAACTCTTAAAAAAAAAATTGTCCAATAGAGAGTTAGGGATTTGTATTCCTACATTTATTTGGATGAGTTTGAGTTCATAATCCAGATATATCGGTCAATCGGAACCGATAGTTGGGGGGGAATTTGTACCTCAAAAATTTGGTTTTTGTGTTTTACGTAGATAATATTTAAAAATTTTTAATTTTATCTTTTACCATTAGAATCAGCTAAAAAAACGATACAATTTAGTCAAGTTTTGCAAAGCAACTTATTCTCACAAACAATTTCAACCTACCCAAACAACATGTTCATATGCTTTCTCCATAGTATTATATAACAGATTTCAGTCCCTCGCTCTCTCGCGATACGTCCTTGCACAATTGACGCTCAAGGTCAATGCCCGCTCGCACGGAGAATACCCTCGTAGATTCAATATTATCGCATTTGCGTAGTATTTTGGTTTTACAAGGTCAAAATAATTTAATTTTTACATTTAAATTTTTTCCATTTTAATCCTCTGTGCGGCCGAGATATCCGGACTGCCGAGTTTGCAAGACTCTACTGTATCAGTTTAAATAACCGTTGAAGTTTACCCAGGCAATTAAAAATTATTTTTCCCTCCTTAAATTTAGAGATTGTTTAGTTTAATTATTAGTTTAGATTTTCAGAAGTAACAACTTCACAGTGTATATACTGAATATTTTGTGTTGATTCAGGTGTTATATTTTTTTATTATCTACTTCATCTTTTTGACAACATCCTACTCATTTCTCATTCATACTTGGCTTAAAAAAATACCTACCTGGGTAGGTTGCCATTTCAGTTAAAAGTATAAAGTATTCAAGTTTGAAATTACTTCTCATTCATTCATTATATATTTAAACTGACCTTCAATTTTTTTATACACAATCAGAAATTGAAAATGCATTGATTTCTCGCCCTCTTCTGATTAATTTATCAATGTAAAAATTGAGTTTACTTTGCATTTAGATTAACTTACATTCATAATATGAAAAAATCTTATTAAACTGACTCTTGAGTTTTATTCCAATTAAAAACTTTGTGACTAATACGACTGTTTCATAGACGAATATTTAAATTATCCCATGCATTGCAAGGGACATGAGGTTTAACAGAGACCTTTGCAGGGTTGTATACTCAAGATACGGCCTTCAATGACAACTTTAACCATCTCGTATTCCGACTATCACGAGCCCCTTACCCTCCTCTGTCCTTACGTCTGCGGAGGCTGCAGTGAATTGTGATTGGAGTGGGCGATGATGGGTGTTTGACAGTAGGGACAGTCTTTCTGCTGCGGAGCACACTGGCTGCAGAGCACGAAATGGTTGCACGGGCCGAGTGTCACACTACGGTTGCGCTCCTCGCACACCATACACTTGGTGGCCGTCTGGAGGTACAGCACCTGTGCACAATCAATCAATTGCCTGTTACATGGGTCGAAGTTAGGTCTAGTGGTAACCACAGTTTGTGTGCTTCCTATATATAAAATATGTCCACTAGAAAATAACATAAACATGACACAACTATCAAGAATACCAGTATTAGATTAAACAAAGAAATTACTTTATTTGCATACTGGTCAACAATGCATATGTTTAAATGGTTAAAAATATTATCAGTGACATTAAACAATATGATACAGACTGAAGTAAAAACTTTTGAGAATTAATATCTACAGAAAATTACTTTTTCATAAGAATCCCTTGAGTGTTAAACACACAACTGTCCAGTTATATACTAGAAATGTATTATTGGGAAAAAATTATGTTTGACATGGCACCAACAGTAGAAGATGTTGGGTAGGATGTTAGGTTAGATTAGATATACTACTTGAAGAAACACCAGTGTATGAATCTTTGGGGAATATATTTAATTTACCTTTTCGATCTCTTCGAGGTCGCCCCGCAGCTGGGACTGCAGACTCTTGAGCGTCGCCAGTGACAAGTTCCTCAGCTCGGAGATACGTCGCAGGCCGTGCAGGTAGGGAGAACCTTGTAGTAAGTCCACTTCTTGTTGAAGAGCCTTGGCTTGCGTTATCGCCTGCGACATAAATACTATTAACATTCCTGAGCAATGAGAATACACCATTTTACAATTTATCTGCACCTTTACCTGTGATTTAATGCAATATGTAATTTGTCCATTGTATTTAATATAGGCCTACAGTCAAAATAGAATGACTATTTTTGCCAATTGATTGCATTAAATAACAAAAATAATAAGTATCAGCAGGTTGGAATGAAAATCCTGTTGAAATTGTATAACTTGTGCCAATGAAGATATCAAACGTGATTATATAAATAATTCTTGACATGTTACAAATTTACAATTTTTAAACCAAATCAATCTTAGGCTGACATCCTAATTAAAAGGTAGGTAGCTAAAATTAAAAAATTTTAAAAGATAATATGAATCATGATATCATAGCCAGGGTCACAGCCATAATGGATGAAAATTGAACACAATTTTCAATCCATTCAATTTTTTATTCAATCAGTTGAACAATGATCTTCAAACCAACATTAACAATAGTTATTTAATATATATTAATTAATTATAAGATATATTATTAACTTATTTAAGATATAAAACAGATAATGCTCAAATGTGCATGCAAAATGATGATAAAAAAAGGATTAAAACTATAGGCCTATCAGAATATAAAATACAATTATTAATTATTATTTTAAATATACGATTAATTATTATTTTAATTATATTTTATTATACGATATGTCACTCCCAGGACAAATTTACGAATCTTTCATGTTCACCTCGTCCCTTTGTTGTTCCGCTATGCTAGCCTTGCGTTGCGCCTCCTCACACTCCCTCTGCCACACCCCTCTGGCCTGGCTCACCCTCTCCTCCCACGACAACAATTTGTTTCTATTTGTCACCTGTAACAGTGTTAAGAAAACTATTATTTATAGATCGGGTGTGGCTGACACCGGTCGGTGACATTCCGAATACTATTTAGCAGTCCACCAGCGTTGTACGAGGGTATTGGTTGACTGTTGGCGATTGGAGGTTATGTGCAAATTTTTTTCCATAAACTTTTAAAAAACAATACAATTGAACACACAAATTTATTAAGCATTATTCAGCGTCCTAGTGACCTACACACCACAGACCTTTAGGTCATAAGGAATTTCTGAATCATAGTCAAGTGATGTGTACCAACCATTACTGACTTGATTTTGATGCCTTTGTACCTTTGTACGAATTAGATGGTGTCAAAGTGTACTCAGATTGACTAAGCTTACATTCAATAACAAAGACAGTTCTACTTTTAAGTGCTATTTAGTACAGTTCAGGACCATCACATGACGACCAGACAATAGCCCCGGGCCCTATGGCCAGGGAGGCACGGCGGAATCCCAATTAAGCCTACAAATACCATCAACATCCACCCAAGCCGGCCACCGTTTATTTAAGGTGGGCCCTCCCTTCCACTATACCACAAATTGGCAAGCCAAATTGGGATTGTTCATGGTCGGGATTCGAGTCCTAGCACTTCCGAATGGCTAGAAAGTTACACTTGTCAGCGTAATGCTTTAAACCGGTTAAGCCACTGTGCCTAGTCGTAGAAAGCGCTTACTTGGCTATAAGACATGCTCTAGTGGCAGTTTAGTGAACTGCGTGAGCAGGTTTAGTTGATTGCCCCCAGAGGGCAAGACGGTCACGAAGGCAATGGAGTCTTACAATTTCACTAAATTGACGTTACACATGCCTTCTCCTGCCACTTCTTATTGAATTTGTAAATGTGTTGTTATTAACGACTATACCAATTCTAGGATTAATAATTTATGCTTAAAAAACATATTTTTGAAGGCTATGGGTAACTTCTTGATGGTGGTGATGGTTGATGGTCTTTCAAATGTCTAAAAATGGCTTATTTTGCATTTTTTGAAAGTTTGTTGAGATATGGGTTGATAATTTGGGGTAACGGCACTGGTATAGAACAAGTTTTAATTTTACAAAAAAAGGCTCTGCGAATTATTTTGGGAGTTCATACTTTAGAACATTGTAGACCTTTATTTATTGAAACTGGGTTTCTGACTGTAATTAACTTATATATATATATATATGAGGTTTTAGTAGGTGTAAAAAAGAATATGCATTCCTACTGTAAAAAAAATGAAATTCATAATTATGGAACGAGAAATAATAGAAAACTAGATTTGTATAGAAATAGACTTAGTAAAACCAATAACTATCACACATCCATTGGCATTAAAATGTTAAATAAGTTACCAAATAAAGTCATCAACTTAACAGATAATGTGTTTAATAGTAAAATCTATGCTTGGCTTCAATTAAGATTTTTTTACAATTTGAATGAATTTTTAAATCTTAAAATAAGTGACTCAGAATTTTAACTATGCCTATATGTTTATAATAGACATTTTATAGATTTTTATTGTTGTTATTTATTTAAGTGTTTAAGTATTTTATATGTTGACCTGAGCCTATTGTTGTTGTTTTTATGGTAGAATTTAAATTTTAAAAGTTAATCTTTTTATATAAGTTAAAAACCGTCTTGTTGATGTCATTAGGCCTAGTGATGTTTATCCCAATTGAGAGATTTTATTTTTCTTTTTCAAGCTGATTGTGATTTGCCATTTTTGAATTGTTATCGACTTAGATTAAGGACGAGGTCTATTGTAATTACAGTGTAATTATTTAACGACTAATAAATATTGTCTATTGTCTAACTAAACTCTCAATATTACATTGCACTGTATGCATTTATCGAACAAATACATGCCTGAAACCTATCACTTTTTATATTTGCAAAGTTTTTTCTGAATTTCTACACTTCATTTTCACAAAATTGAATAGTCTCTACACACAAGAGTATCTGCAATTGTATACCTCTATCTTGCCTGACAGGCTGACGACCAACCTTGGGACTCTTGACGGTGAGAACGATGCAAACCATTACCCAACGTTGTACAACGGACCATTTTGAGGGACTGATAGGGTGCACCTGACAACATCTTGTTCCAGGCGCCAAAAAACCATGTGATGGCCCTGATACAGAAAATTTATTGGCAGGTGGAAGAAGTACTTACATCGTAGCTGCCACTGCCTATCCGTGGGCTGACAGAGAAGTTGTTGATGAGTGGAGAGTGTGAGCTCGGGGACATGTTGAAGTGGTCGAACCCCGTACAGTGTCCGCCCAGCTTGCCCATGAACACTCCTCCCTGACCCAAACATATTACAATGAAAAACCTAAAGACAAGTTTCCTGAGTTGTCTTAACTATCCCAGAAGCAACTGACTTTCTGGTGCTCAAACATTTTTCTCTATCCAAAAACAATATATTCTACAAAAAATATCTTTATTTTAAAAATAAAAAAATCAAATCATTTACATGCAAAAAATCTATTGATATAAAACACAGTGGTTTTGTTTTGTAGAACATTAAGATTGCTACTATGATATGTTTGTAATAAGACAGATCAAGTTTCTCACCGAGTCCAATGGGTCTTGATGGGAGAACCTAGAGGCTGAAAGGAACCCGGAATGTAAGTGATGCAACGGTGATGAAGCGGAAGGAGAGAAGTTGCTGAGGCTATTGTGTCCGCTGCCAGGAATATTGACAGGAGCAGAGCCACCAAGGATACCTGCGGCAACAACTTACATAAGACCTCTAATCAAACTAAACTTATAAGCTCCTTGGCTCTATATTTATGATCCAATGAGAGGTGTGTTTTTTGAGAAACTACCGTTTTGAAATTACACAACTACAGTGATGAAATTGGCATTCCAGGCAAGAGGCATTTTTGTTCTGGCATCTATTGGCAAACCTTAACCACAATTTTTGCAAAAATTGCTTGGATTTATAACATGTGGTGGTGAGCTTTCAAAATGGCACTGGCATCGCAAATAAGGAAGTTTATGGTGAGAACATTTGAATAGGTAAAAGAGTTAGATAATAATTTAAAGAGAGCTGAACAGAAAGAAAGAAAGAAATTTATGTTGATAAAAGAATTCTAGATTTCATCTAGATATAAGAAAACTGGTCAGATAATGAGAAAATTAAAACTGACATTTGTTCATCGACTTATTGCACCAAATCATAAATGCCCCAGCTACCTGCTTTCCTTGTCTTGACCATTTATTCAGTCATAGTTCAGACATTTATTCAGGCAGAAAATCATTGACCTTAAAAGCATTTATAAAATAGCTCTAGATCCCACTCCCTCTTATCAGATTGAAATAATTTACATCTTCTGTGAGATTTTTCTTTTGTACCCTGAAAAATAAATACTGAAATATATCTTCTGTTAGTTTTTATACAATGAAGATGAGAATTTCAGATCCTTATCTCCATTGTTCTAAGCCATAAGCATGCCACAAAAATTATAGCATAAATATCAATTTTATGTGTTGTATTAGACAAAGATTTTCTTGACTGACATGTATTAAACATGATTTGGGAACAAACTCAAGTTTACCTTACAAACAAAAAATAATTTAAGCGCTATTGTGATGATGGAGTCAAACTAAAGGCTATTAAGTTAAACAAATCTTAATTAATCTTAAGTTTATGAAGTATAACAATTTTATATTTTTGTTTCATTTCAAGAGGAGTCATTCTCTAGAGTTCTGGAGACTCATCTAGAGGAGACAAGAGAATTATACGCCTGTATTTGTTGCCGTAACATTGGGAAAAAAATCATAACAGATCAGCATTTTCAAAGAAGAACTTTTCAGTTCCATCAACAAGCTTTTGTAAAACCATTCATTGATTATTTTAACATACAAGAGATTGGATATGGTCCATGAGTAAGTAATACTTTATTTTAAAGTGTATTACCTGAAGTGGCAAGTCCAGCTGATATTGAATTGGATATTGTTGGAGAGTCAGTATCAAACTCTCTGTGTATGGAGTCGACTAATCCTAGTGGCTCATCCAGATGTAGGTCTTCTAGAGCATTACCTGCAACACAGACAAATTTTATATTAGATGTTACCATACCTGCCTCAACTTGATTCCAAATTTCACTATAATAACATATTTAGTTTACAATTCAAGGATGGCGAACCTTATCTATTGCAACTATAAGTGAATGTTGAAAAACCTGCATTTGTTACAATTTAAAAGATAAATTGTGAGCCACATATTCAAAACCATGCTCTGTAACTTTAATCTTGAATCTGCTAGAAAACCCATATTGCACACACAGCAAATAGCATATAGATTTCAGACCTTTAAGTTAAAAAAAACACTACAATGAAGAAAACATCTCTGAGATCACTACTCCCAAAAGTAAATGCTAATAGAATTTTTAGATTTTCAGAAATACTAATGGCAAATTATACCGCACAATTTTTGACAATTTTGAATGAAAATTGTTGGAGGTATTCAAGACAGCATATAACATCAGCAATAATGTTCTATTGTGGATATCTAGATGCAAAACATTATCTTGCATAATCTTGCCAGAACTTTGACTTTGCCTTGTTCAGAACTTGAACTCTTCTACTCACCCATGACAGAGTCACAGTTGAAAGGACTATGATAGTGGGGGGACATTGGCATCAGGTGGTTGGATTGGTGGTTGGCTCCCATGTTCATATTCAGTGCTACCAACAACGCCTGCTTCTTCTGAGACTTCTCTATCACATCCAGCATTGGATCGCTGTCTATTGCCTTCAATTGTTTACGGATAATTTCCTGCAGGAAATTAAATTTAGTCAGATTCTTATGAGCAACATAGGCTAAAACACTTAAAAAATAGGTTTGTAGAATAAAATGTATAATAATAAATGTAGTGGGCTGCTGACACAACCTACAATTAACATTAATTTACATACAATTAACTTCAAGATTGTATGTTGTATTCAAAATGTAGTAATATAATAGTTTGAATTGTGCAAAACTATTTATGTATTTGAACATTTACAGCAAACTTGTTACAACAATGTGCTAATGTGTGCCTTTTAGCTAAGTGTAACTGATGCTGTGTGTAGAAACTGAATCTTCAAGAGTTTATAAAAAACTAATATGTCACACTGTCTAAAAAAATTAGTTGAAGCTAAACTGTCTTTAATTAACAGTTCTATCTAAGGAACATGTCAGCCTTGGTCAGTAACTAGACTACAAGATCGCACCACAATCATCTTTCACTCATTTCTCATTCATACTTGGCTTAAAATACCTACCTGAGTAGGTCGCCATTTCAAATCTTATCTAATCTATGATATGATTGTCAAAATATCTACAGTGTATTGCAGTGGAATTTGGGAGCGGATCTATACAGCTATTCAAAGGTGTAACCTGAAATACTTTATTAAAAAACTTTAATTTTCAGGAATCACATTTTTATACCATAATCCTAAACTTCTGGAAACAGAACTGTTAAAATGGAAATAGCACTTTTTTAATGAAAAAAATTAGGTACATAGAGAAAGAGTTTTAACCCTTAAAGCGCTACTGAAAATCATGGTCCCTGCTCATTTAGTGTAAAAAAAATCAAAATATTATTTCCCCAATGTTCTTTATGGTTTAGGTAGCTTGAATAAAGTATAATAATGAAATTTGCTTCATTTTTATTTATCGAAGATTTTAAGACAATTTTTAGGTATTAAAAAAAGTAATTTTTTTGTCTGGATGAGTCATTTTAGTTAATGATAGTTAATAAATACTATACATTAAAACATTCACACAATATACACAATTTACTGCTAAAACCCAATGAAAATAAACACTCATCGACAAAAATGTCAACAAACAAAGTTAGCTAAAGTGAAAACAGCTGGCCGTAAGGACTCACGTCTACAGGCGTAAGGCGCAGTACGGAAGCGAACGAATACTGGCCAAAGTTGCAAAACAGCTAATTTCAGTCACTAGATATTTGAACAAAGCCGCCATATTGGTTTTGTGAGTGCTTAGAGGCTAAAGCAACTTCACCATGCACTTCATCGGTTGTTTCGCGAACTACAACAAATTAAATGTGACGAAATAACTGATCGCGCCTACTGTGTGTATGCATTACCTGCTGTATTGCCTCATGCTGCGGCTGATGCGCATAAGAGTGTCTGTTGGCGCCAGGAGCCTTGCTGGAACTGTTGGAGCCCAAACTGCTCGTACTGGCACACTCCGACACTTCCCCACTCCCGTTCTGTAACAGAAAATGCTCATCCAAAAACTATTTGTGTAAAAAAACTTTGAGAAGACATTTAAAATAGAGGAACAACTTAAACATTGATCATAATATGTGCAAGGATGATGTAGGACATATAAAAAAATTGTAATGTCCTTGACATTTCACATAGGTCTATGAGAGTTGAAGATCAAGTGTTGATTTTCTATTCCAGCACTATGATTCCAGGGGATGTGTCTTTTATGGATGGGTCGATTTCAAATTTGTTTACCATCTTAATCTTATGTAGAATACGCAAATGACTAACTCTCATATTTTTATCAAAAGATATTGATAAAACTTGACATATAATTATTATTATATTATTGATTTGTAAATTCGCTGAGTATGCAGGTCGGCTGCGACGGGGGTATTACACCATGCACTTCATTCTCGTCTTTCTTCTGTTCATTACCACTAACAACCCCACCAAAGCAATCATATCATCTTGCCGACTCACTGAGTGGACATCATTCACCCACCTGGTTTACCGTAGCGTGTGCGAGCTCTCGCCTGTACAGGTATACCTACACAGGTAAACCTCTCCGGTATACCGGAACGTGTATGGCCGGCCTAGAATGATGATACGGAACTTACCGAAGATTCACTGGACTTCTGATCCCTCTTGGGCAGGACATTGGACAGAATGTCTGCTAGGTTTGTCCCACCGTCCAACGGAGCAGCCAACTCACGGGCTATGCTCATTTCCTCTGCGGAAAAAAAAGATCTAATTATCCACTTAATAGATTAAGTTTACACACTTTACAATGTAAAATGTTACATACCTATCCACAGTAACATCTACTATTAGTCTTAGTTTACTATAGTTTCAACTATCTATAAAATCATTTAAAAACTATTACTTGTAATGAAGTTTTGAAATTGAATATATAGGATTTGAGAGAAGCGTTACAAACATAAAATGTACAATTGGTCGGAGGTTAGTTAATGTTACTCACGGTCGACATGGGCGAAGGCGCAGAACACACCCCTCGGACAGTAACCGGCCTGCTGTACATCGTTGCACCTGGTGCTCTTGTATATCTCGGGATGGAACTGCTGCTCCGTGCGGGTGTGACAGTAGCCGCACATGTCCCCGTTCTCACAGTTGCCTGGCTCTCCCCACTCATCACCATGCTTCACATTAGGACACGGAGTCGACCTAGCAGAAACATCACATTTACATTTGCGAATGAACAGGGCTCGGAAAATAATTTAAATTTGTACTATAAAAAAATAGTATTTGTAGTAAATAGTAAAAAATAGTAAATATAGTATTTAATAGTATTTGAAAACAAAATTCTCAGAAAAATATATGGTCCAACCTTTGAAAATGGAGAGTGGAGAATAAAGCATAATGTGGAGTTGAGACAACTATACTTAAACCCAGACATAGTGGCCGAGGTGAGAAGTAGGAGAATGAGATGGGCCGGCCATTTATTAAGGAAAGAGGACAACAGCTTAGTCAAGAACATCCTTGTGAATAGTCCAGAGGGCAGAAGACCACCAGGTAGACCAAAGCTCAGATGGCGAGACCAGGTCAGAAGAGACCTAAGAAGACTTGGCAGGGGGGAGGAGGAAGCAAGGAGCAGAGAAATCTGGAGGCAGTGTGTTGGCGAGGCGAAGTACCACCTTGGGTACCAAGAGCCACGGCAGTAAGTAAGTAAGTAAGTACTATAAAAAAAATAACTTATATCTCAAGTTGAAACCTCCTATTTTTGTGTAGCTCTTGGAAACTTAACTTTTAAATAATACCTTTTTATCGCTATTAACCGTGTGATTAACAATGGTACAATTTTTTTATTTACATTAATAAAAACTTTTTTTTACAAGAATTAAATTTTTTTTAAAGGGGGATTCGTATTTCCAAGTGTGGTAGTTTTTGTAGAAAAAGTTTAAGAGATATTTAATTAAAATTAGAATCTAATAAAATCTATTAACTTGTTCACTAAAATTTCAAGTATTACGGCTAATGCGGAAATAATTTTGTTATAATATTAGCTAAAAAAAATTATATTTTATAATACATTGTATTTTTTTTAAATCAACGTTACCCACAGCAAATGTGTTAATCAGTTATATCATAAGGAAGAAAAATATTTGGCATTTCACTGATACATTTTAACTTTTGAATTTAAAAGACGTATTATTAAAAAAATATTCATACAACATTCAGAAATTTTTAGAACATTTTTCAAGCAAGTATGAAAAACTTACTTCTATCATATAAATAAAATATGGTGGTTGCAGAAGGTGATTTCCAATATTTCTCCAGTTTACAATAATTGATAGGTGTTTTGATTTTTTGTTACTAAAAGGACTTGCAAAGTTATTTTCAAAAGAATGTTGGCCAGTTTGTACATTACTGTTATGCATATGATAAGGCCACAGGATGCTACAGCTAGCTAACCAGGGGCCATCAGCCACACCGTAAGATGATGCAAGCAACACACCTGTATTTAAACTTGCGAGGACTTCTACGTTTATCTCTGCTATTGTGATACTGGGGACAAGCATATCCTTGACGGCATAGGCGCGGCGGGCGCTTGCATGCTTCTGTCTTGTAACTTGACAAAACGTAGTTTGTATCTGAAAACAATATTATGGTAAGAAAATTAGAAAATTAACAAAACAATTTGTCTATAAATTTATACTTCCATACATATTACTTTTTGTAGAAATCTTCTCTCAACTCAAAAGCTTAATTTCTGGCTCAACCTCAACAACAAGAGACACATTTCATTATTTGATCGCCTAAGAAGGGTGTCCGGCAAGAAGGGGATTTTTGTTTGATGTTCACTCAAGACTTCTCAGAGATGTACTACTCCTAGACGTGTCCCTTAAAGAAAAGATTGAGACTCCCTGAGATACCGAGCGGTGGCCACTACGCGCAGACACACTCACTAAGCGAATAATATTTTGGTTTGGGTCAAAAAATATATTTTGAAATTTTTTATATTTTCCTACTTCCATCTGATGGTTAAAGTTGACTATACAAACTTTTTTCGTAAAACTATTTTTATGTCTTCTTCAAAATTAGGACCATTCAACATAAAGGTAATTTCCACTAAACATGATATCACAGTCTAATACACTGAATATATTTCACTAACCTTTATCACACTAGACGTAAACAAATACTGTCTGAGCGAGCAAAAAAATAAAGTGTAACACAAATATGACTCGGTCGGTTGGTAGAACAGAAGTTTTGAGATCAGTGATGCCAACCCACCAAATGTAAATTTACCAAAGAAATCAAAAAATTATTACAACAATAGTATTTATTTATGGCCTAAGGTAACTACAGACAGCCAAGAAACAATTTTAAAATACCTAAATGACATTTGAATTTTTTGACGTATACGTAAATCAAACGCTCATGAACTCCAGACTGAGTTACGTATATATATATGGCGTAAAACTTCCGGGAAGGGTTAACCCCTTATTCTTTATTTGTGTACTTTAGATGTTGTGGGATCAGATATTAAATTCATCAGGTTGAACTCAGTTATGCCTGATTTTGTTTTTAAGTTATGACCTCCTTGCTAGGACTTAGGTATACTGCCTCCCAAGGATATGCAAAATTTAGAAAAAACGTACCCGGCTGTGCTGATGAACAATTCAAACTTACATTAGCATATAACACAATACAAAGTAAATTCTGTAAAAAAATTGTATCTAGCTCTATATAAAGACAGCTCAAATGATTCTTGAACTGTAAAAAGAGCAATCTCGTTATTAGGTTTGCAGTTATATCAAGTGTTTAATTTAATGTAATAAAATTTACTTATGAACAGAAATAACACTCACAGACTAAAGCACACCGGATTATTGATTAATTTGCAGGCCAGCCACTAGGACAGAGGTGTTCTAGTTTACTTCTCATCCGATAGATAGTGTTGGTGTCCTCTATTATCATCGTATTTAGTGTCAAATGTTCTGTATTGACAGTGAAGTATTTTCTTATTTGTACAGTTCGTTCAGCGATTGTATTTATTGATAATAATACAGTAATAATGATTATTATTTAAAGATTTATCATTAACTACTGCAGGTAACTAGAAGTAGATCTGCCAAGTAAAATAAAGGAATCATTTTAAAATAAAATAATATTTGACGAAACAACAGTACCTACCTGTTTCTAAGTCTACAGCTTGGAACTGGTGAAAAAGTACAGTAATAATTTTTTTCCTGCTAAAAGTGATTGTATACGCAGTTAAAGGGTATAAGAAACATGGCAAAGAAATCAAAACATATAATTCATGAAGTTACTGTTAATTCTTTCACGCTGATAGTGACGCGCAGTCGTAGTGAACAAGGTTCGATTTTCGTTCAGACCGGAGGGCCTTAGGCGTCGACCATTCTGCCCGACGGGCATAGGTTAATTACCTATCAAAGCGCAAATCGCCATTACGTAGTACAGTAACTATAACTAACCTTGCCACTTGGGGTCCTCGTTCATGAGATTCCTCTCCTTATCTAGCACATTGGGACCGTTACATGAAGCATTGTCTCCATCAGTGCAGTCGAGTGCCTGGAACAGATAGTTCTGAAGTCTTTACTCGACGCTGCATAACTACGCAACTATTAAGTTATGGCTACTAAATCCATAAGATGATTAGGAAATTCATATTAAATATATATTTGAAAAAAATCTTTTTTTGATATTTTTAGCCTCTCTTTTGGTGATTGAAGCTTTAAAGCTTTGAAGCATCTTAATCATGAAACAAAATTTGACCATTATTATTTTTGATTTGCTTCAAGCTTCACCACGATGATGAGTCAAATTAAACTTCAACCCTTTCAGTGCAGATATCTGTGGGCAAAATGTGCAAGAAAAGCCAGTGTCTGACTATAAGTACGTCTGTAAAGAAATTAAGGAATTTTTTATTTGTCATATTTATGTTATATTGTGGTTATAAAGAACAAATTAAATATAAATGTTTAAGTAAAAATTTCATTCTAAGTATCTTTTACTGTAGTCTGCATAAGCGTCTGTTGTTTGTTTACTTGGTTAGTTAGCCGATCGCCCAAAGCAATTCTTATTATTGTTGGTTTAGTTGCCTTTAGAGTGATTATGAGGCGTAGTCATTCACCTGTCAATAATAGAACAATTCTTAAGAGTGTTAAAAAGTGATAGTAATTTTTCAAAGAGTGATTTGAATGGAGTGATGAGTCATCAAATTTAGGCTATGACAACATGGACAGTGACCCAGATTTCGATCATAATAATCAGAATAATAAATATATAATCGGAATAGTAGAATCATTTTACTCATTTACACAGTTATAGACACAATTTTATTCAAATTCTATGTATAATGAATACAACATTAAAGGTTTGATTAACCTTTTCAGTAACTTGTGCGAAAATCTAAACTCACGATATTTTCTACATATATTCACAAGGAAAATACAACAAAAATGCTAAACTTTAAGCATGTGAAAATTTTCTACTGGCAATTTTTTTACTTCAAACAGAAAAATCCATTATAAAATATTATATTATGTAATAATAAAACAGTGACAGTTCTTCTCAAAAAGCTAAAATTGCTCATTTTAACCTGTAATTTCTTGCACAAGCCGTAGTAATAACACCTGGCACTGAAAGGGTTAAATATGTTTAAAATCATTTCCAGAATGAAAAATGCCACCACTGTCTCGCATCTCTGAATGAAGAGTGATGAAGATTTTCCAGAATAAAATTACAGAAGAAAATCCAAAGAAAGAAGACAGTATTGGTGCAATTATTATTAACACCCATAACTAATGATGATTATATTCATTGGAAAGCACTAAAACAATTTTCAAATATCAGAACAAAACATACAGATCAGGGTTGCCTCACCTGGATCTCCTTGATGTCATAAACAGGTGGTCGCAAGTCTTGATTGCCGTGTGCGAAGGCGCAGTGAGGCCCATTCTTGACACAAAACCCCCTCGCATCTGTGTCGTGAACGCACATGCATGTTTTGTAGTAACGTAGGTGATAACGCCGCTCTGTGTCCCCTGCTGTGCGATGGAGGTAAGGACATCTGCAATCAGAATATCACTGTGAAAAAAATTCTCCAGCTGCTTACACAAACTGAGTTATTAGAAGCTCAAAATAAAACTAATTTTTTACAAAATATTTTCATGATTATGTTTTGTATTTTTGTCCAACTATTTTACTTTGCGATTGATAGTAGTATAATTTTGCGCAGCAACTGGCTAAACAACATGGTTTTGTACATGATCCCATATTTTTCTCATCACTCCACTCATAAAAAATGTCACAATTAACCACATTATATTACATAAAGGGGCGGAGACAAGTCCGTCCCTCGGCAGGTCAGCCTGTTTAGCTTTTTGCGCACCCCCTGATGATAGTGATGAAAGTTCAGGTTCACTCCAGTCTTAGAGCCTGGCAAACTGCTGCTATTTACCGATCAGCTCCTCCAGTGTCAAGCATCTACCCTCTCCATGGATCCAAGAGTTTTAGCCCTTACCTCGCTTTGTTTACACACACATCCGAGGTTGCTCCTGGAGTTTTTGTCCCTTACCACTATCCGTGTTTATATAGCCACAGTGTTTATTATGCCAATTTCTCAGATTTGTCAAGTAACGTCGTAAAATAAAGTAAAATACAGTTGTGGTCAATAAATACCTATGTTTCTATTTAAATAACGAAGAAATCGCCGTGACAACTTTCAGTTTAGTCAAGTGCAGTCAACAGCAGATGATCTGCAGTCTCCGCAGACTGCCCACTACATTCTGGATCCCCAGTGTAGAATCCCAGCCGTGCCAGATGCTTTCTCAAATGTCCATGGTCTTTGATAAGACCTATGATGTGTCTTAACTCCGACCTGCCTAGTCGTAGAAGATCTTCCACAACCCTCGCGGAAGGGGAACTAAGGGTCAACTTACATACTCTAAGAAAGGGGGATCTGACCATCTTCTGCGATGACTCTCATGCGCAAGCCATGACTGCTTGGTCAGCCTGTGCTCTAGAGATGCCGCAGAAAGGTTTCCCAGTCCTAAAATGACTCACCCTGACAGGTAGTTAGTGGAGCAGCCAATGCCACTGTCTATGAGAGCCAACGCTAACATGATATAAAATTAACTATTGAATAGTTCCCCAGACCCTAAGACTGGATGGACCTTGAGACTCCAACCTGGGGGTGCGCAAAAAGCTGAATGGCTGACGTACCTAGGGACACATGTTCCACCCCTTTGTGTAAGTAAGGGGTTTTTTATTTAAACCAGCTAGTGACAGTGATGATTGAGTCGATCTCTCAAAATAATCAACCCTGGGAAGAACTAAGATTGAAAAATAATTGATTGGACCTCAATTCACTACACGGGCTGTAGTAATGGGAACAGGTCAAGAGTAATGGGAATTAAAAAAAAATAATAATACCAATCAATAATCAACCTAACTTAACTCCGCAGAGTGCTATGTACTGTATATACTGTTTTACTAGTACAGTTAAGTCCAGTTTATCCGGATCGGGATTTGAAAAAGTATTATATAAATAACTTGAATTTTATCTCAAGCTTTCTCAAAATTTCAGACACAACTGCAGTACCTTGCTGGTTGCTGCAAGTGTTACTAATGATGAATGCGTGATGAGATGAGCGCACACTTTGTATTGGGGTTGATTACAAGCGGAGCGCTACAAGCACTTGCGCATGCGAGAGCGGTCACTGTTTGGAATTTCAATACTGACTGTCAAAGTGTTGGTGTTTGAGGTTAGATGTACAGTGGTTTTTGTTTCAGAATTACCTATCTTGACAATCAAAGTGCATACTAACTAAATCTATGGTCATGGGTGATTGTAAAAGGATGCAGGGTGTTTTAACATCAGAAGAGCATTTTATTTCCTACCTGAAACTAATTAGGGCCTAGGTAATAAATTTTTAACTCCTAATAAAATTAAAACAAATTTTCAACACGTTAAACGCTTGCAATATTTTGTTTCTATGTTGTTGTCGTTGTACAGAGGTTATGTGCAGCCTGCAGCACTAATATTGCAGGCGCTAATTTTGCAAATATATTTGCAAAATTTGGAAGAAACGAAAATTATCAACAACTGTAATCCTTTCAAAAATAAAATTATATATTGGCATCGCTATGTCGATGATATTCTATGTCTTTTTGAAGGAGATCAAAATATACGTAACGATTTTCTAATGTATTTATACAAAATTTCTAATACAATTAAATTTATAGTGGAAACACAAAATTCAAGCATAAATTTCTTGGATTTAAAAATTTCAAATATCAACAACAAACACTGTTTTAAAATATATAGAAAAGAAACTCAAACAGATCTTATAATATCTGCTAATTCAAATCACCGCTGGATTCACAAAATTTCAACATTTCACGCTTTAATAAATAGATTGTTACTAGTTCCAATGAATGAAAAAGACTACAATGAAGAGAAAAATATAATAAAGTTTTTAGCAAAGAAAAATGGTTACAAACATAATTTGATTGACAAAATAATTAATAAGAAAAATAAAAAATACACAAACCTACCAAAAATCAAAAGCCGAATTTATATGTTTACCGTACAGTTCCACAATGAATAAAGCAATAAGAAAAACATTTAACAGCACTAATTATAAAATCAGTTTTAAAACAATAAACAGCACATTCAATATGATAGACAAATTAACACATTCCAAAAATTATCATACTGATAACCATGAAAGATCAAGAATATATAAAATAAATTGCAATGAATGTAACAGATACTATATTGGCCAAACTGGAAGAACATTTAAATCAAGATACAATGAACTCATACAAGCAGTGAAATCTAACAATTTAACAGGTCAAAAATCATCTTTTGCAGAACACATTTTGGAAACTGACCACAAATATAAAGGAATTAAAGAAGATTTAAAGATTTTAGACTTTGAAAAGAAAGGGGAAAAATTGACACAAAAGAAGAGTTACATATATACATGAATAAAAAAATTGATCAAGAAAATATGCTGAATATAGCAAACTTAGAAAAAGAAAACCCTATTTTTGATATAATACTAAACATTAGGAATAATCAATCTACAACTTAATCAAAATCACAAGTTCAAATTTAATTTTTTAATTTACACACGTTTAAAAAAAATCACATCATTGATATTTGTTTATTTATTTACATAAATTTAAGTTAAAATACACTGTGAAAATGAACTAAGATTCGAAACATGTGTCGTGTATAATGTAAGAAATAAAATGTTTAAAGGGAGCACAAGTTCATTTAATTTAATAATAAATAAATATATATATATTTTTTAACGACTATTATTTTTGGCCTCTGGGCATCTCAAAACAAAAAAATAGCATGGTTCTGGGCTTAAGTCTAAAGGAGTTTGCATATTCTCTATAATGATTAACATAGGAAAAGATTATGCAGGTTGGCTGCCATGTTAAACATGTAAACTATGTTTTTTTAGCATTAATGTATTGATCCACACCACATGAAGCTAAATACCAAGTTTCATCCAAAAATGTAGACATATACAATCATATACATCAATTATTATATAAGTATAAGTGCCAATCAATGTTTATATATACATATATATATATATATATATATATACATAAAAATTTTAACGACTATTGTTTTTGGACTCTGGGCACCTAAAGAAGATAAAATAACATGGTCCTGGCCTTAAGTCTTTCCATGAGACATACGGTAATAGCTTCTTCCCTATGGGAAATTCGCTAAAAACTGATAACCAATACATAGGGGTTTGCTTCAAACCACATGATCTCAAATATCTTGATTTTTCCTTCCAATGATGAACAAGAAGCAAAATTACCCTAACCATATAGGCATATTAAATCAAAATTAATTTTATATTAGCATATCAAAATATGTAAATAATAGGCCTATTTTCTTAATGAAAACATTGCATACAAATACTTCCTAAACCTTAATTCCCACCTCAATATGATGGTCTATATTAACTTTGAACGCCAGATGGGTTTTATACCGCAATGAATTTGGTAATAATATTAATTTCACACTTCGTATGAGTGATATCTCATACTCGTTAAAATACCTGTATGGGATGGATGGACAAATATAAATTTTTTATGATTTCTAGTTTTTTAGACCTTTATATAATATTGTATAGTAAAAGTCATTTACCTTTACTTCCTTTAGATCTAAATATTATTAATTTTTTACATGGATATGTCTTAGCTCTGGGAGGGTGTTAGTGATTTTTAAGATGGAAAACATGTTTTCCAATGTACATTGCACTACATAACTTACTAACAACTACAATTATTAATTGATTAGGCCTATTTGAATAAAACTTCTAAGGCTATTTAATATTTTCATGAGCAATTTATTTCTAGTGGGCTTGGGAAACTTCAGTGTTAAAGTCTATAAACAAAAGACAGGAAGGCCCTTAGCCTATTACTAATATAATTAATAGTAGGCTAAGGGCCTTCCTGTCTTTTGTTTATAGCCTCTAACACTGTTTCCCAGACCCACTAGAAATAAATTGCTCATGAAAATATTAAATATCCTAAGAAGTTTTTTTAATAAGTTAAATCTATTAATAACTAACTGTAGTTAGTTCAAAGCTAGTGCAATAGATTTTTGTATTCCTTTGTTTCTCACATTAAATTAATTAATCGTGTATTTTATCTTAACACATATTTACTGATATTCCAAACATACTAAAAAGAAATACATCAAGACCTAGTATTAAGTCTCTTAAGCAATAAATTTTAATTAAGTTTGCCAACATCCCTTAATGTTTACTTTTATGTTCTAGCCTAAAATGGCAGTCAAAACAAGTCAACTTACTCGTCTCCTTCTGGGCACAATCCAGTTGTCTCGTCATATTTCGTGCAATAATTGTCAGCACTATAATTAAAAGATCCATCCCTTTTTCTTACTGGTCTACGTCGACGCTGATTCATAAAATGCCAGTGAAAACAAGTAAATGGTCTGTGTTGAGTGCATTTGTGTTGCAAGAAGAGAGGACATTGCTCGACGCGGAATTCTTTAAGATACCTGTAACAAAGTTGAGATGCTTAAAACCCATAACCACTGATTAAATGGCGATAAACTTTGGATAATTTGATATAATAATATTAGTAATCACTTACGAATAATGGTTGGGCTTTTCAGTTTGAGCTGTCAACAAAGGTTTAGATTCTGACGGCATTTTGTGGAGTTGCATGATTACTGCGCACCTTAATCGCGCAGGCGACGCTGCAGAAAACATTATCTGTGATTGGACAGAAATGGTCACGTGGCATGAAAATAAACAAAAATACAGAATATTTTCAAGGTCAGCTCTGTTTTGATCCTAGAAGTAAACACGTTAAACGATTGTCTGAAATACAATTATTTATCAAATATATTTGGGTCATGATGAAGATATTTATTGACATGTTTATTGTTTTTATAGGTTTATTTTAATTATTTTTCAATTTAGTTTTGTAATCCGTAGTTAATCGTTTTGGGTGTTGACTGTAATGTTTGTTGTTATGGAGTTAATTTTCCCTTTTCAGGGAAGAACAAGGGGAAATGTATTAAGACAATTAAGCAATTTGTAAGAAAAAGCCTTACTCAGTATCTTAGCTGAAACATTTTCAATTTATTTCATTTTTTTTAATTTTTACAGTTTTTTACGTTAATTTTTATTATTCATTTAATTACAAACAATAATTATTGAATTTAATGAATATTATTGTAAGAAATATGTAACAAGTTATATTGTTATAGTAGTGACCTTGTCTTGTTATAGAAGGGAATGTAACATTTAAAAAACTAAAAATTTGGCTTTACAGTAAATTTACGTGGATGTAAATTATTCGACGAACCATATACCACATAGAAGAAGGATAATCCTTAGTCTCTGATAAAACATAATCAAATTACAGTAATAATGAAACAAGTCCGTTACATTACCCCCCCTCTACCTAGTCTACATTAAGTAAGCTAGTCGATCCGGGCATAAATCACAGTCTCAAAATGAGAATGTGACAAGTTAGAATGTTATAATCAAAGGCAATTTTAAACAAACTAATTATTGATATCAAAATCTAATTCTTTTTGGTTATAATAAACGATGCATTTATTGACAATCGGCCAACCTCAATAATATCAGGAGTCTGATTTCTGACGATATTGGCAAAGTAAGGAATAATAACTATTATTACTATACTACCGTATGGACAAAGACATTTTGTTTAAATTTATTTGAATTAGGGAGTTGATATTCAACTACACATAAGGAGGGCATATTTTGTAGGGCTATTATGACATTTAGCACCAAAAGCCAAACAATACTTTCTCCATATACTATATATAGCTTACGGGGAGGAAATAATACGGAATACCTTTTATACCTTTTAGAGTAAAGTTCTTTGATTGTGGTGGAGACCCTGCTTAAGGCAAATAAATGAAATGTCAAATTGATTGGACTTGTCAACAATACAGTCATTCAGTCAGGTTGGTCGCTTGTCTTTTTTGGTCGCAATTAATTAATAGCACAAAACGTCTATCTCAGTCCTCAGTTGAATGAGTCGACTGTCGACTGAAGCTTCATAACATGACTTTAGTAGCTTGAGGTTTCTAACTTTAAAGCAATGCAAGTACCGTATTATAAATTAATTTTACTTTTTATCCAATGGAAAACTTAATTAGCTTCCTTTTTTGTGGTTGTAATGGTAATATTATTTGTCCCAAGTGTTAAGGGTGCAATATATGTGAGATGACCATATCGGGGTTATGACCCTGGTTTGAATAGATAAAGTTTTATCTCGCAGACTTTCATTACTTTATCACAAGAAAGCATGATTAGCGCTATTTACTGTTGTTTGTCAGATAAGAGAGAGACAAGCACATATCGATTGAATTTATCTTTCCATATTGACTGTGGTTGAACGGTAGGTTATATTGAAACCTTACGGAGAATTCGAGTATTCCAGATTTATTTATTCTGTGGTAGTGTTTCAACTCAGTTCACTCAAATTATAAATTGCCTGACATTGGAGTGTTTTAGTAAGATGCAAGAAATTACTAATTAAACTTAAGCTAATTAAGTGTGCTGCATCATGTTTTATTTTGGTTCAACAGGTAGGATGAATAATTATTAAGTTAGGCCTATATAGGATGTAAGTTAGCTTTTGTCTGTAAGCCTACAAACAGTACATTATAGACATTTCCTATACCTATTGGAGTTGATCTGATTTTAATGATCAAGGTAGTAGGATATGTGAGGAGGTTTCCTTGGTAGTCCTAATACAAATTTTTTTAATGTGCCATGCTAGGTAGAGTTGCTTTATGTACATATTTAGTATAGAATTAACTTTATTTTATCACAAGTACATCATCAAAGCTCTCTATTCATGCTTAGATCTTTCAAAGGAAAAATTTTGAATTGTCTATAGGCCTACTTAAGTTTGAACAAAAAAGAGCGGAAAGGTTTAGCGAACTGTTGAAATGTCTTTATCAATCTCTAGTAATTACAGTTTCCTACACCTGTGCTTTGCTATTGAAAAAATTAAAAATGTTGATAAAACAATTGATATACTCATCGGTTGATTACTTGAAGTAAATGTCAAATAAATTACAAATAATATAATCAGGTAGGCTAATTATATATAACAACATGATTTTTCTATTATAGAAATCGTAGCTCAATAACAAATTGTATCTAATTTTCCTGGTTACTGTCTTTATTGCATTTATAAAATTAAGAAATTTGGATCGTCAGTTTACATTATGACTTTCGGCTGTGTAAAAAATTCAACCAGGGATGGGAAGCCTAATCATCTAACTTCATGCCCGATTTAGGCAGGTACCTGGTTTCAATGGGACAATCAGTGGTATTAAAGTAGCCGTATCTAATTTATTATCAGGACAATTTTCTATTCAGTAACTTACCTTCCTCCCACATTTTAGTTTGTTTGAATTGAAAAATTGTGCCACTTGGTTAATTTTGACAATGGAAAAGGATTTGTATGATCCCTGTGAAACTCTGCAGGTCATCAATTTGCGGGGTGACAGGACAGACTTGATT
This sequence comes from Nephotettix cincticeps, assembly GCA_023375725.1. Taxonomy (NCBI): domain Eukaryota; kingdom Metazoa; phylum Arthropoda; class Insecta; order Hemiptera; family Cicadellidae; genus Nephotettix; species Nephotettix cincticeps. The sequence continues at coordinate 151,573,044 of CM041786.1, forward strand.
TTGAATTTTGATTTGTGGTGGATCTCCATAACCTGTCATCTGCCACTCAGGTTGGATTGAATTCAATCAAACGTGAAGCCTCTGATACCAGGGTTTCTGAGTTTTTCAATCTACAGTTCAGGGTCGACACAGTAAAACGCCTTAGTGAGATTAGCAAAGCAACCCAAAACTGTCTCACCCGCATCCCTTGCCTCAACACAGCTGTTGACGAAATCAATTAAAGTAGCCAATTTGATAGCCAATCAATCAATAGCCATAGAAGCCAATTTAGTATATAGCTTTTTTTCTGAAACCATACTGCTTCCCACTAAGAAGATTGTTTACTTCTAAGTTGTCAATCAGTTGGTCACAGACTACTTTTTCGATCAATTTTGAATCTACCGGCAGTAGTGAGATTGGGCATTATTAAAAAAACTATACAAACATTATGCAAAAAAATGTTCCAAAAAAATCGCTGAATTTAAAACTAGGCCTATATATTTTATTATTTCAGGTATGAAAGCTGAGCCTAACAGCCCCAACTGGAGACCAGGACTGTACCACTCAAGCAGTGTAGGCAACATGAGCAGCAGCAGTGGTCATGGTGATTAATTATTCAATACTAATTATTTTGACAGGTAGATAAATCAGCTGTTTTACTCCACTTGGTTTAAAGGCTCTAGACACGGTCAGTTCGGTGTGTCCCATCGATGGGTTCTCATTTTTAACTGTTAATTCTAACTAAGGGCAACCATTTCCTCTATCCGCTCATGTGTCAGTTCCGTGTATTAGTTCGGCTTGTCAGTTTGACCTGTCGCCTCCACGAGTTTTAATCCACCGTGACTGTGAACACAACCATCCTATGTTTATGTGTTAAAGGCAGTGTGTTAATTTACGTTTACGTTATAATTTGATCGTGTGTAGACCACTCTGTGTTTGGTCATGCAAAATGTTTTAATTTATCATTATTAAATAAATTATAATATTTAAATTGCAAAAAATAATTTGCAATGTTTTACTCTTGTGGTTGAACAACTAATTATATAATAATAATAATATTTTTATTGCCATCAAAACAAATATTGATGTTATTGGCAATTTTCAAAGAACAAACCATATTGCTCAAAACTGACTATTGAAATAGAACAAACAAGAAGATTAGGCTATAGATATGATAACCTTGTTAAATCTTTTTCACACCAAATTAAATACCATGGGAGCGGTTACTGTAAATATATATTAGTTATTAAAATTTAGAGTATAATCAAAGCCTGCGACCATGTTACTTTTTCGTTTTAAAATGCCCAGAGGTAAAAAAACAATATATGTCAAAAATGTTATATACATGTATAAATGTACATAAATATGGCTGTTAACACGATAACTCTTGTAAAAATGGTTCAATCGAGACCAAATTTAGTAGAGACATTCCTACATTTAATCAGAAAAATTTTTAATTCAGATATATCAGTCAATCAGAACAAGTAGTTTGGGGGTTTTGTACCCCATTTTACAAAGTTTTTTAAACATATTTTTTTTAGCTACACAATTTGGTACTTTAAAGTTTTTTTCTATCTCGAATGGTTATGAAAAATCTAAACACAGTAAGTTAGATGTTTTTTGTTTTTGTGACTTTCTACGCCACTCGGCATTTTTTAATGTTTTGATGCAGAATGGTCCAAACCCCGGACTTGTTACTACCTAACAATGACCTGTTGTTAGGAAAAATCGTTATTAGCCCAATGACGTAATGGCAACTGGGTCCAGATTCGACTCTTGCAGGATTCGATCCGGCGACCTTCAGTTTTGAAGGCAGGCACTATAAATGTTGTACCTCTAATGCTAATTGTTTAAGGAAAAGTTAATATTTCACTTATTAATCTATATTTTTGGATTAAACTTATTTATGGACAGATATTGATTAAACCTCTCATCTGTTATTATTGTCAAAGGCCTATTATTGACTAGGAAATTTGCTGAATACGCAGGTCTGGGGTTTTTTTAAAGTTGGGTTCGCGGCATTGTACTCTACTCAAAAAGATATCTTTTATTCAGTATACATATCAAGCTATGCTTCTATTTAAGATTTTGTATTAACTCCTCATGGGCCTAACCCCACTCTAAGGTAGGTAGGTAGGTAGTGACACACCAAAAAAGTAGTTTTAGCTCCAATTAATTTTACAAAGATTTACCTTTGAGTAGGCTATAATAAAATAAAAATACTAAGCTGTTCCGAGACTTTTCACCACCCCATATAAAATAATATATAATTATGTAGTAACATTGCCACACACAGGTTATTTGATATGATGACCAACACGTGGAAAATTTCACTATTCAAACAGTGTATGTGCGCATAAGCAGATGACAGATGTGACCAACTGTTCACATGCTCACTTTGGACTGCCGTCAGTTCAATGTGTCACAACGAAATCATGAAATCGTCCTTCCATCAGTTCCATGTTTTGGTGTGAGCTCACATCAATTTGGCATAAACAAGTTCAGTTTGGTGTGTCGGATCAGAATGTTCACACCGTCCACTGACCATTAAGGTCCTGACCCATTGAGGTTTGCTGCACATGTGCATTGAGGGGAGTGAGCTGAGGTGTAACGCTCTTCTGTAAAGCAGTGCGTTTTGAAACCACTTTTTAACTACACTTTGTAAGTGCACTGTGGTTGTACCAATCACCCGCCACATGAGATCATACCAATCTCACTTAAGTAAATCTCTTACAGTAAAACACCTCTAATCTGACCATGAATTCCCCGGTCCATCCCTCCGATTAGTCCAACCATGCTCAGATCCGCGAGCTTGTGCTGACTAGACACAGAGAGGACACTTCTCGAGCCATTGTTTTAAATTTTCTATCCTGTGATCAATGAATTTGACACTTTTTTGAAGAGCTCAATGACGATCAGATTGTTACCAGAGCTAGCTATGAAACTGCGAACAAGGACTTAGGCGGCGAAGACGAATCCGCCACCCGAACGATGCACATAACGATGCAAAAAATAAATCCAACTCCAATGGACGTTTTGTGGATCAAAAATAAATTTAGAATAACGTTGATAAACAAAAAAAACCATATATATCACAAAGAATGTTTTTCCAAGTAAGTAATTTGTTTTTGTTTTTACTGTAAAAACAATGCTTATACAAGATATACAATATTCAATCATCATGTCTTATTTCATACAGTTTCTTTCTTTGTAAAAGAATTTTTTTTTATACACAGATCTTTAAAATTCATACGCTATTACCAATTATGTATATAATTTTGTGGCTTATTTCTTTTAGAACTAGGGTGATAACTACGTCTGGAACCTCTTTTTTAATTTTTAAAACACATAATACCACCCATGGATACCAAGCTTTTTGAGCAAATTTGTTGGGTGATGTGACCTTACACTATATACCAAGTTTCATGGAAAACGGTTGGGATATAAGGAAGAAATTGGTTTTTAAATATTCTCCATAAGAATAACATTGGGTGCTCTCAGACAATGCACTGAATTTACCACGTATATTAAATTTAACTTTTCTTTGGAACCGTTAGTTGTAGACTAATGATTAAAAATACTAATTTGTTTAGTTTTTAAGCTTTTTTTTAAGCTGAATTCAATGGTGGTAGTCAAACTATACTTGACCTTTATTGTTCCTGTGGAAAATCTTTAAAAATGATTTTTTTTTTCTTTTGAAAGCTTATAACTGTAAAACCACAATGTTTTGAAAAATGTGAGTGGTGTCATTTTGTTTACCTCTCAAAGGACTTTAAATCATATAATTTTCATCAAAATAGTTATAGCCGTTTTTGTGAAATCTTCAATTTTTTAGGGGTAAAATATCCTTAAAAATTAAAAAATCCTGAGATAGCGTGGATTATTACCTACATGCCGAATTTCATGAAAATTGGACCAATAGTCTCGTGTCTAGGCTTCATTACATCCCCCCACACACACAGACAACACTAAAAACCCCTTTTTTCATTTCAGGGGACACTAGTATCTAAGCTTCTGCACATTCCCACACACACATACACAGACACACGGACAGACATCATTCTAAAACCACATTTTTTTATTGAAAAGGACTGTAAACCCGATCCCCCTCCACAATAATGGTGTGTAGTAGATTGGGCTGACTTGGTTGTGTTAAATAGAAGTAGTAAGTTTTCCACTCATTTATTTGACATATAAAGCTGTTTTAAAAGGCCCCAAGTACAAAAAGGATAATCCTTTTTGCATGTGCTTGGTGCACTTTTGAAAGACTATTTCCATAAATACTGGTAAAAATATAGTTTATTTGTCTGGTTTTTGTTAAAGCAAGCGAGGAATTGGTGGCGGAAGACGATGACAGTGACAACAAGAGCTCAACGGAACTACAACTGAGCTACAAGGAGAGAAGACGGGAGGCCCACACACAGGCCGAACAGAAAAGACGTGACGCGATCAAGAAGGGTTATGACACGCTGCAAGATCTTGTGCCCACTTGTCAACAAAACGACACGTCGGGGTACAAACTTAGCAAGGCCACAGTGCTCCAGAAGAGCATAGATTACATTCAGGTGTGGCTTGTCATGTTGTACAGTATTCTCTACTGATTGGTTCCTAACAGTTTTGTTACAGAGGAAAATAGTGAAATCAAAAATAAATATTAATGCTGCATGAATGTAGTTTGATAAATATTTTACATAATGTAAATAATTAGTGGCTGTTGTTTGATTATGTAACAGTAAAATATATCGGAATAGTTTAACGCATAACCTAATTTCAAAAATTCCACAATCATAAGAGTGCTGTGATTAAATTCTGTTTGGACCACTCCAGTAATCTCTAATAGACTTAATTCTTTTATTTTTCATGTTTATTTATAAAATTTGGCTTGACCTTATCTTGACTTAACTTTAGTCTAAACTTTACTGTGTGAAATTGATCGTTCATTTAATTTATTTTTCCATATTGAATTATTCATATAAAATTGCTTTTCCTGACAATGTTTTCTTTAAATATGCTTGACTCTGCAATAGCATTGTAATCATCTTTTATAAAGTGATAAATTTAAAATATCGTTCAACTCAGGTGATGAATTTGTATTTATAGGTAGTTGTTTAGTTTATTCTATTGTACTAGTTTCCACAATACATAATATAAAAATGTTCAAATATTTTTTCCAGTTCCTCCTTCAGCAGAAAAAAAAGCAAGAAGATGAACGCAACGCATTACGCAAAGAGGTGTGTAAATTAAATTGTGTTTTGAGTTTTAACCCTTTGAGTGCCGAGTGTTAAAATCTAAGATGCGCTAACATTACCAGTCTTAGTTATGGTGGATATGGCTATGCTATGGCTATGACTATGGTATGGTAGCTAAAATTCCCAGCTCTTTTCTCCGAAAAATGCAACAACGTTACATATACGCAATTTCACAATGTCAGCTGACTTGAGTTGAGGTTAGTTGTCTGTGTTGGATTTGCCAGTATATGTGAAAATAAGTGGTCATTTAGACAAAAATACACTTTGTATGATTTGACCTGAGTTGTCAGATGATGATGAAGACGATGAAGATATTTACTTATAATATAATTAAAAATATACTTATTTCATAGTTTTTATTTTAGATTTTTTATTTTAGAATTTAAATAGGGCTAATTATGTTTTATAAATGTGCTTATAAAAATTAAAAGTAATATTTTGCTGATCATATGAACTCTTGTCTAATGTAGCTATTTTTATTTTTGGCAATAACTATAGTTTTTATTATCATAATTGCAAAAAAGAATTACAAAATAGACCTGTAAAGTATTACATTTTCTAAAAGATCTTGATTTTATCAGTAAAATTATGCATAAATAATGAGTTTTAGATTAAAAATAAAAGTGTTATGAATTATTTAATTAATGTGATACTTGCAATCATTTCTTATGCCGTTAATCCCCAGCCATGATCATTTACTTGGACGGTTGCGTGTCCTATAAAATCTAGCTACTTGGAGGTCATAAATTGTGGATAGTTATACAAGCAATGGCCTGTGGCTGTGATGGTTCCATGTTTGGATTAACATGTGCATTATTGAATACTAAGTTCATCCTCAAAGACCATCATCACTCATAGTAAGACCAGTTTGTAATTCAGAGGCAAAATTGTGGTTTGGATCCTACATTAAACTCTAGGTTCCTTAAATGGCATTAGATGCTGGACTAAAAGATCACACCACAATCATCTTACACTCATTCTCTCACTTAAAATTTAGTCTGTATATATACACTAACTTGGCCGATGGACTCTCAGCTATCTGCTCGCCCGACCCGGGTCGCCCATAAATCTCCTCCCTCGTGTATCTGTGTCACCTATTGGTGATACCACTACATTAATAAACTTTTTAAACGACTTAGAATTTTAATTTTTTTTGACATCTCTGGTAAGTTCATATAAAAATAAGAAAAATGATATCAAACATGAGAGTGCTCTCTATATAACTACTGTTTATAGGTCCACTCAAATATTTAACTCTAAATTATACATATACAGAACTATAAGGTAAAACCATTTATCTAGGATGATTAATGTAATTAATGATTAAAGTGTGACTATATGCTCGAATACAACAATTTATGATTAATTACTTAATCAACCACCGTTATACCGTCAACATACTCATTATTTCAACAAATATTCTTGCTTTAATAAAACATAATTCATACTTATGGTACTTTTTTTATAAAAACAACTGGAATAAATCATAAATAACTAAAAAATGTAACAAAATACACTAGAAATTGAATCAAAACACAAAATGTATTTTTTTAGAGTAATAAATGTGATAAAAAAACAAATCTAATAAAGAGTATTTATATAGACAACACTATCGTGTTTGATGTCATTTTTCTTATTTTCATTTAAACATTTCCGAAATGTCATGAAAAATTAAAGTTCTGAGTTATTTAAAAAGTTTATTAATATAGTGGTATCACCAATATGTGACACAGCTGCGGGAGTGAGGAGGAGATTTATGGCCGGCCCGGGCCGGGCGCACAGGTAGCCGAGAGTCCATCGGCCAAGTTAGTGTATGCAGACTATAAAATATCTATCTGGGTAGGTCACCATTTCAAGTAAAGTATCACAGTATTTCCAACATTTTTTTCATCCTTACCTGTGGTAATTTCAAAGTCATAGTTAATATCTTCCTATGATCATCATCTACATAGTTATTAATCCCTGCTAACAATTGTTGTCTATGTTGTTGCTAAACTCTACCCGTGATTATCTATGTTGTAAATCTGTTTACTTATATTCTATTCCTTTTTTTCGTAGTGATAAACTGATAATCTGATTTATTTGATTATATGGATCTCAAAGCGGAAAATATCAAAGTTCCACTGTACTAGTCTCTCAACCTAATAGCCTTTGAAATAGTAACATGACAAAGCGGAAAATATCAAAGTTCCACTGTACTAGTCTCTCAACCTAATAGCCTTTGAAATAGTAACATGAGTAACTTACAGGTTGTGGCTCTACGTATAATGCAAAGTAACTACGAACAGATGGTAAAAGTGCAACAAACTCAACCTAACCTCCCAGAGCAACGAGTGTCTGATGAATTCAAGTTTAAAGTGGTAAGATGCCAAAAAAAGTTAAAGTTAACGTTTAAACTCTTCATCATGGAGAATTGAACAAAATAAATTTTGTCTTTGTTTATCATTTTTTTGCATGAACTTTTATGTACAGCTTATTATAAACATAAATTAACAATTTATTGCCTCAGGAGGGGGGTTGGACATCCCTGTCAAAAATCTTTCTAAACTAAAGAGGGTGAATAAAAGAAATTTTATGAGTATTTTTGCGACAGTTTGTTAATTTGAATTGGCAGTTAAGAAGATAATAGTTTATTTTACATGTGTATATTTTTAGTCACCTCTATAGGAATAAAGTACAGGGTGTTTGAACATGAAAGAGCTGATTTCATATTCTTACAACAGACAATCTTTGTTTAATTAATTTTCTTGTAGAAATACGAATAATAATAGGAACATTTTAATCTTCCTGCAGACCTGGGAGACCAACATAAAAAATGAGATCTTTTTCTTATCTCCCTTTCCATTGATTTGGAATGTGTTGTTTAGAAATAATGTTCTAACCAATTGATGGAAATATGCAGGCGCACTACTTTGCGTAAAAATAAAACTGCATGAGTCCTCTAGTATTTAAGGGAACAGCCATTGCTCGTGAGTGACAATGTATTTTATTCCTGTCACAGTTTTTTTCTGGGAAAAAGAAAGGGCGATACACTTTGACGGAAGAAAACATTAAATTTTGGTGAATCTCTCTCATGTTGAACAGCTTTACCGGGGTTTTCGGATCCCAAATTCGTATATTATGACGATAAACTTTACCAGAAACGCGAAATATGGTTTCATCAGAAAAAATTAAACAATCAGAGAAGCCTTCTTCTACCGTATCCATCAGCATATCAGTGCTAAACTTATACCTTTTAATGTAGTCGTTTGGATGAAGTGTGTAACAACTGAATTTGATATGGCATGAAATGAAATTTCTTTCTTAGAACACACCATACGGTTGTCTTAGGAAAACCAAGTTCAATGCTTACTTGGGAGGTCAATTTTTTGGGTCTTTGAGTAAAAGAAACTTGAATTCGTAGAACGTTTTCTTCAGAGGTCTGAGGTCTTCCAGTGCTAGTTTTCTTGCACATATTACCAGTTTCTACGAACTTCCCTCCACCTCAGAAGTTTCAATGAAACTTCCAAGGTGGTTGCCAGTTAAATGTTCGACAAATCTTTCGTTGCACTTAAATCATTGATTTACATTTAGAGCATTTCAAAACGCAATATGATTTTTCTTATGGAGTCTGCATTTTTTCAATTAAAAGAACGTAATGAAAATAACCAACATTTCGTGTTAGGAAATAATAACAGGCTATCAACAATAACTTCATTCTATGCTATATCCAATGCCATATGAAACGCATTTAATATGTCAGTTAAAAGATTTTTATTTTTGGTTGAAATGTTAATAAAAAATAAGTTGGACATGTTTTATGTAGCTATTTTGAATACATACATAGTCAGTTTATCAAGAAGTATTCAATCATTCATTAGTTTGTAGCATAAAATGTTTAATAAACTTTCATACAGTTAATTCATCTATGGAATTTAATTCATATCAATCTCTCTGTCTATCTTATATGTGATAAAAGGAGTTTTCCATTTAATTACCAATTTGAGTTTGATCGGGTCCTAACTTTTGTTCTTTGGTTTTATCTATATTGTGAAAAAGTGTTTTGATTTGATTAGTGTGCTCCAAGATTTATTGGTGTATTCTGTTTCAGTTCCAGAGCATTATAGAGCAGCTGTTTTTGACCTTCAGTAACATATCTGTTAGCAACTTCCCAGAATTATCTGCTTGTGTGTTTGGGTGGCTTGAAGAGCATTGTAAGCCACAGGTAACTCGATGAAAATCTTTTGTATAGCTCCTGATTGAAGGATCTTATTAGTTTAATCCTTTAAAACATATTGTTTTACAGACGCCGATTGTGAAATGCATGACGTAATACAATTTTAAACTGCTAAAAGCATAAAAGGCATTGAATTTCATCTGCAGATTAGTTAACACACTTCGCACTATGCACAATGTCGACCCATCATGTGCTGATATCCGTCGGCAGCAATTTACTAAACTATTTAGACTCTTTGACATGTTCAGGATGTTGTGGACATTACATGGAGTAATTTCAGCTGTTTTCATGTATTTCCAAGCAACAGGAGAGTGAAAGATAGTTTAGTGTGAGGCATCAAATCAGCTGTTGATTCGCCGTGTTACTGTCGTCAGCTCTGTTTGTTATTGTTGTCTTTCTCGGTTATTTTGATCATAAATAAGATGTAATAATGATAATAAATAGTGAGTACATTTAGTTTTACTGTTTTATTGTATTTGTGGTCACTCATTGCTACGTTTAATGGTTTATTTTTGCAATAATCAACCAGTTATAGTTTTTTGTCATTTGTAAAATGTACAACTCAATTGGACTGTAGCCTAGCCTGTTATGTTACTATTAAATGCAAGAATCATATAAAAAGGATGTCTCATAGAGAAGAAATATGTTTCAGTAGTTGTTTGCACAAAAAGGTTGTGAGCGCCAAAAAAGTACTGCAATAGAGTCTGTCTAGTAATAAAAATGTCCTGCGTTAAAGGGTTAAGCTCATCTTTATGACGTTATGAGTATTAGGATTGTGTGTTGATGGATTAGGGCAATTAAAAATGGCCTTACAAATTACAAATGATGAGAAACTCTATGGGCGGCCATATGCTGTTTTAGATAATTAGGTGCGTAAAGTTGATGAAAAGGTGATATCAGACAGTTTTAGATTTTGAGATTGTTTGAAGTTTTTCGCTTTAGTATCAAGAAGTTTACTCATCAAATCCACCCTAGTAACATAACATTGTAGGCTTAATAACTATGGTCACTCACTGTTCCTAATAATGAACATATGTGGTCATATTTAAATCCAATTTTAAATTAGAGACAAATCGAATTGCAAGAGTGGATTTCGTCACGAGTTACGGTGGCTGGGTTTTCACTCACCATGAACTGAATTGCCTTTGTTTATATTTTTTACAGTTTAAATTTGTGTTATATAATAAAATTTTTATTTATATGTTGTAAAACAAAGACTTAATTTCCAAATAAATTTACAAACCTAAGATATTGTCATATGAAAAATTCAATTTTTAAAACCCTCTTTATTATCCACCATTTCAGCTTATCTGCCATTCTGCTCGCCAGTTTATGGCGAATAACCGAGACTCTACTGTATTGAAATGTTATAATACAATTAAACAAAAGTCAGCTGTTCAAATCCAATTTGATTGTTTTGTGTAGCATTGCTCCCAACCTAAAAACCACACCACTAAAAAAATCACCCTGTATTATACTGGAACAGGTATAATCACCTGAGGGTGTAAACCAATCACAGAAGTCACGGTACTATGAAAATGCAATGAGTTAATACACCGCACGATAACATCACTGATTTTTTTAAATTTTGTCCCTGTAAGTCCCTGATTTTCATCATCGAGGACCAGTAGACACCCTGTTTTGCTTTGCCAATACCATTTACTGGTGAAATACAGCTTAGTTTTAATTCTGATTGGACGAACTCAGGCAATACACACAGATTTAGACTGGACATGGTTGATTTGTACCCAGTAAATCCACTGTCGGAAATATTGGGTGTTCACTGTAGTGCTTTATTCCTAACTTTGAGGCTTAAATAGCTAGGATTCTACTGTAATTATATATAGCCTAGTGCACTTGATTCAGATGAAACTTTAAAGTTGTATAAGTAATTATTCACATTTGAAAATTGTTTTATATTTGCTCTAACAAACTAAGTTTCTTTCTACAATACTGATTTCTGTTCTTAGACGCTACGAGAAATGGTAATGAGTGTTCTTCAACGTCTGAGCACCAACAGGCAGTGATGTAAACATGAGGTGCTTCAATAATGATGATGACAACGTGGGAAAACTATACTCGACATACATTTGAGAAGTTGTATGGATACAGATTTTATCAATACAAAATTATTTTGAATATTATGAGTATGTACAATCACATACAAATATGAATTATATAGAAAATTTGTGAAAATTTGATTGGTTATGACCAGACAGTGTATTGAAAAAAGGCTGTGATCATAGAGTTTATATTTTGGAAACATTTTTGGAAAAGTTTTACCTTATTGACCCAAAGTAATGACTAAACTAATGTTGTTTTTAGTATAGTCATTTTATTGTTATTATTTCCCTTATGTTTGATAATAGAAGAAGAGAGTACTGATTTTTTATGGGAGGATTAACCCAAGGTTATAATGAAAATATTTTAACACCTCTTTACACAGAGTTTTTATCGACTATAAATTAATATGAAAGTTCTACAGCTATATGTAATATATGTGTGTACCGTACTGTGGATGATTTTATAAAGATTTCAAAGGATCAGAATTATTATGAAGGTTGTAAATACAAATTGTGACAAACAAAATAAAAATATAAATGATGGTAATATGAAATCTGTACACTATGAAATGAAAAAACAAATATGAAATGAAAAGATGGAAAACTAATGGTTCCATTCCCCTGTAAAGATAACTTTAAATGCATAATATGATTTCTTGTTATTTTGACATGGATATGTCTTAGCTCTGGGGGGGTGTTGGTGATTTTTAAGATTGAAAACATGTAACAGGTTTCTATAGAAACTACTAGAACTATTGTATTGAATTTTAATTAAATATAAAAGAATAAGAACAGCTGTTTAGATGAAAGCATTCCCCTTAGACATATCCATGATCTAACCTATTTCCCACAGGGAAGTAAATACAAACATTTTTACTATGTTAATTTTCTTCTTCCAATACATTATTACCGTAAACTGTACCACTAATATTGTACTGCCATAATAAACTAGATGTAATCATACTTCTTGTTACTTTAATTTTTTAAATAAAGTACTTTTTATGATATGATAGTTTTCTTCTATTTACAGAATATGTAATATTTATACCCTAGTTATACTAAATTAGCTTTTCTATAAATCAATGATTGATTAGAGGTTTTTTATTCTAGACAAATTTTTGAGTTTGATTATCCAAACAATTTGAATACCAAACCACTCCTGGTTTCAATTAGGTTGGATAATCAACTCTTTTGTAATTTGTTTATAAATCATTTTTGACTATATTCCATAAGTTGTAGCAGGTTTAGCCTTGCTCCTTGCTCTGATTGTCAAACTTTCCGTCACTGAGAAAATGAGGACTCAGATGATTGTTTATGATGATTGTTATATGTCAGAAGCCCAAATAGTCAAGTCGGCTTGTCTCTGACTTGTTTAAATCATAGGTATGATAAAAACAAGTCATATTATTTAAATAGGTTTTTAAAAACCTTTGCAATCACTGTTTACACACACACACATATATATATAATATATATACACACACACACACAGGGTGTTCATTAAAGTCGGGGACAAACTTCGAGGGGTGATAGTACTCATCAAAATAAACCAAAAATTACCTATAAGCATTTGTCGAAAAATCCTTCGTTTAGCCGCTAGCCGCCATTTCGTATTTTTTACAAAAAACATTATATATCAAGAAATATTAAAGCTACAAAAACTAAACTTTGCACACATTTACTGGCCAAAGAGAAAAATATTCTCCAAGTATAATTTAATTTTCGTTTATATTTTCAAAATGGCGGTGGTTAAAAATCTTTTAATTAAAATAACAAAAACCCATTAACTTTATACAATTTTTACAAGATATAAAGATTGGAATTTTAATTTCAAATCGAACGGTATTTTGATGAACAAAATCCGTCCACGGATAACCGAGAAGATGTAGGTTTAATGTTACATTACAGGGCCCATGCGTGGCCGTGGCGAAGAACCCGCGTTGTGCCAGCTGAACTCTGCTTCTTAACCACGGCAATGCATGGGCCCTGTATTCTAACATAAAAAAGTGCATTTTCTCACTTATCCGTGGACGGATTTCGTTTACCAAAGTACCGTTTGATTTGGAATTGAAATTCCAATCTTTTTTATGTCTTGTAAAAATTTTATGAAGTTAATGGGTTTTTTGTTGTTTCAATTAAAAGATTTTTAACCGCCGCCATTTTGAAAATATATAAGAAAATTTAATGATACTTTGAGACTTTTCTCCCAATAAATATATGTGCAAGGTTTGGTTTCTGTATCTTTAATAGTTCATGATATATAATATTTTTCGTAAAAAATTGCGGCTAGCGGCTAAATGAAGGATTTTTTGACAAATGCTTATAGGTAATTTTTTGTTTATTTTGATGAGTACTATCAACTTGGTCTCTAGAAATTGGTCTCAGCTGGTCCACTTTATTTACAACTGTCTCTATGCAGAGAGACAGATGGACGAGGATGGACGATACTTGTCTTCCATGTCTTTTTAAAAATGCCGCTTGCCATGGATACATTCACAAGATGTGTTATCGATTTTATTGCATAGGGGCTAACTAACTTTATCATGTCAATCTAGATTTCATCAGTTCCTGTATAGTTTGAAAATAAACAATACTAAACTAGGTACTAAGAAAATGTTAAAAATTTAACAATTAAATATGATACACCCGACGCAGCAGACCTGCGTACTCAGCAAATTTCCACCTCAATAATATGGCAATAATAATACAAGTACTGTATATGACAGGATTCATCAATCAATACCTGTTGATAAATTAGAGTATTTTGCCTACTCTCCATAACATTAACATGAGAAAGGCGGGTTTGCTACTGTTTGAGGAACACTGAAAGTAGGCATTTTTACCATAAACTATTTTTATTTTGACTATATATAGGACCAAGTTTTATCATAAATTAAGGAGTTTGCCTATTCTCCGTAAGATTAACATGGGAAAGATTATGCAGGATTGCTGCTGGGAGAAACATATAAACTATAATTTTTTATTATAAACGTATGGATCCCAAACACATAAAGCTAAATACCAAGTTTCATTGAAAACTATTGGTTAATAAGGGAAATATTCATTTTTCCTTATCCTACATAAGATTAGCATAGGAGCCCCTAAATACAATGTACTGTATTTAGATTTTTATATATCTCGGTAACTGTTGGAGATAGAGAAAATCCTTAAGGAACTAAATTGTGTAGTTTTTTTGAGCTGATTCTAACGGTGAAAGTTAAAATTTGAAATTTTTAAAAATTACATGGGAAAAACGCAAAAGCCCCATTTTTGGGATACAGAGCAGCTACCGAGGACATACCACATCCAGTGATCCTCGTGTAGATCAACTGCCGAGGACTTGCCAATCCCGTAAACCTCTTGCAGAGCAACTGCCGATTACTAGCCAAATCCTGTGAACTTTGTTCAGAGCAACTGCCGAGGATTCGTCAGATCCCATCAACCTCGTTCAGGGCCACTTTGGAGGATTGTGCCTGTGTAATGGATTGTATACGAATTCTTGTCATTCATTAGAATCTGTTTTCTTGCCATATTAGTTATTGTACTGTAATATCTTTTTTTATCTTTTTTTGTTTGCTGTTAGGAAGAAATAAAATGATAAATGAACGATAATTAATCAAATTATTTTTTGTGTGTAGGTATTTATCAGTTAACATATTTCACAGGTAAGTAGACGAGTCCCGGACAATACAGTATTTTTTACCATGATGTTAAGTTTTTAGGCAGACAAAAAAGTATTTTTTTTTCATTGAAAAGCCCATAACTTTTGAACCGTCTTTTTTACAGACATCCGGTTGGTGTCATATTATTTAGTATTTTATTCACTGTAAACTACTAAATTTTAATCAAAATCGTTAGAGCTATTTTTGAAAAATTTAGATGTTTCACGTTTTTTAAGGAATTTTAGGGGAGAAATACCTGTACCCTTAAAAATCTTAAATTAAAAAAAAACGCCTGGAGATACCGTGAATATATAGCATATATATATTAAACATGGAAACCAAATTTCATCTCAATCGGACCAATGGGGTAGGCAGTGGCTCTGTAAACATACAGACACACACACGCGCGGGCGCGCGCGCACACACACACACACACACACACACACATACGAACAGACATAACGTCGAACACACTTTTTTGGATTCAGGGGACCCCAAAACGGATATATCCATTCTCAACACAAATTCAAAGATTTTGACGAAAACAACACTTTTCCATATACTATTGTATAAGAGGAGAAAGTAAAAAGTATCTTTGTTTCTTTACACTGAAACATATACAATCCGTACAAATAACGAGCTTACTGAACTAGTCTCACATAATTACAATGTAATGAATTTTCTGAGTACGCAAGTCAGAAGCTATTTCCAAGTTTTGATAAACATGTGATATATTGATGTAACTTAACGGAAATAAATAACCAGCTTTTAAAAATGTCTAGTTTCTTTATGTTTATTATTGATTTTAAACCAATTTGAAATGAGTTACCAATCAAAATTAGGTGCACGTACGTTAAAATGCTAACAAAAAAAATCTATTTGATCCAATAATTAAAAGTTAATAATGAATAATTGAGCTGAGGATTATTTTA
This sequence comes from Nephotettix cincticeps, assembly GCA_023375725.1. Classification (NCBI taxonomy): domain Eukaryota; kingdom Metazoa; phylum Arthropoda; class Insecta; order Hemiptera; family Cicadellidae; genus Nephotettix; species Nephotettix cincticeps. Next base: position 151,589,145 of record CM041786.1, read on the forward strand.
TTGTTTATGAATCCAAGAGAATATTTCGTTATAACAAGAATCGCTTCTTAATTCTGAGTCAGGAATTAAAAACACCTCTACAAGGGACGGGTATTGCCAGCTCTATATAAAGTGCAATATTAAAATACTATCAAGCCTCTAATCTAAAAGGCTGTTGCTTCAAAGAAAAAGTTTTGAAAGTTTTCAATTTCAGTGAGTCATATGCTCGTAGTTGACAGCAGCAGTCAATAAACAGTACCGATGTGTGAGTCATTGCTAGGCTAAATCATAAATCAAAAATCGATAATCAATCAAAAAGTCAATAAATCGGAGATTGTTAGTGTAAAATGAACCAAAAATGCGAAGAAAATTAATATGTTGTATAACCGTTTTCCTAATTATTCAGGGTAGAGGTTCAGGTGATAGCTTAGATACCATTATTTCGTGCCCTTCAGGATACTGTCCGGTGGTAGAAGGCAAGAAGGACGACTACCTGACGGGGCGGTGGGAGTGTGGGGTGTGTGGCGTGGTCAAAACAGATGTAGAAAAGAACAAGCCCTTTTGTAATTACGCTTTTCAAACTTTCGAACCAACACAAACAGGCTGCGCTATCAGACATAAGATATGCCCGAGTTTGAAATGTGTAGGAGCTAATACGACCCGATGTGAAGAGATATATCTCACGGGTGCTTGCTGTATTTGTAAAGATGATATCTTCGGGAATACTTGTAATCTACCTCCAAAGGTATACATTGCGTCAACCATTTTTCGCGGGAAAGGCGAATTGGTTGAATGGAGAAACAGGCCGGAATGTTGGGTGGCGTTCACCAATCACAACTTCAAATGGAAAACCGGATTATGGGTAACTCTTGTTTTTGTTCCTTGGAAGGAGAGGGTAAACAAACTTCCATTTAATGTGTTTGCGAGAGATCAAATTAGAAATTATATCTTCACAAAATTCAACGCTAAAATATCGAAGAATGAATCCGAGCATTGGTGTTTGACATCGACGACCCTCGGAGACTATTGTCAACGTTTCAATTTAATCTTCGACCCTAAATTCAATATCGTCAAAGAAAATGTTAGACACTTCATACACGTTGAAGTGGAATTTGTATACGAATCCTATTTTCTAGCCGTGCATAATTCTAAAATAGCTGTGTACCAGAAAAACGGTAAGACGATCGGCTACACGACTCGGACCGAAATGGACGTATTTCCTTTCACACTTTTGGCACCGTACTATCGGTACAAGGTGTTCCACACCGATGGTGTGGAGATTAGTTACGATAAGATCACAGTTTTTAATAATCAGACAGAAGTTGATAGCACATGCGTTCCAAACATTCAGCAGTTGTGTCAGACCGTTATGCGAAGGGACAAAACATTCTCGTATTGGACACTTACATTCAAAATGGAATATCGTCCTCCTCCACCCGTATGCAAAGAAACTTCCATAGCTCAGTGGAGAGTATTCAAGAAGGCGCCGAACACAATGTACAAACCCGGAGACGAAATACTTTATCGAGAGGGATGCTGCACCGTATCCTTCCCTCCCTATACGTTTAAGATAGGCACAATCTTTATTAGATTTACAATGATGCATATTCAAGGAGGGAAGAAAATTTATAATTCGAAATATTGTGTGAAGCCGATTTATAACGACAAAATAAAAGCAAATTTTGATCAAGTTAAAAAAATTGTAAATACTGAAGAAGTGAATTACGTCGAAGTACACGCATTCGATATAAACAATCCGCCTAAGGAACAAAAGAATAATTTGGTTTATCTCTGGAATTGCACCTTCAATGGAACCACAGAGCCGTGCAACGAAACGATAAACTTGTTTAGGAAAATTACTGTCATTGAAATTCCACCCAACAGACTAAAAGTGAACTGTACCTATAATTTCTCAGTCCTGATATATTCGACCACGCACGTGTACGGAATCGAAGACGACACTGACGGCTGGGCGTACCAGGTGCTGGAAGTGACCACCGGAGAACGCAACTTCATCTCGCTCGTCTGCACCTCCTGCGACAAGGCTCACGTCGCCAATCCCCAAGAGTACAACTTTATCATGATAAGGGCGAGTGACGGTGTGAGCCCCCCGTACCCCGCCGACTACGATTGGACGTACGCTGAGATAACTGCAACTGCTGGACAAGAAGATTTTCGCTCGGTCGTAGATATACGCCTGGGAAACGACACCAGTAATATTGTACTGAAAATTAAAAAGGACGTTTTAGGTTTAAAAAAAGAATACGTATTCAAAGCCGTGCGAAGGAACACACGTATTTTGGCACAAATTAGAATTACCACTCCTGGATTTAAAGGATATGACCAATTAAATTGTACATTAGATCCGTTGGAAGGAATACAAGGTTGGACGGATTTTTCTGTCGAATGTCAATCCCAGGATGAAGCATTATTTTATGAATTTTATGATAAAGAGGAAAATGACGAGTTAATTTTCAACGGAAGAATGATCGGGTTCAACGATGAGGGTGCTTTAAGCAATTTCAAAATGACAAGGGGAAAGTTTTATGTTTTGGCATTCGATGGCAGTTCATTGAGGATGATATATTCAATGATGATCAAACTAACCCCCTATAATGACAATTTAAATTATTTAGAGAAACTGTTGAACCGGATCCGTCCATTACTCGATACCGACCAGTTCGACCGGCCATGCGCAACAGCGTCTTCAGTGGCTGACGTGATGACACATGAAATGAAGCCTCCTTCCAACACCGTCGGCCAACCGATTCTCATATTACACTCAGTCCGTTTGGTACACGCTGCAGGTCTTATGAAGATGCTTTTAGCCTCACTGAAGATAGTTCTCACAAACACCGCTCGAAAGTTCGATATCCTAGAACAAGAAGCATTTCTGACAAATGCTGGGGCTGACACCCTGTCAACAGTATCACATCGGATAATGCATTATTTAGGGAGTGACACCAGAGAGCCGACACTCACGCGCCTAGTATACTACGACGTGGTTAAGGTAGTGCTTGACTGCGCTGAAATATTGCTCGGGCAGAGGAATAAGGAATTTATGAACAAAACCGAGGATTATACGAAACCGTCTGTTGTCGATCTTGTACAAGCGACATCACTGACTTTAGTCTCCGTTCTCGATATTGCCAGCCACACCCTAATGAAACAGCTGTTTATAGGCGACATGGTGAAAGAAGTTGTCTCCGAGAAAGGGAAGTTGATTACAGTTTCAAAGATTGATTTTGCCTTGAATATCATTAATTGGTCTTCTAAAACAGAAACCTGTTCTGTTACAATATCTAACGGAACTCTTAATTTTATGGGAAACCCATTCCAATGGGAAAACGAATTATTGATACTTCAGTACATTAGAATATTTCTCAATCCGTTTTGGTGGGCGGGGAGTAATGTCGTTAGTGAGGTAATACTAATGAATGTCTGCCAGAAGACAATAAATACGGGTTGCTTAAAAATGACTCGTTTCAATAGATCTATCGCTTTAAAACTAAAAGTCATTGAGCCTCTAGATTTTATAATTCCTTTAGAAGGTACCACGAATCAGGTGAATCCGAAGACCAGTCAAGAACAAAAAGACTTGGACCTTACAGTTTATAGGTTATTTCTACCAGAAAGAGCGAAACTATATTTGAAGTTTTTACTGAACGGCACAGAAGAATTTCGAGTTATGTTGATAGAAGGGTTAAGACCCGATTATGAAACAATGGTCAAATATTCAACTATCATCAATGCGACATCTCCCGAATACTTGGTGACTTACAAACATAAAAACCAAGATGAGAAGGTTTACTATTTGGGAATTCTTCCAGGCAAGAGTGTAAGCGTTGGCGAGAAGGTGTCGTTCCGGTTAAAGGCATATTACATACTTTGCACGAATTGGATGAAATGGAGTTGGGGAAGCTTCGGCTGCTGGGTAGGGATAAATACTAACGATGAGTGGATACATTGTGACTGCGACCATATCCTCTCCGTGACCGCCGGCGTCATAGCCGTGCCCGACCACAACCTTAGCAAAGTCTCCGAGTTTTCGTTGTATCTCACACCTTGGGTGAACTTAGTACCGTTTGTCGCGTTATTGATAATTGTACTGCTATACCTGCTACTTCTGATATGGGCTATGCTCATGTATAAGAAAGATTCACGATCATGTGAAGTGATCGTGCTGAACGACAATTTCCCGGGTGAACCTTACGCTTACCTCATCGGTGTACATACAGGATCCAAAATCAACAGCGGCACTTCAGCCAAAGTCGGTATTTCACTGATCGGAGAAGTGGAAGCGTCTCGACCGCACATATTGACTAGTCCCGATCGGAAAGTGTTACGCGTTTTTTCCGAAGATTGGTTCTTGATTTATACACCGAGATATCTGGGCAGGCTGAACAAACTGTGGCTGTGGCATAACGATGAAGGAGTTAGCTCGGATTGGTACATTGATATAATAGAAGTTCACGATTTGAAAGAGGGAATTCAATACATTTTTAATATAAAAGCTTGGATAGCAATGGAGGCGTTCACTCATCCGGAAGCCTTAATAGCACCGATGAAAATGATCGATTATGTCAGCGCGTCGAATGTGTTTCATAGAAACTTTATGAGCGGAATGAGAGATACTCAAAATTGGACAAGTGTATTTTTGAAACACCCCAGAAACCCAATGTCAAGAGTGGAACGTGCCAGTTTTTTATTAAGCTTTGTCATGTTGGCAATGGCTGTGAGTTTACTACTATATCTATTCCATTTTGGATTCTTAGTTGATGAAGATAAACCGTCTTACTATTTAGATAAAACGGACCTACTAATTTTTATTATATCTTTAATTACCGCTTCGATTATTACTTGTCTGATAGAGGGTTTGTTCAGAAAATCGTTAACCTATAAATACTCACCCCAAGCTATCAGAAGAAGCAGATTCAGTGATTCAAGCGTGTTTAAGCTTGATATGTTTGAGAACTTTGGTCGAAAAAAGACTATCTACGAGAGAATTAGGTTAGGTCTGTTCAAGATCGTCCGAGGCGGCTCCCTCCTACCCGTGCGAATGCCGCACACGAAGAGCGACCTCGTCGTCCGCAAACTGTGGTTCTGTGCCGCCTGGATTCTTTGCATTACAACAATTTTAATATGTGCATTTTTTATCATTTTATATTCGTGGAAGCTACCTTCAATCAAAATCGAAAAATTTTTAACAATTTTTTTAGCAGTTGTTTTCTTTGACGCCCTTGTTTTATCAACTCTAAAGATTCTACTATTTTCAGTTTTTTTAAGTTGGACGTTTCGTACAATTCAACCAGATACCATTTATCATTTTAAAATTCAAGATGGAAAGCGTTGGCACTTATTCGGAGACGAAACTTTCTTGGCTAGCCTTTTGGAAACACGTAAACAGAAAGCGTACTACCCGTTGAGAGAATGGGAAAAAGAAACCAAGAGAGAAAGAAAGATAATAGAGTACAGATGGAAAATTTTATTGGAATTCTTAATGGTCGTGATACTTGTGTGCGTGATCTGTGCGATTTGCAGCATGACGTTCGTCGAGAGGTTGAGGAGCAACACACACGCCACTCGGATGATGACCACCAGTGCTAGCGCCCGCGTCCCCGACCTGCGCCAGGTCTTCAACAGGACACAGTTGTTTGAATTTTTGGAAAAAACATACGTAAGCCGGTTGCACAGATATCTGTGGTACAACTACGACCCGCTGAACAGCCCCAACAGCATTGACAGGGACTGGACAAGTGATTGCGTGACTAGGTTACTGGGAGACACTAGAATCCGGCAATTGAGGGTATCCTCGCAATACTGCTCTGTGAACCGTTACTTCAAAGAGTCCATAGAGTCTTGTGCGCCACCTTGGAGCGAGACCGCGGAGGAGCAGGACGACTTCGGGACTGGTTGGATTCCGGCGGACTACGAGGACGTGACTCGAGAAAAGTCTATCTGGAGATACACGGACGCGGAGAGCGCAAACTCCTCCAGAGCCTTCGGACACTCGGGCACATTGTACGGCTCTGACGGCTACATCGTTGAGACGGGACTCTCGAAGAGAGACGCTAGATATACATTGTACAGTTTGAATATCAAGGACTGGCTGGATCATCTGACACGTGCTGTGTTCATCGAGTTGACCATATACAATGTCAACACTAAACTGATAACTCAAGTAGTTCTAGTGTGCGAACAACATCCTTCTGGACTTTACATATCTTTTCCCAATGTCGAATCCGTCTATATCGATGTAGCATTCGATTTCTGGAATATCGGATTTATCATATTTCAAATATTTTTCCTACTCAGAGCTTTATACCAAATGAATAGAAATGGTGTTTTTGTTTATCTTTCTAGATTTTCAAACTGTTATGAATTATTTTTATTGACACTCGGGATTTTTACTGTAGTTTTATACGTAGCCTGCTTAATCAACTCTTCCATTTACATGGAAGATTACTATAGGAAAGGTTTGCATGAATTTTTTAATTTTTTTGAAGTCATCAGATATAACTTTACGTTCAATACAATGATATTTTTCCTATTTTTGTGCGTGGTGGGGAAGCTTATTTTTTCATGGAGATTCGGAGAAATTTACTATAGATTTTACTATACGTTTAATTTGTCCTTGTCTTGGATCTTCTGGGTGACTTCTTACTTCGCCGTATGCATAGTTTATATACCTTGGAGACTCGCCAGTTATAGAGTGTACGTTTATACATTTTCACACTACTCAACCGCCATAGCATACCCTAAGGACTACAAGTCGCTGTTGTTCCTCAGGGAGTGGAAGGAGTGCCTCCTAGTCTGCTTCATCTGCATTGTGAGCTCCATCGTCATGCTGCTATTCATAGCTCAGTTCGTCCACTTCTATCGAGCGTCAAAGCTCTATAAGCCTTTGTCTTACTATGAAATAGATCATTTCAGTTTTATTAACTTTATAAAAGGTTCTGAAAAACTGACAGGAAAAAGATAAACGCAGAATGTAATGAAGTTTATTTTATTTAAAACGAAAATCTATCATTTAGGAGAATGAAAGTTAACTATTCAGAAAAAACGAAGAATTAGATAAAATAGAAGGTTAGATTAAAGTCACAAGTATGTACATAAATACTCAAATAAATAATTTAGTCTAATGGTAAATGAGTTCATGTTCTTTTATTTAATTTTCCCTTTTCAAGGGAAACATCTTGAAGATAGCATTGTGTGTGAAAAACTCAACTGATGATAAATAAAATAGAAACAACATAACTGGGTCAATTGAATACATATGAAATTGGTGGAAACTGTAGGTGTATTAAAAAGTTATTTTAACGTATATCTAATTTTAATAATGGTAAAAATGTTCTAATTTATTTCATTGTAAAGTAATGCTAAATAACAATACTTGGTATTGATTAATTTTCTTTTTACTGATTTGATCAGGATCTTAGGTTTACATTTTCGTATGGTATATTTCTTCTTTAAACTGAATCCTACAACAGGTACAAAGGGCGGGCTTACTGCTAGTCTTTCATGAAACCGATCTGGTTTTATCTTTCTTCTGAATAACAACATTGGTGATATGGGCCATAGTTACTTGTGTCACCCAAATGCACGCTATCTTTATCTTTTTATATACATCATTACAGGTATTGTCATAGATAAAAGATTCTGTGTCTATATAAATATCCTATAAGCTTATATGAATAGGCTTATTGAAATTTACTCTGATTTTACTCACATGAATGGCTACAAGATCATTATTAAATATAGATATACCACTAAAATTCGCCACCAGTTTATTAATCTTCTCGTAAGGACAAATCCAACAGCTTGACTGATGGTGAGTTAAGTTACAGAAACCAAACTTTACACGCATATTTACTGGCTAAAGAGAAAAATATTTTCAAAGTATCATTTAACTTTTATTTTGTTATTTTATTTAAGAAGCACTGTGCCATCTGATCCGCCACTGTTCTTATCTCAACCGCTGTTCTTATTCATTTATATTAAATATTCAATACAATAACTCTGGTAGTTTCCATAGAGGAGATGGCGGTGGCGGTTTTCCTGTAATTTTTTCAGAACCTTTTATAAATGTAATAAAACTGAAATGATCTATCTCATAGTAAGACAAAGGCTTACAGAACTTTGATTGTTCGTTTTACCCCTAGGCAGCACAGAGTTCGAAAAATAGATTATACTAGCGTACCTGGCGCACGAAATCGTGCGCTGTCAAGGAGACAATCTGTCCACCAATGTGTGCAGGCAGTCAATCTGTTTTTGCTATTTAAAAAAGATCAAGTCAATTTAATTATGGTAGAAAATTATTTTATTAATAAACCTTATACAATTTCTCTATAAACAATATTCCGAGTATAAATACGGTTGTCACGACGAAGTCGGCCTTGGTGTTGTCCATCTTTTATATAGAATTTGAGTTCATCAAATGATCGGGCTCTACTTGCTGCGACATTCAGTTGGCCGTGACCAAACACCGGTTCTGGGAGAACTACTCCAACCTTACCCAAAAATTGGCCCTGAGATTTGTTAATGGTCATAGCAAATGCCACAATAATCGGGAACTGTGTGCGCTGGAGAATGAACGGTAACAGGGTATCGGATGAGCGCATATGTATTCTTGGTGTAAGAATTCTTTTATTTGTTTGAGCTCCAGTCAATACTTCACAGTCAATTGAATTACGGTGCAATCTCTTGACTCTTATCCTTGTTCCGTTAATTAGTCCTTTTGCTGTATCAAGATTACGAATCAACATAACCACGGCGTTCTCCTTCAACTTGAGTTTATTAACCGGAAGTCCGCTAACAGATAAACTATTCAAGAATTCCGTCGGGTAGTTGATATCGTCGCTGCCGTCTTCTGTGAGTACCTTGTCAAAACTATAATAAGTTGTATATTGGCCTGGTTGTTTCTCCAAAATTGCTGAATTTAGCAAAGAACAATCTCTGTTTTTCGGGCAGAGAATTGCACGATCAACGATTTCATCTGTCTCAATAATCTCCGAAATCGAACCATAAATGGCACCAACCGGATCGCCGACACCAATTATTTGATTTGGTAACTCGATTATGTCTTCTCCTAAATCAAACTCCTCTGGCAGCGTACCATCCCCCAAATCTTTCAGGAAAGACACGAATTCGATTTCGGAACTGTGTGCTCTCATATTTGTGCTTAATTTAAATTGCTTAATTTGATTCCAATCGGGAAAATACTTGACGCAATTTTCGACGGTAACCACACGACTTGCGCGAGTAATAACCGGTAGTGTTTGCCGGTAATCTCCACAAAGTAGAACGGTTTTGCCACCAAACATCTGAGAAGAGTCACAAAGGTTCCTGAGCAGCCGGTCAATTGTTTGCAAATCGTACACGGGGCACATTGATATTTCATCAATCAAAATCAAAGAACTATTACGAATAGCATAACCTTTAGCACTGTTCGCAGTTATGGATGACACTGAATTCTCTAGTATCGGAATCGGAAGTCCAAACCAATGATGTAGAGTGCGCCCACCGTCTAGTAGACTTGCTGCGATTCCACTGAAGGCGTACGGGAGGCAGGATATGTTGAGTGAACAGAGTTTGTAAAGAATTGTAAAGAATTTTTTCCCATTTTTGCACGAAGGTTTTCCCACATCCCGCATGAGCGGAAAGACAGAAAACTTTTTGATTCAATGAACCTTGGACAGATAACAAAATTGTATTGATGATGGTCTTCTGTTCTTGATTCGCCTTGGCATACATTTCTTCAAAAGCACTGCCTTGTTCCATAACGTCAAACTCGTGCTCTAATCTCTAGACGGTGTTGGAAGTCCCAATTGGTTGCATGATGTGTTGTTTGTTAAAAGGATTTCTTGTATGTCAATGAGTGCTCTGTTAATCGCGATATCCTCTCTCATTTGTCTGGCATAATCTTCAGACATTAGAGTTCTAAATTCCAAAGTGCAATGCATTATTTGGCACGTTAAGTGCACAAATCATGCCAAAAAGTTGTCTCAGTGCATAAGGCGTCTGGTTTTGGCAAGCTTCTAATAACGTTTCACGCCATTCGTTGTCGTTCGACGCGATCCCTCTTGCATGAGCAGCTTCTACAAATGTATTGTAAATCACGCCGTTATATGTTCACATGTCCTCAAAACAGTCAGCTCCTGTCACGTGTAGAAGCAACAGCCGAAGATGGAAAAGCTCGATGTTTTTCGGATTTACTGTATAAAGCCGACTTATAACTTTATCAGAACCACGTTGTCGCTTTTTCCAAGACTTGTTGCTTTCATTCCATGTATAATGTTGAGGTATTTCACTGTAGAGATGAATACGTGCTTCATGATCAATTTGGTTCAATCTGAAGAATGTTTGTAGTTTAGTTTGCTTAGGATTAGCAACTGTCTGATCTTCTTCGCCCTCGCGAAAATAAACAGCTTGTTGATTAGAAAGATGGCAGTCAAAGGCGAACAATAGTGTGGGTCTGGTAATGCATTTCATGTTCAAAAATTCTCCACACAGCCTCTGTTGATCCAACATATCTTCCGCTTAGGTAGGAACAATTTCGTCATAAACTAATTGGTTCAATATTTCTTCGCCGCGCGTGAACTTAACAGTAGCGCAATCAAATCCTTTGTGAACATATTTGAAGATATATTAGATGCTCTTCACGGTCGTGCAAGCTTCAACGTTCAAATGGCATCTGTATTTCATGAGGAGGAACGAATTATAGGGAACAACATACCGGTTATCGATTGTTTTCCCACGAATTTCTGCAGTGATATTCTTGTCCCTTCTGCGATACAATGGATACCCGTCGTGGCTATCTCCTGTTGTTTCGTTGAATTCTTTCGGGAAATGTTTGCTGCACACACCGTTCACTGCTTGGATTGAGTTCACCACACAGGCCGTGTATCATATGAGTCTAAATGAACTAAATCGTAGATTACCGGTCATGATAACGACTGATCTGGAAGTTCAGCTGAAATGTAGCTGTCAACTTCAGCAAAGTCTCTTATTCTGTCTTCGGGGTCCAAAGTGAGTAATATATGGGCGTTAGGCAATCCTCTCTTCTGGAATTCGATGGTGTAAACTAAGGCCACGACCTTTCCGAATATTTGAGTTTTCGTTAGGTCTGACATGAGTTCCTTTAGTTTACAGTGGAACACACGTACGACCAAATCTGGTTGCATATTAGCAGATAAATCAATCTTAAAATTATCTGAGATTTCAGACCAACGGGGATTACATGTCATGGTTATGAATAGCTAGGGCTTGCCAAATTTTTGAACCATCGCCATAGAGTCAAGGTAGTTTTAATTCATGTTTCTTGGCGATCCGATAAAACTTGACGGCAAAATGACTTATGAAATGGCATATTCTCATCAGACGCCCGTTGCCTTACGTAATCAGTAACGTTCAAATATAAATCAGCTCTAAGCAGTGACTGGTTGTACCGAATAAATTGCAAGCGAGTCCCTTCAATTCTCACATAAGCATCAACAACAAATTGCAGGAAAAGTTTTGCAGATCTTTGCAAGGTGCTGAATCCATCGCGTATAGCCAATCGAAATGAAATAAACTGCAGCAGTGTAGTCTTGTGTCGTTGAGTAGTTGCATTAGCTAATGAATGCTGAATATGAGGGTACCAGCCTAATTCGCCATAAGGGAAGAGAAGCGGATAAGCCATGGGATCGAGAGATGACTCCAAAGCAGAAACGAAGCGTAGCTGTTCAGCTTTGGGATACACTACCAAACTTCGTTCAGATCAGATCTTTTTTCTCATTTGTATTGAGTGTGTCTGAATTATCTAAATTGTCCTGCAATATTTGTATGGTGTCTTCTGATGGTATATTAGTATACATGTTGTTTACATCAAATGATAAGAATATAGCGTTTTCCGGTTTTGTTAAATCTTTTATATTTTGAACTAGTTGGTATGTATTTGAAATGCTATGATTAGTGTCAGTATTTGTTATTTGATTTAATCTGTAATTTAGAAACTTACATACATTATATGCTGGAGCATTACGATAATTTACAACAGGTCTGATTGGTATTCCTACTTTATGCACTTTTGGTTGGCCTCTAAATTTTGGGATGGATGGATTGATCATTTTTAATTTAATTTTTTCTGCATTGGAGATTGATTTACATCTAGTTATAATTTTATTTATATCCCTACTATATTCTTGGGTTGGATCTTTTGAAATACTTACAAATTTGTTTTTATTGATGAAATTTTCCACTTTTTCATGGTAATCTTTATTATTAATTATAACAGTAGTGTTTCCTTTATCAGCTTTTGTTAGAATTGCATCATTCATTTTTAATTTTTCTGAAATAGATTCAATTATCTTCATATCCTCTCTAGAATTTTTAATAATCTTCTTTGTATTTTTAAAATTTTGTTTATTTAGTTCATGGATGAAATTATATCGTAAAGGATCTTGAGTTTCTTTCTTTTTAATTTTGATTGAGGCTTCTACTTCGATCAAATCTTCTTCAGTTATTTTTGTTTTGTGATCCAAATTTATGTTATACTTCAACGCTTTTGATAGCATCTCGTTTTCTAAATTATTGAATTCTATATTAGTTAGGTTTTTAACTTTGTCAAATGATTTGAATCCTTCTTCTAATTCATTGATATTATTTAGTTTGTTGTCTTCATATCTCATTTGTTTTTCAGATAGGTTTTCAAGTTTTATCCTATGTGTCATTTTCTTCTTTTTTAAAATAGGTTCTATCCATTCCTTTATATACTTTGAGAATTTATCAACTGAATCTTGATGATATTCTTTGTCTATTTGGGTTTCAACAATTTTCTTTTTCTCATTCAATAAATGTAACTTTGAGTAGAGAAAATTAATTTCTTCTTTAACCCATATTACTTTTGCAGTTTCAATAGTTCTTTTAGCTGCTCTTGATTGTGCTTTTGTTGATATTTGTACATAATTAGGCTTCAATTTTTGCTCAAGACATTTCTTATTGAAATATATATCTTCCTTAGTTGTTGCAATTCTTAGGTTTATGTATTTTAGTTGATGAACAATTTTTGGTTGGTCAGCCAGATTAATTTCACTATTTAGTTCATCAAGTAGGGCTACTAATATAATTATCTTTAAATAAGTCAACCGAGTACCCTTAGTAAACATTTTAATTATTTCTTCGACATGTTTCGGGAATCATCCCATCTTCAAGAAGTACAAAAATGTTTAACCTAATTTGATAATCTTAATTTATAAATGTAAATAAATGTCATATGATAATTTAAATTTCACTGTATTCAAATTGGTGGAGTGTGTTAGCATGTATTATTTCTTCCTTGTATAATTTTTTCATATATTGGATTGTTTGTTTCAATTTGTGAAGTGTTTAGTATATTATTTTTGTCAATTTGATAGTGAGTATAAATTTGGAATTCTTCTATTGTATCCAATTTTCTTCCTTTTTGTTCGAAATTCAATATAGTCATATTATGTGTCATACTAGTGTAATTGTGGTTTGTGGAAAGAATATGTTCGGCGAATGCTGATTTTTGTGTTGTTTTGTTATTTGATTTTAGCGCTTGTATATGTTCTTTGAATCTTGTTTGAAAATTTCTACCGGTTTGTCCAATATAATATTTGTTACAATCATCACATTTAATTTTATATACTCCTGATCTTGTGTATTTATTAGTTTGATTGTTGTTTCGTGATTTCTTTTGTATTATTTCATACGCATTGTGTCTTGTTCTGTAACTTATATTGAATTTTTGTTTTGTAAAAGTTTTCTGTATGGCTTTGTTCAGTTTTAAATTGTATGGCACGCAAATAAACTCTTTTTCTTCGATTTTCTCTTTTATCTTCGATTCTCCTCTCTTTTTCTCCCATCTTTTTATCATTTTATCTATCATATTCTTTTTGTATCCATTTTCTTGTGCAATTTGTTTTATTATGTTTATCTCTTTATTGAAATTGTTCTTGTTCATCGGTATAATCATAAGTCTGTTAATCATCGTGTTGAATGCTGAAATCTTATGTTGCCAGGGGTGATGTGAATTATATGGGATGACAAGATCTGTTTGTGTGGGTTTTCTATAAATATTAAAATCATGTTTATTGTTTGTATTTTGTATTGTTAAATCTAAAAAGTTTATTTTCTGTTTTTGTATTTCCATCGTGAATTTAATAGATTTTGAGATTGAATTTATGTATTCTAATAATTTGCAGTGTGATTCATCCTTGTTGTCATAAAGACATATAATATCATCAACGTATCTGTACCAATATATAATATTTTTTCTAAATGGGTTAATGTCATTTATTATTTTATTGTTTTCAATTTTGTTCATATATATTTGCTAATAAACCTGAGAGAGGCGATCCCATTGCCAAGCCATCCTGTTGTTTATATATACAATCTTTATACTCAAAGTAGTTTTGATTCAAACATGCTTTTGTCAGTGTTATCAGATCTTTTTTCTCATTTGTATTGAGTGTGTCTGAATTATCTAAATTGTCCTGCAATATTTGTATGGTGTCTTCTGATGGTATATTAGTATACATGTTGTTTACATCAAATGATAAGAATATAGCGTTTTCCGGTATTGTTAAATCTTTTATATTTTGAACTAGTTGGTATGTATTTGAAATGCTATGATTAGTGTCAGTATTTGTTATTTGATTTAATCTGTAATTTAGAAACTTACATACATTATATGCTGGAGCATTACGATAATTTACAACAGGTCTGATTGGTATTCCTACTTTATGCACTTTTGGTTGGCCTCTAAATTTTGGGATGGATGGATTGATCATTTTTAATTTAATTTTTTCTGCATTGGAGATTGATTTACATCTAGTTATAATTTTATTTATATCCCTACTATATTCTTGGGTTGGATCTTTTGAAATACTTACAAATTTGTTTTTATTGATGAAATTTTCCACTTTTTCATGGTAATCTTTATTATTAACTAGCTTAACCCGGCGGACGTTGTCTCGCTTTTAATTTTTCATTGATATACCAAAATAAAGTAAAAAAAACATTTGTAAACAAAATTTATGCGTTCAACGTCACGTCGAGCATTTCGGTCTGCAGGTGTTTGTTTCTGTAGCTCTTGACGCCGAAGCTCGTCCACGTCCACGCAGGTCTCCGAGTCGTGCTTCTCGCTCTGCAGGTGTTTCTGTAGCTCTTAACGTCTAAGCTCGTCTTTGCAGGTCATCAAGTCGTGATTTCCGCTCTGCAGGGGTTTCGGCATCTCTTGATGTCGAAACTCGTATTCGCTGGTCTTCAAGTCGAGCATCTTGTTCTGCAGGTGTTTCCGCACATCTTGAGATCGAAGCTCGTTCTCGCAGATCTTCAAGTCGTGCTTCCCGCTCTGTAGGGGGCTCGACAGCTCTTGAAGACGATGCCCTTATTCGGACAGCTTCCAAGCGTGCTTCTGTTTCTCCAGATGTTTCAGCAGCTCTAAGTGCTGAAATACATCGAGCGTTTTTGGTTCTTCTACCAATATTGGCTTTTTTAGGAGGCATGCTATAAAAAGTATTCTGCAAAATAAATTATTTATTATCAATTTATTTTTACGTTTCCCTAAATCTTTTAATGACCGAGGCAATAAGGTTAAAAATAAATAAAAAGAAATACAGATCACCTTTCCAAGTAAAAGTGTATACAGTTAAAATGTACAGTTAAACTGTTTAGCCACTCGCATATCCTTAAAACAAAAATGTAAACAAAACATATTATTTTACTACTCATTAACTTGTCTCTCCAATCATAGCTTTGCTAGCTGGAGCTCCCCCAGGCCCCCGTGGTTGTTGTCGGCAGTCCTTAGTATTTAGAATAGAGTTAATGGCAGTGTAGGGAAAGTGCGTGCAAAACTCCATACCATTATAAACTAAAATAACGTAACACAGTATCAAAATGTGCAATAAGAAGTCACAGTTAAAAATGTAAACTGTTTAGTCACTCGCATAACCAAAAAAACAAATGTAAACAAAATAAAAAAACATAAACAAATGCAAGTGCTTCAATCTGTCGTGTATATCTTCAACTAACAGATATAGTATAGCAATCAGCTGTTGAAAAGAAAATATTTATAATGTAAACAAAGTTATGGTTCCATAGTATATGGAGATCCTTTTTAAAAGGGCTGTTTTTAGTGTTTTCCGGGCAATTATTCGATTTTTTCTCGCCGTAAGAACCATCCTTGGACTTCAACGAACATCTTAAAAAAAGATTTAGCCAAATTGGTCCAGGCGTTGTTGAGTTATGCGCTTACCAACACATTTTGCGATTCATTTTTATATCCAATACTATAATACGAGCAAGGTTTGTATATATATATATATATTTGCACACGGATCTCGAAAACGGCGCCGAGGAATTTCTTTAAATTTTGGAAATAACTAATTTCCGAGTAGAAAATAAGTTCTAGATAGGTCTTATGTCCAGGAAAATTCGTGTTTTCTTGTAATATTAAGTTTAAAATCTAAAAATTTAACATTACGCTTATGGAGAATAAAATGTAAACAATACAAACCAAAACAGCTGTTTATAACCGTTTGACAGTTCTTGATTGAAGACTGCGGGGAACAATATAGAGGCTATGCATTAATATTTATTTTATGAATTAAATAAATGCAAAATTATCAGGTTACTAAACAATTTGTAAAAACTTAAGGATAACATAGCTGTGCGAAATAAAAGCAGAAAAAAAAGTATTTCCAAAATCTTCCGTGTTTTGATAGAAAACGTATTCGTTGTATTGCTTGAAGCCACTGTAACAAACCAATTAATTGATGTAAATTAAATTTCTCTTTTGCTTTTCAATCCTCATTCCGTTTATAACAAAATCAGTTGATCACAGGCTAATAATAACGGTATGGATAATTAGACAGTAAATGATCGGCTTTGGCTAAAAGACGTTAAACGGCATCGCTCAATTGACTGCGTCGTAGCCGAGTTGTAGCGTGTCGGCCTCAAGAACTATAGGCCGCGAGTTCCATTCTCACCTGGGGCGATACTTTTTCTTCAGTGCTATATTAATTATGGTGTATTAAATCGGTTTTTTTCAACCACATAAATGTTTTCATTGGGCAGTAAATTTGTTTTAATTTTGCTAATTAACTTGTAAAAACATGTCTCATTCTATCCGAGCAAAGCTCGGTCACCAGGTACTTATAGATTATAACAGTAGTGTTTCCTTTATCAGCTTTTGTTAGAATTGCATCATTCATTTTTAATTTTTCTGAAATAGATTCAATTATCTTCATATCCTCTCTAGAATTTTTAATAATCTTCTTTGTATTTTTAAAATTTTGTTTATTTAGTTCATGGATGAAATTATATCGTAAAGGATCTTGAGTTTCTTTCTTTTTAATTTTGATTGAGGCTTCTACTTCGATCAAATCTTCTTCAGTTATTTTTGTTTTGTGATCCAAATTTATGTTATACTTCAACGCTTTTGATAGCATCTCGTTTTCTAAATTATTGAATTCTATATTAGTTAGGTTTTTAACTTTGTCAAATGATTTGAATCCTTCTTCTAATTCATTGATATTATTTAGTTTGTTGTCTTCATATCTCATTTGTTTTTCAGATAGGTTTTCAAGTTTTATCCTATGTGTCATTTTCTTCTTTTTTAAAATAGGTTCTATCCATTCCTTTATATACTTTGAGAATTTATCAACTGAATCTTGATGATATTCTTTGTCTATTTGGGTTTCAACAATTTTCTTTTTCTCATTCAATAAATGTAACTTTGAGTAGAGAAAATTAATTTCTTCTTTAACCCATATTACTTTTGCAGTTTCAATAGTTCTTTTAGCTGCTCTTGATTGTGCTTTTGTTGATATTTGTACATAATTAGGCTTCAATTTTTGCTCAAGACATTTCTTATTGAAATATATATCTTCCTTAGTTGTTGCAATTCTTAGGTTTATGTATTTTAGTTGATGAACAATTTTTGGTTGGTCAGCCAGATTAATTTCACTATTTAGTTCATCAAGTAGGGCTACTAATATAATTATCTTTAAATAAGTCAACCGAGTACCCTTAGTAAACATTTTAATTATTTCTTCGACATGTTTCGGGAATCATCCCATCTTCAAGAAGTACAAAAATGTTTAACCTAATTTGATAATCTTAATTTATAAATGTAAATAAATGTCATATGATAATTTAAATTTCACTGTATTCAAATTGGTGGAGTGTGTTAGCATGTATTATTTCTTCCTTGTATAATTTTTTCATATATTGGATTGTTTGTTTCAATTTGTGAAGTGTTTAGTATATTATTTTTGTCAATTTGATAGTGAGTATAAATTTGGAATTCTTCTATTGTATCCAATTTTCTTCCTTTTTGTTCGAAATTCAATATAGTCATATTATGTGTCATACTAGTGTAATTGTGGTTTGTGGAAAGAATATGTTCGGCGAATGCTGATTTTTGTGTTGTTTTGTTATTTGATTTTAGCGCTTGTATATGTTCTTTGAATCTTGTTTGAAAATTTCTACCGGTTTGTCCAATATAATATTTGTTACAATCATCACATTTAATTTTATATACTCCTGATCTTGTGTATTTATTAGTTTGATTGTTGTTTCGTGATTTCTTTTGTATTATTTCATACGCATTGTGTCTTGTTCTGTAACTTATATTGAATTTTTGTTTTGTAAAAGTTTTCTGTATGGCTTTGTTCAGTTTTAAATTGTATGGCACGCAAATAAACTCTTTTTCTTCGATTTTCTCTTTTATCTTCGATTCTCCTCTCTTTTTCTCCCATCTTTTTATCATTTTATCTATCATATTCTTTTTGTATCCATTTTCTTGTGCAATTTGTTTTATTATGTTTATCTCTTTATTGAAATTGTTCTTGTTCATCGGTATAATCATAAGTCTGTTAATCATCGTGTTGAATGCTGAAATCTTATGTTGCCAGGGGTGATGTGAATTATATGGGATGACAAGATCTGTTTGTGTGGGTTTTCTATAAATATTAAAATCATGTTTATTGTTTGTATTTTGTATTGTTAAATCTAAAAATTTTATTTTCTGTTTTTGTATTTCCATCGTGAATTTAATAGATTTTGAGATTGAATTTATGTATTCTAATAATTTGCAGTGTGATTCATCCTTGTTGTCATAAAGACATATAATATCATCAACGTATCTGTACCAATATATAATATTTTTTCTAAATGGGTTAATGTCATTTATTATTTTATTGTTTTCAATTTTGTTCATATATATATTTGCTAATAAACCTGAGAGAGGCGATCCCATTGCCAAGCCATCCTGTTGTTTATATATACAATCTTTATACTCAAAGTAGTTTTGATTCAAACATGCTTTTGTCAGTGTTATCAGATCTTTTTTCTCATTTGTATTGAGTGTGTCTGAATTATCTAAATTTAACCCATATTACTTTTGCAGTTTCAATAGTTCTTTTAGCTGCTCTTGATTGTGCTTTTGTTTTTTTCTTGATGATTCCCGAAACATGTCGAAGAAATAATTAAAATGTTTACTAAGGTTACTCGGTTGACTTATTTAAAGATAAATATATATATATATATGTTTTTACATTTTTTAATTTAAGTCCAATAGATTGCAAGAAACGTGCGTTCGAATTTAATGTAGAAGAAATCTTATATATTCTCATATTTTTTTTATATGTAAAGTAATTGTAGTTTCTTCATTATTAAGTCTATTGGTATGTTTTTCTAGTTATAGTGATGACATCTAAAGTCCTCTATTTACAGGAAATATATAATATTTCTGGGAACTTCTATTATTTATAAGGAGGTGCAATAATAAGAATGTATGCTATGGGTTGATTATTTAAATGAACAATTTGCAATATTACATATTACATTATATATTATTAATATTGGTTTTATTTTTAGATTAAGTTACAGTAGATAAGCCCGAAATCCCAATAAAGTACCTAGACATTTTGTGAAATAAAGTGTTTGCTATGTAAATTTGCTTTCATTGTTATGTTGTCAGGTGTTAGCAAAAAGTCAGGGATATGTTTTTGTATTTCTTTAGCTAATCAGACATCATACGTTCCCTTGATTTCAATTGTGATAGGCTCAATTATCATAATAAATAATCTTCGCCTTCGTCAATTCTGATAGATTCCTTATCTTTATGTTCAACGCGGTAAAGAATTATGCTATAATTTATAATTTATAATGAATTAGTATTTTGTATTAATTAAAAAATCACCGTATTACATGATTGTAATCTTACCATTAAATGCTTGATTTAATCATTTAATAATTTGTGTTTTGTAATTTTGCTTTCATTGTAGGTGTTAGTATGCAAAGTTAGCATCAGGATATGTTTTTGTATTTCTTTAGCTAATTCAGACACCTCATACGTTCCCTTGGAATTTCAATTGTGATAGGCTCTTTATTATCATAATAAAATACATCTTCGCCTTCGTCAATTCTGATAGATTCCTTATCTTTATGTTCACTTAGCTTAGGTATAATGAATTATGCCTTATAATGCCTTATAATGCCTTATAATGAATTAGTTTAGTTTTGCTATTAATTAAAAAATCACCTTTATTAAACATGATTGTAATCTTACCATTAAATGCTTGATTTAAAGCTTCTATTTTAACTAGACCCTTTGGAGTTGTAATCTGCTTCACCTTGTAGTATGTTAGTGTGTTTAGGGGTTTTTACGTTAAATATAGAGTTGTAATTCTGAAAATCGTCAAACCCAATCACATAGTCACTATTTAATTTGATTGGTGGAAAGAACACTGATTTCAACTCTGGTTCAGTACCAGAAAAAGTTGTTGTAAATGATTCCATTTTTATTATAAATTAAAAATCTTCAAATACAATATACATAGATCTCCACATATTGTACTACCTAAATATTGTATCTGTTCGGTAGTCAGTGGTGTAGTGGAGCCGGAGCGGTCCGGAGGGTCGCTCCGGCACAGCCTTTAGAGCCGGAGCGCCGCTCCGGCACAGCTCGTGCAGCCGAAACTTAGATTTTTATACTTTTACTTTGCCTTTTTATAGAGAGTGGTAGGTAAGTGAGTCGCTCGCATCATTTCATGATTAACACGCAATATCGAGGCAATTTTAGGCGTTTTACATTAACCCTAACCTAACCCCAACAACATCGTAACACCAGAATCAGACACTAGGACTTACTTGAAGACCATATATCTTTTTATAGTATCTAGTTTTTTAATTCAAAAATATATTTATTTTTAAACAGCCTAAGGCTGATTAAGAAATGTTGAGATTATTTGTATTTTCAGACTTCAACCATTTAAATCCTATTCATTTTAATCTCCGCCTAAGATATTTATTTCAACATATCCTCTTCCTACAGAACAGTCTTTAATTTCGATGTAGTTACAAAATAAAATTTGAGGATTTTCCTCCGTATTATGTGGTGGGTAAACTCATCTACAAATATGTTCTTCTTTCTTGACCTGCACTCGTCAGTTTGCGTTGAAAAAGAAAGCGAACCGTTACTAAAAAGGGACCGCCTGCCTTCGACTGCAATACTTTGCTTGAATACAACAGATATCCCAGGAGCATCACTAGTCGCTTTAGCAAAATTAAACTTCGGTTTATTTACAGTAATTCTTTTTTAAATAGATAAATTCATTGTACACAATCCCACCCGTTTGACCACGCAATGACCTTCCTGAGGAACTTGCAGACTTTGACTACCCATTACCCCCCCCCAAAGAGTAATGATGGCCTTTCTTGGAAGGACCGCTCCGGCACAGCTTTTTTTAGCACTACACCACTGTCGGTAGTATAATATATTTTATTGCCCCTAAAATACTCAATTACCTCATTAGGAGGTTGTATACCAAACGGGTCAAAATATATTACAATGTCTCTGTTTTTACAATATGCTGTCCAATGCGTGCCTTTGTCATTATCTAAATTAATTATTCCGCATTCTTTTATTCTTGGTTTTATTGATTTTAGCTCGTTTTTTAGGAACACTCCTCGAAGGTGGGGTGTGCCTTTTAACTGCGATAGGAGTTGGTAGTTGTCCATATTTTTTATTAAATTTTAAACCCATTCCCATCTTTGCTTTTGCTTTCATTAAATTAGTTACAGCATATGCAGCAGCCTTTTCAGCTAAACTCGCATCCTTGGCAGTAACACGACTCCAAGCTTGATCAGCCAATTTCAAGTCAGCCTTGTTTCTAGAAGCTACATCTGGATTATTCATGTAGAATATGTCGTGTTCTTTGCAGTAAGAGTCTAGTTTATTTTTTGAAGGTACATTATTAGCCAAGCTTTGACGTACATTGGTCCCAGGTCCACACCACCTGTATCCTCCAAGCAAGGATAATTGATAAGGTAGATGATTAATTAAAGTATTTAATTAATCACCAGATTTATTTTTCATTTTTCTTATATAAAAAATGTCATTTGTTCAACAAAAGAACAAGTTTAAAACTGTATTACACGATAAAGAGAGAAAGGTTAACAAAACACTATTTCCTCATAATATTCGTGCAATTATTTGCGGGAGTTCTGGGTTTGGGAAGACTTACATCATGTACTATTCAATAGTCAACGGAAATGGTTTAAAATTTAGCAATATTTACATTATATCAAAGACTCTAGAACAAGAAAAATACCAGAAAATTAAGTGAAATTATTAAATTGTGTGAAGAAGATGTAAGATTACACACTTACTCTGAATGTGAAATTACACCAAATGATGTGAAACGACACTCAATTGTAGTGTTTGATGATATAAATTGTCCAAATATTACACAGTTCTTTGCAATGGAAATATTAACTGTTTTTACTTGGCTCAGTCTTATAGTAAAGTAAATAAATATATTCGAGACAATGTAAATTTTCTGATAATTTTTTAACAAGATGGTTTAAATTTAAAACACATTTACAATAATCATGTTGGTAATGACTTTACATTTAAAGAATTTCGTAATCTATGTCACCAGTGTTGGAGCAATAATTATAGTTTCATAGTGATTGACAAGGAAAGACAAAAAAATGGAAGACATAGATGTATGTTTGAAAAATTTTTTATTGAATGATAACAGTGCCAGAGTGTTGTGTAGTGTGGACTCCAACTCGTCAGTGTGTCGTGTAGTGTAGACTCCGGCTCGCCAGTTTGAAATGTGGCCTCCAAATTATACCGCCGGGATGAATGAACCGGTTCCGGTTGTGATTCGCCAGTGACCTAGGGCAAGTGTGTTTATTCCATTCTCAAGAATAAATCTCTTGTCATCGTTGTACGATAGCACCTTCTTGTTTAAAGTTGTGGTTTTTATATGATGACTAGATGACTGGATCCGTGTGACGTCTTCAAAATGATCTGCTCCTGACTTTAAACAGTTAAGATAGTGTTGATGTCTTAATACATGTTTAGCCGTGGCTTGATCACAGCCTTTTGAGCGTTTGGTCTCGAGTTTGGGATCATGAGACTCAATCCATTCTAGGGGAATATATGAATATAATTTTGGTCTTAGTCCACAAAACCCAAACATTATAGACAAATTGAGTTCATCTTTAAACTTACCAGTAACTTTGGCATTCATTCCGGAGTATAGAAAATGGTCTCTTGGATATCCGGATGTATCAAACTGCTTCAAATCAGCTTCAATATCTTTGTAAAAGTCCTCAACGTATATACTGTAGACTAATGAATCAGTCTCAGTAAGTAACAGGTTCTTTTTCTTAAATTTTGACATGTATCCATAGTGAAAGTCATACATGATTCGCTTACTCAAGTCCAGAATTGTCATTCCCAGATATATTGGTTTGTCGAGTTTTAAACCAAGCTTGTTCAGATGAACTGCATGGAGATTATTTTCAAATTTCTTTGTACAGTCAAACCTAGTCATATTAACATATTTTGTTAGTTTAGACTCGAATACAAGCTTAATATCTCGAAACTTGTTCATTGAACTCAATGAAGAAGCCCAAACAAAGGTTTATAACAGGCAATTCCAAGGTGAATAAGCTCAATACTGCTGATAGGAAACTTTTCCTGTTTATATCTCGCCTTAGTGCTGAAACCCAAGCTAGTGACATTGAAAGTTTTCTTTGTGAAAGTAAGGTAACAAGCTACACTGTGGAAAAAATAACATCCAAACACCCTGACCTATATTCGTCATTTAAGGTTGGAGTACCTGCTAGTCTTTTTGATGAAATATACTGTCCTGAGTTTTGGCCAAATAATGTTTTTGTATCTAAGTTCAAGCCTAGACTAACTAGAGCAAGGACTGTGGAACACTCTAATTCTAATGAGCAAAGTGTAAATTTCCTGGATCATTCTGTGACTCTGGAGAATACTCCTCTTCAAGCAAACCTTGACCAGAGTGTTTTTTTAGGGTTTCCGAGCCCCACCAATTAAACTGTGCTCAAAATTCCTGTGCTAGCCTTGGTGAAGAAAATGCTATTCTAATTATGTTTTTGAACATCCAGTCAATAAGAGAGAAGACTCTCGAAATCGAGGTTGCATTGAATAGTACAGGTGTGGTAACTGATGTTGTCTGCTTGCTAGAACACTGGCTAAAACCGGATGAAATCCAGCTATATAATTTGAATGGATATAGTTTGGCTACATTTTATGCACGTGACAGCGTGATACATGGTGGATCTTCAATCTATGTTAGGATCGGACTGAAATACTCAGTGTTTGATGTAAATAAATTCTGTATTATGCAACATTTTGAAGTTTCGGCTATTAAACTTGGTTGTGATATAATGATCATTAGTGTCTACAGATCGCCTATTGGGGATGAAAAAATATTCCTGGACCAGCTAGAGAAGCTTTTAGAATTCCTGTCTCTCCAAAAATCATCTGTTAGGCTCATCTTGGGTGGCGACTACAATATTGACTTGGTGGCTGATAAGGGTAAATTAGTCCATCGTGAATTTTCAAGGCTTAATAGACAATTTAATTTGCACTACACCAATTACACACCCACACGTGGGAAGGCCGTGTTGGATAATGTGATTACTGATCTTAACTACAATACATATACGACTGAAGTGAAGGAGCTGGGTTTATCTGATCATGCAGCAGTGTTCTTTAAAGTCGATTTAACTTCATATAGGCCAACCAATGTTGGTACCATGACTGTTGGCTTAGATATGTACTTTAGGCCTATTACCGAGGCTAAAATTAGCAACTATGGGCAGTTCTTGTGTGCTGTTGATTGTCGAGTGTCGAACAAACGTTTTTTGACGCTGTTCACCACCTCCCTCACACGCCGCTGGCCCTGGACAGGGGCGGAGTTATGAGCATGAGGGCTAGGAGGGCGTCAAAGGTCCTTTTAAAGCCCTCGCTGATAACTGAGAGGAGTTGGTCCAAGAAGGTTTTGAGGGTTTCATGTGACAAACATGAGGAGTGGTCTGGGTTGCGGGGGGTTGGTTTAGAGGTGAGGGGCGTTTTCTTTGGTAGGGCTTGGGCGGGATGCTGGGGTTTTGGTTGCTGGGAGGAACCAGTTTGCGCGGGGGTTGAGGGCTTGGTAGCTGCGGAGGTTTATGATGGGGTCGGGGTTGCGGTCGCGGAGGAACGTTTGTTGGTTCGAACGCTTTATAGGGTGATGTAAGGGTTGCCAACCGCACCCGATAGGTTGATAGGGAATATGGTAGAATTGGAGCAAAACGCAGAAAAGTTACAAAAACCTCTTCTTTACCCATTTCATACCCTATGTACCACTTTGAAATTATTTTTTTATTAAAATTAACATAGTAATGATTATGTGTACCAAGTGGGATTCGGAGCAAATCACGCTAAGGATATTTTTGGGGGTTGAATATGGCTACATTGGAGTAAAA
This sequence comes from Nephotettix cincticeps, assembly GCA_023375725.1. Lineage (NCBI taxonomy): Eukaryota > Metazoa > Arthropoda > Insecta > Hemiptera > Cicadellidae > Nephotettix > Nephotettix cincticeps. Next base: position 151,614,927 of record CM041786.1, read on the forward strand.
CGCTGAAAAGTTACATAAAACCTCTCTTTTACTTCTTTCATCCCCTATGTACCACGTTGAAACTATTTTTTTTATTAAAATAAACATAGTACTGATTATATGTACGAAGTGGGATTCGGAGCAAATCATTCTAAGGATATTTTTTGGGGGGTTGAATATGGCTTAATTGGAGCAAAACTTAAAGACTTTACATAAAACCTATTTTTACCCCTTTCATGCCCTATGTACCACTTTGAAACTATTTTTTTATTAAAGTAATTTAGTCCCAATTATGTGTACGAAGTTGGATTCGGAGAAAATGACTCTAAGGATATTTTTGAGGGGTTGAATATGGTTGAATTGGAGAAAAAGCTGAAAAGTTACATAAAACCTCTTTTTTACCTCTTTCATCCCCTATGTACCCTTTAAAACTATTATTTTATTAAAATAAACATAGTACTGATTATTTGTACGAAGTGGGATTCGGAGCAAATCCTTCTAAGGATATTTTTTAGGGGGTTGAATTAGGCTGAATTGGAGCAAAAAGCTGAAAATTTACATAAAACCTTTTTTTACCAATTTCATCCCCTATATACCACTTTGAAACTATTTTTTTTATTAAAGTAAACTTAGGCTTAATCATGTGTACGAAGTGGGATCCGGAGCAAATCACTCTAAATAAATCTTTTGGGGGGTTGAATATGGTTGAATTGGAGAAAAACGCTGAAAAGTTACATAAAACCTTTTTTTTACCTCTTTCATCCCCTATGTACCACTTTGAAACTATTTATTTATTAGAATAAACATAGTAGTGATTATGTGTACGACGTGGGAGTAGGAGCAAATCACTCTAAGGATTTCTTTAGGGGGATGAATTAGGCTGAATTGGAGCAAAACGCTGAAAATTTACATTAAACCTTTTTTTTTACTCCTTTCATTTCCTATGCACCACTTTGAAACTATTATTTTATTATAATAAACACAGTACCGATTATGTGTACGAAGTGGGATTCGGAGCAAATCACTCTTAAGGTATATTTTGGGGGTTGAATATATTTGAATTTTCGGGCACGCGCTAGCTTATGAATGGAACTAACGCCCTAGCTCATGGATGATGGAATCTACTTATTGACTCTTCACCTGGCTGAAGGTAGCTTATACGCGCCAGCTAACGCGTCGATAAGTAGAGTGAAGCGTTAGTTCCATTCATAAGCTAGCGCGTGCCCGTAAATTCAAATATATTCAACCCCCCGTGTTAAATTGATCTAAAGATATTTTTTGGGGGGTTGAATATGGCTGAACGATAGAAATCCGCTTAAAATTTACATAAAAAATCTTATATACCTCGTTTTCCCCCTATGAACCACTTTGAAACTATTTTTAAATTAAAGTACACATATCACTATGTTATGTTTACACAATGAGAACCGTGTTAATTTGATCTAAAGATATTTTTTGGGGGGTTGAATATATTTGAATCTTCGGGCACGCGCTAGCTTACGAATGGAACTAACGCCCTAGTTTATGGATCTACTTACCAACTCTTGCATTAGCTGGCGCGCATAAGCTACCTTCAGCCCGGTTCCTCTCTGCTCATATTCACTTTAGCTTCAGACTGCTGACTGCTGCCAGAAACTACTGGGATTATCCGTTTTTTAACTCATTTATGTTATAACTTTAACGGTTTTCTTTTTGATTCAAACGTTGTAACTCAAGGTATGTGAACTTTGTTGTAGAGATTAATTATTTGTCATGGAAACAGATTTTTAATAACTAGATTATAAGGTTAAAATACCTGTTGTCTTCAATCTAATCGTCTTTTCAACACGACTATTTTTGAGAACAAAAATTTTCCCATTATGAAGTTTACATTAGTCTTTTTGGTCATTTTAGTTTATTAGTTATTTTAGTTCAGTTATTTTTCAGTTTTAGTCATTCTTGCAATAGATAACCTATTTTTTCTAATAGGGTGTTCACGTACTGTAAAAGAAAATTATAAGTCATATTGTTGGGGGTAAAAATATAATTTTAAAATTTGGAGTCTTTAGAAAGTGGATTGAGGTTAGAATGGATCGGATGAGGTTAGGTTGAATTCTTAAATGTAGGCCTAATACTAGGTAATACTAGGCATAATCGAACACGAAATATTTAGTATTAGTACCTAACAACTGAAATATATTAAAAGTATAAAATTGTTGTGTGTGTATAGGTTATATATATAGTCTATAGGTAAATGTTCGGACTACGGTAAGCACTATTTTTTCAAGTCGATCTCAAATTATTTTTTTATTTTTTAACAACCTTATTACGAAAAACTTGAGATTTAAAGTTTTCTAAATATCAGGGTAATATCAGGACTGGTATACTAGAAAATGAAATCCTTCATGGTGGGGTATAGCCTAGTACTTTTTTGGAACCCTACTGACATTTGTGTAAATGAGATGATAAACATTTTAGTTTAACCTGGTTGGGAGAAATCCACAGAGCTCCCAGATGTGAGGTGCAATTTTAGAATTTTGCATCCCCATTCAGTAACAAGACTATAGTCTTGTTTCAAGCTTCATTTTTTAAATTTAACAAATTAATATTTTTATTATTTATTACTAAGTTATACCTTGCTTATTGATACTATTTATGATATATTCTCTTTGTGAATACACTTATAGTTGACTCTCTGTTCTGTAGCTAAAGATTGTCAAGATCCAGATAGTTTTTGGTTACAATGGACAACTAAGGATATCAAAGGATTATTGACCAAGCAGTAAATATTAGGCCTATTAGTCTTGTAATGCTCTCCCACATCATTGAGACAAGTTGATTGTAGAGACAATACCTAAGTAATCCAAATAAAAATTACTGTATTGGGTACTTTTTGGCCCAAAATAAACATGAGAAAAAGGAATTTGGGAGTGGTCCGAAGTTTGTGGTTGCTGAGTAATTTCTTGGCTAGTCTGTATCCTGGTAGATTTATCCAACTAACTAATCTCAGGAGATCCTCGTCTTCCCAGGTTTTTTCCGGGAGAGAAGAAGCAGAAGAACATTTTTCCTGAAGAGATTGTCCAGCAGAAAGATCCCCCATAGGAAGAGTTAGGTATAGCAACCCTATGCCATACAAACCTGAGCATCTAAATTGCTTTCAACAAATCAGGAATCCAAGTAAGAGATACCTTATTTATGATGATTAGCTGATTGTCTGCAGTTCTAAACCATTTGAGAGCTAATTACTGATGAACTCAAAAACGGATGATAGCATAATTGCCTTATAAGATTACAACATCCATTCGTCTATAACCCCTGCATCAGCGATTGTCCCTTTCTGTGGTATTTCTGTCTAAAAATATCTGTTGTGTCCCCTGTATGTTCAGAGAATTGTAAGGCCCTATAACTCCGGCCCTGTTCATTCAACAGTTTTTACCCATCCAGTGATATTATTAGATATGAGCTTCATTAATTTATTTGGTCATCTTCCTTCTCATTTGGGAGCAAAGGTTTTTAAAAGATCATGTAAGTAACAGATCAAAATGAAAATTCAAATCAAAATCTTTATTGATTTGTTAACATTTTGTACAATGCCTGATTCTATATATGCAAAATCCAAAGGTGTTGATTTTGTCACAGTATTTTTCATCGATCTGGGTTACCAGAAGCTTTCTGCATTTTCAACGTTTCCTCGAAGCTGTTTCTTTATCAGAGTACAAAGTACGATGTTCTGTTACTCAAAGAGAGTGAGAAGCAATAGCTCATTGTCCTTGCAATTGTAGGAAAGTTGTTACAGGCTTAGTATAACTTATGTAAGACATGCCATCAACTCCTCTATCCATTCCTTGAATTGTGGTTTTCTGTTTTATAATACCTATATATCTTTTCATTAGCACAATCATTGTATCCATATCCTGATCTGAAATGAATACCTCTAAACTGCAATTGATCTAAATTTTGTTTCTTTAAACTAACTTAATTTGTCAGGGTACTCCTTGGCCAAAACGGCAACCTTGGTGATCTTGTTGGTTTCTGCAAATGATGGTTATATCCAGTATCTGTACTGCGGATTCCTCTTGCTCTTTATTTCCTTCTTGGTTCTTTTTCATTATGAAGACTGATCTCGTTTTGATAGTCTCAGGGTGCTTCAGGGTTACCCTTTTGCTGTATGTTTACCCAATTCCATCAGGTTCAATACCCTAAAACCGCACGAAAGTAGTCCGATGAGGTCTTGGATAGCTGGTTCCCTCCTCTCCCCCTTTTGCCCAGCACTGTTGCCATTTTTTGTTTAGCCTATTAGCTGACATAACCATATACTTTAATAGAATAGGGCGATTAGGCAACACTAAACTGAATCATCGGACTACTTTCGTGCGGTTTACTCTAGGAATCCGAGATACTAGCAAGGCCTTGTCCTGCTTAGTCCTACCCTGGAGGGGAGTGATGATTGTTCACCCCCAGGTTCTCTGAGCTTAGGTTAATGCCTTAGTCCTCTTGGTTTGTCTCATTGCCCTCCCTTGATTAGCAGTTGATCCTTCTCTTTACTTTGCTTATCCATGTAATTCTCAGAAATTATTAGGGGAGCTGCAATCCACTTGGGCAGGCCCGGGTAAGGCTGCTTACTGTTGGGCGTTCCAAGTATCCTACACATACTATCCTGGACATCAATTTACAAGGCTATCAGGGTATCATCGTCTCTATATCACGGTCTACATAAATATTATTTATTGTAATATACACATTTATATTTCTCCCATCCAGTTATGGATGTAGATTTTACTGTCGTAAGACAAATATATAGAAGATCTGGACATTCACACCTTTGTATCAGTTAGTATGACAGAACAGTATTGCCCAAGCAACATTCTAGTATTGGGAAGACTTACTGGAAGTCTATGTGAGACTCTTGATTTCCAGAGAGTTTCTTTCGCAAAATTTCTTGACTTGGTTATCGACCAATGCCTCTCCCAGAATAATCACATGGATCAACTGTGCTAAGACTCAGCTCTGAAATGGATCCTCTCTGAAGAGGATCAAGGATGTTGGTTCTTTGGATCAGTGCTTGGCACGCTTCTCTTCACTATAATGGTGAATGACCTAACTCTGAATGGAAAAACACTACTCTTCACAGATGACACCACCCTGGTAGCTAGAGGAAGCAAAATTGCACAACTTCGAGCAGAGGCGGAAGACCTACTAAACCAGGCAAAAAGATGGTAACATGTCTGATGAACATGTTAAGAATGAATGAAAACAAGACACGATTTCTGCTGTGGTGCCTGAAATCAAATGTAGCTGACAAAGAAGACACAATGAAACTCCTCGGATTTTGGGTTGACCAGAGGCTAAGCTGGAAACACCACATCAGTAGGGTGTGTGTTAAGCTGTCCAGAGTGCTCTACCATCTACGAAGACTTGTGACTGTCATTTCTTACGGCCTCATCCTCTGGGTATCCTGACGGTATATGGGCAATATATTTTAAAGAGGGTGGGTTTCACAAAACCGAGTTTTCACTACGCCGAGTAAGGCTAAAAATCCTATGCATATCAGAAATTCACTACGCCGAGGTTTCTCAAAACCGAGTATGTTAAAAAAGTCAACTGTTTCACTACACCGAGGTTTCACAAAACCGAGTAAGGGGCTGAGTACCGTCTAAAAGTTACCGTATTGAATACTTTATCTTCTAAAAGTAATGGTAATGGAGATGATAGGCTATATTAAAATTAAATACTTATTAGAATAAAATATAATAGTCAAATGTACTACTTGACGATACCATGCATGTATTGTGTTTATACGGCAATAAAGAATTTCTGATTTCTGAGCTTGTCGGCCGCCCTGCCAATATAGCGCAGTATCATGCGCTTTGAAGGCATTCACTGCCTGAACTCCGTGTAAATCGCATGATTGCTCTAATAACTTAAGCTACTTTATACTGTTTTAATATATTACACAGAGATCAAATTTCCCATGGACGAATGTTAAAAAAGAAAATTATAGGAAATAGTAAATGAAAATAATTGTATGCTTCAAAGCAGAGAGAATTTGATTGTTTATTAGAATGTTTTCTTATTTAGAACAATTCAGTTTTTTCTTGCCTGTAAAAAATATAGCTTATGAAAGAAAATTTTCTGGAGATTACTATTCTCTGGAGATGATTGTATGCTCCAAAGCAGAGAGAGTTTGATTGTTTATTTAAACGATTTGTTTATTTAGAACAATTAAGTTTTTTGTTGCCTGTAAAAAATATATCTTATTGCAATAAAAAGCTAAAGTTATTGATTAAAGAAAATTTTCTGAAGATTACTAACACAATTTTTTGTAATCTCACAGCCTTGTTTTTATGCTGTGTAATAAACTAAATTGGGTATTATCTAGCTAATTCTAATGGTAAAAGAGACATTTCAAATAATTCATCTCAGAAATACCCAGAGCTGTAAAAAATGTTGATGTGAAAGGTGAAAAAACACTTAAAAGGTTTAATGTTATGTATAAATTTTTAATATAAGAGAACGAAGCAATGCATAATACACCTACAGTCGTAGGTGTTAATTTGGTGACCTACAGTCGCCTAATTAACTGGCCTATTATAGCCATGCACATCGGACAACACAGCGGGAGGCGGATTCCCTGTCCTCAAAGGATCCGTCCGCTGTTGTGACATTTAACAAAATGTCCGTTGACACTATTCGAACGGCACTGGTACACACTCTGCATAACGCAGGGTGGCCGCGAGTGTAGGAGTGAAGTATTTAAAAAAACTTGAGATGAAAGATAAGCGTTATTTTAAATTGGCAAAAACAAATTTATTGAGATTAGCCTACATAAGAAATACAAAATTAAGTTAAATGTCAAGTTAAATCGTCAGGAGGGACATAAATCTGTAAATCAGAAGAACGTCTAGCACCGACTCTGCTACAGACTTAAAAGTTTTTCGTAGGTCGAAATGTTTTGTCTCCTCGGGTATGAAAACATATGGTTTGACATATGTATTGATATGTTTGGGCTGAAAATGAAATCCATTAGATGGCGAAACGTCTGCGGTCAGAGGAACGAACAGGTCACGAAAGGTCACAGGACCAAAATTATTGGGTACTTTTTCCTGAATCGTTTCATGACGTTCCTTAGATATGAAATTTGTTCAGTAACAAGAGTTTTTAAAAATTATTTAAGTTTAATGCGTCGTGGTGTCGAGCTACAATTAAAATATATTAATATATTTTAGCTGTACAAAATGGCGAATAGCACTTATGACATATCTTCTCGAGGTATAGAAACAACATAGGATTTGTATTTAATACATTTTTAGTATCTTAAGGCTTTAAAGGATCAGAAAAATCTAAAAATTATTTTAATACACAATATGATAATTTTTTTTTTTTAAACCAAGCTCAAAACAATGGTTAATAGGTCGTAAATATGACATCTCGTACATGAAAACTACGGTTGCCATTTTTATGACATACTGTATTTTATTAACTAAATGTATTAACTATTATTAACCTACTTTTACTAACTAAAATATAAATTATAAGCTATAAACTATTTATTATTATATCTTCAATGTAAATTATGTGTCATGCGTTATGGTCATTAAATGACTGAACATTGAGTGCCTGCAAAGCACGTAATACTGCACTCTACACAGGCTTCTAAAGTCACTTCTAGAGCGGATGGTACTCAGCCCCTTACTCGGTTTTGTGAAACCTCGGCATAGTGAAACAGTTGAATTTTATAACGTACTCGGTTTTGTGAAACGCTCCCTTTAAATAGCCTGGTTCTTCTTAAAGAAAAACTAAATAATCATATCAGAAGAAAAAACCATGACACACACATAATACCTGTCGTGCGCAGGATGTGCCTCATTACCGATTGGCTGGTACCCAGAAGCGCTACCCAGTCTCGTCCACCACTGTTTAATAAGCTGCCTGCAGAAGTGCAGGATCTTGAGTTTACCCAATTCAGAGCCGCACAGAGGTTCCTGCTTTGTAGGCCATTGTACTCATTCACTGAACTCAACGAAAGGCCACTCTTTGGTTAAGTCATGCCGCCATTGAGGAAATAGTTTAAGTTAGTCATAAAAATTGTCGCAATCTATCCGATAATCATCGGTCAAAAATCAAGAATCAAAGTACTTATGGTGCTGAAAATAGCATATCATGCCTTGTTAGAAACTCACATCAGATATCATTGTGCGGATCTGTCCGCAACCTTAGTTTTTCAGAAGAAAGCCCTTTCTGGCTGGCCTCCAACTACATGCATCCTGCACTACATTCATCCGCAAGGACCATCCTCATAATTAGAGCAGTTTATAATTTAGAGGTAAAAGTGGTTCGGATTCCACTTTAAACTGTAGGTCCCTAAGATGCCATTGGCTGTTGGGTTATTTAGCAGTCCTGTCAAAGGAACATGTCAGCCTTAGTCAGTAACAAAACTTCAAGATCGTGCCACAACCATTTTACACTCATTTCTCAATAATTCTTGGCTATCTAATCTAAAATACCCACATGGATAAGTCGCCATTTTAAAAGGTAATCTAACAAAATCCTATCTACAATTTACAACTTTGAGGAATTTGCAACTTTTGAAACATGTCCTCTTAAATCATAAATTACTATTATAAAAATTATTTCAATAATAAAATAATAATTTAACAAAAATTTAAAACTAAAAATCACCTGTGCCCCTCCCACCTATAACCACTAACCACTAAAACGAAATAGGTTTCCACTGCAATCCCAATTAAACCTACAAATGCCCTCAACTTCCACCCAAGCCGGTCACCGTTTCCACTAAGCCACACATTTGCAAGCCAAATTGGGATTGCTCATGGTCAGGATTTGAACCCTAGCACTTCCAAATGGCTTCGAAGTAACTCCGCCACAGTGCATAGTCGGAGAAAGCGCTTAGTTTGCTACAAAGAATACTTTAGTGACAAAATAGTGATCTCTATGAGATAGTTTCAAGCTTATATCATAGGGGGCAGCATGTAATGTAGTTTACTAAGTTCTTGATAGATGCCACTGCCTAGGTTACGTTAGGCGTTAAATAGAGCCAGTTGTTTTCTCAAAACATTAGATGAAAACTGTAAAGAATGGGTCAATCATTATTTACCTCAGGTCTACCTCTTCTTGTAAGATTCTTGTAGTCACTTATCTACAGTTGTGAGAATGAAAAGCTACGTGTTTGAACAAAATCAATTTGTTATCTTCAGGCATTTTTTTGTCTTGCTTCCCTCTCCAAATATAATATCTGACTTTTCTTGTTTCTTCTACCTCTTACAGTTTGAGTTCTTGAGCAAATTTAGCTTCCGGTTCTCCCAAATCTTTTATTTTAAATTGTCTCATCACTCTTTTTCAAGAATCAAGAATGTTTATCGTCATTGAGTAATAAAAGTTTAGATAGGCTTCATCAGTTATACATGCAACAGGAAGTAGTAGTAATAAAATAAAATCAATATAAATCAAAACAATGACAACAGTAAACAATAACAAGTTATACCTAGGACTAGTTTATATCAGGGTTTCATCAAGTTGTTTATCATTATTTGTGGAAAAATAACAAATCATCTACCTAGAGAAAGTAACCACTTTTTTCCTTACTTACACATTCTATACCAAAGTAGTTGTTAACATTACATCTTCTACTGGGTTGGTTTGAAGAAATAAATTATTTTGTCCAAATGTATGAATTTAAAGTGGCTATTTCCTTGTAGGTCAAAGACAATTTTCTTGTTTTTTTGAGAATTTTTTTTGATGATTCACTGCTTTATTATTTATTTTTCAAGTGTTTTTGAGAATATTACTATCTCTACTTATATACTTTATATTTATTTTTTGCTATATTCATTTTAGCTTCTCTGGAATTTTTACCTTTTTTGTAAATCATGTTTATTGAATTAATTTCCAAAGCATATTTTGATAATTGAATCATCTTATTTTTAAAATATCTTAATCGTTTCTTTGCCAACTTTTTTACCGAATACAGTGTGGTACTCATGGATTTTGGTGGAGATAGGGAGAAAAGAGGAGACATAGAAAAAGATTAGAGGGGAGATAGAGGGAGAAGAAAAGGAAAAATAAATATGAGAGATGCATAGCAAATAAATAATAATATTTAAAAAAATAAATGTCAAGTTTAAAAATATCTTTCCATAAACATGAGTATTTGCCTATTCTCCATAAGATTACATGGCGAAGAGTGTGCAGGTTTGCTGCTGTGAGGAACACTGAAATTGACTTTCTACCATAAATAATTTTTATTTTTAACATTTATACCAACTTTCATCAACATCTGTCCAAAAATAAAGGAGTTTGCCTATTCCCTATATGTTATTATAAAAGAGTATGCAGGTTTGCTGCCATGATAAAAATAATATGATTTTTTAAGCATAAATGGATAGATCTCAACCACATGAAGCTAAATATCAAGTTTTATCCAAAAATATTCATTAATATGGGAAATATTAATTTTTCCCTATCCTCCATAAGATTAACATTGGAGCCCCACAATACAAAGTACTGTGTTTAGATTTAATATCTCTAGTTGGAGATGGAAAAACTTAGAAACTTAATTGTAGTTTTTTTAGCTGATTCTAATGGTGAAAGATAAAATTAGAAATTTATTATATGTGAAAAACGCAAAAACCCCATTTTTTGGGGTTTTTAACAAACTATGTTCCCATTGCTATATTTATTTCAAGTGTTTTTGAGAATATTACTTGTATAATATATTTACCAAATTTAGCTTCTTATTGGAATTTTTAAAGTTTATTTTAAAGCACATATATAATTTATATACATATTAAAATATAAATCTTTCTTTTTAAAAATTTTTTATCACTTGATTTTTATCAGCAAAAGAAAATAACAGTGGTCAGGGAGCTTAAAGACTCAAAATTTTTTTTGCTTTTTTGATAAAGTGGGAGAAAGCAAAAATAAAAAATATTCTAAAAATCTTGGTTTTTTTTCTATTCGTGCAGAGAACTGCACTCCTGCTTTTAGCCTATCACTCTATGAATGGCTGTCGAAAAATCCTTTTTATAACATTGATGAATATTTTATGTATGTCTTTTAACTTTTAACTGAGAACTTAACTTTTAGTTTTTGTCTACTAGAACTTAGAGCTTACATGCTGTAAATATTTCATGTACAATGTGACCATGCCCATTACAAAATTGTATTTTGTTGAAGGACAATAAACTGTGATTTCTGATTTCTGATATCAGATTATGTCAGGTTCCTTGAAAAGATCTCTTAATTCACAAGAAATTTTTATCCTCCATGTGTCATCTTCATTTTGCACAAGACTTTGTTTTCAAAGGGGATTAACTCCATCTTTGTATTTTTATCCAGAGTCCAGGTTTCAGGTCCATAAAGAAGGATAGGTATTATAATAGTTTTATATATTTAAGTATTTTTTATTGTATTGATGAGACAATAATATTGTCGATAGTAATTCGTTGAAAGCATGCATACTTCTAACAGCCAGGTTAATTCTGTTCTTTATTTCTTTGTGAGCTGACAATATTACTCCTAGACTTACAAAAGTGTCAATCTGTTGATATTGTTGTTCTATTTCTAATATGTTCTCTTTCCTCTTCCAAATCTAACAAGTAACGTGTTTGTTGTGATTTGTTTTCAGACCCATTGTTCTTGTTTAAAAAAAGATGTTCTTAAAAAGGAAGATAGAGGAACCCAAACATAGTCTTGAGTATTTCTCTGATCGCTGAGAGTAATGCTACATTATCTGCAAAGGCAAGTGCGCTTATTTTCTTGCCAATATGTAAGTTTGACGTGTTAATCATTCAAAGATGGCTTAAATTTGAAATATTTAGATGCTGACAAGTTTCACAAATATGTATTCATTTAAGCTGCAAAAGTAAAACATTAAAAAAAATTTGTAATTTAAATATTACAATCTATTTAATTATAATAAATTAACCATATAAATTGTGCATGACTGAACACAAAGTAGACTACACACAACCAGATAATAAAATAAGGTAATAAAAACACTGCCTTTAATGCATATACATAGAATAGGGTTTAAACTCGTGAAGGCGACGGGTTTAACTGACACTTAGACGTGAGCATGTGTAAACAATTGTTGCCTTCAAGTAGAACTGACAGTTAACACATCAGAATGACCATGTGTACAACCCTCTATACCTTAGTCTGTTTTATTCAGTTCTTCAACTGTTCCCTCAAAATCAATGTTGAAAAGTGTTGGTGATATAATACATCCCTGTCTAACTCCTGTTATTATATCAAAGGACGATGAAGATGTTGAGTGATGAGTAGGATGATGAGTATTTTATACTTTGACCTCACTCTTGGAGCCTTTAACTCTATGAATACACTTTGGTAAAATCTATAAATAGTCTATACAAACATTTACCAAATTACCAATATTTCACACATGCCTCCTTATGCATGTAAATCCTCCTTAAGCATGTAAATATGATCCATTATAGAGCTACCCCTTTGAAAACTAGCTTGATGCTCTTAAACCTTTTGAGGACCGACTGAAGATATATCGTCAGTACAGTTTATTGTTGGAAAAGACCGCACTTGACGATATATCGTCAGCAGCTGGTACTGCAAAAAACCCTTAAATTATTAACTGAATAATTGTAAGTAATAATTTATATGTGTTTCCTATGTTAAATTATTCTTTATATGTTATCTGTGAAAAGTTAAATTTAAAAAAATTATATTATTTGCAGTTCAGATATGTATATTTTTAAATCTAACATCAAGATATCTTTTTTGGTTGCTAGGGTAACTAATTAATTATAAATATTTTAGTATAACATTTGCGACAATCATGAATATGCCTTATACGAGTTAAAACGAGTTACTTAATACGAGTTAAAATATTAGGTTATAGTATTAGCAAAAACAGGGAGCTAAGCAATGTGTCAACACTTATTTTCAAAATATACACTTAGTTCATTTTCACAGTGTATTATAACTTAAATTTATGTAAATAAATAAACAAATATCAGTCATGTGATTACTTAAAAACATGTGTAAATTAAACAATTAAATTTGAACTTGTGATTTTGATTAAGTTGTAGATTATTCCTAATGTTTAGTATTGTATCAAAAATAGGGTTTTCTTTTTCTAAGTTTGCTATATTTAGCATATTTTCTTGATCAATTTTTTTATTCATGTATATATGTAACTCTTCTTTTGTGTCCATTTTTTCCCTTTCTTTTCAAAGTCTAAAATTTTTAAATCTTCTTTAATTCCTTTATATTTGTGGTCAGTTTCCAAAATGTGTTCTGCAAAAGATGATTTTTGACTTGTTAAATTGTTAGATTTCACTGCTTGTATGTGTTCATTGTATCTTGATTTAAATATTCTTCCAGTTTGGCCAATATAGTATCTGTTACATTCATTGCAATTTATTTTATATATTCCTAATCTTTCATGGTTATCAGTATGATGATTTTTGGAATGTGTTAATTTGTCTATCATATTGAGTGTGATGTTTCTTGTTTTAAAACTGATTTTATAATTAGTGTTGTTAAATGTTTTTCTTATTGCTTTATTCATTGTGGACCTGTACGGTAAACATATAAATTTGGCTTTTGATATTTGGTTTGTGGAAGGTCTGTGTATTTTTTTCTTTTTCTTATTAATTATTTTGTCAATCAAATTATGTTTGTAACCATTTTTCCTTGCTAAAAACTTTATTAAATTTTTCTCTTCATTGTAGTCTTTTTCATTCATTGGAACTAGTAACAATCTATTTATTAAAGCGTGAAATGTTGACATTTTATGAATCCAAGGGTTATTTGAATTAGCATATATTATAAGATCTGGTTGAGTTTCTGTTCTATATATTTTAAAACAGTGTTTGTTGTTGATATTTGAAAATTTTAATCCAAGAAATTTATGCTTGAATTTTGTGTTTCCACTGTAAATTTAATTGTATTAGAAATTTTGTTTATGTACATTAGAAAATCGTTACACATATTTTGATCTCCTTCAAAAAGACATAGAATATCATCGACATAGCGATGCCAATATATAATTTTATTTTTGAAAGGATTACAGTTGTTGATAGTTTTTGTTTCTTCCAAATTTTCAAATATATATTTGCTAATGTTCCAGATAATGGAGGTCCCATCGCCAAACCATCTTTTTGTTTAAAAAACTTTGTTTCCCAAGCAAAATAGTTTTGATCTAATGTAGTTTTAGGTAGTTTTAAAATGTCATTTATTTCATTACTGGTAATTTTTTTATTTTCTGTTAAATTTTTCTTAAGTATACTTATTGTTTCCTTAATAGGTATGTTAGTGTACATGTTTTTAACATCAAAAGAGACGAATAAGGTATCATTTGGTATGTGTATATCCTTGATTTTGTTTATTAAGTTGTATGTATTTTGTACTTTTAAGTTTGTATTTAATTCAATATTATTTTTAATTTTTTGATTGATGTACTAAATATGCTAAATATAGCAAACTTAGAAAAAGAAAACCCTATTTTTGATATAATACTAAACATTAGGAATAATCAATCTACAACTTAGTTAAAATCAGAAGTCCAAATTAAATTTTTTAATTTACACATGTTTTGAAGTAATCACATGACTGATATTTGTTTATTTATTTACATAAATTTAAGTTAAAATACACTGTGAAAATGAACTAAGATTCGAAACACGTGTGTATAATGTAAGAAATAAAATGTTTAAAGAGAGCACAAGTTCTTTTCATTTATTAATAACTATATTAGCTGCTCTACTTGTGAACTACATAATCAAATATATATATATATATATATATATATATATAATACAAACAAATAATTTAAGTACTTTTTAACGATTTTTTTACTTGTTACAAAACTATTATTTTTTGATAACAATATGAGAATCATGCCTTAGTTATCAATTATTATCCATCAAATTTGTGTTTTTAATTCAAATATAGTCTTAAAATGACATAGAATTTTGGCACTGTTATAAGAACCTGTTATTTTACTTTGATCTAACAAACTAATGCTTTTTTGGTCTAGATACCACATAATACTATCTACTTTGTGTTTGTTTAAATCTTTTAATCCTTGTTTTTAAACTTGGGAACCTAATTTTATTCTCATGGGAAGTCAGATATGTAACCTTTTTATAAATTGATGAAGAAATGACATTAAAAGTAGATTAAAGATCTGCTTTCACGTAATCATCATCTATTTTCAATTCCTATATGGAACTACCATCAGGCCTGTCACACAAGGATGTGAACTCTTCATTTATGCCGTCACTACCAACAAATTGGATTACAAGAAAGCAGATATTTAAAACACTTTTATTCCTCGTGATCCGAAGGCTATAAATCTCTAAAAGATTGACAATCTGATTTAAGTTTCGTAATTCTTTACATAGTAATATTGAAACAATGGAAATTTGCTTAGGATAAAAGACTGCTGCAGTCAGAGTATTTCATATCTTTTTTTATTGTTCCAGGACTTGTGATGACCTGAAATTGTGTTGGCTCCAATCAGAACCCAGCATTATGATAATTTGAAACGTTTTTTTTTCTTACAAATGGTTTTTTCTATGCTGTTACATTATTTCTTTTAATATTCAGAAATTGATTAGTTGTGGAAAGTACATACTACATACATTATTGCAGACAATATATTAGCCTAAAAATTATATAACAGTATAAGTTTTGTTGATGAAAGCAAACAATTTGACTCTTGATACACATAGTAAGAAGGTATCGCTTAAAAGTGTAAAGATTATACTAAAAAGATTGAATATCAATAAATATGATAGAATATTGATATTAAATAACAAAATTTACATTGAAAATAAAAATATGTCTGGTCAGCGGGAATCAAGGAGACAGGAGTCAGTTGTTAGAGATGGGAAAACTTTTGAAGAAAATCGAAACATAATTGGTGGTAACCTCAAACATATGGATACATCTAAAGATTTTTCCATTGCGTTAAACAGAAATAAGGCAAAAAAGAAGATCTGCCATGAAAATGCACAATTAAGTTGTTTAGAGATGTTTAGTATGCCTTTACGACAAATAAATGGAAATGCTACACCAACCAAAACCAACATTTGTAGAGAAAACTTGTTTAAAAATAAGGTGGAAACCTTTTTATCTCACAGCATATATAACAGAGATGCATATTTGAAGAAGGAGAGTAACGGGATGACAGATGGAGTACTTTTGAGGTCCATGTTTACTAAATCATCAAAGCAATTGACCAGTTGTTCGCCTCCAGCTGAGTCCATTTATGTCCGTGGGTTATTTTTACAGAAAAGAATAGATTTGATCAATCACACCAAACGAGGATTAAGATCCAGCCAGACATCCTGTCAGGGGAACAATAATGTGATATCAAAAATAAAATCTAATGGAATTAGAAAAAGTAAATCACAAAGTACAAGAAAGTTTCTTCAAGAGGAGACGTCAACAAAAGAATGCAAGACCTGCAATATCATCCTTGAAAGAGTGGATGACAAGATTTGTTTAATGGACTATTTAAGACTGAAGCCAAGAGTAAATACTGATGTACATAAAATGTATGAATTGATGCTTCTTCGCAGATTTAATATAAAGAACTGCCAAGTGTTAATACCAAGAATAAAATCTGTCCAAGTAAAAGAATAAGGATAATAAGTTGTTTGAAAAAGTAAATAATGTAGTAAATGAAGTATGCAATATGGCAATTATTTATACTTCTAACCAAATAAATTTCTATAATTATTAAAATTTGTCAATGTAAATAAGATTTTTTCTCTGCACTGCTGAGAATTATGGTATCTTTTGATATTTTTATGTTTAGTTACCTGTATTGTAATTTTAGAATAGCTAAAATGGATCTTATCATATTTTCTGTTTGTCTTTTTTAAACACTTCTTAGAAGCGAGAACACACAGAATGATAAAACTTTATTAAGTTTTTAATTTAAAAAATTTAAAATAATCAACATTTCTTATATTTTTAACTTAAAACTTTGTTTGAATTTAGGGGTCATCATTTTTTTTCTCTTTGTTCACTACTTCAAGAAGTTGATTTTCATTTGTTTCGAATCTGACTGTGGGGTTAGTTATAAATCCATAATTTATTCCCTGGTCTATTACAGGTATATTGAAAATTTATGATTCTTTGTTGAAATTTGAAACTGAGTGTGTATAGTCAATTATTAATATCAGATGCTTAATAGTACGTCATGCAAATTAAACTACAACAACCATTGTTTTGTGAAAAGTACTGTATTAAACCGATGAAATTGGTGTTCTGCAGCCACACTCAATGGTAGCATTGGTCATTAACATGAGGTCATAAATGGGAATCCACCAAAATCCACCAAATATCCAACAGTTAACTTCAGCTTTGTTTAGTTACTGGACTTGCTGAAGTGGAAGTTAACTTCTGCTTCAACAATTTTCTGTTGAAGATTAGGTGGATTCCTGTTAATGCTAATGTTACAAACCAGTACCACCGGTACATGTTGCTGGATTATATCTATAAAATACCTTTACACTATAAATAAGGGGTGTTTGTTTACTCATACCATGTGTTCATTGTTATATATTTATATTTATACATATGTTTTACATTTTTATACTGAAGTAAACTTTTCATCTGGATTCTTTATTTTTATTTTATCTCATAAATGTTTTTGTAATGTTCTTTACATTACATTACTGTCATCTGGCAATGTTTATGGAGAGAAACTCCAGATGGCAATGACACCAGTACAGACAGTGCCATTACTCTGTGTGCACGGATCTGACACTACTAGCCGTTCTATAAAACTTGGGCTCACTCACTTCATTATACTCGTCTACGTTTTCTGGAACGAAGTCACATGATTGAAAAAGTAAATATTTATATTCCTAAGAGTTAAGATTTTGTTTACATTTTCGTATTTCATTGACTTTTTTGCAAGCGACATTGATATAATTTTTATATTTTACTATAATTATATTTTAAAAGGTTAACTACACTCGAATACTAGAATATATATTATATATATTGCTAAAAATACCAGAGCGAATCCTTTCTCGTAGAAGAGTATATGGCAGAGTGTGTTTAACTAAAAGATTAATTTAGTTTAACTGTGTTTTTATGTACTTAATTCGTAATAAACAGAATTATTTGCGACAGAGAAAAGTAGGCTGTAGGGTAGGACACTACACAGCCATTGTCGGGAAATAATAAGCAATGTTTATCGGTTTATGAAAAAAGAGGCCGATGACAAAGCTGTAAGATTTCCAGTGGCAAAAGCTCGTGCCCAAACAACAGTGGCAACAGGGGTCCTGGAGCGAGTTTTAACGAAAATTAATAGTGAACTTAAAGCACTAGAAAAAAATGATGACGGTGATAGCGAGAAAAGTCAAAGATCAAAATCAAGCCTTACGAGAATTCTGAAGCAGCTTGGTTTTAGATGGAGGGACATCCGCAAAATTTTGATTCGGAATCTGGGAAAAGAGAATTTCTTATTTGAGAGCAGGCAAACGTTTCAGTAATGAGGGTTAATTATGCTGTATTTGTAAACAACATAATGTTTTACAATGTTATTGTAAAACATTCATATTTGGGCCAAAGAAAACCCACTCGGTACAGTAGAGACACATGTTCAACAAGGATTCTCAGTAAAATGTTTGGCGGAGTCTACTCGAGCTCCGCCCATACCGCCATTACTGCGTTATAAAACCAGAACGCATCCTTGTGTTAGTACGCAGTTTATCATTGGCTTGTGCAGGTCACACATCAAATGATAAGCTGCGTGACTGTAGGGTTTAATGCAAAGTCTGACCAACATTGCATTATTCGCTTACTTTTAAACTAATACCTTCTCTCAAAGTCTATTCTGTATTAATCCATATTTTAACATTAATTAGATTATATTTTAAGTTAGAGGGGTCGGTGGAAAGTGATAAAAATCAGCCTGTCTTTGGAGGAGTGAGAATAGTCAATTTCACCTTCTCTCAAAGTTCATTCTGTATTAATCCATATTTCAGCATTAAATCTTCTATAATATAAAAATGGATCGCAAAATGTGTTGGTAAGCGCATAACTCAACAACGCCTGGACCAATTTGGCCAATTCTTTTTTTAAGATGTTCGTTGAAGTCCAAGGATGGTTCTTACGGCGAGAAAAAATCGAATAATTGCCGGGAAACCCTAAAAACAGCCCTTTTAAAAAGGATCCCATATACTATGGAACCAGAACTTTGTTTACATTATAAATATTTTCTTTTCAACAGCTGATTGCTATACTATATCTGTTAGTTGAAGATATACACGACAGATTGAAGCACTTGCATTTGTTTATGTTTTTTTTATTTTGTTTACATTTGTTTTTTTGGTTATACGAGTGACTTAACAGTTTACATTTTTAACTGTGACTTCTTATTGCACATTTTGATACTGTGTTACGTTATTTTAGTTTATAATGGTATGGACTTTTGCACGCACTTTCCCTACACTGCCATTAACTCTATTCTAAATACTAAGGACTGCCGACAACAACCACGGGGGCCTGGGGGAGCCCCAGCTAGCAAAGCTATGATTGGAGAGACAAATTAATGAGTAGTAAAATAATTTGTTTTTGTTTACATTTTTGTTTCAAGGTTATGCGAGTTACTAAACGGTTTAACTGTACATTTTAATTGTATACACTTTTACTTGGTCAGGTGATCTGTATTTCTTATTATTGATTTTAACCTTATTGCCTCGGTAATTAAAAGATTTAGGGAAACGTGAAAAAAATTGATAATAAATAATTTATTTTTCATTTTTATATATTTTATGCCATGCCTCCTAAAAAAACAATATTGGTAGAAGAACCAAAAACGCTCGATGTATTTCAGCCCTTAGAGCTGCTGACACATCTGGAGAAACAGAAGCACGCCTGGAACTGTACGAATAAGAATACGAAACACTGTCTTCAAGAGCTGTCGAGCCCCCTGCAGAGCGAGAAGCACGACTCGGAGACCTGCGTGGACGAGCTTCGACGTCAAGAGCTGCAGAAACACCTGCAGAGCGAGAAGCACGACTCGGAGACCTGCGTGGACGAGCTTCGACGTCAAGAGCTACAGAAACACCGGCAGAGCGAGCAGCACGACTCGGAGACCTGCGTGGACGAGCTTCGACGTCAAGAGCTACAGAAACACCTACACAGCGAGAAGCACGACTCGCAGACTTGCGTGGACGAGCTTCGACGTCAAGATCTACAGAAACACTTGCAGAGCTAGAAGCACGTCTCGGAGACCTTCGTGGACGAGCTTCGACGTCAAGAGCTACAGAAACACCTGCAGAGCGAAATGCTCGACGTGACGTTGAACGCATAAATTTTTCCTACAAATGTTTTTATTACTTTATTTTGATATATTAATGAAAAATTAAAAGCGAGACAACGTTCGCCGAAGTAAGCTAGTTAGTTTATATTTTTAGTTTGAGGGGTCGGTGGAAAGTGATAAAAATCAGGAGAGTCTTTTGCAGGAGTGAGAATAGTCAATTTCACCTTCTCTCAAAGTTTTTGTATTAATCTAATTTCAACAAAAAATAAATTTAAGTTTTAGCTATAGTTATAGTTTTAGCCATAGACAGCGTCTTCTTACTATCTTTATTTCAGCATGTAGTAAACAATCACTAAGGATTTGTAGCTGTGGTAATTTAGATCTTTTATTTCTATTATTTTCATGCATGGTATAGTAGAATACACAATAGTAGTAGTTTTACACTTGGCTTTGGTTTTTTTATTAAGGGTTGACCTTGAAAATAGCCTACTAATAATCAGTTGTTTTAAACCTCTATTGTTGATATAGGTCAAAATTTATATTCACATTTTCTTTTGAATAAAATTAAAAAAAAAATTAAAAAAAATTTATGATCTTCATTTGGATAAAGTAAAACGAGGCCTTCTACCTATTACTATCAACCTCTTTAGGGTTTATTCAAACATCTGAGTTTACTTGTAAAATTAAATACCGTTCTTACCCTGCCATATTTACTACGCCTTTTTTTTTAATTTTAACTCCCTCCCCATCGTGTTGCTATATATAAACCCTAAGAAATTTGTTATGACCATCATTCTGTTGTTATTTTCTAGGCACTATGGATCCCTGTGTGAGGAAATTGACCAAACCAAACGCAGTAAAGGCGCCGATACCAAAGACATCATTACTCCTGGTGGCATTAACTGCTGCGTCTATTATACAACCGGAGGACTAGTCTCAATCAAAATCTGCCGCATTGTCAACATCTGCTCCGTCAACCTGCAGCGCTTCGTCAACCTCTGCCACTTCGTCAACCTCATCAGCTCCGTCAATCACAACCTCAACCACTCCGTCAGCCGCTCAGACACCCAATGCACCGAATGATTCGTCATCTTCATCATCTTCGTCATCTTCATAATCTTCTTCATCTTCATTATCTTCTTCACCGTGCCCCTCTTCGCCGTCTCCTTCTAAAACTCAAACTCCAATAAACCGCATGCTTTCAATAATAGTATCCCCTATTTCTATCCTGAAATCCCCTCTAAACGCAACTAAAAATTCTCCAAAAACTAATCCTACCCCACCTACTGCTGTTAGGCAGCTCTTCTCCTCCCCTAAAGAAGAAGCAACCATCTCCAAAACAAAAACTTGTACTCCGAACTTCACTTTCCACTGCAAAATCATCTATTCCCTCTGTCATCCCATCTGAAACCTTTCTAAAGTTACAATCAAAACGGAAAACCTCTTTTAAAGCAGTACTAAACAAAATGCAATGTGCGCATATTTTTTTTTAAAAGGGGCAAGAAAAGGTGAGCTCTGTGAAAAGCCCTGCTTTTCAAAAGAAAGGTTATGCAACCTCCATAACAAAGGAAAAAGCAGGATGGTACCCACTCAACCTATGGTTATAAAACACATCGCGTCACCGGTGAGTGAAAAACGTGAGAAATTGGAAAAATCTCACTCTCCAATCAAAACAACATGCCCCCCACATGTTGAAATGTAGAGTGAGATGGCCTTCGAACGTCTCACCTATTTCTATTAAAGACATTCCTTTACCGGTGAGTGAGAAAATCTAAACATTTCACACTCCAAACAAATTAACATGTCCCCCACATGTTGGTTTGGAGAGTGAGATGGTGCTTTCTTAAGTCTCAATGCAATCTATACCTTGTAGACCACCAACAATTAAAGCCAAAAGAACCAAAATCAACCGACTACCTAAAAATAAAAAATGGGAAATTAAAGTTATGACACAAAAAAGAGAGGTCCTTTTGAAACATCAAAAAACCTTATATTCAGTAAGGTTGCCCAGAAATTTAATAGTTCCTTACACTGAAACCCGATTCTACCTTTTCCGTGATTCATCGGGTTTGGTTAAAGTAGTCGAGTAAACGTGGTGGTCCAAGAATTCTAATTAATATTTATTGAGGTATTTAAAAACCTCAATAAATATTATTAAATTTTAAATTTAAATAACAAATATTGTTTCAACGGTTTTACGCATTGTTTACCAATGCTTAAAACACTTGAAGCAGTATTTAAACTTGATTTTTGGATTTTATATAAAATGAATACATGTAAAAACTATATTTATATCTTATATGTATCCATGTGCTTATTATTATTTACTTGTTAGATTTTAGAATTGTATATTTCCAACTTTATATGAATAAACAAAGATTTTACTCTTTTAAAACACTTTTTTGCAATTTCGATAGTATTTATTCAATTCATAACTGTAATTAATTTCGTGTTAAATTTATTTAATTGTTAAATTTTAAAACTGTACATTTTTTACTTTATGTGAATAAACAAATATTTTACTCATTTTAAAAACTATTTTGCAGTTTTGATAAAAATTATTCGTTTCATAACTGTATTTATATGTTTGTGTTTAACAATATTTAACTGTTAAATCTTTAAATGGTTTATATATAAAAATTATGTATATCTATTTTAAACTTCATATGAATAAACAAATATTTTATTAAATATTGTAATCATTTATACAATTCCCTTTATATATTACTTCATATAATCCTAATTCATAAGAATCCTAGGGGCAAAATTGATATAGGCGAGAGAAACATTATAAATTTAAGAGGTAAAACCATTGTTGTGAGACTATATTGGATATAAAAATTAAGAAGAGCTCAGTGTATTGTCATTTATAGAAGGGAAAGGTTCAAAGAGGAAATGAGTGTCGATAAATTTGGACGATATTCAGGTACTTCATTGAATTTATACGGTAAAGGAGAGCAAGGTGGTTTACAACTTACTACTGACGGTGACTATAATATCAATAACAGACGATTTAAATTTGTAAAAGATCCAAAAGACGAGAAAGATGTTGTAAATCTTAAAACGTTACAAGAAAAAACTTTAAAATATTTCGCGCTTGAAAATAATGTGTTTAATGCTAAACAACATAGAATTGTAATTGTATGAATAGTAATTTCCTTTTTTTTAACTCTTTCATGTAGTTTAAAAAAAAGGAAATTACTATTCAGTTTCAGAGTCAGTAAATAATCTTTTTCTGACATTAACGCTTAATTTTCCTGCTTCATCCGAAGTTTTAGGTGTTTCATAATTAATTCTGGAGGTTGTTGTTTGCTATCTGTTCGTGAGGAGTACTTTCCACCTCCAAGTCGTCCTCCGAGTCGTCCATATCAACATCGCTGTTAAAGAGGTCCTCTGCTTCGATAGTGTCAAACACCCTTCGTTCAACACCTGTAAGGTTTGTATGGTCTAGAGGAACCATTCTATGCATCTGAGCTCTATTACTATAGTAATTCCTCTTCTAATAGGCCCCTCCACTCTGAGTAGTAGGGGGTGGGGGTTACCCCCTCTTAAATAACGGATAGGAAGGGGTAAGTAGGTTGGGATATATACTATTTCATGAGCAAGACCTATATCATTTCTGACTAGGTTTCCCAAGTGTGAACGTAATGTTTAATAAAAGCATAACCTTTTAAACACAATCTATATTATAAAATTATTTAACAAACAAAATGTTTAAGTGTAGTGTCTGCCAAGAGACGTTTCAAGATGAAGTGTTATATGATATTCACAATGAACTGTTCCATAACGCAAGAAATGCCTCAACAGCTATGGATTATGAAGATTTAGAATATTCATTTATCTAACAAGATAGACCATCGGTAATTCAATATGCTCCTCCAAAACACTTAAGTGTAGAAGTCCTAGCACATGCATTTCCCAAATCCATAGTTAATCATTTCAAAATTGCTAATAATTATTATAATTTATCAGAATTTCTTGTACAAGTCAAACCATTAATTGTAAAAACATTACAACAAGAATTGAACAGGCTTAATTATATAAAATTTGGATTACTGATGGATACAAGATTTACAAATGTTCAAAATGAGGTGTCAGCCCGGGGGTTTTTAACACGCAATAAATATATAATGGTTACTAGTGACTTAGAAGTTGAAGTCGACGACTGTTTAAACGAAATTACTGTAAAAATATCTGAACATGAAGCACGATGATCGGGATGGTCCTTACTAAGTATCGACAGTTTGGATATACGGGCGCACAAACATGGGTATGGTGATAGAGGTAGTAGCTTCATTCCGCTACCAAAAAATATTGCTAATACAAGAGCGTGTATCAATGTGCAGAACCAGCACAACGAGTGTTTTAAGTACGCAGTTTTAGCAACGTTTGTTGATGATAGACACGCATATAGACTAAGCCGTTTTTATAAAGAAGTGAGCTATAAATATAATTTCACAGGTTTGTCTTACCCTGTATCTTTAACAGATATAAGTAAGTTTGAAAAGCGAAATCCTACTTCATCCGTGAATGTGTATGGATTAGACCAATCAAATAATGTGTATCCGTTAAGAATTACTCCTCACGAATATAAAGACCACACAGACTTACTCATAACAAACGGAGAAATATCACATTATATTAACATAAAACATTTTAATGCACTACTTTCCAACAGTTATCTAAAAGAAAAATGAGTCTTACTGTTTGTAAACGTTGTTTTTGCTATGTTACTAAGCGATTTCATTTGGGAGGTAAATAATGGCTACTTGAACATCAACGTCTCCGTAATAGCAAGGACGAAGTTAAAGTTAAATTACCTTCACCCAACAAAGCTTTCGTTAAATTCAACAAAACTGCTCAACAATATTGAACACCTGTTGTTATATATGCAGACTTTGAATCTTCTTTAGTACCTGTAGATATAAATGAATGTGATCAAAGTAATATTAAAAAGTATCAATTTCATCAACCGAATAGTTATTGTTTGATGATTAAGTCAACTTCAATCAACAACATTATGGGTTAACAACGAAACCCATTATATATCGTGGTGAACATGCTGCTAAAACGTTTATTGACAACTTGTATGATATAGCTGGTAAAATTGAAAGACTTTATAACTATATTGTTCCAATGAAAGATCTTGAAGAGGATCAACTGCTTCGTCAAGGAACTGCAACATGTTGTTACCATTGTGAAAATAGTTTTACAGAGGACGACAGAAAGGTGCGAGACCATAACCATTTGACAGGGTTGTACAATGGGCCGGCTTGCAACAAATGCAATATTAATTTTAAACTACCACGGTTTATCCCAATAGTTTTTCACAATTTAAGTGGTTATGATGCTCACTTTATAATACCAGAACTAGGAAGAGACCCGGGAGCTATTGATGTTTTAGCAACAAGCACGGAAAAGTTTATTAGTTTTAAAAAAAGTACGTAAAATGAAACTTCGATTTGTAGACTCTTATAGATTCATGGCTTCAAGTTTAATGAAACTTACAGACAATCTGCAAAGAGAGCATTTAGTTGAGACTAAGAAGATTTTTTCATCTGATAAAATAGATTTAGTACTTCGTAAAGGAGTGTATCCTTATGACTATATTGATAACACTAACAGATTTGAAGAGACTTCTTTGCCATCAATAGAAATGTTTTACAGTCGTTTAAACGATAGTCATATTAATCAAGAAGAATACCAACATGCTTGTAAGGTATGGAATGAGATGAAAATGCAAAATTTAGGTGAATATAGCGACTTCTATGTTAAGTTAGATGTTACTCTTCTCTGTGTCATGGAGGAATTTCGCACCACGTGTATAAAGGCCTATGGATTAGACTCTTTACATTCTTATACCTCTCCAGGATTAGCTTGGCAAGCAATGCTAAAAGAAACAAAATGTACTTTACAGCTATTAACGGACATTGATATGATCCTCGTGATTGAATTCGGTGTTCGAGGAGGGTTAACGCAAAGTGTCACAAGACATGTACGTGCAAATAACAAATATCTGCCAAATTATGACCCTGAAAAAGAGTCTATATACTTAGGCTATTTTGATGCCAATAATTTATACGGATTCTCTATGGTTCAACCGCTTCCTTATAACGATTTTAAATGGGTAGATCCCAAATTATTGGGTGATATTAACAATATACCAAAGTATGGTGATATAGGATACATCATGGAGTCTGATTTTGAATATCCAACTACAATTCATGACCATCATTATCATCTACCTATGTTGGCCAATTCTGAAATACCACCAGTGGGGAAACACGCCAAATTAATGATGACGCTTAATAATAAAGAGCGTTACGTTGCACATTTTTGGGTAGTGCAACAAGCCATCCAACTTGGTCTTAAGTTTAAAAAGGTACATAGAGTTTTACAGTTTAAACAATCTTGTTGGTTGAAACCATACGATTCGAATACAAAAAGGAGAGCAGCCGCATCATCACCCTTTGAAAAAGACTTCTTTAATCTTATGAATAATGCTATATTTGGGAAACGTTAAAAAACAAACGAAAACATAAAAATGTTAAATTAGTGTCGGATCCAAATAAATTAGAAAAATTAGTTAGACAACCGAACTTTAAATCATCTATAGCGAAACTTACACTGAAGAAGTTAAAAAAGCAAAAGCTATCAAAAGTTTATATTTGAAAAAGAAACTAAATTTTGAACATTACAAACAATGTTTATTTGAAAATAAAAAACACATTGCAACATTTAATACCATCAGAAGTTTCAATCACAAACTTTATAGAATTATCCAAGAACAGAAAGCGTTAACATCAAACGATATTAAGCGACATATACTTGCAAATGGTATTAACACGCTTCCATTTAGACACTATTCAATTGATAGTGGTTTTACTTGAACATTTCTAAACGTCTCATAGTTAATACAACAATTTTGGAAAAATACAAGTTTAGTACATACATGCTATATGAAAAAATACTAAAAACCATTCGGCTAGCTTTACATACAAACATTGTTCCTTTATAAGGATTCTCCCTACTCCTTCCTCATTTTTTTCCGTAAAAGATGGGAATATAGCAATATGTTCCCATCTTTTACAATTCTGCCATGTGACCTTGACCTACTTAAGAGAAAGCATAACAGAATAATATTCATAACTCTGTCAGATATGAAAGTAAAGATATCACAACATTATGGGGTCAAAATGGAAAATTATTACTGAGCTTCATAAACCTGCTCGGTTAAATTTTCCTAGAAGAAATACTGTTCTAAAAGGTGTCAATGACCTATATCAGGCAGATTTAATTGAAATTATACCGGATAGTAAGGTAAACAAGGGATTTAAGTACATACTAACAGTCATAAATTAATTGTTTTACGAAAGTTGCGGATTCTATGCCTTTAAAGGATAAAACTGATAAAAGTGTTACTACGGCCATGGAAACTGAAATGAAATGAAATGAAATATGTTTATTTTTCCTTATAGAGATTTACAGGCAGAAGATTAAAATGTAAATAAATAATAATAATAAATAACCATATATATGCAAATATATTTATGGACAAAACAGAAACTAACTCATTTATTGTTAAGAGGTTCTGTAGAAAAGACATTAAATAAATAGAGATGATTAGAAGGAGGTCTCTTATTTGTAATCGGGATTACGTTAAGAAGGGAGGAGGAGTGGTGTCTTTAGCACTAAATCTGTTAGGTAAACCAATATCAGTTTTAGTCAATAAATCCATTGATTTGTTACCTATCGAGCTTCATTTGCCTGGAGGCTATCAATATTGTGGCCCTGGTACGAAATTAAAGAAAAGATTGTCAAGAGGTGACCCTGGAATCAATAAATTAGATCAGACTTGCAAGGAACACGACATAGCATATTCAAAGTTTAGTGATGCTACTCGCAGGTCAATTGCAGATAGAAGTATTGCAGGAAAAGCTTTTACAAGAGTAACAGCAAAAGATAGCAGTCTTGGTGAAAGAACAGCAGCATTAGCAGTAACAGCGGCAATGAAAGGTAAAACGGCATTTGGAGGGGGAAAGAAGAGAAGGGGAGGAAGAAAGACATCAAGCCGAAAACGAGGAGGAGGAATAAAGCGGAAAACAAAACGTTCGACTAAAAGAGTTAAGCCATCGGTATGGTCTATGATAAAAAAAGGACAAGGTCTTTATCTAAGACCGTATCGTGTCTATTTTAGCAGATTTTAGTGCCAAACCGTGCTTTGAGTAATAAGGATCTTTTTAGATATGTTTTATGTTTAAAAATCCCCTTTTTAAGGGAGTATTTATGAAAGACACCCTACCATCATCAATGTGTACTAATGAGAGCGGTATAGTAAATCTCGATGACAGCAAAGGACTAGGCACACATTGGGTGTGTTACAAAAATCTCAGTACAACGGTTTATTACTTTGACAGTTTTGGCAATTTACCACCACCAAAAGAGGTTTACAAGTACTTTCGTTCAGCCAAACGAGTGTTTTATAATTACGGGAGACCACAACCTGACAATACATCTATCTGTGGTCACTTATGTTTGGAGTTCTTGGCTAAAAGTGTTAGTCAGTTATAAGATGTCATCATATACGGTCTCTTTGAGCGGTACGAAATCCACTCTGAGGAGTGTTCTTTTTCCAGCATTACGTTTAAATAAAGACAAACAGTAGGAGGCAGCATTGTTGGATTTTACAAGATATAACTCTATTCCAAATATAACCGAGAATGTAAATAACAAACTTCATTTTTATAAGGGTAAAAATGATAAAGGTGAACATATTCAACTCGATGAAATTTCGTTGCCAACAGGATCCTATGAAATAGATGATATTTGTAAGTTCATACAAGAAAAGTTAGGGAAAGCTAGTATTTCCATTGAAGGTAATAATAATACTTTGAAAACAGAAATAAAATCTAAGTATTGTATTTATTTTTCTAAATAATATTCAGTTAGAGAAATATTAGGATTTCCTCCTAAAACGCCTATATTGAATGCGAATATGAAGCATTCTAGTTTAAACAATGTACATATAGTTAAATTGAATACAATTGACATAACATGTAATATATTACAAGGATCATATAGAAATGGAGAAAATCAACACATACTACATACATTTTATCCATCCGTGCCTCCGGGGTTTAAAGTAATAGAAAGACCATAAAACCTTGTGTATTTGCCTTTAAACACCAGTTATATATCAGACATTGTTCTGAATGTGTTGGATCAGGACAGTAACATTGTTGACTTTAGAGGAGAAACGATAACTGTAAGAATACATATAAGATCAATTTCATAAATAATGGGTTTAACATTTAAAAAGGAGCAAGCAGGCAATAAAAAGCTCAGTGGCTTGTCAGCGTTAGAGCAGTTAACAAGCGAAAACATAAGGTTCCTGGAAGACATTGGCTTAAACGTTAATAAGAATGGAAATTCTGAATATAGCTCACGGACCGACATTCGACGAGACTTTGTGGGAAAAGGAGTATCATACTCACATCCCTTACGCTTCATCGAAATTAAACAATAACGATGAAATCAGAATACCTATTCAACAACAAGAGATCTACACTTTGCCTTGTGAAAATTGGAACTCCTACTGGTTTCTGGCACTGTAGTTCCTACAGTACCAGAAACTACCATATCTACATTTGCTGACGACACTGCTTTCTAGCTACTCATATGAATAATGTGCTTGCTTTCCTTGACCATCAACTTAAACTAAGGTGTCTTTAGCTGTAGCTTAAAAATAGAGAATTACAGTTAATGAAGCTAAATCTTTCATGTTAAGACGAAATGTATTCCCACAAGTGACCCTCAATGGCGTTTTATTACCCTAGGTAGAAAGTGTGAAATACCTCGGTCTTCATCTTGACTCTAAACTCACATGGCTATCGCATTTAGGGAATTAAAGGATACAATTAAATTTAAAGTTAAATAATCTTAACTGTATTCAAGGTTATAAATCAAGATTGTCTCTTGAAAACAAACTGTTATAGTTTACTAAGTTATATTAAAACCAATTCGGTCGTATGGATTGCAGCTTTGGGGTACCGCCAGTAATTCAAACATCAAAATTATATGGAGGTTCCAATCAAAGATCTTGAGAAAAGTATCACAAACGCTGTGGTTCGTCTCATACAAGACAATGCATGACTATTTAAAATTACGCGCTGTCAAAGGGGAATTTCGCCGCTTCAGCTGTAAACATCTGACCAAACTAGAAAATAATCCCAACTACCTTGTTCTAAATTTACTTGAAAAATGAAACAGATTTAAAGCGTTGTTAAATCCTGGATCTTCCTCTACGATTTGAACAATAACATTTTTGTGTCACCACTGAGTGACGCATAGTTCAGTCACATTTCAGTTACATAGTTTTTACTTATTGTTATTTCTTTAACAGATTGTAAAATAAATAAAGTTAAAAAAATCCTGAAATATTGCTGACTGATACCATAGATCATAGAAGTACTTCTATTTATTCTTCTAATTAAGACCTCTATTTATGAACAATGCTGATACGGTCCCTATGCCATTTTTATGCAGAATAAGTAAGCTGATGCAACTTACCCTAGTTACCTATTAACTATCAATCAAACTAAATCTAAACTAAACTAAACTAATCAAACTAAACCTTTAGTTTGATTAGGTGTGAATAACCACAATGAATTATTTTTAAATAACGGAAATTTATCTTATATGCAGTTTTGCTACCAAGGGGGTATTTTAATTCACAATATTTAGGAAATGTCGAAGAAAGTATACACATACGGTATTACAAATTTCAAACCGAACTTTGTAGCCGTTCTTGAGTTAAGTATAAATATCTCCACTTAACTCATGAGAAAGTATATACAAATTCATCAATACAGTATTATTTTTGTGTACTGTTTGTATTAATAATACTGATGTAGAGGCTCTGGTTCGATTCTGGACTCGGTCACTATTTGTAATTATCACCAACAACAGCCCGACTATCTATCCCGTTAAGTAGTAACTTTGACTATCTATTATATTAATAATGGATAGTCAAAGGTAGTAAGGAGAGTCAGAGTTTGGATCGTTTCCAACCAAAACGTTAAAAATAGCGTTTAACTTTGAACTTATTGACTAGGGTGGTATTCTGATTTAGGTTGATATGAAATTATTTAAAAACCTTGTTTGGACGTTTTTAGTAACGGCAAAATTTGTCAACATATCAATATACCATATATAACTCGCATAACATATATCGGTTAAAAATATCGAAATCTCCAATATATGTCGGGGTTTCGATATATAGTTTTTAAAGTAGAAATCATTCATACAAGTAAAGAATTTAACTGAGTTCAGCCATTGCTTATAAATAGAAGTTCTTCTACATAGCTCTTCTATCATCTATGGTTTAGCTATCAAAACTAAGTATTTTACTCAAATAATACTAAAGTACCAGGTGACCGAGCTTTGCTCGGATAGAATAAGTCATGTACTATAAAAGGTAGTCAGCAAAATTAAAACACATTTATTAATCAATGAAAAGATTTATGTGGCGTAAATAACCGATTTCATACACCTTAGTTAATATAGCATTAACACTGAACAAAAGTTTTATGCACTGGATTGGGATCGATCTCACTACCTCAGGATCATGAAATCTATGCGCTACCACTGATCTACGACGTCGGACGAATGCGTGCCGTCGTCTAAGGGGTTTGGGCCAACATCAATAAATATTTTAGCTGATGTTGTACTGTATTTAATAATACATACATTTATTATTAGCCTATGATCACTGATTTTGTTAGAAAAGGAATGAGGATTGAAAACCAAAAGAGAAATTTAATTACATATACCAGATAAATTTAATGTATTTTATATCACTAAGCTCAGAATTAAATGCACTATAAAAAATACAATAATATTAAAATATATTTATTCGACATACATCTCCCTACAAACCATGGGTAGGCAGGCATAATAATCTCTATATATAAAATTTAATGTATGTATGTATGTATGTCCTTTATGCGTTGCCAAACTACTGATCCGATCGCCATGAAACTTTAGAAAGTTGCTCCACATGTGTCCGGGAAGGTTTTAGTGAAAAAATATTTTCGAAAACCCCATAAGTTTCCATTTTATGGCGTTTTAAATTTCTAATGTTAACCTTATGGAGAGTAAGTTAGTTTACAAATTGTCTACAATGAAAACATTTGATTTCTTAGCTACAGCTGATTGGTATACTTTTCGTTAGCAGCTGGCTGACCCGGCGAACTTCGTAACGCCTCACAGTAAACACATGTTAACTTTAAGATTGGCCATGTTCTGAAGTCGAATAGCAATACGGCTTCATTGTGAAAGGTTATATATTCTGGGTCGCTGCATAGTGAATAACAATACTAAAATGATAAAACATATTAATAACATTCCCATAAAACAAATAAATCTGAGTAAACCCAAACGAAACCTAACTGTAATACGGCTTTTATAGGAAATATATACAACAGCTGATTATTATAATAAACGTAATATTATAAACATTGTAATTATCATTTATAAACACGTGACTTTAATCAGACAGAAAATAAAAATATAAATACATAATCCCTCAAAACCGTAAACTATTAATGTGGTGAATAAAGCTGTTCATTTTTTACAGTAGGCCTACACATTTACTTCATAGTTTAACATTAATGAATGATTCAAATGGCATTGGATAGTAAAGCTAATGGAAAGTAAACCAATCAGCTGTAGCTAAGAAATCAAATGTTTTCATTGTAGACATTTTGTAAACAAACTTACTCTCCATAAGCTTAACATTAGAAATTTAAAACGTCATAAAATGGAAACTTATGGGGTTTTCGAAAATATTCTTTCACTAAAACCTTCCCGGACACATGTAGAGCAACTTCCTAAAATTTCATAGCGATCGGATGAGTAGTTTGGCAACGCATAAAGGACATACATACAGACAGACATACATTCAATTGTATATTATAGAGATATGCTTTATTATCCAATGCCATCTGAATCATTCATTAATGTTAAACTATGAAGTAAATGTGTAGGCCTACTGTAAAAAATGAACAGCTTTATTCACCACGTTAATAGTTTACGGTTTTGGGGGATTATATGTATTTAAATTTTTATTTTCTGTCTGATTAAAGTCACGTGTTTATACGATAATTACAATGTTTATATTATTACGTTTATTATAATAATCAGCTGTTGTATGCCTTTCCTATAAAAGCCGTATTACAGTTAGGTTTCATTTGGGTTTGGATTGGACTTGAAAATTGTGAATTAATCCATGCAGATTTATTTGATTTATGGGGATGTTATTAATATGTCTTATCGTTTTAGTATTGTTATTCACTATGCCACGACCCAGAATATATAACCCTTCACAATGAAGCCTTAATGGTATTCGACTTCAGAACATGGCCAATCTTAAAGTTAACATGTATTTACTGCCAGGCGTTACGAAGTTCGCCGGGTCAACTAGTAATTAATAATTTTGATCCGACGTATCGGACCAAAAACATCGATAGTGCCGATATATCAATCTTTAAAATCAATACCAATATAACGATATGTTGGAGGTAGAATATCGATATTTCCAATATATCGATATATCGATGTCATTCCTAGACGTTTTG
This sequence comes from Nephotettix cincticeps, assembly GCA_023375725.1. Lineage (NCBI taxonomy): Eukaryota > Metazoa > Arthropoda > Insecta > Hemiptera > Cicadellidae > Nephotettix > Nephotettix cincticeps. Next base: position 151,648,809 of record CM041786.1, read on the forward strand.
TTTATTGGTTAATTTGTGATCATTTAACAATTTTGACTTGATACTGAGATATTATTAACAACATTTTCATTAAGTTTGTATATCAATTAGCCCAGTGAGTGTCAGAAATTACTCGCCAATAGTGTTGAATTTAATGTGAGTTTTAACTATTAAAATTGGCTCAAGGTTTGTTTCAACTGCTGGTTTTCTACTTTTCTTTCATTCAGTGCCCTAAGTTAAAAGGTTGGTTCAAAATTGATATCTTCCTTGGGTTGTTATGACAGTTTAAACTGGCAGCATATCCATTAGTATATATACATTAGTAAAGCAAAAATTAGGTTTTAAAGGACTTCTTGAGTTCATGAGTTTATAAGTTATCATTGAGCTTAGGAGTAAGTAGCCTAGTTACAGAATAAATTCATGTTCATAGATAAGACCCACTCTTGTGGGTATTTTAAGGTGAATATGATTGATGATTGAGTGTGATGAATTTGATGGCGAGCAATTTTTACTATCAGAGGCCTGCTGATAAATTTGCCAGAGTCATTAATTAATAGCCCCATGACCAACTGGGTACCACAGTGGCGAACCATGACAAATTGTGTCTAGATTTTGCGAAGGATCAAATCAGCGACCTTCAGATACCTTCATACCCTTCAGACACAGGTACTATAGGCTAACCACTGAACCACCAACTTGGTCATCAGAACTCGTATGTACACTCAAGAGATTGTACAATTACATGTGATAGGCTCCAGCAAAATAATAGTTTCAATACAAAACAAATCTTGGTAATTTGTTTGTTTCCTAATTGAAATTGATTTGAAAAATAATTAAAAGCAGTAAGTTATAGGCCTATTATTACTATCGACTTTGTTGAGATACTTGATGAAAGAATAATAGGCTATAGTTTTATAGATAGGCCCTGGAGATAGTAATCCTACAGCATATCAGATAATATAGGCCCCCTAACCAGGTTTTGTCACTTGTAATTTCAGTTTAAGAATATAAGAATTCATGTTAATGTTGTTTGAGAAGTGACTGTTGTCACGAAACCGGGTAGTCAACACTGTGACATTTAACTTGCAAAGGATACTAAAAGGTAGGCCCTAATAAAAAACCTATTAAGTTTTTAATTAATATAAAATAGCTGCTCCTGCTATCGATATCTTTTTTCCCTTAACAATTTCAAAACATATCAGAAATATTCAGTTTTTTATTGATGAGATAAAATAAGATGTTTATTTGTCATAGTTTACATGCATAGACACGTCAATTAGTATCTTACAGACTATATATTGCTGTATTTTGTAACAATGTGTGCTCATACCTAGGTTATTACATAATAAGAAGTTATCCTTTTTTACATGCAGTAATTAACTTAATCAAAATTAAATGGTCTATCCAATAAATAAATACAAAATACCCAGTTAATGTAATTACATGCAGAAGTAGCATAACATGACTAGAAAAACTACTAATTAGTCATATGTCAAAATAAATAAAAAATCATTCATTAATAAATAAATCAAATAACATATAGAATAATTTATGTGATTCATACATTTTGTATCCTACATAGTTACATAGAATTCAATTACATCATCTAGCAGATCAAAATATTCATTGATATCATACATTGGATTATTTACTAAAAATTCATGCACTTTAATCTTAAATAATCCAAAACCTAACCTAATCACAGCCAAAGGGAGCCTGTTAACTATCCTAATGCCCATGAAAAAAATGCCCTGACCTAGTTTTTTCAAGGCGCACCATAGGTAGATCTATTTTCCCACAATTTCTGGTATCTATACTATGTATATTATTTCTTTTGTTATACTTATTAGGCCTACTATTTTCAAATGTAAACAATAAAAGTTGATAAATATATAATTATAGTCATTATTTTTAATTCTTTAAATAGTGGTCTACAATGTCTTTTTGGTTTTCGTATTTTACTGGAAGAAGAGCCATGTTTAAGTTTTTAAAAGCCCTAGGCTTTTTTGCTTTTCCAATAAGCAACAACTTAAGTTTGTTATCACCAGCCTGATTGGCACAAAGTAGAACAGTAACTCTCTCTTTACTTTTCTTGTGTCCCGGAGCTGATTGTTCCTGTTTAGCTGCTAAAGTTTTGCTGGGCAGCATTTTGAAATTTAAGCCAGTTTCATCACAGTTGTAGATTTGTTGAGGGCTTAGATTTTTTGTCTTAATATAGTCATTTAAATCTTTTACAAATGAATTAACTGCATTTGTATTGGCTGACAAAAGTTCTCCTGAAACTTTTAACTGCCTAACACCGTATCGCTTCTTCCAACGGTCTAGCCAGCCGATACTAGCTGTGAAGTCTTCTTGTCCATCTTGAAAGCGACGATAAAATTCCTGAGCTTTGGCTTGTAACATTGGTCCAGATAAAGGACTACCCTTACCTCTCATCTGCTGAAACCACAAAAATAATGCCTCTGACGTTTGCTCATGTTCATTACCTTTCATAGTCTTTCTCTTCTTTGCAACGTGTTTGTCACTTGTTGACTGGGTCCGCTGAGATACCCATTTCTCCAACTGTTCCCGTTTGCGCCTCCAATCCCCTACAGTCACTTCACCAACACCTAAATCACTAGCCACTTTTTTCCAAGATTCACCTTTATCCAAACGTTTAATTGCACAAAGTTTTTCCTCTAACCAAAGAACAACTCGTTTCCGTTTCATACTCATTGTATCGCACTCAACTCGTTAGCAACCTCTCAACACAATAAACACCAGAAGACTGAAGTGACAGCTAACAAAACAAACACAGAAACGAGAGAGCAAACAATAGGAGGGGTAGGGATAGGCGGTCAACAACCTTGCCTACTGTACAGTCAGGCTAGTAAGCGTGTCAACGGAAACGTACAGTCGGTTCCCATACATGCGGGCCGCGGGGAACTGCGATTGCAGTCGTATAGCTTAGCAAAAGTTTAAGTACAAAAAAAAAAGTTTTAAGTAGCCTCGGTTAACACGGAACCTCGGTTAAGTGAGACTCGGTTAAACGGGACTCTACTGTAGAATGTTGAAAATCTGAAACGTCAAAAGTACGAACTACTCCAAAGGATTTTTAAATATGTGTACTAAGCTATCATAGGGGCTATTGAACTATTACTGAAACAACAGATGTTCAAATTGCGCGGGAGAAACTGCCAGTATGTGGGGGGAACAAGTGAGCGACATAGAGTGATAGATACGAGATCCTGAATGACAATGATATTACTTTTTCAATTTAAGAGCCAACATATAATGAAGGTACTGACAGTGGTATAGAATATTTATATATAGCGTATAACAGGAACATTATGGTACATAGTAGTTTTATCCTTTCTTGGGATTAAAAATACCTTGTTCATGGCAGTTCAGGGGTAATACTCTGGCCCAATAAGTCAAAGGTTGCTGGATCACTCGCCTGGTGACTCCTGTCAGATCATGAGCGGTCACCTCTGGCTTGCCCATGTGACTAATACCGCTATGGTACCCCTTTGTCTTTAATTCGCCACATAAATCCTCGGTTTATGGTGATGGGCAGTTGAGGTTTAAAAAAGGTTCAACAAGATTTTGCATTTTAAAATTTAAAGCATATTGTCGTTTATAGTTACACCGAATATCAGATTGCGGTTTGTTATTATTCCACTTAAAATATGATTTTGGCAATGAAAATGCTTGAAATGTTTTTCTGATGACAAATGCCAATAATTATAATAACTCAATTTTTAACAGTATTTGGAGGAAAAATAAACACTACTTCAATTTGATTGTCTAACCTTGGATAATTAATTTAAAAATTACAAGAATATTTTTTGTTATTGCATTCCCATATTTACAGCATACATTTGGTCTATTATGTCGTTCTGGTGAATAACAACAATTTAATAAATAACTTCAAATAATAATTTACATAACTTGCTTGTCCTTATTCCTTTTAGAACTGATAAATATTTTAACTTAGTGTATTTAGATCTTTTTCAGCTTTAAAAATATTGTGTTTAATCCTGTGTGAAGGTGACTTATTAGAGGGATTCCTACTACTGTAAACGGGTAGATTTTTTCCATTCATTAAATTAATTCAAGTTTGGAAAAAAAGATTATTAGGCAAAATATTATTATATTTGAACATGCAAACAGTTAACAAATGGAAAATTTGTTCAATTAATGATCTACAGGATTGGAAAAACGGCAGACTTTAGATGAAACTACGTGTTAAATTTCAAAATGCATTTTACATTAGGCCTACTGAAAGAGGTATTACCTTCACTCTGTCACATTACAAAAAGTAAAATGGCTAATCATTGACATGTAATTGAAACTAATTGGACAATAAACCAATAAGTTAATCAATATTTTGGGCTTGAATTTACAAGTGGTTGGAACTAATTGGACAATAAACCAATAAGTTAATCAATATTTTGGGCTTGAATTTACAAGTGGTTGGAACTAATTGGGCAATAAAACCAATCAGTTTTTGTACTTGTTAAATTAATATTTTGGGCTTGAATTTTTATATATTTTTTTAGTGAACCAATTCTGGATTAGATGACGAGATTATTGTAATTCATTCAATTTTGGATAGCTGGGACTACAGTATATAAAATGGCTGGCCGCAAGCCAAAACCCAAACTCAAGATATCAGTTCCAGACGAGGCACCTGCTGTCATGTAAGTATTAGTGTCAATGTAACTGAATGAACCTTTTATAACATATGAATGAAATAACAATTTTAAGAAGACCTTATACCTTACAGGCTGTAAAAGAGTTATATCTTTTAACCCTTACTGAGGGGCGACCACAAAGTACATTTATATTACACAAAAATATTTTGGTTGGGGTTAAAAAATAGATTTTAGAATTTTGACCATCTGATGGTCAAAGTTGATTATACAAACTTTTTTCATCAAACATTTTTTTATATGTTTTATGACCTTATTTGTTTTGGAATCTAAATAGCAGTTCTATTATGTCTTCTTAAAAATTCGGATCATTTAACCTCAAGGTCATTTTTACTAAACATCACATCACAGGCTAATCCACTGAATATTACTAACCTTTACGTCACTAGACTTAAAACTTCTTTCTGAGCGTGAAAAACAATTACATGAGGATGACTCGGCTGTCCAGTAAAACAGGTGTTTCGAGATCAGTGATGCCAACCCACCAAATAGAGATTTACCGAACAAATTAAAATTTTACCATAACAATAATATTTATTTATAGCCTAAGGTACAGACAAGAAACATTTTAAAATACCTAAATGATGTTTTAATTTTTGTACGTAACATGTAGGCTCTACATCAAACGCTCATGAACTCCAAATTGAGTTGTGTGTATATATACAGAAAATGTTCGTAAGTGATTAGCATCGTTGGTGTATATATACGTCAAACACTCGGGAAGGGTTAATCATAAGTTATACCTATCAGTTACAGTTATTGAGTTACACCTAAATAGAGATTTTTTTGGAATGTTCTGATATTCGAATGTAAAATTGTTTCATCATATTATTACCGTTGACATTTTATTTAATGATAAATTATCAAACTAGTTTGTTCATTAGTTAGTTGTTTAATTTTTTTTATTTTTGATATTTAGGTATCTTTACTTAATGTATATCTAAACACTAGATCTTCCTTCAACTTTCCTCAACATGTATATGATATGAAAAAAATCTTTCTCAAAATTTTAGAATTTGAGTTTTCATTAGATATATCGGTTTTCGAGTTCCATGAACCATGATAGTGGTTTTTAAAGTGATTTTGGAAGTGAGAGAAAAAAAACAATTTCTTTCTCATTTCTCAACCATGAAAATCAATATGCAGCTTATTGTCACATCACACAATAAAACTCACCAAAATGTTGGTTATTACCTCGCAAGGGGAAGGTAATTTGTATCTAAATGAGCAGAGCAGATTATGTACGAATAAGCTTTCTATTATATGAACTTGATTTCAGACAAAATAAATATTAAATTTTAGTAGGCCTACTATGAACTTTCAATTGTTTACACTTGTGGACATGTGGGGTTGTTGATGTATCAAAATGTTGAACTTAAGGATTATAGGCAATAATTTTTTATGGTCAGATTATCCATTTCAGTCTTCATTTTATTAGCGAATTTCCCATAGGGAAGAAGCTATTACCGTAGGTCTCATGGCAAGAGTTAAGCCCGAGACCATGTTATTTTTTCTTCTTTAGGTGCCCAGAGTCCAAAAACAACAGTCGTTAAAATTTATATATATATATATATATATATATATATATATATATATATATATATGTATATATATATATATGTGTCTGTGAACACGATAACTCTCGTAAAAATGGTCCAATCAAGACCAAATTTGGTAGAGACGTGTATTTCTACAAATGCTCGGACGAGTTCGTAAACCAGACATATTGGTCCATGGGAACTGGTATTTTGGGGGGGTTTTGTACCCCAAAATGGGGTTTTTTGCGTTTTTCACATGTAGTTTGTAAAGATTTCTAATTTTATATTTCACCGTTAGAATCAGCTTAAAAAACTACACAATTAAGTTCCTTAAAGTTTTTCTCTATCTCCAACGGTTACCGAGATATTAAAAAATCTAAACACAGTACGTTGTATTGTGGGGCTCCAATGTTAATCTTATGGAGGATAGGGAAAAATTAATATTTCCCATATTAATGAATATTTTTGGATAAAACTTGATATTTAGCTTCATGTGGTTGAGATCTATCCATTTATGCTTAAAAATCATAGTTTATGTGTTTATCATGGCAGCAAACCTGCATACTCTTTTCCCATGTTAATCATATAGGGAATAGGCAAAGTCCTTTATTTATGGACAGATGTCGATGAACGTTGGTATAAATGTTAAAAATAAAAATTTTTATGCTAGAAATGCCTACTTCAGTGTTCCTCACAGCAGCGAACCTGCACACTCTTTCCCATGTTAATCTTATGGAGAATAGGCAAATAATTCTCTCGTTTATTGACAGATTTTTATAAAACTTGTCAAATATTATTATTATATAATTGATTTGGAAATTCGCTGAGTACGCAGGTCTGCTGCGACGGGGGTATTACATCTTGTTACTGTCAAACCATACTTAAAATTGTTTAAGGTAATTTGATGTTTTAGTTTAAATCTAACAGAGTATCTGAACTTTGCAGAACGCCTCCAAGGAATCTCGACAAGAGAACAACCATCACTATTGGTGATCAAATGTTTGATGTGGAAGCTGATGATTTGGAAAAGATTTGTGACCTTGGAAGAGGGGCTTATGGCATTGTAGAAAAAATGAAGCATATTCCATCCGGCACAATTATGGCTGTAAAGGTGAGACGAAAAAAGTTGAATTTTGTTAACATCTCTTCAGGTCATTGTATAAAACCATAATTATTTATGTTTTTTTTTAATTTATCAATTTTTATATATAGGCTAGTATGTTAGCACAATAAACCTTCAATCTATTTAAGAGGTGTTGTTGTATCGAAATTTTGAACTTTAGGGGCTTGAGGTAATCATTTGTTACGTTACGATTATCAATTTCCGTCCTCAATTTATTTCATCTAATTTTTAGTTGTGCATGTTAGTTAGTTGTTGGTTTTGAAAAATTATGAAATTATTGAATTATTAGATTATAAAAAAATTATTCGTTTAAAATTATGATAAAAATATCAGTTTTAAAGTTGTTGTTATTTTAATTCCTTAAATGCCTGCCATTTTGAATTCATACTTTGAAAAATTTGAAATTTTTGTGAGTTATCCTTATTCTAAATAAAAATAAATTAATGTCAAATTTAAAAAAATGTACATTCAGGAGGAAAAAAATTTTGAAAAAGTGGACCTGAGAGTAGTTGAGGATTTGTGGATGGTTTAAGTGTGAAATATATTTAAATTTTATACTGAACCAGGATCAACAACTCAAAAAGTTGGTAGAGAGTTCAAAAACAACATGTATATCATATTCAATATTGAAATGTTATTAAAGTAATTTAATTTATTACCTTTTTACCAATAGAGAATAGCAGCCACAGTGAATACCCAAGAGCAGAAACGATTGTTGATGGATCTGGATATCTCTATGAGGTCATCTGACTGTCCCCACACGGTGCAATTCTATGGGGCGCTGTTTCGTGAGGGTGACGTCTGGATATGCATGGAGGTTATGGATGCAAGTCTGGATAAGTTTTACACTAAAGTGTATAAACATGGGCGGGTCATCCCAGAGAGTATACTGGCCAACATTACACTCGCGGTGAGTTTGGTTTCAGGTTAAAAACTTTCTTTTAAAACATTCATTTTTAAAGAAATCAGCTCCACTTCAGTCGAATATGTCAAACTTTGTTGGTTTGAGGTTCGCTTTACTGAAATATAGTAGGCAACAATTTAACTAGTTTAGTTCAAATTGTTTGGTAAATTTATATTTTTTGTTATTTTTATATCATATCATCGTTAAATGATGTACTGAAAGGTGTTTCCTAAGAGAAATTCAATCATTCAGGGAATTTGAATATAAATATGAATAAAATAAAAGATACGTTTGATTTTATTATGCAGCTTTGTTACTGAAAAACATGAAAATTTTTTTCAGGATTATTAATCCAGCTAGATTGATCTAGTCCCAAAATAAATTGTGAACTTACAATAAAAATGTGATATGAAACAAATTGTTTAGCCCCAAATTATAAAAGTTTAAGCTCTTAACCCTCTAGGTGCTGCCCCGGGCTTTTATTTGCGTTGTATATCAAAACACTCTCACCATTGGGCTACATGTTACAAAACCAAAACAGCCATTTGTTGAGGAATGCTATTGGTCTGCGTTGGTGTTGTTCGTAGGTGTTGTTCGTCTACGGTAACAATGGTGTTTATTTCTTTGATTATTGTTGTGCGTAGTGTTTTATGCGTTAAAAATGACTGAGTATCTTCGTTCAAGTGAGATTAGCACATTATTATATACGACTCATACAATGATAGTAGTTGTGATATAGCCGGTGACAACCTGGACCACTACTCGAGGCCCACTCAAGCTCAAAAGAAAAAGAAGCTCCTCAAATCCCCAGTGAAGACAGTGTTTTTCCCTATGTACATACTTTAGTTTTGATTTATATTATTTTTATTGATGAAATTTGGAACAAATTGTATATGCTAATATTGTTATATATGGTGAACTAAAAATTTTATGGTAGTGGTTATCAAGAACTTTGTTTTTTTATATTTTTTTCTGGGCATCAAATTTAATACTCTTCATAAAAATATATAACTTTATATATATCCAATACTAAATATTTTATGAGCAGTTTGATAAATTACTGCAAAATCTCTAAAAGTCGTGTGGCACTGATTAATTTTGTACAGGGTATCTAGAGGGTTTAAGCTTGATGCTTATAAGTTTTTAAAGAATTGGAATTTAAGGATAGTTAGCAATATTCCAGGAGGGCTAACTTTGTCATGTCTTGCAGGTGGTTAGTGCTCTCCACTATTTGTACAGCAAACTAAGAGTAATACACAGAGATGTGAAACCATCCAATATCCTAATAAACCGACGAGGGGAGGTGAAAATGTGTGACTTTGGTATCTCGGGCTACCTTGTAGACTCAGTGGCCAAAACAATAGATGCTGGATGCAAACCGTACATGGCGGTGAGTACTGCAATACTTGTAGGCTAAAAGTATCGCGAACACGTGTTAGAGTACTATGGATGGAAAACTTAATAACATCAGGCTGTTACACTTGACATGAAAATGATGCTCTCCTATGGAGAGTCTATGATTTATATTTCAAACAATATTTTGTTTCTTTACTTATATAGTAAATTAATGAACAAACTTTATATTATGTCCTTTTTTTCATCCATCCATAAACTTTGCTTGACAACTAACACTAATTTTATTTATATTTATGCAATGTGTCTGTTTAATCCTTTTTATGAGGATTATTAGTCTCGTTTAGTAGACATATATTGATTTCCAGATTTTTATATCTGTCTTACAAACTTTTTATAACTTTCAAGTTAATTTAATAAATTATTTGATTAATTTGATTTTAGTTGTTAAAGGCCTATGATCAGATCAAAGGTACACTGGTATATCAACTTAAGGAGTTTTAATTGAAAACAAAACAGCCTCTATTCCAACCAATTAGGACAATAGTGATTAAATCATTAACTACACACCTTGTCCATAGCCGGAGCGGATAGACCCGCAAGGTAACCCATCGCAGTATGACATCCGCAGCGATGTCTGGTCGCTAGGTATCTCATTGGTCGAACTTGCCACTGGTACCTTCCCCTACTCCAGCTGGGGAACGCCATTCGAACAACTTAAACAGGTTGTGAAGGACGACCCGCCCCGCCTTCCCGAAGGCCGGTTCTCACAGGACTTCAATAATTTCATCGAGCAGTGGTGAGTGAAACGTTTTCCTTAAATCTGTTAAGCACTTCCAGATGTATAGTGTATAGTGATGCATGTATATAAAAAAATCCCCTGTCATCAATTCACTCTCTAATCACATTAGCTGACATTTTTATATCCCCTCATCTATTGCCATTTACAAAGCCACTCAATTTTTTAGTTATATTTATATTTATTTTAGTCAGTAAATATGTTATCTATAAAAAAAGTAATAAAATGGTGGGGAAAGAGTCGTCCCAATCTAGGTGACAGTATATAAATTTAGAAAAATTTTCTGAAAATAAACACTTATCACCCTGATTGTGGTGACAATTAAATAATCAGTAATTTGACTCCCAGCATCGTATTCTGTTGTGTTTGGTTGGCAATAGGGAGATTTTCACGTGTGTAAACGGCATACCTGCTCATATGTTGCTTTGTTTGTTCGTTTTTCGTAATTTGTAATATGTCGTGTAAAAGATTTTTTAAACAATTTTAACTTGACGAACACCAAGGGAGAAGATTTTTGTTGTGTCATGTGATACCTGTGTTTAGTAGGCTGATGATGGTCTGTGATGGACCGAAACCGGTTCCTGTGAGGAATAAATAACTGACACCTGAAAGGCAATTGCCATTCATTTGGTAAGTGATTATATAATTATCTAGGTGTCTAGGCTTTCGAAATAATAAAAATGAAATTAGCTGTTTTGCAATTACGGCAGTATTCGTTCGCTCTTGTACTGCGGCTTACGCCTGTAAACACGAATCATTACAGCCAGCTGTTTTCACTTCAGTTAACTTGTTTGTTAACATTTTTGTCGATGAGTGTTTATTTTCATTGTGTTTTAACAGTAAATAGTGTATATTGTGTGAATGATTTTAATGTATAGGATTTATTAACTAATTATCATTAACTAAAATGGCTCATCCAGACGAAATAAATTACTTTTTTTAATACCTAAAAATTGTTTTAAAGTCTTCGATAAATAAAAATGAAGCAAATTTCATTATTATATTCTATTCAAGCTACCTAAATCCAAAAAGAACAGTGGGAAAATAATATTTTGATTTTTTTACACAAAATGAGCAGGGACCATGATTTTCAGTGGCGCTTTCAGGTTTAATTTACTTGTATAATTTCCATAGCTGATCACCTTAGGATAGCCCTACTAAATTAATGTCACCAATCACCACTTACAATATCGCAATCTAAGTTATTTTTATATCCCATCACTATATTACATTAGTTTGTATTATTGTAGGTTTATTAGGTTGTTTGGCCCTTTTTTTATCTCACCACAACTGAATTTAAAAGTAACTGATAGTTACTGTAACTTTCACTCACTATAAAAAGCGTGACGGGGTGGTGGTTTTATCTGGCATGAGGCTGGTAAAGTGGAGGGAGACATACGTATAAGTACTTGTGCAATGGCCTGAAGACTCATCTTTTTGTAACATTAATTAATTGAAGCTTCAAAGAGAAAAACTTATCCCATTAAAATTTTCATAAGAGAGAATCGCATTGGTACTCCATGATTTATGATCCTAATAACATTATATTAAAACATTGGGGGCAAAGGCAGATAAAGTCCTATTGCCTGCCATGTTTACATCAGCTGTCGTGTTTCAAAACTACATAATCAGGTTAAGCTTATGTTAAAACAATAATAATTCATCTCAAAAGACAACTAAATAAACTTCACTTATGAATACTAGACATATTTTCTAATGAACATTTATTAAAATGTGATCTTAGCAGTTTGTTAAATATTCTACATACAGTACATGCAATATATCTCCGTCTTTGAATACTTCACCACTAGTCGGATTATTAACTATGGTCTGAAAATTATTGTTTTTTTATGAAAACTAGACACAAATGTTTTTAGAAAAGTACTCCCTCTCACCCTGTACCTTTCCATCAGTTTTTTTGTTTATTTTCTCTATATTGGTTTCATGTATTGTAGAACTTCATTAATTTGGTTTTTACATTTTAACATGGATATGTCTTAGCTCTGGGGGGGTGTTGGCGATTTGTAAGATGGAAAACATGTAACGGGTTTCCATAGAAACTAAAATACCACAGCAATTGTATTGAATCTATATAAATAAAAATAGAGTTTTGTCTGTACATTGCTCAGAATTATTAATTTTTTGTTATTTTTACTTTTCGTGCGTTAGAGAAGCCGAAACCGGTCTTATCTCAATTTTTGTCTGTGACGCTCCAGGAGGCATTTTACGCCGTCTTCTCCAAAAAAACGGGAGAACTGATTACAATGAAACTTATTTCATGTATTCTCTACATTCCAGAAAAGGTTTATATATGCTTGAAATAGCCCACCGCCTCTTGAAAAGTAAATAACGAGCATTTAAAAACCCACTTTTACGTGATATTACTCGCATTTTGATTCAGTTTTCAATGAAAAACCTACTGGTAATAATCAGCTGTCTTTTTAGTTTGAATATTTAATAGAAATAAAAACAATCAGCTGTCAAATCAATATTAGTTAGTTTATATTGGTCATTGATTTTAAACCCATTTCGAAATCATACTATATTAAAACATTATTTTAACGTATAACTAATTATAATAATTGTATAAATGGTTTAATCTTTTTAATTGTAAAGTAATGCTAGATAATAAAGCGGGGTATCGATTTATTTTTTTTGTATTGATTTGTTTAGGATTTCAGGTTTACATTTTGGTATGATAATCTTTCTTCATTAAACTGAATCCTACAACACGTACAAAGGACGGGCTTACTGCTAGTTTTAAATAAAAAAGAATAAGAACAGCTGTTTTGATGAACTGAGACCATTCCCTTTAGACATATCCATGATATAGCCTATTTCCCACAGGGAAGTAGATACACATTTTTTTTAGTTTTTATTGTTTAGTCAGTCCATTGCAGATAGTACTATTTCAATTTTAATTTTTATTGGCCACTTGCATTTGATCTAACTCAGTTAAATAAATTATAATTATTGAATAATACTTTGATTGATCTTTTTTATAAAGGTAATCCTTCAAATACATTTGAGAGTTTGATTTAGATTATGAACATGTGGCTTTACAGCTTGCAGAAGGACTATACACTGAGGCCGAACTACACCCAGCTGTTGGAGCATCCATTCTGCAGCCAAGCACGACAGTGCACGACAGACATCACCGACTTTGTGGGCGAAATACTCGACCTGTCTGAGTCTCCGTGACCACCGACAGATTGGTACCAGGTAATAACACCCGTCATGGAAGTAATGGAATGCTACATAGCCTCTCATACTTTAGATTGATGCCTAATTAATTATCTGTTTAGTTAGAAAATTAAAGAGTCAAATTTATAATATGGTGAATCGAGGACTCTTATGCTTATTTTTTATTCATATATTTTTACCTTCAGTCGGAAGAGAGATATTTTTGGAATTGGAGTTACCATGTTAATTCTTATTAATTTAACAACTCAGGTTAAAAATTTTGTTTTTATTATGTATTAATTTGTTATAGGTAACAAAATATAGCAAATGAGCTGATTAATCATCGCAATGCTAATCTCATCCATTCCAATGGCTTGAAGTAATAATTTAGTACATTGCTGCCCTGACTTAGGAGATTTTTTCTGAAATTGAGTTTGTTCTTATTGTGATTCTCTTCATTATGTGCACTTATCAACTCTTCACCTGCATCAAAAAAGACCCCATTCTTACAAAAAAACATTTATCTCATTGACCATAAATTCTTTCGGCAATTGGTTTCCATCCTTTCTTGCTACTATATCACTTTGTTAAGGAATCTATTTTCTTTGTCACCCACATTTTGTGACTAAGGGCGTGCTAATCAGAAACCCCTTTTATTGCTGAGCTATTAAAGCAGAAGCTACGCTTCTCCTGCATTCTCCATGAGCAAAACTGTTTCTAACTTGACATTCTGTAGCATTTAATTTGCATCAGCTGTAAAGTCTGTATATTACACACTTGACAATGTTATTCTCCCTTTCCAGTTCTAATTCACAATAAATGAGTTTATGGTCAGTAATCCTCTCCTTTTTGTAATGACATACAGCTGCAGCATTAACAACTTCACACCTCATTAATTACATTGCTTTATTAGTTATGATATATCAATCAAGGTAGATGAGCTGGGTCAGCCATTGTTGGTTCAGTGACGTGCTGTACGCTATTATAGAGTTTCAAAAGACAGCAATGATATTTAGTTTCATGGCAGGAATTTGACCATAAGTCAATATTTAAGTCCCTTAAGCATACACCAAAGTTTGCCTGAACTGTATATCGGAGATATATTCAAAAACAGTGTCTAGAAGCCAAGACAGGTTCAGTTCATATGCGGTGATTTGTTCAATAAGGCTATACAGAGCCCATACGGAATCCCTTTCTAAAATTCTAAGCTTGAATCAACACACTTCATAAACATTTGTTCAAATGAAAGAGTATCTTAACAAACTAACAATAGACTTGGACTTTTACTTTCTGAATTTTTTATTGTACTACGAAGGTTGTCCTTAACGTAGGGTTCCACATGGCGCTACAGTCGTGAAAAGCGCTGTTACGGTGAATCCCACACTCCAAATCCCCTCCAAAGAGAGCCACCTATGGGGCTCAGTCTTGGCTTGGTAGCCGTACGTGGATGGATCTGCCCCTCGCTTCGCCCGCCAGGTGCGAGTTGCACTTTGTGATCCGTTTCGTGTCTAAAAAAATATTCCGCAGGTTGAAATCCATTCCCAGCTATGCGATCCTAGGTTTCAATGTTTACATTTTCAAAGGATACCAACATAAAATTACTTGAATGTCAAAAGTATCTGTTTACACTACTTTTTTACAGTCCAGGAAAAAGAAGAAAGTTCATTTTTACAGATAAACTGCTGGATCAAAATTAATATTGCCGAAAATAGTAGATTTTATGTTTTCTACTGATGCCTGTCTCTATTACGTTATTCCTTATCCCATTACCATTACCATTACCAAATATTTGATCGTGGCCCAGTTAACTGGTTGATCGTGTCAAAAATACATAGAAATGAAAAACTAACACATACACATAATAAAAATACTTTGGCAACTAAATCTTTGGTCGCAAGGGGCTCTCAAATATTCACAGATATCTTGGCAAAGTACTCCTCAATTGAGTACGGACTATTTTGTTTAAGCCAAGTCCCTACGCGTAACTTAAAAAGGCTGATCGGGAGGCACCTAACCACCACAGGCAACTGGTTGCACATTTTGAGCGCGAGAACCAGATTACTGTTCGCCGTCATGCTCAGGCGACAACGAGGTACATGGACATCCGCACTGCTTCTAAAAGCATCCTTTCCTAATATTACTATACCAGGTGGTACACAGGTGATTCACTGTATGAGTTGCAGACACAACTCGTGTTAATAAATTTTTGAGATCGAGTTTAGTATAAAATACTCAGTAAATTACCTCAAATAAAGCATTTTTTCTTGATCAAATTTTCATGTTTTAAAATACTTATTTCATGCCGAAGAGAAAATCTAACCTCTCAAACCTTTTTTACCCGTGTGGACAGGTACTTTAGCTAGTATAATATGATTGTCTAATATAATCCAGATATAACTAAAAGTAATGACAAAAATTGATGTATGTCTGTTACCAGGTGATGGTAGACTCATGGCGTGGGCTGCTCTGGCGGTCGTACGTGGCTCGGCGCACTGATTGAGTCGAAACTCGTAACGGAGCTACGACAGTTACACAGACGTACCCTGTAGCATCTACAGTGTGTTTTGATCGTTTTTATTTTGTATACGTAGTTTACAAATTGTGACACGTTAATACTAAAGTAGATTTAGTGCAATAAAACACCATAGTTGATGTAGAATATTCTAGTGTAAGGAAACAGGACACTAATACAATTATGCGCCTAATGTTTTGCTAGTCATTTTACTTTAGTTAGAGTTTAAATTTTTCAAACGGTGTATACAGAGATAGCTTTATCTGCTCCCAGGGGGGGTTGAAAAATATTGTAGGGATTTGAATGTAGATACAATCTTCAATCAAATCAAAAAAGCGATTTAGTTGAAGTTATGAACTTCAGTGAAGTTAAAAATAATGCAAGTGTTTATATGCAATGTATACAAAGTGTACTCAATAAAATTATTTAATTTTTACAAGTTTATTTATATAATGTAAAACTTTATAGAGAACCTTCCTCGTTATTTTAAAGCCCGGTTAGGTAATGTACAAAACACACAGGTTCAAAGGCCACTAGTTCTAAGTAATTTTACAGGTGCTGAAATATATGGAAAGATCAATCCCGTTGTATCACAGACTTACCTTTGTCATCCCTATGAGTGTGTCTGTGTAACTATATCTATCTATAAAATGACTCCATATTTTTATAGCCTATAATTCAAATTATTGAAGTACAAGTTAAAAGATCAATGTTAGAATAGAATGTTTTCTGCCTAAGCCAATGTATTGACTCAATATTTGTAGATTTAAGTATGATTAATTGTCCTCAAATAATAACATGGAAAATCGTTCTAACAATATGTGCTGATTTATTTTTAACCAATTTTTGCTGATTTGTTTTTGTGTTAAATAAAAACCAATAGCTTTAAACATAATTTAGAAATGTTTGATATGGTTGTTTATACCACAGTTTTTATGGTAAATTAAAACCAACAACAGTAAACGTAATTTCAGCTATGTTACCTATGGTATATTTTTTACAAGTTTTCCTCATGTAATATTTAAATCAAATACAATAAACATAATTTTGGAAAAGTTGCCTTAGTTTTTTTACAAATACGATACACCATTTGACATGCCTCAACAATCATGCCTGTTGTAGAAATATATTTTTTAAGGTATTATTTAATAATATCTATACTTAAGATAGCTTTTAGAGAGTTACAATAATTTCAGAGGAACTGCGTATTGTGTATTCATAATTTACTAATCAACGTTGTTTGTAACATTGTTTTAATAGTATTTTTGTAGATATTCACTTTTTACCTACAGGGTTTTAATAAATATAGAACAAATAAACTGTTTGAGTGACATTGCTTTTTCTTCATTCATATTTATTTACCTCCTAATTCTAATCTCTAAAGGTCAGGCTTAGCCTTGAGCCAGATTCAAAGGGAGAGAAGTAATTGTTAAGGATTTATTGTCTGTATACACTAACTTGGCCGATGGACCCTCGCTACCTGCGCCCAGCCTGGGTCGGTCATAAATCGCCTCCTCCTTTGCACAGCTGTGTCTGCAATGGGTTCCTATTGGTGATACCAATACATTAACCCATTAGAGACAGAGTTTTTAACCCATGAAATTGGACCCAGGACTGAGTTTTTTTACCAATAATAAATATGTAGACAATTTTTAATACTTTATATTTAACAGTTTGGTTGTATCATATTTATGTTTTTTAACGTCATTTTATACATACTATTGACACTATATATGAGTGTTCTGCACACTTTTATTACTTGTTGATTGTATGATACATTTCAAAGAAATTTTTTAAGTCACGTGTTTCAACATTGCCGATACATTTCAAAACAATTTTTTAGGTTACGTGTTTCAACATTTCCGTCAATCTCGTCGCCACTATCACTGTTATTACTCTAAGATTCACTATTTTCATTTTCATTACACAAATCATCATCCAAAACACTGCTATCACTCTCACTTTCATTTAAAACTTCATTCACAAAAGCGGATAATTCTGCGGAATCAAGAAACACTTCATCTTGAGAAGCCATCATGATCAGCTGCTCACTGTTTGTAAATAGTAAGGAAACTCTGAGTTTACATTCGGTTTCCTGTATTCGAGATCAGATGTTATTTATTGAACTATACGACTCAAAAATCGATTTTCTATTTTTTCACATAATACAAGTCATAAAACGCTGACTGAAATACCAATACCAATGAAGATATCTGTTATGCGTAAATTTAAGGACTAATTAAATAAATTAAAAGACAAGTAAATTAAAGGAAATATATGGAATATATTTTATAGAATATATATTTTATGTACAAAAGTTCTCTTTGGAGTGGTTTATGACTTGTAAATATAATAAAACTATCCCACTTCCACGGGTTTTCCATGAACGTGAACCCGGTAAACACACGTGTAGTTTGGATGACCATAGTTTTTAAGAAATCTAAACTCAATAATTCTCACTAGTGCTTCTTTTGTTATCTGAAAAAAATAAAAAGTGTAAAACTAGTAATAAAGATTAATTGCTTATTCCATTAGAAACGACAAATGGAATGTTATGAATAATATTAATAAGTACAAGATATGTTCTAGCATTCGTTTTTTGAATGATTTATGAGACAACTTTGCTGTACATCAGAGTTTCATTGCAATGTTTGTCAACACTGTACATTGGACACCTATCACTCAAAACCAACAGAAGTATTTTCAATTGTGACATAAGAGAACATAATGCCAATGCTACAATCACAGTAAATTAGTAGGTGAGTAATACAAGAGTCATAAAGAAAATCTACAAAGGCTATCCTCATTATTAGACCGGTTTGTAATGAGGCAGTGGTTAGGACTCCATGTTAAACTGTAGGACTCTTAGATATGACATTGACTGTTGGGGACTGTTAATTAACAGTCCTGTCTAAGGAACATGTCAGCCTTAGTCAGTAACTAGACTACAAGATCATGCCACAATCATCCTGTGGACACTCATACTTATCTTAAAATACCTACCTGGGTAGGTTGGCACTTCAGTTAAAAGTATAGTGTATTTCAACATTAGCTTTTACCACTTACAAATGGATCAAGAGGAAACATCTGCCGCCATGAACCATAATTTTTATACTCAAACTCTCCAAATATGTGTCCATTTTCTAAGTCATATTCGTTTTTGTGTACCTGAAAAAATAAATAGAATTATTACTATAGGTACAGTATATTCAAGTAAGAAGATCCGATGGTTTTGGTATTTTATCAGATGTAAATTAGATTTGTCATTTTTACAACCACAAAACTATTTTTAAATAAAATTTCGAGTGTGAGAATTTTTTGTGGTACAATAGTTATGCAATAGTATTGCTTTTGCCAATGTCAACTTTTCTTGAAAATATTGCCAATTAACACAATTATTGACGTTCTCAAATCACCAGCCTATACGAGCTAACCTCAACAGCAGTCCAAATATTCATATCGATGTAAACGAAAGATAGTTTCAAAAATATGTAACTGTGTCTGATGTCTGCATTTATATTTATATTTATACAGAATGTCCCTTAAAGACTGATAATCTCTATTTTACTTCAAATTTGAGATCATATCGTTTAGGAGAACATACGAGTGGATACCCAAAAATAACTGGGTTTTTAAGAAGATATATTTACAAAGCAACCTAATCCCCCAAATCAAAATGCTTTCCATTACAAGCAATACACATGTCACAGCGGTGCTTCCCCTGTTTGAAATATTGTTTGATCTCATCTTCAAAGATGGCTGCAAGCTCCTGTCTCGTTTTTTCTTGATTTCTTCAATGGTGTCAAATTGTCTTTTCATGCGAGGAAACAAGGAAAAGTCGCATGGAGTCAGTTCAGGCGAGTAAGGTGCATGGGGCAGCAGAACCATGTTGTTTTTAACCAAAACCTGAGGAACAGTGATTGCCGAGTGCACAGGTACATTGCCATGGTGGAAGAACCAGTCATCTGTTTGCCACAAATCATGTCTTTTTTTTATGAACGCTGTTGCACAATCCTTTTAAGACCTCTAAATAAAAGGTTTGATTGAAAGTCTGACCTGGGGGAACAAACTCCATGTGAACAACTCCTTTCACATCAAAGAAGCAAATCATCATTGTTTTGATGTTTCATTTGACTAGGCGGAATTTATTTGGACGAGGTGACGATTATGTTTTCCCCTGCCTTGATTGTTGTTTTGTCTCTGGGTCGTAACCATTGCACTATGATTCATCACCAGTAAAACCCTTTGAAAGAAAATCTGGATCAGTTCTGAGCTGTTTTTTCAGTTCATGACATGTTTCGACTCGACGTGAATTTTGATTGTCAGTCAGAGCCTGATGAATAAATCTGGCAGCAATGCGTTTCATTCCAAAATCTTCAGTTAAAATTCGCTGGACCGAGCTTCAAGATATTCCACTAATTTCTGACAGTTGATCAATTGTCTGTCGACAGCCTGTGAGCTCTCAAACTTTTTGATATTTTCATCAATTCAGGGATTTGATGGAAGTCCGGGACGAGGTTTATCATCAATCGATATGTCGCTATTTTTAAATCAAGAAAACCACTCATACACTTGAGTTATACCCAAAGCATCATCTTTGTGAGCAGTTCTCAACATTAAAACAGTTTCAGCGTAGAAAACAAAATTTCAAAGCGGTATGTTGTTCACTTGATCTTGCCTTCATAAAAAACTAAACAGCAGTGAAACAGCTACAGCAAAAAATGACGCTACAAACGTACAGAATGTGCCAGCTCAACGACCCGCACGGCACTGAACTGGCAAAGAGTTGCGCTAGACATGACCTAGTGGCGCTCACCCGTACTACTAAAACTGCGTTCATCATGGACTGTAAATTTAACTTTCCTCTGGAACCGTTAGTCGTACACAAATAATTCAAAATTCTAATTAGTTTAGTTTTTTAAGTTGGTTTCAATGGTGACAGTTAAGTTATACTTTACTTTTGTTTTTGCTGAAAACTTAAAAATTTGATTTTTTGGACATTAAAAAGCCCATAATTTTTGAACTGTCATTTTTACAGACATGCGGGTGGTGTCAAATTATTTAGTACTCTGTGCACTATAAACTGTCAAATTTTAATCAAAATCGTTTTTGAGAAATTTGAATTTTTCACGTTTTTAAGGGTTTTTAGGGGTGAACTACCCTTAAAAATCAAAAATTCAAAAAAATGAAAAAAACGCCTGGAAATACGGTGAATATACACATACTACAAAATGTAATCTAAATCAGACCATCGGGGTAGGCTGTGGCTCTGTACACATCCAGACACACGCACACAGACAGACACACGGACGGACAGACATCACATCGAAACCCACTTTTTTGGATTCAGGGGGCCCCAAAACGGATATATCCACTCTCAACTCAAATTCGAAAATTTTGACGAAAACAATACTTTCTCCATATACTATGTATAAGAGATAAGGGGAGAAAGTAATATAGATTTTCTGGTAAGGAATTGAGAAATCCAACCGCACAGTAATAAGAACAAACTTTTTACTTATCTTATACAGTATGTAGTTAAAAAATATTAAGGATATGAAATCTTAGATGCACTGACCAAGATTTGGAAGTGGCGTGGAGCTGACGTCACATCGCCAGCGACACTGACTGAGGATGGAATGTGGCTGATGGACACGCCTGTCACCAGACTGGGCCGGTGCAGCTTCACTACCAGTCTTCCTCGGGACCCTTCGAATGGCCAGCAGTCACCCACCTCCTGTATCAAGCCCTGACCAAACCACATCAGTCAGTATGGTACACAAAGAAATTAGCAATTCTTCAAATTTGTTACTGCTGACTTACTTAAATTACTTTTAACACATTTATAAATTTTCTTTTCTATGTCACACAAACCCATAATGACACTGTCTAGGACGCAAAACAGTTTATACCTATTATTTATATGAAAAATCTTATTGTTTCATGACAATTTGATCTTTGAAGGAATCACACTTTGGTTTTTCAAACATTAAAGGCAGCATCACCTTTTTCAATGTGAATAAACTGATATCAAAAATTTACAATAATTCAGAGTTAAATATCCAAATATTTTTGAAATGGTTAAAAACTGAACCAAACCATTTGAATATGGTCATTGAGCTATTAATTAATGATGTTATATAACAAGCATTCTATTCTAAGCTTTGACAATATCATGATTCCAGCCATACGCCAAATCAGGAGTGGCTTGGTATAGAATGAATTCAGTTTTTTTTTTGTTTAGAAACAAAATAATTAAAGTGTGTAATGTTCCGGAAAATCCAGATATTGCCGAGACGATTAATATTAAATGTATACTAATCAGTGGGGTAGGAAGATTTATCAATTATATTTATTTTCACATCGAAACCCACTTTTTTGGATTCAGGGGGCCCCAAAACGGATATATCCACTCTCAACTCAAATTCGAAAATTTTGACGAAAACAATACTTTCTCCATATACTATGTATAAGAGATAAGGGGAGAAAGTAATATAGATTTTCTGGTAAGGAATTGAGAAATCCAACCGCACAGTAATAAGAACAAACTTTTTACTTATCTTATACAGTATGTAGTTAAAAAATATTAAGGATATGAAATCTTAGATGCACTGACCAAGATTTGGAAGTGGCGTGGAGCTGACGTCACATCGCCAGCGACACTGACTGAAGATGGAATGTGGCTGATGGACACGCCTGTCACCAGACTGGGCCGGTGCAGCTTCAATACCAGTCTTCCTCGGGACCCTTCGAATGGCCAGCAGTCACCCACCTCCTGTATCAAGCCCTGACCAAACCACATCAGTCAGTATGGTACACAAAGAAATTAGCAATTCTTCAAATTTGTTACTGCTGACTTACTTAAATTACTTTTAACACATTTATAAATTTTCTTTTCTATGTCACACAAACCCATGATGACACTGTCTAGGACGCAAAACAGTTTATACCTATTATTTATATGAAAAATCTTATTGTTTCACGACAATTTGATCTTTGAAGGGATCACACTTTGGTTTTTCAAACATTAAAGGCAGCGTCACCTTTTTCAAATGTGAATAAACTGATATCAAAAATTTACAATAATTCAGAGTTAAATATCCAAATATTTTTGAAATGGTTAAAAACTGAACCAAACCATTTGAATATGGTCATTGAGCTATTAATTAATGATGTTATATAACAAGCATTCTATTCTAAGCTTTGACAATATCATGATTCCAGCCATACGCCAAATCAGGAGTGGCTTGGTATAGAATGAATTCAGTGTTTTTTTTGTTTAGAAACAAAATAATTAAAGTGTGTAATGTTCCGGAAAATCCAGATATTGCCGAGACGATTAATATTAAATGTATACTAATCAGTGGGGTAGGAAGATTTATCAATTATATTTATTTTTCCCGTATGCACAGAAAATCTTTGGCATAAGGGACCAGAAATTGCTAACAGCTCCTGTATGTATATTTATTTAATACCTGATTTTGAACTTTCAATTCAATTTAAATAGGATATTATATTTTGTCTCTTGTACTTGGCCATGTCTCCAAACATGGCTCTCAAAAAGCTATAAAAATTTTTGAAACCTGAATTATGGCTACTTGATGAATTTATCTAAAGTTTAAATTATATTGAGAGCAGCCACACATATAATTGCTCACCTCTATGGTTGTTTGTGGAGTTCGATGTTTCATTTCAACTTGGAAAGGAAAGAACCACAAAAATGTAACAGTTGCATGTACTGTATATGTAGTTGTATCTGGGGTAGCTAACACACTGCCCATATTTCCAGCACAAGCCAGATCAGCTGTTAATAGCTCTGCAACATGATACCAGTTCTATTGGTGGGGAAAAACAGGCATGTAACAGTTATACAAATTGAGTATGCAGTTTGTCTTGGATAGCCAACACACTACCTGCGAGATCTGTAAATTAGATGAGACTGATGTTTTAAAATTGTTTTTGACAAGGATGTGTTATAGCTCTGGAGGGGGGGTTGGTAATTTGCATGATCAAAATTTGAAACAATGGTGTCATTTGGTTAGAAACATCATCGTTTGGTTATAAGAATAGCTGTTTATATGAACTGCAAACATTCCTGTTAGACATATCCATGATCTAATCTATATCCCACAGGGAAGTAAATACGAGGGCTGTTTCTAATAGAATTAAAATTCTATGTTGCCACTCTCAAAATAACCTATACCAACCATGCGGGTTCACGTCAGAGAGAAAGTGAGCACTCCCATTATCTCTATGCCTCCAGGAAAAAAGCCATAAAAAGGTAGGTGGGCTAGGTAGGCCTGCGCGCCAGCCCATTGCCTTATAGGGGGTCTCCTGTTAGGCCTTCATACTCCTACACTAACCTTCCCCTAGTAGCAAACATTGTGTGCTACAATTATGTTCACCTGGAGTACATGTATAAAACTGACTGGTTGTGATTCATGCAGTATTGATATCTATGGTAACAAAGCAGACCAGCTGAAATCACAGTGAGTGAAGCTCTTCATTATTGAAAGCAGGGCCAGGGCAGGTTTAGGAATGGGTCTGGGCCCAGGGTGGCAAACCTTTAGGTGCGGCGGCATATTGAAAATCGAAATAGTTCTCCTCAGATGTATACAAAAATAGGCATATATCGACAACAATATTGGTATTGGACTACGAATATAAATAAATTTAAATTAAGCCAAAGCTTGGATAAATATCTCATTTAATAATTTATGTATTTATTTACAATTCACAAAATATTTTTTATCCTCTACATGCTTTATGGGACAAGTGGGACATCTAAAATGGCATTTCTCATATTGTTGAATAGTCAATGCAGAGACATTTTTCCGTTATGGGCTTTGAAACTAAACATAAATATATTTATAAAACAAACAAGGTAAACGTTTAAAAAAATAGTGCTATCTGAGGGCTTACTTTTAGTAGAATTGTGGTCATTGATTGAGACAATATCATTTTTGATTTAAGTGCTATAAATAAGTTTTTATTTGCGTTTATGTTTCAAAATATGACACAAATTTGTAAAGCCTGACTGTAATTAATATAACGATTAAACTTTGCAAACACTTCATAGTTAATTTAACAAGTGCTGTTTGGCGAGCCTACTGATTGACCCCTTTTACAAAAACCATTTGTATGCCAATAAATTGTACAAAAAACAAAATTTCTATAGTAATAAAATGAAAAATACACTATTGGTATTTGAAAAACTTAAGTTATTTATAATAATGACCTACAGTAGAGTCCCGTTCAGTTGAGTTAATGTGGACCGTAACAACCGGTTAGTCAAAAACTAAATTAACACAGAACTGTCAAAATAAATAAAATAAAATCTATACAGGTTAACTTTTTGTTGTTTATTGTTTATATGTGCAAAACACAATAGAGATAGAGCAAAATACAATTACATAGAGGCAACATAATAATTATTAAATTTATAGTCCAGCAAAATTACAAAAAACTTGAAATACCATGGATATTACAACAGTCCCGGTATTCTGAAACCCCGGTAATCCGAACTACTTGATGGGAAAAAGGTTACTGGTACCGAATTTAAATTAAAAACGAAGCAATGTAATCTCAATTATAAACTTCAATCTACAGTACAATTAATTATACATTATTACGTACTCAATCATAATTATATACAATAACTTACTTTTTGGAACATAACAATTCAGTTATCGTCTTTTGACATAACAAAGATATCCTAGTAGCCAATGCACAGTTGGGACATTGTCT
This sequence comes from Nephotettix cincticeps, assembly GCA_023375725.1. Lineage (NCBI taxonomy): Eukaryota > Metazoa > Arthropoda > Insecta > Hemiptera > Cicadellidae > Nephotettix > Nephotettix cincticeps. Next base: position 151,674,641 of record CM041786.1, read on the forward strand.
CATAAACATCAAGCATTCAGATTCAGCAGTACACTGTTGCTTGAAATTGCATAGGGTTATGTTTAGCTACAATCACATTGTGATGTAAGATTCGAATCCCACGGTCTGACTGTTTCGCTTTACGGCAAACTACTTTTCGAACATTTGATTTCATCTACAGCAATTACCGTGATTGTGTAAAAAGTAGCTCTACATACGGCACTATTTTATCATTGTTGGTTTTTAAATGTCAATGTGAGTGTGTGTGTGTGTCATGTTTTATATTTCTAATGACGAGTCTTTAACGGATAGAACATCCCTTCAGGAACAATTGATGCCGTTCAGGTAAAACATGTAGTGGACAAACCTATATCTGATGATAAGATGCAAGTTAATTGATCTATATACACAGTTTGGGTCTAATAAAATGGATTTTACTTTTCATGCAACTTTACACTGCATTTCTGGATAGCCCGAACAATTTGGTGATTCAAACAGGGTTCAATCCCAATTAGTTTGGATTACCGGGACTGTGGTGTACTCATAGCGAATATTTGATGTCTTATGCAACCAGGGTAGGATCGGTTAAACGGGAATCTACTGTATCAATATTTAGCTTTAATAAGTTTTACCTTCAAGAATTCCTTTCTGAGGTCTTGCAATTATTTTACTACCGACATTTTCCTAGAAAATAACAGTGTTACTTACTTCAGTAATCTATTTGCAATAAGATAAAATTACCTTTCACAAATATATTAAGAAATTTTTATTTAAATAGCAATTTAATACTATAAATAATTGATGTAATGGGTTTTGAGAAGATCAAAAAAATATTTAAAGCTAATGGGGTCTTTATACAGTAAAACCTCACTAACTCGACAACTGATAACTTGACAGTCCGTTTAACTCGAAAGTCAACATTTGACATTACACATCTTACAGTACTAGTGCCTTCGACTTTTTAAGGTCGCGGATAGGCTGAAACAAGCTGAGATGGACAGTCTATCTTTTGCTTGCCTTTAGACTGTTTCAAGGTTAAAGACCCGGGCATTGTTGGGGTTGGAGTAACTCGTCACCACTTTAGTTGGATAACAGTCTTCCCCTTCTTTGCTCATAGTGTATGTCAGTGCAACTTTCGGAGAACTCTCTACACAGTTTAAAAAGTTTTGAATGCTGTCTTACATGCTTCCCCATAAACTTACTACAACTGTATATGCATCTCAACCAGTTTTAACTTTACCGTATAAAAATATGATAACTTCACACACTTTGCACCTGGCGGTGACGGCAATCAGGGGCTTCATCATAAAAATCTATTATGCAGGCATTGAATGTCACAGTGAGTTCAACCACAGCGGAAACCAGAGTGTGTTAATTAGTGCATATTGTGTCATTGCTGGATTTTGCCAAGTATAGTGTCTGGCAAATTTATAGGACTGGAAACCTTATTTTTTAAATAATCCTCAGAAAATCATGAGGTTTTTTAACATTTTAAACACATGTGATATTTTGCAGTTATTCTGTTGTACGGTAGGTGAATGCAGCTTGCAGCACTAATATTGCAGGCACTATTCACGATCGTTGCACATGCAACGTGTACATTTTTTATATTCAGATTATCCACATTTTCGGCTGTCCAGATTCAGACTCCACTACGTTAGTCTGGATAAATTGGAATTATGTAGATGGAAAGAAAGGAATGGTAATTCAGTGGAGACCAATGCCTTCTGAGTCTGGGCATTAGGATAAATATCTTTCGATAATTTTCCTTAAGCTTATGAAGCTTTTCCTTGGAAGCTATCTTATCCAGAAACTAATTGAATAATTATATTACGTACAATTCAAATAACAACATTTATACCTGAATCCTATTAAGATTATCCTTTAAATTATTCATCTCATCTGCGAGTTTCAGTATTGTATTTTGAAATTGAAGTGTTTCTTCTGATGACCTATAAAATGAACAAATAAAGTGATATTATATTCATCCTTCACAATTTAATATTATTATTCTCAATTTGAATTACAAAGGGCCTTGAACTAAATTTTACGTTTCAGATTAATAAGCTAATGTATTTTGACAGCTTTTTTGACACACTAGTGATATTCAGCTGCAATAACCAGCAAGTTAGTAACAAAAGGTTAAATGGGGTTTGAGAGGTGAAAGTCGATTGTTGAAGATTAGGTGAATTCCCATTTTACTTAACACAAAGTAACACAGCTTCTTCTGGTTAAAGTGGCTGAATACAACCATTAGTGCACTTCAATTTCATTGTTCATGGAAAAGCTTGGTTAAATTTACTATTATGTCCCTAACCTATTCACCATAGACTTTTTCCAAGTTGTGGGTTACAGCGTGGTGTTTTTCACATCGGTTGCTCTGTTTGTCATTGTTCCTTTTACTGGGAAACTTTTCTAGTATTTAGGTGCTTTTAAAAGCTAAACGGATCTCAATACTAACTTACACCTTTGTCTGAAAAGAAAACGTATAATGTGAAAATAGACATAAACTCTTAATGCTTCAATGTTTATGTACAACCAGCATGTCATTAGTTAGTTGGCCTTTTCCACATTTCCTACTTACATCAAGTTTCCACACAGTAATTTACATACCTGAATTCTGGGACATTTTGAGTCAGTTGGAGATGTGATGAACAATGATCATCACATCCCTGATGGCTGTAAAAGTAATGCTGGAAATTTGCAAAGATGAGAGCACCTAGAAATAGAGATAAGTTTATGATTAATAAAAAATATGATTAATACTTCTGTGAATGTTCTAGCATGTATCTAAAATACATTTATTTTTTTATTAATGGAGAAAATCCCAACATTTTCTTTAGCAAAGTTCCTGATTAAAACATATTTATAGACAAATAAATACCCCCGTCGCAGCAGACCTGTGTACTCAGCGAATTTCCAAATCAATAATTTAATATATGACGTTTTATAAAAATATGTCCATAAACATGAGAATTATTTGCCTATTCTCCATAAGATTAACATAGGAAAGAGTGTGCAGGTTAGCTGCTGTGAGGAACACTGAAATAAGTCATTTCTACCATGAATAATTTTTATCTTAATATTTATACCAACTTTCATCAACATCTGTCCATAAATAAAGGACTTTGCCTATTCCCTATATGATTAACATGGGAAAGAGTATGCAGGTTTGCTACCATGATAAACACATAAACTATGATTTTTAAGCATAAACTTATGGGTCCCAACCACATTAAGGTAAATATCAAGTTTTATACAAAAATATTGATTAATATGGGAAATATTAATTTTTAACTATCCTCCATAAGATTAACATTGGAGCCCCACAATACAATGTACTGTGTTTAGATTTTTTAATATCTCGGTAACCATTGGAGATAGAGAAAAACTTTAAGGAACTTAATTGTGTAGTTTTTTAAGCTGATTCTAATGGTGAAATATAAAATTATAAATTTTTTAAAATTACATGTGAAAAGCGCAAAAAACCTGATTTGGGTAAAACCCCCCCAAACTATCCGTTCCCGTTGACCGATATGTCTGGTTTACGAACTCGTCCAAGCATTTGTAGGAATACACGCCTCTTTCAAATTTGGTCTCGATCGACCATTTTTACAGAGTATCGTGTTAACCAGACACATATATAATAAATATATAAATAATATATAATATAATTTTAACGACTATTTCTTTTTTTATAAAGACGAAAAAATAACATGGTCTCGGGCTTAAGTCTTACCATGAGACCTACGGTAATAGCTTCTTCCCTATGGGAAATTCGCTAAAAACATGGAAAATTGAATCAAAGCTTCCAATTAAACATTTTTTACATATAATAATTTCTAACTTAATCAAGTGTGAATAAAATACACGTAAAACATGTGTGATACTTGCCAAGAAATGCACTTAGCACCATGAAGACTAGAAGTCCTAGAAACGATATGGATTTCGATAACCAGGTTCTCAACTCTACAATCACACACCAGGCATTAGAATCAATCATAAACACACAAATTAAGAAAGAGCGTTTTTCATTCAAGCTAACAGGACGTATAAAAAGTTCATTCATGTCAAAGGAAAATTTTTGAAAGACAAAGAAAAGATTAAATATTTATTTACTATCGTATGCTATCTCTTTGTTGAATCTCTTTTGCACGATTATTTTTAAGATAGTTCAAGCAATATTTGTTTTTGTCACCAGAGAAATCCTTAAAACTGACAGGACTAAGCCACAAATGCATATAGTCTGTGTATTACAGACAGGGTGACACAGTGTGTGGCTGTCCCTGATGATCTACAAAGTCATTCAATGTTTTTTTTCATCAGCTAAGCCTGCATGTGTTAACCTACCTGCATTTGGTCAAAAAAGTTATTTTCCCATAATAGTTGTTTTTACCAAAATAATTACTGTTTAAATTACAATATATGGAATATACAGTAAGTACCTGGTACCGTATTGATATCAAAGTAAAATATAGAAAATTAATGGTTGAAATTTATTTAAGGCCTTTAGGCCTTAAATGCTGGATTTTAATCCAGCAATATAAAATTAGAATAGTTAAACATAGAGTGCCGCAGGGTTCTATTCTTGGACCATTACTATACATTTGTTACAAAAGAAATTTACCAAAATTATTAACGAATAGGCAATTATATCTCTATGCAGATGACACAAATCTTAAAATTTCGGGGGTCTTCAGAATATGAATAGAATCTAAATCTCAATCAACACGGTGAATGACACTATGGTCAATATTTCCACACCTGATGTTGAACTCGCAGGTAATGTTGTAATGCCTGATAACAAATGTAGTTTTAGCGAATGGCGTCTGATCACTGAATCTGATGTAGTTAACATTGTTAAAGGTTTCAAGGATTCAAGTAGTACTGGCCACTATGGGATGTCAATGTCTCTATTTAAGAAGCTTGTTTATAGTATAGTAAGTCCTCTCACTTATGTCCTCTGTCTTACTGAGGGCTATTTTCCTGATACCTTGAAAACTGCTAAAACTGTTCCCATATTCAAGAAGGGTGACCCAGAACTGATCAGCAGTTACCGACTGATATCCATTCTGCCAGTGTTGAGCAAGATCCTTGAAAAGATAATAAAGAAACAGCTAGAGGAGTGTTAGAGACAAATAATCTTCTTTCTAATGTGCAACATGGATTCAGGTTTGGAAGGTCGACCACCTCAGCTAGCCAGGCAAATCACAGAAGCCTTTGAGTGAAGGGACTCAGTCACTCTGACTCTGTGTGATTGCGTCTCCCATGGCATTGTTCTTGACAAGCTGCAGCGTTATGGACTGTGTGACACTGAGCTCTGCATGCTGATATCTTATTTGAGTGAGAAGAAACAGTGTGTAGCGATTGGTGGCTCAACCTCAGCAACAAAAACTGTCCATTTTGGGGTTACTCAGGGGTCTGTTCTGCGGCCCCTATTGTTTCTGGTCCACATTAATGACCTAAAGGTGGATGGCAGTGTCCTAATGTTCGCCGATGATACTACTCTCTTGAGTAGAGGGTGAAGTCTGGCTGAGTTGGTTGGTAAACAGGAGGTGGATTTTGACCAGGCAAAGTCTTGGTTCCAGCGTAATATGCTCCGACTTAATGAAGCGTAAACACAGGTCCTTCTCTGCAGTCTAAGCCGCATGGAACTTGAAGGAGCTGCGGAACCCTTGAGACTGTTGGGTTTCTCGTTGGATCGTAGATTGTCTTGGAATAGCCACACTGACTTGGTCTCCAGGAAACTGTCAAGGGACCTGTACCTGTTGAGGAAGCTTCGGTGTATGCTCACTTGCCAATATTTAACAATGATCTACCATGCCCTGTTCCATACTCATATCAGCTATGGACTTATATTGTGGGGGCATGCCAAGGGTTGCCATTGATTTTTCTCCTTCAGAAAGCAGCCATGAGAACCATTTCATCCAGGGGTTTGCATGATCACTGTCGTCCCTTGTTCGTGCCAGTTGGGACGAGTTTCTCTCTGAGCCACTCACCTCCTTGCAGAGAAGATTCAAGATAAATGTGTTTTAATTTTGATAATTAACTTGTATAATACATAACTTATTCTATCCGAGCAAAGCTCGGTCACCAGATAATATATACTAAAAAACTAACACATGCTGGTTCAAAATTTTATAACAAAATCCTAGATGAAATTAAGTCCTCTAACAGTCAATCCATATTTAGGAAAAAATTAAAGACCTTTCTCATCAACAAAGCGTTGTATGCCTTTGATGAGCTCTAATATGATTAGTAATAACACTATTTCCATATAAATATAAATTCTATAAGTATTATTTTCTTTTTTTACAAATTTGTATTTTTTCAATTTGAATAGTTCCGTTACTGACACAATTCTTGTATATTGTGTATACTGTTTAATAAAGATGTTTTGAATTGAATTGAACCATTAGTACTTGCTCAATTAAGAAGTTCCCTAAAACTGAAAATAAAAAATAAACAACCTATGAATTTAAAATTACCAAATTCTAGTTTTCCGATCAAAGTTTTATGTAATAACATGGAAGATTTTTAAAATTTGAGGAAGAAAATTGAACTTTAGGAACAGTTAAGCATTTAACTGCTTAATTATATCTCAATACCTTTCTCACTCTTCATATGACTCTGTCCCTCCTTTGTTGTGTTAAGCTCGGAATCGTATGATGTCCTGATACCATACTGAGCCCAGATTTCTACAACATGAGAGATATGTGTCAAGAATAAACAAAGATAAAAAGTAAAAGTAAATATTTGTTGAGGAGGCAGTTAAAGCTAAATTGATAAACACATCATTGATCCTTTTAAACTACAGTCGACTCCCTCTAATCCGGATACCTTGGAACCAAACCCCTGTCTGGATTAAAAAAATTCCGGACCATCTGGCGGTTTTATATATATAAATTACAACCTTTATTGGCATCTAAATAGTATCTAAATAAATCACATTTTAAGACAATTTTAAAGCATACTTTATCAAACATTACAGGTTTTTGTTTCCAATTACTGTATCATAGTTTCTTGTGACATTGATAAACCGAATAGGAATCATAAAATTATAAAGCACCGCGAATTGAACCTTTAAAAATTTATTTTACAATATGAAAAAAACAACTATCACCTTATATTAATAAGATTATCTCAAACGTTTTTACTGTAACCTGAGAAAAATAAAAATCTTGGCTTTACAATACTGAACATATTATTAGATATCTATTATTTTTTTCTGCTTTTTCGCAAACTGTTTTCTTAAGCGCATAACCATGCCATTTCCTCATAAACATTACAACCACAGCTGATCTGTTGCTCAACGTTGTTACCAGTTCCAGTGTTGCCCTCCCATTCGCATGAGTCAAAATACCCACACCGACTTTGCCATTCCCCACTTCACTGAAGATCCGTATTGAACACAATATTGTAAACTGAACTGATGTTTGTGATGCTATTTATTTATATTTAGACCGGAAATAAACCAAAATGTCCAATCTTATAAATTTATTCCGTGAGTAACACGACCACGCTTATGACTCATTTCCAAGAAGTAGTCTGGACCATCCGAGTCCAGACTAGAGGGAGTTGACTGTATATCAAATTGAAATCAATAAATACTAAACAATACGATGATAAATACTCTATAACCCTTGATCAACAAGTAAGGAGATAAACAAGTAAAAAAATGCTAAGTATAACTCGAGCCAAGCATTAGTAAGAAAAATGTGGAGGCACATTAGAAATGCATGTTTGCATTTGCATTCATTTTTTCAACACAGTAAGTAGGGTAAATTAACTATCCAGGAAAAATCAATTACCGATTTGAATTATAAATTTATACTCTTCAGGTACAAGGCTTCAAGTATTGAAAGAAGGGTAACTCGAGTTGATCAACTACAATTATTTGCTAGAGCACGGCCTACTGTCTTTACTCTTTACCCACCCCTAAGAGAAATTAATTAGATTATTAAAATGGCAACCATATCACAAAGAAGGTAATTTAAGCCAACTATGAGTGAGATGATTGTGGTGTGATTTTGTTTTGTTACTGACTAAGGCTGACATGTTCCTTACACAGGACTGTTTAATTAATAGCCCAATAGCTGATGGCAACTAAGGGACCTACAGATAAACTTGGAGTCTGAAACACTGCCTCTGAATTACGAACTTGTCTAATTCATGAGGATGGTCTTGAAAATAAAATTGATGAAATCAGGAAATACAAAGAGAAAGGATTAATGTACATTAATTTCACTGTATTAAACCCAAGTATACCTTTCCTTTTCCTTGTTCCTCAATAGAGGCTATTATTAATAAGTGTCATTTTTTCTTCTTTGATTTACTCATCGGATAGCAAACTCTGACAAAGTGATAAAAAAATTGCATAAAAAATTATTTTTTTAACTTACCACCCATACTTTTTGATATTGGAACTTGTCTAGTCCTCAAATGATAAAAATCTTCACAAAGAACTGGTTGCGATGCAGATATGCATGATCCTCCTTTTTTTAGCGCTTTAAGATACAACAAATAAAAAATAAATAAAAGCTCTCAAAATTATAAATCGAGTGTAATGGTATCAACATAAAATGAAATCAAATTAACTTAATTATTTCTTAAATAACAGTGATTGTAGGAAGCATTCAATTACAACCAAAGCCCTCCATGGGTTGGATTTAGATTAGATTAGATTACTGAAATGGCGACAGTACCACAAGGTAGGTATTTTAAGCCAAGTATGAACGAGAAACGAGTGTAGGATGATTGTGGCACGATATTGTAGTCTTGTTACTGACTAAGACTGACATGTTCCTAAGATAGGACTATTTATGGTTGTTGAACATAAACCATGAACATGAAGAACAAGATTAAAATTTTTAGGAACAAATAGAACAAAAAAGAAACAAATAGAAACTGAGCTAGTACGGCTGATAATTAATTAATATTTAGTTGTAAAATTATTAACAGACTGGAAACACCAAGATAAAAAACTAATTAAAATTATATAAAATCTTTCATAACCTTTGTAAAAATGTTATATTGCAAAGAGAATATGTAAGTCAAAGTTAGTGAAATTTTAAGTGAAAATAAGTTAGGAGAAGTAAGTGATTATACTCAGTAATCAGAGTAAAGGATTCCACGTGGTCAAGTCCGAGTACCAATAGCCAGCTGGTGATGATCCACTTGTGCATGTGGGAGCTAGCAAGTATATTGTTTATTTTTCCTTACACTGTAATGGATATTAGGACTATTAATTGTGTAGGAGAGTAAAAATTCAAGCTCTAAAATACTATGTTTCAGTTACATTGTTGCTCTCCGAGTGGCAGACCAACATAAAATATTGATTGCATGTTCTTGTGGGGAGTGGCAGGCGACATAAAATTTTGATTGATGTAAAATTTTTTTCTTTTATATTTGAATATTTTTCACTTATTTATTAGCATTTAGGGATATCAAAGAATGTGTGTCAAATTCCTCATTTTCCCCTTGCTGATAGGTAATATGAATAAAGTAAATTATGTTGTTATTATGTTTCTGTGTAGAGAAATAAAGTATCTAGAATCTGAATATTTTGGAATTTAAAAAAAATTATGATATGCGTAATAAAATATTTCTTTTTTTAAATAAATAAAATTTGGATTTTTTACAGTTTCTTTTATAAATAAACGGTATCAGTGAACTGACACATACTTCCTCCCTTAAGAAAATTTAAAAAAGAAAATCTGTATTAAAACTATCATGTTCTTCAAAGTTTATCTAAATATCATTTAATAATTTATTGTTTCAAAAATAATCATCCCATTTCTGAAAATAAAAACAAGAGAGATAATACCAAGCTTTTTTGAGTTGGTTCAGTTGGGTGATTTGACCTTACCCTTGATACCAAGTTTCATGGAAAACGTTTGGAAAATAAGGAATAAATAGATTTTTTAATATTCTCCATAAGAATAACATTGGGCGCTTTCATACAACGTACTGCGTTTATCATGGACCTTAAACTTAACTTTTCTCTGGAACCGTTAGTCGTAGACAAATAATTCAAAATACTAATTTGTTGAGTTTTTAAGCTGGTTTCAATGGTGCCAGTCAAATCATACTTTACGTTTATTGTTTTCGCTGAAAATTTAAAAATTAGATTTTTCTGACATTTAAAAGCCTATAACTTTTGAACCGTCATTTTTACAGAAATGCGGGTGGTGTCAAATTATTTAGTACTCTGTGCACTATAAACCATAAAAATCTAATCAAAATCATTAGAGCCTTTTTTGAGAAATTTGGATTTTTCACGTTTTTAAGGGTTTTTAGGGGTGATCTACCCTTAAAAATAAAAAATCCAAAAAAATGAAAAAAAACACCTGGAGATACCGTGAATATATACATACATGCCAAATTTCATATAAATCGGACCAACGGGGTAGGCTGTGGCTCTGTACACATCCAGACACACACACACACACACGGACGGACAGACATCACGTTGAAAACCACTTTTTTTGGATTCAGAGGACCCCAGAATGGATATGTCCACTCTCAACTGAAATTTGAAAATTTTGACGAAAACAATACTTTCTCCATATACTATGTATAAGGGGAGAAAGTAAAAAATCTACCCTTCTGGATTGTTTTCACTTTAGCATCTTCAAATTTTTCTGAAAAAAAAGGATATGAACATCTATAAGTTTGCATTAAAAAAAAATTATTCTCCATGTAGTTTTTTTTCAAAACAATTAAGCCTGTGTGTGTTATTTTCATTTTTTCTCCTAATAAAATATGAAGGTTGAGGCTGGATAGAATTACTCATTGTTTTTCCTTTTTTGCAATCAGAATGGTCTCAAAAATGTATTGGCTATAAACGAAAAATTTGTAGCTCTCAGAAATGATTCCTTGCTGATGCATCAGGTTTAAATTTCAACACGATTCTCTTTTTGAGCTCCTTGACATGAACATGAGCTCTTTTTGTTGTTTTAATTATGTTATTAAGATATGTATCATGATAATAGCTGAAATTACCTTGAATTGACATACCAGACATAGTGGAAGTCTCCTTTGGTCTGCTCATTACACTGGACCTCCTCCTCAGAGATCGAGAGGGAGTCAAGTTTGGGGTATGTGGCGCCTTCATAATAGACGTCTGAAACATAGGATGGCATCACATCTTGGTTCAGTTCTCATTACATATGGATAATGATTTGTTATAGGTAACCATTACAAATGAAAACTACAACCAAGAAACCTGCAAGCTTTATTTAAACTTTATGATTTTTGTTGTAATAGGCGATGCTCTATTTAAACAAAAAAAAAACTAGCATATTTACTTATTAGTCAGGAATTTTTACATTTTTTAACAATTCAATGAGATATGCTGAAAACATATTGATACCACACATATTTGAACATATTGAGTGATACATTGTGATCACCTATTTAGCAATTGATTGGCCAAGCGCTCAGGCATGGCCCTGGGGACTTAGCTGGCCTGAGCAGATCGGCGACCACCCTGCCGACATATATCCCATCTAATGATTTGCTCCTGGACTCCACACCTTTCTTGAGCGATTGCCGAGATAAAGTGTCTCCGTTGTGATGTGATTGCCCACAGTGTCTCTCTAAACTCTTAAATAATCATGTACATGGGGTCCTAAGAGTAAATTGTACATTTTAATATTATTTTTATTTCATAAGCTGGTTCATGTTTACAGTTGCAGTTAGTTGTTTGTAATATGCATAATATTGCTTAAAATTCACCCAAAGGTAATTAGTTATTTTTGCCGCCCTGGGTGGCTGCCCGGTCTGCCCAGAATCAGATTTAGAAATTCTTTATTACAATTTCGTAGAGAAATGTACAGTGTCAATAATTTACAGAACATTTTTTTTACTCAGATATGTAGTCTTCCATGTTGTAAAACAGTCTCTCTGTCAGCCAGTTATCCATAGTTGTTTTCAGCTGCTTTCCCAAGAGATTCCTCATTTCTTCAGGTAAGAGGTTGAAAAGTTTTCTGCCAGCATATGACGGCTTTCTCTCGAACAAACTAAGGTGGTGAAGAGGTAGTGCGTAGTCTGTAGCATCCTCTCTGTCAATAGGTCAAGACCACTTAGTACTCTTACTGCTTTCTTTTGGAGGAGCATTATTCGATTTAGATTCTCTTGCATTGTTCCTCCCCAGACAACTATTCCATATTGGATGTGCGATTAAAAAAGCACAAAGTAAGATGTTTTTACTAAATCTGAGTCAGCTTTGATTCTTTTTAAAATGCACAGGCTTGTGTTTAATTTATTGCACAGGATATCCACATGCTTTGTTCATGACATATTTTCATCTTAGTGACTTCATGGAACTTGGTCTCAGGCTTCATGTGAACCAGTCCTGAGGCTGGCCTTTCAAGCGTTTAACAATCAATCAAGAAGCAATAGACTTAAACTACAGTTTAAGTCAGAGGAAATCCCTTCTTTGAATAGTTAGTATTTCATGAGTTGGGGATATGTATACATCCAACGGGGGCGTGCATATTGGTATAGAAAATACAAAATTCAAAATTCATTTATTTGCAGATTGACAATTTTTTACAATTGTATTGCAACGTCATAATAAAATAAAAAGAGTCTTCATAAAAATTAAAATTGACAAAATACAGATGCAAATCATAATAAAAACTTATAAATACAATTATTTCATTCCAAGAACTCATTGACAGAGATCTCATACAAAATCATACAAATCTACATATTTAAGTAGCTGACCCGGCGATCTTCGTAACGCCTAACAGTAAATACATGTCAACTTTAAGATTGGCCATGTCCTGAAGTCAATTAGCATTGTGGCTACGTTGTGAAAGCTTTAAATATACAACAGCTGATTATTATAATAAACTCCATATGTATAAATATTGTAGTTATTTTTTATTTGGCAAACATTAAATACCTGACTTTTAATCATACAGAAAATAAAGAAATATAAATACAGTACATAATTCCCAAAAAACCATAAACTATTAACGTGGCGAATAATGCTGTTCATACAGCACATATTTACTTCATAGTTTTACATTAATGAATGATTCAGATGACATTGGGTAGTAAAGCATATTGCTAACGGAGAGTAAACAAACAGCTGGTTTAAGAAATTAAATGTTTTGATTGTAAATAATTTGTAAACAAACTTTGAATTTATGGAAACTGAATATGCCTAAAGCATGACCGGAGCAGAGAGGAATCCAAAAAGTCAAAGGTCATTAAAATCGGTCCAGCCGTTCTCGAGTTATAATGCGTGTAACTAACACGACTTTGATTTATATATTTAGATGAAACTCTCAGCATGTTTAAAGTTAAATCTGAATTAGATAAGAATGCATTAGGATTAGAATGACTAATTAGTCATTCTAATAACTTGTCATTCTAAACTTGATATCATAACTATGATACCAAGTTTTTTATATGGAAAGGTATAATGTGTGTATAAACTGTGTGATACTATTTTAACATTTTATTCTTGAATGTACAGTATTGGACTTTGACTCAGACTTGGCACAGGTATGATTACTCTTGGAAAGTAAGTTCTGTGTCTATTTTCTCGGTGTAAGCATTGTGATGGGAGTTCCGCACGTTAGCTACAGTTAGTCTTTGAGCAGAACAAAATGACATTGCATTTTGAGCTTACCGTTGCTAGTTTCGACTTGTTTGCCACCCACAACACTTGTTTGAAATGGCTGTATTCATTTCAAATATTCAATATAGGCCTATTCATAAATTTTGCTGATCGTGTAACTTGTTAAATTGTAAAAGCGATTCATTTACTAAATGTGAGAAATGTCAAACCATTTTAAAGAATAATGAAATGAAAAATTCTTTATTAACAGGCAATTAGACATGCCCTTTCTTACACTTAACCTGCATTTCTAAAAATTGAACATACTAAACTTATCATAGTTACAAACAAAATATACTTAATAAAACATGTATACTAAAAAATAAATATTTATTTTTATTACAAACTTACACTCAAGCACATACACTCACATCAGAGACCACAGAAGCCCTAGGACACGCCAGCCGAGACCATCCGATCAAAAAACAAAGTTTTTAGTGACCACAAACTGTGATCGTTTTTCAATGGATCTTATATGTAGAGTAGTTATTCCAAAGGCGACAGGCAGTGACAACAAAAGCCCTATCATAAGCTTGGTCACATGATGAGGTATTCGTAATGTGATCGATGAAGAACTTGTTTGAACTACCTTGCAATTTAAAGTCATCTCAAAATTTTGCTGATCGTGTAACTTGTTAAATTGTAAAAGCGATTCATTTACTAAATGTGAGAAATGTCAAACCATTATCTGTGAGTTTTACAGCTTAAATACAATGATAATGAAAAATTCAATAGTGAAACGTTGAATTTGGCAACCCAAAAGACAGAGTATGATTGATTAAAAGGATGGAGAACAAATTGCATTCTCATGATACAAATTCAAGTAATTATAAGAAAAATCAAAATAACTCCTAAATTGTATTTACAAGCTCTAGCACTTTAATACTCACAAGTTTCATGAACGGTTTCATAGATGATTGTAATTAATGTTACTCATTTTCACAAAACAAATCACCAATTTAACTTTGTAAGTGGTGGGATCTCAAATGAACTCAGTAATTTCAAACATGTGTTACAAAGAGCACAAGCTCAACAGAGAGCTGGAAACATATTAAATATCTGTTTGGCCAAAAAATATTATTATTAGCCCCTTTTAGGTTTTTCCAGGGTCTCTAAAAATATGTTTCTTAGACCCAAAATCCAGTCAACTGATGTAATCCTCGGATGAACTGATGTTGTTGGAGAAAATGAGGTGTTATTGCTCAAGCTGATTTTCAAATTGTTTGCTCATTGTAGAAAAACATTCTGATATCATCTGTGATTATTGTTTGATTATCATACGTTGATACAATCAACGTACGTCAACGTTGATCAATCAACGTCAGTCAATCAACGTTGATTGTATCAACGTATGATAGTCAAACAATAATCAACGTATGGTAATCGGAAAAGGTTTTATTTTACTGGCCCGACTTCTCAAAGACTTAGTCCAGGCCTGGGAACTGTTTTTTACACAAATTACTTCAGGCTAGACCTAGAGGGTTGCGACATTATTAATTAGCGAAAATCCATTGGTGATTGGCGGGATTTGAACCCGGACTTTGGGCATAAAAATACTGCACTCCATACCTAGACCAACTCCTCCAAAAGAGGGGAATATAGAGGTTAGTGAGAATAAAATTTGAATTGTACTTGTAACTTTGAACTCATTAGTTTTTGACATGATAGCTACCTCCTGGGTTTCTATAAAAATATCTCTGCTTGACATGTTTTGGCGCAGGTCGCCTCACAGCAAATCTGTAACAATATCATTTTAATTGGTAGGACCCTGGTTTGTGTATCTCCTAAAACATGTGCGTATTTAGAGGTTATACATTGGGGGGGCTCAGAGTTAATTTCCTACTTTTTGTCACAATATAGCTTAAAAATAGAGAAATAGAAACATTTAATTAAAACTAATATAAAACCACAGTAAAAACTCATTAAAATATCTCTTTCAAATAAAAAGACTAATAGAACAGTTAACATTGGTAATAAAAATTCAAAAACTTTTAAGGGGTCTAGGGCGTTTAGTACCCCCCTTAGGACATAGGACATAGGCGGATCCTTTAATGTAAAAAATTAAGGATTTCCATCACTCCAAGGAACTATGCTGGTGAATCAGTGAGTAGTCTAAGATTTTTTTTAATACAGTGACTGGTGGATAAAATATTCACAAATCCAAAGGATTTGTAGCAAATCACATTTATTAAAAATTTATCTTTGAATAGCTACGTATCTAATACTCTAAAACAAGCACTATCCAGGCAAAATTGTTTTTTCTATCCAAGGATTTAAGATTTTTTTCCTCCTCAAATTCTATTAATTGAATTTGTGGAGCATTAGATTTATTGATTAAAACTTTTTTCCATACTTCGTTGCGGGAGAGAGTAAGTTTCAGGACGTTAAGGTTTAATTTTCAATCCAAAAAATTATTCTTCAAAAATTTAAGACTGACATTTTTTAAAATTATAAACCAAACTAAATTAAAATATTCTTCATAATTTCGTATGTAAAGTTAAAATAAACTAAAACATTGTCTACGAATTTTACTCTATGAAAAAAAACCAACTCGGTCAGTTGTTTAGTCAACTGCAGCTACAGGAAAGGTCCATTACAATAAAATGAATCCTTTCAAGGGCTGTAGGACGAAAAACGGATTTTTCTCAGCCTTGAGATCTGGTCCAATCTCGTATACGAAACGATATCTCGTATCTCAATAACCCACATACCCTAGTATAAAAAATCTTAAATCCTTTGATAGAAAAAACAATTTTTCCTGGACAGTGCTTGTTTTAGAGTATTAGATACGTTGTTATTCAAAGATAAATTTTTAATTGTGTAATTTGCTACAAATCCTTTGGATTTGTGAATCTTTTATCCACCAGTCACTGTATTCAAAAGAATCTTACACTACTCACTACTCACTGATTCACCAGCATAGTTCCTTGGAGTGATGAAAATCCTTAATTTTCTACATTAATTTATTTCTACGACATGGGCGGAGTTAAGGGGGTACTACACCCCCAGACCCCTTAAAAGTGTTTGAATTTTTATTACTAAATGTTAACTGTTCTATTAATTTTTTTATTTGAAACAGATATTTTGTTGAGATTTTACTGTAGTTATATTAGTTTTAATTAAATGTTCCTTTTTCTTTATTTTTAGGCTATATTGTGACAAAAAATATGAAATTAACTCTGAGCCCTTCCAATGTGTAACCTCTAGATCTGCCCATTTTTTAGGAGATACTCCTATTATCAAGCCTTGTTATGCAGTTACATCATACAAGTCATGTCACTCAGTGACATGCTGAGCTGTTTCGTGATCTCCTGCACTGTCAATGTTGCTATAATGTAAATATGTATATGTGGCAGGCCTAACGTGTCAAAATTGTAAAGTGTAAGTTAATGTGAATTTTAAAAGTTTAGCAGGTAATTTCTAAATTTGTGACATTTATGACTTCTACGAGGTGACTGCAAGACAAGTCTTGATAATGGGAATATTATTTCCCGAAACTAGTCGCATGCTAACTATAGAAAGGTATATGTAATCTATTAATAGTAATTTATCAATACTAGAGACAGGAATAGTTAAACTCATACAAACATTTAAAAAGCTAAAAGATGAAAAATAATGATGTTATATAATTATCTTAATCCAATACTCGGTTCTAATCATTTATTTGGTTTAAACCTCCACCAATGTCTAATAGTATATTACGGTACGGTATAGGTATGGGATAATTTAAATATTCAACTCCATTGGTTAGTTACAGTGCAATGGTGAATTGAATGTTAACAATAGGCCTATACATCAGATGAGATATTTTATTTTAAAACAAAATAAAACCGATAACTTGGTATAGATCCCGCTACCACTGACTGATCCCAATGACTGGGAGAGGCTGATAGATCCCACTGCCATAATTCATCAAGCAAATTAGAAGACTTTGGATTATAAAACTTGGCAAAATATTTTTATAGCCTAATGTCTTAATATATATGTCCAAACATGTTCTACAAACACTAGCCATTTTGGGTTTTGTTACTACAGTATTTACCTAAAAAAATTACAGAGGAGGTACAGTTTCATAAAGTGTCCTAATAGGCTATTGTACTCATGTCTTGTCGATAAGCTAAAATCAATTTATTTCTATTGTTTTAATTTTTAATTATTGTTTAATATTGGTACCTAACTTATACCTTACACATTAAAACATTGCTCAGTAAACTAAAGATTCAAACTAAAGACTTACAGAATTTTTTCTCATAAATATGTTTCATAAATTAATATCTAGTAGTCACACTGTTTGAGACTGCAGGTAAACAAAAACAAGCAAATGGAGCAAACTAACGTGTCATAAATAATAGAATAATAATTCTAAAATCGTAAGTCAGAATAAATAATAGGGATACGGATTTTGAATTCCACCACGCAAAGAGTATAAACATAGATGATAGAAGAACATGGTATAAACACTCTCTGGCATAACGTTTGATTACTGATAACTCAAAGGCATTGATCATTGAACCAGAGAGGAACGGATTTACTATCCGTTCATCTATGCTATAACTAACGCGACCCCATCTTAAAAAAGAATGTTGCTCTACAAATTGCTTATAAATTGGCTAGGACGGTGGCGAGTCCTATAATTCAGCAACTTGGGGTCACGAGTAGTATGAATAGTTTATGAGCGATGGTCGGTGGATATGATATTCTTTGACGTGAGTTTACGTCCTCACTATTGAATGGTACATTCATCCGCTAAGACCATGCTCATAATTAGACCAGTTTGTAATTGACATGGATATGTATTAGCTCTTGGAGGTTGTTGGTAATTTGAACGACCAAAATTTGAAATAGTGACATCTCATGCTCGCATAGGTCCCTTAGATGCCATTGACTGTTGGGCTATTAATAATTTGACATTCCTATTCAAGGAATGTGTCAGCCTTAGTCAGTAACAAGACTGCAAGATCGCGCCACAATTATCTTACACTCATTTCTTATTCATACTTGGCTTAAAATACTAACCCGTGTAGGTCGCCATTTTAAAGGTAATCTAATTTAATCTAATCTAACGGAGACCATTTATTAAGCTGTCATGAGTGACTGGTTCCTTTTTAAATCAATTTTGGATCTCCACAACATGAATGTACACAAAACCATACAACAATCACAAACACGGAAATAACACTGTAAATGCTCTGAAATGGAAATTTAGTCAAATTAACGGTAAAAAAGAATAAGGAATTCGGCTGACTTTAGGTGAAAAGCCTGAAGTCAGCCGAATATTGATGTTTATTGATATTTTATATTGATGTCGTTGAGTATACAAGTTTATTCTTGATAAATGAACTGGCCAATCACAGCCAATAGGCCATAATTCAGAAGACATTATGGGAAATCGCGTAAGCATCAAGACGATAATCAAAACTCTGTAAGCACAAATTCGTTACATCATAACATATATGCATATATATTGATATCCTGGTCAGTTTTTGGGAAATTTCAATTTTAAGAACTTTGCAATACTGCTTGCGTCACAGAGTAGTTCTTCTTCTTTCTAAGAAAAGTAATTAATTGATTTCCCTTTGGTGAGGTGTGTTTTAGCTGTATTGCCAGCGTTATTTGATTTCAACAATATTCATCAAGATGACAGCCCACGATCAAATGAGGGCGATGTTGGATCAATTAATGGGTACCGGACGAAATGGTGAGATATACTATTTTCTGGGTCGTTCTAGAATGCTTTCTTAATCAACTAATCCGTGTCCAGGGTTGACCCGTTGACCATTATTCTGTAATGGCGAAACAATTACTTCTTTCTAGCTGATTTGTCTCTAATAATTCTCTTCAGACTGTATCTAGTGGAGTAAATTCTCTACAATTATTTGGTAGTAATGGTTAACTGTCTGTTGAGTACATCTATCACCTTTATAATTTTAGATGGGTACTTGTACAGAATAGCCCAATTAACAAAACTATTTCAAGACCATGATCCAAGATATTTGTAACTTTTATTTTATATATTTATGGCGTAGCCTACTTTTAATTTCTCTTTTTTGGTCAAAGTTCCACATTTGGTACGAACCAGTTATAATCAAATCGATCTCAAATAAATTTTTCGGTTAATAACAACCTAATTGAGAAGGAACCAAATTTCAACATTTTTAACCCTGCAATCTGTGGGCATTTTTATCTCAACTGGCAAGCCCAAATTGGGAGATTTGCAAGGATTTTTTTTTAATTTGTAAAGATACATTTTGAAAAGAATACCAAGTGATATTAGGCACCACCCATGTATCATATTTTTTAGGTAAGTTATGAGGAATAATAATAATATGTTAAAATGAAGCTTAGGCCTACCAAAAATTTTAGGTAGCTAGATTTTTCAGGCGACACAAAAAGAAAAAGTTAAATTTGAAAAAACATTAAATTTCACTGTTTCTAAACCATCAAAAAATCTATAGGATAGTTTTTAGCAGATGTTTTTTACATGATGCTTGACTATTTGGCTAAGTGTTAAAATTATGTGTGTATGTAATTATTATTTAGTGTAACTGACCACAGAACTTGATAATGTGGCCAGTTTAAATTTCTCATAAGAACCCAGATTCCTGCAGATGCCCTAGCTAGATGGGGTGGTTTCAGAGTGTGACATTTTAGCCTATAAATGTTAAAAAACATCAAAATTCAGTTCTTCCCTGTAGCGTATCTTCTTAATTAGGTTGTTAGTAAGTGAAAAAAGATCATTTGAGATCGAATATTTGAATTCAAATAGTTCGTACTGGGTGCAAAACTTTTAACTTATTTAACTTTATTTTTGTTTCATTATTTTTTTATGGTTTGACTTTGAGCCATTTTGGTTTTAATTTAGAGGTACAGTAGAACCTCGATTAACCGTCACCCTCGGGACTGGGACCATGACGGATAACCGAATAGACGGATAACAGAAATAATAATAGCGCCGATACAACTTAGCACCTAGACAGTGTTTGGCGTGGCTACATCGCAATTCACTGCCTTGCATGTTATAACGGCGCTATTGTAAGTCCTAATTAGTTTTCATGATTGCTGCACAGTATGCCTGCTTAATGTGAATTTATTTTAAATGAGAAAAAACAAAACTAGGCCAGTTCAAGTGAAAAATACTTTATTAAGAAAACAATGAAATATCAACTTCCGTTACCGGTATTTAGTTTTTAAAATAATCCGTCATTTCTTTTGTTTCTTTCCCCGTCGAGCTTTTCAGGCGGTCATGTTTCAAATTTTCCCGAGCAGAAGCACCAGCGTTTAATAATTAATTGTTTATTGTCGATTCCCAAAACTACACGTTTCGGTTTCGCAGCCATAACAGAAGAGCATTACACAATAAGTATAAACAGCACTGTCAACAAAAAACGGTAAAGCACGTAAAACGCTAGTAGGCTTTGCACTCGAAATCGGCAATAACTTCAGTTCACTGTAGCCACGCACCATACTGAACTGAAATGAAACAGTGTAAGGGATTAACCAGCTGGGTCACTACCCTTGTCGCCAATGATTCACGCACAGTTCAAGTGTGCAGTACAGTCGTCACTACTCATCATAAAGCCTCGACAGACGATTCGGCTCGGTGCTGATGTGGAAACCAACATTTTTTTGCGCTAGCGGGGTGGCGGTTAATAGAGAATGACGGTTAAAAGGGTGACGGTTAATCGAGGTTCTACTGTAATGGTAAATAACATGTCAACAACTTGACATTAGAACCGCAGTAAGACGAGTCTCATGGGGATCTATAGAAAATCATTTTGAGGTAGACTAGCCAAATACCGTGACCCCACCAAAGTCCGTGATTTACAACTTTAAACCCTAATAATAACATACTCTATGCTTAAAGTAGCTTCAGTTTATTTTTAATGACTTTGAAATTTAATCCGGTTCAATATATCATTGCCGCAATATAATTGGAGGGAATTGAATTCGTTCAAACAGTTCAACAGTTGAGTGGGACAAGTCAACCTTGTGACACCATTTGTTTGTTGCTGTCAGCACTTATCAAAGAGACAAGTTAAATAAGCCATAGTTATAATGTATACTATATTCAACGATAAATGTATCAACTATTAAACTTGTAATAGTATATTCTTTAGAATCAAATATGTTTAAGATGTTTTTAATATCTTAAACAATTAAAATAATACATATAGCAGAATATAGCAGTAGCTGTAAGCAACTCTGCCGATGTCCGTGATTTGAATCACAGACATTACGGTTTTCCAAAGACTCGAGCTTATTGTGTTGTTTTAAAACATATTTGAACCAAATTGGAATGAATGATTAAGGAATTACAGTGTAAATCACCCGCCAAAATTCGTATTAGGTCATCGTGAGCAAAACCACTACAAAAATACTGAAAACTTGACCCAAAATATGTAAATACTCCCAAGTCTTGTACCCTAACTTTGTTTACGTTTATTATAATTTATATTTTTGATGTCAGGAAGCGAAATTATTTGATCCTGAACAGAAATTAGTATTGATTTTAAGGAATCCATGTTGTATATGTGTTTTCTATTCAACCAATTATATGAAACACATCACGGAAATTGGATGTGGAAATAGCCAATAACGCCTTTGTCCGTGAAGACAGATTATTAAATCACGGGAGTTGGGGGAACACGTTACGTTGATTTATGCTCTTATATTTTATTTTGTTACCGTAATTATAATTAGTCAAAAATAGCATAAAACAATATGCCCAAATAGTTTAACAGTTGACCGCCAATATTCTTTCACAGTTTAAATGATAGGAACATCGGCAGATTTATACAGTGGAACGTGGATAATTTGAAAACTTCTTTATTGCAAAATGTTGACTTGGTCCCTAGAATTTTATATAAAAACAATGTTAAAATATCCTGGTTAATTCGAATAATTATTTTGATAATAATTATTAATAATTTGATTTTTTTACAGAGTAAATCTATAAAGAGAACAAGTCATTGTGTGCAATTTTCCAGGAAACGACGTTCATGCTTCCCTTCCGCAGACTATTTTTAGTTAGATCAACGTGTCCACCCCCTCCCCAACCTATCGCACAGCACGTATACCTGCTGTTGACTGGTCACATGATACCCTTCCCCATCACAAGCCCCTTCAAAGGTCACATGATACCCTTCTCCATACAAGCCCCCTCAAACAAGTCTACTTCTCATAAATCACAACATTGACATATTTTATTTAGTCTGTCCCTACACAGCGCCGGCGCAGTTCAGTAGCGTGTGTATCATCGATGGTTTGTTCTGATACGTGTCTATTTGCTATTGAGGCAACAGTTAAAAAAAATTAGTCTAAATACTAAGTATCAATAACATCGGCTGACAGGATTTTTCGTGTCAAATTACTGAGCTGATGACATCAAAACTTTTCAGACCATAATAGCAAAGCCGATGTAATGGGTCCATGGGATCCAAAGGATTAGTAAAAATGTTTATATATACCTATCCAAGTGATATATTTTTAGGTGAGAACAATCGCTACCAAGTGAAATTTACTGATCCAAAAGTGTGCAAGAGTTTTTTGTTGGCCTGCTGCCCTCATGAAATCCTCTCATCTACAGTAAGTATAATGTAGTTACACAACATTATAAACTTAAACAACTTTATAGTTTAAATTTACTTAGGACCATATCAGTAACTTTCGTTGAATGTTTTTGGTACAGTAATAAACCTAATTAATTTTCGTTATGAATTCGATTAATTCACTAGAAAAAAAACAAACGTTATATAGTAGCTGGTCAATATTTTTTCCTAATCATCTTAGTTTTGCTTGAAAGTTAGCTTAATATATAATATTAAAACAAATTATAATTTCTCAAATCATCTTCATATTTTTTAGTGTAAAATTAGTAATTCCTTTTATTTAAATCACTGTGGTATCAATTACTTTAAAATTATTATCTACACAGGAATTATTAACTTATTTAATTATAAATCCAATGTTAATGGTTTTCTATATTCCCATGTTATTGATGAAAGAAAGGAAGCTATTGAAGAAACATTAAGATAATTTTAAACTACAATATAACTTTTTAAAATATTCAAGTAACTTAATATAAAGTTGTAATTAGAAAATACAATAAATAAGGAAACTAGGCCTACTAACTAAAATGATTTTAGTCAATGAGAAATTATGCTGATATTTGATGTTATTTCTTCAATAAATCTTAAAATAAGTTTGTCATTGTTAAATAATCTTTTATCTTCATGTTATATTTGATGTAAATTTTATTATTAGGCTGGTAATTCACCATTTAGGCCTAGTCTAGTCCCAAGTTTCAGGCAAAATTAGCATGCTGATAGCTTATTTTTTGTCATAAAGTATTAAAGTGAAATACAGTCAACTCCGGATTATCTGGGGTGACTTAGAAGGGCCAAAGGGTTATAAAGTTAAATTTATTTATTTTTATTCAACCATTTAAAAGTAGCAGCAATATATTAGATTACTAATTTTTATGCTGTGTAAAATTTAGAATACAATTTTACCGTGTGAAATAGAAATTTTCGAGGTACACACGCCTGCTGTCACGTGAGTATTGTCCTGTTTCGTTATTACAAATCAGATTAAACATGGTTTTCAGTTATCTGTAGTTCCTCTCCTGTCAGTTACACTGGATAATCAAGGTTGCATTGTATTATGTAATTTCACTGTCCTTTTTTATTTATGCTGATTACCCTCTTTTATTCATGGTTTTGGGTTACTTGTAATCATCAGGTCGGCGACCATCCCAGTTAATCAGGAATTGACTGTTGTAACACAAGTTCAAGTTTTCAGTATAAGTTATTCTGAAACAAATCATTCACTACAACAATAACTAATAAAATAAGATAAAACAGCATGTAAAGTTATGGGTGTTAAATTGTGGATGAAAATAAGATATATTCTTTTCAGTACTTATTTTGCCCTGAGATTTGGTACCATTTATTCATGATAATTGTGCTAAAAGTAAAGAAATGATATTAACTTAACTCTAATTCTGAAGATTTAGTTTGAGTATATTACATTTAAGACAGTTGTTAGATATGTTATCGAAGGATTGTTCGATATATATTGGTTCAATGTTTTTAAAACTAACTTCTCCAGTTATCTATCATTTCTTCAATGGCTAAATTGTGACGATCTCTTCTGATATGTTGTAAGTACGGTTCTTGAAGGATAACGTCTCGGTCAAGTTGGACCCAAAAGACTGGTTTTGGTATGTCTTTTTAAAGTTTATCACTCTCATTAGCTTGGAAGTAGACCTATTGCAGCAATTTGGTGAGTAGATGTTCAAAACATAACTTTCCAAAAGTAAATTGTGGGTTGCATTTTACTGTTCATTTATGGCTGAAAAAGCTGTTTTATATTATTTAAAAATAAATAATTGTTATTCATTATTATACAGTATTATATTTGGCAGAGGTAATTTAGGAAAAATATTTGGTGGCAGATTTATGTCACATGAGCAATGGACATTGGCTTATGCTGTTGCAGTATCTTGCTCTCTGGGACCTAACCATTTTATTTAGTCAATAAATATAGTTTTCATATGAAATCATTTCCATTAAAAAAGGTTATTGATAAACAGAACACTTTTCAGATTATTAATAACACAACAAGGAAATCATCAAATTTGCAAGAAAGCCATACGTAACTCTGTTATTTGAAATTTAATAATAAATAAACATTAAATTAAGACAACAGGTCTTAAAATATTGTTAACTCTACAAACATGGTGGATTAATTACTGGAAAGTTCCTATGATGGCATAATTATTATTACAAATATTTTTCTAAAATTCAGTTGTAAGGCAAAAATCTAAATTGAAACTATCTATTAATACTAGGTTAAATGAAAGAAAATGCTTCTTAATTGAGGCGAACAGTGTGGTTATGGTTCCTTTGTAAAAACAATTCAATTCATTAGTAGTCTTTTTATTGTTTTTTGTTAGGACTAGTTCATTGTCACCTCGATTTACTCTGAACTCTCGAGTTTGGTCACCAGTGCGGCAGTGTCATTTTACGTTCAGTTTACTAAACGTAGTGTACCAAATACCCCTGTCGCAGCAGGCCTGCGTACTTAGCGATTTTCCAAATTAATAATATAAACAGGTTCGATCAATATCTGTAATAAATAAGAGAGTTTGCCAATACTCCATAACATTAATATGGGAACGAGTATGCAAGTTTTCTGCTGTGAGGAACACTGAAAGTATACATTTTTACCATAAACTAATTTTATTTTTACATACCAAGTTTCGTAAAAATTTGTCCATAAATAAAGGAGTTTGCCTATTCTCCGTATGATTAACATGGGAAAAGAGTATGCAGGTTAGCTGCCTTCATGAATACATATACTATGATTTTTAAGCATAAACGAGTGGATCTCAACCACATGAAGCTAAATACCAAGTTTCATCCAAAAATATTCATTGATAAGTGAAATAGTAATTTTTCCTTATCCTCTATAAGAGTTACATTCTAGTCCCAAAATACAATGTACTGTGTTAAGATTTTTTTTAATATCTCGGTAACCGTTGGAGTTAGAGAAAATCGTTAAATGACTAAATTGTGTAGTTTTTGACCGGAAAACATGTTTAATATTTAAAAATTATGCATGAAAAATACAAAAAAAAAACAATTTTGGTGTACTAAACCCCACTCCCAAACGGCCAATTCCGATTGACCGATATGTCTGGATTACGGATGTGTCCGAGTAAATGTAGGAATACAAGTTTTCACCAAATTTGGTCTCGATTGGACCATTTTTACGAGAGCTATCGTGTTAACACACACACACACACAAACACACGTATTTATATATGTATATATACACATACATATATACATAAGTCTTGCCATTAAACCTATGGTAATAGCTTCTTCCCTAAGGGAAATTCCCTAAAATAAGGGTGTCAAAACAAAAATGTCTGTGGCAAAATTATATGATGTACTAAATGTAGAAAAAAGCACGGTTAAATCGGCGCCTAATCGAAAAACTTTGATTGACTTTTATAGAGAGATGGATTATGATGATTATTTTATTGATTTTTAAACGTGTGTATTTTTTCCAATAACAATCACTTAAATCCTCATTATGGTTATATTTATCATCTGAATATTATTATTAGGTATAAATAAAAATAATTTTTAACGATACTCAGGAATAAAAACGACAGTTTTTAAAATAGGTTGGTTTATCCGGCCCAATTGTTAATCCGGTCAATGACTCAGTCTTGAGTTGGTCAGATATAATGGGTCCTACTATAGTAGAATTTTTTTTATCATTCAAAATATTACGTTTCAATTTATTTTTGCATTATGGCTGTTGACATTTAAGGTATAGAGATCAAGGTGTGTATGCCTAAATTCTGTAGAACCTAATTCTGTATTCCCTTTGTAGTTAACTTTCACTAACCAGTAATATCGGTTTGAGGAGCGTAATTATATTTTTCAGCTGTCGTTTTGTATTATTTGATTGAAATACTAATTCCTAACTAGAGGCGTGAAAAATTAAATAAACCTTATTATAAATTATGATTTAGTTGTTGGTAGTCATTACTTCATAAACAAAATTTGCCCTCTGAAATCAGAATTGTCGCATAGATCACAAAAAAGTAAGGGGTTTTGCTCATTCTTCAGCCTATTTTGCGGGTGGTAAACACTTTGTCAAAACAAACAAGTTTTTTTTCTTGTCTATGTAATAAATGGTGTGTTCTTTAATTAAATAGGTATATTTCATACTTCCTTGAATGTCTGTCAGAAGTTATTGTACTCTATTTTAAATGCTGTTAAATTATGTAAAAGTTGTCAAATTAGTGTCGACGTTAAGTACATGAATAACTGTCATGAGAATTAATTAACATGAATTAGAAGGAATATTTATGAATCATTCAGAGGGATTAAACTTAAAAGAATGTCGTTATGACCATCCAAACGTCTAATTGTCAATATCAAGAACTGTAGAAGAATCAAATACAATACATTTTGGCTCAGCCAAAGTGTTCAGTTTACCCATTTCCAAATATGGCATTAATTATTATATTAATTTCTTAATGATCTACTCAGAATAATAACTTGACTAGTCTATGTTTGACAGTTAATACTATACAAATAAGCTTGCTATACTAATTTGACTTCTTTAATTATTATAGGCTTCTATGTATTAGTATAATTGTTGACACATCAATGTTTGATCGTTTAAGGAATCTAATTTTAAGATCTAGTGATAAAAGGCAAGATCAACCTGTAATATCTGTGAGTATATTTACATGTTTTCCTTCTGAAGTCCCAAGATATTGTTAGTATGGAATGTGTTAATGGGCAAGTTAGTTAAACGAAGAGTTGTCTTTTTTGTCAGTATTTGATATCCTTCTGTCCCAAAATCAAGATTGACTGCAAGTGACAAAAAGGAATATTTGGTGTGGCAAATGGTTAAAAGCATCAGTAGGAAAACCAGCAGTGTGGATAAGATTCGGATAAAGTGCGTATACATCATTTTAACCAGAGACATTAAAATTGGACAGTAGATTGTTGGCAGAACTGTGAGTATACATGCTCACACTGTTGTACTGGCAGCACTGAGCGTAAAAGTGCTCACACTGCGTAAGTGAGTATAAATGCTCACGTCAGTGGTGATCCTGTCTTCAGCCGGCGTACGTATTTTGGTTTAACATTTCAGTTTTGTTGATATTTGGTCGATGATTTACTGATTCACTGTCACTGTTACTCTTTAGGGTGTAAAAAGTTATGGTTGAGAAGAATGGCTGCATCAGGCTGCGTCTGTAAGTCAATTCTACAAAATATCATCTGAAAACATTGTTTTTAATGTATGCATATGATTAGGAGTTCCATTTGTTTGTAAATGTTTTTAGCCAAGACACCGGTTAGATTACTGAGTGGTGCCCTTAGGATAAGAGTGGATTAGTTGTGCTAGTTTATTCCTAATTTTTAAATGGTGACAACAATGTACAGCAGACATAATTGTTCGTCGATCTATATTAAGATACTTCTCAACTAGTAGTTTGTGATAAGTTTTTATAAGTATTTTAAACATCTTAGGTTTATATAATATAACCCAGACAAGCTTTTGTCATGAAAGGTTGGTTATTAATTATCCTAACTGGATTTTTGAAATGCCCTAATTTCTCAAATATCCAACTATAAAAATATTGGACACTAGCCATTTGAATTTTAAAATAATACAGACTTGATCTCTTGATATAAATTCAAAATTTTCCTTGTTCTATTCAATTGATTTTTAAATTCTATAACACTAATTATAAATATATTTTTATCTTTTTTCATTTAGTTAACTCTATATTAGAGAGAAAGATATTTAGCCATGACAAAATATATAATTTAATAATAACTGTATATTTTAACATCCATATTTCAATGGGGTCACTGGTTTTATTATCCTCAAGACAGTGATGATGAATAATGTTGTAATACATCTAGTGTAATATTTCACAATGATGCTCTTAATATTTGTATTATTTTTTATATAATGTCAATGTACCTTACCTTGGTACATTGACATTACATTAGTACCATAAATTTAGTAAAACCGATTTGAGTAAATATTAGAAAAAGAAAATTCCTAAATCAGAGCGAAGAATTTAAACTGAAGCTGTAGGGCCTACACTTCCCTTGCAAGAGCACAATCCTGTCAATTTGATCGCTGCATGCCTCCTTACGCTTTAGAGAGGGGAATCACACTATGTTATTATCAAACCCGTCTTTACTGGTTGCTTCAATACAGTACCTACTATATAATAGTAACGTTTCTCTAATAATATGTTATTTTAGCAAATGGTTAGAATCGCCTTACTTTAGGGTAGGGCTTTGATGGCAGACGTGGCAAGCCTAAGGTAATATCATTTTCCATTTGTTGTAGATTTTATGAATTTAACTGTAATACTTAATTATTACATTAATTTAAAAATTGAACCTAATGTTTGTGTTGTGGTTTAATTTTTTTTTCATAAATATAAAACTATCTATTTTTGTACTTAACCTAATATTGTACTGTGTAAAATCCAAACTGGGTAGAGGGATTTGCGGATATTGAAAAAAATAAGTTACTTAACCCATTCCTGTCTCACAAACCGTCCGACGCCTGAGGCCCTCCGGTCTGAACTAAAATCAAGCCTTGTTCACTATGACTGCACGTCACTATTAGCTTGATAGATTTAATAGTAACTTCATGAATTATATGTTTTGATTTATTTATTCTGATACTTTTACCCTGTAAAAAAAATTATTACTGTACTTTTCCACCATTTAAAAAACGGTAGGCTTAGAAACAAGTTGTACTGTTGCTTCGTCAAGACTTATATTGTTTTAAAAAGATTCCCTTATTTCACTTGGTACATCTACTTCTAGTTACCTGCAGTAATAAATAGTTAATGATAAATCTTTACAACAATAATCATTATTACAGTATTCTCATCAATAATTACAATCACTGAATGAATTGTGTGATCAAGAAAATAATTTAAGTCAACATGGATCATTGGACACCAAATACGATGATTTTTAAATACGATGGTTTTATAGAGGACCCCAATACTATCTATCGGATGAGAAATGAACTAGCACACCTATTTTCTTTGGTGGAAAAAAGAACTACGTCGAAATATAATCAGGCAATGCACATTATTTGCTCATAACCACTCTGGATACACTGTGTACGTCCTTAGTCATCTGTCTAGCAAAATAAGCGGATGTGCAATGTGCGTCCTTAGACGGGAATGGGTTAATGGATAAAGAGTATTATTGTTCTGAGTGACTAAAGTAAGATTAAAGTAAGTCATTCTATCAAAACATGACATACCATTAATTATGTGATGATTTTGAACTTTGGAAATATTACTGCACCGGTATATCAAAAAATATCCGTAGGGTGTTAAGTGGGAATCTATCAGTTCTACATTAAAACTTAGATATAGGTTTTAGAGCAATAATTTATTTTTATAAAGTGAATGTAGTTTTAAAAGGAAAAGTTTTTTACTGTTTTTATCATAAATAAAATCCTATAACAAAGTTCTTTAAGTTAAAGTTATTTGGCTATATTACATTAATTAGGTTCTTTTACTCTGCTCCCTGAGGGTCAATCATATGTTTCATATTCTAATCTTTTTTAATAAAAATGTTATGTTATGAGTTTTGAACATGAGATTATTTTTAGGCAGCACAGTGAACTACAGATTATACAAGGAATTGAGTGGCACAGCCACCGTGGATAGTGGAAGTCACAAATAGTCAGCTGAAAACGAAAAACATGAAACAAACAGTAATTTTGCAGTTAAAATTAAATTTATTTACCGTTAAACGTAAAATAAACACCGATGTTATACAAAAGCTGTGGTTTAATGCAATTCATATTTTATTTAACAATTAATCGTCTTCTTTTTTATTTTTATTTTCATGTTGTTAGCCTCAGAATCACACAGTTATAATAAATGAATGGTTTAAATACCTCAACCGTCAATGTGATCCTTAAGCAGTGGTTTTTTCAACTCACTACTGCAGTTTCGACACCACGTGGGGTTTTCATCTGGTGAACTTGAGGGCGTCAATTTTGTCTAGAGGACGTCGTCATGTAGAATAAAATAAAAACTCAGAGCACAAATACAAAACAATACGAATAGCACATTAAAAAACTACACATATTAGAAATTTTGACCGGGACTAAGCTTCTCAGACTTTCTCTCCCTCAGAGAGTCTGGGCTAGCTTTTCCGTACGTGTCGCATGATAATCCCGGTACTGGTAAAAATTTCTAATATGTGTAGTTTTTTAATGTACTGTTCGTATTGTTTTGTGTTTGTGCTCTTAGAGTTTTTATTTCATTCTAAAAGACGACGTCCTCTGGACAAAATTGACGCCCTCAAGTTCACCAGATAAAGACCCCACGTAGTGTCGAAACTGCAGTAGTGAGTTGAAAAAACCACCACTTAAGGATCACATTGACAGTTGAGGTATTTAAACCATTCATTTATTATTTTTTTATTTCATAAATCATTCTTAGTCTTTGCGCAAACATCAACACGACCATTCTCTACTGGATCGTGTGTTATGAGGGGTGAAAATAAAGCGGAAGTGCCAGGTGTCATTGGGCATTAAATTGTTCGTCACAGGCGTTTTAATTTTTCATATTCATTTTCTTGCTTTATGCTCAGGAGTAAGGTGTCTGAAGGGATTGGTGATGTTTTGTCTACGGTTTTCTTCCAAATGTCTGAATCCAAAAATAAACTTTGAAAATTCAATATAATTTATATTGGTATTTATATTTATGTTGGTATTTTATTTACTGAATCATGTGTTATGAGTGGTGGAAATAAAAAGCAACACTAAAACATTTGAGATTTATAAAACAGAGATAAAATAAATTAGAGAAAAGGGGGAACGGATCAATCGTCAAGAGAAAACAAAAAGTAGAAGAAATAAAGTATTTTTTGGTTAGTTAACTGGAAATCATTCCTCTACGATTCCATGTATTAAATAAACGAATGTATAAAATCAATAAAAACTGTAAACTGGTGGTATTTATTAAATTTAGTCTTGAGAACAGCAATGTGAAGGAGTGAGATAGTTGATTATATTTTTATTTTTTTAAGTGGTTTGTAAAATTTTTTGTTTAGCCTATGCGTTTTCTATGAAGATTCCGCTTTATTAATATTATTCATGTGTTCTACTAATGCAGAATAATTTTTTTATGTAACTTTGTGTAAGATATACAATCACAACTTTGACTACGCATTGAAATAGGCCTATGTAGAATTCGAACAAAGTGTAAACATAGCGCAGCGTCTTGCGTCGTAGTGTAGAAGTATGTACACGGTTTTTAACGTCATGTTAGTTGAAATGTAGGACTAACGTCAGTAGTTCGAGGATGAAAATTTTGAAGAGAATTTTGTTAAGTAGAGAAACATAGGTTAAAATATGATCATATCAATAGTAGGTGGGCTAAGCCTAAAGTTTGTTGTCTTGTGTAGCGTATGGACCTGGGAGAGTGCCCTAAGATCCACGACCTTGCACTTCGGGCAGACTTTGAGCAGGCGAGTCGCACAAGAGACTACTTCTACGACATAGATGTAAGTCTTCTACCCACTGAGTAGAGCTAATATTTTTAATTTTTGTTGATTAAAATTAGATAAAGTGAATCCCTCGGGAAAACTTCAAGAAAAATCCTCAGGAAAACAGTAGTAATTTAACTGGCAAATGGAAATCCATTCTATTAATTTGAAAAAAACCCATTATGAAGTGTCATTAGTAAATTCATGGATCAAGTTGTGTCAAAACTACATCATGTAAAAATTCTCCAACATGGAGAATTTTTCCATATTGCTTTGGTCCACCCTAAAATGTAGTTTGACTGGATATCTGACCTAAAGAGAAGTTAGATTTTTTTAATGGGTTAGCTTACAAAAGTACTTAACCTCTAAACAAATTCCAGTAACACCTGTAAATTATTTCATCAGTATGCTTTAATGTTAATATTTCCTTGAGGACAATAGTTAAGCTAATCAGTTACATTTACAGGTATCCCTATGGATCGTTGACAGAAGTACAATTAGTTTTATAAGAAGTTACTGTTAAACCCCTATTTTTATTTTCCAAATTCAAAATCTAATGTTTTCTGTGATATGACATCCTATATGTTATAAAATAAATATTGTGTTGTCGCTCACTTTATGACAATGGATTGTTGCAGGCTATGGAACACCTGCAGGCGTTTATCAGTGACTGTGACAAACGGACCGAGCAAGCCAAGCAACGGCTGCTGGAGACGCAGGAGGAGCTCAGCGCTGAGGTTGCGGTTAAGGTGAGGCTCACGTTTTTGCAGGAGTTAAATTAGGCATGGTTTGTGATAAGGTGTGATACCACTTATTCTTGATATTGGTATTGGTAAGGTGAATCCAAAGACATTACCAACAAAAAATTGACAAATTTGTTCTTTTTGTATATAAATGCCTTTGTTTGTATAACTGGTTCCTACAAGAATATAGCACACGTGGTCCACTAGGAAATGTACTGTAGATCCGTAATTTCTTAAATGTATTCAAAAGTAATTTTAAAATTCTACATACTAAATACAATTAAGTCCGGTTTATGCAGAACCGGTTTCAGGGTTATCTGGTTCAGGATTAAAAATATTTTACAGCAATTTAAATTTGAGTTTCATCTCGAGCACCTCCAAAATTTCATACGCAACCGCAGTACTTCTGTTTGCAGCAAGTATCACTTAAGATGATTGCGTAACATAACCCCAAATAACTTGTTTTTTCATTGGAGTATTTTTTTACCTAAAAATAATAAAATGTACTGCAATTTTTTCCATGCTATTATAATTTTTATATTTTAATCAAATTAAAAACTTTTTAACTCAATAAACGCCTGCGATATTTTTTCGCTATTCACTGTATATTCTGTACTGTACTCACTGCAGTTTGCAGCAATTATATAATAGGCACTATTCATGATCGTTGTCTATGCAACATATGTGTCTACATCCTGTTATATCTTCAGATTATCCGAATTTGGTCTCTGCCACATTAATAGCAATAAAGTGGATTTTATTATAGTTTTAACTTTTCAATAACTTAATTTGTGTGCACATAAAAATAAGCGCATCTAGCAGTTAAAGTTAAGAACTGTGCATTAAAAATATTATTAGTCTCATATTTTCTTTCTATTTATTCTGAAGATGACTTAAGGTGTAAATGTTATAAATGTCATCTCGTAACAAGTGATTTATCAGTTTAGCTTATCATGAATATACTTTGTACAACTCTCAATATTGTAAAAGTTGTGCATATTCTCACACTTGGTTATTAATATAGCCAGGAAGATTACAAATCTAGCTTGCACCAGCCGTGTTAAAATGTAAATTTGGCGTTTCGTAACAAATCACAATCATGTAGTTATTTTAAAATAATAGCGGTTTTTGTAAAAAATAGTTCTTTACTTCAATTTGTTGTTTACTATAGTCACTTCTTAGTTTGTTTGATAAACTGTAATCTCCATATACATTTTGACATGGATATGTCTTAGCTCTGGGGGGTGTTGGCGATTTGTAAGATGGAAAATATGAAACAGGTTTCCATAGAAACCACCAGAGCTGTTGTATTGAATTTTTAATATAAAAGAATAAGAAC
The DNA here is from genome assembly GCA_023375725.1 of Nephotettix cincticeps. Taxonomy (NCBI): domain Eukaryota; kingdom Metazoa; phylum Arthropoda; class Insecta; order Hemiptera; family Cicadellidae; genus Nephotettix; species Nephotettix cincticeps. The sequence continues at coordinate 151,709,423 of CM041786.1, forward strand.
AGCTGTTTAGATGAAGTGAAAACACTATCTTTAGACATATCCATGATCTAACCTATTTCCCATAGGGTAGTAAATACAAACATTTTTTTATTTGTGTCTTTGTCAATGTTCAATATGATACAGGCTTGCTATAAACAAGCACTATTCTGATATGTTTTTCTGCTGTATAAAATCAATTCACCTTAACAAATCTGGTTACAATAACCAGGAATTGTTGAGCTATTACCAACGCCATGATAATTTTATAGGCATGGTATGATAACAACTGTTGTTAGGAAACACTTGTTGCATTGCACTCTGCCATCTGTTATGTACTCTCATGCCTTTCACTTTCATCAACTCCTTCATTCCAAATAAATTTCAATGTGTTCTTAAAAATAAAATACTCTTCAAGCCTTCAGAACAAGGGGCCTTAAGGGTGTTAAGCCGAAAAATTACTATTTGAAATGTTATAAAAATTATAATTCAAAATATCTATGTATTTAGTTTAAGAAAAAACAATAAAAGAGTTAGGAGCTGTGGACGTAGCTAATGTTTTACAAATAAAGGTACAAGTTCAAGAGTCCAATTTCAGTAGCATTTCATATTTTGTGTGAGATAAAATTTGCTTTTTTCACATTCAAATCACATATTTCCACAAGTTTCAAAATTTAAAAAAATATTAAAAAAGTTTAGTAGTATTTTTTAAGGGTTTTGTTTGGTGGTTAACTAACCACCTTGTTTTCATAAGTTGTAATTTTATCTAACAAGGATTGACTTGGCTTGCAGGCGAACCACGTACACCAGCTGGCCGAGGAGATTGGTAAGAAGCTTGCACGAGCTGAGCAACTCGGCGAGGAAGGCTTTGTGGAGGAGAGTCTCAAGTTGATGGGTGAGGTGAGTCTAACAGTCCTCGACAGATAACAGTTCGAGTAATGTTCCTCTACTGGTTATCAGGATGAACAGTTTATTTCCAGGAATATTATCTCGGCTAATTCTAAGAATCGTTTTTCCCCATGTATTATACTCTATGATCTTATTTTTTTCTCTGTTACATAAACCAACACATAATTTTCATGAAGCTACACTAAGCCTATAACATGTATATCGGAACAAATAAATCTAAATTTTCTTCCACTTGTTAATTTTGTGTCTAGTAATATTTTAAAAGCAATACTGTATGGTTTTAGTATAAAACTTCCACAGCATATTCTAGTACAGTAAACCCTTATTAACCAAAATCGGTGAACAGCAAGCCTCTTTCTCCAGAATGAATGTGTATATGTGATTTTTCGGTGTTGTGTGGCAATGCGAGAGTTGTTTAATGTGTCCTTGGAATGATTCACCTCCCCCACCCCGTCCCAATTACCCTTCAAGTCACCTACCTGTCAATTTCCGTATCTCCTGTCCTCTGTCACTGTCACAATAGAACTGAAAATGTGTTGCAATTGTGTAACGTTTTGTGATTAGCAATTTCTTGTTTTCGGATGTTCTTAACTTGTATTGTTCAAGTTATTCTATTTTATAGCCCATTGTAAGATTTTTTTATCTGAAATAAAACACTGTATTATATAGAATTAGTTTGTAAATTATTTTTCCCACACACACCATGTTAACACATTGAGTGCAGACCAATCTGAGAGAGGCACAGTCCGGGCACGCGGAGCGAACCACTTGGATTCGAGTGGGGACTATTTAGGTTAAAATCATGTTGATGAAACTGGTGATGTAGATTGTGCCACCACCTGTTGAGATTTCAGAAACAGTCAGCTTTGTTATCTATTTATATCTATTAGTATCTATTTCTGTATGGATCACCTGGCATTTCCAATTAGTTAATTTGAAGCTGCACTGGCCGCACCATACATGTGAGGAATGCATACCTTGATCGCTAACGCGAATTTAATGTGTTAATAGACTATTTAAGCATATGACAGTTTAACCGAAAAATTGGTTATCAGAAACAGCTCTCCCCCCATTATTTCATTTAACTGGGGTTCTACTGTTTTTAGTATATTCTATTAATTTTTTATGCCTTTGTTTTATTTATGGTATGGACCATTTGATAATAATAAGTATTTTAAAAATATCTCTGATATTGGTATTTTAGATTGAAGAATTGCGTAAGAAGAAAGCTGAGGCAGAAGATGTTTACCGTAACTCAATGCCAGCGAGCAGCTACCAGCAACAGAAGCTGCGAGTGTGTGAAGTGTGTTCTGCGTACTTGGGGATACATGACAACGACCGTCGATTGGCTGACCACTTCGGAGGGAAACTGCACCTTGGCTTCATTAAGATTAGGGAGAAACTGGCTGAACTAGAGGTACGATATGGTTGTAGTAAAAAAAAATAAAAATTAAGAGGCAGTTGGAGTCAGTCCAGGCAAATCAAATAAAAAAGTAGCCCTGAAATATTTCAGGGCTACTTTTTCCACCTGGTTTGTGATATTCAACCTTCAAGGCTGTGATCCGAGTTTCCAATTTTTTTAAAATTAATTAAGTTAGGTTTATTGAGTGCTTAAATTTGGTTTCAAACAGAAATATTATGAATGTGGACATGATGTTGCAGAGAACTGTGGAGGAACGTCGTCAACAGCGCAGGTCCGAGAAAGACTTTGACAGGGATGATAGAGATAGGAGCAGGGACCGTGACCGTGACAGGTAAGATCAACAGTGAATAAACTGTTGCCAGAGTTAAATGAAAAAAATTATCATTGGTGCACTATTTAAGTAATTACGGCAGTAAAGACTGTAAATGACATTCTCTAATGCTTTCTCAGGTACCGAGACCGCAGCCGAGACCGCTCGCGCAGCCGAAGGCGCAGGAGTCGCTCACGATCACGCAGCAAGTCTCGCCAATCCAGCAGGTACAGAAACTAACCTGCCATCAAATAGACAGCTACCTTTAGCAAGAATCCTTTCCTGGTCAATGATTGTGATGTTTCCTTCTCAATAAAATAAATGGTGATTAACAAGTGTTAATGTGATTCCATCCCGTGTTAAGAAAGTGGTGTTTGTCACATCAGTATTGTGTTACGGAGGAGTATTAATATCTGAAAGAAAAGGTCCTGAATTCAGTTAGTGTTTGCATGCAATCAGACTCTGAAGTGAAATCACGTTTCAACTATCTGTGGTATTGCATCATCTAACTCTTACAAGTATAGGCCTACCTGACTCGGTAGAGAAGAAATCTTTTTTATTTGCATGTGGGAAAGACAGTTCACATACCAGGATTGGAAGTTTTTAATTACTTTTGCAGGTCAAGAAGCACCTCGAGGGGTCGTCACTCGCGATCTAGGTCTGACAGATCGAGATCCCGTGATCGACGCCGTCGTGATCGCAAGCGAGAACATCGTGACAGAGATCGTGAGGACTCCAACAGCCGTGACAGAGATTGAACTCCCATAAGTAAACAGTAAAAGGTGTATTTAAATTTTATCTATTATTACATGTTGACTGTGTCAACTCTAGCATGTGTATACTTGTGATTTTTGTCTATTGAGTGAATGTAAGTGTGATCAGATAAATTTCAATATGGCAACATCACCAAGTTTTTTTCCATCTTGAAATTATCATTTACTGAGGTATTCTTATTGTTAAAGTAAATTTATTAGTTTTAGGAATTAAATATATTTGTTTATTAGGTGATTTGTGTGAATTTATTTCCTCTATCCTTGATTCTCTTCAAGTTTTCACATTCAGTAGTGCGCATAATTCATTTAGGTTTTTACCAACTATAAAATCTTTTCATTACTGTGTAGTAGAAAAGCAGAATATAACAAGGCAGTAATATATTATTTCTATTTTAATTAATTAATTTGAATGCAGTTTTTCGTTGTACAATAATGACTAATATTGTTATCTCAATTTGATTATTGAGAAAATTAGAAAAAAATACTTTAACCCATTGGCCTAGCTAGACATACAAAATGGTTCTGTAGTGAGATAAAATTTCTACCGTCTGCGAGGTTTGACATGGTTCTGTATTTTGCCAACAGAATGCAGGTAAATCAGTTTTACGTAGTTATTTGTTAATAATGGGATTATTACAAAATTATATGTACATAAAAATGATTTGTTTATAGGCAAGCGTCCACAGAATAATAGATTGTTTCACAATGATGAAATTGGTTACTTTGCAGACTTATTTACATTTAAACCCTCACAATTCAAATATTTTATTGTTTACAAAAAAAATTTTATTCAGAGAGTTTACACTAACTATGATTATGAGTCATGTAAAAGTGATCTGTCGAATTATTAATAAAATTAAACCTTAGATGTTTGCATTTTATCTTACTGAATGTGGCAAAAACTCTCTATATTATCATAAATTTCTGCTCAATAATGCGTACAGAATAATTTTTACAAACGGACATTTTATACTATCAGCACTTTGCTATTGTATTTTCTTGTACACAGGAAAAGATCTTCTGGAGAATGTTTTCTCATTTCATAATCCTATATACATTCTATTAAATGCCTAGTCATTTCATACTTTACCTAAAACAGTAAATTATTGTTGTATACAATTTGAATGAATTTATCATTCAAGTTTTATTTTAGTTTTTACATTTTATGTCAAAACAAATTATAGCTAAAAATAAAGATTGTATGTACTTTCCTTTAGGAAACAGGTTAGACCATGGATATGTCTAAGGACATGTTTACAGTTTCTCTTTACAGCTGTCATTATAGCCATATGACGTAACTTTCAAATTTTTGTCACATCCCCCCCTGGTGTTGGCCATTTGTGCAACCAGAACTAAGACATATCAATGTCAGGCATGGTTAAAATTATAAAAATAGGTCAATTTCAATAATAATTTTTATTGACAACAAAAATGATACTAATAATGAAGTACAAAAAATACATATAAAAGAAAACATGTGATGTATAAAAATAGAATGTAAAACTTAATTAGGAGGTAGATTTGAAGTAAAGCTGATATAGTGAAATAATAAAGTGTTTAGTTTGAAATGAAAAGTTATTTTCAATCTTCAACAAAATACAACACAGGCCCTAAACCATAAACTAAAAAATTAAATCCTTATCTGACAAGTCACATTTCAAGAATTATTCTAAAAATAAAATTCCTTACTATTTAAGTATTTTTAAATTTGTTCTTAAACTTACCTAAGAGGATCTCTCTGACATTAATAGGCAGTTTATTGAAATAAAACCATATTGTAGGTACTCGTTGCAATTTATCATCATTGTTGATGATACTTTTATTCGAGGTCAGCATTCCATTGTAAATATTCTATAAAGTAACTAAACAATCACTATCAAATTTTTGTGAATTTAGGACATTCTGGATATCGATTGTGAAACTCGTAATCGACTAATAAATTGAACTATGGAATGGTTGAGATCAAAATAACTAACACTGACATAACCTAAATAACCAATCAGGAATCAAGAAAGAACTGCATAACTTAAGTAATATAACAGATTATTGCTATAAAGCGACAAAAATAGTGAAACTAAATCAGGTGATAAATTAATGTTTTACAAGTTTGTTTATTTGCAGTGACGAAAAATATAGTTCTTCACACAGCCCAAAATTTTTGATATATACTAGCACTTTTAACAGTCTTTTTTACGAGGCGTTCTCGTATCAAAAACGCCCATTTTTGGTCCTAGTGATGAAATATACTATAGTACAATAATGTTATTTTCTTGTTCCAATTTAGGTTCAATAAAACCAATATGAAAATGTCTCACTATTTTTTAAGGCTTGCCAGAATACTCTACACATTTTTCTTATAACTATTCTAGTCGAATGATTTCAATCTTATCAGGAGTTTCTGAACAGTGAAAACTGAAGTAATTAACAAGTTTGTTCATGCTTATTTGATTGATTGTTATTTACATTTAGTGACCTTATTGAAGTATGGTTTATTAAAATATACAAAATATAATGTTTTTAGCTGTTTATACAATTTATTTTTTCATATACCTTGGAAAATATGGTAAAAAAATGAAAGAAAAATGCAAATTGGTACAACAAATTTACTAATTTAAGGCGTTTTCTCCTTAAATATTACAAGAACTTTTCCCAAGTAAAATAACAATGCATTTCATGAGGTAAATTGTTATGTAAAAAATCATTAAAATCAATTCCTTATACATTCAATTTAATTATACTTAAAAGCTAAATATCACAGATATACCTTCACCTGAATTTGAAGTTTTCAAAGGGCCTTAAATAATCTAAATAACAGCTTACAAGAGTCAAACACAGGTTTGAAGAAACATTTTGAGCTAGTATATATTATGTGATGAGATGTTAAGAAGATCCTGCATCACCAGTTGAACTCTTCCTTCAAAGTCCAATAGCCTAATTTATCTGGAGCTCGATAAAATGTGCATATTTTGCTGAGGAGGCTCTTGAAAAGTGGCGAACTGCCTTCCTCCAGCCTCCCTTCAAACCTGAGATCAATATTTAAACATGTATCAATCATGTTGAAATATGTTTGTATTTTTAAGATATACTTCCTGTGTTTGTTCGCTTAATAAACTAACTACGTATAAACATAAAATGTTCTTTGAATCAAGCAAAGAGCTTACAAGGAATACCTTTTCCTCCAAGTAGTATGTAAAGCTGTCTGTACTTTACTTTCTAGAAAAGAGTACTTAAATATGAAGGTTTTAGTCCCAAGGGAGGAAAAGTATAAAGGTTTTAGTCCCAAGGGAGGAAAAGTATAAAGGTTTTAGTCCCAAGACAGGAAAAGTATGTAGTTTTTAGTCCCAAGGGAGGAAAATTAATCCCATAAGAATAACATGGGAAAAACCGGGAACACCCTGTAATAAACAACCAGAAATAAACACAGTAGTAAATAATTCTTGAACGGTCAGCTGATAGTTGATGCTGATGATTTTTTTAACTTTACGTACCCATCACCATGGGTATGGAAAGTTAAAACTTGCCACCTTGGGACCGTACCCTTGGCCGGATAACAATTTGGCAATTTGACCAACCCGTTTAAATAATTTATACCTAATAATAATATGCAGTTGATAATTATAGTCATAATAAGAGTTAAAAGTCTTTTCTGTGATTGTTATTGTCAAAATTCACACTTTTATAAAAACAACACAAACCCTCATCAACCATCACATAGGAAGGTTTACTCAAGCATTGTCACTCGGAAAAAAAACCTTTTCACTTACTATCTCTCTACATATTTCAATCAAAAGGTTTTTGATTTTGACGCCAGTTACTAACCACACTTTTTCACACCTTTAGTTCATTACATATTTTTGCCACAAATTCATCTTAATCAATACCTTCAATCGCATTATGCTTTTATTTGACTGTCACCACGTTATGTTTCCGTTTTGACACACTCCTGTTTAGTAAGCTGAAAAAGCTAAAATGACATGCAGGAATACACACTAAACTCTTGAAAAAAAATCGAAACGAGTAAATCCAGGTGACAGTGAACTATTATGACATTGAGCTGACATGAACAGGTAAACATAGTCCAAAAAATAGTTCTGTGTTCATGAGGAAAGAACTTTGACAAACAATGAATTAAAAGGAGTTTAATTGATTTGGTGGAAAAAATCTTTACTGTGGTTGAATGCTCTTTCTAACTAAGCTAAACATTTAAAGTAGCTCTTGATCGCCAACAGTTAAACGTGATCACAAATCACATAACTATACATATACCAAAACTAAAAACCTTGTAGCATAACCTCTTTAGATTAGGTCGGTGGTTTTAGTTTTTGGTGAAATCCAGCCTTTAAATCTAGTACAGTAACTCAATTGAGTAGTAATCTCCGAAAACCGTAACAATGGTTGAGAAGTGGAAGCTAGTGTGTACTTTATGCGTTCGTAAGCTGTGAGAAACAGATTTTGTTAGCTCTCCAATGAGGCGGCCAGATATTCCGAGGACCGGGACAACCGAGGCCAGTTATGAGGGGTTCTACTGTATTCAATCCACTGATAAAGACTCAACATCCGTAAACCTGTAATATTGCAAGAGAGTCTCACCTGCTGATCAGCAGATTGGTGTTTACAGTACCACCGTTGGAAGACACAAACTGTCTGATGTCATCGACTAGACTCAAGTCCTTATCTTTTGCATCAACGATTCCATTCCTTTTGCGAATTTGATCCAAGATTTCACTGGAACTCATTGCATCAATGGAAGTTTTTGTGTTACCAAACCGTTTTCTGAAACAGATAATTGCTGCAATAATTACTAAAGTATCATTTCCTAAGCTACATAGGACCACAGATATATTTTCTGTGGTTATGAGTAGAAATCATTGATCAGGAATTATGACACAGAATTGGTACAAAATTACTTGGTGTAACAGACACAAACTCATAACTGGGTCAATCATTAGTATAGGGCTATTCTTAGCTGAACATCTGGAAAGTAAAATTAGATTACTGGAACCTGTTTGTTTGCATTGTGAATGAGGAAAAATACCTGTAATAAATTATACATACTTCTTTTATAGTTACACTTGACGAAGAAGGGTCATAAAGCATAAACTATGCTAAAACTTTCTCATGTACCTTGAAAGTTGAATAAATTTTTGGTTTAGAAACACATCTATATTACATACTTAGAATATTACATTAGATAAGTAAAATGGCAACCATACTACAATGTAGGTATTTCAAGCCAACTGTGATTGAGGATTGAGTGTAAGATGATTGTGGCGCGATCTTGTAGTGTTTTTACTAAGGCTGACATGTTCCTTAAACAGGACTGTTAATTAATAGCCCAACAGCCAATGACAACTAATGGACCTTAAGTTTAACGTGGAATCCAAACCACGGCCTCTAAATTACGAATTGGTCTAATTATGAGGATGGTTTTTTTCGGATTAACGTAGTATTCAATAGTTCGGATGTTAATCCATACAAGAGAACACTACATCCACCGACTATCTCTCACAACTATCCACAATTCGTGATCTCCAAGTAGCTGGATTACAGGACGTCGCCACCATCCCAGTCTAAGCTTGAAAATTATTAAGTACCCAAAGTAAGGCTTTGAAGTATCTCCTGAGCCTGAGGAAAAGTAACCTTGACAATCAAGTTATTACGAATTCTAAAATAAACTATTATATAATAAAGTCAAAATAAATTGTAATTTTCCATTCAACTTAATTATTTGAATGCAATGTTATTAGAAAATATATTCCATAACACATTGATGGATCAGGAAGGCAATAACGACAGTGATTAACTATTTTTACCGATCACTCACTTGGTAGGCTGGAAGTTGCGAGCTCCGTTGGCTCCGGTAAAGCTCGGCACTCCAGACGTAGCTCGCCAACATTCCCGCCTCGATTCTTTTAATTTTTCCACTGCTTGTTTGGCAACCCTCTCTGCTTCCCCCTCTACTAATGCATAGTCTGCCGGCCCACCCTCCATGATTGAATCATGTTTCATGGCGGTTTGAAGTCCTGTAATGTACAATTCAGGTTAACTCAAATATAACGGTTGATCAATATATATTTATTCATAAAAATGAAAATTACCCATTTTTTGGATACACAAACAAGTGTTTTAAGCAATCAATTAAAATTATAGTATTTGGTAGTATAAAATTGGATTTTTTGTCACCAGTTTATTCTTCAGTTATTAGAGCCTCGACTTGACAACTTATGCATGTATTTCTAAAACTTACTGCATTGATTGTTACCAAATTGTGTCAATATAACTTAATTGAAAAATCGGTTTCAAATATCCTACGGTTCATCCTCAGCTTCTCCATAGAATGTTTGGTGGGTTCTAGAAGTGAGGAAACCATCACATTGCAACATACTTGTTATACGCTATTTATGATCATTATTAATTCATTGATAGGCTGCAATTGCCAGTATTAATCCTTATTATTGTATCAAATTTTCCACTACACTAACCTGACTTAGCAAAGAGCTTTTGAAGAACATATTCGTCTTGTGTAGCATAGTTCTTGCCCTCTTCCTCCATTTCTTGTAATGGCGAGGCTTTTGAAGTTCCAGTTTTTACAAGATGTGGCACTTTTTCACCCTCAAACTTGGCATCTTTTCTTTTCTTTCTTTTTTCTTTATGTTTGCTTTTGTGTTTCCTTGAATCATTGGTGCTGCTTGTACTAGGCATTGTTTGATCTATTTCTGAAATTTTATTCTCATTATCAGATTCTTTGATTGTTTTACTAGTGCAAGAAGATTCTTGTTCTTTAAATTTTATTGAGTCATATTTCTCTTGCGATTTTCCAACAATTTTTTGACTCAATATTTGAGCAAGTTTTTTCATCCGCTCAATTTTATCATCAGTAAAGTTGACCACCTCACTGTTTTTAGCAGCGTTCATTCTTTCTGTATTTTCTTTAATTTTCTCTTCAATTTTTTTCTTCTTTTCTGCTTTTTTTCGAGAGAATGTGAGGGCTGGAGCTTCAGCTGACAATTTTGGCTCCTCTCGACGGTGTTTATACTTCTTTGTTGGATCTAATTTCACCTGTAAATATTAGTTAAACAATTCAATTGTGAATCATGAGTACTTTTAAAAAGTAAGATAGTATTTTATTTCTATTCTAAGACATAAATATCTTTCCAAGCGTATAAGAAAGGCAAAGCTATAAAAATTATTAATAAATGTGTATTATGCTATTTATATATATATATTATATATATATATATCATATCTCATCTTAAGTAAGTACATTACACACTAAAGTAATCACAATTATTTTACCTGCCAAAATAGCATAGACACTATTTAGGCTGACTAACCAACACCAGTACTTGCCATTAACCCTTCATGGCGGTAAGTTTTTTTAAGGCCGCCGGACCCATCTAGGTTTTTTTTATAGAGCGCGGGCGAAGTCCACTTACTCTCATTTGATAATAACCCTACATCATCTAGGTCCAACCAACGATCTATTTCACTAGATCTAGACATCATAAAAACTACTGAAATCAAAATTAATAGTCTGAAAACTAGCCAACCAATTTCCAGTTATAATAAACCGGATCACTGACGTTACACTTCAACGCATAAGCATCTCTCACAAACACATCACTAAATTAAATTTATAAACACCTACTTGTATAGGCAACAGCTTAGAATATAATTATTTGACTTCAGTTTACATGATAAAGATTACAAATATACGCAAAAAACTACAGTAAACAGGACGTATCAACACCAAGTTGACACAACGAACAAAGACTGTCTTTGTAAACAGCATATATCTATCTCTGTCGCACTCACAGCTGAAATTGGTTGGAAAATGTAGAGAAACTCCTGAGCAATATTCTCCACACAGTCTGAGTTCCAAAAAGTTCACTAAGATGTCACTAGAATGCGCCAGCTGACAGATTGTGTAATGGCGTGAAACTCACGTCAAACCGTAGCAGTGTCTTTCTTTGCATGACGTGGAACTCAAGTCAAACCGCCTTGAAGGGTTAAACCTAATGCCTAACTGATTATAAAAATAAAAATAAAACTAATTTTTACTCATAATATTTAAACTAACACAAACAAACTTACCGATCTTTTTGCAATCCCCTCTACAAATAACATCATACAAAACTGAGACTATAGTAGAAAATTTATTTAAATCCATACAATAAGCCTATAACTGTTATTAACCACCCAGAATGTATACGGCTTATTTAATGATCCCTATTTCTTTCTAAACAAAGAAATATTAGTGAACAAACCTCAGAGTCAGTACCAGCGAATATTGCAGCAGTTTCTGTGCTTCCATCCACATCCGTCTCTTTGAGAGTGAACAGTTCGTAAAGATCATTAGACTTAAAAAATCTCCTCTGTCTTGGATCTTTCAATACTTTGTTGACCAAAAACTGCTTGAAAACTTGCCTGTGGTACATCTGTTGATATAAATGTCAATTCTTATTAAACGTTTACTATTATACAATTCATTTTAAAGGAAAAAAGAAAAGAATTTCAATACTAAAATCCATTTTACTAAAACAGGTATCAGCTACAGTTACTGTAACATTGTGAGAAATATTGTGGTTAAGGTACAATACAAAATGAATCTGTTCTCATTTTAAAACTAATATTTTCAATCTATGAACATAATAATTGTGTTACGGCTGTTATTAAAAACTAAGATATTTAACTACCCAAGTATGCAGCGAATTTTTTGACTTTAAGTATTTTTAAACTTATTCTGACAACTATAGAATATGAATAAGTGTTTTCCAGTGAACTCATTTCTAACACGAAGTTCATATTTAGTATTTAGAGATTCTTAACCATACACACTTTTTTATTTCACTTTATGGGTTTTGAAATTCTGGTCATTTCGGATCTGCTAAAGAGGTTATACAATTTAATTTTGTTTCATTTTTTGAAAATATATTAGTATTTATAGACAGTACAAACATATTGGCTTACAGTGCTGTAATTAAGCACCATGAAGGTTAAGCAAACAAAAATGATTTCACATAAAAATTAATAATTTGATAGAATATATATTTTTATTTTGTCAATTATTAAAGATTGTTTTATGACAGATTCCACACCATTTGATTGTCTTTATTGACATGCTATCTGATCTAAGGATTTTTTCGTAACAATGTTTTTCTCAAGAGGTGTATTTTTATATGAGGAATATGTTTGATTATGGTTCAAAATTCTGAAACGGACGAGGAAGTTAAATTTGGTAGGAACTGTTTTCAATTTCTCTGTCTTAAATTCTGAACTTTACAAACTGTTTATTTAACCCATTCCTGTCTGAATTTCTGCATGAGGCCTCAGGCCCATCTGGCTGAATTAAAATTGGAACCTTGTTCACTAGGACTGCTCTTGAACATTGGCCACTAGTGAAAAATTATAAATACAATGATTTAAATAAGACGATTTAAAGATGAACTAGGACAGGTAATTGGGGAAAAATAACTACTTCAAAATACAAGCATGCAACGCACATTGTTTGCTTAAAATCACTCAGGATGAACAATGCAAGTCTTTAGTCATTTGTCTAGCGAAATGTGAGGACATACAATGTACGTCCTTAGACATGAATGGGTTAACTATCTTAGTACCTTCTCCTCGATGGTGCCGGCCGTGATCAATCTATACACTGTGACACTGCGCAGCTGCCCGATCCTCCAAGCTCTCTCCCTTGCCTGGGTGTCCGTAGCCGGGTTCCAGTCCGGGTCGTAAATCAACACTCGGTCTGCACCCGTCAGGTTCACCCCGAGGCCGCCAACTCGGGTTGTTAGTAGCATCACAAAGTACGAGGTGTCCTGTGAAGGATATTTTCAAATGGAAGACATAAATTTAGCTTATAAAGTACAAAAAAATCTGGGAACTAAAGTTTAGGGGTGGGTGGGAAATTTAATTTTGAATAATTGCTTATATTGTTGACGTTTCTTGAACCCAAATCGAGGTTTATAGTTACCCCTGCCACTTCCCTGACTGTTCATGAAGATCACAACACACAGGATATAAACTTCTTAACGCCTAATTAATAGATTTCCTACAACCACACAATAATAGGCACATTTTGCACTGTTGTCAGAACGCATAAGTAGTACATTTTCGCTCTATGGTGGATATGATCTCATTTCCAACCTAGTGCGGCAAAGTAACTGGCCAACCACATTCGCGGAATGCTCCAAATCTATATGAAACTAACCAATAGCATGCACTAAGCGCTCAGTCAGCTGATAGACAGTAGTCGTTCCTACAACACTAACTTCCAGTTTTGCGCAATGAAACTGAGGTTACCGGAAACCTAAAAGTTATGTTTACATTTATCCCAAAGGGAAAATCAAACAAAACCTAAATTACTTTTTTATTGTAGGAAAAATTTTGTGTGTAATACGAGTGCAAACCGTCATGGCCGTTTAACTTATTAAGGAATAAAATTGGGGCAGGATAACAATCAATTCGGATATAGCTGTAGCGAAAGTAACTTTTTCTATTGTGTGTAGATTGATACGTATGATTATACATTTAAGTTACATGTAAAGTGGGAGCAATTATATACCACATATTCACTTTTCAGTCCCTAAAATCTTTCATATAACTGATATGTAGATAGAAATAAGGAAAACATTTAAATTTAAATATTTATTTTTAAAAAGCATATAAAAGAATACTAGTTTTCCTTCACACGATTTGTTTCTTAACCGCAAAACTTTTTTTCTTTATAAATCTTAGATGAAAAGTTTTACTAAGGGACATTACATTTTTTAAATTTTAAAATAATATATTTTTAATTGATATTAAGAGTTCAGTCGAAATTTATTATAAGTTAGACAATGGTCATTGGTACTATATTTTATCAAAATAAAAAAAGAATAAATAATACATTATAGAGATAGAGATAAGAGATATAGGACTGGAAAATAAGTACATAGAATGGGTTAAGGAATTGTATAGGATTCACAAATGGCAGGTCAGGACAATAATTGCAGGGTATATCAGTTGATTTGATGTCAACAAGGAACTGGACCAGAAAAGATAATTTCGTCAACGGTCTTGTTTAATGTGGAGAGTCAAAAATCCTGGTGGATATTTGGGAACTGTGGTGTTTGTAGATAGCACAATGGTATGGGGGAGAGATGAAGGGGGAAGTTACAAAGAAAAGTAAATATAAGGTTATGAGAGAAAGGATTACGACTAAGTAAGGAAAAAAGTGAAGTAATGGTGATTGGAAGAGATTAAACAACCTTTAAAAGTAGAGGGGAACCACTTAAATATTTTCAAATTTAGGCATGGTGTTATTGAACGATGGGAGAATGACATGAGGTTACGGCTAGACCGGGGAAAGGTCCGGGACTTTATCAAATTATTCGTGCAGAAGTTTGGAATATAAAAGAAAGAGAATGAGGTGGGGTAGATCAAGTTTATAAGAGGTATTAAAGGTAAAACAAGTTGGATGAAATTAGGAATAAACAGTTGAGACGAGGAGTAGTTGAAGAAAGTTAGAGAGAATGAGGAGAAAAATCAAAATTGAAATCGTTCGGCTACTTAAGAAGAAAGGAAAATGACAGAATCCCAAAACAAATTAGTGAACTCCAAATGAACCAATGATCGAATGAACAATGAACAAATGAATGAATAGACCAAGAAAAAGATGTACTGATGAGGCGTGAAGAGACGTGCGAGCAAGAGGAGTGCGATGGCAGCATGTGGAGGGACAGAGGAAGGTGGAGAGGCCTAGTGAACACCCAGATCCGGAGATAACTGGAACGGGAGTGGATATGTATGTTTGTAATTCATTACATTGTTGAAAACAGGCAGTTTGAACACAAACTGGCCTTATAATCTATATTGTACATGGTGTTGGTTCAACACATAAACTGTGAATGGCACGTGTTTTTTTACTGGTACCTTCCACTTAACTTTCCCTTGATAAAAGCTACATTAACAAATTATGTAGTACGTTAATTAAGTTTGTTCGTCAGCTTGGACCAAGTGACTAACCTGATTAAACTTGTTGATCAGAGGTTGCCTCGCCGCGATGGACGTTCCTCCGTCCAATTTCAAGTATTTGTAGCCCTGCTGCCGCACAAACGCCTCCATGATAGTCAACATCTGCCTACTCTGGGTGAACAACAACACTCGGTGCTCCTGCCTCTTCCATATCTTCAGCAGCGTCTCTACCACTATCATTTTGCCTGCAATTGCCATCCAAAAATCACAAAACATGAAATCACTAAGGAAAAGCATTTGTTCATTCTGGAAGTATTATTCAACTATTTAATAATTAATTATTCACAGTGGAACCCCTCAAATTCGCACACTGTAAATGCAAAATTATGTCAAATCTGAATACATTCTCCAGAAAACAAAAAAATTAAATAGCTGAAAAAAAACTGATGCCATCAAACAAATTTATTTTTCAAGGTTTGACACAAAAAATTATAATCCAAGATTGAACAAACTGGAGTTTTTCACTTAAAGTCTTTTATCTGCAACTGTTGAAGTAAAGAAAATCCTCCTGCGGACGCAATTTCAAGCCAGAGTCGAACACTCCTAAATCCGAAAGCTCAAGATCAAGAGCAAAGTTTTTTTTGTACATCACAACTTATAACTTATAAGTACAACCATTTATAAAACATATTCGCATATTTTACACACTAAATTTACACAATTTAAGGGATAACAAATGCAGGTCCTCACCAATTCGTAGCAGGTACAAAACACATCCGAGATTTCTTTCAGGCTCACCTCAGTTCACCGGCGATCCACCCTCAAGGTCTGCCGGAAACACTTAGTCACCCATATACACAGATCTTTCCTGTCGCTTACTAATACAGTATAAGATCTAATCTTCTTCCCTGGAAATCGACACTCCTAAATCCGAACAGGCTTCAGCACCAATTAGTTTGGATTTGAGGTTTCCCACTGTAATTGTAATTTATATATTTATTTATGCACCATTATTTATAAACATTTCGAGTATTTTCAAGATATAAAACTTTTTGAATTTAATTTAAAATGCAATTCCTTATAT
The DNA here is from genome assembly GCA_023375725.1 of Nephotettix cincticeps. NCBI lineage: Eukaryota > Metazoa > Arthropoda > Insecta > Hemiptera > Cicadellidae > Nephotettix > Nephotettix cincticeps. The sequence continues at coordinate 151,725,859 of CM041786.1, forward strand.
TGCGAAGACATGACTCACCTGATTTGGACCAGTGGCCGTACCTCTCTTCTTCCGGCAGATCTTCTTCGCTCTGTTCCTGGAAGAGTTTTGGCCCTCCGGAATAAAGGTCTGGGTGGTTACAGATCTTCCGGAGGTTAATCAGACCCATGAAGATCTTCAATCTTCCCTCCAGTATTCGACTCACCTCTCCGGATTCGACGTAATCCTGCGATTTTCAAATGTTAAGTACAAAAGTATAAATAGTTTGTATATTCTTACTTATTATTTAGTAGGCTGTGGATTATATTACAAACAGTAAGAAAAGGTAGAAAATATGTTCTTGTCACCTTGTAATAATGGCGTTGTTCATCCGTTAGACGGCAGAATAGCACTTGTTCATTCTTCTCCGGAAGCTTCACATGGCTCTTCACATCGGCTTTCATCCTCCTCAGAAGATAAGGAGCAATCGTGTCTTTCAATGCTGACGCACACTTGTACGCAGTCATCACCTGCCAAGATGTAAGATAATTTAAGGATTAATCCTTCTAACAAAAGATTAAATATTCCTAGTTAATGTATACTGGACGTAACATCCCAGTATTCTCAAAAGATTTTCTTTGCTTTAATAATCTATGATATTAAATACAAATCATCCATTTTTTTATCCGCACATTGGAATGGAGGCGTGAAATAGCACTTTGACAGTTACTACCATGATGACGAGATATTACCACAACAGCGGGTGACGTCAGGGCCCCAAGGTTACAACCACAGCTAACGGAGGGTTACCGTACGCACTAGGTAAAACATACCTCCAAAAATAAATATCCATTGTACATAATTCATTAATAGATTACAATTATCAACAGTACTTTCTACCTTTGAAATGTCATATCAGTGAGCAAGACATTTTGCTGCAATGCGGATTGGATTAAAATGTGGAGTTTTAGGCCCTACACATACATCAAGGGAAGCAACCAAAAAAAAACAGACACAACCATTTACAAACCAAGCAATTAATAATCATATTTCATATTCTTAAAATGAATAACACATATTAATCATGGTTCTATTATCAATTTAAAGGGGAGAAAAAAATTATGTAACTTTTCTATGATTATAAAACAGATTTATTATGAAGCTTGGCTTGTAGCATCAGAAATAATTGTTAAAGTAATGGAAATTTGGTCAGTTCATAGGTATACTCAAGTTAACACTAGTTAAAACTCGACACTCAAAGAAAGAAAATAAATAATGATAGTTGGTAATAAATTTAAGGGAATTACGGTACTGTTGTAAAATAGTTTGAAGAGTAAATTCGTTAGTAAAAGTAATGATTAACTTGACTTAAGATTAAGAGTACACTGACAAACACTGAGAGACACTGTGACAATATGGCTGAACAATCTTAGACATATAATATATACCCAATTCACCATTTAGGTAAAGAGTGTGGGATGGGTATTTCATATTAAAACACACAATTTGATGTTGGTTTGACATTGGACACAGCTACCTTTGTCCCACCATAATATAAAGTGTGTCATTCCTCATTATTTCATAAATGAATACAACAACAATAATAGTTTGTGATTGACCCATCATCGGTCCTATTGATAGATGTCATCTAACAAAACCATATGCTCTACAGAAATATTTTTAAATCCTTTGCCTATCAGTAAATGCCTCATGGACAATGTACCCCACATGTAATGCATCATTAAGGGATGATTCACATCCGGTGGTTGCCAGGGGGGAGGGTGAAAGTGAGGCGAGCATGGTCTGTTAGATGCCATCTATACATGGGACTGATCACGTCAGTCAAGTTGCTAGCCGACATCTATACTTGAACCGTTAGTTTTAGTGTTTAGTGTTACATATGTATGTTTTTAAACCGATTTGTGTTTTGTAAATAGTTGTTACTTGTTTAGAATAGAGTTTAAAACTTGTAGAATAGTGTTCAACAATTCCTTGAAATGTCGATGTAAGTAAATGAAAATATTATTCTTAGTTGGATAGGGAAGACAATGGTTAAAATCCTTTTGTCCTTGTAGATGTACCAAGACGAAAGCCAAGATGTAACTTCTGGCCATCAAGAAAAAAAAACGTTTCACACCATTCAAATGCAATGTGTGCGACAAATCAGTTTGCAAAGAGAACACCGGAAGAAACCAAGTATTGGTGCGACAATTGCAGCGGTCAAGAAAATTAGTTATACTACAATATTATGTTAATGTTGTAAATATTTACTATTACTAAATTAATTGAAACCCAATTTTTTTTACATTACTTATTATAGAAGTAAAAATATTTAAACACTTGTTCCGACTTATTTATTACTCTAAATAGTTAAAAATAATTATTTGATTTTTTTTATAAAATATATTTTAATTTTTTGTTTACTTTTAACAATTTTAGGTTACCAAATATATAATTCTAAATGTAAAGTAGTAATAATATGTTTAACTAAGCTTATAATCTCATAAAAAAATTAAATCGAAGGGGAACACGGTGTTAGATGTTACATATGCGCGACCAATACGTTGGCCATACAGATGGGTGAGTGTTGGCGGGTTAAGATCTTCAACCAAAGGAACAAGCTTAAGTCACCTGGACTTGTGATGCGTTGGCATATCCCCCTTGAGTGATTGGGACGGCGAACTGTTCTAGGAATACAGGCAGAGTCCCAAGCTTCCCTGGAAACACAAAGTCCACAAGCGACCAAAGTTCCTTGAGGTTGTTCTGCATCGGAGAGCCGGAGAGAATTATTCGATGAGCTGTTCGGAGTTGCTTCACCACCAATGTGATCTGAAACATGTCCATGAACAAACTAACATCATAAATACCATTTTAACGCTGTGTTACTCGTTCCGGGCACCGAGTATTTTCTTTTTTACTACCGTTTGGATAAATACTAGCTGATCTGGCGGAATTTGTAAAGCCTAACAGTGAATACATGTAAATCTTAAAGATTGGCCATGTTCTGAAGTCGAATAGCATTACGGCTACGTTGTGAAAGATTAGATATTCTGGGTTGGGGTTTAGTGAATAACAGTACTGAAACGATAAGAACTATTAATAACATTCCCACAAAACAAATAAATTTGAGTGGATTGATTCACAATTTTCAATTTTCTAATCCAACCTAAACCCAAACCAATCCTAACCGTAATACGGCTTTTAAAGGAAAGATATACAACAGCTGATTATTATAATAAACGTAATATGTATAAGCATTGTAATTATTTTTTATCTGGCCAACATATAAACACATAATTTTAAATCAGACAGAAAAAAATACATAATCCCCTAAAACTCTAAACTATTAACGTGGCAAATAAAGCTGTTCATTTTGTACAGCACATATTTACTTCAAAGTTTTACATTAATAAATGATTTAGATGGTATTGGATAGTAAACCATCAGCTGTAGCCTAAGAAATAAAATGTTTTATTGTAGAAAATTTGTAAACAAACTTATTCCCCATAAGGTTAACATTAGAAATATAAAACGCCATAAAATGGAAACTCATTGAATTTTCGAAAATATTTTTCACTAAAACCTTCCCGAACACATATAGAGCAACTTCCAAAAATTTCATGGCAATCAGAGGAGTAGTTTGGCAATGTATAGAAGACACCTTGAAAACAACTTTTTTGGATTCAGAGGACAGCTATACTTAAACTATAAACTTAACTTAAGCTATAAACTAACACTGACACTTAACTAAAAAATTATTGACAAAGACAATTCTTTCTCCTTACACTATTGTATAGGAGGGAGAAAGTAAAGACATAAGTTATTTTTTATTGAAAGAAGGTAATGCAAACTTTTTGTTTTGAGTTTCATACAGAACAACAGAAAAATAGTCTTAAATAAAGACAGCCTTCTTAATAGGCCAACACCAAATCCAGATTATTATTTATAACTTAACTAATTTAATTATATTTATACGGTTAGAGGTTAATTTCAAGAGTTTTCTTACTGCCAAACTTCTCTTGATTCATTCATTTGTTGATACAGAATTAATAGAATAATTGCTTTTATAGAAACTGGGAATACAGTATCCATAAGGAATCGATTAATGAACTTAACCCTTTCCAATTCCATGTCGGCCAATGGCTGACATAAAATAATGGCCGCTCCTATCCTCAGTCGGCTATGGGCCGAAAAAAAGCATTGTGTTTTATTTAAGATATCTTCCTGACCTTATTCTAGTATTTAGACAAAAAATAGTCATATCTAATATTATTTAGATGGCTTTGGAAACTGTGTCGTCCTGGTTACGTTACAAAGTTGTCTGCGTCTGACTTGTTTCGTATTGGTCACACTGTTTGTTTTCGTTGACATTTGTGTACGCTTGTTTTTTAATTTATAGTTATTATTTCAATATTTACTGATTAAATTTGATACAGACTCTTTTATAATGGCAGTTAAAAAGACTCTTTAATAATGGCACGTATTTCCCGATGTGTTACTGATCAGGAAATAGAATTGTTTTTAAAAGATTTGTCGTCGTCAGATGAAGTTATTTTGAGTAACGAAGAAATAGGTTATAAAATGGGTTAATTATATATAGGTTTTGGTCATTTTTATGGAAATATAGTTCAATTCTTCACCAAAAACCGGTTAAAAATTAGGATCTGTAGAGGCAGTTGGGGTCTAAAGAACGGTAGTGGAAAGGGTTAACAGCATTTACTAGAGAAGAACTAAAGTGTACGACATTTCAAAGTACCACTAGCAAAAACCACAAACCCTTTTGAATCTATTAGCAAAATGGAGTTCTCACCTGAGCATCAGGATTCCTGATCTTGTGTCCCTCATCCAGCGCGACGTAGTGCCAGTTGCGCTTGAGTATCTCGTCTTTGTGCTGCGTCGCACCGGCGTATGATGTGATCAGGACACCAGCTGCAGCTGCCATGTTGGAGATCAAACGGTGATGCTGCTTACCTAAAATAACACAAAATTCATTAAAACTTAAATAAAATAACTATAATATGCTTTATAGTCAACTAAGCACTACGTCTAACTGTGCAATGGTGGCCGAGAGGGTTGTGGCGTATCACTGACGAGTAAAATGTCGGAAGTGCTTGGGTCCCAACCATGAGCAATCCCAATTCACTTTGCAAATGTGTGGTCCAGAGTCGGAAGCCCCCACCTTAAATACGATGACCAGCTTGGGTGGAAGTTGACAGCATTTGTAGGGATGATTGGAATTGTATTTATTTGTATATGGACACCTATTTTGCTTTTATGTTTTGTGGTTATAAGGGTGGGAGGCACAGGTTTTTTAAATTTAAAACTTTTACTGAATAAATTAAGACTTGGACTGTGGCGTGTCCTGTAATCCAGCTACTTGGAGGTCCAAGATTTGTGGATAGTTGTGAATGATGGTAAATGGGTGATGTGTTCTCTTATGTAGATTAACGTGGCACTTTTGAATACTAATCCGCAAAAACCATCTGACTCCGTGTTAAAACTGTACGTCCCTTAGATAAGCCATTGACTGTTGGGCTATTAATTAACAGTTCTGTCAAAGAAACATGTCAGCCGTAGTATTGTTACTACAAGATCAGAATGACATTCATCTTACCCTTATAAAAGTATAAAAAAAAATCTAATATAATTAGACGGGCATAGTCCGTCTTTAAAACGTAATGGGTTAAGATATAAATTTATTTTATTAGTATACCTGTAAAGGTTCCAGACTCATGCAATATTGCCACCCTGAGGGGAGGATACCAAGAATGAAATTCCTTCACCCACTGGTGCATCACTGTGACGGGACACACTATGAGGGTTGGGCCAAGACCTCGGTGGCTGGAACAACAAATACAAGTTTTACAGAGCTTACTGGTGGGTAAGCTTTTTTAATTGATTAATCTATAATATTAAAAAGAAGATTTGTTTTCTGTTTGTTTGTTTGTGGGTTGTTGTGACAAGTAAACACGAAAAATACTGAACCGACTATTTTGAAATTTTACACAAAGGTATATCTTAAACTCATAGGCATATCCATTTCCTTAAAATCCACTCACTTTTACTTTTTTAAACTTTTACGAATTTCCAAGAATCATTAGTAGGATGATTGGAACAGCTTAAGAAATTTGACAGTTGGGGAAGCACAGGTTAAATTTTATTTTTTTAAATTTTTGTTTTGATTTTACACTACTAGTAGTCCGAAGAAAATTTAAATTTTTACAGAGTATACTGTCCAAACTTCGGACTGAATTCCTGGATTTTTTCAAAATTTTAGGTTACAGTAATGTAAAAAAATTTCAAATTTTTTATACATTAATCACAAAAAACTACACAATTGTTCCTTAAGTTTTTCTCTACAACTTATAAATATAAAAAAATCTAAACACAATGTATACTCCAATGATCGGGATTGATTAATTTTATATACAATATTATAATATATTTATATAATTGAATCCAAAATTTGTGTAATATTTAAGTGTTTAATCATGGTTACTGCATACTCTTTTCTTTAAAAATGAAATTACAAACACTTAACAAATGAAATATAAAATTAAAAATAAAATTTTTTTAATGCTATTATCTATTTTAAAAGCAAAGTTACTTTTTTTGTTTGTTTAGTGACAAAGCAAAAAAAAATCCTGAAGAAATTTTACAAAGTATATCTTTCATAATTATCTTTTGTAAATCTGATCATGTATTTTTTACTTTACCTCGAAGAATGAAAATTACTTGAATGTCAACAGCTGTGAACACTAAAATTTGACAGTTTGGGAAGCAGAAGACACAGTTGCTGTAAAATGTCCTAGGTTTCAATGTTTACAGTTTCTGATTTCATCATCCGTTTACACTACTTTTTACAGTCCAGGAAGAAGAAGGAAGAAAGTTAATTTTTAGGATAGATAATCTAATCTAATAGTTAATTTTAATGTTAGATAATCTGATAAACATAGCCCCCCCCTCCTATAACACCCTTCGGACTGACCGATTTTCCTGGATTTCAAACTCAAGATATTTAGGGTATTAAAGAATGTACAGAACAAATTAAAAATCAATCCTTACAGCTGTTCTTACAATATAACATATTACACAAATGCTCACACCATCAGACATTGAAAGTTGCTAATACAATCAACTTAACACATATACAGTAAGAGCGTCGAAAATACGAAACAATTGGGACCAAAGGTAGTTAGTTGGGATTATTGATTTGTACAGATTTATGAATGACTTACAAATACCTCTTGAATACATAATTAGGCCTACAGTATTATTAGTGAAATTCTAGGATACAGTTAAATGAAACAAAATAATGTTTTATTGTACGTATATTAAATGTCCATTACTGAGGTTTGTTTCTTGGAAAAATGTAAAAAAAACGAACAAATTCACAATACAAAATCACAATATACAATACAGTAAAATTAAAATTGTTCTATTGTACATCAAAAAGATGCTAATCTTCAGTTGTGTTAGCTTTGATTTACTTGCAGCAAAGTCCTTCATTAGCTTAAGAAGCAACAGCTGACCTTGACTGCATTTCGTACCAAGACATGACTCTTTCTAACAACAACATTGGGAGCGAGGGGTGAGGTTAGGGGTAGCGGAAGTTAAAAATAGACACGCTGAAAGTCATTCACCTGGCTCGGCACACCACTCATCCCCCGCCCCACACTGGTTGTTTCTCCCGCAAAATTTTAAAATATGGTGCAGCAAAAACCTGTGGAGTGGTTCGGATTTTTGAAATTCAGATTTTCGATAATCTCCTGTTTTCGTGTTCTCTCTTTGTTCGTCTATCAATTAACTTTACACAGGTTGCCCGTGGTCATGCTCATGATTACCCAGTGTCTCGGTCCTTCAGTTTGCTGACATGCAGCCCAGCCAGAAATGCTATCAGCTGAATGGTCTTGCCCAAGCCCATCTCATCTCCCAGAATGCCTCCGCACCTCTGTCTATCCAGCTCCCACAGCCAGCGAACTCCCACTCTCTGGTAACTAAACAACAGAATCACCTGAATAATGGTGCTCACCAAATTTGTCCAGATTGATGGGGTAAGCAACACCAAAAGTTCATTAAAACTTAAATAAAATAACAGTACCACAGAAAATAATAGACTACAACAAGAGAAGCTAAACCTAGCTAAAGATATATGTTACTATTATTTTTTTAAGGATCGTTAAAAAGAAAAACCAGAAAACTACTATCTAATCAGGTTATTAGACGAAACGAAAAAATCTTACTTCTGTGTTGCAAAGGTATTAGATTCATAATTATTAACCAATAAAGGTCTATATTCTTTAAAACTATGTTTTGAGAAAACAAAAGGTTTTTCAATGAGTAACGCAACGCATTCAACAATTTAGTGAACTGCCTACAATGACCTAATGTCGGAACTACCTCACGGAGTTCGTATTTTCCCGCTAGGAAATGCTTTAATGCCAACTAAGCAATATGTCTGACTGTGCACTGTTGGCCAAGAGGGTTACGGCTTATCACTGACAAGTAAAATGTCGGAAGTGCTTGGTATCAATCCCGATCCAGAAACAGAAGGGTCACTACCTTAAATACAGTGACCAGTTTGGGTGGAAGTTGATGGCATTTGTAGGCTTAATTGAGCCAAGTACGAATGAGAAATGAGTGTAAGATTATTGTAGTATGATCTTGTAGTCTAGATACTGAATAAAGCTGACAAGTTTCTTAAAGAGAACTGTTAATTAATAATCAATAGCCCTATAGCCAATGGCATCTAAGGGACCTACAGTTTAAGGTGTTATCCGAATTACAATTTTGCATTTAAATTTCAAACTGGTCTTATGGTCCTTTCGGATGAATGTACTATTCAATAGTGCAGACTGTAGAGGTTAATCCACAACAGAGAATATCCCTCGTGGTTAGTCATGGTTAGGCGTTCAGCCTGCATGCTGGAATTTTTGGGCATTTCGGTCCTGCGAAATGTCCGACTATAGTGACTGGATCGATTGTTTGGTGTGTTTTGTGTATGCTGTGTGTTGTATGTTGTGTGATACTGACGAGATCCAGCCATAAAAATAAAAATAGGTGAGTATACCCAATAAAACAGATTGAATAAATATCCACAATTTGTGACCTCAAAGTAGCTGAATTACAGGACAAGCCACAGTCCCAGAAAAATCAATAGTAAAGGAAATAATGAAAATAGTTTGGGTATCAGGAATGTCCAACAAATATATAAGAACTGGTCCTGGTTAGCGGCTGTTAACTTGGGCTCCTGGATAGAGTGAAATATCTGTCTATATTGTTTTGAAGGTAGGCTCAGCCTATGTTGAAATTTCAGGAGCGAAACTGTCTAAAGTAATATTGATTTAGACCTATACGTTAAAAATAAATTAAATAATTTTTAGTCCACTATGAACCTAAAATACAAGTTACAAATTTATTACAAAACTGCCTCCCTGGGGGCTGCAAAACACTAGTAAGTATTTACTCACTTGTAAAGTTTGTCCCAGATTTCCAATGGCAGTTTGTATCCTCCATCAAACTCATGAAACCTTTCTTCTTTCTCTTCTCCATTACATGTTTTTTGGTTCTCTCTTTCCCACTTTCTTACTCGTCGATTGTACAGATCTACATCACCGTCATCCAACTCTTTCTTGCCTTTAAAAATAAATAAATCTAATCTTTAAAAAGAAGTAATTTACACATTACACACATCACATCGCTAAGTAATTCATTAAATTTATAACAATTTATTGTACACTTTTTGACTTAACACATTTGCGACGCAGTGCGCCCGATTGGGTACACACACAGCTGCTTCTTTAAATGGCAGCAGTGTACCCGAGGGGTACACTCAGTACATTACTAAAGCGCGTGGTGTGCCCAACCAAGTACACTCGCTGTGTTTTCTAATGCCGTTGATGACCAACACGGTCACACTAAATATAGCTGAAATGTGTTTCCTTCCGCCCCTAACAGAAGATCTTTAGTACACTAATTGTGTACCCGATTGGGCACACGTTCGCATATATTAGAGGTATAAAAAACACAAATATTGGGTACGCTTCATCAAAATGTATAAAAATATCATAAAAAATAATTTTTGACACAAGCAATGATAACAAAGTACTTTTTTCACCAAAACTAAGCAAACTTTTTAAAACCCCCTAAGTACGGGGTTCGGTAATTTTTTTATATACATTATGTGCGACAAGTAAAATAGTCGGCATCACTTTTTCTTCACTTCCTTGTGAACACGCCAATAGATTTTCATTGCTCATAACTCACTTCTTTTGTTCTTCTTGATGTTTCCTTCTTCGTCAGAATATTCCCAATCGCTGTCTTCACTACACCAATCTTCTGGCAGTTTATATGGTTTCTTTTCACTTCTCGAATTCCTCCTTTTTGAAAACGAGGGCATTTCCTTTCTTTTAGTTTTCTCGGCAGATTTTTCATCTGAGGACACAAAGACAGTAACTATTACTCCAAGACTATTCAGCTGTAGAAGATTAATTCAACAATCAGCCTAGTCACTAGCTCTGATGAATAACTGTTACAAACACGTTTTTACATAAACTCTAAATTTTAAACATAGTAGTTACAATTTTTTTAAAGTAATCCTGATTTAGAGCACAACTCACCTCCACTAGATGTGTCATGTTCAGTATCAGAAGGGACGTATTCACTACCAGATGCATCGTCAGGATAAATGTAATCTTTCTCTCCAGGTACTAATCCTGGCTTTTCATTCCAAGGGACATTGTCTTCTGTTTCTGTCCCTAACACCTCTTTTTTCCTCTTCTTCTTTTTCCCATCTCCTTGATTGAGCAATTTTCTTTTCACAGAAGTTTTCTTACTCTGGAACTGTTTAATCTTCATCAGTTTTTCATCTGCAGTTTCGTTTTTTGATTTGATCGCTTTCCGCTTTCGTGTACCTTGGAGTTCCAACTGTCTTCTTAAATACTTTTCTATTTCACTCAATCCGTCCCTAGGTTTCCTGAAAATTGAAAGTAAATTATTAAATTTATAATATTAAACCGATGTAATTAATCTTAGCCTTTAAGTTGTAAACATTACTTGAGTGTTGGATGAATGTGTGATGATAATAGTGGCAAATAAAAGATTATGTATATTTTTAGCGAATTTCCCAAAGGGAAGAAGCTATTTGGGAAAAAATTTGTCTTTATTTTGTTGATCATACTTCCTCTTTTCAAATCAGTTCCCAAACTGCTTCAGTATCAATACATTCTTTGATTAATTGTTCATATATGTCAGGCACTCTATAAGACATAACCCATTTTTTTATATATTGCAACTTAATTTTTTCTCTTCCATTTTATTTTTTTACCACACTATTAAACTGTGTAGAAGAGATATAACATGATCCGAGCCTAAAGGGGAATGTGAGGAAGTAAGAGTGACAACTTAAATGATAAATGAATAATTTTTGTTATGTTACAACAGTTTGTTCACTTGTGTATTGTTATATTAGTTGAGCTACTAAATAAATACCTCTGTCATGATTTATTATGTTTATTTTTAAAGACTGTTGAGTGGTTATAGTGACTAAATCATAATAATTATCTTCAAACCAACGATATTGCTGGTTTGATCTTGAGGGAATATGAAAGGAAAATGTTACGATAGTTTGATTCCAAATCCAGCTGTCAGCTGTCTTCATTTATAAGGATAATAATTACTGGTCTAAAAATAAATTAGATTATCGTAGATGGCAAAAAAACTATACAAGTAAAGCCTAATTAAATCTATATATCTTAGAGTGCACACCAGAGTGTTTAATATTTGACATAAATGTAATGAAATCCATAAAGTTTTCATAAATTTCAAACTATTGCGTAAGGAGGAAGTATTTGTAAATATTTTATACATGACTAAACTGGAATAGTTTCCAAAATAATATCTTGTTTGCTGAGTTAGTTTGTTTGCTGATAGGTCAGATTAGCAGAAGAAGGGAGAGAGTTTTGGGACTGAACCAGACGGAGTGAATGGCGTGATCGAGGAGGCAGAAGCGTTTGTGTTATTGTTTGAATTACAGTTACAGTACTTCTGTTTTGAGTAGGGTCAATGCATGTCTGTATTAAGTCAGATTTACATCCCTGTAGTACATGTGTCTTTCTAGCAGACAAAGACCTGCTGGTTAAAATGCACTCACCGAGGGGGTGTGGCTTGTTGCGGGTCGAGCGTGGTGCCAAACGGCGTCATCTCCCCGAGACGGATCTTCCTTTCCATATCCGTCTCCCCATCACTGGGTTCCAGCATTCCTGCGGTGTTCGACCTGTGGATGGCTAGAGGTAAGTTTTGGAGGTCCCAGCAAAAGTGAGTCAATAGTGTTATGCAATTCAAGCAGCTGTTTTTTCCCAGTATTGCTGAGACGCCTAAGATAGTTTTGTAACTGTACATATCTCTAAAAAGACATGTCATCAACCGCGGTGATGACATCACTGCCGCAGGGCGGGAATACTGAGAATATTGATCTGATTGCCGCGTTATATGTGTGTTCTGTTACAAATTACCATGGCCATTCCGTGCTTTTGTGTTTTTGCTTCTTGCACGATGCCACACTTTAGCAATAAACGCAATCCCGTACTTAACGTGATAAGAAGTGTATGTCACAATTCACAATTCATTACTTAAATAGTAAACATTTTCAAACGGTTTATCCTCAACATGGTTCCTCTTAACCCTTCAAGCCCGGAATTTTAAGAGCCCTTTTGAAATGCTCGGATGGCATTATTTTGGGATTTAGACCACCTACTTACCAGCAAACCTAACCTGCAACTGATAACTGTTCATCTAACCACAATGAAATGTTATCGCCTTAAGTCTATTACAAATATTTTATTGAAAACGTTAAAAAATAACCTAGTTCTAAACAGTACTCACAATCTCAGTTTACCATAAAATGTCTTCTCTCCATTTCTAATTTTCAACTAATTTTCCATTTCATATGTACTATTACGACACTACACTTCGCTAACAAAATATAAAACACTTGTAGAGATAATAACTAATTATATTTCAGTTAAAAAGACTGTCAAACTAACACAAAACATTGCTTTCCCACATTACATCAGACAACAGCAAACAAACCAAGTGGTTATCATCTGCTCTTCCAGCTGAGTTCTTTTTAGTTTTCCTCCTTTCAAAGACAGCAGAATGGCAAAAACAATTATGCTAGAAAGGCAGACAGCATTCTTCAATTTTGAGAAGCTCCAAATAGTTCTAAAAAAATCCTGTAAGGTAGCGGCAAAATGCAATACTGATAAAAACCGCACCACCGGTCGTGTGTAGAACATGGCGACCATGACGTTGGCACTGTGTGCATAGTACGTTGAAGGGTTAATCTTATTTTTAAGAAGTACAATAATTTTTTTAGTAAAACTTAAGACTAAATGTTTGAATTGTATTAGAAAATATAATAAGTTAAGTAAAATGTTAATTAACACTTAATAAAATCATTCAACATATAATATATTTACTTTCACATGGGCCAATCATATTTTGTTAATGACAAAATCAGTAAGGTGTTAAAAAACCAAATAATGATAGCATAGATCTATTTTTTAAGATGTTTACTTGAGACATTTGGTAAACTTACTCACCACATACATATTTTAGAACAATTTAGGCATAAAACTTAAATGTATAACTGAATGCAAAATAAATCTTTAGGCCTGTTAAATTACAGATAGAAAGCTCACATAACAATATTGTATTTATTCACTAAGATAAGTTGAATAAAAAGGAGCAGTTTGTAATAAAGGCAATATTTTCCAACAAATCCTTGTGTTTTATAAAGGTTGCATAATTTTGAAAAGGAATAGCTGAAATAGGAAAATTCTAAAAATCGTCAAAAAACTTTTTGAAATGTAGGTACATTTGGTACGTAAGTCAATATAATTTTATTTTCACTCACAAATTGCACATATTCTAGTTTGACCCATTTGTTAGCTCAGCTCAAATTTCAAATGTAAGATATTCCGGTTCATTAGGTAAACTACAATGCTATAAAAGCTGGAAACGGAATCTTGGTTAGTTCCTGATATTAACCTACAGCCACCAGACTATTTTAACAGTTCTGAGAGTAACTTCTGTATGGTAATAGTGGATGTATAAATAAACCTTACCTTTCTGCATGTTCCACAGGTCTTGCTGCATCTTCCTGTTCCAAAGCTTCATCCACTTGCTGGAGTATTCCGGCTTCTAAAATGTCTTGATCATAAACTGAGAGGCCTTCCAGTTGATGAAGTTCTGCCGCCTGCAAAGAATTGGGGAGAAAATAGAATTGAGAAAATAAAACTGTAATTTGTCTACGAGCACTTTTTATGCAGGTCAAATATAAGATTTTAAATTGTTTTCCCCAATTTCAGCATGTTAAGTAAAGGGTCCACTGGGTAAGGAAAGTAAGGAAGTAAGGAATAGTGGACTGTGTGAGGACAAAAAACTCTTAAAATACTGCATATTTTCCGATTATGTGAATGTAGAAATCCACAAAATGAAATGAGGTTCAAGGAAGGTTAATACTATAATAAAAAAGGTTGCATAAAAAATTACAGGAATTTTAATCATCTAGTTACTATAAATTGTCCGATTTATGATCTGATCAACACTTTACTTCCTAAGTAAGGAACTACTACTTTAGCTTTACTTTCTTAGTGTTCCGATGAAGAAGGTACTCAATGTTCAGTGTTTTCCATATTCTACACAACATATCAGCCCTTAAATATCATTTATAATTGTTTTACAAAAAAACTCAACAGTTAAACAGAAATTATATAGATTTAAAACTTACCTGATTTTCTCTTGAAACTGATTCAATAGCTGACATATTAACTTTAAATTTTGAACGAGAATTTGTATGTTCATCACTTCCGTCACCTTCCATTTCCTCTTCAGTTTTTTCACTCATAACATTGTCATTAAGGTTTGAAAATGAAATGCTGGTTTCATTTTCATTTATTACACCTAAAAGTCTGTTTCTCAATATATTTGACATATCAGGTTTACTTAGGGTTTTCTCAACTTTCATAGAATCCGATTCTACTTCAAAACCTTCAGATTTCACTTTTAATTTTATATCTGACTCATTATCGTGCATATCAACTAATTCTGCACAACTTTCCTCTAAGTGACATTCTTTTTTAATTATTACAGAGTTTTCCCCACAAAGAATATCAACTTCTTCTTCTATAGTACCTTGAGTTTGATTTTCCATACACATATTGTTTTCTTCAACTGAAGTTTCTCTTTTGACAATATCTCCGACCAATTTTGAGCTTTCAAAATGCAAATTGTCATCTTCAACATTCAGTTCATCTTTAATAATCATTCCCTCACAACTCTCAAAACCCAAACATTCATCTTGTGTTTTTGACACTGTAGACATTGTCTTGATCGATGGCTCTAAAAAAAAACATATAATTAAATTAATTAATCAATGGAATGTTTCTCAACCTAATAATATTGGTACAGTACGGATAAAATTAATTTGAATACTTGAATCACATAGCTGAAATAAGTTTTGTTGACTTAACACAAAATATTTCAAAATGTCCGTCTTTAACAAGCCTAATTGTAGAGTATTTTCTAAATGCTGCATACCTAAAGATTTTTAATTTAAATTGATAGTTAAATTATCATGTTTAATTATTTATTAGATAAAATTTTCCAGACGTATTATTGAAGTAAAGTCTATCAAATACTTAAATAGCCTTGGTAGAACATAAATAGAATATCTCTAAAAATTATTTCTTGCAACCCATCTTAAGGGATATTAGGTTAAGCTTGTTTTAAAAGAATACTAAAGCTGAATACTGCTAAATTTTTAATATCCGGATTAATTGAACCCAAAACCATGATCCATTTTATAACAAACAAAAATAGGTATCTCCGCCGCAGCAGACCTGCGTACTCAGTCAATTTCCAAATCAGCAATAATAATAATAATGATATATGACAAGTTTTATCCACATCTGTTGATAAATATGAGAGTTATTGGCCTATCCTCCATAAGATTAACATAGGAAAGAGTATGCAGTTTTGCTGCTGTGAGGAACACTGAAAGTAGACATTTCTAGCTAAAACAATTTTTATTTTGACAATTCATACCAAGTTTCATTACAACTGTCCATAAATAAAGGAGTTGATTTTAACTATGATTTTTTAGGATAAATGGATAGATCACAACCACATGAATGTAAATACCAAGTTATATTGTTTGGTACCAAAAATATTGATTGGTAAGTGAAATATTAATTTTTCTTTATTCTCCATAAGATTAACATTGGAGCCCCGAAATGCAATGTACTGTGTTTAGATTTTTTAATATCTCGGTAACCGTTAAAGATAGAGAAAAACTTTAAGGAACTAAATTGTGTAGTTTTTATGTTGATTCTAATGGTAAAAGATAAAATTCATAGTTTTTGAACATTACATATGAAAAACAGTAAAACCCATTTTTGGCAAACAAAACGCCCCCAAACTACATGTTTCCGATTGACCAATAAATATAAAAAAATAAAGAAACTTAAACATTTTTTAAATTACATATGAAAAACGCAATAAACCAAATTTTTTAGTATAAAAACCCCTCAAACTACCCGTCCCGATTTACCGATATGTCTGGATTACAAACTCGTCTGACCAAATGTAGGGATACACGTCTCTACCAAATTTGGTCTTGATCGGACCATTTTTACAAGAGTTATCGTGACACACACACACATATACATACATATATAAATATAAATATATATATATATACATATATAAATTTTAACAACTAATGTTTTTGGCCTATGGGCACCTATTAACGAAAAAATAACACGGTACTGGGCTTAAGTCTTGCCATGAGACCTACCGTGAAAATTTGTCTCATCATTAAACTTGTTAGGGTGAAAATATACTTAAAAGACAAATCATAACTAAATTAATATTAAATTCTAATATTTATGACCATATTATAATTTTAATTGGGGCCTGTAGTTAAATTTTACGATAGATTAGTAATCACTAATCAACGTAAACAAACTTATATTGGTTTTAACTTGACAGCAAGATTTCTGTTAAATCACGTGTCCAGTAAGAGTTAGAAAAATTTTGCTTATCACTCGAAACTGGGGTTTTGAGACCTAATTACTTTATTTATTTATGTTGTTGATTAGTTTAAGGTAAACATAATCGTTTCAAAAAGGAATGAGGAAACTAATTTTCATCATAGTTGGTACTTCATTTTCACAGAGAAACGTTACAAAACGACCTTTTTCAGTGTTACTGAAAGTCAGAAATATAGATCACATCCATTTCGGCTTTTCTGGTGTGTAAAACATAAAAATAACCAAAAATATCATAACTCTGGATAATGTACATAGCAGTTTTTAATTTTATTTATATAGATAAATATTAAGTATCTTTATTCGTAACACTAAAGCATAAAACACGCATAAAGGGCAGGCTTACTGCTAATTTATACTGAGTATACATGTTTCACAACTAAACGGCTGATTTATAATTACTATAAAGGAAAGCATATATTTTAATTTTTAGATTAAATTCAAACTGGGTCGTTTTAAATCATGTTTAAAAACACCATTACATTAAAGGTAACTGCATGGCAATCCAGTACAGCGACATTTTTATTCAAACCACAAGAATAGATGTCGTTTAAGACCCGTTTTGAACGACATCGTTCCATTATCCAAGAAAAATTTGCTACAAGCATGCGCTTGTAGCGAATTTTTGCATAAAAGATCGACAGAGAGAATCCTATTTTTGAATGGGCTAGATTTCTTAAATGCAAGCAAGGAATATCTCTATCTGTAGACGACTTTTTCACTGCACTCCATAATCTTGCTGGAAATTGTTAATGGGGCGAATTGAGGAAAAGTGGTTTTAATGGTACTGGTACTCACAATAGGGATGCGCAATTAAAATCTTAGTGATCACCTCCAATCAGAAAGCTAACAAAAACTTAATATGATGTTAATGCCATTCATAAATCAGAAGAATGGGTTAGGCAAAAATAGGAAGTAGATTTTGTTATAAAATCTTTGTTCCTCCTTTTCCAATCAAAACTGAAGATACCTACATTTAGAGGAACGATAATCCCTTTTTAGTGCTATAAAATATCTTCAGATTGAGGTAGCTAAGGGTAGCTATACACTAGCCCTGTTATTTTTTGGTCTGGTAAATTACTGTCACTCCCAAGATACGTTTATCCAGCCAAAGACTACAGATAACTATAAATAAAATATATATGTCTCTTTCCTAAAAATTGTCAATCAAAGAAAATATATCAGACTCAACCAAACAAATTGGTTTTTCCTTTAAATAGAAATTCATCGTCTGTAAGTTAGATATTTTATCATCTCATCAAATGTATATATCTTCCGTAACTCCAAACTTAACCACATTTGCCTCGATTTTCTGACACCCCTTGTTAGTTATAATGATTTTCTCAGAGTTTCAACTACAAACTGACAACTAGCAGTCCTGGATTCCACCAATGCAATGAATTAGTAAAAGCCGCCATCAAAATTGCTGAGAGTAACCTAGGGGAAACAAAGAAGACCCATATCTAGCAATGATATCACTTTATTTATTTAATTGTTTAGACTTTTCCTTCCTCGTCAAGTGTTTAACTACACTACGTTTCGGGAGGTAAGGAAACTCCTCCCGTTATCAAGTGACCTTAATTAGAATCTAAATTACTCTACTTAACCTAAATTTTTTGGGAGATTCTATTTTTTCCATTATTCCACATCATCATTCCATATATTCATACACATGGAACACTCGCACAAAAATTCAATTTACATAGTGACATTTAGTTACTAGTTAGTTAGTTTTTAGTTACTATTACGAATCTAAAAAACATGGTAATAAATCACTCAAGATGAGAAATAAAACAATACTATTACAAAACATATACCTGTACATTTGCACTGGCAACGTCGCCTCCATGCCGGTGTGGGCCGGCCAGCAACCATACACACACGCACATCACTCTCCAGACTATTATAAGTTTTAATGATATTAGGTCTACATCGCAACACTCCACTGCCAAGTAAGGATCAAAGATCTCTAAAGTCCAGAAGAGATTATTTGTTTAGCTTAAGAGCCTGGATCTTAATGGATTAAAATAGATGAAAGCATGGTCTGAAGAAACAATTCCACTAACTTATTCCCTTGCAGAAAAACAACCATTCATCAAGCTATAACTCCACTGTTTTCGCTTTTAATATGACATTTACCAACTCTAGCATACAAAGTCAAGATTCTACAGACACTTGAGACCAAACTAACTACTCACATTCAAGGCAGGGAGCAGTGTCGGGTTCCACACTTGTATGATATGACCGTGTAGCTGAAGAGCGGAGCTGTTTTATAACTAAACAGCTGATTTATCAAAGAGTCTACATGTAATGTCCAAGACAGAGAGACTGAAGAGTATGTCAAATAGGGGTGAAATGGGTAGTACCATATATTAAAATTCTGTAGTGTTCGCCCAAATGCATTACAGTACTTTATGAACTCAGCTGCTTCACTCATTAAAAAACAACTTAATGCTTGTTGTGCAACTATGCTTGTTGCTTAATTTGGCTGTCTATAAGATCAATTTAAGTTGTTACACTTTGTGATGTACTTCATCTATAGGTATCAATGGAAACTGTACTTATTTTCCAGAATAACTTGGTTGAGTTGCATTTTTATATATGCAATTTAAGTTATGGGTTGCCTAGTCTATTTATTATAACATTATGGCTAGTTATTCTCATTTATGGTATTGTACATGTTAACGTACAAGATCCTTCATTCATGAACACTTTAGTTAAAGCCTGTGCTAATTAATTATGTTTGTGATAGGCCTAATAATTGTGCTAATTTAACCTTGAGATGAAATAATCACTGGAACGTAAAATTATAAATGACATTAAAATTACATTAATGAATGAAAAGAAGGTTAAATTATCACTACAAAAGTTGTGGATGAATTATTTGCTAAAAATTTAAATTACTTACCAAAAGATTATTGTAATTACTTACACAATTTTTGAGGTTAGAAGTTCCGAAGTTGATTAAAATAAACAAAAACTTTGGAATTACTACAGATATGCTATAATATAATTATAATTCCAATATTTCATTATCCGGATATAGTTAAAAGATAAAGCACTATTCAATTTATACTGTAATTCGATGCAAAATTTCATACTTTCCCAAAGTCAACTTGCCAGTTCATAACACTATTCCTGTTGTTCAAGTTCATTCAAATGTTGGTGTTTAAACTTACATTTTATTACTCTATGCCCAAAGTATTATCAATACCGTAAACGAGCGAAATGAATCAAGGACGAAATTAAAATTTGGTATAGGAAATTCAATAACTACTACCAGAGAGGAACGGATCCGTTCACGTATTATTACCAAAGACAAAATCAAATTTATTCCAAAAAACAACAACATATATTACAAATTAATTGTTTACATTTTTCAAATGTTTGATATTATAAACAAATTAAAATGCCCCCGTCGCAGCATATCTGCGTACTAAGCGAATTTCCACCTCAATAATATGGCAATAATAATACAAGTATATGACAAGATTGATCAATCAATACTTGTTAATAAATTAGAGTATTTTGCCTATTTTCCGTAACATTAACATGGGAAAGAGTATGCAGGATTGCTGCTGTGAGGAACACATAAACTATGATTTTTAAGCATAAATGTATGGATTCCAACCACATGAAGCTAAATACCAAGTTTCATCCAAAACTATTGGTTAATAAGGGAAATATTAATTTTCCTCCATAAGATTAGCATTGGAACCCCTAAATAAAATGTACTATGTTTAGATTTTTTAATATCTCGGTAACCGTTGGAGATAGAAAAAACCTTAAGGAACTAAATTATGTAGTTTTTAAGCTGATTCTAATGGTGAAAGATAAAATTTGAACATTTAAAAAATTACATGGCAAAAACGCAAAAAACCCTTTTTTGGGGCACACGATCCCCAAATTAGGATCTATGCTCGTCCAAAACCGCGCCAGCACACAAAGACGTTCCACAGCTATACAGACCAGCGCCCTCCTGTATCTCGTTCTGAAAATCTGACCATGTTACTCGTCTAAGAGGAAACTGCTATATCAAATTACTCAGTAACAATTTTTTGACACTCGTTTTAGACACTTATATATAGGATATACTTATCAATATAACAATATTTAGGTATAACATTTACTCTATCTGTACTTGGTAAGGGCTGAAACTCTTGGCACCATGGAGAGGGGTAGACACCTGCCACAAGAGGAACTGATTGGCAGGTTCATCAGTTTGCCAAAGTTTTACTTTACTTCTACTTAGGTTTTCGTCAGTCTTCAAGATCCGTCAATATCGTTAAAGCTCATGGAGAGCTGCGTCAATGGGTGGGGTAGGGATGTATATATATAATTTTTTTTATTTATTTTTTTGTGAGCTTATTGGCTATCTGTTCTCATCCTCAAACAATTCATTTAGGCTATAGTACGGTTTATTTAGAAGGTAGTTTTTAAGTTTTTTGAAAAAAAATGTTTTTATTTTTAATTTGTTTGAGGTTTTCAGGCAGTAAGTTGAATAGTTTTGCACCCATATAAGATGGGGTTTTACTAGTTTTAGTTAATCTATGATGTGGCAGGTTTAAGTTAGTTTTATTTCGTACAGACTAAGTCTGAGACGTCAACCAGAGGGTAGAAAGTCAATCGATTGACGTGACGGGGCCAAAAATTCTGACCCTTTGTGTGTAGTACAGAGAGGTCAGTGTCTTCTAAAGTGGAGAGTTAACTGTATTTTTAAAACTCGTAATAGCGGAGAATTTGTAATTATTTATTTAATTTTTTTAACTTTTCCTTCCTCATCAAGGGTTTAACTACACTATGTTTCGGCAGGTAAGGAAACTCCTCTTGTTCAAGTGACCCTAATTAGGATCTACATTACTCTACTTAACCTACATTATTTTGGATTTTTAGCGAATTTTTCCATAGGGAAGAAGCTATTACCGTAGGTCTCATGGCGTGACTTAAGCCCGGGACTATGTTATTTTTTCTTCTTTAGGTGCCCAGAGACCAAAAACAATAGTCGTTAAAATTTATATATATATAAGGGGTAGGTTTGGAGGGTTTTGTACCCCAAAAATGGGTTTTTTGCATTTTTCCCATGTAATTTTTAAAAATTTTAAATTTTATCTTCCACCATTAAAAACAGCTTAGCTGCACAATCAAGTTTCTTAAAGTTTTTCTCTATCTCCAATGGTTACCGAGATATAAAAAAATCTAAACACAGTATGTTGTATTTTGGGGCTCCAATGTTAATCTTATGGAGGATAAGGAAAAATTAATATTTCCCATATCAATCAACATTTTTGAATTAAACTTGGAATTTACCTTCATGTTGTTGATACCCACCCGTTTATGCTTAAAAATCATAGTTTATGTGTTTATCATGGCAGCAAACCTGCATACTCTTTTCCCATGTTAATCATATAGGGAATAGACAAACTCCTTTATTTATGGACAGATGTTGATGAAAGTTGGTATAAATGTTATAAATAAAAATTGTTTAAGGTAGAAATGCCTACTTTCAGTGTTCCTCACAGCGGCAAACCTGCACACTCTTTCCCATGTTAATCTTATAGAGAATAGGCAAATAATTCTCATGTTTATGGACAGATTTTTACAAAACTTGTTGCATATTATTATCATTATATTATTAATTTGGAAATTCGCTGAGTACGCAGGTCTGCTGCGACGGGGGGTATTTTAAATATTATTTTGATAAACATAATCAATTCATACACTATACACATGGAACACGTGTACAAAAATTCACACCATTACATATCTGTACTTGGGAGGTAAAGATAACTATATCATATTTCCACATTTTTACAGGAGAGCGATTTAAAGTTTAAAAAAAATTCAATTTGACACTATGTTCTATTTTGCTTATACAGCTTAATAATAATTTGTATTTTTTTTATTTTCAACTCATTTATATATCATAAACAATAAAAGAATAGATTTATCTTAGCAAACACTAATTTTTGAGACTGAATTTTTGTACACAAGTTCCATGTGTATGAATGGATGATGTTTATCAATGCCAAATGGCAAACAAGAAAAAAATAACTTGATAACGGGACGAGTTTCCTTACCTCCCGAAACATAGTGTAGTTAAAAAATTGATATAGTGGAGAGTTAGTTTATAATATATAATTATATATATTAACCCGTTAGGAGTAACGACGTTTTAAAACGTCATTATTTGAGAGCTGTTAAGGAGTAAGTGTGGAAACTCAAAACACACCTCAAAAGAGTAAAAAATTTTTTTAATTTTCACTATATTACATTGCAACATAAAGTAAATATAGTTAGAAACGAGTTTTAGGTTCAAAATTCCCTAAGATAAACATTTTAGAACTTTTTTCAATCAATTTTTCATTTTTCAAATCTTCAATTAAAGTAACTAAAGAAAGCACCGAGTGATGTCTAGTAAATGAATAACGCTCAGCTACTGAGCTACAGACGTCAATAATAGGGGTGTGTAGAACGCTTTCACTTTTACTACCCGCCAAACCTTCAGTGCTAATAAATAACAGGTCTAATAAACTTCATGCCGCGCTGCCACTTTTTCCGCCAAAACTTCCCGCCGTGATCACCCCGCCTAGGAAACCCTCCGCAGATTACCCACAACCTACTGAATACACCAATAC
The DNA here is from genome assembly GCA_023375725.1 of Nephotettix cincticeps. Taxonomy (NCBI): domain Eukaryota; kingdom Metazoa; phylum Arthropoda; class Insecta; order Hemiptera; family Cicadellidae; genus Nephotettix; species Nephotettix cincticeps. Next base: position 151,749,563 of record CM041786.1, read on the forward strand.
ACATGTTCCGCATATCTATGTGTCTTTAATTATCGATTTATAGCTTAAGAATCAATCTGCGTCAGGTTATATGTATTTGAAAAAATTTTGTCAAATGACGTTTTAAAACGTCGCTACTCCTTTTTGCCTTTCATTATAAAGACGTTTTAAAACGTCAACACTATGTTGACGCAAAATACGGTACTCTTCAAAGGGTTAATAATAATTATGGTAATTCAGAAGTAACCTGCTCACCTCAAGATCCATGGATTACCTGTTAAATTCCGGGACCCATTCTACTATTACTTTTCCATTTGACTATTATTACCTATCTAACAACAGCTGAACGTTAGAAAGTAACAAGACAACAAGTTACAACAGCACAACAACAGGCAAGTAGTAACAAATAACAAGGGAGGTTTGTAATTTGTAACCTTTCCCTATCAAATCGTTAAAAAATACCACAGGGAATAAACACTGGTATAAAAACAATAAACGATATTACGGCCGCACAGTGGTGGCGCATGGGCCTTGTAATCTAACATTAAAAGTGCATTCTCTGGCTTATCCATGGACAAATTATGTTCACCAAACGTACCGTTCAATTTTAAATTAATACTATAATTTTTTTATATCTTGTAAAAATGTTATAAAGTTAATGGAATTTTTGTTATTCAAGTTTAAAGAGTTTTGGTCGTCGCCATCTTGAAAATACAAAAGTAAACTAAATGATACTTTTAGAATATTTTTGTCTTTGGCTAATAAATATGTGAGCAAAGTTTGGTTTCCGTATCCTAAATAGTTCCTGATATATAATGTGTTTTGTATAAAATACTAAGTAGCAGCTAGTGCCTAAAGGAAGGATTTTTCGACATATGTTTATAGGAAATTTTTTGTTTATTTTGATGAGTTCTATCACCCCTAGAAGGTTGTCCCCGACTTTAATGAACACCCTGTATGATTAATTAAATAAATAATAATTACTACAAAACCATTAATAGTTTTTAGGATTTGATTCCTCTCACCTGTGTAACAGAACAAGGAGAAAGTATTATTTACTATTTTTACACTTTCTGACTTCCAAGTTTTACCTGGTTTTAGGAATTCAATCATAAGTTTTATTCAGTATAAAATGCAGTTAACAGCCTATCAATGTAATGTGTTGTATGTTAGTTGCATAATTAAATTAATTTATTGGTGGAAACTTTGGACAATAGACAAAAATGTAAACAAAAATTCAGTAGAGCTCTATAACAAATTTTTTTATCTGATAAATAATCTCTTTTCTCAACTATACCATATTCACCTAAAATACATACATGTAATATTTCACAAAGGATGTTTTTGCAGAGATTTTAGAAATATTCAGTTCATATAAAAATTTAATAACCACAAAGTCAATAACATTGTGTCTTACACTTTTTAAAATTCGGATTCAATCCGTAACAAAACTAATTTCAAAACAATACATACAAAGCTCAAATCACAGGTAAAAAGAATTCACTGGAAACATCAACATAACAACTATGACATTTTAATGTCTTTTGTACAAGCAGTTGTCAACAAATAAACGTAAACCCCTGTTTCGGTAATTTAAATCACAAATTGACGCTAGGTCATATAAAATACACCTGTACATATATATACAATACTAACACTATTTGGAGGTTTCAAACCTAACTTACAACTATTATAGGCGTAATCATATAATCTACTAAATATAACAGGAGCTTTTCTTGTCAACACATTACACAAGAATGTAAGTAATGTACAAAACCAAATTTTAGCATTTGTTGGCACAAAATGGGTTATGGAAGAACTTATTATTAGTAAATGATTTTCTAACAATAAACCCTAGTTTACAGGGAGGTTTTGATTTTGGAAGAATTCAGTTTTAAAAGGATATATTTTTTTAAGGTTTAAGAATATATTTTATACAGCCTAGGGAATTTAACAATACGTTACATTTGAAAAATATAAGGCACGCACAAATATGGCACTTAAAAAATGGCAAATTAGCTAGCATTTTAATTAAATAAGTATGATCCAATTGAATGATAATTAAGTATTGTATATAAATTATTTTAATTTGATTACTGAGTAATGTACATACAGGAATTCATTTTGTGCATTCTGACAAAAATTATTATTACCCTTAAAAAGCTTTACTGTAAGTAAAGTAATTGGTTAAGTTTTTATTAAATTTAAAGTAACTTATGTTAAATTTAAAGTAAAATTTACTTTATAAAAAAGTGTGCAAAATATGAAAGTATTGTCCAAGAGGCAAACAATATTTTCATGTGTCACGTATACAAATGTTAAATAGTATAACATTTAATAACAATCTGTCATTAAATTCAATTTATTTAAAAAAATAACAGTGGCTCATTCATAGGATTAAGTATTTTTATCATATCAAACGACAATTCACAACAACTGTTTTTGTATACATTACATTAAAATATACTCGAATAAATAACAATAAATAAAAGCAAAGAGTTGCATCAATTTTACAATTATTAATATTAAACCTACATGAATACGTATGCATTTAATAATTTTTAAGAATAAAATCACATTTAAAATTCCTTAAAATCCAGTTTCTCAACAAACTTAACATATTTTGAAAAATATATAAATGATCATAAAGTGTGTTATTAATCATAAGGAAATTCCTTCAAAACCAATACGGTAATCTACCATGTTTATAAGAGAACATGTTTCGATCACAAATAATGAAGAGAGGTAAATCTTTTAGATTGATAATTAATTTATACGTGCAATTATTTTATATCATGTAATGTAATACGATGTAAATAAAACTTAGGTCTAAAATAATTAACTAATAACATATTAAAATAAGGCATAAGTGTGTTAGGTCTTTTGTTCATTCTGTTTTTTGTTATGTCTGTATGCTTTCAGTTTTGTAAAGCACTGAATTTTACTCGTTTGTTAACAAATTTTCACATTCAAAATACCATACGCTTATTGAAATACGTGTATTATCTTCATTTAATTTAAAAATATATATTTAAACAAGATGAAAAATTAAAATAATTTCAAAATCACACTTTTTGCCCTACTCTAATTGTTTCATATCAAAAGAGCGGTGATTCTTTTCTTGTGGCAGTCTAGAATGTTAGTCACATTCTCAGCTGAGATACCAGTGCAATCAGGAGCTCGAGATACTGTCAAGCGTAGTCAGTCTCGAACATAGCTGTCTGCTCGGTGAAGGTGTGAAGTTCTTGGGCACTGCACAGAGGCGTGTCCACCTGCAGCACAAACAATGAGGTTACCACATCAACAAGCCAACGAGAGTGTCCAACAAATCTTCCTCTGATCTCAGCATCTTTTCATATACATTGCCTGCTATGTCAAGAATGCAAAGGAGGCGGGAAAATGAGGGAGGTGCAGGGTCGCTCTTTCCCTTTAGTATTACGACAAGGCAAGCGACCATCCAAGAAGAAATGCCTTCGGCAAGGCAAGCATTACATCCAGGATGGATTTCAGTAACCATAAATAAAACCTCTGTTCCAAAATTTAAAAAGAGTAATATTTTTAACCCTTACCGGGCAGCTAGCGCCTTTAGATGCAGCACAGTACGGTACACGACGCGGCTAATGCCTTTAGACGCAACCAATCATTTAGCCACATTTATTGCGCTGTAGTTCGTGAAACAACGGATAGAATACATGGTAATAATGCTTTTCCTTCACTCACAAAACCAATATGGCGGCTTTGTTGGAATTTAGAAACTGAAATCAGTTGTTACGCGATTTCGGCCAGTGTTCGTCTGCTCCCACTCTGCTTTTTATGCTTATAAACCTGAGTCATTACGGCCACCTGTTTTCACTCTCCCAAGGTTTGGTAATGTACATGTGTCCCTTTTTAGTTTATTTACAGATTTTCTCTGACTGTATTTCACAGAACTTATATTATTACCATCACTGTAATAAAATAGCATTGAGTATGCAGGTTTGCTGCAATAAAGGTTGTTTTACATTATAATGTCCTTATATTAAAGGTGTTCACTAAGTAATAACACATACAACATTTTAACAATAACTAAGTGAGTTATACCATGTTATCTATTCTCTGTAAGAATTGCAATGAATACTGCCATATGAATAATGTTTGCTGCCATAAGAAACATTAAATTTAGGTGTTTTCTGGAAGTATTTGATAAAGCTCAACTAGATGGACTTGCATACAAAATTTTGGAAGAATATTTAACCCTCCAACTGCCAATCGCCGGTAAAACTGGCGCGACTTAATCTTCTCGTAGCTGCTCACAGTACATTGAAAATGTACCTTTATATATACCATTGTAAAGAGGAGGTTATAATCTATGACCTTAGTGTTATTTTCAATTTTTATACACTATGCATTACATGATTGCATTTAGTTACGAGGGTCATGAGTAGTTACGACGCCGTAACAGCTGTCCAAGCTGTATGGTTCTGCGTTTTGTTAGAGTCGTGCTGTACAGTTAATAATAATTTTAATAATGGTTTTTCTTTTAAGTGTGTAATGGTTAGTGAATGGTTTGTTTGTAAGTTTTTTGACTGCTTTAAACTTTTATGTTTTCAGCTTTATACCGGTTTGGTCCGGATTATATGTTAATTAATTGTGCTATGTTTTAGATATTAGTTCACCTGAGGACGGGATCAGATTCCAGATCCCGAAACGTCGTGAAACTTTGTTTTACATAGAATCGTGATGGAAAATGTCTGCAATAAAAATCTAAATAATATCAATCCACCATCACCAATAATGAATTTCAAACAAAGAATTACAGCCGTTATCATGTCGACACATACATAGAAAATTTTGAATGACTCCCTGAAATTTTTTCAGGGGGTTGAGTTATGAACTTCTATCATGATTCTGGGCTTAACTTTCACCATGCGGGTCATGTGAAAGGCTCACTTTTTAATAGGAAATTAACTAAAAAAATCGATCAAAACCAAAACTATTAAAAAGTTTCTCAAGGTTTTCCCTCAGGACTGAGTAATCGGAATAAATTGAGTATCCAGATTATAAAATGTGTATTATAACACTAACTCAGGTAGTGAAATAAATACAATACCTGGTAGGTGTTGTGAAAGAGACTGTAATCAACGATGTAGCTCAGCTTCTCCTTGCTATAGGACACAATCGGCTCAAACCTGTGGCCCCAGAGAATCTCATGCGGAAGGTATGAGGATCGCGCCTGGGTTGTCTGTCCAGTAGACTCAGTTGTGCCTTCAAGGATCACAACAATCTCAAACCTGCATAAGTGAAATGTATATTTGAAAATAAAACCAGGATACAGTACTTTTTGACTATGACATAGATTACTTAAAGTGAAAGTAGACTGTTCAGTCTTTCTTAGTCTCATACATGTGTCACACTCAACCCTAAACAATGATAACATTTTACCATTTTGGACATCTAGACGCGGTCTAGAAAACTAGAAGCCAAAATTAATTTTTTTTAATTTTGAATATTTTATTGATTTTTTAACTTTTTATCAGTGTTAGGTTCATTTTTTTCTATTCAATGTTGCGTGGTATACTATGACTTATTATACATAATACATTTGGCAATAGAAACTGTAAAGTTGAAAAAATAAAAAAATACTGTAAAAAGAGTGAAAATCCTTTAAAATAGGGACATATTCCCAAAAGCAATATACTATCACTGTGGTCTCTAATTTCCTCTTCACTTTCATTGAAATTGTGAAGCAGTTCGTCATGTAAGGAATTATCACTGATATCAAGTCCTACATTACTTGAAAATGAACAGTTAAAAGTTTCACTAATAAAGCGATTAAAATTAGGATCGCCCGGATTTGTCATTTTGATCAAGTTTACGCTAAAAATACATGGAAAGAATAATTAAGCACTAAATAAAACTGTCAAATACACTGCTAAAAATGTTTCTGTTTGTATTATAATAACGTTTTCACTAAAATATAACCTCAATGGATAACACAAGGAACATCTGCTATTCACAACAGATCAGCTGACTGAGTCAGACGGCTACAGCCGTTATACAGGTGGGCAGTTATTGCAGTTTTCACGGTAAAACGTATTCGATTGTTTAAACAATCGAATAACGTAGGTAGCATCATTTGGAGATAACATTATATTAGATTATTATCGAAAGAAGACAACATACTATTCAAACGACGATTCTCAACGTAATACCCAATGTTGCAATCGAATTAATACATTGGCGGCTAAAGCAGCTAAACGCACGTTACGCAATGGCAAAATCTGCAGCTATATGCGTGGAAAGGGTTATTCTTTTCTAATCCAAATATCTGTGTTTACTTCCCTGTGGGAAATAGGTTAGATCATGGATATGTCTAAAGGGAATGAATTCAGTTCATCTAAACAGCCGTTCTTACATGACGTCACTTTCCTTTAAAATTTCGGTTTGACGGATTACCAATTCCCCCCCTTAGAGCTATGACATAACCAAGTAAAAAGTGTTTCTAATCTTAAAACCAGTGATAATAATGAACATAGGACCTGTCGTGTATGATGTCAGCTGCACTCAGATGGTAGAGAGGACTCGAGGAGTCGATCTTATGGACCACCACTTTGGGCCAGATGAGAAATATGTTGGAGTTGTAGTCGTCTACCTGAACCTGCAAACATAACAGCTTAATTTAAAACTACAAATTATGATGTACTAGTTTATGATGATGTATTAGTATGATGTACATTTGCTACAAAATTCAGGTGGGTGTTCATCCAAACATAAATAGTTCTCATGTTTATTGTACAGTTCTAGTATTTTTCAATATAATATTTTTCAAAGCAGTGTAAAGTAAAAATTCTAATTTCATTTATAAAGAGGTCTAACTTTCTAGGTGCAAAACAAAAAAATTGTATAATATCCATATAAGTACAGTAGAACTCCAATTATCCGAATTAATGGGGACTGGGACCCATTCGGATAATCAAATATTCGGATAATCGGAGTTTTAAAAAAAATTGCCATTTTAGAGAGAAAAAAGCTACGTTTTGATATTGCACTATTTTTTTATTGAATTAAATGTAAGAAATATGATATTTTCACATGTTTTAAATATAAATAAAATTTACTTACATTTTACCTTGCAAACACTGGCTTCGCGGGGGGAAGAATAATAGCGCACTTAACCGTTGGGCAAGAATTCGCACAACATACGCCTTTCCTTGCCGGGCACTTTGCGCTTGCTTGAATTTTCGCGGAACTCCTCGTCATACGTTGGTACGTTCTTGAACTCCCTGTACCATTTGCACACATGTTGTACTCATACACTTTTTTTCCATATTTTTAACACAGCTGAATGAATTTCACGGAAGGTTTTTGGCAGTCAAAAAACAATCATTGAGCGCAGCTAATGGGGCAGTAGAAATCCATCTTGTTCGGCTGCCAGGAAGACTGAGCGCCGCAGACACTTCATAATATTTGGAGTGGGGGAACCCAGGTACACAACAAAACGCGCGGAGTCGCAGCACTATTGTCGACTGCAGCGTAAACCTTAATTTACGGACATGTATTTATGATTTGTATAATATGATGTACATTTGCTACAAAATTCAGGTGGGTGTTCATCCAAACATAAATAGTTCTCATGTTTATTGTACAGTTCTAGTATTTTTCAATATAATATTTTTCAAAGCAGTGTTAAGTAAAAAATTTAATTTTATTTATAAATAGGTCTAACTTTCTAGGTGCAAAACAAAAAAATTGTATAATATCCGTATAAGTAAATGGATATACAGTTATTAAAAAAATATCCATAAAATTTAAACTATCTTACATCCAGTTCACACAAGAATGGCGACAGATATTCTCCCTCCTTGGTCGCCCTGGGGCGAATAATCTGCGCCCTGACACTGGCTGCAATGAGGTGTGACCGCTCACGCATGTCGCCCACACGAAACATGAGGCAGAGCTGGCCGTCACGCTGACACACGACTGCGTTACGTGAGAACAATAGCGTCTGTGTTCTCTGTTTCGGACGAGCCATCTTGGCAAAGATTATGCCCACCATGAATGCCTGTAACAATACAGATATTTTATTAGTTGAAACAACAGATGTTAAGACATTGAATGTGGTATGGCTAAAAAAGATCTTTAAAATTATACCATTAACCAAGTAACAAGTTTGCTGCAGGCGTACATGATTATTGGCGTGCACGTCAGTGCCCAACACTGTGAGGTTAATTTAGGCCTTGCACAGCAATCAAAACCGTCAGTGTTATCCCAGCTCTTGCCGGTTAGTGTGGCGGGAAGTTTCTATGTTATAACTTGGACTCTGGGACGGCCTGACGACCACGCCAAGCTGTCCCCGGGCGCTGAGAGGCCGATATCGCTCACTCAACAATGACGTCATTTTCGGTGAATCAGATTTTGATCAACAGGTACATCGTATTCATACTTCCTACTTCATAAGAAAGTTATTTAACTAGTAAAAAATTTTCAGCTCCGCTAAAACTGTTATAATTTTTTTTCAGCACTGAACGTGCTGAAAAAAATTTGATTCTTTATTAGTGTTATAGTTAAACATTTGATTTAAAAATTTTCTATTTCTTAATCAATACAACCATTTTGTGTTCGCTCTATATGACTAAGCCTATACAATGTCATCTCAATGATTATTTAAGATGTCATATAGTTAAAGTGCTATTGTATACGAGGGGGTACCCAAAAGTAACTGGAATTTCACTGCCGAAGGCGTGGCCTGTGTAGTAGGTACAGTAAAACCTCGTTAATCTGGATTAATTGGGGCTCCAAGTCATCCGGATTACCGAAAGTCCGGATTAAAATAAATAATCCTAAACGAAGAAAGACAGTGATTTTTGGGTACCCCATGTATATAATGAAACACCTTTTGCAGATAAACTTAAATAGTATGTATATTCTGAATATAAAAATACATATTGTACAAACAGTACATACAGTAGTTACATTTGAACAAAAATATACACTTGGTATTTACGTCCATACAAAAAATGAGACAACGAAAAAAGACAAAATTACTTTGAACATGAGGGTTGAGGTTCGTCCTCAAATCGAATCAAATCAGAGGTGACTGAACTGGTTTAAAGAAGGAATTGAACTTCATTTGCCTTTCTTTTGTGTTAATTTCACAATTAAACGACGCAACTAAAACGTATAGTTCAAATTACCTCTGTGGAGCAACTGACGGCCTGACACGAGCAGGAGAAACACAAACGTGTGACTGAGCTACTATTGGCTGACAGTAACCATGGTAACGGCACGTACGCCTTGCACTGTGACCGCCCGCACTCGGCACACGCTCACTCACATCGCCGTGCGCAGTCGTACAGTGACGATTGCATGCTACTAATCAACGTTCTGTGCATTAAAACTGCGATCCAATGGCTGTCCGGATTAAGCGAAGTCCGTATTAATGGGGTCTGGATTAACGAGGTTTTACTGTATGTCTACCGCTACGTGTGAGTAGCGCAGCTCATCCGGAGCACAGTGCCGCTAGTACCGTCGCCGTGGGTGGGCGTGTTCCTCTGCAGTGAGTTTTTTAGTGAACACTGTTTTGACATTTCATAATTTTTTCGCTTTGGTGGACGTAAATGAACAGCGTGCAGCTCTGAAGTTTTTTTTCTTGTTAGGGAGGAGTGCTGAAGTTAAAACTGATGTATACGAGTGGTTTTCACGTTTTGAAAATGGTGACATGTCAATTGTTGACAAATCCCGTGAAGGACGTCCGTCGACTGCCAAAACTGACAAGCTGTGCTACACACACGTAGCGGCAGACATACGTAATAACAGGCCATGCCTTTGGCAGTGTAATTCCAGTTAATTTTGGGTACCCCCTTGTATGTATCAAAATAATGTAATTGGTTTAATCAATGCATTATGTTGACTCGTGTTAAAGAATATATATTGTTCTTAAGTTCCTTAAGTATTTTCCTCAAGTTGTCTACCTGTATCATCATTCCCCAAATGCTCTGCATACACATGGTGAACACTGCCTCTGGACATTCTTCTGTCGTAGCTCTGCCTCCATATCCAATAGTGTGTTGAGTCTCCAAGCTGATAAAGAAAAACATAATTTAAATAGATCATGTTCATCTTCATTGTTCATTCATATATTTTAGTTAGTAAACATATTTTTTAATAAATTCCATGGTGGAACTGGAACTGCTCTACAAAATGGAAAATTATAACACAGTCATATTAGGATTGGGCAAACAGCTGAATTGAGTTGAAGAATTCTATTTACATTCCACAGAAAAAATATGTAGAGATATTTTTGATCTGGCTAAACTGAGGTATACCTTGTTCAATATTGACACCTCAAGAAAAATACTAATGAAATTAATAACCAAAATTTAACTCTGTTTGAAATTCATTATTGGTGATGGTGGATTTACGTTATTTAGATTTTTATTGCGGACATTTTGAGTCTCCGTGACGAGTGGACGTGTTTGGTTTCTTAAGTGTGTAATGTTTAGTGTATGGTTTGTTTGTAAGTTTTTTGACTTTTTTAAACTTTAATGTTTTCAGATTTATACCGGTTTGGTCCAGATTATATGTTAATTGTGCTATGTCTTAGATATTAGTTCGCCTGAGGACAGGATCAGATTCCAGATCCCAAAATGTCGTGAAGCTTTGTTTTACATAAAATCGTGATGGAAAATGTCCGCAATAAAAATCTAAATAACAAAATTTAACGTTAAAAACAAAAATATAATCAGACTGAGATGCCAATGTGTCAAAATCCTACACACTACTAACCTGAACAAGAAGCAGGATGTGAAGCCGTTGATGTTGTCGACACAAGGTGTCCAGCCAGAGTCTGGTCGGAGGTTGTCGGGCTCCAGGTCTCCGTGTGTGTAAGCTATGAGCCACCAGACACAGGCGAAGCTGAACCAAGACATGAGGAACGACAACGCAAACACCAGGATCGTCCAGCGCCACTTGATGTCTACCAGAGTCGTGAAAAGGTCCTGTGCAAACACACATACAATAGAACTTTCCATTTCTGACCATGACTGGGCCTTGGTCGGAACAGCCAAAAAGTCAAGAAGTTTCAAGAACTTTTATTGTCATTAAGCATTCAATGCATGCCAGAGACAGAGTCAAAAATTCATAATATGACAATAAACTCTGTTATTGCTAGCAGAAATTTGTAGTAAATTTGTGTGTTGGAAATTTGATATTGGAAGGAGCAAGTTATATCACAAATATTAAATAAAAACTATTAGGCCTACAGTATTAAAAGTATGTAAAACTTTATTCCACATCTAACACATTAATTGAATTATAAAGGTACCAGTATAAATTATAACTGATTAAAATATAACAATGTTAATACGTAATTGATTGTAGGATAAGCTTTTCACGTTTCAACAGGTTCAACAACAACGGGAGCGTAGGAATGACAGATAGAAGGTATGGTGGCGCTAGGTTGGATATAGGTAGGAGTCGGTTAAAAGGAGGTCGGATAACGGAGATCCTACTGTTATCATAAGCATAATGGACGTAACTTTGGCAACCTCGGGAAGCCATAAATGTTGATAGCAACTCGTTCATGTAAGCATGAAGGTGTACTGACATGGATAAAAATACAGGGTTATACTGTTAACTGTACTTCAGATATTGTATCGTACTTTTGCAGGTACTGAAGATTTTTTATTACATTATTGGGTAATTTTTGTGTGGTCTATCACATTTCTTTTGCCCAAAACTTTTTTATACTTATATTACAGATAGTTGTATAATTTTGTAAGTTCACTTAACTAATCTTTAATTTATTAATTATGTAAACTTTTAAAATAAATCAATGACTCATTACAGTTGAAGTAGAATCATTAATAAAGGGAAGGTGGTCTTATGCAAAAGAGCTTTGTATGCGAGAGTAGACTTGCATGTGCAATAAGCAAGGACATAGATGGGTGTCAGGTATTAATTATAGTGCAGCCAACACAGTTGGACACAGATGAAACGTAATAAATGTCACCAATGAAAATTGATGATCAAAAATTATTGTATTTACTTCCCTGTAGGATAGGTTAGATCATGAATTTGTCTAAAGGGAATGTTTTCAGTTCATCTAAACATCTGTTCTTATAACCATCACTTCCATTAAAGACTTCAGCTACAATTTTTGTGTTCCACAAATCTGCTAATACCCCTCCAGAGCTTATCCATGTCAAAATAAATTGAGTTGATTTAATGACTTATCAAATGTTTCTCAAGTTCCTTTTTTTTAATTTAATGTATGATTAATCTAGAATACTGTATTTTACAAGTTAAGTAATCCATCAGAAATATTTTAGGTGACAGACATTACAAAACTGTTTAATTCCTATAATACTGTACCTAGATCCTACTTATCCAAAAAAAACATAAATTAAAAAAATGGTTTTTATACTGGACTATTAATACTGTAAAAATTTCAGCAACTAGTACAAATGATTTTTACTCATTATCTAAATATTCTTGGAATTTCCTAAGATCAAGGATGGATTTCCCACGAGGCACACAAGGAACTGGCCTAGGGGCATGCTATAGGGGCGTACCACCGCTGATTTCAATGAATTTTATGAAACATATATCTGACAATTTTTACGCCCAGTTGACATATTTGTAAAAAATATTATGACACTAAAATGTAACTTTTTAAATCTATGAAACGCAAAGTTGACAATTTGTAGATTTGTCGACTTTCACCTGTTACGGTCACCTATCAGACTTGTCACAAAAACTCAATAAGACACCATGTGCTCTTTGCTGGTAACAAAGCACCGTGACTGGCGTCGAAATCGAAAAACTTTGGTTGACTTTTGTACAGAGATAGAGACTGAAAAGGTTTTATCCGAGCGACATTTGAGGTAACCTTCCTATAAGATGGTTGATGACGCTGTGTATTGCTTTTATAAATGTGTGTATTTTTTCAGTAACAATCACAGAAGATTAAACCCTCATTATGACCATATTTACCAAGTGCTTGTTATTATTAGGTATAAATTATTGTTTTAATAGTAAGCTGGTTTATCCGGCCAAATTGTTATATGACCAAGGGCTTGTTATATGATGAAGGGTCCTACTGTAAGTATGAATATCAAATCTCACCTGGAGATACTTCCTTCTCCTTTGTGACACATGAGTCTGAATCACATTGTACTCTCCGTTTTTAAACACAGCTCTCCGCCGCAACTTGCGGTACTGGTTGCCAGTTCCTGGGCCCCCTCTGTATCTCGTTCTGGAAAAGAAATCTGGAATATATATTGAAATATTTTCATTGATTAAATGAACAACTAAAAATGTCATCTCAAACTGTCAATTAATTATATAATTTCTGTCAATACTACAAACAAAAATACTGTGTATTCCTTATCCTGATAAACAAACCAGCAGTTCTTGGACAGTTACAAAGCACACAAGTCATTTTGGTCATTATTTTACACTCTTTCGTTTTCTTAAAAGCCCTCCTACCTCAATTAAAAAAATCCTTAACGATAAAACAACAAAGATACAATTCAGTTTCTGTTTAGCTGATAAAAACAATTTACTGATTTGATTTTAATTTGACTTTTACTGACAAACTTATCAAAATGATCGAGTGGATGTCATATTCAAGTTGACTCTTGAGGAGACTGCAGGTAGATTAAACGCTTTAAGTGTTCGTAAGGGTCTACGGATTTTAAACAAAAGATTACTATTTCTTTAGTAATACCGTAATAGTGAACTTATCCAAGAAATAAATCAAAATTTTACCGTAACAATATATAATAGATAATTTTTTTTTATGGTACAAGTTTTTATATGATATTTTCAGTATTTTAGACTGTTTACGACCTTATTGTTTTTCAAGACTGGTTACAGTTTTAGATTAGAGTAATAAATAAATATGCAAACAAACCTGTTTAGTAAATACCACTTAAATTAATTTATCTTTTTATTTTATTGTGTTGGTAAACTACTTAGATAAAAAATTTATAATTAACTAGCTGTTATTAAACCTAGAGTATTAAAAATAGTTAGTTTAAGTGTTAAGATTAAATAAACTTAATAAGAAAATAATTTTGTAATACAGGAACCCAAAAATCATAATATATTCAGTATTAAAAATTATATTTACCTTGAAGAAGGGCTTGGAGGAACTATAATTGTTTGCTTATGAGAAAAACTCACTAGTTTTTTAGCTTCTGCAGTCTCCTCCATTGCATCAACCTGCACTCTAAACTATGTGAGACTGAATAACTAAATAAGTGGACACCTTTTATATCAAGTATACCAACACCTACTCAGTGAGTGTCAGATTGCCAACTTAACAAACATAACCTCAACAATTTGCTATCACAAAAGTCTTTGACAAGGAGATTGAAATCAGCTGACTATTGTTGGACTAACAGCTGACAGTGATGACTAGAGTTGGTAACCCTGGTCCTACAAAAGATGCTAACTGGTACAATTTTACTTATGCTTTGCAAGTAAGAATTATTATCACAAACCAATCAGCTTGGGAAAATTAAACTTACCTATATACTGCTATATAAAATAAATATGAAACAGAACACAACAAAACAAAACCACATTGACAATTTTTTTAGAGACATAAGTACACTTTATTAGACGATGTATTTTAATTTTAAGTATCAAATTAAAAGCTGAAAAATTCATTGATTATAAGTCATTTTATGAAAAATAATAACTGAAGGCATAGAATACTATGTCGTTATAGATTTAAAATTTTCTTTTAATTTTACTTTTGAATCTAAGTTATATTAAAATATGGATATGATATATTTTAATGCTTCTCTTGCTCTATAGTTTTTATTTTTCAAATTCATAGATATTATAAGACCAATGAAATCCATCGTACAATAGATCATATTGGCCTATGAAAAATTTTTTACATTTCATTTGCCAGCTTGTTTTTATATTTTTTATGAGCTTTAGGTTATCACATTTCTTTTATTGTTTATTAGGACAGACTTATATTGAATTTAAAGTAAAAAATATCCATGAAATTTGATTTCAATTTGGTATATGGTTTCCATAAAAAGGGCAGTACCTGGTCATTTTTATAGCTATTAATTAATTTATTTTTACTCAAAACTTTGTAAAATCTTACTTTCCTGAGTTCAAAGGCTATTTTCCAAAGAATTAATCAGCTGATATTCATATTGGCAGCAATGTTATATTGGTTATCAGCTGTTTCAGGGTGTTATCACAGTTGTGGAACTTGTTTTATTGTGTTAATGGCCTAGATAATGGCCTACTAAGATTCTTTGTTTTTACAGCTAAATCAGTTTAGAAAGAAAATTGCTTACCTATAATTTAGGTATTGTGACCTACATATCCTAATATGTAGTTGACGATTTATTTTTTTATAAAATAAGTGATCTATTGTGTAAACAAATATGTTGTTACAGTAAAAGTTTATTAATTAGTTTTTTCGATAGACCAATAAATGAAATAAGTATTACCTGTTTTAGTCTATTTAAAAAAATTTTCCTCACAGTATTTCGTGTTGCTGAAAGTAAATAAAAAACTAATATTACCATATTTATTATTATTAGCTACTAATATTTAGATAAACATATTATTTTATAATTCTATTGCCTTATTTATGTTAGTAATTGTTAATTTCCAACATTTTTATAGAGAACAACACATAACTAACAACATAACATAATAATAATTATGTCTACATATTAATTGTAATTATAAGATTATAATATAATCTTTTTGTGGTAATGGGATTATAAATAGCTTAGTAATAGCACATTATAAACTATTTACATCCATACAAGTACGGTAGCTATTGCTTCCATAAATATAAATAGTCATCTGAATAAGAATATAGTGTACTATCAATATAACTAAGTCATATAAACTCGATAATAGAACCGAAAAGTGATTAAAATTCACAATATATTACAGAAATTTGGCTTCTTTGTCTATTAATTTGTGGGTTTAAAAACTTCATCGCAAATAATTTTCAAGATTTTCTTATTTATTTATTAGATTTCCACAGAAGGTGTTCAAATCACCCTGAAATAAGCTTTAATTTTAGACATTTAGTAATATTCAAACTAGTTTTAATCTAATTAACTTATACTTTTTACTTTACCAAGATGACTTAACATTAAATACTGGAAGAAAGTTTAGATACCAGTCAAAATTTTGTAATCAGAAACTTTAGACATTTTAATTAATTTAAGTATGAAGGGTTTTATAAGATACATACACTATTTATGTGAGAGGCTACTAAATTTATGAAAACTTAGCTAGCTAAATTTATTATCAATATTAAGTGTTCAAGAGTTAATCGAATCTGTAAAATATTCCTTTGGGGCGATTTTCAAATCAGTTCAGTCACATTACCACAGTAAATTAATTCAATTTCATACTGAGAAACATGAGGTAGCAATTAATTTATTTAAGTTTAAGTTAGAAACTAACTCCTTCAATTTAAGGTATTTATGAAGTGTTTGCAAACAATTGAATTATGTACTTTAAAGTTTTCCTAAAGATCCCTATGATGTATATTAGGTGTTGATTTTTATCTTCTAAAAACTGATTTCAAATGTTGTTTAAAAATGTAAAAAATACCTGGTTCTTGATCTTGACCGTGATCTCGATCTTTTACCATTTTTCCCGACATTTTTCTGCAACTCTACTTTCACAGTGACCGACTCGCCGGTCTGTGTTGTCATAACCTCTGCAACAATCACTAAACAACTACTGAACGACCGACTGATCCCAACTGAACAGCTGATCGGCCAAACACCGACAACAGAATGCAAAAGGTTATCGGTTTTGATGTGGGTTGCACTATGCTTGTGTGTGAGTGTTAGCATGTAAGCTGTGATAATAAGGCAATAAATACTTCTATTCTTTGGCATAATAAAACAGCTGTTCAAGTCAGCAAGGTAGGCAGTTGGCAGAAAGTCTGAATAAGTGATTTTGTGCTTGAATAACACTGGTCGAACAGTTGGCATGAGGGTAAAAGTACAATACTACCCTTGATAAATCACCTCTCATATATTATTATCGACTAAATTATTACGAAAAATATAAATTTGAAATTGTGGATAGAAACTTTCATCATATTACAGTGCATAAGACACTGCATTGAAATGTATTTGGAATTTCATTTATAGTTAAAAGTATATATTATTTTTTCACCTTTCAAAGAGAATTATTGTAGTATTGTACATTTATAATTTGAATGTCTTGAAAATAATTATAACTAGATTAAGTGATTTTAGTTCATGAAAATAAGGCAAAATGTATAATCCTTTAAAGAACTAGCAGAAAGTGTGTGCTTGTTGGTTGCAGTTTCTTTAAACTTATCTGATTGTGTGAACAGCTGACTGTCATTTGTTTACCAGCTGATTGGTGGTGAATAATCAGACATGAAAATTACACCATCCAATCACAGCCTCTTAATAGATTAATTGTGGGGTTGTTAACTAGTGTCCTTTGTATGTCAATCACCAATAAAAATGTTGTAAAGGGTGTTTTAGTGGTGTGATTTTTTAATAAAGAGTAAAACAATGAAAAGTAACTTATATTGGTATAAAGATGATTATATGTAAACCACAGAGTTGTGGCATTAGTATTTAAAAATTTTCCTGACATATGGGCCCCACAGTGTTCCCCTAGAAAGTTCAATCTGGAAGTTAAATTAACGATCACCTATTCCAGTGAATTTTCTGTGAATAACCCGGCGAATATTCACCTCCAAGTCATTTAGAGTCTATGGTTTGTCAATATAGACTTGTGGCTTGATATATGCTTGCTTCTATGCATGACATATGCATACTAAGTAGTCTGTTGGAAAAAAATCACACATGACCATGGAAGCTAGGTTATGTTGTCTCTACCTGTAGGATACCAAACGTTGCTCTCAGGCCCAGCCCTAGGGACTTCGCCTCCGTGGGCGAGGTCGTCAGCGACCGCCCCCCATATATCCTGTGAATTTTTTTACTCCCTGGCTTCACCCTTTTTTTAGGGTTCGCTAGTTCAGCGATCACTCAAGATCGCACAGTGATTCTCTAAACTCGTATATAATTATTTACTAAGAGTCCCAACTGGCACAGTCCCTATCTGCCAGAGTCTGGACAAGCTTTGAAACTTGGAGAAGGTTACGATGAGGGAGGCGTGGGAGTCTCTTCCGGGCTTTCGACAGTCAAAATCCCTCATTGAACCACACAGAGAGGAGTGAAAGGATTTGTTCAAGCTCTCTAAAGGGGACATCAGCTTATTGGTGGGGCTATTGACAAAATATCTCATGATCATCGGTCTCGCCCAATCAGACTCCTGCAGATTCTGCGAGGAGGAGGCTGAGTCTGCTCCTCACTTCTGGCTTGAATGTCCAGCTCTGAGCCATAGAAGGTTGAAATTCTTTGGTCAGACCTTCGAGGACCCCGAAGAATTTAAACAATTGAGTGTCGCACAATTTCTGGGCTTCGTCAAGGGACTAGAGTTGTGGGACTAACTTCAACTAGGGTGCTACAAAAGATCTTAAGGACAAGGTACCCTAAGGGTAGCTATAACCTGGTGCCCAAGGTCCCGGGTTCAAATCCCGCCAATCACCGCAACCTACACAGGGGTGCGCAAAAAGCCACTACAGCTGAAGTGCCTTGGGAGTGAAACTGGTAATTCGGTCCCAGTTCTCTTTAGAACGGATCATTATTTCCACGAAGGACTCAGGGCTCAAAGGCCCAAGTCAAGAGACTTGGCTGTTGTGCCACCTGCCGCAGGAGATGGTATGCTCTGCGGTATCGGTGATACAGGGGCAGTAAAGACAGCAAGGACTATCGTACTTGCCGATCGTGTTAAAAAAACTTCCGGAAATAACCGTGACCAGAAAGAAATTGGGTCACGTAGTACAACACCCCTCTGTACTTCCTGTCAATCCATGACCGAACAGTCGGGGTTAACATCGCGGTTCGAGCCCGCGACTTGGACTCGCCCTGTCCGCCTCGAATATCCGGCGATGAATTGCCTGGCGCTCGTGTGTCAAAAGGTGTATGGATATAAAATTGGCAATCACAATAGCAGGTACCATTAAATTGCAGAGAAATAGTAGCAAGTATGCGTGATTAAATGTAATGGAAAGTATACATAAAAAAGTATTTTTTGTAATATATGGTGTATATATGATAATATTTTTTGAATAAGTTTTAATAAGGATAGATAGAATCCTAAAATCACTGTACAATAATTTCATGATAAGATATGCTAACAAATTGAAATAATTTATGATAAAAATTGTTAATGTCTTAGAAACTTGAAATTATTTACTTTGAAGAGCGCCTTCAAGATAACTTATACCAGCAACAATGCTGAGCTGTCATGCAACTTGCCACTTGAAGACGGCAGGGTAAACGCTACGCCGTAAGCAATATATCAGTTGACTACAATAGTTACATCATAACGGATATTAATTCCAGTTTAACAATACGAGTATTTTAGATGCAGTAAAATAAAAAATACACACCTTCCAAAAAAACCTATCTATACCATTCAATAAAATTCCTTGAGATTTTGAAAATACTACTTCAGGGTTATTCTGTATATCTCAATAATAGCCGAACATAGACATACCGACGTAGACCGAAGATTCAAATTATTAAATTTGAGCGGATTCTAATAGTATTAAGAAACTGCATTTTAACTAAAAATTATTATATGGAAACATACATAAAATTTAACTTCTGGGTACAGCCGACCTAAACCTCTCTCTTTGAGAGAGGTTTAGGTCCTTTTGTCGTATTTAGCAAATTTCATTTCGATCAGACCTTGTTTTACATGAGTTATCGTCTTAACGGACACACGAACTCACAAACATATATTAAGTACAGTTTTATTTTTCGAACGTATCGTGTTTTTCATATTTGGTGACCCCAAAATGGAAAGAAAAATTGGTCTCCGTCCAAGGTTCTTCCCATGAGGATCGCGGTTGGTCTAATAGCTCAAATTCATACTATGGGTTCAAGCCTATTTTTTCATTTGCATAGTATTTTCAGTATTAGTCCTGCCAAATATTTGTTACATCTGTATCGATTTTTCTCGTGCAATTTAATATTGTTTCATTACAAAATAACTACTTCAAAAATTGTATCGTTTATCATAAAAGAAAAAAATCATTGAAACACAATTCAACCTTTCGTTATCACGTTCGTTTGAATGAAAAAATAAAAAAGAATATTAAGTAAAAGAACATTTACATAGTAAAATTCATTGTCACTAAATTTTAAAGTAGAACGAGTTAAGTTAAAACCCAACGAAGTGCCCCCTTTGTGTCGAGGGCTTCATTTTCATTTGTGTAATCCATTTAAGAATTGCAAATTTACAATGAAACCCAAAACTTTATGGCGTTTATAAAATTAAGAATTCAGTCCTAACCAAACAAGCTGAGATTATTTATGGGAAACTAAAATAATTGAACTGCTGAAAAACGCTGATGAAGTTTTCCACTTTACATACCCACACAGCCTTATACAGCTACAGGACAATGAATAGTTTTACTTTACAGTTAAAAATTACTTAAAAAATAGTTTATATTAGCAACACAGATTTGACTACACAGCCTAGAAATGGAGTAGTTCAATTTATAGAAATGAAAGCATCTAATTTGAAAAATATTTAATACATATTTTATAAACGGTGGGTGTTTAGGTTCTTTAGGTTATAGAATACAAAATTAGATTTCGATTATAAAATATCAATATCAACATGTTTTCTTACTGTATAATAATTTCATTATTTCTGAATTTTTATATTTTAAAATGATTTTTACAAGAGTCTAATTCCTAATACGTACAAAATCAAAATCTTAATGTTAGTGTGTGTAACTCTAACGCCTGACGAACATCGAACGCAAAACAGATACAAAACCCCTTGTGTCATAATTGCAGTCAAACGCCTTAAAATCTCAAATAGCTTATTAATTGAATTTACGTTATTAATAACCTTATAGGAGGATCAAGATCCTAATAATGGTAAATAATAAATGCCGTTTGCATTAAAATGGTTATTACAATTTTATAAACAAAATTCTATTTAATATAAATCATTTAGAGTAAGCGTTGTATTGTATTATTTTATCGATACAGATTGTTTACCGACTTGTGCTCAACTAATTCGCTTCAGACAACACTGTGTTATTGTAAATATACGCAAATCTATGCTTCGTCTAAACATAAAACTAATCGATTGGTTCTTTTCTTTTATGAAAAGAATATGAACGACCATAATGTTTTGTCAGAGTTTAGTTTCAAAGGATGAATGGATAAGTTTTAGAGAGTTTTACAAGAATCCTAGATACAATTAAGTAACATCTACACAAGGTGTTCAGTGATTATTTTGTTAATAGTATTTTACATCAGATTGTTTTAGAAAGAAAACCAATATAGTATTAAAATTATTTTAAAGTGCTAAGGCCTAAGGACAAATGGTTATTGTTGGTTATACATTCTCTTCCTTATCCACTAACTCCTTCACAATAGCCACAGCACGGACTCACCTGTAATCATGCTTCAGGTGGCTGATGGTCGATCCGCAGGTTGCCACCCGGACCAGAGGAGGTTCCACAGTCATAGGTTCAAGCTCGGGTTCGCTCTGAGAGTCCTCTTCCTCCCCTTCGACGTCGAAGTAATGGAAGTCTTCCTCTATGGATGCAGTCGGCGCCGCACCGTTCTTCTCTGTGGGCGACTCGTCGGTCACGTGATGCTCCATTGTTAGCGTGACCGATCCGCTAGTAACATAACCTCTAATCTCACTTTCACTGTTTACACACTGCACTGCCACCTCGATCGCGTCGCGTCACTCGTGTCATCGTCGTCACTACGCCACTGCCACTAGTATCGCATCACCGCTCGCGAGCCAATGCCAACTGGTTTCTGGTTGCTGTACGGTTCGCGCATGCGCGTTTGTTTCTGAAACCTGTTTCTATTGAGCGTATACTATCATTATCTACGGCCTAGGGGTATTTACAGCTAAGTACACTTTGGTTGAGCATTACGTCTGGCATCACCGCCCTCTGAAACATAAATAGAAATAAATTTATTAATTTCATTCAACTTTGGCTCTCCTGATATTTTTTAATAAAGTACAGTTTGTCAGGTTTCATCTAAGACCTCAGATGCATGAGAGGGGACGTAAAGTAACCGTGAAGGGGTTCCATTTATGTTGGTATTTATATTTATTTTATTTTTTGTCTGTCGGTAAGTAATCAGCTCTTCCTCCCCACCACTATACTTGCGTCGTAGTCTACTGCGCATCCAAATTTCAGGGCTGTAGTTTGATAGAGTAAATTTATTACATTTTATGAAAATACGTTATAACCACCACGATAGATTTGATCTAATTCCATTCAGCAAGATGCTGGCCTTTTCTAAGTAAAATGATACTCATCATATTTATTAGGTCCTATCTCATAAGTTAGGAGTCACAACTCTATGATAGTGTACAATGATTAAATTAGATTATTGAAATAGTGATCATGCCACAATGCAGGTATTTTAAGCCAAGTATGAATGAGGATTGAGTGTAGGATGATTGTGGCACGATCTTGAAGTCTTTTTTACTGACATATTCCTTGGACAGGATTGTTAATTACTAGCCCAACAACCGATGACAACTAAGGAACCTACAGTTTAACGTGGAACCCGAACCACTGCCTCCGACTTACGAACTGGTCTTATTATGAAAATGGTCTTTGACGTTAATCCACACAAGAGAACACAACATCCACCGACCATCGCTTACAACTGCATTGTGATTTTATTACATAACCTTAGTAATACCAAAGTAATCAATTTTAACTAAATCGTGTTTAATATTCATAAATCCATTTGTCGGAGAACGAATTTTGAAATCCAATAATCGTAACTGAACTAGAGGCGTATACTCGTAGTTGATAATACTACATACTGAGACATGATGCTCTACCGAGCTTAAATATACTGAATATGCGCCGAATACCATGATATGTACAAACAGTTGTAGTGTATATCTAATCTGAGCTGTGAATTGTGTGAGTTTAACGTCACATCCTTATCAACAGTTGTCTTTATTACCACCTGCCATCGCCGTTACACCAATTGTCTGGGTTGTGTTTCTGCAATCGGATTTCAATTTTGTTCTTTAGTGAAATAAACGGTATCAGGCTATTGAAAAATACATTACTTGCTCACTTTAACAGTGAACTATTCGCCATTTAATGCTCATTAAAACAGAATTTAAAAATCGAATCATTAAAAATAATTTTTTTAATAAAAAATGGCATCTTTCGACTTTCCTCTCGATATAAAAGTCAAATTCTACCTTAATTAAATGTTAAAGTGGTAATTTACCACGAGGACGAAATGTTGGTCTCCAAATTAGAATCAAGAGAACCAGTATGAATGACTGTGATATACTGTAATATGGATTCAAACTCAAACTCACAATAACAACAGTACAATAACAATCCCCTAAATAGGCCCCAAAGCAATAATTTTTGTTCTAAAATTCCAGAATTTTGACACTTCCTGTCCAATTAATACAACGATATAACTTTATGTTATCTAAAAATTATTTCCAAATTAAATCAAACATTTCTCAAATTTAATTAAGATATTTTACTAGTTTTCTGTATTTGTATTTACTTCTCAATATTTACGAGATTATATAAATCACTTACGTTTGCTTTCCAACATTTGAAATACATTAAAATAAAACAATACTTTTCTTCGACTTTAAATAAAATTACTGACAAATTGTGGAACTTTGTCTACTGATGAATTAATCAAAATTTTAATTTTTTAATCTTAAAAATTGAAATTACAGAAATGATAGTAGGTGATTTCGTCAGTGTAACAATTAAGACATATCGTCAATGCAGTGTATTTCATACTTACGACCCTAAAAAAATTAATTGGATTTGAAATAACGCGGAAGTGAACCATAATACTAACCTGAAATTTTAAACGTCATATATACAGGGTGTCCATGAAAAACGTTTCAGGACTTCGGTGAGTGATTAGTTACATTAAAAGGAAGATAAAATTTCTAATGGAGGTATGGTCTAAAACGCTTATTTTCTCAGATATCCGCCATTTTGTATTTTCTACAAAATATTTTTTCAAACATTTTTTAACCGATTATTTACAAATTTAGTATGTGTTTTACACAAGTAATCTACTATTATTAAAAAATAACTAGCACGATCCAAGCTCAAAATAATAAAAATGCGGCCATTTTAAATTTTACCGTTAACAAAGTATTTTAGTTTTAAAATTTTAAATGCATTTTTTTATTTTGAGCTTGGATCATGCTAGTTATTTTTGTATTAATACTAATCTAGTAGTGTAAAACACATACCAAATTTTACAATAATCCGTTAAAAATGTTTGAAATAAAAAATATTCTGTAAAATACAAAATAGCGGATATCTGAAAAAATAAACAATTTAGGCCATACCTCTATTGGAACTTTTTTCTTCCTTTTAATGTACCCAATCACTCAACGAATTCCTGAAACGTTTTTCATGGTTATAAAATATTTATATCACTGTATTAGGCTACACAAAGGAATATTTTAATCATTTTAAAGGACAAATAAAAAACGCTTACCTATTAGGACGTGGGTTGGTTTAACAATGATAAGACTAGCGACGTTATCACAGAGCAAAGACAAAGACAACCTTGGAGTACATATTTGGTGGGGGTTATCCACGCAGCTAGGGCCTACACTGTGACAAACATTTCGGGCTCAAATACGTTCCTATCGCGAAAACAACCACGACTTTCCTTGTTGAATTGTATTTACTCTAACTCTGTTTATTTAAACGGGTGAAATGTACGTAAAACAATTTTTCACGATGGTTAAAGCACAAAAAAGAGTTAAACATTTGTACTTAAGATAGACCCCACGCATTTACACAAAAATTATAAACAGGGTGTCCATGGAAAACGTTTCAGGACGTTAGTGAGTGATTAAGCACATTAAAAGGAAGAAAAAAGTTCCTAAGGAGGTATGACTTAAAACGTTTATTTTTTCAGATATCCGCCATTTTGTATTTTCCACAAAATATTTTTTGTGGAACATCTGAGAAAATAAGCGTTATAGGCCATACCTCTATTGTATCTTTTTTCTTCCTTTTAATGTACCCAATCACTCACCGAAGTCCGGAAACGTTTCTCATGGACACTCTGTATATTAAATAACTGTAGTCTACTATTCAAAATGTTTAGCATTTTTATTTCAAGTTGTAACAAGTGTAAAAACCGTAACATATCATATTTATAAGAATCTTAAAAATCAAACGATAAATCATTATTTACATTTTTTTGACATGGATACTCTGGAGGGGGATTGGCGCTCCGTCACACCAAATTTGAAATGGGAGTGACGTCATACGGTTAGTTACGTTATATGGTTATAAGTACAGCTGTTTAGAGAAACTGAAAACATTACTATTAGACATATCCGTGATCTAAGCCAGGGGTTCTCAAAATTCAACTACTCTAGGTCCCCCGTAATAAATTATGTATGTAATTGGGACCCCTTACAATTGCACCCCCCTGAACTCTCTCACTACCCCTTACAAAACAAAATATACGGCATTTCACTCCTCATAGGCATATGTTGAGCTTGCTACAAAAAACCGTTAATTTGGGAAATTGGGACTTTAGATGTGAGTAGTTAAAAATAAATTTGATTAGAATGTTTTTGCAGACCACCAAAAAACTGCTGCCTAGGGGTTCGCGGACCACACTTTGATAAACTCTGATCCAAGCTATCTCCCAAAAGGGAATAAATACATTTTTTTACTTTGAAATGTATCAGAAATCAACAAAAGTCTGATGTTTTCCATATAATTGCAATGCGTTATTTATTAAAAATAATAATGATGGATATTGATAAATTTACTCAACTGGTACTGAATTTTTAGTTTATTTAAAAATAATTAAACCATTTATAATCCCTTAACTGGTATGTGCATTAAAGTAGAATATTAAAAAATAAAAATTTAGAAGAAAAATATTTGGAAAACATATTAAAATATAAGTACTTACATAAAGTTCCTAGCATAAAGTTACAAGAGAAAATTCGCACCTTTTATCTCAAGAAGTTGTTAACGAGCTTACAGAGCACAGCGATGTTGATGCAACTAAACACCCACGCCAAGCTAACAGAGGTGTGACAGCTGGTGATAAGGAAACAGCTGATCAGCTGACTAGCTCGTCCTTACATTTCACAACCGGAAGCTGTTCAACCACACCGGAAACTTGTTTTATCACGATTTATTCACAGCAACCATAAACCCAGATTCGCTTGATTAAAGTGTTGATATTTTCGAAACAGACGCATATTTAGACGGGAATTTTTAAAGTGCAAAACCTAAATAAACTTTATTATTTAGTACCGGGTGACCGAGCTTTGCTCGGATAGAATAATTTATTCTTGGTACATTTTAACACTAAAAACATTTTTTTAAGTAATCAAACTAAGTTTAACTATTCTTAATAACGTTTTTTGTAAAATTACACCAAACTATATGTAACTTTTTTATAACGGTTCTTTCAAACTAACCTAAAAACGCATTGTTTACTAATTTTACTATGAAAAATAACATAAACAACATGAATCAGCTGTTTTGGTTTACTGTATCTACAAAAAGGTCCTAAACTATAACAAAGAGACTTTGAAAGGTTGTAGTTCGGAACCCAAATTTTCCCCAGCCTATAAGATCACATTCTATTTTGAGATCCGCTGATAATATTCGAGTATAACGAAGAACTTGAGATTCGATAATACAGTAAATAATTTAAAGAGAAAAAATACTATGGAAGTCCATAGTATTTTTTCTAATGTTTAACGACATTTTTAACGTGAAACATCCGGCAATATCCCGCTGACTCTCCCATGGTGGTTTTGGGAGTCCACTTTTTAATTTGCAAGGTTGGTAGGTGTGACTAGGTGAGGGACGTGACCTTGAACCAGGGCCAGGAGAGATCCAAAGTCACGAGGAGAGAGTGAGAGAGTAGGAGGAGAACATCTTGTTGAATGAAATCACTTTTTATTTACATACAGGTTTTTTTCTGTTAAGGTGGTGCGAGCGAAAAAATTGACTATCTTAAAAATTAACAATTTTATCGTTTATTAGTTAATTGTATCATAAACAATTGTTTTGGCACATATTTTCCAGTTTTTAGGGAAAACCTTTCGAGTTACAGGGTAATTAATTCGGAAATTTGGAGTTTTTCGTACAAGGGGTGTGTGAAAACTGGTTATGTTTTGAGCTGTTTTTTTAACCTATGTGAAATTTCGAAATAAGAGAAAATTTCGTAGACTACTGAAAATGAATTTTTAACGCCACATTTTTCATCCACTAATCATAGTTCAATCAAGTTCTAAAAGTGTTTAACAATATACAAAAAAACAGAATCGTTATCTTAAACGAGTCACTCAGAAACCTTGCACGAAACAATTACATATGCGTAACGAATAAGCGACACTAGCGCCGACCTAGCGGATTTCAGTTGTCCCTAACGCCGCTCGCACCGCCTTATAAGTTTACTAAATTTATAATATTCTTATTCGTGAGATAGCGATCAAAACACTTATTGGGTGTTGGTCAGTATGTGTAAAGAGTGTAAGGCAACTCTGATTAAACTATTATATACGTCTCACTTGATAATTATACAGTAAATAATCTATTAGAAATTAATGACTCAGTTTTGTTCACTTATTTCATTACGTAAAAGAAGTAATAAATGTAATAAAGCATTCAGGTCAAACCATAATGCGAGGAAACAATAATGTTCAATCAATCTATCAATCACTTCGTCCACTTTGTAAAATTACAAAAGTTTGCAGTACCGTAATTTGTGTAAACCAAGTTAACATTTAAAAGTTTGAAAGATAAACGATTATTTTCCGATGAATTTTGTTCAACAATCACTTTCGTTTATTACTTGTGCAGTAATAATAACCCATAAAGTACATCCACGTAAAATATAGGCTCGAGAATTTTTTATTTATTTTATAATTCGTCTAATATGATCCACTATGATGTGATGAAAATATGATATTTACGGATATCATTAAGGATGAAAATTAGGTGTATAAGTCTCGGAACATTCTGTATACAATAACACGCTCCTGTAATACGATCCTAAAACTATTCACTTCATTATATTTAAACATGAATATGTCTTACTTCTAGGGAGGAGGTGTTGGAAATTTGCGCGACCAAAATTTGAAACTGTGACGTCATATGGTTAGTGACGTCATTTGGTTATAAGGTCTGCTGTTTAGGGGAACTGAAAACAATCCCTTTAGACATATCCATGATCTAACCTATTTCCCACAGGGACAGAAATACAATTTATTTTTTAGAAAATTTTACAACTATTTTTCAAAAGAGAACGAGTTATGTATCAGACCACATTTTCTTGTTGATACCCTTGGTACTTCAGTGTTACATGATAAACCTATGTTGTGCCCCACAACATATTGGTTCGATAAAATTGTATTTTCGCTGATCATTAATAACAGAGTGAATATGGGGTTTTTTGAACACTTTTTCCATTACAGATGTGTTGTTTTGCTTTGCCCCAGCTACTCCGTTCCAGTTTCAAGGGGAGTGCCGACCTGAACGATAATGAACTGTAGCGTCCCGCCATTGTTGTTCAATTGACAACCGGATGTGCAACAATAGAAACACCTTCTTCCGGTGCGCGCACGCGAGACACGTACACTCTTATTACATTTAATAGAGTGAGTTGTTGCGTTCAGAATATTAATTCGTTTGATGTAACTGATTGTTGTATTTTTTTCGACTGAGTAATTTATTTGTCAGTCCGTGAAAAATATTAAAAATATTTAGTTCAGAACCTTACATTGAGGAACTTTTATACATACATGTTTATATATACACTAGCAGTAAGCCCGTCCTTTGTATGGGTTGTAGGATTCAGTTTAAAGAAAAAAGATCATCATACCAAAATGTAAACCTAAAATTCTAAACAAAAAAATACAAAGAAAATAAATCAATACCCAGCTTCATTTTTTAGCATTACTTTACAATTAAATAGATTAGAACATTTTTTCCATTATTATTATTATTAGTTAAACGTTAAAATATTTTTTTAATATAGTATGATTACGAAATGAGTTTAAAATGAATGACCAATAAAAACTAACTAATATTGATTTGACTGCTGTTTGTTTTTTTGCTATTAAATCTTTAAACTAAAAAGACAGCTGATTATTACCAGTAGGTTATTCATTGAAAACTGAATCAAAATTCAGTTACGCGAATAATGTCGCGTAAAAGTTGGGATTTAAATGCTCGTTATTTACTTTTCAAGGGTCGGCGGACACTTTTAAGCATTTAAAAACCTTCTCTGGAATGTAGAGAATACATGAAATAGGTTTCATTGTTATCAGTTCTCCCGTTTGTTCGGAGAAGACGGCGTAATATGCCTCCTGGAGCGTCACAGACAAACAGACAAAAATATTGAGATAAGACTGGTTTCGGTTTCTCTAACGCACGAAAAGTAAAAATAACTAAAAAATCAATAATTCTGAGCAATGTAAAGACAAAAGTCTAATTTTATTTATATAGAAGATGTTACTTTACGTAGAGAATGAAATGCTCAGTTCACACAGTATGGAGGTCAAACGAGAAACCCCGGGTTCCTTGAAGGAAACGGATATTCCTGGGACGTTGGCGGGGGATCGGTATTGGGTTAATACAAGTTGTACCGCATCATGTGCTTATAAACTTTTCAGAATTATTACATGTTTCAAAATTATTTATTGAAATTCTAAATTCAAACTAACAAATTTTTGTTTTTTGTTTTTGTAACAATATAGTTTTAGTCGGTTTTAAATATAATTTTAAAGAAAATAATTTGCCTACTCAGACCTTACATAAGAAAAATATTTTCTTTCAATTCAAAATTTAGAAGTTCTGTTTGTAGGTTCAACAAATACATAGTTTTAAATATATGAGATTTACCAAACGTTTGAACCTCTATAATGAACTTAACTTGTTACATAGATAAATTTCTCTATGTTTAAAAATACAATATTTGCATTGATTACTTTTTGTCGATTTGTTAGATTGCTAACTGAAATAGACTAAATTTTTAACATCCTTGTATGTTCTTTGTTTGAGATTCATTTTCGTGATAGTGGATTTATGTTATTTATGGTAAATGTCCCCAATAAAAATCTAAATAACACTTTGTATGTATTTTACGAACGATTGTGTCTAATAGTAATCAGTTAGTAGTTTCGTAACTTTGGGCAATAGCTGTTCAGTTCTAGTCCCTGTCGATTGTTGACCGCAGCAGCTTCTCCGCTACTCCGCTAGGTTGCGCCAGGTGGGAGGTGCAGGGGCGGGCACTTGCTCATCACTTGCTTGACATCGTCCTTCCTCAACTAACTGCCAGTTGTGTTGATTAGGATGCTGTCATTGCCACCTCTGCGTGCCACCAGAATAGCAATACAGTATGTACTCTGGGACACGCCACAGAAGGTGTAAACTCGCGAGTGTAGGCCTAATAGTTCAGGAGCGAAAGTTAGATACTCTTTCTAGTCTTAAGAAAAAACCCAAGGTCACTTTCTTTATTTATATTCTTTATTTTATATAAGAAAAAGTACAATTTTATAAAAGGTTATTTTTCTGTTGTCTAACATGCCCTAAATTTCAGATTTCTCGATACAAGACACATTAAAGGATAACTCTATTTCTATTTTAACCCCAATCTATATAAATAAAATTAAGGTTTTGTCTGTACATTGCTTAGAATTATTCATTTTAGCGAATTTCCCATAGGGAAGAAGTATTGTAGGTCTCATGAAGTACACCATGATTTTTTTTTATAGAGACAAAACACAATCTTAAATTTTATATATATTAAAATATATATATATTTATATTTATATATTTTTTTCTGTAAAGATATCTCGTAAAAAATTAGACCAAATATAACGTGTATTTTCAAATCTCGGACCGTGTAAAAAACTTGAACTAATAGTTTTTTTTGTCAAAATATTCGTTTTTTATAGTAATTTAAAAAATTTTAATTTTATTTTACATACAGAAAACTATAATTAGTTCCTTAGTTTTCTCTATTAACGGTTACCGAGATTTCTAAAACATTCTTGATTTTGAGGCTCCATGATCAATGGAAAAATTTTTTCATTAAAATATTTTTTACAAAAATTTTATTTAGTTCAGGTACACATATGCAAAACAAGTATGGACAGCAATGCATATTTTTCCTAGGTTAACAATGGAGAAAGAAAACCTTTTTTTAACAGATTTATGTTTTATAATGAAAAAAAAATTTTTTATATATTTTCTAGATAAAACCTAATTTTAGATTTATAAATAATAATTTCAGTTCAAAGATTTTAACTATTGTCTATTATTTTTTATAAAATTAAATTGCTGTAATTTCAATTTAGTTATTTTTACTTTTCGTGCGTTAGAGAAGCCGAAACCGGCCTTATCTCAATTTTTGTCTGTTTGTCGGTTTGTCTGTTTGTCTGTGACGCTCCAGGAGGCATTTTACGCCGTCTTCTCCGAAAAAAAAACGGGAGAACTGATTACAATGAAACTTATTTCATGTATTCTCTACATTCCAGAGTTTCATCTAAAATTGTTGATTAGTAAGGGAAATATAGATTTTTCCTTATCCTCTATAAGATTAGCACTGGAGCCCCTAAATACAATGTACTGTCTTTAGATTTTTAAATATCTCGGTAACCGTTGGAGATAGAGAAAAACTTTAAGGAACTAAATTGTTGTTTGTTTTTGGCCTCTGGGCACCTAAATACAAAAAAAAATGGTCCCGGGCTTAAGTCTTGCCATGAGACCTACGGTAATAGCTTCTTCCCTATGGGAAATTCGCTAAAAGGTAAAGTATGAGTAGGCTGGCTGCTACCTGTGATGTCAAATGCGGGACTCCGGGCCGGGGACGTGCTGCAGCTGGACCACGCAGCTGTCGGGCGTCCCCTGGAGGGTCTGCAGGCCCGGGGGGTCGACACTGACACTCGTCACGTCCGGGGACGGCGCCGGCACCTTCTGGATATCTGCGGGACATCACTATACTGTAGCGGGCAATGCTTCTGGTTACACAAATCTAACACCTTTCTTTCTGTAGTTGCTCTAATTCTAGGATCATCATTTGATTAGATTAGATGATTGAAATGGTGACCCTAACACAAGGTAGGTATTTTAATCCAAGTATTAATGAGGATTGAGTAGTCTTGTTACTGACTAAGGCTGACATGTTCCTTAGACAGGACTGCCGATGGAAACTAAGGGACCTACAGTTTAACGTGGAGTTCGAACTGCTGTCTCTGAATTATGAACTGGTCTAATTTTATGAGTGAGTGGTCTTTGTGGATTAACGTAATATTCAATAGCGCGGAGGTATATTCACCGTATCTCCAGGTGTTTTTTTAATTTTTTCATTTATATTTCTTAAAAAATTTCCAGAAACGATATTTTATAGTGAATAGAGTGCTTAGTAATATGACACCACCCACATGTCGTTAAACGTAATGGTTCAACAGTTATGGACATTTAAATGTCAAAATAATTAAATTTTTAGGTTTTCCACGAAAGCAATAAAGGTAAACTATAATTTTACTACCACCATTGAAACCATCTTAAAAACTAAACTAATTAGAGTTTTTAATTATTTATCTACAACTAACACTTCCACAGAAAAACCACGACGTCAGTCAGCCATACGTACTTTGGCGTATGAATACAGTAGTCACTTTGTGTAAGGAAAATAGTACCATCATTTTTCCATGTGGTTACTAGCACTTGTGGCATTCGGACGTCGGTTGTCGTACTAAATTTACGTCAATCGTTTTGATATAGCCTACGCTAACCAGCGTTTGGTACTTGTAGCATTGAGTTGATGTTTTTTAGAAGTTAAAAGATACAAGGTTTTAAGAGTGCATCTAAATATATAAAACAAAGTCGTGTTAGTTACACGCATTATAACTCGAGAACGGCTGGACCGATTTTAATGATCTTTGATTTTTTGGATTCGTCTCTGCTCCGGCCATGCTTTAGGCATATTCAGTTTCCATAAATTCAATTAGTTTCCATTTTATAGCGTTTTAAATTTCTAATGTTAACCTTATGGGGACTAAGTTTGTTTACAAATGTTCTATAATAAAACATTTTTGATTCCTTAAGCTACAGCTGTTGTTTTACTTTCCATTAGCAATATGCTTTACTATCCAATGCCATCTGAATCATTCATTAATGTAAACCTATGGAGTAAATGTGTACTGTACAAAATGAACAGATTTATTCACCACGTTAATAGTTTACGGTTTTTGGGAATTATGTACTGTATTTATATTTTTTTATTTTCTGTATGATTAAAAGTCACGTGTTTATATGTTTGCAAAATAAAAAATAATAACAATGTTTATACATAATGAAATTATTACAATAATCCGCTGTTGTATATTTAAAGCTTTCACAACGAAGCCGCAATGCTAATTGACTTCAGGACATGGCCAATCTTAAAGTTAACATGTATTTACTGTAAGGCGTTACGAAGTTCGCCGAGTAAGCTAGTATTTTAATAAGAGGAACGCGTGTATGGCGTTTATGGTAATTTTTAATCTTTTTCTGTTATACACATTAGTCTGCAGCCCCACAGCCCCCCCTGGATCCGCCAATGTTGTAAACTATGCATAATGAAACTAAGCAATCAGTGCTGAGAGCAATAAATGCGCCAGCTGGGTCAGGGGAGGGAGGGGCTTCAAACAACAATGAATAAAATTAACATTGATTAGTTTTGTCTAACGTGTCATTAAGCTGTGTCGTCTGTGACAATCACTTAGACTACGTTCAATGACGTTTACCGCACAGTCGTTCTACGTGATGAGATGTTTACTATGTGAGAGACTTTCTTAAATAAATAGTCATTTAATTAGTGTACGATTAATTAGAATTTCAAACATACGTAGTCGGTAAAAAATACAAAAATATTTATTACATCTTAATAAACATTACATTAAGACAATAATTTCAAAAAAACAATACTTGAATTCATGGTGCTAATATGCTTGTTATTCTTCGTCAAAATACTGAATCTAAAACGTAATGTGTGAAAGGATTTTCTTTAACAAATCATTAAAACGTATGTAAATTAGAACACGAGATAGAATTAATTTTTTGGATGTATGTGTAAATTGTGAAACAATACTGATAGTTTAGCTGAATAATTTATCATTTGTATACTATAATTCACATACCAATGGTTTCGTAGGTAGCATAAATTCACATGAAAACAGTGCTAAATATATAACAGTATAGATGGTGTCATTAGTCTCTGCTCGTGGCTTTTATAACTTTTAACATTATAAATTTTAAGGGATATAAATATCTACTTTTTCAGTCAGGTGACTTATTTTTGTTTGTTTTTGCTAAAAATATTGTAGAGGAGCATAATAGAGAGAGCATGCCCAACCTTTATAGAAAGGCTAGTAGCATTACAGCCGCGCGCACACACTAATGACACCATATCTCTCTCTATATAAAAATTAATGTATATACGTATGTCCTTTATGCGTTGCTAAACTACTCATCAGATCGCCATGAAATTTTAGAATGTTTCTCTATTTGTGTCCGAGAAGATTTTAGTGAAATACAATTTTCAAAACTCCATAATATTACATTTTTTGGAGTTTTAAATTCCTAATGTTAACCTTATGGGGACTAAGTTTATTTACAAATTTTCTTCAATCAAAACATTTGATTTCTTTAGCAGCTGTTAGTTTACTTTTCATTAGCAATATGCTTTACTATCCAATGTCATCTGAATCATTCATTAATGTAAAACTACGAATATGTGCTGTACAAAATAAACATCCTTATTCACCACGTTAATAGTTTACGGTTTTTGGGAATTATGTAATTATATTTTTTAATCTCTGCCTGGTAAAAAGTTACATGTTTATATGTTGGCCAAAAAAATAATTACAACGTGTACTGTGTACATTGCTTCTTACTTCTCCATAATTGAGAAGTATAATATCCATCCATGCATCCATATTAATATGGATGCACACTAAACCGTCTATGTAATGTTTTTAATAGAAGAACTGCTTCCTTATCGGACGAAGACATCGGTAGGTGAATGGTCAACTTGGGTTTCTCTTGTATGTTGGGCCAACAAGCAGTTGTACAAGAAACTCCAGTTGACTGAGTTGAGTTTCTGTTACGTTTCTATCACTTTAGTTTTTGGTATGTACTCGGCCTTGTGGTCGAACAGTACGATATTGAGGATGGTTGTTACCCGGTTTGTTCTGCCTGGAGAGGTTGTCCAGCTCAGCGGCGCTACAGAGCGGAGTGTCCACCTCGTAGGTGTCGTTGAAGAGGCTGTAGTCCACCTCGTGCTCGCCCGTCTCCTTCTTGAAGGACACGAGCGTCTGGAAGCGGTGTCCCCACAGGATCTCGCTGGGCAGGTACGAGGACCGCGCCTGCGTCGTCATCCCCGTCGACTCGATCACACCTGTGAAGGGTGCAGAGGTTCCATACTTACTTATGTATTTATAGCCAGGTATGAATAAGAAATAAGAGTATGATGAGAATTACTACGCGATCTTGTAGTCTTGTTACTGACTAAGGCTGATATGTTCCTTAGACAGGACTGTTAATTAAAAGCCCAATTCCAACGGTCAATGGCATGTTCAATGGGCTAGGAGACCTACAGTTTAATGTGGAGTCTGAACCACTGCCTCTGAATTACGAAATGATCTAACAATGAGGATCGTCTTTGCGGATTAACGCAGTATTCAATAGTGCGGACGTTAATCCACACAAGAGAACACTACATCCACCGACCATCGCTCACAACCATCTACAATTCGTGACCTCCAAATAGCTGGATTTACAGGACACGCCACGGTTCCAGTAGTTCAACAAACCACCAGGGTGTTCTTGGCATAACTGACGATATATTTCATAATTTATACACCTCTATCATCAGAGAGGTCTCTGTAATTAAGAATAGATAATGTTTAAATACCCCCGTCACAGCAGACTTGCGTACTCTTCGAATTTCCAAATCAATAATAATATACTCGAATAACAAGTATGATCAATATCTATCGATAGATAAGAGGGTTTGCATTTTCTCCAGAAGATTTACATGGGAAAGAGTATTCAGTTTTGCTTCTGGGAGGAATACTGAAAGTAGGCATTTTTACCATAAACTATTTTTATTTTGACCATATATCAAGTTTTATCATCATCTGTCCATAAGTAAAGGAGGTTGCCTCCATTGTGATTAATATGGAAAATGAGTGTGCAGGTTAGCTGCCATGATAATTGCATATAAACTAATAATTTTTACTTTCTCTCCCTGTACGATATTATAAGGAAAAATTATTGTCAGAGAGGAACGGATTTTAAGGAGAGGAGGCACCTTATGGGACTTAGTGAAAACGATAAAATTTCAGGACAAGTTTTGTCATCTGTCGGATCTAGCGGTGAACTAGGTCTCTGTGACTCCGTCAGGTGTATATTAAATCATTTGCGACACTAGCGCTATCTGAGGATGGCAGTACCTACTACGTCAATTGGCGGTACGATGTACCGTCTTCATCCTTAACATGGGCGTGCACTATCTACTTTACAATCCGTTCATCTATGGTATTGTATTGCATTGTATTGAAGTATTGTATTGCATATGTGTATTTTATTGTTTCAGAAATAATCCATTTTTGAAACAATAAATTTTTAAATGATATTTAGGAACTTTCAAGAATATGATTGTTCATTACAGATTATCGTTTTTGAATTGACTTAAGGGAGTAAGTATGTGTCAGTCCAGTGATACCGTTTACAATGTTCCGCCTCCAAGTCTCCGTCACTCACACTTACCCTCCAAGATGACTACGATCTCGAACCTCTCCCTGAGCATGTCGGCGGCCGACAGCTCGTACAGCGGCGACGGGGGCGTGATCTTGTGCACGATCGTGGTCGGCCAGATGAAGAAGATCTTGTCTTCCTCGCCGTCGCCGCCCACCTTGAGCTCCGTCTGGCAGAACGGCAGGACTTCGCCCTCCTTGGTCACCTGCACGCAGGACCATGGGACGTAAAAGTAAACTCTTATTGGTTATTACAGTTCAGAGGTAATCTATCTATCTATAATATTATAAAGAAGAGGTGGTTTCTGTATGTTTGTTTGTGGGTTTGTTGTGGCAAGTAAATGCGAAAAATACTGAACCGACCGGTTTGAAATTTTACAGAAAGGTAGATCTTAAACTCATGCAACACATAGGCTTATTAGTTTCCTTAAAATCCCTTCGGGCTACGCCCCGTGAATTTTTTTCAATTTCAATTCAATTGATCAATTTTCAATTTTTACATTTTCTAATGTCAACGTCCGTTTACACTACATTTTGACAATTCGGTAAGAAAAAGAAATAAAGTTCATTTTACAGACAAACTGCTGGTTCGAAATTAGTATTGCCGAAAATGGAAGATTTTATGCTTTCTCCCGATGTCTGTCTCTATTACGTTATTCCTTATCCTTTTCCAATATTACTTAACAGGTGGTACTTTGTCATGTTGTAGACACTCGTGATTATAAATTTTTGAGATCGTGTTTAGTATAAAATACTAAACCAAATTTTCATATTTTACAATATAATGCCGAAGAGAAAAGGTAACCTCTCTCAAACCTTTTTTACCCGTACTTTAGCTAGTCATTGAATACATTGATGAAGTGACAGTATTGGTTATTGAAAGTGAACAGCTTCGCTTGCACTAATAGTTTGTAACAGTCTCAGGGATGTGAGGTCCTTTGAACTTGTATGTCCAGTCTATAGTATTGGCATTGATTGGTGACTTTCAAGACGATCAAGATCCCAACAAAATATTTATATATACGGTGGCTGTACCAAAGGTCATCCAAACCCAATTTATTGATACTGAATCTGGTTTGGAAAAAAACTTTCAAACCACCACCAATGGTATAATATAAGTTTTAGAAAACATAGACTATTTTATTATTTTTACTCATTACTACGATTTTTGTATTGGGGCAATTACGTCATCGAGATATGAAAGATTTTGCATAGACTTTACCGTGAAAAATTGTATCACCCGAATTCGTAAAATTACAGGCCTACCGTATATTCTTTAAGTACAAAATTTACTAATCATAGTATCTCTTCCAAAAAAATCGGGCAAACCCAAAAAAGGTTTTAGCTATTTTAATAAAAGAAATAACATTTAAATGAGTTTTTTTAATTTTATTTCCAAACTTATTTATTTAAGTTGTTATATTATTATTATTTGATACCATTACATAGAAGTCTCTACAAATGTAAAATAAATTTTTTTCAAATATAAAAATATTTTACTTATTGAGCTAATTAATTATTGTTTTAGTATGTAAGATTGCGATAAAGACTTGATTGATGAAGTGCCGAAATCCCTGCAAAATTGTGCAAAAGGTCGTCCAAAAATCATATAGTTAGTTAAACAAACCTATAATATTTAAAACGGAAGTAGATTACTATTAGGTAGAATTGTTTGGTAATCAGGCAGGAAGTTAGTTTAGTCAATGATGACTTAATTAATTAATATTTTGATCTAATACAGTTAAATATATAATTAAAACTGAAAAAATGCTAGACAGGAAACGCTACTCACTACAATGAATTAAGTATATTTCAATCGCCTTCAAAATATTCAATGCTACCAGCAATACATTTAAGAGCTTTATATTGCGTATCTTTCATGTACGGCGTCAAACCAAATATGTCTTCTTTCAGCATGAAATACATTGATAACTATAAATAGAGCTTTTAAATATTAAAGGAAACTAATTAAACTTCTACACTTGATGATGTTTATCTCCACACATGAGATATTTTACTTTTAATGACATTTTTATAGAGTAGAGTTATAGCTGGATAGCAGCGTTGGATCACAAAATATGGTGGGAGTATAATAAATTTTACTTGGAGTAGAAAAAATTTAATATATAAAACCGATGCAGTTTGGGAGGATAACACGAAATGCAATGTTAAATAATAATATGACTTACTTATTTACTTTCTTCATAAAAAGTGAAACAAGATATGCGACCTGTCACACAATATTTTATGCAATTTGACTGTTCTAAAACGACAAATAATTTGATGTACAGTCACTTGCCAATATTAACTTTTTCTACCATGAAGCAATACCGTGAGTGGTTTTGAAAACAACAAGGGCATGAAATTTTAATATGTTCAAAAATTTAACTTGATATAAAAACAAAAATCCAAGAATATTTTACAAAATAAATCATTATTATTTTTTTATTGAGAGCGAAAATAAGAAGTTCTGTAAGGTGGTGCCCTAGAGAACTGTAATACCTTTATTTTGACACATCTTCCGTTAATTTATGACAATAGGTCAAGGAGATATAGGTGCCGGAATTTAACATTGATCTTACGGGACTAAAATCCAAGATGCACCACTGATGCAGACTCTTAAGGCGGTGCGAGCGTCGTTAGGGACAACTGAAATCCGCTATGTCGGCGCTAGTGTCGCTTATTCGTTACACATATGTGGTTTATTCGTGCAACCTTCCTGAGTGACTCGTTTAAGAAAACAATTCTGTTTTTTTTATTTTTAAACATTTTCATACCTCCAAAATGACATATTTTATAAGATCATTTCCTATAGGAAACGATTTTTTTTAATTTCACATAGGTTACGTGAAAAAGATTTGTATCCACGTCCCGAAAAATTTCAGCTGAAAAACATAAGCCGTTTTCCCACAATCCTTGTACGAAAAACGCCAAATTTCCGAATTAATTACCCTGCAACTAGAAATGTTTTCATTAAAAACTATGCCAAAACATATTTATGATACAATCAGCAAATAAAAATTAAAATTATGATTTTTTAAGATAGTCGTTTTTTTCGCACGTACTACCTTAATATAAAGGTTGTGTGGAGAGCTAGTTCACTTCAGAGCACACATGAAGTAGTAACGTTTTGTGAAAGTGAGAAGTGAACAACATTTTCCCCAAATGACTGCCAAATTCGTAACCTTTATTTAAATGTCAAGTTCCTATTCCAATCCGGCGGGGACCAGAAGATCCAGGTGGCTGTCTGTGAGAGGGGGCGGGGAGGGGGGGTCTGGGACAAAGCTGATCTGAGAGAATTCGATCGTTAAATCGATCGCCACCTGGCGTCCTCCCAGGAGAATACGATGGCCAAAGTCGCACCATCATGCCAAATACCACACTCTGTGAATACTGTGTGCCAATTATAGGCGTGGAAGACAATGTCGCTTCTGGTGTAGACGGGAAATGTGAGGATCTCTCCATGGCTCGCCATATTTAGTTCCATAAGTGCGAAAATGAGTTTAAAACTGAAAGTGTATAGTTTTTCTGTTTAATATTACGTAAGCTTAACTATAAATTACCAATTTACACTATAGATCATTCTGAAGATGTAAAAATGTCATGCATAAAAACGTACACAAGGTAAATGTTTACTCGTGGTCGAATATGAAGCCAAGTACTAGTTAGAATA
Organism: Nephotettix cincticeps; assembly: GCA_023375725.1. Classification (NCBI taxonomy): domain Eukaryota; kingdom Metazoa; phylum Arthropoda; class Insecta; order Hemiptera; family Cicadellidae; genus Nephotettix; species Nephotettix cincticeps. The sequence continues at coordinate 151,790,124 of CM041786.1, forward strand.
TCCGTTAGTCGACTACGTGAGATCAGTAGGCTTGACAAAGTGGCAGTTGATATGTTAAATATATTGTTACCGAAAGTAAAATCTGTTCAAATCGGAATGATAGAAATAGAAAATTTGGTTCACCCGGATTGAAAATGGAACAAACCCATCCAGCTCCCAGTTTTATCACGATGTCGATGTTTGACAACAAGATAAAATGCTCTCTATTTCATTTATCTAACTCAATTGAGTTGATGGGTTGAGAAAACATCAAATATCCGACGAACGTATAAGTGTTCACAATAGACAACCGAAAAGGTCATGGTACAAAATATTGACATAAAAACCACTACCTTTGTAAGACAGAGAGCTTTAAGGGAACGTCCGAAATACACAAAAATCGATAGTGATTGTTGCAGCTACTTTATCGATTATTTACAATCGAATGTTGACCTCGAATTAAGAGTATCATAACAATGCAATCTTTTGCGGCATACGACTTAAAGAAATCATCATAATGATAGGTTTAGTCCTAGGAAGAGAAAGAACATCTTTTGCTCTCAACACATGTGTCTAAAACAGCTGTTTTTGAAGTAGTATGGCGAAAAATATATAAATAATTTTCTTAGCCCCTTTACGATGTAAGAGTTTAGTTTTCTAAATTGTGATGCAAAGGCTCTTCAGAAAGTGGGACAATTTTTGGGTTGGTTGTGTAATTTTTGACAAGTATATTGTATACTCGGTCAGTGCAGCACTTGCAAATTTTAAATAATCAATTAGCTGCAAAACTAGTCTCTGACCTTCCTCCTGATGAGCTGCGCCCGGACGTGCGCCTCGATGATGTGACTCTTCCTCATGTCGCCCACCCGGAACATGAGGCACAGCATGCCGTCCCTCTGGCAGATGACGGCGTGTCGGCTGAACAGCAGCGTTTGGGTGCGCTTCTTGGGGCGCGACAGCTTGGCGAACACCACACCCACCATGAACGCCTGGATCATCACTCCTGTGATGCTCTGCAGGCACATGACGAAGATGGCGGAGATGCAGTCCTCGTTGGTGACGCGAGACCCGTACCCTGGAATGACAGGTCATGGGTTAGGAAATACCAGCCGAAACTGTTAGGGTGTCTTCTTGAATGGGGATATCGCCGAAGTGATCCGCAAGGAACTAGGACAAAGTGACGGAACATTCAAACTTTTCCATCTGATGAAAACCTTACTCCTTTGGCAGACATTCCGTCATAGATTTCTTGACGTGGATTAGTGAATAAATAAGACAAATGAACGTGTCTTGATAACCACGTTTAGTCATAGTGACAACCTCGAACAGGTTTAAACTAGGTTTAAATTTATTTTGGTTCACGATATTTAAGACTTCCTCACACTGTAATGTGAGCTTCCGAGAATATAGGATGTTGGTAGGGGTCAACCCTTCTAATTTATACTTATGTTTTACTTTGATTAACATCTCAAATTTCACTTGCTCCGGCCCTGTTCTGATTTGATTGTTCTAGCCACTCAAAGAGGTATTCCAGCAGCTACAGCTGAAAAGCTAATTCTGTGATTCGCCCAAATGAAGTCCATTTGTCCATATGTAAGTTGCTCAAACACGTCTGGACGGATGGGGGAAGGTGGGTTTAGTATGGGTATACACCACTTACGGCGGAGTCACCACATAACCCTCGCAGGAGCGGGGTAGTCATAAAGAGTTACCACCTGCCAAAAAAAATGTTGGGGTGTGTGGTGTGAATGTATCGGAAGAGGGATAATTCACCCAGGAGGGCGAAACTACAATTCATTTGAAACCCTATTTTTCTTTTTAACCTGTCATGTATTTTAATAAATATATTCATTTACCTTCATTAGTAATAGATCTTTGACAATTAATTATTGCTTTCGATCCAAACTTTCTCTGAAGTGTGAACTAAGCTTCCTGTAGGGTTTACTAAAAGCATGTCTAAACCCCATATTTTATTGGAACATCTTATATGGACATCCTTTTAAAGGCTGCCTTTGGATTATCTATTAATATTTTTTATTGTTTACATAAGCCAACTTAGCGTTGTCTGGAAGTTGCCGATTCCATCCCAGATTATATGGGCTATTAGGTAACTCCAGCAGGTGCATTGTCCCAGAGCAGATGTAAGATCTTAGAAATACGAGGTTATGGACTGTAACGAGACAACTGGAGTATAAAACACACCAGTTGGAGTGGTTACCTATCGTGTGCTGAGTCTCGACACTGAACAGGAACGCTGACGTGAAGCTATAGACGCCCGTCACGCAGTGCTGCTCCACCGACGTGACGACCGTGGCGTTGGAGGTGACGTCATCACCTGCCGTCGGCTCGGCAATGTAGTCACGGTGCGTCACCACTATGACCCACCAGACGATGGCGAAGCCCAGCCAGGAGAGGAGGAAGCTGCAGGCGAACACGAGGAGGGTCCAGCGCCACTGGGCGTCCACCAGGGTCGTAAATATGTCCTGTGGACAGGTCGAACATTACAGAAACATAAACATTACAAAACGCTTTTTAGTTAACGAGAACGTAATTCATTTGAAATAGGTTTTTAGGTGTATTAACCCGTCATTGTGCAAACTACAGAAAGCAACTATACGCAAATGGACAGTCAGTCTCCTTTACGTGGAAAAATGAGTATACTATAATACTACTTAAAGGATAAGTTTTTGATGGCCTATGTTATTTTATTCTCTGACTGTATGAACGTCTAGAGTCAGTTGAGTAACGTAAGTAGCGGGTGCGACATCAATAAACAATAGGCAATATAACCTTCAATGACATCAGGTAAAGATACAAGTCAAGAATCTCATGCAGGAACAAGTCTATTTAAGGTTGTCCAAACATGCAGTGAATGTCACTTCACTCCATATGAGGCTTATGTCTAACTAGCAGTAAGCCAGTCCTTTGTACGGGTTGTAGGATTTAGTTGAAAGAAAAAAGATTATCATACCAATGTAAACCTGAAATCCTAGAAGAAACCAGTACAAAGAAAATAAATCAATACCCAGATTTATTATTTAGCATTACTTGACAGTTAAACCATTATTATTGAAAAACCTTCTCTGGAATGTAGAGAATGCATGAAATAAGTTTCACTGATATCAGTTTTCTCGTTTTTTTCGGAGAAGACGGTGTAAAATGCCTCCTGGAGCGTTACAGACAAACATACACAACTTGAGATAAAACTTGTTTCGGCTTCTCTAACGCACGAAACGTAAAAATAACTAAATAAACGGTACCAGTGGACTGACACATACTTTCTCCCTTAAGTAAATTTAAAAAAGACAATCTGTAATAAAACTATCATGTTCTACAAAGTTATTCTAAATATCATTTAATAATTTATTGTTCAAATCGGGAAACCCCCCACCCCCCGATACCAAGTTTTTTAAGCTTGTTTTGTTTGGTGATTTGACCTTACACTTCATACCAAGTTTCATGGAAAAGGGTTGGAAAGTAAGGAAGAATTTGATTTTTTATATTCTCCATAAGAATAACATTGGGCGCTTTCAGACAACGTACTGCGTTTATCGTGGACAGTAAATTTAACTTTTCTCTGGAACCGTTAGTCGTAGATAAATAATTCAAAATACTAATTTGTTTAGTTTTTTAAGCTGGTTTCAATGGTACCAGTCAAGTTATACTTTACTTTTATTGTTTTCGCTGAAAATTTGAAAATTTGATTTTTTTGACATTTAAAAGCCCATAACGTTTGAACCGTCATTTTTACAGACATGCGGGTAGTGTCAATTTATTTCGTGCTCTGTCCACTATAAACTATCACATTTTAATTAAAATCGTTAGAGCCGTTTTTGAGAAAATTGGATTTTTCACGTTTTTTAAGGGTTTTTAGGGGTGAACTACCCTTAAAAATCAAAAATTCAAAAAAATGAAAAAAACGCCTGGAGATACGGTGACTATATATATACATACCAAATTTCATCTAAATCAGACCAACGGGGTAGGCTGTGGCACTGTACACATCCAGACACACGCACACACAGACAGACACACGGACGGATAGACATCACGTCAAAACCCACTTTTTTGGATTCAGGGGACCCCAAAACGGATATATCCACCCTCAACTCAAATTCGAAAATTTTGACGAAAACAATACTTTCTCCATATACTATGTATAAGGGGAGAAAGTAAAATGAATAACTCTGAGCAATGTACAGACAAAACTCTAATTTTAATTAAGAAAATATTCAAATTCAACCAAACATGAAAAATACTTTTAAGACCTTAACGTATAAGACTTTTTTCTCTAGTGTCGACATTTTGGTAAAACAGATAGTTTTGGAAGCTATTTAAAGTTTAATTTTCACAAACTAAAAAAATTGGGAAACAATTTAGATTAAAAAGTAAATCATATGAGTATAATATAATCAGTAAATAAAATTGTCACAGTTATTTAATTTATGTTGGATTTTAAATGAAATCATAATTCGGGTGCGGATATACAAGTAAAAATGCCAAACATCTATCCAAATTTTAAACACTATTATTTCAATGTATCTCTTAAATATTCTATAATACAATCAACTATGAATAAACATATTGAATAAAGAATGATTGCATTGTTTATAATATAATATAGACAACACTTCATTAATTTGAGTTGCCAAGTAGAAAATAAGAACATTGCACGGTCAACGACCTCTCTGAGAAGAATGTTAGAGAAAATTAGTTACGTCTGGATGATTTAGTTGACTAAGGTTATTTGTATCTTTATATATTTTTCTCATTAGAGATAATTATAGTTTAGGACTTTTTATTTCTTATGCAATTAAACAAAATTTTAGCTTTGAATGTATATTTTTCCACTCACATTTTAATTTTATATTTATATATTTTTTATTTCATTTTATAGTGTACTAGCAGTAAGCCCGTCCTTTGTACGGGTTGTAGGATTTAGTTTAAAGAAGAAAGATTATCATACCAAAATGTAAACCTGAAACCCTAAACATATCAGTACAAAGAAAATAAATCAATACCCAGCTTTATTACTTACTATAGTATGATTTCGAAATGGGTTTAAAATCAATAGCCAATATAAACGAACTAATATTGATTTGACAGCTGTATGTTTTTCTTTAAATTAAATCTTCAAACTACAAAGACAGCTGATTATTACCAGTAGGTTATTCATTGAAAACTGAATCAAAATGCGACCAATATCGCGTAAAAGTGGGGTTTTAAATGCTCGTTATTTACTTTTCAAGGGGCGGCGGGCCGTTTCAAGCATTTATAAACCATCTATGGAATGTAGAGAATACATGAAATAAGTTTCATTGTAATCAGTTCTCCCGTTTTTTCGGAGAAGACGGCGTAAAATGCCTCCTAGAGCGTCACAGACAAACAGACAAAAATTAAGATAAGACCGGTTTCGGCTTCTCTAACGCACGAAAAGTAAAAATAACTAAAAAATGAATAATTCTGAGCAATGTACAGACAAAACTCTAATTTTATTTATATAGATTTAAATTTTATTAAAACTTTTATGATCAAAACTTAAAATTGAAATTGAAGTAATGCGATATAACTTAACGTTGTAAAATAGTAATACTGAAACAAGACGGTGTACGATAAAATCAAACGAATAGGTTTTTAATAAATTTAAAAAAGAGTAGATAAAATAGGATGTTATAAACAAAATGTTTATGGGTGCATAATAAAATGTTTATGTTATAGATGTTTATGGGGGATATACAGTATGTTCCCCATAAACATCAAAGCGACTGTGACCTTGCAGGGTTCAACTCATCCTCCTTCACCTCGGATGGTTGTGTAATGCCTTGTTACATAACACGAATGCCTCCAGACCGCTCCTTGCTGCACACTCTGCATCGCTGTTTTACAACGCCCAATCTTTATCTAAACCAGAGTAGATAAAATTTGGGCGTTGTAAAACACCGAATGCTGGGCGTCCAGTAGGAAGCGGTCTGTAGGCATTCGGTGTTTTACAACGCCCAAATTTTATCTACTCTGGTTTAGATAAAGATTGGGCGTTGTAAAACAGGGATGCAGAGTGTAAGGCAAGGAGTATATTCACCACATTGTTAAAAAAATTAAAACCACTTCTTTCAGAACTGAATGAATAAGAAAATTTTAATGATTCGTTAACAAAATCAAAGTGGAGTGTAATAATTATATTTAATTAATCAAATAATAGGATAATAATAGGATAATAGGATAATAGCCATCCTATTACCTAGCTTAGTTAGGTTGTTTAAAAAAGTTACCCTAAAATTGATAAACAATGTTGTTTGTAAATTAATTTTTTACAAAGGTTACTCAACTTTATTAACTTGGACGTTTTTCATCTCTTGTTATTTTCTTACAAATTTGGTTGGGACAAACTAACGACCAGAGTTTTCGCGTCTGACGTGCTACAACTCTATGCGAAACAGACAACGAAAAGTTTAGCTGGCAAGCCTGAAACATTAGCTACATTGGGTGCAACGACCTGCCAGATGAATCATTCTTGGAACTGAATCAGCTGATGCATAATATAAGATAAGATTTGATAGAATTAAATTTCCCAGTTAGAAAATTATCATCCTTAATTAATTAGTTGAATTTAGATTATTTTCAGAGACTAGGTCATTTAAATGTGGATTTATTTTAAATAGTTCACAACTTAGGAAATAAATATTACGTAAATTATTTCTCTCGTAATGCAATATTGTATAACTATTACTAATCCTTTTCGATGTCAGCGAGTTGCTTATTAATATAGATTAAACTAAAATACATTAGCATAAAGAGGTTTAAAAAATGAACTAGTTAAAATGTTACAGTGAAACTTATAAATGCATCAACCCTACAGAACCAAATTTGCTCGGAAAATTAATGTAGACCCCTAATAATCCAAACTAATTGGTACCGGGGGCGGTTAGGATTAACCGATCGATTGTTTGTAGCAAAAACATTTCGCTATCTTTTAAATGATATCCATCTGAAGGTTGGACGATCTATTGTTGCCGCACGAACCACCCATCTGATGTGCATGCTCCCGTCGATTGCCAATTCTTTGTTCGAATTTGGCAATCTGATGCTTCGGTGTTCAGTCTGGGCTGCTCTATTCAGCGATCTGGCGCGCATTTCCAAAACTATCGGCGATCTAAAGTGATCGTATACGACAGAGATAGCTCGGTGATTTGACACTAATACCACAACGGCATTCTGTCGGGTCGGACATTTTGGCGAACCAACACGGCGAAACGTTCTCAACACTAATGTTGTAATACATTGGTGTTAAACATTAGTTTTGTTTTCGGCTAAAGGCTGTTTTATTGAGTTTTGATAATTTGCCTTTAATTTTAGATCATGGAAAAAGTTAACGAATATAATTTATTTTACCGGTGGTTTGGATTACCCAAAAATCGGAATAACGAAATTCGGATTAGCGGAGTTCTGGTGTACTAAGTGGTATAGGGCCTAGATAGAAAATAAATTAATTTGGAAATGCCAATTATATAAAATATCTTAACGGATTTCTTGATATCACTTCGTTTTTACACTCCAGTGTCCTAAAATGACTAAAATTTTCCAGTCGGTTCTATTCTTAATTACTTTTTAAGGGTTGAGACCTTGAACAGAATTGTTTTGATATGTAAAGTTCAAAATGTTTGCGTTTACTTCCCTGTGGTAAATAGGTTAGATCATGGATATGTCTAAAGGGAATGTTTCCAGTTCTTCTAAACAGCTGTTATTATTATTTTATTTAAAAAATCAATAAAATAGTTCTGGTATATTCTGTGGAAACCTGTTACATATTTTCCATCTTAAAAATCACCAACATACCCCAGAGCTAAAACATATCCATGTCAAAAATGTTCAACACTTGAAGTATGGTTTAATTTATTATTATATTGTTTGTAATTCACTAGCGAGAGGGGTGTGGCACGCTATAGTAGAAGTACCTGTAGATACCTTCTTCTTCGCTTGGCCACCTTGCCCTGGACCACGTTACAGTCGCCATGTTTGAACACGACTCTTCTACGGACACGCCTGGAGCTGAACCTCGTCTGCCGGTACCTGGAAAACACCGGTTCAGATGTCACTGATACATCTCTGTAACGGCTTCATATGACAACTGTTAAATATGATATAAAAGTTGTTTTAAAATGAATTTGATTCTTTTGAAAATAAACGGTATCAGTGGACTGACACATACTTTCTCCCTTAAGTAAAATTTAAAAAAAGACAATCTGTAATAAAACTATCATGTTCTTCAAAGTTTATCTAAATATCATTTAATAATTTATTTTTTCAAAATAATCAACCCATTTCTGAAAATAAAACAAGAGAGACAAAGTTAAATTAATTGTTCGAATTGTATAGGGAAACACCCCTCCCACCGGTAATATCAAGCTTTTTGAGTTGGTTTTGTTGGGTGATTTGACCTTACGCTTCATACCAAGTTTCATGGAAAACGGTTGGAAAATAAGGAAGAAATTGAATTTTTAATATTCTCCATAAGAATAACATTGAGCGCTTTTAGACAACGTACTGCGTTTATCATGGACAGTAAATTAAACTTTGAGAAATGTTTTTGAGAAATTCGGATTTTTCACGTTTTTAAGGATCACACATATCACGTCGAAAACCACTTTTTGGATTCAGGAGACCCCAAAATGGATATATCCACTCTCAACTCAAATTCGAAAAATTTGACGAAAACAATACTTTCTCCATATATGTGTAAAGGGAGAGAGTAAAATTGATCATATGATTCAATGCTAAAAATTAAAACAATTAAAAAAATATCAAATCGTTTCGAGTACTTATATTAACTGTCTGTTGAGAAAGTTGTTGTTCTTGATTGGGGGATTTAGGGGCCTGGGATGTTATCTCAAACCAAAGGATAGGTTCATGAGGGTGTAGGTAAAACGCGGCTATTATGAGAATATGATGGATTAGATCAGTGTTTCCGAAACTTTTTAGACCTGCTACCCACTACAACCTAAATATTATATAGCAACCCACAATTTAAGATACTTCCAAATAATTTTATTTTTAAATTCTCCGATAACTAAATTTTCATCTGTTTTAATTTTCATTAGAAATGTTTTTAAATTATTTTATATAAATAAATATATAAAAATTTTGATTAAACTAAAATATATATATTAACTCAAATAAAATGAAAAACAATATTTTCTGTATATGTGTAAAAAAATAAAATAATATGATTCATAAAAATTAAAACAATTAAAAAAATATCAAATCGTGTCGAGTACTTATATTAACTGTCTGTTGAGAAAGTTGTTGTTCTTGATCATTTCCATTTTCTCAAACCAAAATTTTGATTAGGTAATTTGTATGATTTAATCAGATTTTGAACTTTTTGATACTACCCACTACAACCTAAATATTATATAGCAACCCACAATTTAAGATACTTCCAAATACCAAATTATCCTCTTCAGTGCTTGATTAAACTAAAATTTTGTCATCTGTTTTAATTGTTTTCATTGAGTTTAATTAAATTTATTTATACTACAATTTTACTACCAATAAATAAAAATTGATATAATAAAAAACTAAAAATATATTATTATCTACCAGGAAACATACAACACAATAAATGAAATATCATTAGGCATTTTGGGTTTTTGATTATATAAAAAGAGTAAAATACCATTTAGTTACAAATAATAACTTGAAAAGGTCGTTATTACTAAAGTGATTTTCTGTTTTTCCTCAACGATAGATTGAATGAGGTCATTTTCAGTCTCAATTCATTTTCCACTGCCCGTTGATTTTTGTATTTGTTTTTCAAAAACACCAATGTTGAAATGATTTCTCACGTAAGTGAGGTACTACACACCATCAAAAACTTATTTGCAACGTCAGTACTATGTGACTAGGCGGTAGTATCTTATTAACTGTAATGATTTATTAGTTTGGTAATTTGTGATCCCTTTTGACTTAAATCCTAAATATTTGCTTTTTACAACAATGATCTAATTTTTATCTAAAATTTAAATAAAAGGTAAGAACTAAAAGGTAACTTGTGAATCATGTATTCTGTCCTTAAAGGTAGTCACTTTAAAGATTTTTGAACATCAAACTATTATGCTTCATAGAAAAATTTTCTCTCTCCACAACCTATGAACTCACTGATTTATATAAGTTTTTTTCAGGCACAGTTCTTCCGACTTGTAACCAAATTTAACGTTAGAAGATAATTTATATTCATTTTCAAACCTTGCATAGCTTCACCGATTACCCACCAGTTCGGCTCTGAACACAGAGACAAAAGAGTTCATCAAGGGACATTGTTGGCAACTAGACGCGGATTATAACACATTAACTGCTGCAGAGTTCGTTGACGAGGTAGCTGCAACACTTCGCGCCGCATATATTAAAACTATTAATCGTACTTTGTTTGCATACAATCTACAATATTTCATCTATCAGTACCACTGCACTGCTCACAGTTCTATGCTCAACGTTCTATGTTCTATCCTCAGTTTTTAGAAGGATCCAATAATAAACCAATTAGAGAAATAAGTTTTACTTTACTATTGCTTGTTGATCCGATCATTTAGTTCAGCTGCTTTTTAGATCTCAATCTTCTAATATAGTTACAAATGTTATTTTTAGGAGGGTGTCCGCCTCTTTTATATTTACCTAGCCCCCTCCTGAAGGGTGGGAGTACGAGACATCACCGATTACGTGCGCTACCGACTCAGCAATTACAAATATTGTTTGTATTTACTTCCCTGTGGGAAATAGGTTAGATCATGGGTATGTCTAAAAGGAATGGTTTTAGTTCACTCAATCAGCTGATCTTATTCATTTATTAAAAATTCAATACAACAGCTCTAGTAGTTTCTATGGAAACCTGTTACATGTTTTCCATCTTAAAAATCGCCAACACCCCCCCTAGAGCTAAGACATATCCATGTCAAAAAACTTTGTTTTTACTTAACTGTGGGAAATAAGTAAAATCATGGACATTTCTAATGGGAATGTTTTCAGTTTTAATCTAAACAGCTGTTTCTATAACCAAACTTTGACGTCAATAACCAAATGACGTCACTGTTGGTCGCTCAAATTACCAACACCCAGAGTTGAGACATATCAATGTCAAAAAAGACGAAAAATTAATTCACAATCCAAAAATATATTGTATTTACTTCCCTTTGGGAAATAGCCTAGATCGTGGTTATAATGGGAATGTTTTCAGTTGTTATAAACAGCTGTCCTTATTTATAATAAATACTAATATGACTAAATATATGCCGTCACTAACCATATGACGTCACTCACCAAATGACACCACCGTTTCAAATTTTGGTGGCGCAAATTGCCAAGCCCCCCAAGAGCTAAGACATGTCCATGTCAAAAGTGTTTTTTTAAACATATATACTTAAACATACTACTCCGAAAATCAATATCACTCCAGGACCAAAAACCGGTTAATTTTATGGACAACCTCACTCTTGTGACTCACCCTGATGAGTGTAAGTTTTTAGAAAGTGGGTAGAGTTTTAAGGTTTGAACCAAGGGCGGTGGAAAGGGCTTAATATGAACAGACAACGATCTGGTCATAATGTAACTCAGCACACTTGACTTTTAGTGTTAAGTTGTTCTACTTTGTATGAAATCTAGTGAAACACTTGTTTACCGAGTTTAAATTTTATTATTTTATTAGTGGATTTCCTCAAGCAACAAAACATCAATATACATCAGGTTAAGTTAGATTTGTAGTAAACTTGACCATTTGTACTTTATAGTTTAGAATCAGATTGAATTACGTTGAAATATTGCACATTGACGTTATGAGACGCCTCCAACTTTAGTGTTTACGATTACTGTAGCTTATTAAGCTGTATCATACCAAGTCGCATAGTATGTTTTAGTATACTATTTACGAATGACTGCTTTATATGCAAAATGGACAGTAACGAAACGTAAAAAATACAAAATAACTGATTATGAGTTAAACCACAACATGGTAAATGTATAGTCAAGAATAACTGTCACTTCCCTGTGCCGCGGTGTGGTGTGTGAACAGCAATGAGAGGAGCAAATATTTGCTGCTGGAGAGATACAGGGTCAGACGACCCGAGTAGACGTTACTTGTGTATACATGTGTTCGACTACAATGTTTTGTTAGAATAATAGATAAATAAACAGTGACCAGTTTATAATATTAATTTTATTAATATTATTAGTTTAATATTCTTCATAAGAATAACATTGGACGCTTTCAGACAACGTACTGCGTTTATCATGGACAGTAAATTTAACGTTTCTCTGGAACCGTTAGTCGTAGACAAATAATTCAAAATACTAATTTGTTTAGTTTTTAGCAGGTTTTAATGGTGACAGTATACTTTACTTTCATTGTTTAGCTGAAAATTTAAAAATTTGATTTTTTTGACATTTAAAAGCCTATAACTTTTGAATCGTTATTTTTACAGAATGCTTTGTTCAAATTATTTAATACTTGTGCACTATAAATACATTAAAATTATAAAAAATGTTTTGTTTTTTTAGAAATTTGGATTTTTTTCATTTTTTTACAGGGTTTTTCATTCATATACTACCCAGGTTAAAATAATTACTAACAATAAATACGTGTTAACTTTTGGCCATGTTCTGAAGTCAAATAGCATTACGGCTTCGTTGTGAAAGATTAAATATTCTGGGTTGTGGTATAGTTAATAACAATAATGAAACTATAAGACATATTTAAACCAAAGATCATTAAAATCGGTCCAGCCGTTCTCGAGTTATAAATGGTGTAACTAACACGCCTAAAAAAATAAGTACATAAACCTCGAAAACTGTAAAGTATCAAGGTGGCAAGTAAAACTGTTCATTGTGTGAAGTATTTATTTAGGCCTACTTTATGGTTTTAAATTGACGATTGATACAGAAGGCATTGAATAGCAAATCACATTGCTAATGGAGAGTAAACCAACAACTGTAGCTTTAGAAATCAAATATTTTGATTGTAGAAAATTTGTAAACAAACTTATTCCCCATAAGGTTAACATTATAAATTTAAAACGCCATAAAATGGAAACTTATGGAAACTGAATATGACTAAAGCATGATCGGAGCAAAAAATTAAAAAGATCATTAAAATCAGTCCAGCCGTTCTCGGGTTATAAGTGTTGTAACTAACACGACTTTGTTTTATATATTTAGATTTTACCGTGATTGCACAAACTATTTTTGGAAAATTTGTTAAAACAAAATTGTTACCCGGAACGCTAACAATGGTAATGGTAACGCTCTGGTCCAGAGGGTCAAAAGTTTGTTGGATCGAATCCAGCTGTCAGCAACTTGTCACCTGAGGCTGGCCCATGTGACAATTGGTTCCCAGCTGTCTCTAAGGAGACCTGGTAAGACATTTTTGAAATGTTTTTTTATTCGTCTATTTTGTAGAGCGTCATTTTACGAACATTTAGACATATAACACATGATAGTTTGTATAGTATTTATATATTTATTTATGTATTTATATTAGTAGTAACCATTTTTTTGTGCAAATCAGCTGAATAGATCAGCTGATTTCCTGTTTTTCCCGAAAATCACTTTTTGCACACTTTTCTCAGGAACCAATAAAGATAATGAAATGAGATTTTCACCCACTATTTCCATGGTTACTGAAGCATATTTTGATACAGGATTTTTGTATTGTGAACCTTAGTTTTGCCGTGGATATGTCTTAGCTCTGGGGGTGGGGGGTTTGAAATTTGTAAGACGAAAATTTGAAACAGGTATCTATTTAAACTACCAGAGCTATTGTATTGAATTTTTAATGTATAACAATAAGAACAGAACTGGTAACATTCCCTTTAGACGTATCCATGTTCTAACCTATTTCCCACAGGGAAATAAATACAAACATTTTTTAAAGTAATTTAAAAAAATATAGCATAAAATCGTACTTTTAAAAACATTATAACTCTAGAAAAAATCTAAGTAAAAAAGTGTTAAAGTATGCTTTAGTGACCGCAGAAAAAGCTATTAAGAATTTAATTTAAAATTATATCTTTATTAGTTTCTGAAATAAGTGTATACCAAAATAGCAGATTTAAGATGCACGGTATAAGACTTACCAGGTCCTCTTAATTTACCAATCAAGCACAAGGCTTAATGGTGATGAACATTTCTAGATTTGAACCTGTGAACTTGTGTTGTACAAAGTATAGCAGGTTGTTCAGTACGTCATATACAACAAATCTTGTAGTAATAGTGATGACAAAAATACGTGTTTAAATAAGATATACTTTTTAAACATTCAAAGCTACTGTAATAAAAATATATAAACCTTAAAATTAATGGTATACATTATTAATTTTATTCGAACATAAATTTAAAATATAATGCCGTATAATCCATTTCTTAAAATGATTAACTGTTATTTTTTTACTTAAAAAATAAACTAGCTTTAAAATAGTCACAGTTAAATAAGAGAAGAAAAAAGAAATATTGAAAAATTGTGAAAATAAAATCTGAACTTTATTAAATTAAAATTGAAGCTTTGCCCTCACATGAACAGTGTACCGAATTAAATTTAAAGAGTATAACTAATATAGTTTGTATGTAATCTCAGTAGTATGTGTGTAAATTTAGCTTTTCTTTCAAAGCCTAATTAAGTATTTTAGTTTTTAACGTCAGGGTCAAAACTCCGGTCTTGTTTTTACATAAAACTGATCTATTTTGAGCTTAATTACATCTTAATTGAGATACAAAAATAACCAGCGATGTCCCATGCAAACAAAAGGAAGATAAAATAGATAAGTAAACAAGTAATCTGTGCTTTTCTAGTAGCAAAGCTCGCCCCCTCCTCGCTCGTCACTAGTTTGGCCGCCGCCGTCGCGAACAACGCCTTCAACGTCGCCAGACGCAACACTCCGCAACAATAGTGGCTATTCTTGCTCCCAATTGTCTTCTTTCATCTACGATTCGCACCTTCTCGTTTATGTTCAGTTTCGTATGATTTACCGCCTGTTAAGACTGACTTACTTGTCTGCTTTTCTTTCCTCGTGCCCTGAGTGCGAGTTTCACATTTGTTCTGTCTGGGGCAAAGTGGTTGTCCATAGTGTTGAATGTGCCATTCCTCTACGTTAAATAACTAAACCAATTAAAATATTTTTTGTAGTACATTTAAACTAATGTACTGATGGATTTAAAATGTAAGAGGATCAATTATTCTAAATTTTGTGGACACATTCTCTTCATATTATGCTTTCTGAAGCAATTATGTAACCAAGTTCAATTTTTTATACATTTGATCCA
Organism: Nephotettix cincticeps; assembly: GCA_023375725.1. Taxonomy (NCBI): domain Eukaryota; kingdom Metazoa; phylum Arthropoda; class Insecta; order Hemiptera; family Cicadellidae; genus Nephotettix; species Nephotettix cincticeps. Next base: position 151,805,403 of record CM041786.1, read on the forward strand.
AGATAACTTAAGCGGTTGCAGGTATGGTCACATAAGCTTTGTGTCTGTACAAAATAATTATTGTAATGTCGTGTTTAAATAAGATATACTTTTTTAAAACATTCAAAGCTACTGTAATAAAAATATATAAACCTTAAAATTGATGGTATACATTATTAATTTTATTCGAACATAAATTTAAAATATAATGCCGTATAATCCCTTTCTTAAAATGATTAACTGTTATTTTTTTACTTAAAAAATAAACTAGCTTTAAAATAGTCACAGTTAAATAAGAGAAGAAAAAAGAAATATTGAAAAATTGTGAAAATAAAATCTGAACTTTATTAAATTAAAATTGAAGCTTTGCCCTCACATGAACCGTGTACCGAATTAAATTTAAAGAGTATAACTAATATAGTTTGTATGTAATCTCAGTAGTATGTGTGCAAATTTAGCTTTTCTTTCAAAGCCTAATTAAGTATTTTAGTTTTTAACGTCAGGGTCAAAACTCTGGTCTTGTTTTTACTGAAAACTGATCTATTTTGAGCTTAATTACATCTTAATTGAGATACAAAAATAACCAGCGATGTCCCATGCAAACAAAAGGAAGATAAAATAGATAAGTAAACAAGTAATCTGTGCTTTTCTAGTAGCAAAGCTCGCCCCCTCCTCGCTCGTCACTAGTTTGGCCGCCGCCGTCGCGAACAACGCCTTCAACGTCGCCAGACGCAACACTCCGCAACATTATGGCTATTCTTGCTCCCAATTGTCTTCTTTCATCTACAATTCGCACCTTCTCGTTTATGTTCAGTTTCGTATGATTTACCGCCTGTTAAGACTGACTTACTTGTCTGCTTTTCTTTCCTCGTGCCCTGAGTGCGAGTTTCACATTTGTTCTGTCTGGGGCGAAGTGGTTGTCCATCTAGGTTAAATTGTGCTTGAATTATCAAACCAATTATAACTAAAATTTTTTAACTAATGTACTGATAGATCTAAAATGTAGGAGGATAAATTGTTCTAAATAAAAAAAAAATCTTTTTATATTACGCTATCTGAAGCAATTATGTAACCAAGTTCAATTTTTTCTACATTTGATCCAAGATAACTTAAGCGGTTGCAGGTATGGTCACATAAGCTTTGTGTCTGTACAAAATACTTATTGTAATATGAGTACAACTGTCTATCCTCTATCTTGGGGTTTACAACGCATTGGTAACATAACTAATTTGATCAAAAACATGATTACCCTAAACATTTTCACTACTAGTTTTCCCTAACTTAGCAATAGTTGCAAGATTTTCCGTGGGATTGGCTGCAGCCTTAAGCCCATAAAATAAATTTTATGTTGGATGTTTTTAATTGTATCCCTACTCCATTTTATAAAAATAAACCATCTAGGAATAAGAAGATTTATTGTTATAAAGTTTGACAATATTCGTAAATTATGGGAGGACTTCAAGTACGCGATATTACAATCGTGCGATAGCATTTTTCTCGTTATTCCTCCATGTTTTAGCCGCCGATAAAAATAATCCTAAATATATTTTATTTATTTTCTCCACCTTCATGATATCTGCAGGTGAGCAACAATGTATTTTCAGAGAGAAAACATGGAGGAATAACGAGAAAAATGCTACGCACGATTGTTATATCTCGCGATTGCATGGATCCTAAGAATTATATTACTTTTTGGAGAAAATTCAATAAAAATGTTTGTATTTACTTCCCTGTGGGAAATAGGTTAGATCACGGATATGTCTAAAGGGAATGTTTCAAGCTCATCTAAACAGCTGTTCTTATTTTTTTATATTTAAAATTCAATACAATAGTTCTGGTAGTTTCTATGGAAACCTGTTACATGTTTTCCATCTTAAAAATCACCCCCCCAGACCTAAGACATATCCTTGTCAAATTTAGAGTGTTTGCCCCATGACATTCGTTATGCTATATAATTTAATTTAGAACCTTCTTACAATTTCCATATACAACAAATCTTTTGAGTTATTAAGGTTAGGGCTATCTTACGGATAATATCAATCGTCCCCCTGAAATAAAATACCGAAGAAAAGATCAATATTAGCAGCAGGCGAAGCTATTCTTGTGAAGTTCACATAATTCCTATTTTGAGCACTTCAACCGGTACTTTAAAGCTGTTTGAAAGCATTTTGCGAGTTCAAGCCTAGTTTGACATCGAGGAACTATGAACCTCCATCTCAGTAAGTGCAGTTCATAGGTTAGTAGCGGTCCTGACATGAGGGAAATGTCGAAGTGTCTCACGAACAATGATCCATGTTGGTTTTGGCAGAACGCGGATTTCTGACAAGTTGTCGACACCGCTTTCATCTGGACACTTCCTTGTGTACGAGATAGTAAGGGGTTTATTTGTACACACAATTTGGATGGATTGCAGCAGTTAGGTGAAGAAGCATAACATTCCAAGAATTAGTTCTGCAGGAAATGTTGGTTGATTAAATGGAAACCTATTGTATCAGACTACAGACTATTGTATGTGTAAAATCTCAGTTAATTTTCCAATATAATTTGGAATTATTTGTACTTAAATTTTTAATTAAAAACACATTTTCTTGTTAACGCATATTTGAAATACCAATCGTCCCTGAAATAAAATAGCTAAGATTGCTGTTAGCTGTTAGAAAATCGATTATTTTGAGGTTCAAATAATTCCTGTTTTGAGTACTTCAATGTTCAATATGCAAAACACTCAATGACCACGATTTGATTGAGTAAAATACCTTAAGCTGTTTTAGGTAATTCTATACAAATTTCAGTTTGCATATGATTTTTATTTCATTTCAGAGTCTTAGACGTTCCGAACATTATGTCCATACCAGGAAGTGACAGTTAGGATTTCACAATTCAACATGAGATACCATTAACCAATTGGCCCTTTGACGGCCATGCAACGATTTTCTAGCTTTTAAAAGTAACCGAGATATTTTTTGAGCCTGCACAACTCTGTCAGTTGTAGATCTAATATCACGTTATTGCTACCGGAATGATGGTAATTTGGTATAAGTGTCAAGAATGATCCTGAATTTGCAATTTAATTGAGAAAAATTTAACTTTTAAAGGAAAAAGGCAGACGCCGACTTATAATCGGCCGCTGGCGGCCAAATGGTTAAATAACCATTGTGTTTAACCATTAAATGGTCAAACACCTGGAACAATATACATCACTATCACTGGCTTTTTGTGTGTGGTTAAGCCGAAATCCCATGTTCGAGATTTAGCTGCCTCGCACATAGTAAGCTCCAGAGGCTGTATCTTTTAACCAACAATAATTCTGAAAAAGTGTATTTTAAATTGTTCAAAACTTTACATAACAACAAAAATTATGGAAATTTTTCTTCTAAGAGTAAACATTTAGTTTACTCTTTCACGTTATTTGATTTCATGATTTTATTTTTATTCAGTTAAAAACTCATAAATGTACCATGTGTCAGGATACATTAATCGCATATACTTAATTTATACTTTAAAGAATTCTTAGACCCAAATATTTGACTCGTGCCACTCAAAAACCCTGACTTCACAACTGAATTGAAGATGAAGATTTTCAGAATGGTGCACTGCAATTTAGTTCGTTTACATTTTCTGTAGAATTTATAGTTGCGTCGTACCTATAAACATTTTTGACTCCAAGCCAACACTTTACGGTAGTGCTTCATAAATTACTCTTATACTACTTTTAAAGGGGTTCCCACACATTCCACAATAAACCAATAAACTTGAATTTGGCGAATTATCTTGAGCGTTGCAAACTATTTAGAATTGGAAGTTCATATGTGAGTTAAATAGTTAAACTTTTTTACAAACTTATTTTATACCATTCACTGACTTACCAGGAGGAGAATTTCCTGCTTAAAAGTACTTCTTCTTCCGAATCTTCATCTTGCTGGTTATGTTTTCCTAGGACGCGCATCTCTCTCGTTTCGGGACACATTTCACTCACGAAAATAGTTAATGGTTAGTTTCAATCCAATTCTAAAATAGTTTTTATATAAAGCTTCCCTTGTCCGTTATTGCCATATATTTGAAGAATATTTATTTATTGTTTTTAGGTAAAAAAAAAACTGGAAACATTTTTATGAAATGAAATAGATTTCTTAGCAAGTATACTAGAGTACTAACATATCCTAATTATTCTTGTTAAATCAAAGAGAACCCCCTTTTATATTTGCCATTTGTGTTTTTTTTTATTAAAAACATACGATTTCAAAAATGAAGCCGTTTTGAAGTTGTTTAAGTTTTTTGCAGTTTTTAAAGTACGTAGAATATTATAAGAGGATCTCTAATAAAATCAGGCCATTGCTACAGAAGTCCCTACATACAAGACAAAAACGAGCAAGCATCAAGAAAACGGCAACTCTCAAGTTTGCTATTTTAATTCTGAAAGATTCAAAGAAAAATAAATCTATGAATCTAGGACTTTTTGGTTTCACGAAATGCATCAGTGCAAACTACAGTAACTATGCAAATAAATTCATAAAGCAGGGAAAAGTCAAACTTTAGTAGGCTCAATCAGTAAGTTGGGAAAAACAATTTTAAACCATACTTAAGTTCAACCTAACCTACAATTCAAAGTTAAAAGTTAAAACCCTAAAAAAATTAGAAACAAAGGAGTAAACATTTTACAAAATGCCTTTAGTTTTACTTTTTAAATTCAAGAAATAAATCACTGTTATTGTAAATGGCATTAGAAAAAACAAAATCAGTCTAAAGATGCTACCGTGCGGAACACTATAGCACACTGTTGTCACCTGACGTATAAGTTGTACACTTGGCTCAGTAGCGACATCATGTCCGGCAACTGTACCATTTTGGCGGGAGCATGGGTTGTAAATTTGGAGGGAACATGGGGTAAAGCTGTCTCTCCCTCATCTCTCATGTCCAGATACAAAGCACATGTTCCTACATTTCCTTTTTATTCACTTCCTTCAAAACATACCCAAACTTATGTTTTTTCCTTTGCTTTAAATCCTTATACTTATAGCTGTTTCTTATTATTGTTTCTAAAAAAAATTTGTTAATATACATAGGAACTGTGTGAGTATAAAATATGTGCCTCGAAGCTAAAAATATTTTATTGCATGTATATATTATTTTCAAATGAGTGGACTTCATAAAAAATTCTAATGTATAACTGAAGAGTGTTGGTATAAGTTTAATAAAAGTACATTATATAAAAATCTTAAATAATTTAAAAACCTATCGGTTTGCCATCTTGTTTCTAAAGATGTTTCAAAAGTGTTTTTTCTTTTGTAGTTCAATAATAACAATTTTGTCCCAATTTACACAATAAGAAGTTAACATCTTTTAGGCTTGTAAAACCCTACTTTCATAGAAATATGTAGTCTTAAAAGTTAACGTGTAGTTCGTATTTGTAGACTATATAATTCTGAGTTTCATATTTTTGAATACGGTATGAAGTTGTTTCTTTGTACGAAATTGATTAAATTACAAAAAACATTTATGTGTACTGGAATAGGAATATGGCGTTTACACAAAAAACTTATTTGAATAATTAATGTTTTTAAAGTTAAATATTTTCTATTCCTGGTAACAGATTCGAATGAAAGCGTTTTATCATATTTATGATAACGAATTGATCATACAACAGAATGGTTTGTTTGGTAAAGATGTCAAGGTCGTGGCCACATACGAAGTTTTATCTCTCCCCCTCCCACTATCTCTCCTATGCAGTAGCAAAACTCCCGCTGGGATGTCCGGTTCAAATAACACATTATCAGCCGATACAAATTATACTGTGTGGTTAGCAAGATGTTTTAGTTGTCTAGGTTTAAATTTGTACATTATTTTGATCTTGATTACTGCATGAGTTAGTAGAGTAGAAATATTTACTAAATAACACAAATCTCGAACACTATCGATACAATTTCAACTTGTATTATCTCTGTTGTTAGATTGTTACCTCAATCACTGTTTTAATGAATACTCAACTGAGTATGTACTATTATTTCTACAATGTCTTTCTAGTTTTTCTATCCAGCAGAAGTAAATAACGTAACTTAAGTAACGTCATCAGAGTCAACGTAGCCCCAATTTAAATTACTTTATGAAGTTTTCAAATTTTTCGCAATATTTTGAAAAATACGGTATATTTCCTTGCCATCGGATATTTATATAAATTAAAAAAATATTTTTTACAGTAAATAAAGTATTAGGTATTTCCACGCATAAAGTATTTCCTTTATGCGTTGCCTAACTACTCATCCGATCGCCATGACGTTTTTGCAAGTTGCTCTATATGTGTCCGGGAAGGTTTTAGTGAAATAAAATTTTCAAAAACTCCTGGTTTGTTTTCAACAACTTTTCTACAATCAAAATAATTGATTTCTTAAGCTACAGCTGTTGGTTTACTTTCCACTAGCAATATGTTTTACTATCCAATGTCATCTGAATCATTCATTAATGTAAAACTATGAAGTAAATATGTGCTGTACAAAATGAACAGCTTAATTCGCCACGTAAATAGTTTACGGTTTTTGGGGATTATGTATATTTATATATGTTTGCCAAATAAAAAATAATTACAATGTTTATACGTATTACGTTTATTATAATAATCAGCTGTTGTATATCTTTCCTATAAAAGCCGTATTACAGTTAGATTTGGTTTGGGTTTAGGTTGGATAAGAAAATTGTGAATCTATCAATTTTATGTGTTTTGTGGGAATGTTATTAATATGTCTTTTCGTTTCAGTATTGTTATTCACTATGCCGCGACCTAGAAAATTTCATCTTTCACAACGATGCCGTATGTTGTTTGACTTCAGAACATGGTCAATCTTAAAGTTAACACGTATTTACTGTTAGGCGTTACGAAGTTCGCCGGGTCAAGGTAGTTGGTTTTATTAAAAAACTTCTTAGATTAGATTAATGGTGAAAGAACATATCTACACGCACGTACACACGTACATGCACGTAGCCTAAATGTGTTCTCGTGGTTGGATTTGCAATTAAAAGTCATCTCTTAAAAATTATTCTTGTAACATTTTTCACATACATTTTGACCCATGTAAAATGATAAAAGTGTTCCATATAAATCCTTTCATGTTCAATTCATCATTGAAGGCCAATTCTGAAAATGTCTAAAATGCACATCTATTAGTCTGACCAGTCAGTTTAAATGACATTTATTTTGAAACACCTTTGCCAGTTATTCATACATCCATAAAACTGCTCAAGACTAAAATAAATATTTTGAAGTATACGAGTAGAAGGCCAATGAACTCGAGTTCTTCAGGGAGTCATAATTAGGCGTCTATTGTCACATTTTCATTCGCTACACGATCTCCACAAGGCTGATATTTTTAATTTGAATCTAACCTCCGCTATAAATACGTTTGGCAGTTCCTTAACAACTATTTGGCAACAATACGAACGAAAGGATTTGAAAGTGTGAACAGTTAATCCGTTTTGTGGTCTGGTCAAAACCATTGTATAACTATAACGTATTGTGTAATGTGTTGTTGATGATTTACAATGTCGTTGTATACATATTTGTCTGTATAACATGTTGTATACTAGTTGTTAACCTAATAAATGTTGTGTAACACTGTAAAAGGAATACTTCTTGTAACTTAGGTATAGTATTTTAATAAATTTGACAAGTTAGATTGCACGTTGCATTAAAATAATAATGTTAGTTGTTTTGAAAACTAATAAAAATATAAATTTTTATGTAATTAATATATTGGTGCAAAATAATATTATTTAAAAAGCCCATCTATTGATGATAAAATTTAAAAAAATAATGTATACTTTTTAGTGTGACGTCCGTTATATTTTATTGGTTTTAATATAAAATTCTTAGTTACGTTAACAACTGCTAAGTAATTAATTTAAAAACTAACAGCTTATACAGATTTAGAGCTTTTTTTTGTAACACGAAAAAATCCACACTATTTCTCACTCTCACACCATCACTTCCACAAAAAACTCGCATAAAATACGCGCACAAAATGATAAATTAGTGCGCAAAATGGCGACAAGTATAAACGTAATGTAGTACTACACTGCCGAGGTGCTACTGACTTGTCAGCTGATATTTTGCCAATTGAACATCTGTTTTTAGACACCTCGATCAGCTGATTGCAGAACAACGCGTTCATTGTTGTCTGTGGCGTGTAAACAAATAAACATAACCTAAAAATCGTAATGATCGTCTTATTAGTGGAAATACATTTGGGTACATTTGGCCCTGATGTCGTAGGCCTTAATATTAACATATATGTTATTTGTTCCAAAAAAAGGTTCTTTGGACTTATTAGCTTTTGAATTGGCTGACTATATTATGATAACACTTTTGAAATGTGTAGTCAATACACATTTTTGAAGAATTAGTATCACTGTGAAAGTTTATTGCACCATAAAAATAACAATTGCTTAGAAAAACGTTACATTATACTTCACTGAGACGGTATTTATAATATCATTACTTCTTGTAACCTAGGTATAGTATTTTAATAAATTTGACAAGTTAAATTGCACGTTGCATTAAAATAATAATGTTAGTTGTTTTGAAAACTAATAAAAATATAAATTTTTATGTAATTAATATATTGGAGGAGAATAATAATATAAAAAAGTCCATCAATTGATGATAAAATTAAAAAAAATTATGTATACTTTTTAGTGTGACGTCCGTTATATTTTATTGGTTTTAATATAAAATTCTTAGTTACGTTAACAACTGCTAAGTAATTAATTTAAAAACTAACAGCTTATACAGATTTAGAGCTTTTTTCGTAACACGAAAAAATCCACACTATTTCTCACTCTCGCACCATCACTTCCACAAAAAAACTCGCATAAAATACGCGCACAAAATGATAAATTAGTGCGCAAAATGGCGACAAGTATGAACGTAATGTAGTACTACACTGCCGAGGTGCTACTGACTTGTCAGCTGATATTTTGCCAATTGAACATCTGTTTTTAGACACCTCGATCAGCTGATTGCAGAACAACGCGTTCATTGTTGTCTGTGGCGTGTAAACAAATAAACATAACCTAAAAATCGTAATGATCGTCTTATTAGTGGAAATACATTTGGGTACATTTGGCCCTGATGTCGTAGGCCTTACTATTAACATATATGTTATTTGTTCCAAAAAAAATTCTTTGGATTTAATAGCTTTTGGAATCGGTTGACTATATTATGATAACACTTTTGAAATGTGTAGTCAATACACATTTTTGAAGAATTAGTATCACTCTGAAAGTTTATTGCACCATAAAAATAACAATTGCTTAGAAAAACGTTACATTATACTTCACTGAGACGGTATTTATAATATCATTTTAATAAATTACAGTAAATAGTTTCATTTCGGAGTCTGGTGAAAGTAATAAATGTCATAATGATGTAAAATGTGTTGTATTAAGGTGACATTGTAACAACAAATTATTAGGCTACACTAACCTTTTAAAAGTTTTTCCCAGTTTTTTTTTAGTGTTTTGTCAGTGTTGTTCGGCGTTCAGCTCGTGTGCGTGAGGGACGTGTGCCAAGAGGACATACTACTCTCTGAGGAAGCAGGACGTTTCATTGGTCTTAATCGTAGGAGGATTCCTGATGTGTTTTAGGTTGTTTAGCATTGAAAAAAACTATAAAATGGTGATAGTAGCCTAATAATATTTTATTACAATTTCCAAATCACCAAAAAAGAAACATGTTCAAAAGTAGAATAGGATCATATTATACAGTTAGAAATACGAGTAACTTACCTATCTACCATGAAAAGTTCACGTTATGTTGATTTTTAACGGAGACTACAAGGTAGGGCTATACAGGGACTCTGTCGACAATCAGGCTAAGGTACATCGAAGCACTTAGCTTGATAATCAGATTAAGAAGTCGTCTGATAGCTGATGGAGCTTTGACATGTCAGTCAGACTGAGTGGGACATCCCTCATGTTGTGCCTAAGCCCACAGGACATTAGCACAGAGTAATAAGCAGGTGTTAATTGGTTACTCTGTGTAATAATTAAATGTTAAAATGGAAGCTTGGAACTGGTTTTGGACACTTTTCTTAAAAAAACACTAATAATATTCCATATATTTTATTTATATAAATAAGTATATAATGGATAAAATTTCCTAAAGGTTATATTGTATTCCCAGTTACAACTACACCAACATGAGATTACACATAATAAAACAACGTGTAGTGCTCCGGAAGTTTTTTTTCATATTGTGTAGAAATCATGATGTCATTACAACAGTTTGTGTGAACAAAATTACGAAGCGTATCGCGATGGGTGGTTGAATTGATATTCCATACAAATATAGACTTAAAAACACTCAATAAAATCGTACTATTATTGAACTTGATATAATTAAAAAAACGTACTAACACGTAACACAATATGGATACAACACTACTCTCGAATTATTAGCTTAAATACACAAGTTTAAAAATATTATGAGCGAGCCCACAATCATTGATTCTGCTCTATTTGTAATATAAGTCACCAAGTGAACGTTACATTTCCTTCCTTAAACTTTACTCCAGCATTTCACACTACTGTAATAATAATTTGCTCGACGTGATATCGCAGCGCCTGACGCCCATCATACGCAATCTGCCACAAAGTCCTGCATTGCGGGAGTGTTGGCGACATGAAGGCGCTCTTGCATACTGATATCTGTCTATAACACTGACATCACAACACCAAATTAATTTTTCGAGTTGACACTATTTTTCATATCTTTAAGGTTAGATAAGGGTGGATAATAATTTATTTATTTTATTATTAAATATTAAAATAATTATTTCAAATTGTCATCTGGTTATTTATTTCTATTAAATTACTTGAATAGATTCAATGATCAGTAAAACCTGTAAAAAAATGTGTCTAATATCAATAAAGCTGGAGTTTTGAAAGCTCATTAATTCACTTCAATGGACCAAGGGTTAGTTTAGAGTAAACAAAAACCTTCTACAAAAGGTATAAAATAGTGCAAGTATGTTTCCTCATTTTCAGCATTATAGAATAACAGAAACACAGACATATAGAGAGAAACAATCACAGATATCTGGAATCGAGATAAAGGTAAGACTCATTTCGGATTTCTTGTTCTTTCTGTGCCTAAGGCACTTTGACAAAGTGAAATTGATTTTGAAAAAGTGGCCCAAACTCAATTGGGCATCTCGGAATTAGAACCTGTGACCTCTTACATCGTAGTCCAAGATGCATATAAGCAAGCAAAACACCCCAAACACTGGGTATAAAACGTAAAGATTTAAATTTATATACACAGATTTATAACAGCAGGCAAACAAAGTGTGGATTTATTGCATATAATTTGAGACCACCATTTATAAAAAAGAATTCTGTAGTAGTATAATAGCAGAATCAAATTTCAAAAGCGGTTATGAACGCCAGAACAATGAGCCCCGCACTGTTTAGTTTTACGCGCGCGGTCTTATTATAATTTCGAGTTCAAAATACACCTTTGACGCGCGGAGGTGCTACCTCGGCCAATCTTATAATTAGACAAGGATTTTGATTGTTGAACGCTAAATAGCGTCGGCGAGCGTCATTTGAAGATTTGAGTAATGTGGGTCCGGGTAGGGGAGACTTTGGCACGCCGCGCGACGGAGTGTCGTTGAGATAAATAATTCGGAGAAAATGGCGGGCCGAGAGAAGATAACTCTCGACCACAGAGTTGATTGTGGTGACCATTTGTTTCTGTGGTTTCTCAAGTTATGTGCTTCGTCTTTTATTATATATTGTTCAAAAAGTGAAATTTTACAAGCGATAAATTAGACGACTGAAATCAGACGATGAAACCGCTAGACTTCCACTACTGGCTCAGTCAATGTTATAAAATGTGCGAGGATGGAAAAGCCACTTATGGAGAACTATACATTTTTCGTCTTACTGTGCAATATATGACCTTATTAGTAGTACCTTCCTGAAGTGACGACATACCTAGGTAGGTATATTAGCCAAGTATGAATTAAAAATTAGTGTTAGATGATTGTGGCGCGATCATGTAGTGTTATTACTGACTTAGCAACTTTATTAAGCTCAATAATACTGGAAATTGCCAATACTCCCCAGAGCTAAGACATATCCATGTCAAACATGTTTGTATTCACTTCCCTGTGGGAAATAGGTTAGATCATGGATATGTCTAAAGGGAATGTTATCAGTTATTCCAAACAGCCGTTTTCATTCTTATGTATTAACAATTTAAATACAATAGCTCTATTAGTTTCTATGGAAACATGTTTCAAATGTTCATCTTACAAATTGCCAACACCCCCCTCCAGAGCTAAGACATATCCATATCAAAAACGAAAATATTATAATGTTTTTGCTTTACAACTCTGATTTTTAAATTGCTTTCACGTTTTCTTGCAAACTAAAACGAACAGCTGATTTAAATTTATTCATTATTGCTTGTCACAACTGTATGTTTGAGTTATATTTCCTCTCCGTTTTCCTTGGACCAAATTTCTCCTCAACTGGAATGTGTTGGGACTCCACCAATGTTGGGGTTTGTTCCCCAACCGACGTAGGAAATAACGTCCAAGTGGGAAACTCTTAAGTATATTCTGACAGTATTATGTGTTAATATTTACAGTTATATTAGTACATGTATACTGTATGTTGAATAAATTTAAATTCCAATATACACTTCATGCATAAGGTTTTATAAAAGTATGTTTGTATTTGGTAAAGGTTTCCTGTAGTATTCGAAGTGAACGAAATCTTTGTCAAATCGCCTGAAAGGATTTTAATATCTGTGAGCCGACGGCTGAAGTGGACTGTTTGATGTGGGATGCAAGTTGCAAGTTGAGCAATACTGAGTCGACCAGACGACTGTCTGCTCCCTCCTCCCCTCGCTTAACTATGTCGTACAAACTGTGTCGCACTGGGAACTCAATCTGCCTTTGTCGATACTAGATTATAATTTAAAAAAAGTAAAACTGTAGCTCTTAGTTCAAGATCATTTAGGTTTGTTGTGTTTTATTTTTAAACACAAAAAATCAAATTTTTAAATTTGTTGAAAAAATAATTATAAAATCAGTTTAAAACCTAATTAATTAGTATTTTGAATTTCTTCCAATGGTAATAGAGGAAAGTTGAATGTAAACAGTATGTTGCCTAAGATCACAAAATGTTATTCTTATGGTGGCTTCTAAAAGAATAAATATCTACCTTATTTTTAACAGTTTTTCATGGAACTTGGTATGCAGCGGTTGGGTCACATTACTCATTAAAACCTACCTAAAAAGGTTTATTTATACCTCATTCGGGAGGAGGGGGTTAATTCGAAACCCTCCTAAAACTTTCTATCTTTTGGTAAAAGTTGTCTGAAATAAATCTGATGACAACTTATGTAATGTAAAATTTTAACGCTATTTTCATAAATATTAAATAATATGGTTGCTTTATTACTTTATACTTTTAACTGGAATGGTGAACTACCCAGGTAGGTATTTTGCTGAGTTCGAATGATGAATGAGCGTAAGATGATTGTGACGCGATCTTGTAGTCTTGTTAGTGACTAAAGCTAAAATGCTTCTTAGACAGGACTGTTAATTAATAGCCCTACAGCTAATGACATCTAAGGGACCTACAGTTTAACGTGGGATCTGAACCACTTTGCCTCTGAATTACGAACTAGCCTAACTATGAGAAGGGTCTTTGCGGATTAACGTAGTATTCAATAGTGCGGACGTTAATCCACACAAGAGAACACTGCACCTACCAACCATCGCTCACAACTATCCACAATTCGTGATCTCCAAGTAGTTTTATTACAGGACACGCCATCGTCCGAGTTTAAAAAAAGGTATATGTGTTTTTATAGTTTAAATTTAAAGGGAAACAGTAAGTTATGTGTCAGATCACCAATACCGTTTATTATATCTGTTCCATGAACAAATATTTCAATCATCGATTACTTACCAATAACATATTATGCATATGCGTTTTCTGACTTTTTAATTAACTATGATTAATGTCTAAAAATAATATGAAAATGTCTAAAATAACTAAATTAATGAAATAACATCTCTGTACTGAGAATGGGTCTCGATTGTATAAGATATACAAACAGGGATTCCGAATTTGATTACACTATAAAACTAAGAAAATTAAATTCTAGATTATTCTTTTGGAAAATAGTTTCTACATAAAAACATAAATATATCTCTTAATCTATAATGCATCAGTAGCGAAGGGGACATTTTGACATTAGACGTCACAACAATAACAGATTCAAGTGATAGTAACAATTATGTCAAACAAATTTGAAAAGATTCCAAGAAAAAATTAAACATCCTAGCCGAGTGTAAACAAATTGCCAGCGGGCGAATTCTTAATAGCGGTACAAGTTTTGTGGGGACAGTCAGCCCGCACCTGCTTCCATATTTATAACCTCTCTGTCGCGACCCGCGTTCATCTGCGCTGCACCCTTTGTGAAACATTAATCACCCGGGGACAGAGCTTTGCTGCAGGAAAGTCGTGTTTTACGTAGTCATCCGGGGTTGTGAGTGCGTGTTTTTTGAACGTTGTTTTATAAGGTATAAAATTTGTGTTTAGTTTTGAATATAGCTAATTATCTCAAAATGTATTTAAATTAATGAAAACGTTTGTGTAATACTTTTTACTTTAACAATTGTTCCATGGCTTACAAATAACTTGTGGTTCCATATTCAGTATGGACCCAGACAACCGCAGTAAAGGAAATAAATAACAGTTTCGTTTGAATACTTTTAATATTCACCTAAACATTTTGTGTGGTAACTAAACAAATAATGACAAATTCCAAAATGAATTAGTGCTACTATAATTTAGGGTGAAATGGCTTCAACGAACATTGGTCTAGCTGTTAATTGCATTTCACTACCATCTGTTACTTTAATAAAAGGTAATGTATTTAAAATTACTGCTACGTTAATCAAATTCCAAGTGTTGTCGGAGAAGAGAAGTTTTTTCACAAATTATTCAAACAAGACACAGTTCTGTTAATGATGTAGACGCTGGCCGCTGACCTGGCGGTTTATTTTGAAGACCCCTCAACCGGGTCAGCTTCGCCAGGTCCGTCACGTCATTCAGCGGCACCTCCGCCGCTGTGGGATCAAAAGTGCGCTACTCCAGTTCTGACACGTCTGTCGACGAGTGTGACGTGTGCTTTCGTAAATGATGTACTACCTGACGTAAAAATCCGCAAAGGCACCGCGAAACAACAATTATATTTATATTTTTCAAAGTCGCTCGAAAAGTGGAACCCCTACAACGTAAACCTTATATTCATTCATTCATTCGAAGGGGCGGATTGCTCCTAAGGCACTTCAGCTCTAGCGGCTTTTTGCGCACCACTGAACTTCACTCTCCTGGAGAATCAGGAATCTTCCAAATGAAGAGACCTGGAGAACTGCAACAACCTGTCGATAAGCTCGTCTTGAGGCAGGAAACTACGCCTTACCGAATTGCCTAGGATGGAGGACCTCACCTTTTCCAGCCCTATACAATCAAAGAGTAGATGATCCGCAGTTTCCTGCTGCAGATAACATTTCCTTCACAAAGGGTTGCCTTCAAAGACCCGCATGCGTAGTTGATGCTTCCTCAGATCACCGTGACCAGTGACGATACCTGTGACAAGTTTGGCATCCTTCCTGCCAAGTTACAGGAACCTCTTCGCAACCTGACGAGATGGAGAACACAGATTAAGCTTACTTATCCTATTTTGTGTGGATTAAAGACAGCGGCATTAAGACGCATAGATTAGATTACATTATTAAAGTGGCGACCACACAACAAGGTAGGTATTTTCAACCAAGTATGAATGAGGATTCACAAAAAAATGGCGCACAGGTCTAAGACCTCCTCTATAGTGATGGGTAGTCAAGGTTAAAATTATTTATAATATATTCGATTCCAAACCCAGTCACTTTTGTGATTGGGGTATCAAAGAACTGCGAAAGCAAGGTTAACTTTGTCGCGCTGCGGTATTTCACAGTATCAATTCCTGAGCTAGGGATTGCCTTAAGAAAAGATGGGTGGAACTTTCCCTGCATTACAATTATCCTAAACTCAATCCTCATTGAGTTTAGGATAATTGTAGCGTGATCTTGTCCTTAAACAAGACTGTTAATTAATAGGCCAATAGCCGATGGCAACTAAGGGACCTACAGTATAACGTGGAATCCAAACCACGGCCTCTGAATTACGAATTAGTCTAATTATGAGGATTGTCTTTGCGGATTAACGTAGTATTCAACAGTGCGGACGTTAGTCCACACAAGAGAACACCACACCCACCGACCATCGCTAAGCTTTTTACGCAAACAGTGGATACAGCCATGAAAAACCTTTATCTTGATCTCCCTCAGGAAAGTTTCACGAATAAAGACGAGAGCAGTAAGAGAGCAAAATGAAGAAACAAGCTTGAACCGCAAACCTACAGCTAATATAAACGTAGTTGACGTGGTGCAAGAAAATAAGAGACACTTTATGCTTTTGGTTAAGAATAGCCAGTTATAAATAAAGTGTCAGGTGTGTGCTATAATAGCCAGGAGCGGAGCATCAGTCAAAACACGGGCAAGCGCGCACATTCACACACTAACACACACACACGTCTATATAAGGAACAGGTGGCGTAAGTGAGCCGTTTAAACAATTTGTCCGTTCACAACATGTTTCCAGGAAACACCTGCTCATGGAGATATTTTGTTGGTTTTTTTACAATTTGGCATATTTTGATATGAATATATCTTAACTCTGGAGGGGGTTGGCAATTTGCGCGACCGAAATTTGAAACAGTGACATCATACGACGACATTTAATTAGTGACGTCATAGTTTGTGTATAAGAACAGATGTTTAGAGGAACTGAAAACATTCCCTTTACACATTACCATTATATAACCTATTTCCCGCATGGAAATAATACAAACAATTTTCAATCGCAAATAATTGGTGAACTATTGACGGATCAGTCTAAGTCAAATAGATTAGACTTGTACTTTATATGCAATACAACATTATTTACTTTGCTTATTGATTGCTTTGGTGTTGCTTATTGTTTCGTAGTCCTACTACTTTATAATACAGTAGTTGGACCCGGAGAACTTCGTAACACTTAACAGTAAATACGTGTTAAATTTAAGATTGGCCATGTTCTGAAGACGAATAGCATTACGGCTTCGTTGTGAAAGATTAGATATTCTGGGACGCGGCATAGTTAATAACAATACTGAAACGATAAGACATATAAATTAAAAAACTATTTCTAATAAAATAAACAAATTTTGTTAACAAATTTATTAGGAAAATAGATATTATTGAATACGAAATCATTATTATGTTTAATGAAAATATACAACTATTTTCTTAACTTAATTATGATGATTAATAAAGTAAAGTACAACATATAGCGTAAGAAAAAATACTAAATTAAATATGGAAGTGTTCAAGCAAAGATAACTGTAGTTAACGAATTTTAAAAAAGAATAAAATACGTAAATGGATAATTACCATTTACACATGGAGAAACATTTTGTTCTAAAAAGATACTGAATAGTTAAAAATAAAAATTCTAGACATATTAATAACATTCCCATAAAACAAATAAATCTGAGTGGATTGGTTCACAATTTACCAATCCAATCTAAACTGTATTTAGCCAAATCAAACCTAACTGCAATACAGCTTTGATAGGAAAAATTAAATGTTCTGAATCGTGGCATTGTTTGTAATAATAATTGAGTAAACTAACATTCATTAATTCCACTCGCACAAAACAAAAAATACCCCCGTAGCAGCAGACCTGCGTACTCAGCGAATTTCTAAATCAATAATATAAAACAAATTTTATAAAAGTCTGTCCATAAGCATGAGAATTATTTGCCTATTCTCCATAAGATTAACATGGGAAAGAGTGTGCAGGTTAGCTGCTGTGAGGAAACACATAAAAATATCATTTAAGCATAAATAGATCTCAACCATATAAAGCTAAATATCAAGTTTTATCAAAAATTATTGATTAATATGGGAAATATTATTTTTTCCCTATCCTCCTTAAGATTAACATTGGAGCCCCAAAATACAACGTACTGTGTTTAGAATTTTTATATCTCGGTAACCGTTTGAGATAGAGAAAAACTTTAAGGAACTTAATTGTGTAGTTTTTTAAGCTAATTCTAACGGTGAAAGATAAAATTTGAAATTTTTAAAAATTACATGGGAAAACACAAAAAACCCATTTTGGGGTGCAAACCCCCCCAAACTACCCGTTCCGATTGACCGATTGTTCTTACCTCCTAATTAGACCTCCCAATTTTCTTGGAATTTGATACGATGTCATTTTATTTTATAATAAAGTCAATACGAATTCTTTGAAAAAGGATATCATGCATATTTTGCCTGAAGCGCCAAAATATGATTTTAATACGTTGACATGTCATAACGTTTTAGCATATTAATTTAATTAGGTCATAAAGTAATTTCTTTATACAATCTCAATTTAACTATTTTTTAACGAGACATAATCACGTTTCGAGAGTAAATTGCAGATAATTTTCAAGATATATGAAGGATAAGTTTTCTAGGACACAACTAGCTTCCTCATACATGAAATATTAAATTGCTAGGATTTCCCAGAAGTGCCGTCAATGTGCTCTGTTTACTGTAATCCAACTTCGCGATTAATATATTTTTTAAATAAATTACTATTTCAATTTAAACATGCGAAAAACCGAACTCTACAAGTTGGTTGTGTCTTGTTTTGAGTGATTTTGTTCTTTTATGTTTGTATTACTCAGAAAATGATTATTTTTAAAGTCTGTTTTCCCAGACGAAAATCAAAAACTGATTTACTATTAGCTGTTAATTCAGTATTTATCGTATTTTTAGTTTTTTACGTATTTACAATATTTTTACGTATTTCGTTTACTTTTACAGTATTTATGATTTGATATTTAGAACTATATTGTGTTTTATTGAAATAAAACCTAAACAATTTTCTTAGAGAGGCGATAAAAAAGTCACGTTTATTTTGAGCTGCTTTTTGAAGGGAAAGAGTTTATATATTTTATTTTATAGGGATATCCATTTTTATAAAATTATCGGTCATATTGGACAAAACTCAGCTTAATATTATGTGAAAGTCGTCAATTAACAAATTTGTCAAAGTCCAC
Source organism: Nephotettix cincticeps (assembly GCA_023375725.1). Taxonomy (NCBI): domain Eukaryota; kingdom Metazoa; phylum Arthropoda; class Insecta; order Hemiptera; family Cicadellidae; genus Nephotettix; species Nephotettix cincticeps. Next base: position 151,824,589 of record CM041786.1, read on the forward strand.
TAGGATCTACCTCCGAAGATCCGAAAACCTTAATCTATCCTAAATGTTGTGAGGATATAATCTTTATGATTGTTAACGTAAAATGTGTCCAACGTGGCAAAGATACAATTCTCACCCTTTTTAACTACAAAATAAAGTTGTTTTGAAAGCTAATTAACAACCAAGTTTGAAGTTAGGAAAAGGAGAAGTTTCCCAGGTCAATGCCAACATCAATTATTTGAAGCCTGGAATTGTCATAGACAGTTTCCTTAACTTAATTTATTACTTGTTACCTCTTTTTTAACAAGCCATGTAAAAAATTGAGTAAATACATAACACAAATGAGTTATTGATCGAAACTGTATTTTTAAACGTCATTTTAGTTACCAATTATTGTAGTAGTTTCTGGAATTATGGTTGGGAATGCTAAAGGATATATTTATAACTGTCAGCTTCGTTATTTGATATCTCCATCTTCCTCCTCTTCTAATACGCTTTACTCAAATTTCAGTATATTAAACAGATATTCTGATTAAATATTCAAAACACACCACGAGTTTATATGTAGGCTATCTTCACAGGTAACAGGTTGGATGGAGGGGTCTAATTCAAAATTTTGGGGTCAAAATGTTGTTTTTGACATGGAAGGATTTGTCTGAGCTCGAGCGGGTGTGTGTTGGTAGATGTGTGGAACGCAAAAAGTGCAGTGCAAGTGTTTAACGATAGTTCCATCATGTTGATAAGAACAACTGTTTAAATGAATTGAAAAATTCCCCTTTAGACATATAATTTTTTAATGTTTACTGGTATTTTTATTTTTAAACTATCCTAGACAATGCATTCAAACTGTAAAATATTTAAGATTTTTCTTCTGCACGAAATATGACAAGTATTCTTTTTTAAATAATAATTGTTGACAATGTTGTGAAAATTTCTCGCCAAGAAAATTAATTTAATAGAGAACTAAGGGTAGGATGAAATCTTTTTACCAGTCAGTCAGGACATTACTACATGAAGCCATCTATTGTTGTTTGGTTGGATAACGTAGCATTAAAAGTATTGTTATATTATTATTAGCTATATTAGTATTAATATATTTTTAGAATATCGACCCACTCTGGCGGGCATTTTATGGTGGATATAGTGTGGTGGGTTTAATGGGTTACAAGCAACTGATAGATTCACTGGGATCAATAATTCATAGCCCAATAATCAAAGGCAAATGGGTTCAGTATAAAAAATTACAAATACGTGTCAATATTTTTCTCAGGATCAGTATTATATTATACCAAAAAATGCCGCTGTCACAGCAAACCTGCGTACCCAGCAAATTTACAAATCAATATTCTGTCAATAGTTAAGAGAGTTTGCCTATTCTGTATTAGATTAGATTTTGAAATGGCAACTTACCCAGGTAGATATTTTAAGGCAAGTATGAGAGAGAAATTAGTTAGGATGGTTGTGGCGCGATCTTATAGTTTTGTTACTGACTAAGTATGACGTGTAAATTATGACTCATGGGAAGAGTATGCAGGTTTACTGCTGTGAGGAACACTGAAAGTAGGCATTTTTAACATAAGCAATTTTTATTTTGCCATATAACACGTTTTAACAACATCTGCTCATAAATAAAGGAGTTTGCCTATTCTATATATGCCTAATGTGGGAAAAGAGTATGCAAGTTAGCGGTCGTGATAAACTATGGTTTTTAAGCATAAATGGTTGGATCTTAACCACATGACGCTATATACCAGTTACATCCATATACAGGGTGTCCATGAAAAACGTTTCAGGACTTCGGTGAGTGATTAGGTAAATTAAAAGGAAGAAAAAAGTTCCAATTGAGGTATGGCCTAAAACACTGAATTTCTCAGATATCCGCCATTTTGTATTTTTCACAAAAACATTGTTTTCAAAAATCTTTAACGGAATATTTTCAAATTTGGTATATGTTTTACACTAGCAGACTACTATTATTAAAAAAAATAACTAACATTATCTAAGCTCAAAATTCAAAATGGCGGCCATTTAAAATTTTAAAACTAAAATACTTTGAAATCAGTAAAAAATAAAATGGCCGCCGTTTCCGATATATCTGGATTAAAAACTCGTCCGAGTAAATCTAGGAATCCACATGTATACCAAATTTGGCCTCGATCGGACCATTTTTACGAGAGTTGCCGTGTTCACGAACACACACACAAAAAACATTAATTTTAACGACTATTTGTTTTTTACCTCTAGGTACCTTAAAACGAAAAAGTAACATGGTCCCGGGCTTCAGTTTTGCCATGAGACAATTCGCTAAAACGTAAATTGGAACGTTATATAAATAGTTTCTAAGTAATTAATATATTAGAAGTGTCCGTTCAGAAGTCCCTATTAAGAGCTAAAATGTCAAATAAGGTCAGACAAATTCAGAGTGAACATTAACAAAATGCCAACATTACCCGACTAGAATACATTGCTTTGGATTACATTCAGTTGGGAGGACAGGGTTTAAATCATTATGATATTAATGTCTTCGTTGACATTAAACATTACAAAAATCTATTACAAAATTATCCATTAAACTTCCATGAATACATGGGGGAAAATAAGATATCTACCATATAGTTAATTCTAATAACTTAATTGGACGGTAAATGTACCTTATATTATTTTAGTAAACACCTTATAAAATCCAATTGCATTCTGATTTATACATAAAATAAATAAATCATAAAATAACTGTTTGTATTTACTTCCCTGTGAGAAATAGGCTAGATCATGGATATGTCTAAAGGGAATGTTTTCAGTTCATCTAAATAGTTTTCTTTTAACCAAAATATTAAAATTCACAACAATATCTCTGATTGTTTTTATGGAAACGGGATCCAAACAAACACTTCCGCTGCACTTTTTGCGTTACACAACAACGCAAACTCCTCCCAGAGTTTAGACATGAACATGTCAAAATAAATAGGTTTATTCACGTAAATTTTAGTAGTTTGGCAACGCATAATGGACATACATACACACGGTACTTTTTTATATATAGAGACTAGCTAAAGTACCCGTCCATCGCACGAGTAAAAAAATTAAAAAGGTAAGAGAGGTTACCTTTTTCTCTTCGGCATGAAATAAATATTCTAAAACATGAAAATTTGACTAAGAACAAAATGCTTTATTTGAGATAAATACTATTCACATTAAAAGAAGTATTTATTAATAGTATTTTATACTAAACACGATCTCAAAAATGTATACACACGAGTGTCTAAAACATGACAAAGTACCACCTGTTTAGTGATACAGTATTAGGATAGGAATAAAAGAGACAGGCGTCGGAAGAAAACTTAAAATCTACCATTTTCTGCAATATTAATTTCGATCCAGCAGTTAATCTGTAAAAATGAACTTACTTTCTTATTTTTCTTGGACTGTAAAAAGTAGTATAAACAGATAGTGAAATTAGAAACTGTAAACATTGAAACCTAGGAAATTTATAGCAACTGTGTCTTCTGCTTCCCAAACTGTCAAATTTTAGTGTCCACAGCAGTTGACCTTCAAGTAATTTATATGTACATTATTTGAAAATGTAAACATTGAAACTTAGGAAGTTCAAGGGCATTTTAAGGAGATAAATATGCCTGTGAGTTGCATGAGTTTGAGATCTACCTTTGTGTAAAATTTCAAACCGGGCGGTTCAGTATTTTACGCATTTACTTTCCAAAAACAAACACACATTAAACCACCTCTTCTTCATAATATTTTAGATTGAATTAAGTGACGTAATCTACACTACTTGTAATAATAAATAAGCCAAAACTAAAATCACATAATAGAGTTGAGTGGTCAGTGGACAAGAGCAGCTATGGTGCAACAATATCACAGTATCCTGCCATAGCGATATCAGACCAGAGCTTCTGTAGCGTCATCAGGGATATTTGCAATTCAGGGCGCTTCCTCGCCCTCAACCCTTTATCTAGTATTCGCTCTGTTCTGTTGATCTCATTTGATATATTTGGGTTACAAATTTACCACCTCCGTTTTCGATACAGTTCAGAGCTTTTCTCTTTAGTGGAAGTACTAATGATAGATATTTGTGATGAACAAAAATTTTCATGAAACAAAGGTTAGTAGCTTGTGAACGAAGAATAAAATTTCCCAAAAAAACTCATTAAATACTATATTACTGTATTCAATTTTATTTTATATTTCATATTTATAAGTAAATAAAATTTAGCAATTTCTCAGTTTTAAAAATTAAATAAATGGAACGCATATTCACTTTGATATAACAAACAGGGATTTTACTATAGTGTTAGAGGTTTTGTTAAGGTTTCATATTTGTGTGAAATAAAAGTTAATTGTGATATTTTAGTAATGATACAAGCTATGTTATTACGGGAATCATATTCCAAATGTACCTGTTGTAAGATAAAAACAAACCTTTTGGATTCTTGACAAACTTTAAGCTACTATTTTGAATGATAACTTAGAATTTTTATTGATTCCTGAATCTAATAAATGATCAATTGCGTGATTAAAAAAAGTATATGAACTTAAATGATTTTTAAAGAATGTATTAAAAGACAAAGTAAAATTTTGTTTCCACAGCGTTTATACTCGTGTCTGATACAGGCGTCAGATTTTGCATGTTTGCGGGAAATGGTGTTTGGAGGCTACTCCCAACACATTGTCATTGTTAGCGACCTGCTTTATGTTATTTATGGTGTCCCTCTATGTATATTATTTTAGTTAAGTCAGTAAAATGGACAAACTTGTGTTTTATGACCCAAAGTTTACACCGTTATATAATTAGTCTAGCTATTTCAAAATATTAATAATTCGCTTTTGCTAAATATAGTATAAACCTCGACAAAAACAGTCATACAATTCGTAAGTACTAAGGAGTTTTAGAGACTAGGAAACCAAGTTTTCAGTTACTGGTACATACTTTCTCCCTTCAAAGTGAACTAAAAATACATACCAAAATTAGCTATTGTATTATTAAAATTTAATTTACAATTTTATCTTTTCAAAAGTAGTAATTAAACATAATATTTTATAAAAATCTTACAAATATATCTTTATCTTTGTGCTTGTCTGGACATATAGTTACGATTTTCAATATATCTAAAGTAGAATAAACTATAATCTAAAAAAATAAACTATCTATCCATCTATAATATTATAAAGAATAGGTGGTTTATGTATATTTTTTGTGGGTTTGTTGAGGCAAGTAAACGCGAAAAATACTGAACCGACTGGTTTGAAATTTTACATAAAGGTAGATCGTAAACTCATGCAACTCATAAGCATATTTATTTCCCTAAAATCCCTCGGGCTACGCCCCGTAAACGAACTATATTTCAATGTTTTTTTCATGTTTAGAATAAAGACGCAAAAATCACTTGAATGTGAACAGCTGTGAACACTACATTTTGACAGTTCGGGAAGAAGAAGAAAGAAAGTTAATTTTTACAGCTAAACTGCTGGATCGAAATATTGTTCAAAACTCATGTTTTGTCATTTTATTAACAAGAAAACATTAATTAAAAATAATTTAAATGTACCAGTAGGCCTAGGCCTTTCAGCATTTTTTAACTGTACGAAAAAGAGTATTTTGGCTAGTGCAGAGTAAATTCGTCTATAGGAATATATGTACGTTATGACCATCACCCTTGAAAAATCAGTATTGCCCACTACAAACACAACAATTATTGCAGTTTTCAACCCAATTTATTTTTATTTTTGTTGTCTTATTGAATAGTCTTTGAATCTAAATTAGACTAATTTTGAAACATTAAATCAGAACGGAACATTTATGTGTGATATTGTTGTATGTTTTAAGTTTATGCACTCGGACACCGTTGGACGATTTGCCATGAAACGTGGTACACTTAGATAAAATTTCATGGAGAAGTTTTATGGATCATTAATTTTATTGTAGCTCAATTAGGTTTCTCCCTAGAAGCCCAAAAAGGATCCCATTCTATGGAACCAGATCTTTGTTTACATTATAAGTATTTTCTTTTCAATAGCTGGATTACCCTACTCTATCTGTTAGTTGAAGATATACACAACAGATCGAATCGCTTGCATTTGTTTATGTTTTTTATTTTGTTTACGTTTTGGTTTTAGGCTTATGCGAGTGACTAAACAGTTTACATTTTAACTGTGACTTATTCTTGCACATTTTTCTACTATGTTCCGTTATTTTAGTTTATAATGTTATGAAATTTCACACGCTTATTCCCTACACCGCAATTAACTGTATACTTATTACTAAGGACTGCCGACAATAACCACGGGGGCCTGGGCAGGAGTCCCCAGCGGGCGTAGCTAGTATTATTATATTTTTTCTGTTAACGCAACAGCTGTTATTTGACAGCCCAGCTGGTTGCGGGCATCCCCCACTAGTGTTGCGGTAAGGGATGACTTATTGACCCTTCTCTCATATTGCGCCACTATCCATTCTCCCACAACGCTAATGCTGCGGGACAAACACTAAATAAATAATGTTACACAATATATAAGTGAAATGTGTTATGTATTACTGTTCGTATTATAGGTTTTAAACAATATCCACAAGTTAAATTAAAATAATGATACTTATAAGTATTTATTAAAATCACAATGTATATTGGGATAAAACTCCTGATATTTAAATGGTAAAATTGTATAAATACACATTAAAAATTATAAAATGTGATAATTTCGTACAAGATGCACTAATCATGTTAGTTAAATATATCAAATTCATAATATTACACTGATAAATATATTTTAGGGTAAATCTCAACACAGTAGATTAATTTTTTTATCATTTGTGTTTTAATTTTATTTCCAAATACGTTCAGGGGGTGACTAATAACATTGTGAAATTTATGGAAAACAGACAATGGTTTACATTTATTATAAAATGCCAAGAAAAAAAATAAAAAAATAAAGTGGGCCAGTAAAGACATATTGGAGGCAATTATGGTAAGTTCCTCATATAATTATATAATGTGATATTTATTTCCTCTCTAAACTATTGATTTAACTCCTGTCAAAGAAAATCTTACAGTTTTCTATACTGTACAATTTGTTCATTCATAAATGAATGAGAAATCAAGCCTTTATTAAATATCTATCTTAATTAAACAATGCTAATGCCCTTTATTCAATAAATACCCAGAATGAATTAGAGAAACTATGGGAGCGAATTAAGTCAAGACAAATGTAACTCATTTGTATTCTCACCAGCGTTTATTCCGGTTGCTGGGACTTTATATTATCCCTGATTTGGAATATTTAACTGTTATCTACTTCATGAAGATAATTTTTAAAATATATTTATAACCACACGAAAAAGAAATCAAATTAAATTAAAACCCAGTCAAGTTATGATGAATATATCAAATGACTGCAGTTAATCACGATATAAGACACTGGCATTGCAAGGGATGAAAAATTAATCAATTTACTACACATAAGAAATTCAAGTAAAAAGACCTAGGCTATTTTTTTAAGTTTATACATTTTAAATATATTTTGTCAAACAGCTTTCGGAAAACATATTTTCTCGGACTCATGTTCTGTAGGCTGACTTTATCTGTCCGTGGAACGATCCTTATAACACCGACGGTCCCAATTTTATGATATTGCGCTAAACTATGCTCTGTGCCAATGTCTTAGGATTTTATTACTATTACAAAACTATTTACTTTTAAGATGGTTTACTTCAATAAAATAACTATAATCCAAAACAATCTATATTCCCTGAAAACCTCTCTGAACGGATTTTATTAAAACTTTAAGATTTATAAAGTTTTTAGTTTTAAGTACCAGGAGAATAAAACATGTATTATGTAACTTAATTAGCTGATTTGATATAGCTATTTCTTTCAAGTTAGCCTATAAAAACATTGTTTCTAAATTTTACTATGAAAAATGAAAACAACATGAATCAGCTGCTACAAAAAGTCGATAACATGGACACTTTACTACGAACCTTTGCAACTTTTAGACCTGTTCCAATCGATTTTTCATGGTCAAATACCCCATATTACACAACAAATCATAAAACTCTTGAAAAAATAATAATGCTTGAATAGTGCTCGTTTTATAATATAAGATAAGATAAATGTCATCATTTGTTTTTGTTAAATCCTTTAAAATAAAGCTTATAATGAGCTGTTGCAGCAACCAAGGATAGTAAGTGTCGGCACTAGGGTCTGTCAAAATTTAAAAAAAGAAAGTATTTTTATTGATAATTTTTACTCAAGGTATAAAAATTAACAGTATTTCCCATGTAGCTATTTGTAATTAAGCGTGGAACTTTCACGTCAAATATTTGTAAGAAACCTGGAGAGGTGGCATGTTGTTGTTGATATTATTATTGGTTAAAAGGGGCTTAAAGGCTGGAATATTATCCCAACCCAAAAGAAAAATGATTGTATTTACTTCTTTGTGGGAAATAGGTTAGATCATAGATGTGTCTAAAGGGAATGTTTTTAGTTCATCTAAACAGCGGTTATCATATACCAAACTATGACGTCACTGACCATATGACGCTACTATCCAAATTACGTCACTGTTTATAATTTGGTGGTTCAAATTGCCAACACCCTACAGAGCTAAGACATATCTAAGTCAAAATGATTGTATTTACTTCGCTGTGGGAAATAGGTTAAATCATGGATACGTCTACAGGGAATGTTTTCGGTTATACTAAACAGCTGTTATTATAACCATATGACGGCACATCTGTTCAACACTTTCGCTGCACTTTTCTGCGTTTCACAAATCTGCTAACACTCCCTCCAGAGCTTAGACATATCCATGTCAAAATCCTACTGGGACACGTCAACCGAGACTCATTGTGCTGGACCTTAGAAAGAAAGTGAACAATCTCATTATCGACATGCCTGCAGAGGGCTTACGGGAGGGTTGGAAAAAAGATGGATGAGATAGGTGAAGACGGGTGAACAAGTCGAGAGGTAGAATCTCCCTCTGTCAGAATCTGACTTCTAGGGAATCTGGGGTCCCTAGCTGGGCCTCGATCCCTAAACTACTTGCTGCGCCTGCACTATCCTACCCTGGCCGGTAAAAAATGCTTTTCACTTGTGTTCAGCTAAATAACTTCCTCCAGGATTCCGTTAATGAACTATACCTAAGAATCGGTATCCAGACAATGAGCAGATGTGATCCCACAGGGGGAGAGACAGCGACATTCAACAGAATGCCGAGAGGGAAACCGAATGTGAACATAAAGTCATTGTCGTTGGCTCAGAAACGACACCAGTGCGCTCTGTAGTCCAGATGAGAAGCAACGATTGCTGTCCGTGTTCAACAATCGAAAGAGGAAAATTGTTAGCGCTACGTGTGGGTGGTGACGTGACGCGACTGCGAGATCAGCTCAAGCGGTGTTTACGTCGGCCAAACTGTGACTGTGTAGATTGTGAGATACAGTGATGTGCTCTATGATCCAGATATGCAGCAGCTATTGTTGTGTTCAACGGAGTAAACTTGATAGCTGTAACCCACTAGTAATGCATTTTTTAGTAAATATGTTTACTATAAAAAGAGTTTTTCCGTGAGTATAATTGTCGTCCTGTAATCCAGCTACTTGAAGGTCACGAATTGTGGATAGTTGTGAGCGATGCTTGGGGGTGAAGTGTTCTCTTGTGTGGATCAACGTCCGCACTATTGAATACTACGTTAATCTGCAAAGATCATCTTCATATTAAGACTAGTTCGTAAGTCAGAGGCAGTGGTTCGGATTCTCAATCTCTCACTCAATCTTCTACAATCTATACTACGCGATGGGCCTCCGCATGATCTCGATTACTGGGTGCTTGACTGAACAAGCACTCAGAATTAAATTCTTAGGGAGATGGTGTTCTACATGTCGTTCACAAGAGAAAGTGTGTCTTCTTAGCATCCTGGGGATTGTGCTAAGACTTTTTAACAAGAAGACTTTTTCGTGGTAGAAGTCCTATTAGATAAACAACTCACGTCCTAACTTTCCTGACATTGTGAATTCTTCCTTTCCAGTGTCTATAGAATATTACTCTCTTGGCTTAGATGGAGTCTCCTAATGTTATATAACAATAATTTCTATCAGGATAAAATTTAACGAATTTACTACTTTCAAAGATTATGCAACTTTATATACAAAATATCGTAAGCAATTTTTTATTGAAAAAAATGTAAGTAAAATACTAAAAATTGTTTTAAAAGACATTTAATCCTATACACCAATCATATAAAAGGTTCTCTGAAAGTTTTAAATAGCTTTACGGAACTACGCCTGGGAAAACACTAGTTGGCTTTCAAGACTATTTGAAGTACTCTGATTAAAATTCTTTTTCAAGCAAAGTTTGACAACTGTGTAAGCCAGGCTTTGACGTCATATTTGAGCTTCACGTTTCATTAAGTATTTCTCTAATGCTTTCCTTTAAAACAAAAAGTATAATTATAAGTATTTTTTACCAACTCTGAATTATATACGTGTTCATCAGAATCTTTATATACTTATCCTATCCTATGTCTTTAATTCTCTTTTTACTATATCCTTTTATCGTTTTAATTAATTGCCTAGTTCAAGGATAAATTCCTGCCGTGATTCATCAGTAATAAAAATAATATTCATCCTGAAAAGCTTTCAAATAACAATTCAGTACATTTCAGTACTGTATAAAAAAATGTCGAAAAATTTTATATTGTAAACATAGCTCATACTTTTGTTTATAATTTGAATAAACTATAAACTAGACAATGGTTTATTTCTAACTCTTTCAGCCTGAACTTTGAACCAAAATTCCTATAATAATACTAGAATTTACGACTATTATAGAATTAATTCATTTTATTTCATTCATTTTACTAATGAAATCCTTTGCATTATAATTTGTCTGATATACTACACTTGAAATTCCACGTTTTGTTACTGATAAAAATGTATAAGAACAAAGATCACAATGAGTTTAACAATAATTACACATTATGATTAATATACAGCTTGTGCCCCCTGTCGACAGTTGGAGGAAACTCTCCCTCGTAGTTGTGTAAATTCACGATAGATGGCGCCTTTCGGGCTGCGACGCAAAACAGATACGCGGCTCCAGCTCTTGTGCCCATATTGCCTGTCGCGCCGTGCTGTCTATAATAACTGCGTTACAAGTCTAGTATTGGCAAAGAATGTATAAAAGATAATATCTTTCAATATTCTTTGGTATTAGAGTGCTGCCCGACACCATCTGCCTTAAAGCGGTTATAATCTTAGTGACATTTCAATGGAACTATTCTGCATAATTTTTGTAGTGTTCAATTTTTATAAAACAATATATTGAACATGTTAAGAATAAACTACTCAACTAAAATAGATAATAAGATCAGTCTACCCCCGCTACGCCAGGGTAAAACAATATTTTGCAGAATCCTATTTTAAAACGCATTAATATTATTTATACGTAGTAAACAAAATTTGATAAATGATAGAAGATTGCACCTAAGTTGGAATGCTACGTCATGGTATTCCGGATGAAACTTTTTCAAAAATTTAGTTTTAGTTGAAAATCTAGTTAAATTTTTTGTAGAACTAAAATTTTTATTGAAAAATTTTTCCAATTTTTCAAAAATATGATTTATGCGTTACAAACAGTTATCTTCAAAATCTCAGAAACGTTCATTTTCCTTATTTTAGCATGTTATTTTATAGCGTTGAGTTTGATTTTTCCGTGGTTGTAAACGCCTTAACGTTATATAAGAGTTATTTAATTTGACTGTAACATGTATTACATTTAGAAAAATTCACAATTCTCAGTACATTTATGTGTACTCTCATATTATTTTACACGCAAAAAAAGATACCCCTTGGGGGGCTCGCGGCAGCTCTTGTGCCCATATTGCCTTCGCGCCGTGTCTATAATACTGTTTAGTCTTTTACAAAGACTGTAATAAAGATTATTCCATAATATTCTTTATAAAGCATGAGTTAAAAGCAAAAAAAAAATTTACATATTAATTGTTTATGAAACAATACAAACTAATATTTTCTACTAAAACAATTTTAAATATTTTTTTGTAAAGTATAAATTTTTACAAATTTATTAAACGTATTTAATTTATAATACATAAAAAATATTTGATAATTATAGCTGGTCTAATCGGATGAAACTGTATAAAAATTTTTAGTTTTATTAGTTAAATTTTTGTAAAAATGTTAATTTTATTTTAATTTTTCAAAAAAACATTTTTGCCACAAATTCAATATTTTATACTCAATTAGTTATCTCCTTTAGAAATTTTATGCGTTGAGTCCTTGATTTTTTTTTTTAAACCCTTGCGTATATATAGAGTTATTTAATTGTATTTGTGATCATGTATTACAGCTTTACGGCAAAGGTGAACCTCACAATCTCTACAGTATATGCTATGTGTTTGAATCTGATTTTTACGTATATTATTTTACCATCGTATAAAAGGTAAAATATCTCTATAGGGGCTCCCAAGTATTTAAAATGGGAAAAACATTGATTTTGTATTTTTCTGTTACAAAAAAAGCACTGTGCTTGCCGTACTGAAACTTTCCATTATGTTTTATAAGGTACAGCATCATTAAGTTGTAGTTAATAATAAAAATACAAATTAAGTTACAATGGAATTATGATAGTAAAACATTAAAAACAATTTCGCAAATATTTTTTGTCAGTGGATGGTAGTTCTTCTAATATTGTATATAAATTCATTTCAAAACTTGTGATCTTAAGTAATATGTAAATAATATAACTTTAAGCTTTGACAATTAATTTTTGAGTGAATTTAGTAGAAGTACCCCCACTACTATTCAACAAAGTAAAAATTGTTGGTCCTAATTATTTTGGGGTTTCTCTATCACGGTTGCCATAGCGACTTTCAATATTAAAAAATATATTATTTTTGTTATTAACTACAATGCAATGGTTCTGTACCTTCTGAAACAATTATAAAACATAGTTCAATATTTCAGTACAATAAGCCCAATGGTATTTCGTAACAGATACATACAAAAACAATGTTTTCCTTTTCAAAATACATGACAGCCCAGTTAAATGGCTTCTTCCCTTAAACTCATTTATTTAGGTGAATTGTATGTTTTATACTAAAATGTTAAACAACATTGGATTATAAATCTCAATACGAAATTTCTTCTAGGTATATCCACTATAATAGGCTTAGAAAATTTTATCGATATACCCATTTCTGGAAAAATTTATTTTTAATAACAAAAAATAACATAAACTAGAGTTTGAACTGCACAACAATGATTAGAATGTGCCTTGCTATTCTGCCTAACCTTAACAATTTTTATTTTTGACATGGATATGTCTTAGCTTTGGAGGGGTGTTGGCAATTTTTAAGATGGAAAACATGTAACAGGTTGCCATAGAAACTACTAGAGCTGTTGTATTGAATTTTTAATATAAATGAATAAGAACAGCTGTTTAGATGAACTAAAACCATTCCCTTTAGGCATATCCATGATCTAACCTATTTCCCACAGGGAAGTAAATACAAGCATTTTTTAAACTGGCTGTAAGTATAAACATAATACATAGTGTTAGTCACTGACGGTGGCTATAATGTGGTAGCTGGGGGCTGATAACAGCGTAGTGCGGTGAACAAAGTGTCTGACCAGAGGTGGGACATTGTTGTTTAACAACTCCTCTCGCCCTCATTCACATGTGAAGCGATCACACGCTGAAATACCTCACGTGATAACAAATTAGTCGTATGAAAAACATGTAATTACTCCAATTTATGGTACGGTAATTAATTTGTTCACTAATAAATTAAAAATTAGAAGTTTTACATTATTTTTTTCAACGCGTCTGTGTTTTTTTTTAGTTAAAAACACAGACTGTTGAAAAGTCCAATAAAATATACTGAATAATTAATAATTAACGCCATTATGGATTTGAAAGAAGTTTATCATGTTACATATCGGTATCGGGAGACCAACCTTTGCTCGGATAGAATGAATCATTTATTTTGAACCAGTATATTTATTTATAATGTGAAATTCTAACAGTTAGTAAATGTAGTCACAAACCATTGAATGAACTAACATTAGAAAGATAAAATATGAAACGTTTCTTTCAAACTAACGTAAAATCTTTACCAAAAAAAATCCCTGAACTATTTGATTTGGTTAACTGCAGTTAAAGGTCCATAACGAAAACATGGACACTTTGAGGGGCTGAAGGACGAAACCCGCATTTTTCCCTTCCTCCTATCGTTCTCGTGGCCAAATTACTCGTATTACACAAAAAATCAAAGCTTTATGTAGAATTTAAAAATAAGAAAATTGTAACAAATATTACAGTACTGTACTGGATACCCTTACGTTTATCAGAGTTCACTGTTTTTTTCCTACGTCAGAGGCATTTTGTTTTCGTTTTTATACTGATTTTGGAAAAAATATTCATCTTCTAATATGTATATAGTAATTGTAATGAAAATACAGTTATTTTTCGTTGTTATGTTGGTGGCACTGCGTCCGGTTGAGTAGCGAGACTATTGCGCAACTCTGCTACAATAATTCTGTACTCCCTTAGGGTAAATAATAATACAGAATTTTTGTTGATAAATTTTATTTATTTCACACTTCTGAACAATCATATTTTACACTAGAACACGTCAAAAACAACAGAAGTTAACTGAACTAACCTAAACAAAAACAAACAAACAAAACGGACATAGTCTCGCTACTCAACCGGACGCAGTGCCACCAACATAACAACGAAAAATAACTTTATTTTCATTACAATTACTATATACATATTAGAAGATGAATATTTTTTCCAAAATCAGTATATTTTTTGATATTTTGTTGAAGTATAGTACAACGGTAAGTAACCAGATTTTCAGTAAATTTTCATTCCTTGCCATCAAAACATTTATAAACCTAATAATTTCGCTGTTTTAGCTTACCAATATGTGTACAGGAAAACTAACATTCGATAAGAAAACAGAACGTTTTTTGTAAATTTGATTATTTTCCAGGGGGTTGAGCTATGTATACAGCAGTAAGAGTATAATAAGATAAAAACAATTCCCTGAAATATTAAGTAATATACGCACGGAATAATGTTCATGGACGAGCTTAAAGTATCATAGATTTTCATAAAAACTACTGTAAACCGTTTAAAAGTATAATATAATTAGTTGCAATAATGAGTGTATGCTACGTCGTAGTGGCTTTAGTTTGACTTTGTGCTCACAGAGAGCGTTGCTATGCATCATGACGAAATGTATTGCCTCGTCCGGGTTGCCGCCCAACTCCGTCATTAACCTTATATAATGTTTGCATCCCGATGATATAACACCGTTTATACTAGTTTACATTCTATAACGACCAGATGCGGATATTGCTATAATTAAACGGCTCTAATTAAACCTGTGGCCACATGGCTTTACGTTTAAACTATATAATAGGTTAACTAACAACTTCATCAGAGAATATTCTACGATTTCAATAAATTCCGTAAAAATCTAAACTGTACGCTTTAACTTTTTACGTTCTTATAAAGTTGGTAGATAAATGGTAAAAAGTATACATTGTCTTTACACCCGTTGGGATGAATATTGTTTTTAGGTAGGCAAAGGCCTGTTCTAAGTCGTCTCGGAATTGCTCAAGTGTATCAATTTCAAGTGTATTATTATTTAGGGAAAATGTAATATTTAACCAAGTTTAGCAACGCCGTTTTTCCCTGTACATCATAAATTACTTAAAGACCTTTAAGTATTATCAAATAAATAATATTGCTTGTAAATAATTAGCTTTTGTAGTTTCTCCACAAAATCCAAATATATACCGTGAAAAACTATAAATTAAAGTTGTATATATTGTAAATAATAAATATTGATCTAAGTAAAGCTCTTACAGAGACTAAACTAATAAATTAAAAAAAAACTTTACCTTCACGTGAAGCCTTTCAACCATACCTGCAACACACAATTAACTATTATGTTTATAAATATAAATTTTAGTGGCATCAAAGCTATTTTAACTTTATCGCATAAACATCCATATCCAGAAAGTGAATAGCTTACTGGTTTTTAGCATAACACATTTTACATTTTAGCAGTCATTTTTTCATCTCAGAATGTGTTCTATTATACTTGCTAGTATATGGGATACTTTCCAATTCCATGGTTACAAATTTTAAAATCATTTATTTGTCTCGACATGCTAATAGAATTTATAAATGACCGCAGAGTAAATTGCTAAGTAACAATAAACAAAAACTATGGTTATAAGGGGGCCATGATTTATACATTTTTTTGTTTATACTTAATATTTCAAGAAGATATTAGTAATTATTTTTATGTTACAGTTAAAAGTAAAAAGCTTGCCAATTCTAGGGTTAAATTAACATATTTTTAATTAAAAATCAGCAGCCTCCTTTCGATAGCTTAATTATTTTTTTACTTTAAAACATTAATTACTAGTTTTGAAAAGCAATTGTGTGGGAATAGACTCCTAAATCAATCTATACTGATAGAATATTAAAATAAAAATTTAAAAATCAGTGTCAGGAATTGCATTTAAAGCCTATGATGTTGGTGAACTCTGCCAACACTACGTAACATCGTTGAACTAGGTAAATAACATACAACATAATATACAGTATCAACATTTACTCTGTTACACTAGCGAAGAACCAATCTTCTTAGAATTCTTCAAACGTACTTGATTATTTTCCAAGAGATAAAATTTACTGTGAGATATTACTAAGGTTTTCGTTCATCATCTAGTAGCATTTTTACCTGCTGAAATTTTTAAGAAAGTAAAAACTGTTGATAATATTTATCCCACACGGAATAAATATTTTACAGCGTGCTAAAAAATAAATAAATCAGTATAATAAAAAAGGGCTATGTTTCATTGAATTTTCTGTCAAAACTTTACAAAATGTGTGTCTGCTAAAATTGTTGCTACATAAATTACAATTATATTTTTTAGGAAATTCGCTATCTTTTAAGGCAAAATCTGTATGAGAGGTTCCGTATAAAAATATCACTACAAATAAAAATCGCTTTGAATAAAATTTAATAACATAAATAAAAACTTAGAACCCGCTTTGGAGATTAAAATATTGAACTTGAAATAATTATATTAGATGTTTAAAATATGAAGTATGTCAAAGTAAATCAAATTATGGAGTGTTTGATTTGGGAAAAATCGTTTATTAGTTTTCTTTGCGGTATTTTCATTCTAAAATCTGTATTACCATCTGTTAACCATTTGTTTTAGTTTCACCGACCAAGTTTTAACCAAGTTTCACTTCAAAGACTTATAAGAGATTTTTCAATATCATCAGAAAGTAATATTAATACCTTGAGACCCAGGGATGAAAATTTTTTATCAAAGTAAGTTTTTCAGGTTTTAGGCATAATGATGAGTTGTACCCAGTGTCCCATGAACAGGTTTAAACGTTTAATTTTATATTACGTGCCCATTCATGTACAGATTTTCTTAAACTTTACACAGTTTATATCAATAGTCTATCCTAAATTATTTTACCATAAGAGAGCTATAATGTGAAGTTGATCTTCTCAAAATAACTTTAAAATAGCTCTGTGTATACTTAGCCATATTTTATAAACCACTAGATGTGTTTCTGGCCATAACTCAAAGTTAATATTGTGTGAACCCGAGACTTGTAGATATTTCCGTCATTTCGATTTGTTTGTTTTGTCTAAAAGTCTCGCGGTATTGTTTTCATCTAGGCCAATGGCCTGACGGGTTTTAAAAATATTTTAGTAGAGATCAGGATGATATTTTTCTTAATTACTATACTTTATGGATTTGTTTGTTTTCGAGATAATCTTTTAGATAAATCGATAATTAATTTAACACAACTAGTGTTAAGAGTCTGCATCAGTGGTAGCCATCTTGAGTTTTAGTCCCGTAAGAGCAATGTTAAAATATGGCGGAACATACCTTCACTTTGGCGTCTGTAGTGGCGTTAATTATCAAAGTATCAATGTAAAACTTTGGAAGTACATTGATGAGATGTGGCTCAAGGGCATGACCTTTTAATAATTTAAAAATAGTTCAAAAATTTAACTTGATATAAATACAAAAATCCAGGAATATTTTACAAAATAAATAATTATTATTTTTTTATTGAGAGCGAAAATAAGAAGTTCTGTAAGGTGGTGCCCTGGAGGACTGTATACCTTTAGTGTGACACCTCTTCCGTTAATTTATGACAATAGGTCAAGGAGATATAGGCGCCAGAATTTAACATTGCTCTTACAGGACTAAAATCCAAGATGGCTACCACTGATGCAGACTCTTAAGACTGTTCGTAGTACAACAATCAGTGTCTTTTTAGAACTATTTAAACATTCAATATCCTTAAATCATTAGATGATTAGAAAAGACAAGTCAAGGTTGAAAAAATATTTGCAACGGATCAAAATTTAAAAGTAGAAGTAATTGAATTAAGCCGTGTGTAACCCTTAGTGAATCCTTCATCTCCCAACAAATAGGTTACACAAAAATTGTGATTAGATTTGCTTATAATTTTCAATTTTTTTATATTTTGTTCGTTTATTTTAATGCGTTGACATTGCTTCGTATCAATTTGAAGTACAACCCTTAGTTTCGTTTCACTAAATCATTTGCTCAAAGTTGCATAAGTGTAAATAATTTGTTTACAGAGTACAAGGGCAGTTATGACAGGTTTTACATCTTGAATTAAGGTTTTCATTCCCCTTATTCAATGGGGGATTCAGAAGGGGCGAGGGGGCGTGATCGCCCCTCCCCCTGAGGATTGGATTCTTTTATACTTATTTTATAAAAAATATTGCGGTTATTTTAATTGACATCTCGTTTACTGTGTTAAAATTAAAATAGGTTAGTAATCACCTAATTGATCAATCGATTAATTTATTTTTTTAACTGTTTATTGACATGTTTAAACGTTAACAGTTATTGGGAATGAGTATTTCGTTCTAGCGATGCTTGACAGTTGGCTGCACTGCCGCAACTGGCTCGTTCCTATGCTGTTAAATGGTTGAAAGACATGAGTGTATTGTCATAAATAATATAGAATTATGTATAGTCATTAATATTTCCATAGTAACGGTTAACTAAAAACCTGTTCACTCACGATAAAAGTATTTTTACAGTTAAAAACGTGGTTTAAATTTTAAATAAAGTAACATAATTACTTTTTTCTTTGATTTAGGTCTGATTGCTAACGTCTATTTTAAAATTATTCAGGTAAAGTGATCGAAAAATGCCAACTTTTAACTTAGCTCATGTATAATAGAGATATATTAAATTTTTAAATTTTAAGTATATTTAACTTTGGTTGCAATTTAGGTTGAGGAATAATGTATAGCATAACTATTAAGATTAGGCCTTACTACATTGTAAAGTTTAAAATGCTTAGAAGGCTATTAAAAGATAAAACTTATATTTTGGCTTCACAGGATTCATACTATTATATTGGTTTTACAGTATTCATACTATTGATGATGACAAAAGCCTTTTCATTTAATTTTTTTTGTACAAATACAATTTTAACAAAAATATTTAATTCTGTTTTTATTTTGATCTGTTCTTGTATTCATTTGTATCTAGTTCAGGTAACCTTAGTAAATGTTTTATTATATTACACAATACAATAAAACTGTAACATAAAAATCATAATAGTCTCGACTGAGCTCGCTCCATGACACATAGCTAGATCCACGACTGCCTTTTACCTTATACAGTTTTGATTATTATAAACTTTTCCTTTCAAACTCAAGGTCAAAATATTTTGTTGGTACAGTACTTAACACTATTTTTTATCACTCTTCCTCTACGCAAACATGTGCAAAATAGATAATATTGATCATCCTTGGCCAAAGAGTACAGTAGCAACAACACAGAGCAATAAAAGTCAGCCAAGCTCTTAACCACCGAGCGCA
This sequence comes from Nephotettix cincticeps, assembly GCA_023375725.1. Lineage (NCBI taxonomy): Eukaryota > Metazoa > Arthropoda > Insecta > Hemiptera > Cicadellidae > Nephotettix > Nephotettix cincticeps. Next base: position 151,844,518 of record CM041786.1, read on the forward strand.
TTACTCTGTGCAGAACTGCCGTAAATTATTACTCTATGCACAACAGTCTCCTAGCGCGGCGCGACGTCAGAACCGGTCAGAAATAAACGTTTTGAAACGCTCTATAAATAAATGTGTCGAAATGCGGCACCCTTGAACCTGTCTGTCGCAGCCGATCGAGATTAGTGATTTTCGATTAGAGTATTCTGTCTTGAGTCAGTAAACTACGCGTATTTAGCTACAATTTTGTCAACTAACATTACGACATTATTAAAATGTGCATCGCATTTTGTACGGTTTATTTATTACCAAGCCATTGGCTGGTATTTACTTATTAGAAAAGGTCACCGAAAGATACAGAATTCAATATTTGCTAAACAAATTTTAATGAATGTCAAATGAGAGATTGGGTTAGTGTTAAATATTCGTGAATACTGGATCCACTTATTAAATATTGGAAAATTTAACTCAATTTTACCATGAAAACCATTTTAAAATATATTATAACAATTAAAAAACAACTTTTATCCAGTTAAGTAAAAATCGCAAATGTCCATTTACTGTACATATAATAAAAATCTAGAAAACCTTTTAAATTACGTAGATCTAAATCAAGTTCCTGTTGTATTAAACACCGGATAGAACTCGAGAAAACAAACGATTCCGTTTACTTTGAACGTGGAGTGAAAATATTTAAACTCATTGTAAACACGCGCACAAACCATGGAACAGTGTGGGCCCTAGTACACTCCCTTGGAATACTTCTGATGTATTCTTGTGGATTAGAAGATACGTTTTTATTTCTATATGAAAATTGAAATTTCTAGTTTGTTTTTATTTTAGTTATATAATGACCATAGACTGTCCAAAATCAGCGATAGTTCTCATTTTATTCTTTTTTGAAGTTTACTTTGTTAGCGGATCTCAAAATTGCAAATACTTAACCTCGAAGCCCACTCGGGTCGTCCGGTGTGTCTAAAACCTTAATAATAATAATTCCTTTATTGCCATTGAACAATATCACATAATTTCGTGGCAAAAGTCATTAGATATAAAGTTGAGATTAATTTGGTAACATAATAATAAAAGGACATAATCTATATAAATAAAATTAGAGTTTTGTCTGTACATTGCTCAGAATTGTTCATGTTTTAGTTATTTTTACTTTTTATGTATTAGAGAGGCCGAAACCGGTCTTATCTCAATTTTTGTCTGTTTGTCTGTGACGCTCCAGGAGGCATTTTACGCCGTCTTCTCCGAAAAAAACGAGAGAACTGATTACAATGAAACTTATTTCATGTATTCTCTACATTCCAGAGAAGGTTTATAAATGCTTTAAATCGCCCGCCGCCCCTTGAATAGTAAATAACGAGTATTTAAAAACCCACTTTTACGCGATATTACACACATTTTATCCAGTTTTCAATAAATAACTTACTGGTAATAATCAGCTGTCTTTGTAGTTTAAAGATTTAATAGAAATCAAAACAAACAGCTGTCTAATCAATATTAGTTTATATTGGTCTTTGATTTTAAACCCATTTGGAAATCATACTATATTAAAAAGGTATTTTAACGTATAACTGATCATAATAATGGTATTAATGTTCAAATCTTAAAGTAATGCTAAATAATAAAGCTGGGTATTGATTTATTTTATTTGTATTGATATATTTAGGATTTCAGGTTTACATTTTGGTATGATAATCTTTCTTCTTTAACCTGAATCCTACAACCCGTACAAAGGACGGGCTTACTGCTAGTAATACATAAATAAAGACCGAATAACATAATAATAAAACATAATAATGAACAACCTATATTATTTCACCCAGTGACACCTCCATGGGCATAGCAACCCTACCATGTGTGTGTGGTTCATGAACTCGCCTACATAGTAAAATCATCTATGGTAAAACTCTCCCTGAACCAAGAAGCGCTTAACCTTACCGTTGAGCGTTTGATGAACTGGCTTGACTGTCTATACTTTTTGATACAATTATTATACATAACAATCCAGTACACCGAGTTACGTGGTACGACATACGGTCCGTGTAACTGACCACTGTAAGCCATTGTGTGTTCTACAAGCCAGCACGTGTTCTATTGTCGGTTGTGAATCACCTGTCAATAGCAACATGTGTCGGAATGCTTTGATCTTCCCGCCCGCCCACGCCGCCCAAGGATCTTCGCAGCTCTCACAATAGCATCTACATTGTAGGCGTTTTGCGACGGTGCGATCAATGGGGGGGTGATATTCTTAGAATGATTAACGCCGAGGTGCAAGGTAAACTTAGCCGAATGTAAACTCAAATACCCCCGTCGCAGCAGACCTACGTACTCGGCGAATTTCCAAATCAATAATACAATAGCAATATATTACAAGTTTTTTCAATATCTGTCCATAAACATGAGAATTATTTGCCTATTCCCCTTCAGACTTACATGAGAAAGAGTGTGCAGGTTTGCTGCTGTGAGGGATACTGAAAGTAGCAAGTTTCATCAACATCTGTCCATAAATAAAGGAGTTTGCCTATTACCTATATGATTAACATGGGAAAAGAATATGCAGGTTAGCTGCCATGATAAACACATAAACTATGATTTTTAAGCATAAATGGATAGATCTCAACCACATGTAGGTAAATAATAAGTTTAATCCAAAAATACTGATTGAAAACCTGCAAACACCCTCCCCCTCCAGAGCTTAGACATAACCATGTCAAGATAAATTCAGGCAAACTAGATATTCACTGGACCTAGTTGCTTTTGTTCGCTGAGCTATTTAATCCTGGCGAATTAAACATATTATGGTAAAGTCTGTAACAAAGCAACACATGTCATAAAGTCCAACTACATTTATTGCACTTAGCTTTCACTCATGTTCATGTTAAAATACCCACTTAGTGGTTGGGTCTGTGTCGTATGAATAAGAATAGGAATTATAATCTAATGCAATTCATATTCTATTCTAACATACGTTAGGCACCGATGCATTATTGTTCAATAAGGGTGAGTAAAACTCCGGAAAAGGAGTTTTCAGTGGACTTTTTGACATTTTATTCTGTATATTCAGTATAAGGTCAGTACGTCTGAATAGATCTGAAAAGATCGTCTGATTTTAGTATCCTCTTTAAAAACAAAATTAGTTTTTTCGTCGGAAATTGCTTGGAATATTATATTATATACAGGGTGTTCATTAAAGTCGGGGACAAACTTCGAGGGGTGATAATACTCATCAAAATAAACAAAATAATTCCTATAAACATGTGTTGAAAACTCTTTCATTTAGTCGTTAGCCGCCATTTTGTATTTTATACAAAAATCGTATCCAAAAATAACCAACAACCAAGAAGCGGAGTTCCACTGGCACAAAGCGGACGGATTTCGTTCAACAAAGTGTCGTTTGATTTGAAATTAAAATTGCAACCTCTTTGATATCTTGTAATAATTTTATAAAGTTAATGGTTTTGGTGTTATTTAAAATTAAAAGATTTATAACCGCCGCCATTTTTTAAATACACAATTAATTTAAATTATACTTTGAGAATATTTTACTCGTTAGGCAATAAATATGTGTGCAAAGATTGGTTTCAGTACCTTAAATAGTTCTTGAGGTATAACGATTTTTGTACAAAATACAAAATGACGGCTAGCGGCTAAACGAAGAATTTTCCGAAATATGTTTACAGGAGTGTTATTTTTATTTGTATGAGTACTATCACCGACTTTGATGCTCCCTGTATATTTGTTTTTGTTATACCTCAGAAAAGGCGAAATGCCTCCTACTCTGTCTTTCTCTAACGTTGAACAATGTATTTCTGTATCGATTCTCCTAGTTAACAAGAGCACCCACTATAGTGAAACTTATTTACATTATTCTGAACGTAAGGTTTTTGGTCACTACTAACCCACAACATATCAAAATAAAGTTAGGATCTCTTTAAGTAAGTTTAAGTATTACTTAGTAAGTCTGCAAGAAGCTTTCGAGCAACATGTTTTGCAAGTTTCACCAAACAAGTGATTTAATAATGTGATTTAGTAGAACGAAATAATTAGCTGTGATATTAAAATCATTATCCATTTCTTTTTGTTATTTGTTTGTTTACGTTAATTATTGAATGAATGATTGGAATAATTTTAACTTTTTTCAAATTATACTGTATTAAAATTGTATGTTAAATGTAAATCCAATTTTACTAGCTAAACACATTTTCTAATTTAAAATCAATGTTAAATAATTTAGGTAAGAATTTATTTTTCCTTTTCATTAAATTTTTCCCTTCCATAAATATTTTAACAAAATATATATTATTATACTAAGAATTATAATATCAAACATGCCGAAAATTACATTTATAATATCAGCAATATGAAATTTATTTTAATAATTAATTAAGTTTCTACTTCAATTGTAATTTGAAAAATTGTAATATAAAAATACCTTTTTTTGGAGTAAGCGCTTACATAAGTCCACTTCCTTCGCAGTTTTTCCATTAGTGATAATTTTTCCTGTATCATCATTTACATTTTATCACTCGTAATTTTTTAATTTTAAACCACTATGCGTAAAACTGTTTTCACCCATGTCACTGTAAAAAATAACAAATTCCTAGTGGACTGTCGTTATCACTTCCGGCTTCAACAATGGCCACTTCCTGTGATAGTCGAAGGTCCAAGCGATTTCGCAGCTAATATTTTATTCATTTATTCTTTTGCATTTCAATCATTTCACTTCCTCTTTGTTTTGAACCGGCTTACTCATAGTTACAGAGACAAAACTAGTTAGAGTTTAGGTTTAGATGTTAAGAGTATAGTCCCAAACTATGTCCAAGGGTGTAAGACAATCAACCCTTAGGTTAGGGTTTTAATGGGTTAATTATTTAGCCATTTAGAAAAGAAGTGATTCTAGATAATACTAAATTAGTGAAGGACAGTTTGTATTTTTTTAGTATAAGTGGAAATTCGTTCATTAAATACAGATAAAACTGTAAAATTCACTCGATCCTCATTACTTATAAATTAACTTTAATCTATTATAAAAATGGGTTTGCAGTCATTATTAAAATTATTTTTACAGATTATATTTTAATTTTTTTAATAAGGAACAATATAATCCAAATTTAAATCTTTAAAGGTTTCTTTTACACACTCAATAAAAATACCTACGAGATGTTAAATTAAATTAGTTTATACAAAATTACTTAAAACTCCTGAGCTGATCGAATTTTACAATGAATAATTAGACGGATTGCTACTAAATTGATAGATATCAATGCAGATGGTTTGATAGTACAGTATGTTTAAAAACCGAATAGAACCCACACATAATAGTCAATTGTTTTTGAAAATATTTCAGTTAATATAATCAATCAATAATTGAAAATTCATTAATGAGATTGTATCAATATCAACATGAACATTTTAACATATATCATACCTTTGGTTGTGTTTTATACTTTAAATCTACTCGTATTTCAGAGTGTAGACAATAGTGGCATATTGTTCTTGCAATATTTGCATATGTGGTATAATTTCAAGTTGCGTTTTTAAGGAACACCAAAGTATATACAAATAGGGCTCTAGTCGCATTAAATATCCCACTTTGACCATATGTTTAGCTGCAAACTAACACCTTTCACACAGCTTCCTCTATATAAAGGTTGTTTGTGGTGTATTATTGTTTGTTTTGACGGTTGGCCAGACTGTTTGTTTACTGTTCTTTGTTCTGTTGACTATGTGTTGGCAACACTGACAAGAGTTAAACATTAGCGCATATGACACTCACTAATTGTCATGCGGGCGCAGGATGGTTCATCAATAGTTTCAGTTTATTTTCTATACATGTAAATGTATATTTATATTTCATAAAAATATGTGTTAATTATTTTTTAATCAAGTAGAGGTTTTACAGATACGAAATCTCTAATAGTTTACATGATAAAATAGTATTTCAATAAATCCTATTTTTCGTTTACGATATGAGAGGTAAAATTTTAAGTATTTTTTCGGCTAAATTCATAAACTCGTGGTATTTTTACAAAATTGTACAAAATGAGGATTAATAATACTGGTGGATGGCTAAATTTAACTAAACGAAAGCAATATCAAGACTTCAAACGGAATGTAGCTTTTGCAAGAAAATGGTGTGAAATGAAAATCACACAACCGATTAATCACATACAGGGTGTGTCATGTGAGGGTCAGACTTTGAGGTTGACTAATATGACTAATTCAAACTTCCGGTTCCAATCTTTTCTCCAGTTGGTGGAAAGGAGGGGGGATGTTGGGGGCGTAAAAATAGAAGTGTCTGACCAGTGTCTTGGGAAAATTACTCACTCCAGCTAAAAACATTCCCGGAAGTTTGTAGTTTTACTAGATTTAATCTAATTTCAGATTTATAAATATTAAACTGAAAAAAATCAGGAATACTTAAATTACAAACATGATATTTTTGTTGTAAAAGACTCATAGTGGTATAAAAAATAAATAAATAATGAATCACGAACTAGGGCTAAGTTCTTAAAATCTGCAATGGAAAAACTGACTGTATATTTTTTAATAAAACGAGATCATACACTTTTACACAAAGAAATTAACTGAAACAAAAACAGTAATGTTTACTTAAAACATTTTAGCTTATTTATAATTAATTATTCATCCCCTTTGTAAAACCTGTCCTTAAAACCCCTGATGTTTAATCATATTAAACTAAAAACATGCTATTAGTTTTACTCCATTCTAATACAATAATTGATTGCTATACATAAAAACTAATTCTGTAAAGAAATTCCATACATTTTATATTGGGACGAAGCCATTGCATTATAGACCTAATGATAAATCCAACCACAGACGTGAAGAACAAGGGTTTGTAGTCATTTTTAATTATTACAATATCAACACTTAAATATATATGAGCTTTTGGAATTTATCCCTCCAAAAGAAAATTCTTTTACCCAATTATCATCTTGGTAAATAAATGAGTGTATTTGATTATTAAATTACCTTTATGAAATCGCAACCTACTGAGGTTAGAAATGAGTATAAGGTGATTGTAACGCGTTCTTGTACGCTTGTTACTGACAAAGGCTGACTATGTTCCTTATACAGAACTGTTAATTAGTAGCACAACCACCAATGACATCTAAGGGACCTACAGTTTAGTTTGGAATCCGAACCACTGCCTCTGAATTACGAATTGGTCTAATCTTTGCGGATTAAAGTAGTATTCAATAGTGCGGATGTTACACTATACGAGAGAACACTACACTCACCAACCATCACTCATAACTATCCACTATCCATGACCTCCAAGTAGCTGGATTACAGGACACGCCACCGTTGTGTTAGGTTACAAACAAAACTACAAATGTAATCAAATCCTTTACATTTAACCTTTACTCATTTTCATTTTAAAATACTCACCATGGCGGGTAGGTGTCTAATATAAGAATGTGGATAATTATACTATAAATTTTTACCAGATAACACTCATAACATGCACATGTTCGAAGGTATCATAATAGAAAACGTTTTGAAAATATTCCGAAAATTATTTCAAGCATTAAAAAAAGAATGTATAATTTACATTATGTGTCTTCTATTTGAATTACAATATTAGTTTATTATAAACTAAATTTAGGTTAAAACTTGAAGTTCAAGGAAATACAAATAACCTTAGATAAAATAGAGGCTACATAGTTCACGAATGGGTTTATTTGAACGAAATATATAAAGTCTCACAGAAAATATACTCGATCAAAAGATGTGGGAAACAGGAACGCATAATTTAGCGAAAGAGGAATACGAATATGACATATTCAGAAAAGAACCAAATTTATTGAAGGAAGTCTTTGACAGTCGTGAATCATTATGATTTGGTGAGTTTGCCAAAATATTGGCCACTTGTGAGTTTGTTAACCCCTCTACGCGTATTTCGTACGTATGATGACCCTTTGCAAACTGACGGGCTCAATCGTGTTTCGACCGGACAGGAATAGTTGGAGTGTCAGATTTTGAAACATCGTCCAACAGAAATAGGCTTATATTAATATCGGCTGGAGAAAACGAAGGAATTTGGCTCCAGTTAGAACGAAGGAGAATTTATTCGTAGATTTTGTTTTGATTATTCAGTATTTGTAGTCTTTGAAAACAATTTCATAATCATAACTTTTCTAAATGTTGTCTGACATTTCACCCGTTTATCGCAAACCTTGCTCTATATAAGCCTACAGTTTAGTATATTTACCTTTTAGTTTTGAAACCTCTAAAAATTTCAGCAATGTTAACTATCCAAAGTAACCAATAATTCACATTTTTTAAAGGTTAATAATGTAACGATCCTTACACTTTCACCATGTCTTCTTTTAGTATACACAAAATTGCTACTTCTAGATTTTACACTTGCGTGCAGTGCGTAAAAGAAGCTATTATAGTACTCAAGAATAACAACGAGTGAAAAACGACAAACTTTTCATAAATTCTAATACATTTCATTAGTGTTTGTTGCAACAACTATGACCAACGCAGGGTTTTCAAGAATATAAATACAGAATATAGGATATGGAATTTCAAATAATTTGTTCAAAACTGCTAGTATATGTTCCTTATCCATTTGTACTTCAAGTATTGGCTTCAAATAAATATCGCACTATAAAGGTTGTATATATTTTATATCTAACATAAACGGTTCGACGTGAATTAAAATCCAAAATAATAAACGAGTCTATTGTAGATGAAGACACAGCTCTGGAAAATAAGTTTCTAAGTTTCAAAGTTTGGTCAGTTTGTAGCGTTACAGTCGCACCTTTCACAATTAATTACCTCTATAAGTTTTCATCCTCTTGAAGTTACAACGAGCAGTTTCTGCTTGGATTTTTTTGTTAGGTGCTTCAAGCCAACTTTAACAATTACATAATTTATATAATAATAATACAAAACTATATCCTCCCAATCTACACAAGAATGCTTTATGAACTCAGCAATAATTCTGAAAAGCATAAAATTTTGCTTGATAACCCAGCTTTGTTTAATTATTTGCTTGAAAGCTTAGGAAGTAAAATATCTATGGTTAAGAGTAGAACCAAGATATCAGGAGTGTGAAATGTTCTAAGAAAGGGTCTGTCAGTAGCTTATAAAAACCATTGTAAAAACCAAATATTTCATATGTAAGTGAAATACAGAAATTGCGCTAGTAGTTCAAACCACAATGTACTCAACTCTATGTACGCCGGGTTTACATGATAACAGTTGGTGAGACAGTTGTCATTAGGCAATTATTGTCATCACATAGTTGCGGGATTGTCGGAAGCCAGTCAAGTTGAACAAAAGCTGTTTATATGGGGCCAACTATTGCCACGGCAGCCGACAGCGAAACATGGCCAATTTATTCATTGTATATTGCTTCCTGAACTGTTTTTTTAAACTATCTAGAATAGATATCTTATTTCCGTCAAGAGTTCTGTTCTTTTATAAATGACTACGCATATTTCAAAAACTCAGGTTTCCTCAGGTTCATCTTCAGGTCTTCTGATCTTGATCTCAATAAAATTCAACTTTTAAATAATTAACACATATTGGCCTTGAGGGAATTAGGGAACCGACAAAAAATAAGACAGAGCACTGGCCTATACCGTTCACACAGCGCCAGTCGTCACAACTGAAATTCCAAGTGGTGGAAGGCCTCGCTGGGCGCAGCTCGTTGTACTCAGTCTACTACCAGAGAAAACTGAATTTAGGGCAAATTTTGAGGACAATTGGCAAGACAATTGTCCTAAAGTGTTTACACAAAGACCATTGTGTAAACCCGGCTTACAACTCAGAACCTAAATGGCAATAGGTATTGGGTGTCTGCCATGGGGTACGGCTATAGCGTAAGTTAGCGTATTGAACTCAGATGGAAGTGATAAGTGGTAATGGGTTCGATCCAGGAGATGTCCATGGAAAGGTTATGAGTTTTCACTTCTCACCATTAAGCTTGCGCCATCGAAATCTACTACTGCAATTAATCCCATCCTTCGGATAACCTTCAGATATTGTTTCACATTGCTACATCATCAAACAACATCGAACCATTAATTCAGATGAATATATCAAATATTTAGGGTTCCGGGTTTTCTATGTCCCCTGCCATAAGAAAAGTAGGAATGCTATGTGTACTTTATACTTTTAACTAAAATGGCAACCTACCCAGGTAGGTATATTAAGCCAAGTATGAATGAGAAATGAGTGTAAGATGATTGTGGCGCTTGTAGTCTTGTTACTGACTAAGGCTTAGACATAACTGTTAATTAATAGCCCAACAGTCAACGGCATATCTAAGGGACCTACAGTTTAACGTGGAATCCGAACCACTGTCTCTGAATTACGAACTGGTCTAATCATGACGATAGTCTTTGCAGATTAACGTAGTATTCAATATTGCGGACGTTAATCCACACAAGAGAACACTACATCCGCTGACCATCGCTTACAACTATTCACAATTCGTGACCTCCAAGTAGCTGGATTACAGGACACGCCACGGTCCCAGTACAAAATGTATTGTATACGGAGCTCCTACCATGGTAATGAATACATACTCAAAAACAATACGGATCAACAACAAGAGACCGTTCTGTCTGGTAAATGAGTATGAAAGGGTATAATTAGTCATTAACATCTAAAGGTGATGTTTATAATTCTCTGTTTATAATAGACCTCGTACTATGATCTTGGGAAGAGCAAGGTTAAAGGAAAACTACCGTAGGCAAAATATTTACCACGCGCTGTGGCAGCTTTCCCTTCACCTCGTTGCTGGAACCGAACCAATTGAGAACTTTTCCAGTATGGGGAATTAAAAATCAATTAAGCCTTTTAAAATTTTAAGAAAATATATCTACAGTTGAATTTCACTATTTAAAAATACAATATGAAGCCAATTTAATTAGAATTAAAGTGGGATTGAATTACAGGGAGTTTAAATTATGGAGAGTAGTTTTCCTTCGTTAGAATAATGCTAATACTTCGTTGAACACATTCTAAAAAAATAAAAACACTAGTGAGTGGGTTTTTTTTAAATAAAGATGGCAGCACACCAGAAATCGAAATGGAACTGTTTACAACACGATAGACTAACTGTAACCACTGATATTTATATTATGAATGCCGTAAAGAAGCAAAGAAAACAATGACATTGACGATACGAACCTGGAAATATTGCGGAAACGCAATATTTTATTAATTACTTTGAATTTCAGAGGCTTATGACAACCGACATCGAATTATAGAGGTTATCTTTGAGTTTCAGAGGTAGGGTTTAAATTAAAGGAACATAATTCGAACTTTAGAGGCTCTAATAAAACAAATTCGATTTTGAGAAGCTTAATTACACGTAAAAATACTTTAAACTTTTTAGGTTTTTTAGAATGTTACAGTACGTCATGTCTCAAAGGGAATCATACGACTAACGAAATCTACGAATTGTAGAGGTTTTCAAATTATCGAGGTTCTATTTACGAAGGTTCTAATGTATTACGTACTGTATACTTTATTCGTTTTTTATCATAACCAAACATACATGCTTGGCCATTTGTAACGAATTTAGCTTAGAGAAGAAGGAATCACTGTAAGTGGCATGGATAGACTTAAATAAGGAATAATTTTCGTTCTGATATCTCTAGACACCAAAAACAATAATCGTTAGTGTAGAATTTTATTTTTGTATATACATAAATATATTTGTGTGTGTGCAAAAAAGAAAATAAAACAGCGCGATTATGAATTGTTAATAAAAACAACGCTTTTATGTTCCTTTAGAATTCAACTTGTTGTATGTAAAAACTAAACTGTGCATTTTGAGGAGCTATGAAGTAGCTAAGATTCTATGGTGTAGATTGCCGAGACTAAAATGTTTTGAAGTGGATGTTATTGGTATAAATAAAATGGGTTCTAGACACAGTTGACTTTGTTCATTGGGATGTTAATGATTAATCAGATGTTCATTGTTACCAGAAAAAGCTAGACTCGTACGTTTCACATTTTATGAACCCCACTTCTTAGTTTGATCAATGTGTCATTTATGGCAACCGACATCGAATTATAGAGGTTATGTTTGAGTTTCAGAGGTAGGGTTTAAATTAAAGGAACATAATTCGATCTTTAGAGGCTCCAGTAAAACAAATTCGATTTTGAGAAGCTTAATTACACGTATAAATACTTTAAACTTTTTAGGTTTTTTAGAATGTTACAGTACGTCATGTCTCAAAGGGATATACGAAATCTACGAATTGTAGCGATTTTCAAATTATCGAGGTTCTATTTACGAAGGTTCTAATGTATTACGTGCTGTATACTTTATTAGTTTTTTTATCATAACCAAACATACATGCTTGGCCATTTGTAACGAATTTAGCTTAGAGAAGAAGGAATTACCGTAAGTGGCATGGTTGGACTTAAATAAGGAATAATTTTCGTTCTGATATCTCTAGAGAACGAAAAACAACAATCGTGATATATAATATAGAATTTTATTTTTGTATATACACAATTAATTATATGTGCGTGTGTGTGTGTGTGTGTGCAAAAAAGAAAATAAAACAGCGCGATTACGAATAGTTAATAAACACAACGCTTTTATGTTCCTTTAGAATTCAACTTCTTGTATGTAAAAACTAAACTGTGCATTTTGAGGAGCTATGAAGTAGCTAAGATTCTATGGTGTAGATTGCCGAGACTAAAATGTTTTGAAGTGGATGTTATTGGTATAAATAAAATGGGTTCTAGACACAGTTGACTTTGTTCATTGGGATGTTAATGATTAATCAGATGTCCATTGTTACCAGAAAAGCTAGACTCACGTTCACATTTTATGAACCCCACTTCTTAGTTTGATCAATGTGTCATGAACATGCGTTTTTCATTATTTATAAAGTACTAACATAGTTTACGAATTAAAATTGCACATCTTTGTCTAGTTTTAACAATAATAACCACTGCAATATCATTTTCGATTGTTATTCACAGAATACTTTTTTATATTCAATTATCAGCTGACAGGTTGCGTCAGCTTGTTCGAGATGACTCAATGTCAGACGAATCAGAAGCGTCTCCTGTCGCTGTGATTTAGCTGCGGCATTGACCAGATGACCAGGCACAGGCTATTTATATCCCCCTCTATCACTCCCCCAGCCTCTCATCCTAAACCATGGGTTCGGTTTGATTGCTTATGGGAATGTGGAATACGTGCTTTCGCTCAGCCGAACCAATATACGAAGTACCAGTTACTTGTCAAGTACGATTTTCTTTACCGATACGGTAGCTCAGTGATAAAGCGTTGTACCAAAGTCAAAGGTTTCTGGATCAAATCCAGACGCAAGCGACTCAGATCATGTGTGGTCACCTCTGGCTAGCTTGTGACTCAAGCCGCTATGGTATCTCGCTATCTTTAATTCACCGCACGGGTCCTAGAGTCTCATTGAGATGGACAGTCAAGGTTTTTTAAGTTTAAAAAATGTTTTTGACACAGAATTTCAGCAACACAGTTTAGCATTATCGATATCATATGTCTTGCTGTTGAAAGGGTCAAATGTTTAGTATGTTTAGGTGATTACGCGTTTAATTCGATCAGGATGTCCAAATATCGGTTTGGAACGTTCAAAAAAGTTTCTGAAGTGAGCATCTAAATTCTAGATAAAGCAATCACTTTTCGCATTTCTCATTCTTAAGATAACGAACCAACTACGAGGGTAATTTAAGAGTATTTGCTTCATTTGCCGTGATCACTAATTAATAGGACAGTGATCAAAAGCAACTGTGTTCAGTCTCTAACCTATACAAAACATTGTGTGAAGAAACTGCACATCAAATCCATATTTGATGCAAGAATCATCTACTAACAGATCCCTCAACTAAGAACTGTCCTTATTTCTTCTAAAGTATTAGGTACTCCAAAATATACTAGTCTTCGGTAGTACGTGGCCCAGAAGCCTGTGGGTGTTGGTAAAACTTCAACAAAATCATAACTTATTATAGAACCCAGCATCTCATTCCCCAAAGTAATGACAATAGTTAACCATCATTTTATAACAAAATCAGATGTTATTATCATCAACATTTCCAATTGATATACAATTTGAATTATCAAAAATCTGTGTGTTTGTATATTTTGTTTACTGTTTGGGATTCCCATAGTTAAGATTTATTTTCAATATTCCACTTCAAAGTTTACAGTATTTGTGGAAAATGTTTAACTAATATCAGGTTTCTATTTAATTTTCATCGGGTAAAACATTTTAACATGGATATGTCTTAACTCTGGGGGGGAATGTTGGTAGTTTGCGTGACCAAAATTTGAAACAGTTACGTCATTTGGTTAGCTTGGTTATGAAAAATCATGTTTAGACGAACTGAAAACATTCCCTTTAGACATATCCATTATCTAATCTATTTAACACAGGGAAGTAAATACAAACATTTTTATACACGTTTATTTTTAAAATTTTTTGCATGAAATCTAAATTAGGTATGACGAATATGTTTTTACAAACTTAAGTTGCTGGGTATCTCAGACTCAGAGAACTGTGATCACCCTGCATTTCCGAAGTACGAGTATAGGCTGTAATAATGAAACTAGAGTAATGAAATTGGTATCCAAATTCAAAATCTGTTTAATATATTTTTATTTACTGTACCAAATTTAGTAGTGTCTGAAGATCTTGACGGACAAGTAACCAAATTCCTCAAACGCAACCCTGTGGTGAAATACGTAGGGGTACAATCAAATTATATCATTATCTTTAGATGAAAAGTAAGGTAAACGGAAATAAATACTAAGTATAGTGTTTCAGTACATGTCTTACTAAACGTGAACATCTGTAAAAATTGTATTTGAAACTGAGAAAATTTTCACCTGAAGTGGCAAACGTGTTAGATGCGGATGTTTTAACGCTTCAGTGTTGCCAACACATCGTCAAAAGAACAAAGAGTAGTAAACAAACAGTTTGGCCAACTGTCAAAACGAACGGTAATATTTCAAAACAACCTTTAACGGTCTACTTGGAGATAAAGTGTTATACCTTTCAAATATCGACATTCAACTTATTTAACAAATACCGGTAGTCGATTTTATAACAACAATCGATAACGTCGGAGATACGTCACACTCATTCAGCTATACTTAAAGTGCTATGTATTTTTCACAGATAATCGATAGGTTTTACAAAATTAACTAAAAGTAAAAGTAAAACTAAAATTAATTAGTTTTAGAATTTTAGAAATTAAGCAAATCTAAATTAAATATAAACAAACATTCCTATGTTATTTATGTAAATAATTAATGACGTCACTGGTGTCTAACTACCACATGTTTGGCGGGAAGTTTGTTCGTGACCCCTACCTCCCTTTAGTATTTTAGTTACTTTGTTTTATACGTTCTCCACCACTGTCCAGCATCTTTATCCCCCTCCCCCCCACACTGCAGCACAAACACCCAATCATGGAATGACGTCAAGGTCATTGTTAAATATACTTGACCCTATTCTTTGGCTCTTGTGTTATTAGAGCATAATTAAGTATGCATGTTAGATTTATCATAATCTCTCATTAGTCTAACCCTTTTCCGCTCTGACTAAAAGTCAAAACTTCTCATTACAAAAAATGACTCTAAAAAGGTACATTGGTAAAATCTTTGACTATTAATTCATTATTTTTTAAAACATTATATGTGAAATCTTTTTAGCGACAATCCATAACAAATTATTTGTGAAACTATAGTTTTAGTTTTTACTAAAGTAAACGTTTTCCAATTGTAATATTTAGAGAGAGTAAATTTATTTATTAATTTACATCTTTCTACTATTTTTGGTTGCTTTAAAACATAGAATACTTTTACAAATATATACCTTAATTACATTAATGATTTTTAAGGATACTCGCTGATTGTTTACTGCCAATAGCGGTATTTCATAAAGTTTATTTTGGTTAAGACCGAAAAGTTTCCAAAAATGCATCATACATTCTGATATTGTTCCTTTTGAACCAATAAATAATCCAATAACTTCGAAGTTTTGAATTTTGTATTCATTTTTATAAAACTCAATTGTTGAACTATAAAATTGGATTTTCAATGTCCACTTCTTCTGGATGTTTTTCACTAGATTTAAAACGAATCGTTGGATCAATTATGAAGCCCTTGTTATTTTTATGGTCCAGCACAATAATTCGTCAGATTGAATCATCTGTAACTATTGCTGTAATTTCCAAAAGGCTTCCATAGGGATATTCTACAAGGACATGTGGCAATGTTTCAATGATATAGGTCTAATAGAGTTTTCATTTTTATAAACTAAAATAGTTAATAGTGAAAAAATTTCAAAACCATAATTTACTATGTTTATGTAAATTATTAAACTAATAAATAATATTATAGGACGCTATTACACGTCTAGTTAAAATTTTAGACTGTGTATTATGTACTGATATCTCGGGAAAAGGCACTTAAAACATAATAATGTTGATTAATCATTACTATCAATTAATTAGAGTTGTTTACTCAAGTTAAGAGACGTCATTAAAAAGTCAGAATGATCTCAAGAAATGCTATTTATTGTATATCAACAACTATGTTTTCCTCAAAAAACTTAATGTTGCACAAAGAAAACATGCACGTTATTTTAAGATCTGTCTTGTTCCTCAACAAACACAAGTCGTGCCACTTCCCACAACAAGAGGAAGTCGAAGCTGTCGTTCTATTGTTTAAATGGGTTAAAGTTGCCTTCTCATGGTAATTGTTGTCGACTTGCCATCTCAGCTTTACTGCGGTGCAGTTGTTAAATGTTCAGTGAGAAATTACTATCTTCTTTGACATGAGATAACCTATCTAGAAAAGACTAATCTTTATTCAATCGATTGTTCTTTTGGTCATAGATTTAAGATTTTCAACATCATTTTAAAATTCAGATGTAGTAGTAACATTGTAACTGAACATTATGGGATGCAATAATATCAAATGTGTCCAAAAGTCACAATTTCAATGAGTCCATTGAACGAAAAAACACCAGCAAAAACAGCTGGTTATTATGTCTTATTTTCAGTTCATTGGTACACATTATTTTAATTATAAATAGTGAGCCAGGGGTATTGACATGGATACGTCTAAGCAGTCTAAGAGCTAAGAGTTAAGAGTCTAAGAGCTAGTCTAAGAGTCTATGCGTCTAAGAGAGGAGGGGTGTTAGCAGATTTGTGGAACGCAAAAAGTGCAGCGGAAGTTTTTAACGGAAGTGGCGTCACATTATAAGAACAGCTGTTTAGATAAACTGAAAATATTCCCTTTGGATGTATCCATGATCTAACCTATTTTTTATAGGGAAATAAATACAATTTGTTCTTGTTCTTTCGCAAATTTAGGATGAAAATTGTGTCATCCAACTAAACACAGACACCATACCACACTATGTAGAGATTGTTTGAGATTTTTTTTATGAAAACCTAACTTAGTTAGGTAAGTCGTAAAATTCTTCACCCTTATCTCTTTAGATTTTAAGTCACAGAACGATGTTAAAACAAAAATTTACAGTGAAATGTTCATATATCAATCACTTAAAAGGATCAAAACTGAAATCAATGAAGTTACAGCAGATGTTTTTCCGAAGTTTGGGAGGAAGTGATATTATGTTTGGACGCCTGTAAGACGTGGTGCTTGTGTTGAAATTGGGTAAACTTAAACAAACTGTTTTGAGCTCATTAATCCTGTGCAACTTTCATTTGTGTAACGTATATGGGTTTGCAAATAAAGCCGTTTTAAAATGAGTCATTATTTTTGGAACGCATGTACATGCAGCATAGAACAATTAAATCTCTTTATAGTTGCAAAATAAATTGCACTATAAATATTACTACAGCTACATATTTACTACATATTATTTACAAATTTATTTAAAAAATGTATTCATTGGATCCTAAAGACATGGCAGTCAGCTGGCCACATCTGGGTTCGATTTCTCGTAATCCAGCTCAAGGTCCAGTCCAAATTAATCCATCTGATTGTAAATCTTGGAAATCCTACAGTTGACGCATACGTTTCTCATAACCCCTTTTTTCTTAATGATTTCCTTCGAAAATATTATTTTCAATTTAGAAAAATTTATTTAAAATAACTTTGAATTGCGATGTGTAAAACTATGTATAATCCTATGCAAATGAAATAGTTTTATCTGTACATTGCCTGTACATTTGTCACTAGAATTATAATTCTATAGTTATTTTTAAGTTTTATACCTGTGAAAATCCGAAAAGGGTCCTGTGCGTCTGTCTGGATATTTACATTTCTGTTACGCTAAACATGGTCTATTTGCTACAACTTCCCGTGAAAATAAGAGCCACAGTGTAATAAAAATTGATTTTCATTATTATGGAGAAGGTTGTAAGGTACTTTAAACTGACCCACGCATTGTAAAAATAAAATAACGAGCTCTCAAAAATCCAGTTTTGAGCAATTTTAAACAGTTTTTTTTGTTTTACAGAACATGTGATCTATAAAAGGGGTTTAGTATTAAAAAAATAACCATCAGCTGTCAAATTCAAATATTGATTACAGATTATTGATTTTAAACCTATTTAGAAACTATGTTACTAAATTTTTTCTTACGTCTAACGAATTTTAACACATGTTTAAGGGATTTTTGCATGGATATGTGTTAGCTCTAGGGGGTGTGTTGGCAATTTGCGCCACCAAAATTTGAAACAGTGACGTCATTTGGTTGGTGACGTCATACGGTTAGTGACGCCATATCTTGTTTAGCTGTAGACATATCCATGATCTAACCTATTTCTCACAGGGAAGTAAATACAAACATTTTTATGATAAATGTTTGCTAATTAATTAATCTGATTATGAATAAATAATTGAGCTAAGAATATTTGTTTCTTTGTACTGACTGTTTTTCTTTGAGAAATCAGGTTCTAGTATCTTGTTTTCAACACTAAATCATTCAACCTGTACAAAGGACGGGCTTAAATTTAGTATATTAATGAACTTATTAATAAGACTGTAAGGATGTATATCTATGAAACTCCTCAATACTTCTTATTACAGTTTTAATCATATTTAAACATACTGATGAAAAACTCTTTACGTATGCAACCTTATATTTCTGAATCAATATATAAACAGCACTCAAATTTAGTTCACAATAATAATTGTCAACTACAAGAGTTTTTTATTGGCTTTTGTGAAATTAAGAACAAAATGTTGTCTGTTACAATCCTTAACCACTTTATTTATTACTTATTTTATTTGTTTCATTTTATCTCAGATGAATCAAACAGGGTACGATACTTAATTAAAAAACTATTTTTCTAATTAGTTTCTGAATGAAACCTTTGAACTTAGTATTCAACGGTTTATATAGCAATAAAATCGTAGTCCTAAAATTAACTTAATAATTATATTCAACTATTGACATGGATATGTTTTTGCTCTGGAGAGTTATTGGCAGCCCTTCAGACCAAAGTTTTTTAACGGAGACGTCGCATAAGGAGAGGTAAGAGTTATGAGAACAGCTGTTTAGAGGAACTGAAAACATTACCTTTAGGAATATTCATTATCTAACCTATTTCGCACAGGGAATTAAATACAATAATTTTATGTATTTTATTACAAAAATTATTATTTTTTTAATTTTCTATTTTTAATCATAACAGCATGCGTTTCTACCTAAAAAAGAGACAGCAAAGGTTGGACAGGAACAGCCGAGGCACAATCTGTAGCCGCGACGCTATCTCCATCTCTCTCTTCCGCCGGATCTTATTTATATGGCTATGACGTCATTCGGAAGTTTGACACACTGCCTTCTATATCGTCTTCGATGCTCCCAAAATACTATAACGGTGCGGTGGTCTGCCAGTTTTGACACAAAGATATATAGAAGCGCGATAAGTTGTTGAGAGTAGCATTTGGAATTTACCAGAATTATATTGTGAACCAAAATTTTAATTGAGGTGTAATACACTTTTAAATTTTAACGTGATGTATTTATTTTACTTTGACCTAATAAAAATTAAATACATTTCAAATTATATTTTATTTACTATTTATAGTTTATTGTATTACTATTACTTTTTGAAATGGGTAGCCTATCTACCTAAGTAGGTATATTAACCCAAGAATAAATAAGAAATGAGTGTAAGATTATTTATTAATTAATTATATCGACTAAATTAAAATAAATATGAAGATGAATTTCATAGACGATTTTCTTTTACTATTATTAAATTTTAGCAACTCGTTTCGTACATGCAAATCTAAAAAATGTAACATATCTTGTTACATAACTGATAAGATAACAATATTAAAATTCGCAACTATTGATGAATTTTCTATCACTCCATCTTTTCCTGTTGAAATATAGTTGTATACACTTTTTATAATATAAAACGTATTATAGATTAATAGACATTTAGGAATAACACTGCCGTATACTAATAATACTTCAGCAAAGTAACATTTTCGTAAAGAGAAGTTCAAAATATCTGCGCTGGTACTGAACAACACTATCAGTTAGTGATAGCAGGGCACAGTAGCTCTTCTCACCCCACTTTAATATAACAGTTGGCACTACTGTAGTAACTTACAACTGCATCAACTTGTCTGTAGTCATGTTTTGCCTTTCCAACTAATAAGCAAAACAACAGATTACACGAGTGAGATTCAGACAAAGCTAACTTAAACATAATGCAGTGTAAATTTATAGGTACTGTTCTTGTATTTTCATCGGCATACTTCGGTCTGATTTTATAATTGCAATTGTATTTCATTGCATTTATAAAAATACTCCCGTCGCAGCAGACCTGCTTACTCAGTGAATTTCCAAATCAATAATATAACAATAATAATACATGACAAGTTTTATCAATATCTGTCGATAGTTAAGAGAGTTGGCATATTCTCTGTAGGATTAACATAAGAAAAGAGTATGCAGGTTAGCTGCGATGATAAACGCATAAACTATGATTTTTAAACATAAATGGATGGATCTCAACCACATGAAGCTAAATATCAAGTTTCATCCAAAAATATTACATAATAAGTGAAACATTAATTTTTCCTTATTCTCCATAACATTAACATTGGAGCTCCAAAACACTACGTACTGTGTTTTTTTTATTTTTTAATATCTCGGTAACCGTTAGAGATACAGCAAAACTTTAAGGGACTTATTTGTGTAAGTTTTTCGGCTGACTCTAACGGTGAAAGGTAAAATTAAAAAAATGTAAATTTTGAAAAACGCAAAAATCCCAATTTATGAGTACAAAATCCCCTCAAACTACCCGTTCCCATTTACCGACATGTCTGGATTACGAACTCCACCGAGCACATGTAGGAGTATAGGTCAACAATAAAAATAACATTTCTTTTCTAAAAACATTTTGAGAAACTATTTTTTTACATAAATATTTTCCAAAAACGTCCCCTTTCCTGAAACAGTTTTGGGGTGCCCAGTTCTGCGAAGTGAAAGGGAGTATCCTTCCCTTCTTGTCCTTTCCTTTTAAAAGTGAAATGAACAGGATAGTTTAACCCAGACGATGAGAAGTAAAGTCAATGAGGTATTTAACACTTTAAAGGTATACGAACAAGATTAATGCAGAGACACGAAATGGGTGGATAGACGAAACTTCACTCTACAAAGAATCCCGTTCAGTTGTTACCTCGGATATTACTACACATATACTGTATAAAAGTCTTGTTCAAGATTGTGTTCATAAGCTTGCACCTAAAAAAATCCTTCTTTGAATTCTTCAAGAAAACATTCGTTGGATGTATACGTGTTCTTTCTCTGTGGTTCTAACAATTTTTAGATGTGTCCTTACAAAAGATCAAAATAAATCAAATAAAGCTAATAAATATGAATCTAGAAATATATAGCTAATAAATATGAAATAGAAAATTAAAACTGTAAAAACAACCTGGTAGAATATTATTATAAACCTAGTAAAATCCGGGAAATACTTGTAGAAAACAGCTGATTATAAAATCAGGAAAACGTTCATCCTTTACATAAGAAACAAATTTCAAAAATGCCATAATCAAACTATTATACTCATGTACTCACTACTAACCATGTAATCTGAGGTTCACTGGTTCGATGCCAGTATGGTGCCATTGTGTTTAATTAATTAAGAATATAACAGGTTGACCGACGTTAGATAGTATCAAAACGTTCAAAATAATTTCACCGACGTTTAAAATACATGATATCAATTTAAACATGTGTGTAATCAATACGTATACTGTATACATATTGTGTTTCAGCCTAGGAAATACAAAAAAACCTGTCAAAAGTAAAAAACTTTACCAAAAAAATATTTTTACTGTAAAAAATTCGTTCCAAAATGAATCAGAATTGAGATATGTTTGCGGAAAATGTATTAGCATTTTAGCGTAAGTGTCGGCAAAGCGTAATTCCTGCAGTTTGGTTTATATGGTGCAAGACGCATGACGAATGGCCTCACATTAACCTACAAACAGTGTTTGTGTGAATGTGTGGTGTGTGTGTGTGTGTGTGTGTGTGTGTGTGTGTGTGTGTGTGCCGTCATCTGTCTCAATGCCAAAGAAGAATAATAAATACTAGACGCCAAGTCAGTAACACCCGAGTGAGAATATTTTTGCTGCGAGTGTCTCAAGTATGATTTGGGTTTCGTCTACAGGTTATATACTTCTTCATTAATACTCGAAGTGGTTTCACAAAGGATACAAGATGTTTAATGTATTTTAATACGTAATTAATTAGAGAAAGTAACACATTTGAGCTCATGTGTCTATTCGTCAGTTTCAGTCAGTTGCTTACGATTTGGTCAATGATTACTCCTAATGTGTACCTTTATGTAATTATGTACGTATAAAAATTACATAAATTGAAAGCACTGGTTTTTGTAAATATGAAAATGAATGAAAATCTCTGTCGGTGACAGAGATTGTCGGCGGTTAAAATATTTCCCCATAAATCATTTTTATTACCTTCCACAGTTATAAATTAATAAAATGGCATACGATTTCACTACCAAATATTAACTCAATACTTATCATTTACATTAAAAAAATCTAAATATATATTTGAATTAAGTTAAAATTTACTGTAATATTATTCAATAGAAATAAATTGGAGACGTAATGTTTCTGATCTGAATTTAAATTTAACACGTAGATTTAAATATTAAAGTAAGTCACAATCACGAAAGATAGAAAAGTTTCTTGATTTGGTTTGCTAATGGATTCCCTACGAAAGGTTGAGGCTTAACCATGCGTTGCAGTTTGTTCGCAGAGTTGGCCTAAATAAAATATAAAAATTGTTTGGTACAGTATTTTTCTGATTATATTTTAGTCAATTGGGTTTAGATGTTGCTTTATAAGAACGTTCAATACCTAAAGTTGTCTATGATGGTTTAGCGTATGTTTAAAGACGAAATGAGAGACTTACATATCTATTAACATTCTTGTTGCATGAACATTACTACTTGATATCTTCGTTGTAAGCTAACCGATTGATTAAAATGAAATACCTTCAGTTAAAGCTATCTAATGGCACGAGGCACGAAATGTACTCGTGTTTATCTAAATTACATTTTAATGGAAACTTTTTAGATATTTGCGTTCAAACATCTTGTTTCTGAAGAACATATAATACCTGAAGTTACATTTAATTGTACCATAATGAAATGTGGCCTCAGGTGGTTCCCTTGCTCCCCTCGGGTTGAGTATAATTAAAAACATAACCTCAAAGAGTATAAAAACACTCGTCAAATAGAAACAATGCTATGCGGAACCTAGAGCATGTAGTGTAATAGTGACTTCTTGCTGGTGGCCAAGTGGTTAGCGTGACAGACTCGAAAGCCACGGCAGCGGGCCAATCGAGGAATTGAATCATATTGCCAAAACGGTTTATATTAATGACTCAAAAACATCCAGTTGTCACTCTTAAGTATTTTCAACGCCAATGACATTTTGAGCGAATTCATATTACTATCTGTTGTTACATAATAAACAAATTTAACTTAGTATAAATTTGAACTAGTCACCTCAGATCATGAGGTTAGTACATTCACTACTATGCTTTTGACCAACCAATAACTATTAATTTACTACTTATTGGTGGAAAATCCTTTAACATTTTCACAATCTTCAGATTTCAGTTTTTGGGACGATTTAACATTTTAGGTTACTCATCCTAATATTCAATATTTCTCTTTTGGCGTCTCACGTACAGTTCTAGGTTCTTTTCGACCAAAACAAAACAAAGAAGAATCCAACCAATTCATTTTTATATATATATATTTTTACCCCTCTTTGTGACGAGAACCTTGAGACCCCAGGTTCTGGATCCTTGCGACGCCTATTGGTGTAATTTGCACACTGATAAGATTATATTAGATTAGATCATTGAAATGGCAACCATACTACAATGTAGGTATTTTAAGCCAACCGTGATTGAGGATTGAGTGTAAGATGATTGTGGCGCGATTTTTTAGTCTTGTTACTAAGGCTGACACGTTCCTTAGACAGGACTGTTAATTAATAGCCCAACAGCCGATGGCAACTAAGGGACCTACAGTTTAACGTGGAATCCGAACCACGGCCTCTGAATTACGAATTTGTCTAATTATGAGGATTAACGTAGTATTCAATAGTGCGGACGTTAATCCACACAAGAGAACACTACACCCACCGACCATTGCTCACATTTATCCACAATTCGTGACCTCAAAGTAGCTGGATTACAGGACGTCGCCACCGTCCCAGTCAAATCCCAGTTACTGATTAGAGAGACTGAAATCGCAACATAAAATCGAATAGTTAATCAAATAATTTGGTGTTACCTTCGGAACCCGTTGGGTAAGGGTTGGTCCTCGGTGAGATAGGTGTTGGTAGACTTGGTACGCTTTGTGTCGGGGCTCAGGCTCCTGGGGATGGGGATGTCAGGGATCCAGGTCCCACTCAGCATGTAACGCGGTATTTTGACGTATAAAACAAAACTAATAATAGGAAACACGATGTGTTAAGCGGTAATTTTAGTGTTAATATGTTCCGCTCATAAAAACAAAGAGCAATATTCGATATAGCTTCTTCCACGGTTTCTAAACTAACTTTTACTGGCGATTTTGGTACTTTTCCATGTCATAAACTTTCCCCTTTGACTTAAAACTAGCTGTTATATCATTCAAAAGTAATTTTGTGGTATAATTGCAACACTAACATCTTGGGTGACTATTCACCCTAAAGCATTTCTTACCTCTAGCTGAAAATTTTGTTTATTTCCGAAAAATGAAAAAAATAATTATACTGGCGTGACGTTAAAGTAAATATATATAATTTGATCGTAAAATAAAATAGTATTAAATCTCTATGTGAATATTATAACGACTTGATCAACTAATATAGTTTATTTGAAAATCAGGTTGTTATTTTAAAACGAGGTTAATTTACATTTTAACGCCACTTGTAACTTGCTCTATCCTCAAATTATTTCAGTGTTAACTGAAGCTTGTTTTACATCGTATAATCTCGCCTGGCGAACGTAGATTTCTTGCCGGGTCGACCGGCTGCTCATCACTTGATGTCTGCAGAGCAACATAAATGCAGCGGATTCTAACTAGCTTTTTGTTACTGTATGAGTTGTGAAAATATTTACGATCATAGTCCTTCTGAAATATTCACTTTATCGGATACTAGCGAAAATACCCGTTCTTCGCACGGGTAAAAAAGGTTTCAGAGAGGTTAGCTTTTCTTTCTTCTTCTTTCTGTACTGTCAAAAGTAGTGTAAACAGGTGGTGAGATTATAAACTGTAAACATTGAAACCGAGGACATTTACGACAACTGTGTCTTCTTCTCGAACTGTCAAATTTTAGTGTTCACAGATGCTTTTACTTCATCTAAACAGCTGTTCTTATTATTTTATATTAAAAATCAATACAATAGCTCTGGTGGTTTCTATGGAAACCTGTTATATATTTTCCATCTTACAAATCGATAACACCTCCCTCAGAGCTAAGACATATCCATGTCAATATTCCTGCGTTCAAGATGTTTATGATAACATAACCTAAAAATTAAAAAAAAATATTGAGATATAATTGATCTAAAGAAAAGTGTTCCTAAAGGGTAAAAACGTAAATATCGAAGTTAAATTATTGGTTGGATTGATAAAATGCGTGAATGCCTAGTTTCTAAAACGTAAATAGAATATAAGTAAAGGTTAGAATTTTTTAAATGAGGTTTCAAATGAAACAGGATAACCAATAAAATAAATAACATAATAATTTTCACCATTTAGGTCATTCGACCCCTTAAGTCCACTACTAGTCCCACACGCTCGGGACAGGACCGTCAAATGTTCATCAGTTTGTGATCGGCGAAACAGCTGATTATGTACGGTCACGGAGACGATCGCGAGCATCCAAACACCATTCTTGTTACTCTATGCATTCGCGTCGCTGCCTTGTTGCTCTATGTGCAAACTATTGTTACCACGATAGTCTTTACATTGATGTTTATAGATACACGTGTTCAGTGTTTTTCGTGTATAGTTGTGTTGAATAGATTTATAAACGTGGTCCATTTAGCAAAGGAACCGTTAAATTTGGAGGGTTCTAACTTGGGAAGCCATTGCATACATTGATCCATACTGTTAGAGAAATTGGATTGCGAGCTAAGTTGAGGTTGAGTTTGATTAGGTACATTTTCATCAATTAGTATTTGGATAGACGATACTAGTTCAGTGAAAAGATTGCTAATGGAATTTTGTTCTGTAATCAATAGATCGTCGGGAATAGGATTATCACCTTCATACGCCAATGCACGCTCGAAATTTAGTTCAAAGTCTGTATGTTTCTTTTGTATTTCGGTCAAATATTGCTTTAGGTTTTTATATTGAACCGGTGAAATTTCCGGCTGGGATTGCAATGAAGTTAAAACAGTATTGATTGAGTCCAACCTAGCCTTGAAAATCTGTATTGACCTTAAAAAGGTAGATGGCTTGAACTCCTCACTTCGTGTGATTGGCATGTTGTATTATCGGACACAAAATTAAAATGAGAATGAATTCTAGATGATATAGCAGTAAGACTGATAGTTCCTAGATGAAATTCAATTATCAGGCCCTGTGAGGAACCATTTACATAGTGATATACGTCATACAGTTTTTCCAGTATAAATGCTATGTTTCTGTACCTAGGAAAAAAATAACATTGTAATAAGACCTTTTGTCTTTATGAAAGTTAAAGGTCGGAACTAGGAGTCCCAATCATATAAAAAAACAACACGTGTGTTTTTTCCAAATTAAGCTATAACGTTATTCAAAGTAGTCTATTACTAAATTGAGGTTTAATTATTTGTGTTGCTATCAAACTTTTCACTGAACAAACTGTCAAGACATTGTTCCCATCTCTGTCACCATTTACGAAATATTACAGTCATATTTTAGGAAAAAACATTTGTGACTGGCAATTTTCTTCACCGAAATCCATAAAAAGTTTAATGACTTTCTGGCCTAGATGTTTTTTGACGTGTGATTGTTTTTCCTGTTTTACTTTGTAGAGGTATTGAAACTGTTCCTTCAATAATTTTATTAAGTGTGTAAATTTATCGTTTCATACTGCAAATATATAAGTATATGTATGTTATATTGAGAAAAATTATAGTTGAAGACGAAAGATTTTAGTCCCTATTTTTTGTAAATAAATAATTTGTTCCTACATGCCCATTAATATAAAAAGTACTCATATTTATTTTGGCTTTACATCAAAATTCAATAATGGACATAGTGATTTTAAAACAGTATGTTCCGTTATTGTATCACTATTCTAAATAAACATATTTCTTAATTTATTTTATTTTATTCCCTGTAATGTGTTCTTCTTTACAAATTTGATGAATCGTAAAACTTTAAACAATATCTGGTTGGTATGTAATGATGATATTTGTTTGATCCAAAACAAGGGTAGATAGTTTCCATGGAGACGCGAGTCGTGCATAATGGGGTTGTTTATGAACAGAGGGATACCGTCTACCGTTCTCACATCAGATAAAATCAAACACAAACGATGAAGATGCTAAGAGATCAGCTGTTCATTTACTTATAGCGGACATGTATTTTTTGAACAGTAAACCCAGCTCTCAGCAGCATATATAAAATCTACATGCCTGGAATATAATTGCCAAAAAATTTGATTTTTAATGTATATGTTTTAGCTCTGCGAGGGGGGTGTTGGAAATTTGCGAGACCAAAACTTTAAACAGTACCGTCATATGTTTAGTCATGTCATATGACTATAACGACAGCTGTTTAGAAAAACCGAACTGAAAACATTCCGTTTGACATATCCATGATCTAATCTATTTCCCACAGGGAAGTAAATACTACCATTTTTTGACATGAATATGTTTTAGCTCTGGGAGGGGTGTTGGCAATTTTCGAGACCAAAATTTTTTCGAAATTTTTTTCAAAATTTGAAACAGTGACGTCATTTTGGTAGTGACGTCATATGGTTATTGACGTCATAGTTTGGATTAAAGCACATCTGTTTAGATTAACTGAAAACATTCCCTTTAGACATATCTATGATCTAGATTAGATTAGATGATTGAAATGTTGTCCAAGGTAGGTATTTTAAGCAAAGTATGAACGAGGATTGAATATAGAAGGATTGTCGTGCTATCTTGTAGTCTTGTTATTTTAGTCTGTTTTGCCAATGGCAGGCTCAGCTAAAGCTACGCAGCCTAGAAGTTCACTATTTTTTATGAAAATTCACATCTAAATTTTGTGGCCATCTCGGGGATCGAACCCTTAGTTGTTGTATTGTTACTGACTAAGGCTGACATGTTCCTTAGATAGGACTGTTAATTTATAGCCCAACAGCCGATGTAACCTATTTACCAAAGGAAGGTAAATCCAAACATTTTTTAATTAAAATTTTCTTCCTTATTTTTAAAGCCTAATAAAATAAAACAAATTTATTCGAGAACAAAACCTAGTCGTCGCGAGGTAAAATAAACATGTGTTTAAGAGAAAAAGTTTATCTTTTTCTTCCTAGAGCGATACCTATTATTATGATGGTTTTTTGAGTCCTAGGCCGCAAAAGATTGTTGATGATACTTTTGATTCGAGGTCAGCACTGACGTAACCTAAACGACCAATCAGGAATCAAAAAAGAACTGCTACAACGTAAGCAAAAAAACAGCTGATTAGTCTAAAGCGACAAAAATGGTCGACATACTAAATCAAGTAATAATTTACTTTTTGCGAGTTTGCAGTATGACGAAAAATATAGTTCACATAGCTCAAAAATTGTTTTTTTGATATAAACTCGCACATTTAACAGCCTCGGCTGTTAAACTTATGCTCGTATCAAAAACGCCAATTTTTTGTCCTAGTGATGAAATATACTATTATTTACCTTTAAAAAAACTCATAAAACTAAAAAATGGGTATCTTTTACCGTGAATCTTTAACGTAGTTGGCAAAAACTCTCAAATATAAATTAACCCAATAACCTGTTCCAGGACTTCTTTCTAGATACGTTTTGGGCGAGGATATAAAAAATTTTGAGATTGTCCAACTCATTGTAGCAAAATACACACACAATCCTTTTCATTTTGTTGTCAAGCTCATGTATGTTCTCAGAAGTCGTTCAATGTGTTCGATCTCACAAACACATTTTACGTATCAAAGTTAGAGACTGAATTAAATCAGAACTTGAGTGAAGTTCTCTCTACGGATTTGACGGTAACATACAAAGGTGATGTGATGCATATTACTGTTAATGTTTCAAGCTAAAACGTAAAGCACTCAGAAATAGAGCGGAAAATGAACTTTGCTCCAAACACATGACTAAAGGTTTGTGAATTTCTAGTTTTTGGTTTAATTTTCCTAAAGTAATATAACGATAATACATTTTTAGTTTTATGGCATTTCGCGGTACATAAAAAATAAATATTTATTTTCATTACAAGTAATATAACTTTTCCTACGACTGTCTGAGAAAGCGGTTCTTTTCACACTCGATATCCGGTGCAAAACAGGTGATTTCCGGTTTCATTTTACTTTGCCCACTCCAGTGTTTCATCTTCAGAACACAAAATCTAAATATATAAAACAAAGTCGTGTTAGTTACACGCATTATAACTCGAGAACGGCTGGACCGATTTTAATGTCTTTGATTTTTTTGATTCGTCTCTGCTCCGGTCATGCTTTAGGCTTATTCAGTTTCTATAAATTCAATCAGTTTCCATTTTAGAGCGTTTTAATTTTCTAATGTTAACCTAATGCGGAATAAGTTTGTTTACAAATTATCTACAATCAAAACATTTGATTTCTTAAACAAGCTGTTTGTTTACTGTCCGTTAGCTTTACTATACAATGCCATCTGAATCATTCATTAATGTAAAACTAATAAGAAAATATGTGCTGTACAAAATGAACAGCATTATTCGCCATGTTAATAGTTTACGGTTTTTGGGAATTAAGTACTGTATTTATATTTTTTTTATTTTCTGTATGATTAAAAGTAACGTGTTTATATGTTTGCCAAATAAAATAATTACACTGTTTATACATATTAGGTTAATTATAATAATCAGCTGTTGAATATTTAAAGCTTTCACAATGAAGCCGCAATGCTATTTGACTTCAGAAAATGGCCAATCTTAAAGTTAACACGTATTTTCTGTTAGGCGTTACTAAGTTCGCCGGGTCAGCTAGTATTAAATAAACCATATGCACTTAAGTTGGCAACACTGGATATAAACAACTGACCTATTGTTGTTGTACCCGATCAAAATAAACATAACCTATATTTCTTAACCAGCTTGACTCGAGACTGCGAGGTTACCGTCCAATCAGCCTCCTGTCTTCAATATCAAAATTGTTTGAAACGATAGTCCAGAAAAGAATTTTAAAGTTTATAGCCTCAGCGAATACGATCCCTCACCATCAGTTTGGATTTAGATTGAAACATTCTACTAATCATCAAATTTTGCGAATCAGTGAAACTATCAATCGAGGATTTGAAAATAAACTTCACTCCACTACTGCATTCTTGGATGTTGCTCAAGCATTCGACAAAGTTTGGCATGCCGGACTGCTGTATAAATTATACCATTTTGGCTTTCCTCTTTATTTAAGAGTTCTTTTGCAATCATTTTTAACCAATAGAACATTTGCTGTTAAACTAAATTCTAAGTTCTCTACGACTCGCCCAGTAAGGGCAGGTGTTCCACAGGGCTCAATATTAGGACCTATTTTATTCAACATATTCATGTCTGACTTGCCGGATCTACCGCACGTTACTCTCGCTCTCTACGCCGATGACACTGCCATCATAACCCAAAATTCAGACATTTACAATGCTGCAACGCTACTTCAAACGAGTGTAACCATGATAAATAACTGGTTTAAAATGTGGAGAATCGCTCTGAATCCATCGAAGTGCGAAACAAAAATTTTCTCCTTGAGAAAATACAATGTCCCACCTGAAATCTATATTGACGACACAACAGTTCGTTGGAATCCTGATGACCAGGGTATTAAATATTTAGGCGTCTACCTTGACAAAAAATTAAATTGGAACCTACATGTTAACACTAAATTGACACAAGCATATGCACGCTTGTCAATATTATTTCCTTTAATCAATAGAAAGTCAACTTTAAAGTCTACATGCATCCTTTTAATATACAAAACCATTCTTCGCCCATTAATTATGTACGCTTCTCCAGTTTGGGGAAACTGCGTTTCATCAGGAAAGCTAAACAAAATTCAAATTTTTCAAAACAAAATTCTAAGAATTGCTGCAAAATGTCCATGGTATATTCGCAACGCACACATACATCAAGAATTTGGAATAGACACAGTTAAAAATTATATAAATAAAACAACAAGAAAATTTCTATTAAATTTGTTCAACGTTCCTGGAGCCGTAACATTCGGTCTGGGGATGCCGACTATAGAAAGGCGACTAAAAGCAAGACTTCCTCAAGATTCTCTGGCACTTGGGGATTTAAATGAAGATATGATGGAAGACATTTTGTAAAAAAAGAAAAACATCCTGTTGGCAGTTCAAAGTTATTTATTATATTATTCCGATCCAATATTAGTTTAGGGTGTCTTCGAATGAAGCAAACCCAATAATTGTTCTTATTACTGTATTTTTTACACATTCTGTGCATAATGTATAACATTGATCCAGAATAAAAAACCTTTAAAAAAAAGACTGCGAGGTTGTAGGTGCTAAACATTAAGAAAATAGACAGTGATTGTGAAAAAAGTGTTAGAAAGTACGGTTAGGTTTGTTCTTATTAATCAAAAGTAACATTCATGGGTGTCAGTCGATTGGAAATAAAGGAAGGGAAGTAGGCCTACACAAAGATAATTCTAGGATTATTAACCTACCATAACACCGCAGCGTGCAGAAAATATTACGACCCGTAAATTAGGCGTTTATGGTGGTGTGGGTGGATGGCTTAGGTAAAGGGCAGACCTAGTTTTAACAGCGCGGCCTTCAAGGAAATAATAATAAAGTGATTTAGTCTAATGGTAAATAATATCATATGGGCTGTCATAAATATTTAACATATTATATTGTATTACTTAATATAAGACTTTGTAAAACGTTTATATGCAACTCGTGTGCAAAGTGTCTAAGTGAGTGTGGAATAGTTCCTCTTGAATGCAGCAAAGTATTTTGCACACTTGTTACATAAATAAATATTATAAATGTTTTGTAAGCTATGAATCTAAAAAAATTAATAAAATCGATCGACGTTCTTAGATCGTGGTGTGCCGTCTTATGACCATTGGACCAAACATTTTTGAATTAATTCATTAATGATTGCGACCACAGTAACAGAAATGGTCTAATGACAATTGCGTAAACAATCAAGACTATAAATAATTGAACTCAAAACTCAAACGTAAATTTTATTTATATTTAATTTGGACCGTCTGTTTACTAAATCAGAAGTTGAATTTATTTTTTATGATTTGAACATGTTTAACAAACATGTTTAATAAGTTCAATTTATACCTTGGTCTAAATATGTATCCCGATTTTGCCATCTTAAAAATTACCAACGCCCCCTCCCTTCAGAGCTAAGACAAATCCATGTAAAATTGCTATAAAGTAGAAAATTGAATACAATTAATGTATATACACAATAATGAATTGAATTGTTGTAAATAACTGAATAATCATTCGGGGTGACTTCAAAACCTTAGAAAAAGTCTCGAAATTCAAAACAAAACTTGTAATTAACTAATTAATTACATTATTGTTTAAATTATTTCCTAAGCATATACTGGACATCCATAGGTCCACAAGAGACTTAAAACTGTTAAAAACTTTCGGTCGTTAAGCTATTAAAATTGAAAAAGTCAATATTAGGGCGGCGCTACACCGAGGTTCGAGCCTGGGCCGCCATAAAGCCCTAAACGTGACGCGGAATATGTTGGGCGGATTGTTAACACTTTTAGAGTAGGCCGACCAGGTTCATGTTAGTGATTCATTCAGACTTTGTAGCTTTGAACTAACGTCAATATATTGCAAAAATATATTTTTAAACTAGACCCTACAGTGGTTAGAAACTAATAATGTGCCAAATTAAAAATATTCACATTTTTAAACAATGAATGTACAAGAGTTTGTCAAACACCGTTTGAACGAAACTAACAAATTGTAACAATTTTAATGAGCGTACAATAACACACAATGACAGTTGTGCAAATGTTACCGAGTTAATTACGTCCGCCATGATGGATTGTCTCTCTTCTTCGCGGCAGGTGGGAATAGCGCGGGAAATAAACAACATTTGGCGGGTAAGATGTATGTGGCGTGTAGGGAATATTTTGCTTACCGCTTGCTTTGTCAGTGTCCGCCTCTTGGATTTTGTGTTCCAAAATGAAAATGTTTTTTTATGTTTCAAATCCAACCAATAGAGAAGGGATGTGGTTAACACTATACCCAATAAAACGGAGTTATTAATTTATATCTCTCTAAGACGCGTAAAAACTATAATATATTTTTGAAGACATATAACTATAAACAATAGCTACCTGCCTTTGTTTTTACGAGTATTATGAACACTCTAGTTCACACAAACTTGGTGGCACACTTTACTTTATACTTTATACTTTTAACTGAAATGGCGACCTAGCCAGGTAGGTATTTTAAGCCAAGTATGAATGAGGAATGAATGTAGGATGATTGTGGCGCGATCTTGTAGTCTTGTTACTGACTAAGGCTGACATGTTCCTTAGACAGGACTGTTAATTAATAGGCCAACAGCCGATGGCAACTAATGGACCTACAGTTTAACGTGGAATCCGAACCACGGCCTCTGAATTACGAATTGGTCTAATTATGAGGATGGTCTTTGTGGATTAACGTAGTATTGAATAGTGCGGACGTTAATCCATACAAGAGAACACTACATCCACCGACCATCTCTCATAACTATCCACAATTCGTGACCTCCAAGTACACACTAAAACCGTAAAAGAAATAGATGACGTGGAACGAAAATAGATCCTTTTTAAATCCAATAAATGCGAAATGTTTCAATTTTCCACCATAATTAAAAATTGAACTTCAATATTATAATGTTATCTTCATTTAATCGCATTACCGAACTATAAAAATAATTTTGTAATCTACCAACCGCATTCCCATACAAAAAATAAGTTCAGCAGAGATTTGTGATTTTTCTAATTGTCTGTATTTACTCCTGCTCGGCTGCCTTTAATAAACAAACAATTTTACAGTGTAAATACTATTTGGTTGGGGGTTCTTGAAGAGCACCCTGTGTTTTTATGCACAGCAGTAAAGAAAAACTATAATTTTGACACCTCAATCATTTAAATCTAGCTGGCGAGAACGGAGGTAGTTAGTTCACAATAGACGAAAACACAGTTTAGATCGTTTTTAAGCAATGTGTTTAAAGATCTAATTATTTAGGCTTCTTATTTGGGTACAGTTCATGAATAAATATACAGTACGTATATGAGGGTTCTATCATAAGATCTGATCGTGAATTGATACAATAATAAGCAAAAAACGAATATTTAAATTCGTGTATTAAACCCAAAGTTATCTAAAGTATGACGATCCATCTGAAAACCATTTCACCTGATTTTCGTGAAATGTTAAATCTTTTTTTATTTAAAAATTCGTTAATGTGAATGTGTTGGTCATTTAAGAAAAAAATTAAAGTACGTTATTCCACATTGCTTTAACCAAACGCTAAAAGAAAATTTTGGGTAGGATTAAAATATAATAAAACATTTTATATATTATAAAAGTATATACTCGGGTTTAAACTTACGACATTAAGTTCTACATTTCTTCTCTTTTTATTGGTATAGTCTCGCTATCGTAATAGTGTTTGACGTATCTATGCTGGCCATTACGTTAAATAAAATCACAATCCTTTTTGAAACCAATTTTTTACCATAGAAATTGGCTATCCTACAATCGAATATAAGTCGTTAACAATGTATTCCAAAAATTAAATATGTTCTTCGTTCGCTGAATAAGTTGTTTAAATGGACAAAATAAATTAGGCTACATAAATTAAATAAGATTAAATAATCATAAATAGACATTCATTATTTACTTATTATTTAGTCATTCATTAATAAATAGTCATAAATTAGGTTAGCTATTAGTCATCATCCATGTCAGCTATCCCGTTTTCTCTCGTTCGCCCATAACACGTCTCACGTCGTCTTTACAGAATATTTCCCGAGCCTTTTGTAACAACTTTGAGTTTTTCGTATTTTTAAAATGAAAAGTACTGTAAATGTTTTTGGGAAATTTGAATTTTGAGTACACACCTGAAAAGAGGAGACCCTTGTTCACTTTTGGTAGCTTTGAGTTTGGAGAGTGAAGGCAGGTGTTTGTGGATGGAACCGAATATTCCACCGTTTTCCACCGGTGTTTCCACGACATCCGGTTCTGCCTCATCGCTGGTCACAGCCAACTTGACCGCTACGGCTGTAGTCGGGGTCATGGTCGAGGATATCAGCTGATCCCATGGTGTCGTGGTATCCCTGCACGCGGAGTACATATCCGGCCCCGGCGCCGTCACCGCACACACTGCGAAATGCGACGGAACCAGTGTTACCAGCGTCGTCGTGCAAAATTACCTGCTAATTTCCCTGGACCAGGTGATTTCATTTAATTGATACGATTATTTGAAAACTTCCGTTAAAATTTGTTTAATAGAATTTTGTTCTATTTCAGATAGTTTAGACTGATTAAATGATTCAGTAGTCTAACTAATTTCGTAGTTAAAACTTAAAATATATTTTAATAGGCTAATAATGAATTCAAAAGTGAAATAATCAATACGATTAGAATACGTGAATACTCGCAGTTCCAGGTACAATATTAGACGTCCAATAGAATTCTTTAATAGAACTAGAACGCCTATTTGTCAACGTAATGGAATATGAGAGTCGTTTGTTCAACAGTTGGTACCGTATATTTGTCTTTTTACATTTCCTTAAATAAGAAAATACATATATTTCCCTATCTCTAATGTATAATCCTTTTTTATGTGTACCTATTTACGTATCGTCTTAGACTGATAACAATCCTTTGTGTATACGTTGTATACTATCCACTTTATTACTAATTCTAATTCTTATTCTAATTGATAGACGATAAATATGCCTATATAAAGTCACTGTCAAATTAAACTTTTTTTACTGTTAGCGCTAGTTTGAAGTTGATAAAATGTAAGAAACCTTTGATTAAAAATAAGCCTGAAACCAAATCCTTTATTCAAAACCTGATCCGTCTAAATGTTTAAGATGAACCAAGAGATTCATTAAAATAATTTCACGAGTTTTTAGTCTTAAAGATAAGCAATCTACAGTTAGGCCTAATCGGGAAATTCGTCCGGGTGTTGGTAACATTGCTTCTCCTCCCACAAACCACCCGCGCAAAACATCTGGTCAACCGTTGTTGCTAAAGTCAGCTGTTTTCTCTGTGGGGTCATTCAACCATAATTATCAGTGTCTTTCGATCATAAATTATCATATCGGAATACGGTATTTAAATTTGAAGCAATTTTACTCTCCAAATAAAAAACCTATAAAATTGGTTTCAGGTTATATAGTGTACAAAAATCTCTTTAATGTTTTAGCGAAACATTAAAGGACATTAATTATTGTATAAATTGTTTAACGGTAAAAACGACACCAATATTTTGTTTTCAATACACTCCTAGATAGTTAATAAATTAACTAACTGTTCCACATTTGTAAGACGCATGCTTGATTAGATTAGATTAGATCATTGAAATAGCAACCATACTACAATGTGGTATTTTAAGCCAAGTATGAATGAGGATTGAGTGAAGGATGATTGAGGCGCGATCTTGTATTCTTGTTACTGACTAAGTCTAAAATGTTCCTTAGACAGAACTGTTAATTAATAGCCCAACAGCCGATGGCAACTAATGGACCAACAGTTTAACGTGGAATCCGAACCACGGCCTCTGAATTACAAATTGGTCTAATTATGAGGATGCGGATTAACGTAGTATTCAATATTTCGGACGTTAATCCACACAAAAGAACACCACAGCCACCAACCATCTCTCACAACTATCTACAATTCGTGACCTCCAAGTAGCTGGATTACAGGACGTCGTCACCGTCCCAGTCAAGGTTTTAGCTTAGTTTAGTTTTTTTGGTTTAGCTCCTACTGAGAACTAATGAATTTGGATGTTACTTTATGAATAGGCTTCAAACTTGTGAATATAACACGAATTGTTTGAGGATTTCTTGAACAATTAATTTTCAGATCATACAATTTTATTCAATAGATTTTATTTCATAGTATTCTATTCATAAATCCAAGGATAGCTCAAACTACCCTAATATAAATGGTCATACATATTT
Source organism: Nephotettix cincticeps (assembly GCA_023375725.1). Classification (NCBI taxonomy): domain Eukaryota; kingdom Metazoa; phylum Arthropoda; class Insecta; order Hemiptera; family Cicadellidae; genus Nephotettix; species Nephotettix cincticeps. The sequence continues at coordinate 151,882,429 of CM041786.1, forward strand.
TCATTAATTTTAAACACAGACGGTGATATAATATTTACAGATAATGAGTGAATACTCTCACATCGTTTAAAAACTCAAGCAGGATATTGCTATTGAGATAGGCATCCCTGGTTTGTATCCAACACGGTGTTCCCTTTTGCTCGGAAACTGACGTTTCCGATACAACGATCGCAGCCACTCTTAGCCAACTAAAGAGTCCAGGACTTTTGGCAACCTCGCCCATCCCATTCGTCATCGCAGGGGGCTATACAAGTGTCAAAACCCGTGGTCCGGACTTTTAGCAACTCCCTGGTGGGGATTTCAGGGATTTCGTTCGTCCCGGGCGGGGTTGAGGTTGAGGGAGAAATCGCGCTAGAGAAGGGTGAGAGGGGATGCGGTGGGCGTTCTAAACTATGTTTATAGGTACAATATTATGAATTGTATCGGTCTTATTTTTAAACCCATACATACCTTATTCTTCAGGAAAGAATTAGCGATTAATATTTCTTTGAAATCAGAAAGACTTGTAACTTTCAATTTATAATACTGTAATAATTTTATAACCAAAATAAAGATATTCAGAATGCGCATAATCAATTAAACGAAATATACTGTCATACACTTTGCTTTATTTGTTACAAATACAATTCGTATTAGACATTTACGAATGTTAGCTTTATACGTAAATTTTACTGTATATATTATTTAGAAATTATTAATGTGGTCACAAACCTCTTTGTCATAAGTTAAATTTAAATTATCAGCTAGGTGTAAAAAGAGTCCTATACAAGTGCATAACAAATTATTATTAAAACCTAAAAATTCAAAAATTCTAAATACAAATACTGGAGAGAGAATAAATACAATGAAGAGATTAAATCATCTGTTACAATTGTACAATACGTTATGTTGTTACAATACGAGGTGTATTTTGACTGCCCTTTACCGTCTCGCTCTTACATCTCCTTATTTCGGTGATTCTAGGGTGAGGGAGGGACTTTAAGGAATAAGAGTTATAATTTGTGGGATTAAACAATGAGGCAGAGATTTTCAGGGGAAAAGGGAGAATTTTTGGGATGAAACTGAGGTTGCCAAAAGGCCGCGGTCGAGGGCTAATTAGGGTTCCGACCCTCGGTGGGGCTGGGTGGTTGCCCAAAATCCGTTTCCCCCAACTAAACCATCCAGTGGCTTTCTTCTGTAGATCTTTGTCTAAACCAGTGAAACGCCTCTTTCGGAAAGGAGGCACACGCCAACGTCGAAGCCGTCAGACATTGGAAACAATTCTTACTAGGCAGGTGTTTCGCCTAATCACTGGTCAACAAACTTTTGCCTCCATGTTCCATATGAAACATGGAAGTAAGGTTACGAATGAGAAATTTATAAGGCCAGATCTATCGTGCTATACATATAACATACTATATCGACCTCCAGCTGATGTTCTTCATGAGTCAGTTTTGTGTCCTCCGGAGTAACTTATCTAAAACTTGTATCCATCTATAAACAGCTCTGTCATCCAGGCTTTCAAAAATTCACTTGTTTCGCAACAAGAATTTTCCTTATTCAATAGAAGACATCCGACGAGTAACGTCCGTTTGTCGTACTTGCGCTGAAGTAAAGCCCAATTTCTCTATACGTTAAGGCACCCTTATCAGAGTCTAGGACTTTTGGCCATTGCGCCTGTCCCATTCGTCATCGCAGGGGGCCATAAAAGTGTCAAAATCCGTGGCCCGGATCTTTTTCAACTGCTGTCCTCCCTGGCGGGGATTTTAGGGATTTCGTTCGTGCCGGGTGGGGATAAGGGTGAGGGAGAAACCGCGCTAGAGATGACTAGAGGGGAGGTAGTGGGCGAAGATGGGTTGATGGCGAATTTTCTGCCACTGTACTGATGATGATTCAGATCCAGTAAATGATCAACAGTTGTTCATGACGTTGTCTTGAGAACTCAACGAGCCGTTTTGCACGAGGTTTAATTTAAATGTTGTCAATTTTAACCAAAACGTCCAATGAAGGTCACTGGCACGCCACTTCTGTGTGCACAGCACACGCCACGTCTCCGCCATAGTCCGTTCTGTGTGAATTGGGCCTAAGATGTAGGAGTCAACTTCCGAATTTATTATGAGAAGCTAGTTATACGAAATGTCGAATAGCTCTCATAAGGAATTCGAAATATTCAGAAATTAAGGAATAAGGAAGTTTACTTTACATTTGAAAATTTTGAGTTAGCCCCAAAATACCCCATTTTTGGGGCACTAAAAATTTTCGATACCTTCAAAAGGTACTTTAGGTTAGGTTTGTATGGTTTTTGAAAGGTTATTTATTTCTTCTAACGAATAAAAAATAATAGGGGGGAAGGATCTACGTACGGTATTTTATTTAGGCCTACCCCGCATAAGTAGCATGGGATTAGAAATGAAACAAAAACATTTAACTAACATGAGTATACGAACAATTAAATGTTTGAATTTTGATTTTCATAACATTTTTTAAGAAACAATACTGTTTTAGTGCAAATTCGGGTATCTTTAAGCCTTTTAATTAAAGAAGTTTTATGACACCTTTAGAGCGCCTACAAACAACAAATACTTTACGCAACGCACAACTGTAACGCATTGGTGTCATTCAGCCGCACTCACCAGTAGCACCGGTCGGTAACATCAACCTCGGTAGTGTCAACCTCAAACATATCAACTTCAGACAAATTTTAAATCTATTTATTGTATCCTTTTTAATCCTAATAAATATCTATTTTTGATACATACGAATATAAGCTATCGCTGAAATCGGGCAAATGGTTTTCCTCCTGATTAGATTATATCAGATTAGATTAGATCATTGAAATGGCAATCATACTACAATGTAGGTATTTTAAGCCAATTATGAATGAGGATTAAGTGATTATGGCGCAATCTTATAGTCTTGTTACTGACTAAGGCTGACATGTTCCTTAGATAGGACTATTAATTAATAGCCCAACAGCCGATGGCAGCTAAGGGACCTACAATTTAACGTGAAATCCGAACCACAGCCCTGAATTACGAATTGGTCTAATTATAAGGATGGTCTTTGGCGGATTAACGTAGTATTCAATAAGAGAGCACTACACACACCGACCATCCATCCACAATTCGTGACCTCCAAGTAGCTGAATTAGAGGACGTCGCCACCATCCCAGTCGCTGGAAACTAGTAAATCCCCAAAACTGGTGGTTCACTATTATTTGTAAAATTTGCTACTCGATGTAACCACCAGTTATTTAATACAAATAATATATAATGCACAGGTATTTTGAATTTAAAATTTTTATTTATGATGAAAAATTATTAGAAATAATAATGATATACTAACGGTAATACAATAACTTGATCAAGCACATACGGTAGTATGATTTTATGAGGTTTTCAGCCCTGCTCACGGCCTTCCACGTTTCTCTTCTTTCACGGCGTTGGAAGCTTCCTTTCCTTTTCCATCCGTCTAACGTCTCGGTCAGAAGTTGTGTGTGTGTTTTTGTCATACTAAAAATGTTTTCATCGAACGAAAATACGTTTAATCTACCCGTCCGCCAGAAAAATGGGTGTCGTTCTTATGGCCCTCGTGATGAAAACAAAAACTTAGCTCCGCCTATTGGATGCGAGTTGTTCGTGGCTCGGATACCTGCACAGTTCCCTCACAAGGAACTCATCAAATTATTTTACAGTGCGGGAGAAATTTATGATATTCGGATCATGCTCAATTTTTTGCGCGAAAACAAAGGTTATGCCTTTGTACGGTACACTAGCCCAGAGGCAGCTTTGGGTGCCATCGAAATCATCCATGGGTACAATGTTTTTAACAAGGGAAAACTGGAACATCTTGTGGCGACCCGTTCAACAGACCATCGCACCCTGATGCTCACGAACGTTTCACCGAGAGTAACCAGCGATGAAATAGAACAAGTGAGTAAATGTAAATACAGATATAGCCTACTTACTGTGCATAAGAATGCCTACAAAGATCTCAGTTATGTTATTACTGGTAGGATAATATACTTTTAAACCCATTAGGCCTATTTGATTTTCAAAATCAACACATCTTGCAATAGATTAGATTAGATTATTGAAATTGACATTAACACAAGGAAGGTATTTTAAGCTATGCATGAGAAACAGTGTAGGATGATTGTGGCACTAATATACACAGTTCATGACCTCCGAGTAGCTGGATTACAGGATGACACCACCATCCCAGTAAATACAGTCTAACTAGTGATAAAGTCAAATGATACTTAGGACCAATAATATCTTATATTTAAGACTATGAATGAGTTGATTGTATGATTGTAACACTCTTCATGACCAGAGTTAGTCCATACAGATACTAGGCCTAAATACCAATTACATTTCTGATTACAAAATACAATCACTCTAAGATAGTAGGCCTAATACTATTTATCTAATCACCCTCCCACCCCTCTACTTATCAACATATCAATATGTCTAAGGTTGGTTTGTTTATCCCACAATAATATGCCTCATCCTACTCATTAGAATTACTCATTATGTCAGAATTTCAAATTAATATGAATATTGGCCTATCTTGTATTGCAATGTGATAATACCCCCGTTACAGCAGACCTGCGTACTCAGCGAATTTCCAAATTAATAATATGTAACAAGTTTTGTTTAAATCTGTCGATAAACATGAGAATTAATTGCCTATTCTCCATAAGATGAACATGGGAAGAGTGTGCAGGTTTGCTGCTGTGAGGAACACTGAAAGTAGGCATTTATATCATAAACAATTTTTATTTTTAAAATTTATACCAACTTTAATAAACATCTGTCCATAAATAAAGGAGTTTGCCTATTCCCTATATGATAAACATGGGAAAAGATTATGCAGGTTTACTGCTGTGAGGAACACATAAACTAGTATGATTTTTTTAGTATAAAGGTATGGATGGATCCCAACCACATGAAGCTAAATATTAAGTTCAATCCAAAAATATAGATTGATAAGTGAAGTATTAATTATTCCTTATCCTCCGTAAGATTAACATTGGAGCCCCAAAATACAACGTACTGTGTTTCGATTTTTTAATATCTCGGTAACTGTTGGAGATAGAGAAAAACTTTAAGGAACTAAATTGTGTAGTTTTTTAGCTGATTATAATATTGAAAGATAAAGTTTAAATTTTTTTTAATTACAGATGAAAAATGTAAAAACCCCAATTTTTTAGTACAAAACCCCCCCAAACTACCCGTTCCCATAAACCGATAAGTCTGGTTTACTCGAACTCGTCCAAGCAAATGTAGGAATATACGTGTAGGAATGTAGGAATATCCGATGAGACCAAATTTGGTCTCGATCAGACCATTTTTATGAGAGTTATCGTTTTCACAGACATATATAGGCCTAAATATATATATAAATTTTAACGACTATTGTTTTTGGTCTCTGGGCACCTAAAAACGAAAAATAACATGGTCCCGGGATTGAGTCTCGCCACGAGACCTACGGTAATAGCTTCTCTATGGGAAATTTGTCAAAAGGAGACAAATGTTAGGAAAATTTTCCTGTCTCCCATTCTATGAATAAGGTAAACTTAAACATTATGTTAAATCTTTTTAATTTTGTTCTAGATTTTTCAGGACATCGGATCATCAGAGCTCCTCAATGTGAGGAAAGAGTTCCAAATAGGTCGAACTGCGCCAGTGTTTTATCTGCTATTTGCCTCCCATCGTGCTGCAGCATTGGTGAAGAGATCCAAGTGGAGGGACATGATTCCTCAACATTGGGGAATGCGGGCTCAGTTGGATTGGGAACCCAACGAAGAGGTCAATCAACGTGAGCTTTATAAGCTTGTAAGTATTGCTTTAATTCAATTACCAAAGCTTACTTCACATTCTAAATAGCTTTGCTCTTAATTGACTAATATTTTTAAAGAAGCAGAAAATATTATTATCAAAGCTCTTAATAATGGGTATATGTGTTATATAAATATATATGCGTTACCCATTTTTTTCTCAACTCGGAATCTTGACGATTTATGATTCGTATATTTATTAGACAGTGTTGTACATTTAAAAAAATGAATATTTCAACTCAAAATGACAACAGTTATCACTTTAATACCAGAAATAATAGATATGTTAAACAGCACAAACTATAATTTTTTGAAAAAAAGATAATGGGTAAACAAATTTTGTTCAATTTACCTAATAATATTTTTAAACAACAAATTTGAATAAATTAAAAAAATATTGAAAAACTACTTATTAACCTTAAAATTATACTCTTTTGCTGAGCTTTGGTCATGAAAAAATAATAGTTAAGAAAATAATAATCTCTCACTTCAGTGGATTTTTGGTTTTGGTTTTCTGATTTATTTTTGGCTGATTTTATCTTTTGGTGGACTCTGTAATTTCTTTTGTAGCTTAACCTATATTGTTTATTTTTGTATTAATTTTTGGACACTATTTAATGTACATAATGTATATTGACAAATAAAGATGTGTTTGAGTTATATTGCGTTGTCATAAGAAGTAAAGTAAACTTAAGCCTATTTTGTTAAAAAGATGTTTAAAAACACTGTAAGTAAAAAAATATCAAAATTAAGGATTATTTAAATGAAAAACTCTTTAAATAGGGATTTCCGGTAACTAATTAAATTTGGAATATAAGTCATATTTCCATTAACCCATCTGTTGGTCGAGGTCATGTGAGTTACACTCTTTTACATGCTTTGTTGTTCAAAATTTACAAATTTTGAACAAATTATATCATACCACGATTGTTTCGCTATAGTTCTAACAATAAATTATATACAAAATTAAAAATAGGCCTAACTAATTTCACAATAAAAAATAAAACTTACAAACTATAAACTTCGATAAATTAATTTAGAACTATTTTTAATTTATTTATTTGATACGCAGGACGCTATTAAAGATAAATTTCACTAATACTCAGTGTATTATAACAACAACACAATAATAAATACTGTATATAAAACAAATAGTTTATTACTATATTATGAGGCCGTAAAGGCATTTTTAGTTGTGCTTACTACACTGTAACTCGTCACTAAACAAAATTGCAGAGACAGACTGGAGATCACTTAAAACCCCCCGTTCTATTCCCTCGACTACTGACACCCCAAACAACAGGTATTCCGAGTTTCAGGACAATGTATTACAAACTCCATGTTTTATAGAGACTTAAAATGAAAAATGAGCGCTGCGCTTACCCCTCAACTATCCGCGGGTTGAAAGTGGATTTAATTAAATTTTTTATTGATTAAAATAATTGTAGTGAATTTAAGTCTTTTCAAGAATTGAAGAATTTTAAAACTAATAATATGTTTTATGGACTGTTAATTCGAGACAGTATAAGTAGCATATTTAAAAACATTAGGCTTATATTTAATTTTTTTCATCCTTATTTTGTTGTTTCAGGAGAAAACATTAAATCGGAACTTGATGGGGGCTAACTCTTCTCAAGGACCACTTGTGAATAGAGGTAATATATTCAGGCCAGGTTTGAATTAATCATTTATAGGCCTTCTTCGTTCATTTAACCAATAAACAAATGAAAATTTAATTTATTTTATTTATCCAAGTTACCTGGTTTTTAAACTTTCAGTAGGCACTCAGTTGTAGCCCAGTGTTTTTTTTCTTGTCATTCCGTTACGTATTGTTCTATGGGGAGGGGGTAGCACACAGGTAGCTGTTGTTTGTCAACTTTTCTTCATACTAACTGTGTTGTTAGCCTTGACAGGCTGAGCATGTCGTTGTTTGCTGTCGAAGTTGTTCGGGCTACAACTGTAGCCCGCGCAAACTTAAGTGTTATGAATGGTGTTATTTTTGAGAACGTTGTTTGTTGCCTGAAGCTAATAGTTTGGATGAACTTTATTTGATCAAGTTAATTGATATAAGGTAATCATTTTTAGCTTAGCTAAGCTAAGCATGATTATCTCAAAAATTAGGAAAACAGGAAATTTGAAAAACCTACGGTCGTCACCTTCTAAAATTCTAAATACAGAGAAACATAAAAATATTTTCTTGTAATCAAAAATATCCTGTAACATCTAGTTATTTATTTTCGTACAGACAATCACCTACATAAATTAATACTAAAAGTAGGATTTAAAAAAAATCAAATATAGCATTTATAAAATATAATGTACACACACTCTAATACTTGATGAGTTGAATATACACATGTAGCCAGATATTCATCACCTAATTAAATTTATAAGGGTTACTTTATTTTTGAATATAGAAAGGTGATTTAACATGGTTCTTTTTGTGGACCAGGCTTTCCCAGAAGTGTCCTCACCAGCCAGAACTCCCTAACCCATAATAGTTGGAAGCCAACAGTCAACAGACCTTTGCCACCAACCGCAGGAAACTCAGAAATGAACCTTTTTGTGGCAAATTTCGGTAAGTATATTTATAATCGCTGGATATTTATTATCTTAAAGATATTAGGCATGTACCTAATCATGTATTATAAAATAATATAATTTGCTGGGTCCTTAAATTGAGGTTAGGTCAGCTAAGATTTCAATTTAATAAAGGTTCACAGATCTATTTGTTAACTTCTTGATAATGAATGAAGTGAATATAACCTTGATAAAACACACGAAATTATGAATATTATGAGCTGAAGTTCATAAAAAGAAAGAAAAATATAAAGTTATATAAATATATAAGTTATAAACCGATATTGAAGAACAAATTAAAAAAATCAAGGAATTTGTTATATTGAGGTCTGTTACCTCAAGTTTGACTGTACCTATATTTTTAAGGGTAGTTAACCTCTGAAACCCCTTAAAGGATGTGAAAAATACTAATTGATCAAAATACGATATAACAATTTTTATTAAAATTTCATAGTTTATAGTTATTAAGGTTCCAAATAATATGAGACCAGCCTTATGTCCAGCTCAAATAGATTAAGTGATTAGTAATTTGAATCATTAGTCAACCTAACGGTTCCAGAGAAAAGTTAAATGTTCTGTCTGTGGTAAACCAAGTACATTGTCTGAAAGTGCCCAGTGTTATTCTTATAGAGAATATAACAAATCAATTTTCTCCTTTCTCCTCAAGCATTTCTCATAAAACTTTGTATTCAGTATAGTCACAAACCTGCAACCTGCTTACTCCTTTCCGATATGATTAAGTATAGGAGAATTTCTCCAGAAAGTTATGAGATTTTAGCTTGAAATAAAATTATGGGAGAGGCATTAAATTAACGGTCTTAACTCCGTGTATGGAGGAAAAATACTTTGACTATCTCAAAGTCATCAGGAAATTAAAATTATATAACATAAAATATTTTCCCAAATTGATTCTAGCATATCACTACAGTATTTCAAGGAAATATTTTAAGTTTTGTACTTCAATGGTACAAATAATTGATTTATACCTTTACTCATTATATTTTTATTTTTATACTTAGGTCTAAATGACATTAGTTTGGAAATTTACTAAGTATTTTTATTTACTTAAACGTTACAATATGTGTCAGTTCACTGGGGCTGATTATTTATTTAGTGTTTATCAATGCCAGTAGCATTTTTAACTTGTCGATAATGACCAGTCCAAACCCTGATGTTTTTGCCACCTAACTTCGTCAATTTGTTGTAAGATGGAAATTAGTTAATAGCACAATCATAAAGTACAACCAGGTCTGGAATGGAATCTGCGACTCTCCGATCGTGAGGTACAGATGTAAACTTACATCTGATTCCCTACCTGAAAATTTACCTCCACGGTCCAATGCATATCTTAAAGTCACTGGGTTTGTAGATATCATACCAGATCTGATTAGTTGAACAGTATATTTGCTTCTGCATACTTTACATACAATGTTTTTATTAATTACAGAAGAAGAAAGAAATCTGGATTGTTCGCTGAGTCCTGACCGCCTTTTACCAATTGGGAGTGGTTTTAATCAGCAACTCGGAGCTTGTGGTAAACATAACTTATTGAATTTTATTTTAAAACTGGTTTTTCTTTTTTGTTGCTGACAATTAACGCACAGGTTGAGTTGACCTTAACCCTTTGAATGCCAGACTGGCCTTCTCAGGGATACGACTCTCGGCCTTATGTCGAATAGCCAGTGCCACCCCATGCGATCATGAAGTGACTGTCGGAAAAGGTGGCTGAATAACTTTCTCGTATATCCATCTGCCGGTGGCTTTTAGTAATATGTTGCAGCTCCATTGTGATCCCTATTCACCCCGTGACGACAGACTGGGCCGTGCACGTAATGGTGAGATAAAGCAGTTACGTTAACATCGGAGCCACCCAACAACGATAACATTTTTTTGTGTGTAATCTCTCTCTTCCTTGTGGCAAAATGATTGATCGCAGCGTTTACCATGCTGTGTGACCCTACTGTGCTGCGAGAAAAGGGTAATATAAGGCCAGGATCTTAACCCACTTACCGCCCGGTAAGGGTTAAGATCCTGGCAAATGAATCAGTTGATCATAGTCAGTTTCAAAGCTAAAATTTTATAAAAACACTTTATCTTAACAGCATTAAAACATAAATCAAAATTTGATGAATGTCAAAAACTCTCATTAACTTATTTTCACTCATATTCACCTTAAAATACCCACGTAGGCCTAGATCGCTCAGTGTCTCAAAAATGAAAATAAGAATATGCAGTGTTGAATATGCTTTTCCTACCTTGATGTCTCTAGTGTGTTTTTAACCTTTCCATGCTATTTTTCTACCCATGGTTGATCTGGGGTCAGTATGTGGGTCCAACATGCCCTCGATTTGGCCTCCCATTTACACTCGCAGAGGTTAAAGCTGTGGTCATGCTCTTCCCTGGCAATAGTCTCTCTACCTGCCACGGTGCTGAGACGATAAAACGTCCGTTTCTCCCTCTCAAGAGTTGGGGAGGACACCCGTAATAACCATCAATGCTGGTTCAGAGACCGTGTGGTAGACAGAAGCGAACCAAAAGACACCTCGGTGCTGGACTCTGGAAAGATGGTCACAATAGACATATTATTTTTCATTTGTTCGTGTTTGTCAGGATTTATTTATCAGATGTGGGGTGGTAATAGGAATGTTTTCATTTCTACACTAAGTAACTGTTCAGAACCACTATTATTCTGGGGAATAGGGAGTGTTAATAAATTTGTTTTCAATAGTGATTATGTTTTGACCAAAACTAACATTGTCAGCAGGGCCTTCAGGAACAGATCCACAGCTGTGCAGTTCCGGGATTTATTTGCAGAATGAAGCCGGAGGAATCGGTAGCAGCAACTGGTTGGAAGGAGCCTGGGGAGGTACTCCGTCCACCTCTGCTGCACCAGGTTGGGTCACAATACTGATAGCTCAGTTTCATTGTAAAAATTACTGATACACAACCGAAAGACTGAGATTTTTATTAGGCTACAGCCTATTAGATAACTTAATTAATTAAGGCTGATTTTGTTTCATGAGAATTGTTTTTACCCTTTTAACCCTTGCAAGTTCTGATTTTTCAAACTAAATATAACTGTCACAATATTTATTAGCTAGAAACTTGAATTAGTGGACAGTATTACTAGAATCAATTTAACCTCTTACTTGTTCATCTGTACTTCATGGTTTGAAAATTAAACATATCTTCTCTTAACAAAACAAATTATACCTCCTTCTGCATCTCTTAGGGGCCCCTTTTTAAAATAAATAAACCCTCCATCTCAATTTCTCTTCCATCTTCAATTTAATAATTTGATATTCTGCTGTTTGTTCTTGAAAAAATACATACTGGCATTGGCGCTAGCTTTTAGATGCTTTTATGTTAGGTTCAGCACAGAGAGAGCAGTTTTTGAATTTTTCCTATCTGCTTGCATGGACAGTATTGCCAATATGAAAAAAGTGAAGTTTACCTAATATTTTTACAAAGAAAATTTATCTGCATAATTTAATCTGTTTATGGAGTAAAATATTTTTAAACTAAGTATTTTTGTCATGTGTATGTATTATATAATTTGTATGGAATTATAATAATAATTGGCAGTAAACATTTTTTAATGTTTTTGTAACTAACCTAAGAGAACATATTTTGTTTACAAATTTTACTGTGAAAAACAATGACAATCTGAATCAGCTGTCTAACTGGTTTTAACTGTTTTCAACAGTAATAGTTAACCAGCTGTTGTAGCCGGTTAACTGCAGCTACAAAAAAGGCCCTTAACAAAAATAAGGACACTTTGAAGGGCTGTAGGGTAGAAACTGGATTTTCCCCTTAACTGAATGATAAAATTAATTATTATACAGATCTTTTTAAAATATTAAGTATAAACACAAAAAATCTGCCCCTCAACCATATTATGGTAAAAAAAAGCAAATCAGGTGTCCACTGCAATTCCATTTAAGCCTACAAATACCATCAACTTCAACCCAAGCTGGTCACCCTTTAAGGTAGGCCCTGCACCTCTACATTTGTAAGCCAAATTGGGATTGTTGATGGTGGGTATACAAAGCCGCGTACTTCCGTTTTGCTTAAAACATTTCGCTCATCATCTAGCGCCTTAGTCCATTACACCACATGCCACCAACAGAGAAAGTGCTTAATTGCGTATAAAACATCCTTTAGTGGCAATTGATCTCACATCTTGAGATAGTCCAAGTCCCCACATACCCAGGTAGTCAATAGTCACACAATAAGACATCGTAAGAAATAAAAAAAATAAAAAAGTATATATTTATACTTTTTCATTAAATTACAAACAGTTTCCTTTTAAAAACCTGATTTGGTACTGCATACCGCAATTGAAATGTTGTTTGATAGGACTGAAATTAATAAATCCATATTATTTGACAGTTTAAATTTCAAGTATTTTAATCTTAATGCAAAAAACTCAAACTTGGGAGCATTATAGGATTAAAATGTTTAAATTATAACAAAATTTACACTTACAATTTTTTTCAGATGACATCAACTTGTTTGTTCCGAATGATTCTCCGTCGTTCACTCTTTTTGGCCGTCCAATCCGTGGGCGTGGAATTAATGATCAATTTCCAAAAACCATGAGGTAAGCTTAAGAAATTTGAGGTATAGATTTCATCAACTCGTATGCATAATTAAAATTATTGATTTTACCATACAAAATAGAGAAACAAAACAGGGTTAAATCAATTTTTGTTAGTTTTTTGTGGATAGTTTTTTAAACCCATTTGGTCATACTATTAAAAATGCGGATATAACTGATAATAATAATGGAGAATGTTCTGATTAATAAGTAATGCTAAATAAAAGCTGTTTCAATGTTTATTTTATGTATTAATATTCATTTACAGAGAAGGTTTATAAAATGCTTGAATCGCCCCGTACAACCTCTTGAAAAAATAAATGAAAAATTTTAAAAAACTATTTTACCGATACACAAATTTATCCAGTCTAATGAATAACTACTTTAACTTTTTAGTCTAAAATTGTTATTTACTCTACAAAATGGACAGTGGCTTTATCAAATAGCTTATCAAATATGGCTTTAGCAACAAATATAATAATTGTGATCGCCCTGCTGCAACTTATCTACAGACTGATCTGATCCTTCCTGTTCCATGTATTCTTTTTTTGGGAATGTTCTTAATTCCCTTTTAGATAAAGAGCCCAAAGTTTATTTTATCCAACACGTGAGGGGCCGTGTATTATAAATATATGTTTTTATTAAATAAATGTTACAGATTAAACATATTCAAATATTATAGCATTACAGTGTAGTATCTCTAGTTTAAAATATATGAAATAAGTTTTTGAAAAATGTATCTTGTTAACGGAATACTGACGCGCAGAAAAAAGGTAAAGTATATTCAAGTTGCCAATGTACAAGTCCATTTGAAAGTATAGGAAAAAAATGTTTATCCTTTCACGATTTGTCAATTAAGAAATATATATTGATCCATTTGTATGTTTTCAGATTTTAAATCTACTCTCATGAGGAAGAATTTTTAACAGGTGACAGTCCTATGGTACTATGGTACTAGGATTCTTACTTTAAAAAAAACATATTTTAAAGCATAATTGTTTGCACGAGATTTGGAACCATTGACAAAAATTGTTATCTTAAAATAAGTTTCATATAACCTTCAGGGTATCCAAGTCTCTTGTTACTCTTTTTTAAGTTGTAATTTATATACTCTATTGAATTCTACTGAATTGTTCTGTTTAGTTTTTATCTCTATAATTTTAATCTCTTATACTGTTCTTATATTTATGTCTATTCATAGTTTTCGTAGATTTATATTTTTGTCCCTTGTGTCTAGTATATTTAATAATTTTATATTTTAAACTAATATTATTTAACTTTTACTTTTCAAAATACTTTGTCTTCAACTATTTAAAAAAAACTTGTTTTAACTCTTACAATTAGTTTTCTACTGAGTTATGTTTAAATTTTATAGCCAAGTTTATGTAAAAAAATATTTAAAATCCTCTTACCTCCGCTAGCAGTGCATGTTGCATGCAGTAAATTACATTTACAATTACCTTATTATTCTAATTTCAAAGTTTTTAAATAAGTAGACTTCTGTATCCTGTCTTTATTTAGCTCAGTTATACTGTATTTATTTTTTCTATTTCTGTATTTAGTTGTGTCTAGTATATTTAATAATTTTATATTTTAAACTAATATTATTTAACTTTTACTTTTCAAAATACTTTGTCTTTAACCATTTAAAAAACTTGTTTTAACTCTTACAATTAGTTTTCTACTAAGTTATGTTTAAATTTTATAGCCAAGTTTGTGTAAAAAAATATTTAAAATCCTCTTACCTCCGCTAGCAGTGCATGTTGCATGCATTAATTACATTCACAATTACCTTATTGTGTTAATTTTAAAGTTTTCAAATAAGTAGATTTCTGTATCCTGTCTATATTTTGCTCAGTTATACTGTATTTTGTTTTATAAGTTATTTAAACATATTTTGCTGTTGTATGTCTTCTTTTTTGCTGTCTTTGAATAAATAAATTCTAAAACTGCCTGATTATTTTATTTTGGAATGTGTCCCAGTTTGGAAAGATTTTGTGTATTTATTCATTTAATTGTTTGTAAAATTTTGTTTGAATTGACATGTCAAAAAATGGAAAATTATTAAATTTCAATTTCATATACAAATTTATACAAGGATGAGTATGGATTTTTGGCACCTTTTCTCATGGAAATCGTTAAAATAAATCATCTAACTTAATTCTAACAAAAACGCTCATTTTGTACATTATAGCATGATATAATTATTCCTATGTTTGATTGTTTTGGGTAATTTCCTTTGTACAATTCACTCATGTACTGCAATGAATCGTTTTGCGAAATCCTACAGATGCTATTAATTGCTTATGATGCCTGTATTATGTTATGCACGTTTTTAAGTGCATGATGTCAACGTAATACTGTGGCAATTTTCTTTATAATAACACCTGAGTCCCATTAATCCGAACCGATTGGGACTGGATCCTATGGGACTAATTATATTTAAAGTGTGTATATAAAAAGTGAAAGTGAATATTAAGTTGATCTTAAATATTCTTAAACCTCTTGATTTCATCTGTCAAATGATGTATAAATTGTGAGGTTTAAGTTAAAAACAAAAAAGCTATGAATTATTTTTAACTATGACAAATTTCCCCAGTATCTAAGCAAAAGAAACCTCTTTGGCCTCCAGGGTTCAATGTGTTAAAGGACACAAAATCATGTATCTGTTTTACCTATAGACCACCTTCTGTGTCGTATTCCTGTCTGAGCTCGGTGTTACACAGCTTGTTCATTGATCAAGTGATGGAGGTGGATGCTGTGATTTTGCAGGGTGATCTAAATGTGAATCTTCAGGACTTGTCCAAATTAGACTCCAGGTTCTTGCCATCTGTTCTTCAGTCTATGAATCTCTCCCAGTTGATAAAGGAGTCAACTCGTGTATCATACCTCATCACTCATAGACTTCATTTTTGTTGACAGAGATCTAAGACTTGAGGTGGGGATGGTTGACACTTCAAGTATATTTAGTCAAATATACCAAGGATGTCAAAATTACAGATCATTGTCTGGTGTTTTGTGATTTCCCTTGTGAAAAAGACAGGAATAAAATTAAGTATGTATCATACAGGGATTGTAAAAACATTAACATTGACCTATTCTCTGAACTCTCATCTGCAGTTGAATGGGGAGAAATTAAATCTCTGGAGAATGTCGATGAAATATTAATGGTTAAATAGAAAATACTGGAACCATTTCTCACAAGTTGAGGCGATTGTATGGACTGAAGCATATACTATCTATTGAAGCAAAACTTAAGATTGTCAACTTGGTGATTTTTAAGAGATCGGTGAGTTTGTGAGCGTCGTACTTGACAGAAAGGTCAGCTGCAATTGCCGCCGGTTAAAACTGAGCTGGGGAAAAGGGCCTTCTCCTACTTTGGATCTCAAATTTATAATGGATTGCCATTTGAACAGAGGGCAAAAGGTTTTTAAGCCTTTAAAAGTGGGATAGAGCCTTTTTTAAAGTAATAAAGTGTGTAAATATTTAGTTTTAGTTGTTTTTTATGTCTCTGTATATTTGACTTAAGGTTTATTTTATGATTTATATTTTGTGAAGACAACAATTGTCATGTAAAGCAGAAATGAACACTGGCAAATAAAGACCTTATTTACTTATTTATTTATCTCTAGCAACAGTGTACTGCTCCATCCGCAATTGTGATGTTTATGAGACGATGGCGCAACTTTGCATTGGCTAACGTTATTTATTTGTTACATCAAAATACGATAACTTAGCAGCTTGAGAAAGAAAAGGATAAGTTTAAAGAAGATGATTGTATTGGTGGAACTAATAGATATTTCTCTTCTCATGATCAAATGGTGATCTCTAAAATCAGGAACCTCAACCTGCAAAGCTGAGATAATCCTAACAGAAATACCATATATAACCAGCAGCCAGATAATGGGTTTCAGTTCTTTGAAATCGATCAGTGCAATAGGATGCTGTTAGCAATGTCATTAGAACTGAACATTAAATTCCTCATGTTCAGTCACCTTTTGAATTATAAACTGCACTACACCACGGATGGACTCCACTTGAATTGGAAAGGAAAGCAAGCAGTCTCTCGAAGTGGCTTTCTTCTGGCAGGGGCTCCTGTGTACCAACCAAGAGCCAAACTGGTATCAAACAGGATCTTCCTATATAAATTCTGTCATTCAGTGCAATATTTAAGGTCTCTTCCAAAGCTTAAAAATAGATTGTTTTAACCCTCGGAGTGGTAAAGACGCTGCAGTGTCTATTTATCGTGAATACCGCCACGGTGCTGCCATCTGCGAGATAAAGCATGAACTATCGTGAAACCTTTGAGTTAGTTCATTGTCTAGAATATGCTTTTATAGCCAAACAAGTGCTTTCTCAGACGGTGGTCCTTTCTGGTGTATTGGTTACACCGTTGTGCTGACAAGTACAATGGTCAAAGCTATTCACAGGAATGAGGGTTCGAATTCCGACCATGAGTCCCAATCCCAATTTGGTTTGCAAATGTGTGGTATAGTGGTAAAGGGCCCACCTTAAATAGACAGTGGCCGGCCTGGGTGTAAGTTGGCAGCATATGTAAGCTTAATTGGGATTGCAGTGGACACCTGTTATGCTTTTATGGTTAGTGGTTGTTAAGGGGGGCCATGTTTTATGTTTTTTGTTTAAATTTTGTATTTTATGAAGGCCGAGTTAAAGTCAAAAAATTTAAAATACAAATTATTTTTAAAATTTGCCTTGCTGAGCACTGGCTGGTGTTGCTGAATACAACCATTGTTAACTCAAGGATGAATTACTCATCTTTCCTCTCGCGGACAGCACAATTTGTTATAAGTATCTGGGTTTAGGTCATTATCAAGAGAAAACCATTGATTTTATAACTACGTAGTATGTATATTCAATGACAAAACTAAAGTCAGTTGTGTGTAGTAACTTTTGACACAAGATTCCAAACCTTCTCTAACAAAACGTTTAAATATGCCTCTGTAAGAATAAAAAAAAACAATATACTATATAATGACTACAAGATATGAATTTAGATTTCGGAATCTTAACGATCAAACGTCTAAAACCTTAGAAAATAAAAATAACAACACAGTTATTAAACTAATTTTATTTTATAAGCTTAATATATTTGCAAGAATTTTAATATTGTATGATATTTTGTTTTAAAAGAAAGCTCGGAATCATATACTGTAAAAACATTACCAGCGAGGAACGGATAAAAAGATTATTTTACTATCCGTTCATCTATGCTATTACATTCAGTACATATAATATAATATAATGACTATGCACCGTGACGGATTTTTTCATTAAAACCGTTCACATCAGGATAAACGGAAGATTGTATTAACTCTAATCGAATTTTGATTTATCACTACATCCTAACCCATTTAAAAAGAAATACCGTGTTACAATACATGAAAAATATAACTGTATTTGCAGTGACTTTTTGCATAATTTACTTGTTGAACTCAAAATAAGCTAGGAAAATGCCCTAATAATAAGCTCGTCTGAATACACATAAATATAAATTATAGTTATGTGATTGATTTTTAAGTATTTGATTTGATTTTATATCACTTAAATCGGCCGAAGGGGGTTCTTCCTGAACTCGGAGTCGACCATCAGTTGCGAAATTTGCAACTTTTTTGCAACAATTTGCTCTTAACATCGGTTTTGTAGTACGTGTATTATATAATACCTAGGCATTTTGGATTTACACGTTTTAATTGATAATTAAAAATTAAGTATTATAAATAATTATAAACTGATGGAAGTGTGATAATTATTTTAGCGCGTACGATAGTACGCTTTTACGATGTTTCCAGCCTTTCGTGCAACCTTGTCACATTTTTCTTTTCACCAATGTCCGGTATCCTTCCTATTCTCTCCGTCTAACGTCTAGGCTGACTGGAAGTATTTTCTTTCCGTTAAAATTTCAACTGAGTTTTTGTTATATTAACAATGTTTTCATTGGACGGAAATAATTTTAGTCTACACGTTCTCCAGAAAAATACGTGTCGTTATTATGGCCCTTGTGATGAAATCAGAAACAACTTTCCTCCGCCAATTGGATCAGAGTTGTTTGTGGCTCGGATACCTCCACAGTTCCCTCACAAGGAACTGTTGGAAGTATTAAGTAGTGCTGGGCCTTTGTACGATGTTAGGGTTATGTTGAGCTTTAATAAAAAAAACAAGGGATTCGCATTTGTGCGGTACATTAACCCAGAGGTAGCTTTGAATGCGATAGACTTCATCAGTAAATACAAAGTCTTCTGTAATGGGAAACTTGGACATCTTGTGGCGTCGCTTTCAACAGACCACCACACTCTGATGCTGCCAGGGTGGTCTACAGATGTATCTGGAGCGGAAGTAGAACAAGTCAGTAAATATAAATAATCCTTATTATGCAAGAGTGATAATGCATTAGCTTTAATTATTTTGTATTTGAAAAGATGATATAGCCTACTTTTCAACTTAGGTATTATTTTTATTTTTAAAATCAAATCATCTTTCAATGGTAAATGGCCTGCAGTCCAATTAGTGACAATATAGGCTAATGATACCGGTACTTACTGTAGACCAATTGACTTAAACACTGGAATGTTCTTCTAGTTCAGAGATAGTCTTTTACAAGTGCCAAACTACCTAAATGATTATCTTTCTGATCGCAAACTAAAGGCTAATTGCTCTAATAATATATATTTAACTACCCTTCCACCCCTCTACTTGTCAACATGGAGCATATAATACTTCACATACAAAGGAGCCATGTGATTTAAACTTGCCTCACTGAGACGGAGCTGATTAAAATAAACCTGTTGCCTTAAAAGGTTTGGTTAGTTTTATACCATCATAATATAGCCTACTTAGGCCCTACCTTTTACCGTTGGCCCCAAGTACTCATTATAGTGGGTCGGAGTTAAAGTTTAATATGAATATTGGCCTAATGCCTGTCATGAATTGTGATATAATAAAAGGAAGAAAAAGCGAGGAAATTTTCCCTGACTCTCATTCTATGAATAAGGTAAACTTAAACTTTATTTAAAATCTTAAATACAGTTTTGGGCAATAAAGAAATGGGGGAGCCCACATTCCCCAATGTTGAGGGACCTGATACCTCAAAATTGGGGAATGCGGACTCAATTGGATTGGAAACCCAACGAAGAGGTCAATCAACACGAGCTTTATAAGCTTGTAAGTTTTGCCTTAATTCAATTACCTAGTTTACTTCATATTCTAAATGGTTAGCTTTGCTCTTTATTGACTAATATTTTTAAAGAAGCAGAAATAAATTATTATCATAGCTCGAAGCTTGGAAAGCTCGAGCTTTCCTTATAAATTTACACTTATAATTTTTTCTTTCAGATGGAGACAACTAGTTTTTCCGAATGATTCTCCTTCGTTGACCCTTTTTGGCCGTCCAATCCGTGGGCGTGGAATTAATGACCAATTGGCCAAAAACCATGAGGTAAGGTTGTGAAATTTGAGATATCTTATAGATTTTATTAACTTGTATGTGTAATTAAAAATATCAATTTTATCATACAAAAATCAATAGTTATATTTTGTTTTAAGCTAAATTTCATTAAAGAATTTTTAGGTTGTACCTCAGTCGTCTTAGATTATTAGACCTTTAAGTGTTTTTAGAAACTTTGAACATGCTTCTCTTCAGACATGTTTAAAACTTGACATATTAAAACACAGTAGTTTTAAATCTGAATATGTTTATGATTAAGATAAAGGGATCTACATGATTTAAAGTTTGATGAAAATTTAGAATTTTTTCATCATTAAGGGAATTAATGCGTAGTTGAATATCCATCCCCTAATTAAATGAAAAAAATTAAAATACCTTTTCATATTAACCCTTCAACACTGTACGCAAGCCAACTGGCGGCTTCACGTACATGTCACACGTGATGTCGACCCATCATATGCTATTATCCCAATACAGTTTATCAAACTATTTCGACTTTTTAACGTTTTCACGTTGTGGACAGTACAAGGAGTAATTTAAGCTTTTTTCATGTATTTCCAACCAAAATGAAAGAGACAAGAGATAGTTAGATAGTAGAGTGAGACATCAAATCATCTGTTGATTCATCATGTTACTGTCGTCAGCTCTGAATATTATTGTTTGTGTTTCTCAGTTATTTTGGTTATAAATACGATGTAATAATGATAATTAACAGTGAATACATTTAGTTTGACTGTTTTATTGTATTTTCAGTTACTCATTGGTACTTTTTATGGTTTATTTTTGCATAATCAACCATGCCTTGAAGGATTAGAATCCAATAAATTATACCAAGTACAGTCTTTTATGATGGGAAACAATGTTAAATGGATTATTTGAATTTAAAATGTTCTTATGGGAAGTGAGTATAAGAAGGCGCAGATAATGCAGACTCTATAAGCAAGAAATTGATTTTCATCGTTATTGTGATAATGTGATAAAAAGCAGCACAACATATTTTTAATGCTGATTGAACATAAAATTAAGTTTTAAAACTCTATTTTTTAAATTATCTATTAAATTTTTTTATGAATTGAAAATAAAAAGTTAGAGTAGGATTTTAAATACGCATCCTATGTGTTAAATTCATTTGTTTAAGCAGTAATGGAGTTAGGAGCCATGAAAGTAGCAAACTTGTTAACTAAAGGTACTATTCTAGGATAAAAATGTTTGTATTTACTTCCCTTTGGGAAATAGGCTAGATCATGGATATGTCTAAAGGGAATTGTCTCAGTTCATCTGAATAGCTGTTCTTATTATTTTATATTAAAAATTCAACACAATAGCTCGTGTAGTTTCTATGGAAACCTGTTACATGTTTTCTATCTTACAAATCGCCACCCTCCCAGAGCTAAGACATATCCATGTCAAAACTCTGTTAATCAGGTTCCAATGTTAATCTTATGAAGAGTAAGGAAGTTAATATTTCACTTGTTAATGTATATTTTTTGATAAAACTTGGTATTTAGCTTCATGTGGTTGTGATCCATTCATTTATGCTAAAAAATCATAGTTTACATGGTAGCTAACCTGCATACTCATTTCCCATGTTAGTCATAGAGAATATGCAAACTCCTTTATTTATGGACAGACATTGATGAAACTTGGTATAAATTGTCAAAATAAAAATTGTTTATGCTAAAAATGCCTACTTTCAGACCACAGCAGCAAACCTGCATACTCCTCCCAGTGTTAATCTTATGGATAATAGGCAAATAACTCTCAAATCTATCGACAGATATTATTGAATTGGAAATTCGTGAGTACGCAGATCTGCTACGACGGGTTTTTAAAAATCTTGTCCTGATTTATAATTAAGAAAGATTTATTGATTCTTGTGTATGTTTTCAGATTCTAAATTTTTCCATCAAGAGGATTTTTTAACAGGTGACAAGAGTTCTTATTGTTTCTTTTAGAGTAGATTTCTAAAAGTTTAATTGTTGTGTAATTCATTTAGAAAAATTAGCTGACACCATTCCAATTTTTTTAAGATTTCTTTTAACACTTCCATATATAATTTAATCGTTAAAAACTTGTACCTAAAAATACGTTTCACAAAATTTCTGGTTATCCAGGTTTCTTGTTATTCAATTTTTTTAAACTTGTAATTCGCCTACTGTAGTGAACTATTTTTTCTTTCATATATACTGTTCTGTTCCTATTATAGGCCTATTTATGTTTATTTATAGTTTTTTTACCTACTTTTTGTTTGTTCCTTATAAGTTACCACTTAGTTTTAGTTTGTAATTTTATTGTATTGTAACTTAAATAACTTATATTTTAAACCAAATTTATTAATTTATTTATTACCCTTTTAAAAACACGACAATTTTTAACCAAGACATGCATTCATTTTAAGATAGCAATATAGAAAATGTTCCTTCCTCAGAGGCTATGCATGTTACAATGCCATTGATTGCTGAGTATTTATTACATTCACAATAATTGTTCATTATTCTTATTTATAAGTTGCTTTAATAAGCGGCCTTCTATTATTCTGTCTTTATTTAGTTTTGTTTTTATGTACTGTATTTAGTTATTTAAGCTATTTACATTATATTTTATCCGTCACCTGTTTTACTTAATCTATATTTTAATAAAATTATTTGTAACTGCTCGAGTTTTTATTTTGGAATGCTCCACCTTTTAGGCAATAAGCTGTTTTTTTAGTATTGATTCATTTTATTTTTTCTATAATGTACAGTAGTTTAATCTACAATAATGAAGGAGAGAAACCTCTTGATCACAGTAGCCTGGTAAAATAATTGAGTTTGCTAGGAAAAATTTCAATTTTTAGTTGAAAATGCAATGGTTGACCAATTTCTGTACTGTATATTTTACATAAGAATGAGTCAAGATGATTGACACATTTAAATTTTTTAATAAAAATCATTAATTGAGAGAATTTGAGTTTCTGGTGGATATATCCATTTTTAGATTAGATTAGACGAGACTATTGAAATGGCGAATTGGAATCCGAAACACGGTCTCTGAATTACGAATTGGTCTAATTATGAGGATGGTCTTTGCAGATTAACGTAGTATTCAATAGTGTGGACGTTAATCCACACAAGAGAACACTACATCCACTGACATCGCTCACAACTATCCTCAATTCGTGACCTCCAAGTAGCTGAATTACAGGACGAGGCCACCTTCCCAGTTTTAGTGCCCCCTGAATCTAAAAAACTGGTTATATAGTGATGTTTGTCTATGTGTTTGTGCTTGTGTGTGTGGGGATGTGCTGAAGCCTAGAAACAAGACTATTGGCTACATCTTCATGAAATTTGGTATGTAGGGAACAATCAACGGTATCTCAGAACATTTATTTTTAATTTTTATAGCTATTTTAACCCTAAAAACTCCCAAAAAATGAAAATTTCTCACAAATTGCTCTAATGATTTTGAGATAAACAAAATGACACCACTAGCATTTCTAAAAAAATCGATGTTTAAATGTTACGGGGGTTTTAAAAGTAATAAAATAAAATTTAAGCTATAAAATAAAAATTAATAGCTCACTTTTCATTTTAATTTCCTACAACACATAGAGTTTGTAATATACCGGCCTGAAACACGGTGGGGGAGGTTAAGTGACTTTCAGTCTGTCTCGCACCTTTGTTTCATGATGAGTTACAGTGCAGTGAACACAACTAAAAATACCTTTAAGGCCTCATAATATAGTAATAAATTATGTTTTTTGTGTATTATTAATTTTTTTATAATACACTGTTAGCAAAATGGTTTTAATAGCGTCCTGTGTATTAAATAATTAATAAAAAATAGTTAAATAAATCATTTGAAAGCTTTTACTGTAATTTGAGAGTATTATATTTTTTATCATTATTATTATTTTTTTGTATTATATTTTTATTGTGAAATTAGTTATTTTTAGTTTTGTGTATAATTAAAGGTTAGAAAAATAGTTACACCAAAGTAGCATGATGTAATTTGTTCGAAATTCATGAAATATAAATCGTAATCAAGGCGTTTAAAAGGGTGATCTTGCTCACCCCTCAACCATCCTTATAACACATGTGACCTCGACCAACGGCAGGTTAAATCTACAAGGGTATATAACACCAATACTTGTACACCAATATATTATTTTAAATACAATTTTTTTCTTCAATAGGATGTGTCAAGAAATATTATTATGCTTTTATGCAATTTAAGCTAGGTTAACTGTAGGCCTCATTATATATAATGATATATTCCTTGGATATCTCTGATTTGGTAAGTAATCTTCATTCTATAAATAAAGATAATTTATTTCACAAAAAAGGTCTGACGTGATTACTACTTGGCTGCCTGGAGTGTTTACTTCGCCTCTCAAAGTTGTTAATTCTTTTCTCAATTTCTTCATTATCTAATAGTTTATAATCGACTTTACTTTTCTTCATTCTCAGTTTATCAGTCTGTTTATTTGATTTAGTAAACATTTTCTGTTTCATTTCATGCAAATTTTTCATTCCAAGGAAATTACTAGTTTTGTATTCATACCTCACATTACCCTGTAATTTTTCAATTAGATTTTCCTGGTCTTTGCTTTTCATTTTCTTCTCTTCCTGAAGTTTCTTTACATTAATTCTGACTCTTTTCTCTCCATTGAGCATTTTCTCCACAAGGTCTTTTCTTTTCTTTTTATCTTCAGTATTTTTAGGTTTCTTTTTACGCTTTTCTTTCGGATCAACATTGGAGGATGATGATTTCTGTCGAAACGACAAACATTATCAGTGTAAAATAATTATAATATTCATTAGTAATTTTTCAGCATTTTGCTTTTGATGAGTTTTATGGGGATGGATTATTGTATGATACAAAAGAGAACTCAAAGACAGAGGTGACTCTCTATGTTACACTAATTGTGTGTCAAGTGAAGCAGTATGTTGGCATTTATCTATTTATTTGTTCAATATTATATCTCAGTGGTTCACAAACTGTGGGTCGCAACATGGGCCAAAGGTAAATTTTAAATTTAAAAACAAATGAGTAGTAAAAAAATACAATATTAGCTGAAAATTAACAGTATTTTTTGTCAAAAATCATTTATAAATAAAAAATAGAGTAAAATAAAAATTGGTCTAACTTACTCTCTCTGTTTTCTTTTTATTTTTTTCACCTCCAGTCTCGGACGACTCTTTCTTCTTTTTCTTTTTCTTCTTCTTTATTACCTCCTCACTTGAAACATTCGAGGAATCGGATTCTGAGTTGAAAGTGCCATATTTATCCATTCTTTCTTCCTACAGAAAATTTGTAAAAAAGATGTTTAATATAATGTGAAGTTACAAATAAAACATTATGAATAATGAATGAAACTATGTCTCAGCATTACATCATTTGCACTGAGTTATTCAAGATGAATTATGGACATGGTGAGCTCAGAGAACAAGGCATCAATTTATGAATTGAAACTTGTGTGTTTATTAGTACACCGTACCATAAAAATTATCGGATTAAAAATCTTATTCCATTAAAAGAGCATAATTTATGACGAAATGCTATAATCCATATCAGCAAGAAACAAAATGTTATTGGAAAATAAATTTTTTAAATATTGGCAGGTAAGAGCAGCCGATTTATACTTTTAACCGAAATGGCAACCTACCAGGTAGGCATTTTAAGCCAAATATGAATGAGAAATGAGTGTAGGATGATTGTGGCGCGATCTTGTAGTCTTGGTACAGACTAAGGCTGACATGTTCCTTAGAGAGGACTGTTAATTAATAGCCCAGCAGTTGATGGCATATCTAAGGGACCTACAATTTAACATGGAGTCCATACCACTGCCTCTGAACTACGAACTGGTCTAACCAAACAAATTTGTTTCAACGTAGAACACAACTTTGTTTACCTCACTAGTCGTGATGCGATATTTGGGCACATAACTGTCGTTCACTTCCACGGTGTATATAGGACCAGGTGGCTCGTAGAAGCCACCTGGTTGTTGTGGCGTTATATTGAACACCTGGTTAGTGTCTATATCCCTCACTCCTTTCCTCTCGTAGTAGTATTTGAACTTCAGGTCCTCTGAGTTCTCCTTGAACTCCTCAGAAGGCAGTTGGTCAAAATACCCCTGGATCTAAAAATAGTTATAGATTGTTGTAGGCGAGTTAACTTTTAAATTATAAAATTTATGATTTTATAAAATTCCCTGATAGGAAATTTAATAGCTTACGATTGGGAATTCACAATCTTAACTCTCCTACGAATGCATTGAATTTAAAAACATAAAAGGGTGCTTGGTGTATACTCCGGGTATGAAAAAACAATATATATATAATAAAAAATGTTTGAACAAAATGAAAAGTAATGGTAGTTACACAAAACATAAACAAAAATGTTTTTAAAATCAATTTAAAGTTAAATAATTAACTATAAAGTAATCTTAAAATGTAAAGAAATTTTTATACAGATACTTCATTATTGAAATGGTTATTGCACTCAGGTAGATATTTTAAGCCAAGTATTAATGAGAAATGAGAGTTAGATGATTGTAGTGTGATCTTATGGTCTTGTTACTGACTAAGGCTGGCATATTCCTCTGTAAGAACAGCCCAACAACCCATGGCATTAAGGAACCTGCAGTTCACCTAGCTGTAATCCAGCTACTTGGAGGTCACGAATTGTGGATAGTTGTGAGAGATGGTCGGTGGATGTAGTGTTCTCTTGTGTGGATTAACGTCCGCACTATTGAATACTGCGTTAATCCACAAAGACCATCCTCATAATTAGACCAATTCGTAATTCAGAGACTGTGGTTTTAGACTGTCCCTTAGTTTCCATTGGCAGTTGGGCTATTAATTAACAGTTCTGTCTAAGGAACATTTCAGCCTTACTTTACATTACTTTTAAACTGAAATGGCGACCTACCCAGTTAGGTATTTTAAGCCAAGTATGAATGTAGGATGATTGTGGCACGATCTTGTAGTCTTGTTACTGACTAAGGCTGACATTTAGTAACAAGACAACAAGATCGCGCCACAACCATCTTACACTCAATCCTCATTCATACTTGGCTTAAAATAGCTTACCTTGGTCGCTATTTCAAGAATCTAATCTAATAAAGATCCAAACCACAATTTTGCCTCTAAATTACGAACTGGTCAAATAATGAGGATGGTCTTTGCGTATGAACACGGTATTCAATAGTGCAGACTTATCCATACCAGGGAATATCACATTCACAGGCTTACACAACAGTCTTGTTTTGTGCTTACAACTGTCCACAATTCTACCTCCGAGTAGCTGAATTACAAGTAACACTTTTAATTTTAAACTCATACAATGGTTAAATCACTATAAACCAAGTTGTTTCCACTCAAGCTTTAATACCTCATCAGTTTTCCCTTTCCATTCTGCGAGAACTTTATCCCTCAACTCAGTGGTGGTGTAATTAACGTTCTCGATCGACGCAACATCCTCGTGATCCACATCCAAATCTTGGCCGTGTTTACTCTCCACATGCAAATTAACACAAACAACCACACATGCTGTGAACAACACTTTCATTGCAATTTATAGACATAGAAACGCTTTCACCCATCTTATCAGTGATTATCAAATAATCTCTATTGTTAGATTTCACAAAGAGATTGTGTAATTTTTAAGAGATAAACAAAAATTAATTTATTTATGTAATTCCTTGAAAATGTTTTTACTTTACGAGTAAACTACTAAATACTCTAGCTCTTAACTCTAAGTGAAAAGAGTATATTTTTCTAAATTCTAGTTATTTTCTTTAGAAATTCAATACATTTCGAACCTAATTTTAACTTCATATATCCGTATCATTAATATAAAGAAGAAAACAGGAAGTATTCTAATTTATGTTACAAAATGTGATTTATGACGATAGATTAATTAAATGAAATTATATTCCTTTTAAAAATTTGTTGCTAAAATATCTCTTTCATGTAGTGTAGTTTGAAATTATAAGATGTTGTTAGAGAATTAAATTTCATTAATTTGTGTGTAATTTATTTTTAATTTCTCCCACTAATACGATAGTACATGAGAAACTATTGTTTATGTCAAAATTTGAATTGAGAGTGGATATATCCGTTTTTGGGAACCCTGAAACCTATAAAGTGGGTTTCGACATAATGGCTGTTTGTCTGTGTGTGTCTGAAAGTGTACAGAACCACAACATACCCCATTGGTGGCAATGGGTACCATATGGATACTTCGGCCGGCATCCCTACCTGGTGGCGATAGTATCCATATGGATATCTAACTTTGAAGCCATTTTTTAAGGTAAATGATGTTGTACAG
The DNA here is from genome assembly GCA_023375725.1 of Nephotettix cincticeps. Classification (NCBI taxonomy): domain Eukaryota; kingdom Metazoa; phylum Arthropoda; class Insecta; order Hemiptera; family Cicadellidae; genus Nephotettix; species Nephotettix cincticeps. Next base: position 151,911,205 of record CM041786.1, read on the forward strand.
TAACCACATTTATATCTATTATTATGTATTTATACCATCAAAATGTAAGTTTTTATAAAAATAAAAAAATTCAGGTTTTGGGTAGGTATTAGAATTATGCTGCCGCACTCACCCCTAAAAACGTAAAAAATTCAACTTTCTAGTTCGGCTCTAATAGTTTAGATTCTAATTTAATAGTTTATAGTGCATAGAGTAGGCCTACTTAATAATATGACACCACCTGGATGTCTGTAATAATTACGGCTCAAAACTTATGGCCATTTAAATGTTAAAAAATCCATTTTATAAGTCTCCGCAAAACAATTAAGGTAAAGTATAATTTCACTATCTCCATTAAATCCAGCTTTAAAACTAAACTAATTAGTATTTTGAATTATTTGTTTACGACTGGTTCCGTTTCCAACGAAACTTGGTATGAAGTGAGAGGTCCCATCATCCAACAGAAAAATGTTTGGGATTATGGAGGGGGGGAGCTATGCACCCTAAAAGAAATGTCTAACAATTAATTGAACTTATTTTAGGGAGAAAGTATGTGTCAGTCCACTGATACCGTTTATTAAAGTCACTATTGGTTGTGTTCCGTTGCACCGCTTCTACTAATACTACAGGTTGATACAGCTGACACCATTATCAGTCAAGTACTATCGTCAACTGTATTCTAATGTTAGTATTAAATTTTTCACATGTTTTAACCTTAAAATTGATCTTAGCTAAGTAAAAAAATGCATCACTTTGTGAAAATATATTTATCTACTTGAGTGCTGCATCAAAATGTCATCAGTTAATCAGAGTGTTTATCAGATTTAGAATGATAGATTAACATGTCTTTGATCAAGAGAAATGGTTGTGGAAGTGTGTGCAAGCTTGGCTGTTATTTTCTTAAGTTTTCTTGGGACAACATCGGCTGAACAGCTTGGTAATGTAACAAACCAAAACAAAGATGATGTGAAGAATGATTACTCTGACTATGGTGAATATGGTAATGATAAATATGTCGATGATTTTAAATATTCCGATGATAGCAAATATGCAGACAATGTGGAAAAGCCTACAGAAGTTAGTGTAGGAACAATTCAGATAGATGAAGGTAAGTAGATAAGAAGGGGACTTAAGTTAAGAATCCGAAGTGGTTCTAGTTTCAAAATTAATAACCACTAAAACAATATCACAAAAACCTTAAGATTGTAGAATGTCCTATTGTCAAATACTGAAATTTCTCATAAAGTTATTAATTGGTTCACTGGTTCATCAGATAACAAAGTGTTCACAATTAACCTCTATCCTTTAAAGTATTAGGATTTCTATAGGAAAATAGACAGATGCAAAACTGATAGGTACAAAATGCCCCAATTTTACCAAAATTCACCAAGCACAGGTTTTGTGCTTATACTTTTCCATTAATTAGTCATTTGTCAAGTTTTTGATTGATTACATTCATCTGACAATTATTGTTTTACATATTTTTTGGTCCAATGAGTGGACTGATTAAGCATCTCTCTCCCTATCTGGATCATTGGTATTTCTGTACTGTTGTATTCTTTAAAACTCAAGTTTTACAGCTGTATATCCTAGACTGTGAAAATAATAACTTTTTCAAATGTGATTTATAGTTAAATAGTTATATATTACAATATAACTTTGGATCTATTCTCGCTCATTTCCCATTGTTGTTATCAATTCTACGTTTGAAGAAAGTATAATACTCTTTGGATGGAAACTTGACCACAGCTGCACTTGTTCACAGTTACATTATATACATACACAGTTACATATGATGGGATATTTTCTGTTAATTCACTACCACCAGCTTTTTACCTTAAGATTCCATTTATTTACCACCAATACTGTATATATTTAATGTAGGTTTAATATTAAACATTTTGGATTATAAATAATTTGAGGACTATTAGGAAAAAATTAAAAAAGATATACAAAACAAAATTAGGAGAAATCAAACCTAGGTTAGGTTAGGATAGGCCCCCCAATTATTAGGTTGTTATTCATTAAAGTGTACTCACTAAGAGATAAGAATTTTACAATCCTGCAGATAAAACCCGAACTGATGGCAATATGTTCTCCGGCATACTATATCCTAAATGGTGGTGAACTAACAAAATCAGCTAAAAAAGGAGTGGTGGGAAATTAACAGAATAGATCCCAATGATCTAACATTACAATGTATTTACATTGTAATTATGTATGTGGTCTTACAATTTATCACTCCATATGGTAGCAGAGTTTCTTCCATTTATTTCTCCTTGGTATTTACTTTATTCCTCTATGACACTGAAAGAATAAGCTGCTCCTGCTAGTCTAGTCCGACCTACAGGACAAGTGAATTCTTCTCACTATATCAGAGGGCAAAACATCCTTGGTGAGACACCCAAGCCCTGAATGGATGTAATTTTCTCTTCTTAGGGAACAAGAAGTCAGATAATCCATTTCTTAGGCTTTTCTCCCCTTTTACCCTCTACAACCTGTATGGTTCTGAAAACATGATAATTACTTTGTTCTGTAAAATAAAAATTGAATAAATATTCCATCAGAACTGTAAATCACAATCAATCCATTAAGTTTCACTGTTGTTCATTGCTCTTCCATCTGATCTACAACTTTGTTATCACATATTCTTATCAGATTGTAGGAAGCAATGTGCTGAGAAATGATTGTGAGTGTTTTCGGGTGTATGGTTTTTGTTATATTAAGTGTGGGAAAGACCCAATCAGCTGAGTCAGAAAAGTCAGTGAGTGAATACAAACCTAAGGATGTAGAAACAGGGGAGTATCCTGATTATGAAAAATATGTGGACATGCCTTCGGAAACTAGTGTGGAACAGACTCTGTGGCAGAAAATGATGCGAGTAAGTGATTGTCGTGGAGGGGGGGAGATATATTTTCCAATCTGAACAAAACAAATTATATAGTTTTGAATTATTAGAATAATAAGGAGCCCAAACCCCTTTATTTTCATTATTATTTTATAAAAAGTTTACTTTACTACTAGGACAGGAATAATTGTAAGATTGTTTCATCCTTTGGTTGGGTTGGAGATTAATTATTTACCCTGAATAATGATGGTTTTGTTCTTAACACTTTATTCAAGATGATGATACTTAAATGAGAGGGCTACTTTTAACGAAATATGGTAGGACTAATTTCACCTATGGGGAAAATTTAAGTGGACATGGACATTGGAATCGGCGAGATATATATTTTAAAAATAAGTAATGCAACAGTGATACAGTAGGTTTTAAATCAAGCTTCGCATAAATTTCCAAATTTCACATTGGATCACATTTTCTACAGACATAATTGTTTTACTACACAATTACTAGAAGCTTTCAGTAACCAGTCAACTTATGATTTTAAAACCCAATTCAACATGAATTGATTGATTGATGACATTAAAGAATATATAATTCTGATTGAAAAATGTCTTTCAGATTTGTTTTCACAAAAATTAGTTTAAAATCTAGCTGTAACAGCCTTTCAAAATAATTAAATATTTAAAATTGTTTGTTACCGAAATATTCATGTGATTACTGAAGGTTTGGCAAAGGTGATTAATAACTCTCAAAACTAATTTGAAAACTTTTCACGGACATCCTGGCTAACAGACTTCAAAAAATACAATTTTTTCTTCCAAAAGTATAAAACATAATCATCTAAAAGTAGCATTTCTTGTCAGGGAGAGGCAAATGACCCTAGAGTGGGAATGTTTGATCTTACTTGGGCACCAAACCGTCAAGTTCCAACTGTAACAGATTCTTCTAAAGTTCAAACCACATCTGAACCATGGGCTCAGCATATTCCCAACTTCTAAATGTAAGTCAAAAAGTCAAATTATTAAAATTATTGGATTGAGTACAAACTGTAACTGTTTTATCTAAATCAAACTTCAACAATGAAAAAAGCATTTTTTTACTGTGGTCTATCTTGAATCATCTGATTTATTCTTTTCTTCCACGCTTTTGATAAACAACCAAAATAAAACCCTTACATTATCCATAACCCAGCATAACTAATAATAATGTTAAGATAAATTTCAGCAGAAGATTTCATGTTACAACTAAAACACTAAAATAATTGGCCTACAAAATTTAGTTTTGGATGGAGAGAAAAACACACAAAAATCTGTCTATCCTTTTAGATATCAGGCATTTAGGTACACTACAATCAATAAACTATAAAATAAGAGTGAAACATAAATAAATTATAGGCTATATAAGACAGTTAAATTTGATGCACAAACCGAGATACTGTAACAATGAATCTGATAGAGAAAGACTGATAAAATGCTTTCACAATAGTGATGGTTAAAGTAAATAGTCTTTGTTTAATGGTGACACAATGGGTGGTAATGATGAAAGTACAGTCACATTTCACTCAACGTACTTTAACACTCAACTCTGCGGAGGATGGTAAACTTCATGATGTGACTTACGAAGAGATTGATGGATTTGACGTTAGATCTGGACAATACCCAGGAATCAACGAGGAATCAAGAACCATGGATGTCTCCGCATTTTACAAGATGCAGCTAGGTTTATATTTATTTAGTTTGATTTGTGGAATAGGACTTCCATTTGGTGGTCATAGACCCATTAAAGTTATTCACAATAAGGAAAACATATATCAGTTTTCGCAGTGAATTTATTATGTTGCAGCTCTTCGAAATTTATTTTATCATGGGGAAATTTTGCTTATTTCTTGATAATGAGGACATTTTATTCTCAATAAAAGCTATTATCTACTTGTATGAAACCAGATGGCTTATCTGACAAACTCGCTCATTAATTTACTGACAAACTACTGTGCATTTGTGACACCCTCAACCCAAAATTTGCAAGCTTTTTTAATACATTGACAATGGAATTTTCACATGAAAGTATTTAAGGTACTTTTAATGTTTTGTAAAGGAAATGGTAATAAACAAAAAAATTACACAACAAAGTTGTTGAAAAACTAATTCTAAAATACAATTTTTACATAATTCTACATATTTTGTTCACATATAACATACAATAACTTTCCTGTCACTATATATATAGTACCGGTATACAAACATTTCCAAAGAAGTGCTTTTTAAACTACTTTTGCCATTTTAAATAAGTAAATTGTTTTGGAATTTTGCCAATTTATATCCATTTTTGGTTAGTCCATGGTAGAAAAATATGTTAATGTAGTCATCTATTAATTCCCAGGAGATCAGGACTGTCATAATAAGAAGAAAGATTAATTAGAGAATAAAAAAATGTGTATCTTTTCAGGAGCCAAAAACAAAACGGCCGACAAAACCAATGACAAAGAGTAGAGCGAGAATGTTAAAACGGAGAGCGGTGAGTAGAGATAGAAGCAAGGAACAAAGTAAATAATCTTAAAATATTATTTAGGTTTGCAAAATTAAACTTTTTCTGAAGAACCAATAAGTCAGAGATAAAAATAACTAGGTAAGGTAAGGTATAAAACAACATCTAAACTGCAATGAAAAAATTTTTTTCTGAAAAAGAATTGCAGTACACCCCCCTTAAATCCTCTGAATTGAGGATGTAAGGGGTTTTTTACTATCGAACTCATAAGTTTATAAAACAATTAAGCAAAGGCTGCCATAACTATTCTCTTAGTCTCATTTCCAGGAAAAGGAATGAAGCAAGGAAGAGGTCTAGGGCTCATCCTGTTAACCCTTTACCTGCAGTTTGTCCAGTTGTTTAAATCACTGCAATGTACATGAAAATATCCCCGAATATCAATATAACTGCCAACAGTATTTCTCACTATAATTACTTAATTAGATCAGATTTCACTCCTACGTTAACTTAAATGTAATCTAATATTGTAAGAGAGAATGTTCGAGCTCATGAAGATAAGCACTGCGATTGTTGTCACCCGCAACTGGGGACGTTCTTTTACCCATCTGCACTCTTATTTTGTTCTAATATTTAAAATAAAACTCACTGTTAGAAGTCAAAAACACATTTATTTGATTTTAAATCATACAAATACCATACTGACATAAAAATATATGATTTATAACACCGCCAGCTCACCTTTATACTTCCAGTAAACAAAACTATTACATATGACACTTGATCCCGGCTGGTCCTCTCACTCGGTGCAATGCCAAACGGCTCATTTATGGATATTTCTCTTGCTACAACTGCGCCACCTTTTATTTTTTACTCTTTTGTCATAACTTGCCTTTTTGGTGATTAAAAAAAACAGTATTTACAAATACACAATATTAACAGAAAACTTGTGAATCAAAAGCTGACACCGCCAAAAATGAAAGAAATGTAGCTCGCCAAAAGCGCAATAACAAAGACAGGCACCAGAGAAGTTCTAGCAGCTCACTGACGTATTTAAGCAACAATGGAATGGTGGCAAAGATTGTTACCGCAAGCACATGGGGAGAGACCGGCAACGATTGTTGCCGCCCGCAACAAACGTGTTAAAAAAGTGGATGTTATCTTTAAAAGCAAAGTATCATCCATTTTCAAAGGTTGCTGAATCTAAACCAGTGGCTGGTGACTCCTGTCTGACCTCTGGCTAGCCTGAGTGAAGTAAGATTGCTACAGTAACTCACCACTACCTGTTTTTAACCCTAGAAGTGGCAAGTTTTTTACTCTTAACTGTAACATAAAAAATAATTACTAAAATCTCAAATATTAAAGTGTAAGCAAAAAAAGCATAAAACATGCCCCCCCTCTTATAACCACTAACCACAAAAGCAAAACAGGCGTCCACTGCAATCCCAATTAAGCCTACAAATGCCGTCAACTTCCACCCAAGCCTGCCACCACACATTTAAGGTGCCACCCATATTTAAGGTGGACCCCCACTCCACTATTCCACACATTTGCAAGCCAAATTGGGATTGCTCATGGTCAGGAGTTGAACCCTAGCACTTCCGAATGGCTAGAACGTTATGCTCTTCAGCGCAGCGCGTTAGCCGGTTCAGCCACTCAGTGCATAGGAGTAGAAAGCGCTTACTTGGTTTTAAGACATGCCCGGTGGCAGTCTAGTGCACTAAAAGAGCAGGTTCGGTTGCTTGCCCCCAGAGGGCAACACGGTCACGTAGGTACTAGTGTCTAACAAGTTCACTAAACTACGACAGATGCCTCCACCTGCCACTTCTTATTGAATTTGTAAATGTGTTGTGAATTACAACTTTGCCAGTTCTAGGGTTAATTCACTGTGCAGGCCCTAGGCTAATGGTAATAGACAGTTGCCTCACTTTCTGAGACCACATTTTTAATGTTTATCAGTTGGCTTTAGGAAGGTTGTTAGGTGTATATACTCACACTAATACATCCTGCTATTATTAATTAAGAAATTAAAATCCCCTTGTGGAATGCTGTGGGACTTTAAATGAACAAAGGCTAGTAACCTCATTCACTAAGTCTTAGCTCAACAAGAATCTCGGTGATATGGTGCTTTGGGTTGGGGAAGGGGTTAAGACATAGACATAGTTGATACCCTGCTCCACTTTCCAAAATTGATTCTAGAAGTTGCAACTCCTCAGGTTAGAGTTGTACAAGAGACTTTCTTTATTTATTTTATCAATTGTTGGTATAAAGTATTCTATTATTTGGATTTCAGGCATATGTTAAGGCAAGAGCAGAGAGAGAGGCAGAAGAAGCACGGCTGGAGGCAATTTATGGAACTACAACTAATGAAGTCATCACACCCTCTTCAGATGAAAGAAAAAACTTTGTCACTGCCAAACCAAAATACGGTTGAACCCTGCTCATCCAACAAATACACACTGACATATTCTTTGTTAAAAGGTTGTTTTATTTCTATACAGGGTGTTCATTAAAGTCGGGGACAAACTTCGAGGGGTAATAGTACTCATAAAAATAAACAAAGAATTTCCTATAACCATATGTCGAAAAATCCTTTGTTTAGCCACTAGCCGCCATTTTGTATTTTATAAAAAAAACCTTATACATCAAGAACCATTTAAGATACAAAAACTAAACTTTGCACACATATTTATTAACCAGAGAGAAAAATGTTTTTAAGTATCATTTAGTTTTCTTTTATATTTTCAAAATGGCGGCAGTTAAAAATTGTTAATTAGAATAACAAAAACACCGTTAACTTAATAAAATGTTTACAAGAGATAAAAAAGATTTTCATTTCAAATCAAATTAATTTTTGGTGAACGAAATTCGTTCACGGATAAGCGAGAAAATGCACTTTTAATGTTAGAATACAGGACCCACGCGCCACCGCCGTGGCTGAAGAAGTGGACTTCAGCTGGCTGAAAGCGGCTGCGCTGTGGTGGGGCGTGGGCCCTGTATTCTAACATTAAACCTGCATTTCTCGCTTATCCGTGGACGGATTTCGTTTACCAAAAAATCGTTTAATTTGAAATTAAAATTGCAATCATTTTCATCTCTTGTAAAAACGTAATAAAGTTAATGGTTTTTTGTTATTTTATTAAAAATAATCGTAACTGCCGCCATTTTGAAAAGCAAACTAAATGATACTTTGATAATATTTTTCTGTTTGGGTAATAAATATGTGAGCAAAGTTTGGTTTGTGTATCTTAAATAGTTCTTGAGAAATAACGTTTTTTGTAAAAAATACAAAATGGCGGCTAGCGGCTAAACGAAGGATTTTTCGACATATGTTTATAGGAATTTATTTTTTATCTTGAGTACTATTACCCCTCGAAGTCCCCGACTTTAATGAACACCCTGTATATCATTCAACCTGTTGAGCTTAAAGGGATGCACCTTTAAAAGTTATTAACCCATTGGGGTACACACGAGTCTGACTCGTGGCACCAAGTGCGGTGTTCATAATCCAGACATATCGGTTTATCGGAAGGGGAATTTTGGGGTGGTTTTGAACCCCAAAAATGGGTTTTTTGCATTTTTCACAATTTAAAAAAATTTCAAATCTTTATCTCTATCTTTTACCATTAGAATCAGCTCAAAAAATTATACAAATTAGTTCCTTTAAGTTTTGCTCTATCTCCAACGGTGTCCGAGATATTAAAAAATCTTAACACAGTACGTTGTATTTTAAGGCTCCAATGCTAATCTTGTGGAGGATAAGGAGAGATTAATATTTCACAAATTAATCAATATTTTTAGATGAAATTAGGTATTTAGCTTTAAGAGGTTGATATCCAACCATTTATGTTTGAAAATCATATTTTTATGTTTAATCCATGTTTTTAATCTTATGGACAATAAGGAAACTCCTTTATTTATGGACAGATATTGATAAAACTTGGTATGTATAAAAATAGGTTATGATGAAAATGCCTAGTTTCAGTGTTCCTCACAGCAGCAAACCTGCATATTCTTTCCCATGTTAATATTATGGAGGGCAAAGTCTATTTATTACAGTTTGGAAGTTTACAGTTGATTTGGAAATTCGCTGAGTACGCAGGTCTGCTGCAACGGGGGTGTTATACATATTGTTTTGATCTTTTAGCCAGCTTGTTGAGTTGTCATTTTATGTTTTGATTGGTCAGCTGATAAATATAGCGGTAAATCGCTGATTCGTGAGTTGACAGTTCTTTTTGTTTTATTTTTCTAAATTATATGTTTTAGTATAAATGCATGATTCAGATAGGTTAAAAGAATATTCTAATAAAATATAATCCTTACTTTAAAAATTAAATATTTTGATGAACTTTGAACATTTTTTAAATTTATTAAAAACGGGTTTTGAAAAAAACCAATACCTTTCATCATTATATTACCAGCAGGAATGTATTTACATATTTTATATATGAGTAATTTTAAGCAACTTTTCCTAAAATACTTCAAAATATGTCATTTTATTTTGCTTCCTTAGGGTCTGCCCATGCTTGATACAACTACTATCTCAATGGGTTAATTCAATATTCTCTTTAAAACCCATTTTACTAAATAAAACCTAATGCCTTATATACTTCTGTTATATACTTAACTGTTCTGAATGAAACCAGTCTTGATATATCTTAACACACCATGTTAACATTGAGGTTAGGTTAAAGACCATTGACTTTAGGCAAGAAAACAAAATTGGCAGAAAAGTTAAAGGTGAACGTACTTTGATAATCCAAAATAAAAACATATAAATATATATATTGTAGGGTGATTTATGAATTGTTTGAAATGGTGTAAAGGGGATTCTTGAGAAAGCAAAGCATCTTTTGTTTGATTATTTTTCAGGTTACAACTCAGTACCTAAGAAAAAACACATGATGAAATAGTGATAACTCGTTTATTCCATTAAAAATGACCTATACATAAGTGTTGAGTCCGTAACTTCTGATCATATGCCACCTATATACAGCACGAGTCAAGAAACAAACTTATTTACAACAGTTAAGCTGGCCAATCCTGTGATGATATCTTAATACTGCATAACAACAGAGTATGGAAGCTAATTTGTAACATTCAAAATGGTATAGGCAATCTTCATTCTATACATTGATGACAAGTCTATATTTTCAGTCAAATCTGGTTTATTGTGTAACAACCTGCTTTAAAAAACAACCTTTTACTTTGACTAAGATTTCACATTTTAATTAAAAAACCAAAATAATTACAAAACAAATCTGGTAATTCTAGGTAATAATCCTACATTGAGGAGAAGTATAAAGTTATCTAACAAATAAGTTAAAATTCATTTCTAAAACTTTTACTTCACATGACAAAACCAGTTTGATCACAGTTTATTAAAGCAAGACAATCAGATTATTAAAAAAATATTTATTAAATAAAGCATTAATCTAACAATAACCCTTTTTTAATTTCACAAAAACTATACAAATCAAATTTACAAATGGATAACAGCCACTGTTAAAATTCTCTGAGCAATTAGACCGAATAATTAAATGCAAAAATATACAAAAATTGTTCTAATTAAAAATTTTAACTAGAACAAATATTCCACTTTTAAAACTCAAATACATAAAATACTATTTAATAATTCTTTTCTATAACGAGCAAATTAAAATCTTCTATTACGCTATAACCATACCAGAGCTTTCATGATAAACAATAATAAAATTTCAATTCTGTTACCATTTGCGTTCTTCGTGTTAGTTAAAGCTTAAAAAATTTCATTAAACTTAATACGTTTGGAGTATAGCAAACGATGCAAACCAACTCGATCCAGGGTGTCCACAGAAATTAGATTATTACCTTGACTTTCCTTTGTGTTCACATTCCCTTTCATATGGCTGATTTTCCTTACTGATAAGTCATAAGTTAATCACTTGAAGTAGTACAGACTATTCTGAGATCCAGCTCTAAGAAGCTTACTGACAAGATGACGTGACACACTTGTCATGGCCATAAAACAGTGCCTCGGCGAGTTTAAGTATCACAGGAACACTAATTGATACATTTTTAATTTTGAAAAAATTAACACATGACCAGTGTAACAGAATACTCAGTCTTCTTTATTCCCAAAATTGAACTAGTTCTCTCGACAAAATATTTCAACACGAAAAAAGTTAGGGTTTACAGAATGTAGCATACAATGTCCCTCTAGTCAACAGCGGAAACATTTACCCTAACTTTTCAAAGTTGTATCTTAACTCCTTGATTTGCCTACATGTGGACATCCTGAGATCTCATTTGGACCAGACAGTGAAACCCACATAAAAGAGCAAAATCCCTAGAATAAACTATGATTCGTGGTAAATAGATCTTAAATGCAATGTAATCTGTTTGATAAAAATTTAAAGTTACACTAAAGGGAATCATGCCATCCGAATGATTAGAAGCTATCATTTACAATATTCGTTCTCTCGTACTATCCTGTACCCGTAAGTAGCCCTCTAAAGCTCAGCTTATTAGGAGATTTACAGCATGGAAAATAATAAATATTACACTAGCTGAATATTGAAACCTCAACCTCGAAACGGACTTTACTCTCGGCTCATAATGGTGATTCAAAGACTAAATTTGTCCCAAAATAGGCCTCTTAACAGATTAGAAGACAAGTCAATAAAGAATCGGAAATTAATAATTTATTGAAATAAATAAAATATGTGTAAGTTCAATTGTAGATCTTAATGGCCTTTTCTAAATAATTGAATCTGGAGCGTTTCGGTGCTTTGTTGACATGTTCTAAGCCGAGCCACGGTTTAGACTGCGTCCCTCCTGTGAAGAAACCGTCAGATTAAACAACGTTTTGAAATATTTTGAATAGTGTATAGATTCTACAAACCAGAAGATTCCAATTTGAATAACTATTTAATTATTTTCAAAATGAATAAAACAGTACGGTGCAGTTGTTACACTTCATCGAACCAATTGTGGACCTTCTCCCAACAAATACAAATAATTGACCCACAACTAGACTCACCTTGGCTATAGTGCGGCCTGAAGTCTTGTAGTTTGATACAGAAGTTTTCGTGTTCTTCATTAATGAACAGTGGTCGTCCTAGTGACACAACAGCGAACTTGAACTGTCAATCAGAACAACAGATTATTGATCAGAAAAGAACCTTGTCACATTTGAAAATCGCCAAAAGAGTTGGTCCACTTTGGGAAACTAATTTAACATTAACATAATGAAGTATTAGACCTACATTAAGATACTTTATTGGAAGTGTAAAATTGAAGAGTTAGTATTTAAGATGTTACACACAAATAAATCTCACCTTCTCAAATTCCTTGTCTTGGATCCCTAGTTTTTTGGCAATTCTGTCCTTAACGTCTGAGAAGGGTTCACCCTGTAACAGAAAAAGTAGTGGGAGAAATCTAAATGAAATGAGAAACCATTTGAAATACAAACACCAAGATAATCTGAATATTCTCTCAAATTATCTCTGAGTGGCCACTGGTTGGCCTATGTGACCTTAACAAATATTGGTCCTAATATACTGTACCATATTAGAGAGCAAAATAGTAAACAGCTCATTAGAGGTCGGTGGATACCCGAAAATTCGGGTACTTAGGGTAATTGCGTAAAGCCGAGTGGTCTGTCATGTCGGGTTCCTACTACGTGAAATGAATCTGGAACCCCAGACACCTAACAAACAAGACATTGACAACAAACCCGAAAATTAAAAATGTCCACCGGGTCTTAGAATAATATTATTTCGGCCAAAGCTTCACACCCTCACCATTCACACACTATTACAAACTGTCAAATAAGAACAGTCGTAATCGCGATGGTAATCTTCAAAGCAATATTCACTGACTGATGTTTTATTGCAAAACTACAGTCGACAAGACTCATGAAACTCAGGCAACCAGCTGTCTTCCTGCTGACACAAAATTATTGTGCACTCCCAGCTTATTATCGCATCCACATATAGCAGCTTACAGGATCGGGAAATCGTTCCTCCTTTTGATGCAATGAAATAGTGGTACCAGTATAAAGCTTGTTTTTCGAGGTGTAAAAAACTAGTACTTATGTAAAATATTTTTATCAGGATTTTAAATTAATGGAACAATTAATAGACAAGCGAGCAACAGACCGACGGAATGTGTCAAATTTAATTATTTTGCAACCCTTGATCGTATTACTCATCATCGATAAGTTTGTGAATGCAATGCCAAAACAGCAGTCCGTTATATCAAAATCACAATTTTTACATACATTTTAACATCTAAATGAAGAAGTGAATTATTATTTTGTTATTGGTGTACTAAATATTATGAAACCATCTGCATGCCTGTAAAAATGACGGTTCAAAAGTTGTGGGCTTAAAAAATATATTTTTTAAGATTTCTGCGAAAACAATAAAGGAGGCACACTGCTCCAGCAATGACTGTGATTGCGTTTTGTATTTACTTTCTTATGTGAAGTAGGTTAGATCATGGATATGTCAAAGAGAATATATTCAATTCCTCTAAACAACTGTCGTTATAGCCATATGATGTCACTGTTTCAAATTTTGGTCTCGCAAATTACCAACACCCCCAGAGCTAAGACATATTCATGTCAAAACATAACAAATTAGCATTTTGAATTATTTGTCTGTGACTAAGGGTTCCAGAGCAAAGTTAAATTTACTGTCCATAGTTGTCTGGGAGCACCCAATGTTATTCTTATACAGAATATTAAAAAATCAATTTCTTCCTCATTCCCTGACCGTTCGAAACTTGGTATGCAGTGTAAGGTCACATCACCCAACAAAATTCACTAAACAAGTTTGATATTACGTGCGTCTGTTATGGTTATAGAATGGTAGCTTTTTGACTTGTTACTGGTAGGTCTCTCAAAACTGAATTAACTTTTTGCTTATAAATAAGATCCGAGGCCAACCTGAATTTTAATTTGTAATAGCTGAACCCCACCCAAATTAACTTATAATACCTAAACCCGACACAACAAGAAAAATCACTACCCACAGACAGTTGACATTTAAAAAAAAACCTTTAGGGCATATTTCTCTTTATAAGTAGTTCAGCATGTCCACTTGAAATATTTTTATGAACATTAACGGTGCAGTCTCTTTTGCCTATCATTACGACCTTCAGAAGGTGTTACACTAACCATAGACCCAATGAATTGCCAAATAAAATAAGAGCAATAGATTGTTTTGATATGTTAAGGGTCTAACCTGTTTGACCTTAATCAGGAAGGGGATACCAAAGGTTGAAAACACATCCTTGTGGAAGTGAGCGACCGGGATAAGTGCCTCGTCTTCAGCAATCTCTACCTCGTCTTTGGGTATCTCTTCTATCCTGTAGGACGTAGGAATAAAATTAGTTACTGTAGCCAATAAAAAACAAAATTCAGCATGTTTACAATATTTTAAGACTTGATTTTAGTCAACTGAATAATATTTTTTACTTTAGTAAAATTTATACTAACCTACGTAGTGGGAGGACTGGTAATGTTAACAGTAGAATGTTATTTCAATGTTCAATCAAATGTCAATGGTAACATAACCTAACCCAACATGAAGCTTTTCATTCTTTTCTACTCTTGAAATATTTATGGTAAAAGGTCCACAACCGGTAATTTCCAAAATTCATTAAAAAAAATTTAATGCATTTATAATAACAGGTTGACCACTCTATTGCGAGTATCCAGATCCAAAAAACGTCTGATCGGAACCTTATGTACCTAATCAGAAAAGAAATTCACTATCTACACACCTCTATTGATTATGTTGTTAGAGAGTAAAATAAGTGCATTAAAGATTGATTTAATGAATTATAGAAATTACCGAGCTTGGGACTTATAATAAATACCAATAATACCACTTTAAAATAAATATATAGGGTTGGATATAAGAATAATTACTGAATAAATAATAATTGCCAGACTAAAAGACATGGGACTAAATGGAAAGTAATTAGAATGTTGTAGACATTGGTGACCAGGACAGTGAAAATGTTGCAGGTGAATTCTAGATCCATTCTACCAAAAGGCCCAGTCCTAGATGGAGGAGTGGGCTTGGTCAATTGGTGAAAGCCATTAAGTCATTAAATAAAGGTTAATAATGATTGATAAAATATGTCACTTATAGCAACTAATTAATAATACTATTTACCTGTAAACCTTAGATGAATTTTGAGGAACTTGTAATGATTCTAATGGTGTGTCCTCTTTAGGCCCAAGATTTATTTTGTTTCCGTTTATTTCCACTAACCTGAAACATTATTAAACAATTATTTTGTTGTGTTAAATATATTTCACTGTTTAGAATTAATAATCCCTTAGTTTAGTTAAGTAATTGTAACAAAATTTTCTTAAGTCATAAGCAACTTCTGGCTGTCAAACGTAATAGGTCCATTGTTTGAATATAACCTGATTGATGCATTACCACCAAAACATGTGATGTGTACAACAAAATGTTTCAAAACTGTTATTAGAGAATGGAAAAGGAAAATAAAACAAACATACCAACATTAATTTACTACAAAAATTAATAACGATTTTTTTCTATCCTATCTATATACTTTATTTAATCCTTGATATTGCCGTAATTAACTTAATAGTAGAAAAATTGTGTCTCGAAAAATCTCAAACCAAAAGAAATTTCACTTGAAAAACGAGAATATAATTCTCTCAAAGTTTCGAGTCTCGTCCAACTCTACTAGTGAGCCCTAGTAGCATGAAGGTTGGCTTCTCTATAACACAATTACTAAAAATAACTTAACCCTTTGCGCTTGGATGAGTATTTATAACTTGTCCTGTGCACTCGGATGTCCAGCTGTACTGGCCGTCACCATTTTCTTGCCGAAGTCGGATTGTTTTTTACATTAGCTGTCTTCACCGTTCAGATGGCCAGTGGTACTGGGCGAGATTAAATCCGAGTTGCGAAGGCCAGCAGTACTGGCCACTAAATATAATCTTTTTTTTTAATATTCTTTGCTAAGTTTGGGATGTGCTGCAATCTTTTGGGAAACTAATGAACTAGCGAATCAGACAAATTCCCGCTTCTAAATACATACGTATTGGAAATTAAGTTTATGCTTAGTATGTTGATCTGCTGTTCTCGTGTTGCATTTACTAAGAAGTGGAGATATTTAATGCTAATAACAGCTGTTTTTTTGTAAATAACTGTATATTTTATTAATAATTCATTACTTATCATAGTAGTAACCACCGTAGATAATAAACGTTAACATAACAATAAATGATAATTTAAATTCGGATGACTTGAGGCAATTATTGAAGGAGTATGACAAAAATTTTTCGTCATATTATTTAATTGTGAAAAAGACAATGTTGTATTGACATTATTCTCTATTTTCGCTTGTTGTTTCTTTTTTATTGTCCTTACAAACATTGTTGTAAACAAACCAGGTTTGACACAAAAATAATTCAGAGCTGGTGGGAAAGGTTGTCAAACCAGGCTGCCGAGCTAACAAAGGAATGCAGCGCGGCCAGTACTGCTGGCCACCCAAGCGGCGTGGACAACATCACGGGAAATAATTCCAAGCTGCCAAGGAGTTGGCACGGCCAGTGCTACTGGCCAACCGAGCGCAAAGGATTAATCTATTCCCCCCATGTTTTGAGTCTCACCTAAGCCTGCCGGAGCCAGTTTCTGGTGACAGTTCCACAACTTTTTTGGCCTCTTCTAGTAATTCACCTACGGTTGCATTTTTGTTTGGGTAAAGAGTCATATCTTTCTCCTCCTTCAGTTTGGGTCCCACCCAAACACACTGAGAAACAAATGCATATAGCTATTAAAACCCATAAGGAAACCATTCATTAAAATAAAATTAAGAGATGGGCAGTCCTACGTACTCAGGAAATTTACATTTCTCTATCAATTTTTGTAGCACATAATCTACTTAATTAATGATTTAATCTATTAAGCAACAATACTCTCATTTTAGATTAAATATTAAGAATTGGAATGCAGGTTTTCTGCAGCAAGGAAGTTTTTTAGTTCTCCTAAAACGAGAACTAAAAAATTTAAATGTTTTTAATTGCAATTCATTATGGTACTTAAAAATTAACCTAAAAATTTTACTTTTGTCATCTTTCATTTTATATTTTAGAAATCAATTCCAGACTTTTGTCGTCAACACAACCTTATTCCGTTTCAGCCATTTTAAACCGGGAAAACCCCAAAACAAGGTAGCAAAAGCACAAAACAAACATCGAACGTTCAGCAATCAGTCAGTAGCAACTAGATCAGTTATGGGTGGTGAAAATAAAGCAGAGAATTCAGATGTCATTGGGCATTAGAATACTGTGTGAATTCCAAGAAGGCCCGCAGCCATTTTGTACTAAAAAACTTCATTATACATATTTTCTCGCTTTACGAAGTGTGCCCAGGTAATGCGCCTGTATCAAGGTTACTGTACAGGTTTACTGTATCAATATTTGGTTCATTCACAATCACTCAATATTTTCTTTTGATTCCTTGGAACATGTTAAAAGTAGTTCTGACAAATTTACAGTTGCAGTAAAATGGTATGTCTTTTTTTATGTGTACAACAATTGGCTATTGAGCCACTACAAAATAAAAAAAAATGTTTAATCATTTGGAGAATATTTCCCTCAGTTTACAATCAAATAAATTTGTGTTCAGACCCTTAACCTAAATCCTGAAAGTAATCAACCTACCTTAAACGTCCTTTTGTTTTCAAATTCGAAAACAGGTATTGAAAGTTGTTGATAGTAAATTTTCTTGACCGCCTTGGGTTTGGTGTATACCAGAAGGTCTTTCAGTGTCCCCTCAAAATTACACCTCAGGGGGTTTCCTGGGCCTTCCTTATACCTGCAGGAAAGTATGAGGAATATTAGGTTTTATCTATGGCAGAAAAACAACCAAATTATAATTAATTAAAATTAATATTAATAATTAATTTTGAATTAAACATGAAAAACTTCAGTTCAAGATTCTACTCAAGATCTATTAATTCACCTTCTCAAATAGATTCGCAACAATCAATAGAAATAGAATGGAGAGAAAACCAGATGGTTTTGAATATTTCAAATAGTATTTATTGGATGATTATTATAATACAGTAGGACTCCCAATTATCTGCCCTAATGGGTGGGTGACTGAGCGATAATGTATAATCAAAATCGCTGATAAAGCAAACAAATTCAACCTGAACCTAATACACTGGAAATTATTAAGAAGAACCATGAAAGCAAAATAAGTCCTTAATAACATTTGACCTGTAATAAATATTAGGTTTAATAATGGGAAAGACATCAAACACAAGCTTACCATTTCAGAAACACACAATTTTGTAAATATTATATTCACATTGGTAAAAAAAACAGTATAATACATGAGACAAGTCCACTGTATTACAGACCTACTGTCGAAGTTGCCACCTTTATTTGCTTCAAGGAAAGTTCCATTATTGATTTTTGTTTCTTGGGATTTGCTTTCTTTTAGCAAATTTCCCATAGGGGGGAAGCTATTACCTTAGGTCTCATGGCAAGACTTAAGCCGGGACCATGTTATTTGTTTTTGTATTTAGGTACCCAGAGGCCAAAAACAATAGTTGTTAAAATTTATATATATATATATATGTGTGTGTGTGTGAACACGATAACTCTCGTAAAAATGGTCCGATCGAGACCAAATTTGGTAGAAACGTGTATTAAACGTGTATGTGTTACGGAGACTAGGCAAACTCATTTATTTATGGACAGATATTGTTAAAATTTGGTATATGGTCAAAATAAAAATAGTTTATTGTAAAAATGTCTACTTTCAGCTTTCCAGACAGCAACAAACCTGCATACTCTTTACCATGTTAATCTTATAGAGGATAGGAAAACTCTTATTTATTACGGATATTGATCAAACCTGTTATATATTATTATTGATTTGGAAATTCGCTGAGTACACAGGTAGTATGCAACCGGAGTATTTTCTATTATTAATATTTTTAAGTTACATTTGTCATCTTATCTCTAGTTCAAACTTTTCCAAATTCGGAATATTTTGTAATATTTCAGTCAGGACCTGATATAGCCATGATATAGTTGGGTTTATGTTCAAACACCCTTAACCTGTGTTGGATTGCATGAACACCTTTATACAGGAGTTCTATCTATGGGTTGTAAAGATTGGTTGGATGTTTTTATCAACAGGTATTGATTGATCAATCTTGTCATATACTTGTAATATAATTGCCATATCATTAAGGTTGAAATTCGCTGGTCTGCTGTGACAGGGGTATTTAACAATTGTTTACCGAATTTTCCTCAGTACCATGAGATCACACAGTGAAGTTTCATGCTCCCCATCCAATAAGTCTAATAGTCCCTCTGCATAATAGTGGGCAGTTGCTTTGAATATGTTTATGCGTTAAACTTTGCATGCTACGGTGGCAATTTAATCTGCTCGTGGATAATCGGGAGTCTACTATATCAGTAAAATAGTAAAAGAGGTTACAGAAAACAACAGTAATACGTTTGTGTTTTGAAGAATTGCAGGCGACTGGGGTCGGTGCCGACTCGCTGTGCCACGGCCGTCACCAGCTGGTCGTAACTCATCCTCATCGACAGCTCCATCGTGAAGCCGGGGTCATTCGGGATCATTTTATCACAGAAAGTCACCTCCACTCGGTAGAACAGATCTCTGTAAATGGCAATTAGAGATGTGATAATAGGTCATTGAACGTTACCTCAAAACAATTTTTTTAAATACTCTACTAAAAAGCTGTAATGATTAATTTAGTTTCCTGTTTTGTGCCACATTAAATTTTATACAGTTTGATTTTATATAAATATGATAATCCAAATCACAGGATGGTGTATGAGGTTTGATATTGATTTTAGAGACCTTCGATATGTTGATTGTTAAATAAACAAAAAATTGAACAGTAGATATAGGTTATCTGTCCAAAATAAATTACTTTTCCATCACGGAATAATTTTTGATTGGTGGGTCAGTATTTTTCTCAAGACCAAAACCTAACAAATTGTTCTTAGTTTTCACTACTCCTACAAAATCATACAGGATTAACTTCATAATAAATATTCATACTAAAAAAATTTAATCATAAATTTCCACATTTTAAAAAAGAAATGGAGATGCTTCCTTACGCATGGTGTATGGATACCAAACAAATCGTTTGCATTTGAGCAAAAACAAACATACCTAAAATATTCTCGACATGTTGAAACTTCAGGCTCTGTTGCATTAGGATGTCTTCGGTTTTCTCTTGGTTTCTTTTGAAAAACTATAATATCACCGTCCATGAGCTCTTCTAGAACCTGAGGACAAATTAGATAATTTCACTAATAAAGCATAAAATGATAACAGAACAAATTTTGACATGTGTACTGTATTTTCTAAGAATAATTGTGGCTTTTTTATGTAATTTTTTGTTATACTCACAAATAACAATAAAACAATGATTTTATATAAAATGGGTTTTTGAGTATGGATACTAAAATTTTTTCAGGTTTTAAATCAGGCTCCTTCAATGGTACTCATTTACTAAAGAAATTACTGTGTCAAAAAATAAAGCCACTTAACTTAGGTGAACAAGGGGTGATCTTACAGCGGTGTTTTCCACTTTCACTGTTTTCCAATCTATAAACAAGATTAGAATTATTGTTGGTCAACTGTGAACCTAACACAAGAATATTCTAATTACCTTTTCTAGGGGTTCGTTGAAATTTGTTATCCTCTCCACCAGGTTAGGTTTGATTTCTTCAAACAGCAACAACTCCGTGTCAGGAGGAAAGCCTGCTCGCTCATTCAACATTGGAATTAATTCCTCTGAAACAATTTTACCACTATGTTTAGGATTCATGGTTCTAGTATCATTTATAAGATAAAATTTTGTAGAAGAAATTCGCATTAACATAATCTCAGAAGTAATTGTTGAGTTTCAATTATTTGAAAATTCGTAATGTTCAATTTATCAATTTCATACCTCTTCAGCTACATATGATTAACCATTGTTGTACTCATTCATTGTTCATCACTTCTCTCATCCTGTGTATTTTTCTTGCTCAATAAATGTACTGTTTTTAAACCCTCAAAGGTTTTCCGTTCATTTAAATAATTCATGGAGCAACGAGTCGTCAGACATGACTTGTCTGTATAGCAGTCAAAAGCCCTTTCTCATTACTAATTAGGCTCTATTGTATCTATAAAGAGCCTCTATAAATGCTATCATAACATTTGTGACTAGAGTAACTATTCCTATGAAAGTTGTAAGAACTAACATGTAGTTTCTGTTTTTTTATTCATTATTTACAAATTTTCAGTTGCTTATGTATAATATATTTTTATAGTTCAAGATAATGCATCTTTAGACCAACTGAGTTTACAGTAGAACCCCTCTAATCCGACCACACTCAGACTCGCGAGCCTGGCTGACTTGTCACTCATGGGACATATTTCGGCTTCAGTAGGCTACTCATATCTCGTGCGGTGTTTATCGCTATAAACAATAAGATACAATAACAGGTACGATATTTAAAATGCTGAACAATTGTCCAGTAAAAACCGATAAATATCCAAACTTTGGATAGACAGTATAAAATGAGCTGAACTATAATAAACATTAAAACTGAATAATAAAAAAAAACTATCTGTTTGAGATTATGTCGGCGACAAGGATAATCGTTGGATCGAAGGAAAGTGTTGAAGCAGATGAAGAAATTACTCAATACATAATCCATTGGAACGCAAGAATGTCATTGGTCGGTCCAAGGATGCGTTGAAGGAACTCTGTGAAAAAACATCTTTAGTATCTATTTTACTTGCAATAAATATCACACCTTTTGGATAATCTGACCTTTTTTCCCGCTCCGACCATGGTCCAGGTCCCGAAGGTGACGTATTAGAGGGGTTCTACTGTGCTATATTGTTATTTAATTGCTTACTTTAATGTGTTTTACGGCATGTTTGTGCTATTCATATAATAGTTTACCTTTATTCATTAATTTACACAAACTATGACACACTTTTCCTAATTCAAAACTATCTCTCTGTGGAATATCACGATATTGTTCTATTTTGTGAGCCGATGAACATTTAAAATTCAACATTTTTATTTGAAAAAACGTATATTCCTGATATATTAACACGTTTGCAACCAGCCGTCACAAATATGTGGCAGTGAGGCCACTCCCTCAGCACACATACAAAATCATGAACTTTCTTGTAGACCAGTCCTAGTTGTTGTGACCTATGCCACAGACCATGAATGGTGTAACCTGTTGATAATTGTCAGTGTTGCCAACTGTCCAGTGACATCAGTGATCGTCCTAGCCACAGACCAAGCGTTGCACACATGCAGTGGATAATCCTGTAGACCGTGCCTAAACGATCTAACCTTTAAAATAGACTGTTCTGAAGAAATTTTGTATTTAGTATCAAGGAACCCATCGGTGCAAGTCTGCGGTGGCAGTCTATTTTAATGAGCCTAACCGCCGCAGATCTGCGGCTCTGGGCTTGGAGTAGAACTCGCCCACCACAAAACTACTGCTGTAGTCTGTGGATACAATTTTTTTAACATTGTGGTAGTGAACGTGTTAATAACACAAAAATCTCCAAGTGGCAATATCAAAAATAAGTGATATCAAGACACTCACGGACTTTAGATATAACAGGCATATAGTGATGTCCACAGTAGTATATCCTCTTGGCCTTCGGGTCATACATCTTGAAGAACAGGAGAACATCTGAGTCCTTATCGAAGGGCGGGAGAGCTGTGAGTCCAGAGTCGGGCGGCACACACTCCAGGAATACATTCCACGGGTTCTGACTCTCTGCGATGTCTTGCACGTTCTTGTGCAAGTCCGCTTCCAAGTCGATGGGTGTCGGGCGGCATGTCTGGTTAGACCTCACACCAAACGGCCAAAGCCGCAACTGCTCCACTGGGTATTTCTGTGGACATAATTGCAGTTTGATTTCATATCTGTCATGTAACTGATTCATTATTTGGAAATCCACAATCTAATTCTTTAAAATGTTTGTTATAGACTCCGGATTATCTGACGTAGTTAGGACCAAAATCACCTCGGATAGCGTAAATTGGATAGTACGGAGGTTATATACTGCAGTTTTAAAATGAAAAATATATACATTTTGTTTGGAGTACTTATTAGTTACTAAGAAAAACTTTAGAATGTCAGTTTCATATCACTGCAAAAAATACATAAGAGAACAATTCTTAAAAAGATTTAGGCCAAAATTGACCTTGAGCGTCGGCTGCGGGCTGTACACTACTGCAGTTGTAGGAGTTGAGGTCCTAGCAAAAATCAAGGATTCAACTTCGGGGTGAGATGTAAATGGCTCATCATTAATAAAACGTTCATCTTTTTACTACAATTTAGTTGTACTATGTGCCTAATTAGTTATTTAGCAGTTAATAAAAGTTTCGTCAACTACAGTTTGAGTAGTTTAACGTTTCCAACTGGTGGTCGCATTTATACATTTTTTGTAAATATGACAATATAGTACCAATATTAATGTGCATTGCGCAGTTATGACAGCTCCACCTAACAAATGAAACTACAGAGAAGAACATTCAATTGTAACAACCTCACACTAAGCAATCGAAACTATCTCTGAACGTAACCTCTCGGTAAAGAATATTTCGGTAGTTTCGACATCTCATAATTGCGCAACACTGTAAAAAAAACAAACGATATACACAAGTTAAGACGTGCGGGCGAACGATTCTTAGAAGTAGCCGAAATAATATTCCCAGAAATAAACTACTCGACCAGTAGAGGCAAATAACTTGACCTGCTAACAGCGATCAATTTAAAATATTACACGGGTACGAATAAAAACCACTTCTTGTCTTAATTCTCGTAATTTTAAGAGGTTTATATTCATTTTTATTTTTGAAGACCAGCTCTGTTAACCTACTGTATGTAAAAAATGCTCTAGAATTTTACAAATTGGCCAATCATTGTGCAAATATTTGTTAACCCATTGGCAATAAATGTACACTATTGAAGCATACTGGTCCTGAATTATATGAGCATTTATCGGGGTTTAAGCTTAATACTCAATAAACACTCAAAAAATGAATATTTACTCCCCATATATATAGCTGAATATTTTCTAATTTGGTACTACACATATTTAAATTAACTTATTTAATTTTTTTCACTGCCTATTTACACTATATAGGCCTAAAAAACTTGTTTGTTCTGTAACTGTTATCACTCGATGTCCAGTTTGACTGTTGAAGGTTAGGCTTACTTTTAGGTATTCTACGTCACTTTCCCAGCTGGAAACACTAAATTCATCACTATCTTTACTTTCCAAATTACTACTTTCATATAAAATCTGTCCAACAAAATCAGAAAATTCCTCAGAAGCAAGGGAATGTATTGCTGCAAAATGAACATTGTTGTCAAACTGCATACTGCACGACGATGTGAACAAACAAACCGTAAACTCAAAAACAAAGAATGATATAAAAACAATCGAGAATCAAAATATAGCAATGCAATATTTTGAATATAACAATCGAGAGTCAAATACCGTAGTACAACAGTCAAAGACCACTTAATACAAGAATAAATCAATATAAATCCAATCAATTGTGGACATCGCCCGTCATCCGTAGTTACGCGCTGGCGATCCCGTGACAGTGCCTGTCTATCGCAGCCAATGGGTTAATCAGTTAAAAATAACAACTTTTAAAGACTGGCCTGTCATCCTCAATGCAGTTTAGCACCATTATAACCATAATACAACGGTACTATTCGATTCCAACAATTAAAATGTTAGTATTAACATCAGTCGATATCAACCGGAGACTTACAAAGGCATCGGCAAAGTGATCCATAAGTTCTTCAAGTGTAGCAGATTTCTTCACTCTGAACACCTTGTACGTAACTCGGTCTGGATCATACAAGTCGTTGCCCTGGTGGCCGCAAAAGCTGCAATCATCAAGGTTTAGTTTAAACTGTAATCAGATTCATATAACTGAAAAATATGTTACTTAGTACCGCAAATGATTTCCATGTTGGTCATTAAACAGTGATGAACTCATCTGCAGGCCTCACACCTTGACAGGCAAATGGCACAAAAAGAAAGTTATGACTCATATCTACAAAGAAAATTCTTTAAATACATAGAAATAAACAAGTTAAAATTTATGAAAATTAATTCGGTATGTGAAAAATAAAATTTTTTTTAAAACTAACAAATTATTTTACAAATGAACCATACAAAAAATTTTAACATTTATCACATTAAAAGCTATAATTACAATGTTACAAATTCTTCCACTTGGTATGCGAATAAATATCACGCTTCAACCACCTTTAACTTTTAAGTGTGAATCATCAGTAAATTATTTTCTCATAAATCCCTTAATTTCAAATACCTTAAACAAGTTGTTCAAGTAACTTTCACATGATAATACCTCACTGCTAAAACTGGATGAAAATTTCTTTTCTTATTCACCTGTCTTCCAGCAGCACTTGGACAGTCATGTAAAGATGTGCCTCGTTCCTCTCCTTCCGCCTTATCTGTTCCAACTTTTTCTCTTCCAGCAGCCTCTCAACCAGCTGTTGAACACAAACATATGCTATGAACACTAACATCTAAACTAAGATTCCCAGCAGTAACATTTCAAAAATGTATCATCCATGTATGAGGCTTGTCCAGAAGGTAAGAACCGTTTTGTTCTATTGCTACAACAGCACTAGCGACGACATTCCGGGCATGGGCTCAGTTCCCTTAGTTTATTGTTGAGTAGCTGACAAAATCCGAGCAAAATTCTGTTGTGTTTACATTCGTTAGTGGTCACTCAAAATGTTTACAACAATTTCTGATCACGTCGACTGTAAAGTTCGGCATTACATGCGCTGTCATCATGTGCGCTGTGTTCTGAGGCAAAAAGGGCATTCTTCTTTTTGATTTTCTGCCCATAGGGAATACAATAAATGCAGAACCATGTTGTGAAATACTGAGGAAATGTCAGCGTGTGATTCAGAACAAAAGACGTGGAATGCTTAGAGCATTCCATTGTGTTGATTCACGACAATGCACGACCTCATGCTAATGGTGTCACTGAAAACCTTCTTCAAGAATTTGGTTGGGAGTAGTTTGACCATCCGCCCTACAGCCCTTATCTTGTACCTTCTGATTACCATTTGTTTTTGCATATGAAGCGGGATTTCAGGGGGACGCCGCTTTGACAACGGTGGTGGCATTGAAAACGATGTTTAGCAATGTCTCTCATCAATGGAGGCATATTTCTATGAAGAGGATATAGAAAAGTTTGTTTATCACTACGACAAATGTCTCAACAATGGTGGAAAATATGAAAAAATGTTTAAGATGTCCTCTTTCATTTTGTTCGAAAAAATTGACTGTGTGTTTCTAAAACTGTGTCTTTTTTTAGTCCCATCCATCTCAAACATCCGAAAGAATATGAAAGCATTAATATGAAAAAAGTTAAATCCTTTATTTTGCTAATCCCCATACAGTAATCCTAAATTCCCAATGATGAGAATAATTTTCCTACTACCAATCATTAGCTATGATGGATTTCAACACACCTCATCCGGAATGTCCTCCGCTGTCACCTCCTGCAGGACGTTGTGCAGCTCAGAATCTCGGATGTAGACCAACATGTACGCGTTGGTGCAGTGTTTAACTGTCATGTTGAGGTCATCGTCCTGGCCTCCGTAGTTATGCTCTATGGCCTCCTGCTTGGAGCAGCGGGAGACCACATCATCGTCAAACTTGCACCACTGGACAGTTTCAAATTTACTCATTATTAAAATTTTACTACTTTATCAGTGTGACTTAAGCTACACCAGAGTCCTGGTAATCCGAACATCCGGCTAATCTGAACTACCTGATGTGAGTTTAACTCTGAAACGAAGCTATGTAATTTGAAGTATAACACTTTAATCCACAGCACAGTATCACTAATTATACATTACTACGTACACAATGTCAATTCAATACAATAACTTACTTTTAGAAAGAAGAAGAAGTAAGAATTCAGTTATCGTCTTTTAACATAAAAAAACCTATTAGCCAATACAAAGTTGCGGCATCGCATCATAAAAATCTTGTATACGGATTTAGAAGTACACTGTTGATCAAGATAGGGTAAGGTGATGTTCACCTATACTCAGAGTACATCACAATAGACTCGATTCTCACAGTCTGACTCTTTATCATAGGTTTTTGGCGAATACTACTTTTTTAATATTTGAGTTCATCTCCAGCAATGACCACGATCTTGTAAAAAGTAGGCTCGTAAAAGATTCCTGTACATTTCCCGTATAATTCCAAGGGAATAAATTCCCGTACAATTCCCTCTTTCCTGGTCACTGGACACCCTGCAACCACAAAGCCGGCACTAGTTCGAATCCGCCTTGAACTCAATATATTCATGTTAATTTAGGGATGTTGATAAGAAAGTTACTAATCATGGTTGAGGTATCTAAGTTATACTGTGTTCATGACATTTGCTTGATGATTAAAATTTCAGTGAAAATATTGGATCCATGATTTATATAACTATTAGAACCATGTATTGTAGGCCGAAAACTCTATATTTTGAGACACATTTCCACTACCCTTACAGAAGTTGACTGATGAGACTGACCTTGCCATCACCCTTGGGGTTGATGAAGACAACGTAGTGGCCGCCGTGGTTGTCGCCGCTGTGGACCAGAACGGCGTGCAACGTGTACTCAGCCGGAGTTGTCTCCGGTGCCTGCAGGTATGGAGACAGGTTGATCTTGTCTTGAAACTCGAACCTGTGGCCGTCCTTATTGGTTAATTAAGCTCACTTGGAGGGCTAGAATCTAGTGTATGAATTGTACTTATAAAACAAAACAACATTTATCATAAGAAATGACATGTTAACTGTCCTTCTTTATCTTTTTACAACCAATTTTCCTTGGGCATAACAACTATCTATATGCCTGGATATAGAGGCAACAAATATTTACAGTGACAGTATGTTGTTGAAAGAACAGTGATGAAACAGGTAAATGGTAGACAAACACTAACCCTAGATAGGTATCGTAAGGTTTACGTATAGCCACAGGTTTTTTTACATAATTTGGTTGTGCATAATAGTTTACTCCTTTACAGCCAGCAGTGCTTTTGTTGCTACTCATTCATTTTGACAACGGTAGTTTTATGGCCACATTTATCAAATTTCTGAGTTAAATTGCAAAATACAGTAGGGTCCCGCTAGTCCAAACACGGGTAATCTGATCGTCCACTTAATCCAAACAAGTTTTTGTTGTTAATTGTACTTATTTAAAAACATAGTTTTTAACAGAATTAGGGTTCACAGAAGGCAATGATAAGGTGAAATATGTCAAAAGAAAATGAAAACAATGTATTCTATTGAAATAAAATCCTTCATTGTCTTTTGTTGCAATTTTGACAGACGTACAATCTGCTTACCAGTGTGCTTGTACAGTCCGCGCACAGTAGTATTGTTCGCTCGTCCACTAATAGGCCTATAAATAGCACTTCTCACAGTGGCAAAGCTGGCAGTGAGTCTGCAGTGATCCGTGCATATTGCTTTTCTAAGAGTAGATATTGTTAAAACTGTTTTTTTTAAATTACTAATTCACAACACAACACTAAACAACCATTAAATTGCTTCCTTCTTGATTATGCAAGTTATTTCGGCTAATCCGAACAAGCAGCTAATACAAACGGTGTTCGGTCCCAATTGGTTCGGATTAGCCAGACTGTATGCCAAATTTACTTACGATACCTATATAGGATAAAAGTACTTTTCAATGGACTATTGTGTGTCATACTGCCAATGGGCAGATACTACATGAAACATAATTTATGTGTAAAATTACTTAAAATGGTCAACTTTTTTATGTTAACTTTTTGTTATATTTAACTTTGGTTAAATCATCAAATTGTATTGTTCCATTTCAACCACGGAGAAAAATTTACGTAGTCATACCCATAGCGTATGTCTGAAAAGCGATACCTATCCAGGGTTAACAATAATAATTTGAAAACATTTTTTATCATTTCCACTTATTTTCTTACTGGAGAACAGAAATAATCAACAATTCACATAGTCATATGTGGGGATGAAATGTCTTTCGAACTAACCCGAACGTGCTCCAACATTCAAATTTTCTGAGAGTTTGTTTATTAGTTCTCTTATCTTGACTGCACAGCTTGCATGCCGTACAATGTTGCTGTTGTTTTATAAAACTGGGTATTTATTAATTCTGGAAAGATGACCTCAATCAATGGTTTCTCAACTTAGATTATTGAATACTGTCCAAAATATATATGTTTATAGCACTGTTTATACACATTATATTATGAAACATTTTTTGATTTGTGTATAATATTTGTATAGTTGTAATATTATATTACAAACTTAACATTATTATACTCAAATAGATATTTTATCATCTACATTATATATGACCATCCCACCCACCTGTCATTAAACTTGACGGAGCAGTCGGTGACGGGGTCGTATTGGAAGCGCATGAGGTGGAGGTGCAAGACTGGTGGGAACGAGGCGAATATCACACCCTTCTCAGCGTCCTGCAGGCCGTGCTCACCTGCGTCATACTTGTTGTCTCCGTCGAGCACTTCCGCCTTCACGTAATCGCTAAATGACTCCGCAACTGAAATATATAACCAATTAAAACCATGGTAATGTTGATCCCCTTAACCTTGAGTAAAAATGAAGCTGTTAAACATCATAGATCGTGACTCAAAGATTATGTCTCAACGCATGAGGATACCTTTGAAGATGTTAAATCCCAGAGACTGATTATGATTGTTGTACAATACAAGTAGAACTTGGATAATTCGAACCTCAAGGGACCAGAAAAAAATTCGAATCATCCAAAAAATTCGAATTAGAAAAGTTTATGCAAGTGGTTGAAATAAACAATCAAACATCATGTTTTAACATTGTATATTAAAAAAGTTAGGTTAACGAAGATATTATTGATTAAAAATCCTAATTTTTTGTTAAATGTCAATAATGGGTTTGGAGGGATCCCGAAACTAGCTATTATAAACTTTTTCAAATCCCTTCTCTACCTCCTTGATCGCCGCTATTTATTCTTGCGACGTCAGAGATTTGTAGGTTCGCTTTGACGAAGCGAACCAGTTCATACACACGACGTGTTAACATTAAAGCAGACGAAGTCACAAATGCCAACACGAAACAAAGACGACGAATATCGGAACAAACCACCACCGATGATACACACAGATGTCAATGTTGTGATTTATGAGCAGTAGTGGACTAGTGAGTGGGGTGGGCGCGTTGATCTAGCTAAAAATAGTCTGAGGACAGGAAGCCCGAACGTCGTTTCCTGGAAAATCGCACACAATGACTTGTTCAGTTATACACACACTATAGATTTCCGCTGTAAAAACTTCGAATTATCCAAAAAATTATTCGAATTAACCAAGATATTTTTACATTGTTTTTATATAAAATTCTAGGGACCAAGACAAAATTTCGAAATAAAGAAGTTTTCGAATTACAGAAGTTCGAATTATCCAAGTTCCTCTGTATATACTTGTAATCTCGCAGCGTTACCTTTTATTTTTGTTTTTCTCAAATGTGTATGTTTAACTATTCATTCTAGAACATAATATTTATGTCTTTGTAGCAATTGATTTATGCAATGACACCTGTGGGCGCCTGAAGCATTCATCACCAAAACTCTTTAAAATTTCTTGCTGGGGGCTGTGGACGCATAGACATCCAGACATAATATTTATATATATATTGACTATATTTTACATAGAGTAAAAGATAAAGCACAAATAAACTTAATTTTAAATTCATTTTACAAAATAATAATGCAGCTCTTGGGGAAAGGATTGCAATTTTTTTCATAGCGGTGAACGAGTTGTAAAGGTCAATAGATGATATTTGGAAATTGTTTGATTTTTCCTTTATTACTGTTAGTAGAGAATGTACATCGGCAGAAACACTGGAAAATGATCATCCTATCAATAATTAAAAGGAGGACAGAATAAATATAAAGACTCAAACCAACCTAGTAATTTCATGATGGATGTCTCGAGAATCATACACGAGCCTTTGAAAAATTGATAAGTAGTTTTTATTGCCTCATTAAAAAAATACTTCATTATACTACTAAAGTAAAATTAAGTTTTAAAAGGCAAAAAACTAATTGGACCATGAAATCAATCTAAAACTTACTGTTCTTCTTTCCTTTAATATTCAGTTGAATGTCATAAAAAGTCTCAACTCTGGTTGAATTGTAGTCAATGTTCTTGCACTTGATGAATGACTGAAAAATTAATTAAATATAAGTTACTATTAAATAATTTGTTTAACTTTTTAATCATTTAGGTTTTCCCAGTTTAAAGAACAGTAGTTATATTAATAATTTTACCTTGGTTTGTTGCCAATGTTCTTGAGATCGTAGTATGTTCAATACGTATTTCACCACATTTATGGCATCATCAAAAACTAAAAGTTACACTATTTACAAGGTACTCTATCATTGGTCACTCCTGCATTGTTTGCAATGGCGTGGCGCAGGGGCGTGTTAAACGGTCACACTGGGGGGTTGTTTTGTCCTCTCATCTTCAATGTCAGCTTTATGGCATTAGGATTTAGGGTAGGGGCGGGTTTTTCCAAGTTCTGAGTGTGGTGTTTCCGGTTTTCGTGGGTACTGCAGTTTACATGGTTGTCCAATTGGGAGGATTCTATCTTGTGGATTTCTTTGAATATTATTGAATTTTTGTACCCTTCTTTTTTGTTTGATAAATTGTTAGGTCCAAAACCATTAATATGTTTGAAAATTTGGTAGCTTTGATTATTGATTTTGGATTTTCAATGGCGCAGCACCATTGCGAACAATGTGGGAGTTACCAGTGATAGTACCTTGTAAACAATGTAAATAGTGTAACTTTTAGTTGCCACAATGATGCCACAAATGTGGCGAAATATTTATTAAACGTACTACGATCTCAAGAACATTGGCAACAAACTGATGTTGAACTTTATTTTTGTGAAAAATACTCAAAATATAAAAATAACTAAAATGTAGTTTCTGCTACAAACGAAGTTTATTTCCATGTTCTATCTTCCTACAGATTATTTGTCATTATTCTTTACATTTCCTTGGCCCTCTCAGCTCCTAGACCTTGTGGCCTAAAACATTGTTAACAAATTTTACTTCTATCGCTTACTTTTGAAATTTTGCTTCTAAAATGGATGAGTCTAGTAACTTTAACCATGTGAAGAGTATTGATATGATATTAATACTATTCAATTGTAAATTCTAGAGGCTTTGGTCTTGATTTTTGAATCTTAAAACATGACATCATACATAAAACAGATTAAAATTCTTTATTGAATAGTCATTTATTCTATCTTCAAACAACAATTTTGCAATCGATTTCGTCACAATTTTTTTATAAAGCTAATATGGTTTATTTAAAACATATAGCTTAATAACTTTACTAACAGGACATTGAAAACTCAAACTATCTATTAACTCAGGAGTTTCACCGTAGTGAGTAATAATTTATAAAGGAAGCCTACGTTTTTAAAAATACTAATGAATCATAATAATACCAAACTGAGTATAAAATATATTATTGATATTACATTTTGAAAAATTATGAAAGAATTAATCCATAACAGTCAGCTTACTGATGTGTTAAGATTATATTATGAGATTATAGAAACAAATATCCTATAGATTAGATTAGATTTATAGCTTAATTACTCAAAATAATGGAAAGGAAAACACTTACCACCATTTTCCCCTCGAACAGTTTGGGAACAGTTCCTTCCACGCAAGTCCCTTTCATCTTGCTCTCGAGTTTGTCCAGCAACTGACAAACAAGTTGCAAGATATGAGTTATGGTAATACGTTAAACACTGTAATGGTATGTAAATATCAAAGTCAGTCTTTTGATTTGAGAAAATTACCTTTCCCTGACTAGATATTTTTATATTGCAATAGAGTCTTGATTATAATCGGAACTGAGACCACATTATTAAAATATAGGTTTCAGATCTTAAGTAATATTAGATTAAAAATCATGTGAATGTATTAAATAAGGAGCTTATACACACTAGAATCGAATCAATTATAAATTCATATACTCTTTGAACTTTTTTAAGTGTATAACCCTTTTCACTCATCACCTGATCGATAAGTGAAAATAAAATTAACTAATACGCAGAAAAAGATACCTAATACAGATATGCTGCAACGTCACAGCAAATACTTAAAATCAATACAGCACTGGGACTGCATAAGTGCATTATTTTTCTATTGATTTATGAGAGACATCATCAACCACACGACAGCCTGCCATACCATTTCATCAATTCATAAACTGTGATACCAATAGTTACTTACCAACTAAATCAGAATGCCATTCTGTATTAGATTAGAATACAATTAAGGGCTGAATTACTAGCTTGTACGCAACTTGTTCTGTCGCTGGCCACATGCTAATGTTACACACTGGTGCTTCTGTATCTGTCCACACAAAGCCTATATTGGACCAACAACTTGCAGGTCAGTTCAAAAATACTACTTTACACACCACTCTTAAAAACTCCTGGACATCGTGCTGCATGAATGAGTCGAGTGTCTCCCAGCCGAAGCTCTTGGTGAGTTTCTTGGTTCCGACAGGCTTGTCGCTGAACTGCAGCTCGTGGAACACTCTCTGTAGGGCTAGGGCCACAGACTTGCTCGAGTCGTCACTCTCCGTCGGCATTTTGTACACAGCCTGCAAGAAATAAATAAATTAATACTATATTGTTTTGTTGATAATTATTAGTAAACTTAATAAAGTTTCTTCATACCTTTGGATTATAATTAACAGTATGAAGACCGTTTCTTCACTTCCAACAGTTAAAGATAACAGACTTTAAATGAAAAACTTATGTTTATTTTCAATCTTGTATTTTATTTTTTTGGGAAAAACCTTGGAAAATGAATTTGTGTGATTAAATCAAGTTTTTTAATTATCAGCTATTTCTTTTTTTTTTATTTCCTGAGAAGGTGTTCACATTTGCCGGGATTTGAGATTTCCGGAGTTCGGATTTGAGGGGTTCCACTGCATATAACAAATATAACACAACTTTTGCTCTTAGAAGAAGGCCTTAAGTTCATAATTGGAAGCCCTTCCCATTATTCAAATAAGTCTACTTTTCCCTAACCGTTAATCAGCACAGCTTGACATTGGGCCTGATTCAATAAGATTTTCGTCCAAGATTACTTTTTCCATCCTATTTTTTGTGATATAATGTAAATCAGTTTGTTTACGGAAGAAAGATCTTTAAAAATATAAGGAATATTAGTTGTAGTGGCCTCCAGGCTTGTGAGCCATATTTGATCAGAGTTATTTGAGAATAATACAATAAATTTTGAATTTCAATTAAACATAGTAAACAAATTTACTGAAATATTTCACAGGTAACTAAATCATTATACTGAGTCACATAACGTGTCCTTCCTCAGGTACAAAGTGTTCCTCAGGGTGCAATACTAGGCCCATTACTTTTTAATCGACGCTGAGAGCATTTGGCGTCTTTCTGCCTGATGGTGACTGGTTATTTTTGATTTCCACGAGATTAAGATAAATCATCATCTTGCGACTGACCTTGTAACAGACAAGAGGGGTGGGGGTTGACAGATGAAAATAAAAAACGGCACCATTAGTGGCCAAAACGTAACAGTTTTTCTAATTTTGGTTGCCAACAATTTTATAAAACTGAAGGCAATCAACAAAAGTTTTACGGGCGTGTGGACGTGTTAGGATAGGACAAGAACAAAAGTTAGCGGTGCCACCTGGGACACCAGTTCAACTCATTGCGAATCAAAGACATTGCGTTTGTGGCCTGCGCGAGTGGATTGATATTGCTCAACGACGTGCCGTTGACGTCGCAGCACCTGTTGTTTACAATTGCGTCATCCAAGGTCAATATTCACGTTTTAGTCTAATATGGTCTGTAATATGTTTATGAATCATAAATAACAACCAAATGTGTAAAGATGTTGCAAGCGAACAGAAGCAGCCGACTGGCGAGCGTGCTAAGGCTACTGGTGCTGTGCCATTTTATGAATTAATTTCTACTGCTAGGCCCGTGAGGGCACTATGCTTTGCGATCCCCAATGGGTTAAAACAATCCCAAAATTTGTTAACTGGAGACTAAGAAAACCCCTCTAAGATTAAACAATATCTGTAGGTAGAAAACTAATAAAATACTAGTATTCCCTTTAATATTGGACGATAAAATTCCATACAGTAGTTAGTTATCAATAAACAGATATAACATCCAAGAATACTAAAGATTTGACATGGGTAGTTAAAACAAATAACTAAACATGTTACTTCAGTAATCTGAACATA
Organism: Nephotettix cincticeps; assembly: GCA_023375725.1. Lineage (NCBI taxonomy): Eukaryota > Metazoa > Arthropoda > Insecta > Hemiptera > Cicadellidae > Nephotettix > Nephotettix cincticeps. The sequence goes on from CM041786.1 coordinate 151,946,944, forward strand.
TCATTTTTACTATCTGAATTGGACATTGATTGGAACATGGACTCTGCGTTCTTACCTTCCTCAGCTGATTGGTGAAGTAAAGAGTCTGAAGTAAAGAATTCATGTAACATGTAGCTCCTTGATTTTTCAGCCCAACATAACCAGTGTGTTTTTTAGAGTCCCAGCTCACGCCGTGTGGCGCATCCGCCGCAACATGCACCTGTATCATCAAACACATTACTAAACACTTGGGTAGGATGGCTGAATTACTATTTTTTATTTCTTAAAATTGATTGTTCATACTGATAATTTTGATTCCAACAGTTATATACGTAAGTAATGAGTGGAGTGTTGGTATGTATAAACCTTTAGCCTCATCTAGAGAATAATGTTAACACTTTTCTGATGGCACCTGAAGATGAAGTTAACGTTGATGCAATCCCTTCTGTTTGTTCTATTTATACTGGAGAGTTAAAAGCATTTAGAAGGAATGAGTTCCTAAATCTCTTTTCTGGTCAAAGTAGGCCTACTGCAGCACTAAGTGGGTGCGTACTGCTTGCCCCAGGTCTTGGTCCAAGCGTTTCAACATGTTTCACTGTCGTCAGTAAAATAAAAGTTCATAAACAATATTTTGTAAATATTTGTTGTATAATTATATTTTATTCATTTAGATAAACTTTTTTATTGTTTGTTAAAGTGAAAAGATGAACCTTCGACTTGTGGTGTAACATGTGTTGTGTTTTGTAAATTGATGGGGTTCTTTTGTATTTTGAATCGAATAGAGAAATTTTGCAACAATATTTATAGTTTTGTTAGTTTACAATTAAACCATATAACATGTGTAACTATGAAAATATGAACTTTTAGACAGTATTGGAACATCGGCTGGACAGAGGCGGGCGCTTTACTTTCAAAATGGCGGCAGGCAGACGAAAACTTTTCTGACACATAAAGGAGCGTATTTTTGTGCTATAAAAATATCTATTGTTTCGCGTAAGCCTATCATTCATATCCCACAGCGAACATTTTAAGTAGAAATGTTCATAGCTCAAGTGAAAACCACCAGACATAGAGTTAAAGTTTTGTATACCAATTCCAAACTCTACCATTTCCTCAAAACTGTACAATGAAGTCCGGTTTATCCAGATCAGATTTAAAAAATTTACCAACAGTTAAAATGCATCAAATGCATGTTTCATCTCGAGCACGGACTCCGGATTCGGACTCCGCCACAATAATCCGGATAAACTGGAATTTTCTGTACATTAATTTAATCTTTAATATATTGATATTTTTATTAGAAATATTTTAAAAAGATCCAACAGACAGTTATCCTAGTCAATTCTTACTAAAATGATGTTGGTGATTACATACCTCGAGAATAATGGCATCATCTTTGATATATCCTTTGTCAGGGTCCAAAACATCGTTCCACGCTAAGAAGTGACTGAACCCCCAGTCGTTCTCCTTGCAGTAGAACAAGTGCTGGATTTCTGAAAGAAAACATTAAGTTATTTTAGATAATTTGAATTTTTGTTTAAAAACGTGCAGCCAAATGTATAATAATAATCACATCTATTAAAATAGATTTTTAATTAAAAAAAAACAATTTATGTTTCCTTTGCAGCTGTAAGATTATTTATAATTCCTGAGTTTTTAACTATGTCTCGGGGTGTTTTTAGTCTATTTCACAACCTTCTCACTAACTATTGTGTTTAATTTACCTATAAAGCAGCATCATATTGTTAAAAAGTAAAATGGGTTTTCAATAAAGTATAATCACAAAATTAAAATGTAACTGAGTTTAAAAATGATCTTAGTACGTACAACAGCTGAATTGGTCAATGAGTCTACTTTAATCAAAAGCCTTGATAATTTGAACATCTATTTGATTTTAGAAGGTTTAAAGGCCAACGCACACAGCAACAGACACACGTATGCAGACAGACGGAAGAAAGATCGCTCCACAGGTTATCAGATGTTGCAGGGCACACAGACTTCTGTATGTCTGCTGACGTTTGCATGCAGATGTTTACATGTGCATCACATGGGGAGCAATTATTCTCCGTCTGTCTGCATAACTGTGTCTGTTGCTGTGGCCTTAATACATTTTTATTCTAGAGTAACTAACAAACACAAAAGAGGAAAGGGAGCTGAAAGTAAAATTTATATTTCATAACAAAAAATTATTTACTGAATTATGAAAATCATAATAAAACAGTCTATGACTGTCATAGCAGTTGCAAATGATACAAAAACCTCAAATGAAACTGCATGAACCAAACCCCTAATGTTCTTATGACAGGCCCACATGAAAACATTTTAAAAAATTACTGAAGTTAAACAGTAAGTTTAGACAGAACAGTAAGTGAAGGGAACCAACAGATGTTATGTTCAGAGAGTCAGTTTTGAAAGAGAGTTTGGAGCTGAAGGTGTAGGCCTAAATCTGACTCACTCTAAACAATTCACTGTGCACATTTGAAGCAGCGGTAAGCAGAGAATGCAAACTATATGTGTGAAACTGTGTGTAATATTTTATTCTAGCAATTAATAAATGTCAATATAATTTTTATGTATCATGAACATTTTAATTTTACAGTATTATACTCGTAGGTGAAACCCTTGAACATAACATTTGTTAAAAAAATAGAAAATATAATGTTATGGCTAGAATAAGTAAAGATGAGTTGAGTATTTTCCACTTTGAAAAGCAATTGTTGTTATTATGGTTAAGATGTTAGATGGTATGAATAAGGTTTCATCACAGGTAGTTCTCTTAGAGTACTACTGAAGCGTTACTCACTTCTGCTGAAGGTCTGAATCCCCTCACCCTCCCTCTGGGCGATCAGCCTCAACTCAGCGTTGGCGTAACAACTCCATGTCGAACTCTCTGATTCCCCGTTACACTGTAAAAACTCACCTTATAAGCTCCTTAACTCTGCGTTATTTATTTATAAAACCTATCATGCAGTGATAAACTCTCTTAAAACAAAAAAAATTTTCTTACAAAATTTGAACTAGCAGTCATGTTTTAAGAGTTGAATCAGTAAATTGATTTTTGAAACAACGTTTAAGATTGAAAAAATGCTTGTGAAAAATAAAGTTCACTTCACTATTTTAAAGAGGTTAAAAAGATTATTGAAAAAATACAAATAATTAGATATAGTAATTATTTTCTACCTGAATCTTCAGAGTAATAAAACTATCACTGATAAATAATATACCTTCATAAATAAAATGAAATTCATCATGTTTGACACAAAAAATGTAGTTTTTTGCTACTTCCCTTATTTTTTAAAAATTCATGGCCTAGCCTGACTGTGGTATGTATATACTATATTAATACTGTGGTATGTGTGGTTTAGTATTAATTATAAATGGTGTAAAAAACCTGTCATCAGATATCATCAGATATCTGTTTCTTAGCTCAAATTCAATAAAAATTAAAGCTTAAATTATTGAACTCTTCTTCCTACCGAGTGTATAATATATTTGTAATAGTTAATATCTAAAACATAATCTACATAAATGATTTTTAACTTCCTAAATGAGTGATGATGCAATTTTCCAAGAGTTAAAATTTAGTAATCTTGAGGCACATCCAGAATGAATTAAATTTAAAACTTTATTACTTAATTGTAAAATGAAAACACCTATACACCGCTGACCTGAAGGAAAAACCCAAGGCTCCTCTGCTGTTGGCGATCTTGCATGGGCGAGATGCGCGGCATGACCATGATCTTCCATGGGAGATTCCTCACGTAGCAGGGCGGGGAGAGCTGCGACTCCTTCAGCTTGCTGAAGTTGTGAACCACATAACGGAACGTGGCTTCTGACCGTGCTTCGTCTGAGAAAGATATTAAAACATTCAGTTATTATTAACCTTTCAGAGGGCACACCTGGAGGTTACCCCCAGGTTAATAAAAAATACTTTTATGAGGTAAAATTTATATTTAAGCCCACAAAATTATGTACTGTTTACCTGTAAAACAATAAAAATGTATTTAAAATGTTTTTTAACAATATATACAAAGATAGTTTCAATTGGTATCACAATTGTATCTCACAGACCGCTTTAGTTATTTATTTATTTGAATATAAGGGTTTCAAATGACGATGACCCCAGCCATGCCAGGTAGTTGTCCCTCCCCACAACCGAAACCGATCCCTATTGTCACTTGTCTTCCGGTCATAATATTTATCGATTTGTTAGTTGTCAGATGTCTGTGAGACCGGACCCAGGACGGTACGTGATGGATTCACAACCCGGCCCATCGTCTCGTGAGACGTTTGAAAACTGGTACGAGAATGCTTTAGGAAGTGAATTGGATAAAGATGATAACAGTAAAATCACAATTGTAGCGCCATTTGCATAATATGAGGCTGACATATGAACTCTGATCATGCATCCATCGAGTACTAGGAGTAGAAGAGCCGAAACCCGACACTGTTGGTGATAGACTGAATAAAAGAAAGACATGCTACACATGTGATCCGAAGAAGATAAGAAAACTACCTACATTTGTTATTGTTGTAAAAACCGGTTTGCCTTGAATGTACAACAAAACTTTGCAACGAATGTAGATCTCTGTTATAAGCTGAAATTAGCTGTAAATCAACTGTCTCAATTTTATTGATAATACGTTTTTTATAACTATCTTTATTTTTTTATATTAATCATCCTATGGAATAGTAATTAGTAATATTAATAAGTAAATATGAAAATTATGTACAATAGCAACAAAATCTCATCATCAAATTCATTTAGTCGTCGTCATCCTCACTAGCGGGAGGTTGGTCTTCTGTACAGTTAATGCCATGCATGCTCTAATTGCATACTCTCTGCATGTCGCAGGTGTTGCAAGTTTTCTTACTCTTTCAATTCTTTTTCAACAAAAAAGTAGAGTCCAGACTCCTGTCAACGGGCGACATAGAAGGTTCATCAAAAAACGTTCTCGTCTAATCGCTCCTAGATTTCATTGGTTTGCTTCCTCACATTTTTTTTCTTTTTCAACACTATAAAATAAATTGTGAAGTATTTCCTCTTCTCTGAGATCTATATCAGCATGTCAATAAAGCACTTGAATATCGCTGGATAAAACCATGAAATCACACCAACATCATGAGTCGCTCACAGTGGAATCCACAGGTATACATCGTAAACAGACTCCAGTCAAATACTGACACGCAGGAAATAGGTTAAGTATAAGTCAAGTGGCCAGTGTATAACTCTATTTGAAGGTATACAAAGCTAGGAAGCTTGCAATCTTGACATTCCAAAGACATTAAACAAAAACAGACCTGGTGGAAAAGACAGGTTCATGACCCCTCACTAGTGATGTAAAATACCCGGGTATTTAAAACTCAGGGTCAATACCCTGGGTATTTACCCGGGTAAACACCCAAAATCCATAAATACCAGGGTATTTTGGTTATTTATGAAATCGATTGAAATTAATTTATATTTATCCCCAAATATGTTATTGTTATCATTACATGATAAATTAGGATAGTCTATAACACCTTTTACAGTAACTTGAAGCTTTGCTAGTATCTTCCATTTAATGATTTAGTACTTTTTGTAAAATAATACAATCAGTTTGTAAATAGGCATGGGGTTTCGTGTTTTAAATCTACCGTTATTAAATTATGATAGTTAAAATTTTTTATTGTATAAATGGCTTGGAAGGCTTGACAGACCTAAGACCTGATTAACATAGGCAGAATGGCAGAGTACTAAAAGTAATTAAACTTTTCTGTGTTACCGCTTGAAAACAATAATATATTTGGATAAACCTACTAAAAAAATGTATCTCCTGTTTTTTTGTCTAACTTAATATAATTTTGAAAGATTTATTGTGCTATAGATTCAAATGTTTTGTATCACAAGTTTATGAAATTAGTTTTTTTTTATTTTGATACCAACAAAAGATCTAGAACAAAAATAATAATTAAATCCTGCCCCCTCACAGATTGAATTTTAATTATTTTCTTAAGTTGTTTACACAAAGGCCACTACTAGGCTACATTTTCTTGTCTTTCTAAATAATAATTATTTCTTTACAAATTATTTTTCTTCACTTTCAATAAAATAAATTCATATATCTATCATAGAAATTAAAAAATCATAAGTAGTCAGGACCAGTGCAACCATGCAACCAGGGTATTTATGCCGACTATACTTTATGCTCAGAAGTAAAATCCTAAAAGGGACTATATGAAATTAAGTTAACACATTTTATTAAGATTTAATCGTCCATACTGTCCCTACAGTTTAGTAATTGCAAAAAAATCTCAATCTTCTTTAAATTAAATAAAAATTATAAATACCCAGGACGTGGGTATTTATAGCGATTTATCCCAGAAGTAAAATGCTAGTAGTGACCATATAAAATTTTGTTTAACACATTTTATCATCATTTTCCTATCCTTAGAGGGTAATAATTGCAAAAAAAATCTCAATCTTCTCTAACTTTAATAAAAATTATAAATACCCAGTTTTTGGGTATTTCCCCGGGCCTGGGGTGTAAATACACGGGTAAATACCCAATTTTTATGGGAGCGTTTCAGAAACCCGAGTTTTCACTACGCCGAGTAAGGCTAAAAATCTAATAAATATCGAAATTTCACTACGCCAAGGTTTCACAAAACTGAGTACGTTATAAAATTCAACTGTTTCACTGAACCGAGTTTCACAAAACCGAGTAAGGGGCTGGGTACCGTCCGCTCTCTAGAAGTGACTGTAGAAGCCTGTGTAGCGTGCAGTATTACGTGCTTTGCAGGCACTCACTGTCCAGTCGTGTAGTGAACATAACATAATTTATATTGAAGATTTAATAATAAATAGTTTATAGTTTATATTTTAGCTAATAAAAATAAGTTAATAGGCCAGCTGAGGGAAATCCCTGCTCCGTGTGCCTGTCCAACGAATCAACCAGGATTTGTAGTCCTTGCGGACACCCTGCGTTATGCAGAGTGTGTGCCGTTCAAATGGTGTCAACGGACATTTCATTAAATGTCACTAGAGCGGACGGATCCTTAGAGGACACGGGAATCCGCCTCCCGCTGTGTTGTCCGATGTGCAGGGCAATAATAGGCCAGTTAATTAGGCGACTGTAGGTCGCCTAGTTAATTAACTGGAGGTGTATAAGGCATAGCTTATTTTTCTTATATTAAACATTTTTTATATAAAGTTTTAAGTGTTTTCTTTTAACCTTTCACATTAAAATTTTTTACAGCTATGTGTATTTCCAAGATTAATTATTTGAAATGTCTTTTTTACCATTAGAATCAGCTAGAGAATACCCAATTTAGTTTATTACACAGCATAAAATCAAGGCTGTGAGATTACAAAAAATTTGTGTTAGTAATCTTCAGAAAATTTTCTTTAATCAATAACTTATAGCTTGTTATTGCGATAAGTTATATTTTTTACAGTCAAGAAAAAAACGGAATTGTTCTAAATAAACAAATCGTTTAAATAAACAATCAAACTCTCTCTGCTTTGAGCATACAATCATCACCAGAGAATAGTAATATCCAGAAAATTTTCTTTCATCAATAACTTATAGCTTGTTTTTTTAATTACTTTTTGATTAGCATTATACGTGTTGGTTTTACTATAGGATGAAGTCAAAACTCACGTCTTCCAACACAGCTTAATATATTTTTGTATATATTTACCGTTGTATATAATTACAATATAAGTGTAAATATTACGTAGTGTTGGAAGACGTGAGTTTTACTTCATCCTATAGCTTTTTTGTGATAAGTTATATTTATACAGGAAAGGAAAAATTAGCGTACAATTATTTTCGTTTACTATTTTCTATAATCTTCTTTTTAACATTCATCCATGGACAATTTTATTTCTGTATAATATATTAAAACAGAATAAAGTACGGTAGCTTAAGTTATTAGATCTATAATGTCATTTACACAGATTTCAGGCAGTGAATGCCTTCAAAGCGCATGATACTGCGCGTTGTTGGCCTGCCGGCCGACGTGCTCTTGGTGCGAACTCATGCACTTCCAGGGCGGACGGTACCCAGCCCCTTACTCGGTTTTGTGAAACTCGGTTTAGTGAAACAGTTGAATTTTATAATGTACTCGGTTTTGTGAAACCTCGGCGTAGTGAAATTTCGATATTTATTAGATTTTTAGCCTTACTCGGCGTAGTGAAAACTCGGTTTTTTGAAACCCACCCATTTTTATTTACCTACCCACTGGGTATTTACCCGACCCACATCACTACCAAACTACCAAACTTTAGTAATAACAAAGTAAATATTTGTTATTGTTTGACTTTTTATAGCTATATTTAATTTCTCCCCTAATACATAGTATATATGTAGAAAGTATTATATTTGTCAAAATTTTTGAATTTGAGTTGAGAGTGGATATATCTGTTTTGGACTCCCCTGAATCCAAAAAAGTGGGTTTTGATGTAATATCTGTCCGTCTTGTGTCAGGATGTGTACAGAGCCACAGCCTACCCCGTTGGATCGATTTAGATTACATTTAGTATGTATATATATATATATATATACCGTATCTCCAGGCAATTTTTAATTTTTTTGAATTTTTGATTTTCACCCCTAAAAACACTTAAAAATGTTCTTAAAAACGGCTCCTCACGTTATTGGTTAAAATTTGATAGTGAATAGTGCACAGAGCACTAAATAATATGACACCACCCGCATGTCTGTAAAAATGACGGTTCAAAAGTTATGGGCTTTTAAATGTAAAACAAAATCAAGTTTTTTTTAATTTTCAGCGAAAACAGTAAAAGTAATATATAACTTGACTATTATCATTGTAACCAGTTTAAAAAACTAAACAAATTAGTATTTTAAATTATTTTTCAACGATCAACGGTTCCAGAGAAAAGTTAAATTTACCGTCCATGATAATCGCAGTACGTTCTCTGAAAGCGTCCAACGTTATTCTTATGGAGAATATTAAAAAATCTATTTCTTCCTTATTTTCAAACCGTTTTCCAATGAACTTGGTATGAAGCTGAAGGTCAAATCACTCAACAAAACCAACTCAAAAAGCTTGGTATTACCTGTGGTGGCGGGGGGTCCCCCCTCATAAAATTTTAGTAATTAATATATCTTTTGTTTCTCTTGTTATTTTCAGAATTTGAATGATTATTTTTGAAACAATAAATTATTAAATCATATTTACATAAACTTTAAAGGATATGATAGTTTTACCACAGATTATCTTTTTTAAATTTACCTACAGGAGACAATATGTATCAGACGATTGATACAGTTTATTGCAATTAAATTATTTCATAACCTATTAGTTTATTAAGAATAAATGAGTGTGTTTTATTAACTTATTCTATTTAACTACAGTGAATAAAATGCCACCATATGAAATTAAATTAACATCATGGATCAATGATTAAATATAGAACAGTGGAGAATAAATAAGTAGTGCCAGGAATAGATGGTATTGCAGTTCTGACCTACTAACTTGTTTATTGTTTTTAACACAATATTGAACGATAAATATATTATTTTAAATAAATATTAATATTATAAATATTATATTATAATATGATAAATTATATTATTTATAGAGGTGTTCAGACAATGAAAATGTATTAGGATCGGATAGTTAGGGTTTTGACTTAATAATTTTCAGATTCAGATACTCACAATAACAGAGTGGAATCACACTTATCTAAGAATAAACCTAAAGTACTATATATGTAAAATATACCACCTACAGGAATAGCAACTATTTTACTTAAGAAATTTGCTAACACACTCGGTTTACAATTACCAATTTTACCCTTGTAGCGAATTTCCCAAAAGGGAAGAAGCCTGGAGACCAAAAAGGCGGTAAAAATTATATATGTATATGTGTGTGCGTGTGTTAATACGATAACTGCCATAAGAGACCAAATTTGGTAGAAATGTGTAAATTATAAAGAATTTACTCTGACGAGTTCGTAATCTGGACATATCGTTTAATTGGAAGGGGTATTTTAGGGGGAGGTTTTGTACCCCAAAAATGTTTTTTTGCATTTTTACATGTAATTTTTAAAAATTTCAATTTTACTATTAGAGTCAGCATTAAAAACTACACAATTTAGTTCTCCAATGGTTACCGAGATATTACCAAATCTACAGTATATTGTATTTTGAGGCTCCAATAATCTTAAGGAGGATAAAGTAAAATTAATGTATTATCTTATAATTAATGCATTTAAACCTTAATTTAAGTTAACCTCAGAACCATAAAATATATTTGAGTGAACAAGGGCAAAATTTATTTTAACATATCCAAAGTACAACATATTTTTAAATTCTTAGTGTAAATATGCCTCAACTAATTTTCTTAGAAACTAGGTTCTTCTATGCTCTGTCTTATTAAATTAGCCTATTTAACTCTGAACCAAGAATATAGTTCTTGCATTTCAAAAGGATATGAAATGTGTCATTTCATCATCTGCTTCGAAACTTTCAATCGAGCAAGAAAGTTCTTTGTCGCCGACATTATCTCATACAGAAAGTTTTGTTTTTTAATGCTCATTTTATTGACTAGGGTATTCAAAAATTCAGATTTTTATCGAATACTTACCAGAAACTCATTGCTCACACTTAACTATAAGATTTTTTTAGATATTATTTTTTGCCGTTTAGTTTTTGTGATGATTGCGATAAACTGATATAGGTTTATAAAATAATATACAGTTACAGTATTATTAAACAATTATTAATTAAGGTGTGCAGTAATGTGAAAAATTGAATAGGATGGAATATATATCCAGTATGTTACCTGAAATTGTAAGGTTTATTCAGTGGATCAATCATACTTTAGGCTTTAATTTTTTTAAAGATAATACATTAACCCTTTGAGGACCGAGCAAAAAAAGGAAGTCCAAAAAATGAAACCCAATTTTTTGTTAGGGGGAGTCTCCCAAAAGTGCACCCTCCAAATAATGGCTGAATTGTAAAGAATCGATAAAAAATTATATCTTCCCTGGTTTTCACACTAGCAACATGATTTTTTTCATCTGGATTGTCAGGAATTAGTGGTTCTACACTAATGTGTAAGAAATTAAAAATTACAAAAATTAAAAATTAGAAAAAATTGATATTTTTACTATTTTTATATAAATATAAATATTAAATAGACCCCCTACAATATACAAAATTTTTTTTTAGTTCTAAATCATTAGTGACATGTGTTAAGTAAATACAATATTTTTACATTATACATTTATACACCCCAAAACAATTACTATAACCTCAGTGCACTTTGAGTAGTGACGACATTGAGTGCACGTAAACAACTGCACAGCAGGTGTTTCATCGGCGCCAAGCAGCTGACAGCTGCACACGTTTTATAACTCTTTATAAAATATATTAATTGCAAAATAAATGTTTTACTGTTAAGAATATTATTGTATGGTACCTAAACATTAATATGAAAATAGTTATTGATTGAAATGCACTTATAAAATTAAAAAAACAAGAAGTAAAGTTTGCCGTCCAGATATCGACCGCCCAGTCTTACTCGTGAGTGAAAGCGACCGTCCATATATCGACCGCCTGGTCCTCAAAGGGTTAATACTTTGTCGTGATAAAATAATTGGTTGTGTATTATAACAGTCAAGTATATCCCATAAGATTTAAAGACAGTGTAATCAAGATATACAGTCAAGTCCAGTTTGTTCTTTTCTAATCATCCGGATCAGGTTAAAAAAATTAACAACAGTTGAAATGTGAGTTTCATCGAGCACCTTTACTTGTTGTTCGCGGCAAGTGTCACTAACAATGATTGCATAGCTTATAAACACACATAAGTTGTGTGAAGGATAAGGACCAAGCTAGAACTCAGTAGCCTACATCAAGATCACCTTATATAATAGCCAGTGGTGATGTGGGAAACTTTGTGGGAACACTAAATAAACATTTTTGTCAAATTATAAAGGAATTCGTAAATTCACAATGATTTGGGAGTTCACTGAGCTAACGGTGGTGGCTGGTCTAGTTTGGCACTACCCCCGCCAAACTAAAGGCCGGCCGCCACCTTTAGCTCAGTAAACTCCCAAATCACAGTCTACTGTCCTGTGCATGTAGGCTACTAGAAAGAGCAAGAAAGGTTTTATTAAATCCATTTACAATGCAAATTCATACCATCATTTAAGAATCAGATGAGTTTACAAATGTTCCTTAAGTGTTATTTAGATTTTTACTTGCGGACATTTTCCAAAATTGTCTACAGTTGTCTTTGAGTCTCCGTAACGAGCGGACGTGTTTGGTTTCTTTTGTGTGTTAATGGTTAGTGAATAGTTTGTTTGTGAGTTTTTTTGACTGCTTTAAACTTTTATGTCTTCAGCTTTATACCGGTTTGGTCCAGATTATATGTTAATTAATTGTGCTATGTTTTAGATATTAGTACTCCTGAGGACGGGATCAGATTCCAGATCCCGAAACGTCGTGAAACTTTGTTTTACATAAAATCGTGATGGAAAATGTCCATAAGTAAAAATCTAAATAACATCAATCCACCATCACCAATAATTAATTTAAAACAAAGAAGTTTCTTAAGTATTGTGTTACAATAGGCTATATGCCCAAAAACAATCATTGCATATTAAATCAGTATTAATCAATAAATTTCAAATTTTCACTATGAAAACCAGTGTGGGAATGCCACTCCACTACACCTCTGATAATAGCTTTGATCAACAGTAGAAAATTGAGATGGGACGGCCTTGTAAACCGAAGGGAGCTGAACTCTAGGGCCTATACTAAAAAGGGCAGCAGAAAATCATCCAGAAGGGAGACGTCGACTGGGGCGCCCGAGACTTGGATGGAAAGATCAGGTGCAGAGGGACATACGGAGGCTTAAAGTTACACCAGACCTATTTTGTATGTTGCAGACTTTATTATATTTTTTAATCATATAACAAATTTATCAACACCTTAAATGCCTGTGATATTACGTGGCTATTCCCTGTACATTAAGTTATGCGGTTTGCAGTACTAATATTGCAGGCACTATTCACAATCGTCGGTGTGCATGGGCGTCTATATCCTATTATATTTTCGGTTTATTCAGATTCTCGGCTATCTAGATTCGGACTCCGCCACATTAATCTGGACTTTACTGTATCAATGTTAACATTACAGAGCCAATTATAATTCATACACATTTCATTTATTTCATACAAATTTTCCAATATAAAAATTATTGACACACCTTGGATAATAATATAAAAGCCACATAATTTTGAAAAAAGACACAGCAGGAATCAGTAGTGTACACATCAATAGGCGTAAGAGAGAAGTTGTTTATTGTTTACAATGTCTCTAAACTCGTCGTTTTTTGTGGATAATGATATGCTAGGTGACACCACAAACCTTAAGAGTGTGGCGCATATGGACATTCTGTATCCACAGAAGATTTAGTGCAAGACGGCAGAGTATAAGACACAAGACGTCTAAACTTTAGTGCAATGTTCATCCAGAGGCCAAGCTGGTTATTACCACCTGACATTTGTTATAACTAACTAATTCCCATGTCCATCATATCTGAGAAACCTTTCAAGCAGGAATTCAAAGATTTTTCAGGAAAATTTCATAGCCCTCTTTTACCCTTTGAAAATGTCTTTCTGAATCCTGAGCTACAACCAGTAATGCAGCCTGAATGACCAAGCTTAAAAACTTCAGCAGCAGTTATGGTATGCTCTAGTAGTGAATTGCCAAGATTATTGGCTGTGATGCTCTGCAGTTTTGTTTCCATATCCGGATAAATGAAAAAATATGCCTATTTAAAATATGGCTGCCCCCTAATTAATAAAAATATCTAAGATTAATTAAATTGTTACAACCCCTATATCTAGGTTACAAGTATAGGCCTAAATAAAAAATTTTACAAATACTTAAAGACAAATAAAGGTAGCCTGAAGAATAAAACCGTACACTTCTTTAGTAAATAACCCCATAAATTATAAAATTTTCATTTTCAGTAGGGTAATATTCTAAAACACCAATAGACATGATTTTGTTGAAATTTTACAAAACTTAGGTGTAAAATACAGAACTAAAACTACAGATAGTAACTTAGCCTAATTCTTTGGACTTGTATTCAATAAAAAATTTTCTTTAGACAAATTTCAAAGCCAAAATTTCTATTGAAAATATAATAGTCCCACCTTCTTCCATATCTGTGTCTTGTATTGGTTGATCTGGTACCTCTCCGTTTATTGTTTGGCTGTCCATGAGGCCACCGCCAGTTTCATTGGGAGCATCAGTTTCAACTAAAAGAAATATGATGGTACAATTAAGATCAATTTCCAAGCAAAGGACTACTCAATTATAATAGGTGTTTACCTTACATTACCTTTATTAAATGGAGACCTAACCACGTATTTTAAGCCAAATGAGGGATGAGTCTAAGATGACACGATCTTGTTATTGACTAAGGCTGACACGTTAGTCAGGACTGTTAATTAAAATAGCCCAATAGCAAACGGCAAGAGACCTACACTTTTACATGGGATCTGAACCACTGAACTTTTGGGTTTGATGTTTTCAATGAAAAATGACCATTTTCACATGTATGAATGTTGCCATAGGATTTATTTAGAATTGACATTTTATTGCATAGGCTTACAAGAAGTAACCCCCTGCCTTGTACAGTTTGTATGGCTCGGTTTTAAGAAGCAAGATACTTATTATTACTGTGACAAAATATTTACTTGGGATCGTAAACAAATGGAGAAAAACAAAATTAGATTGTAGGCTACTATAAAATGTGTAAGTTAGTTAGTCCTTATTCTTAGTACATGTCTTGGAAAAGGACCTAAGATTTCAAACTGCCCGCACAACACACAACATCCTAACAGCCTATAGACCCTATGTATAAACGTGTAGGCCCTAGTCCTAATCATATTGATTGAAATATGCTTTGAGACATTCTCACTTTTTAGGCACTGCTTTGAGGACATTTTAGGACTGAAGGATCCTAGAGCTATCTACATTTTAGGGTTGTTAAGTTAACTTACCCAAGTAGGCCTACACTATTGTATCTCTATACTCACAAAAACCTAGCAATAGGTTAAGACATTTGTGACAATATATGCATTCATACAGACTATTTATCAATCTGAAAATGCTGTATTAGCCTCCATGAAGGCAGATTACTGAAATAACAGAGGGTAACATTTTGCAGAAAATGGTGTCAGCTGGGTTAACAGGGAACTAATTCAATTTGTTCAAGTAATGAGGAACTCAAGGCAGGTCATTCAATCTACCTACTTCATATCACATGTAATTGAAGAAATAAATCCAAACAACTGCATATTTTAAGTAAGCATAAGACAAAAATCACTTTGGACGAGATCAAAGCTATAACAAGATAAACTTCAAGTTTAACAATGTCGCCAAATACTATCGACAAGTTTTTGATACGGAGTTGACGCCTTGACATAAGGAACGTGCATTGATGAAACTTCATCTTACCTTCATGAGTATCCATTTCTTCAACATCATTGTTCTGATTTACCGAGTCAATAACGTGGTTCATATTATCGTTCGCTAAAATTTGGTTTTGTTTGTTGGAAATATTGTTAATTTTAAGTTTTTTTATGCTAGCGGCCACACGATCCTCTGAACTATGATTTTTACCCGACACGGCAAGTTTGACGGGTTTACTTGCGATGCGCCCAATGTCTGCAGATTTCTTCACCCCCTGTTTCCAGGGGAAACAACGCAACCATATATAATTCTAGTGATGAATTATCCCACAAATCCTAATTACTACTACAGAAATTGTCAAAGACACAGTCCAAGTTCACAGGAAAATAAACAAAATGGCTGACGGATTAACTTCGTGGATATGCGCAGGCGCCGTGTAGCGTATTTGTGGTTTCAGTTATAACAACTTAAGAAAGGTCTTATTTGGAAGATGACTTTGCACCTACTACTGGGCATATAGTACAATTTTCATATATTTTTATATTAAGAGAGTTTTTATTTTTCAAACAAATAATACAATAATTGTACTATTTTTGTGTTAAAAAATAGCACAGAAACAATAGACAAACTTTATAATCGCAGAACACAGTACATTGTATAGACATTGTCAGGTGATTCATAAATGCAGATAGCATGAGTCATGTTACAATAAATATTTATAAACATAAAATTTATAAAAACCAACTACACTATTATTATTTATTTAATAATAAATTATTATTAATTTTAGTTATTATTGGTTATTAATTTTTGTTATTTTTGGTGCGTTTATAATCAATGGTTTTATACATAAAGCCTTTTCAAAATCGTTCAATAAAATGCTCATACTGTATTCGATTTTTGAAAGTTTGAGCATTTATCTCTTTTGCTCTACCATAACCTTATCAATATCGTTACGAGGCCTTACTATGATTTGCGAAAAAAGCTCCTAAATAACATCATAGATGAACGGATACTAAATAATATAATCCGTTCCTCTCTGATAAGATTTAAATGTCAATCTATTTTTTCATCATATGGCACATCGCTGAAATTTTAGAAAAACTACACTTTTTAGTGTATAGCCTTTATGTAATAATACTACCGCTTATATAATAAGGGACAACGATGTTGCATTTTATTGCAAAAACAGATCAGATAGGTTATCATTATCAATAAGAACGAAATTAATTTTCCGAACTTTTTTAATTTTCGGGGGTAAATTAACTGTAGCAAAACGTGGCTCATACAAGTCAAAATTAATTAATGATAAAACATGTTTGTATTTATACTTCCCTGTGGGAAATAGTTTAGATCATGAATATGTCTAAAGAGAATGTTTTCAGTTCATTTTAACAGCTGTTCTTATTCTTTTATATTAAAAGTTCAATGCAATTAATAGCTCTCATAGTTTCTATGGAAACCTGTTACATATTTTCCATCTTAAAAATCACTAACACCCCCTCCGAGCTAAGACATATCCATATCCATGTCAAAATGTTTGCATTATAGTTCCCTGTGGGAGCTAGGTTAGACCATGGATATCTCTAAAAGGAATGCCATCTAAACAGCTATCCTTATAACCAAATGACACCTAATGACGTCACTAACCACATGACGTCAATGTTTCAAATTTTGGTCGTGCAAAAGCAAAATGTCAACCCCCCAGAGCTAAGACATATATATGTCAACATCCTTTTCGTTCTTTTATATATGAAACTATGTTTAAATAGCTTTTTTTCTCCTGATGAAAAACAAAATTATGCCTACATTATATGTTGCGGTACCTATAGAACTGTTTCATCAATACTATGATTGGAATGAATTAGTTTTCTAGATTCTAACATTGGTTTATTCAGTATCTACATCACTTTCTTAAAATATTAAATTCTAGTGTTACCAGCCTAAACCGCACCCTTTTATGCCCTTTTATCTGGCTTGGATCCCTAACTTTTGGTATTTTTCAATTCAATTCTAGTACCATAATCAACTATAGTATCATTACATTACAGTAAATTTGTTTGTTTAAATTTGATAAAATGATAGTTTAAAAGAAACTTTCACATTATTTAATTGCATCTGTTAATTTTTAAATACTAATAACCCAGTATACCTAAAAATAAAAACCTAATAGAAATAAAGTAATAACCTAATACTAGGTAATACTTTGTAACATATAAAACCTGCACATTTTATGTCCTCTGGGTCAGAACCCCTTGCATCAAACTTCACAGATACTCAGATTTGATCATCCTCAAATCATGCTTAACTATCCCTGAAAGTTTCATTGCAATTTTTCGAGCAGAGGTGTTCATCCCCCAAATGGCCCATGTAGCAAAATCCCCCCCCCAAAACTGGTTGTATTTACTTTCCTAAGGGAAATAAGATAGACCATGGATATGTCTAAAAGGGAATGTTTTCAGTTCATCTAAACATCTGTCTTTAAACCATATGACGTCACCGATAAAATTTTTGTCTGACAGATTGCCAATAGCCTGAACAAGTCATAATTACTTACTTTTGTTACTTGTGGATTTTTACAGCTCGTGCAGTCTCTCGGCCCCTAGCTTCCACAGCTTTCTGTCAGTGCAATCGCCGATTTGAAGGCCTCTTTTCGCCATTGCAAGTCATAATTAATCATGTCCATCCATGATTAAATTCTAGCAATTAACTAATGTTCTCCCAAACTATGTACTCGTCATTACAACATTTGGATTATATTTAATTTCCACAATTTTAACATGTAAAGCCATATCTATTATTGTAATCTTAATTGCCTGGATCTGTAAAGTATAATTGGCCTATGGAACTCACTAAACCAAGATTTACTTATGTACCCTGAGTTTTAATTAACAGTCCTGTCTAAGGAACATGTCAGCCTTGGTCAGTAACAAGACTGCAAGATCGCACCACAATCATCTTACACTCAATCCTCATTCATACTTGGCTTAAAATAAAACCTACCTTTTGATACCAAAAGGTAGATTTTATTTTGCCATTTCAATAATCTAATCTCATTAAAACTAAAACTTTATCTGGTCCCGGCAATGTATCCACTTTTATAATTTTCATTGCCCTAAGAACCTGATCCTCATCTATATAGGGCTTACAATCGTTATTAAAAGTCTCTAATGATTCCTTTTCCAGTATCTTATAACAATTTCGCACACAATAATTTTTATTGAGAACATCTTTGAAAACTTTCAATGCTGTTCTTTGAATGAAATTTCGAAATTTCACACCCCTTCTTATCACCATCCATTACGCTTCGGACAGCTTTTCTCCTCCAATTATAAAACTTATATTGTAAAATTTTAAAATAGTATTTCTCTTTTCCTTTCTGGCGATCAGTCATATATTTCCTTTCTGGATTTGTAGAATCAATGTATTTTCTACTTAACTTCATATTTTTAATCTGTTTTCTTAATTTTAAATAACTCCTTGTCGGGGTATTTAGGGCCTGGTAGTTCATCTAAAGATTTATACGAAAAGTTGTAAAATTCATAAATTTTTTTGTTGAATTTGTCCATGTTTCAATCAGATGAAAATACATTATACCAATTCCTGTATTTTTCACTCAACACACTTTCACTCCTTTTAGCGTTCCTTGATATTTCTCCTAGTAATTGAACTAGATTCCTTCCATTACCTTCAAGAATTTTATTTTCTTGAGCGTTATTATCTTCATTTTTATATTTATTTAGAATTTTGTTCCTTTTAACTATACAGGACAATGGGAAAATAAGAATGAAGCCAATAACATTATCTTATTAACAATATATATACAAATTATGATACAATTTAGTACATTATTGAAATACATTACAAAACAATCAAAAGAACAATTGAAAGTAATAAGTTGAACAAGGTATAAAAAGCAAAGTAGAAATTAAAATACAATAATAAGTTGGCACATTTAATGGCTGTCCTGCAGTGGCAGCTATTTTTAATAAAAAACTTACAATGATGATTGATGATAAAATACAAAACAAATTGCTCGAAATAATTATATTATTTTTAAGATTTACAAACTAAAAGTTAAAAATAATT
This sequence comes from Nephotettix cincticeps, assembly GCA_023375725.1. Classification (NCBI taxonomy): domain Eukaryota; kingdom Metazoa; phylum Arthropoda; class Insecta; order Hemiptera; family Cicadellidae; genus Nephotettix; species Nephotettix cincticeps. The sequence continues at coordinate 151,966,461 of CM041786.1, forward strand.
GTTTACGATTAAAACTACCGCTTTGAGCTTTTAAACATATAAATTATGCAGTAACAATATAAATTGACTTATTTCATTTCACTATAAAAGAAGTTAATAATTATTGTAAATAAATAAAAGTATCAAACCATTCTGACTTGCACATTAATGTGACATGACACGTTAATGACTCTGACAAAATACTTTTTGAGTTTGCAAACAAACTTATTGTGAAATATTATTTTCATGATTTTTAATTTAAGAATTAACCCTTTCACATATAGGATATAGGAATGGTCTTATTAACTTAAGATAAACAGGTAACTGCAGTGCTTATGTTCAAACCCACCGTTTCAGAAGTTTTCTACGTTATTCTACTAGTTTCAAAAGTTTGCTAACTGTTTAGAAATCCTGAAAACTGATAAAATACAATTTTCATTCGTCCATAAATATTGGCCTACACTCAATCTAAAAAAAAAACGATGTTCGAAAAATTGGCTAATCACAGATTTCGAAACGTATTTCGAGTTGGCCATCGTGAAGATCGGTAATCCTAAACTGGAGCAAAACACAGCAAATGAAACTGTGTCGTAACAAAATCACCTTCAGTCGTTCACACATCAGATAATCCTAATTTTGGTAAATTAATTTAATTTTTCAGCCAAGGAAGATCTCGGGCAGTTTAAAGCTGCGGAGTGATGGTCGGCGCGGGGGTTGAGGCGGAGGAGGAATCAGTCGAGTGGGGAGGAAGTCTCGTGCACGACTGGCCGGCTTGCGGGTTGTTAGCGACACAACTTCTTCCAGAGCTTCTAGTGTTGGGCCTGGCGACGACAGAAGCACTGACGAACACTGAGCAGCGCAAACCTACAAATCACACATTATTTAGACACATTCAGGATCTTTATCTAACCTCCCCTTGATATCTTAGATGACCCAAATGGGAATCCTGGGATTTGAACCCACACATCCTCTAGCACCAAAGTTCAAGATGCTATTGCTTGGAGCTGTTTTAAACATTACTTCAGGCTAGGCTATGTTTAATATTAGTTTATTTATCACTTAGATTATATTAATATTTTTTTAGCATTATGCCCGTAAGTTTTCAACTGATGAATTAATGAATGGACTTATTTCCATAAGAAAAGAATACAAAAATGCATAGCATTTCCAAACATAAGCATTGGAAGTATTCCCCACATAAGCGAACCTGTGCGTGGGGAATGAGTTCTATTCGGGCTTAGGCTATTACAAAATTTCAAACAACTAAATGAGGCCATCACAGAAACATGATTAAAACTAACTGTAGAAATAAAAATAATAAAAAAAGAGAAAAACAAAAGAAAAACCACGATGACACTCTTGCCCTGACCTATATGTAGACTCACAATTACCTAAAAACACCCAACGTCCACACCTGGGCAGGTGTGAGTACATTTACCCACATACGTACACGCTGTTTAATTGGTTGAAAACCTTTAAAAATTGAAATATTAATTTATAACAAATGAAAACTAAAGGGTTCGTGGAATCTAACTTATTACAAATAAATGATATAAAATATATCTTTTCTTTAAGTTTCCTTCATTTCTTTTTATTCTTCATTTTCAACCTGGTGTTTACCAAATCTGAAAATGGATGCAACAAAAGGGAAATTTTTCTCTAACATTATAATATTTTTTACTCTTTACAAAACCTCCAGTTCTTCTAAATTCTTGATGAGACAATGCACATGATACATTAAAATCAATATACGTGTTACTTAAATGTGTAAAATAAAAAAAAAACAGCTTTTGCTGATTTTACACGTTTCATCACAATTATTTCCATTACAGGCTAAAAAACTGTTATAGTTTTACACAATAAATACGAATAATGTTTAAGTGACAACCGATTAAAAAGTTTTTTACTAAAAATGAATCCACTATTAAATATTGCTTAATTGATTTGGGTGTATTTTCTTACCTCATCCCTCAAAATGGCATCACGACCAGCCTCCCTCATCAGCTGAGAGCAGTCATGGACCCTCAAGGAAGCACATTGCGGCTAGAACAGATAGAAACCTTAAGTCACCACTACACATTGGTGTTATTCAGACATTCGGTCATTTAATATAAGGTTAAATGGGAATCCACCTAATCTTGAACAGTTAACTTCCGCATCGGTAGGTTACATGACGAAAAATGTTACGGTGAGTCCAGTAACCTGGGTACTGGTATTTTACTGATACAAACCGAAGCAGAAGTTATGTATTGAATATATGGTAGATTCCTCTTTTAACTTTATGTTAGTTGACTTGCTAATGGTGAGAGCGGCTGAATACAACCATTAGCACACAAAAGACTAAAGTAATTCATTAACTGACGGGTGTAACCTGGTTTAAAAGAGAATTTGAATCATTAACAACAATCAGGAATAACCATATGTCATATTGGGCTGAAAAATCTAAATACCTTATCATAAAGTTATGTTGAAAACAGTTTGGAAGAATGGAACTTTACTTGACTGTCCTGTTCAATTTCAACAAACTGTGTCCCGAGTTGCAACTGTTTCACGAGTTTGAGGCATTCATTAAATAGGGTTTGAAGATTCAAAGACACTATATTATGGCTGATGTGCATGGAACTCTAGGAAAGGTCAACACTGAAATACCTAGATTAAAATGCTGGACTAAAGTTTTTTAACCTAACCCCTCACCATTGAAATATGCTCCAGGGAGAAATGGCGGAAACTATGGAGGAGCTTAATTGAGAGAACCTTATATGAGGGTAGTCCACAAAGTAACTACCGTTTGGGTGTGGCGCTGCCATCCTCATATCGGTGTGCGCAACCGTTCAGTGAGCTTCTAATTGTGCAAGAGAGAGCATCTTACATTGCACATTCTTGAGTCATAACAAAAAACATGAGCGCTGCAATATAAAATCCCACCAAGTGTGAAATGAATGATGTTATTAGATTTTTGTGGTCAAATAGCTACACACCAGCTGAAATTTATCATGAATTGAGTGCAGTGTATGGCCCAAATATTATGAGCGAAGGTGTGGTCCATCAATGGGGTCTTTTAAAAAGAATCAGAGAACGAACGTGCATGATGAAGACTGGAGTGGTATTGTGTTTGTCCGTGGCAATGCCTGCCCTAACATAGCTCAAAAACAACTGAACGTTTGAAAAAAATTCAAATGGGACTTTTTTACATTTTACAACCGTGGAACTGCTGAATGAGTACTGTCCGTCTTTAGTCCTTAACCCAACTCGCGATCTGGGACGGATATAATCCGTCTTTAGACCCAAATGGGTTGAGAGATATGATCAGTTCTGAAATTTGTTTGGTGAATATTTAAAAAATAAGAGAAAATACATAGTTTTAAGATGTATATAATGACGGTGGTGCGGTTTTTGTCAGTACTGCATTTTACTCCTCCCTTACAAGATTTTTAGTACTATTTGGAGCTTTTCAATATAGGAGAAAAATAGATTAGATTAAATACTTTAAATAGAAAAAATAGAGAGATAAAATTTTAAATGGGTTTAATTATAAATAATTTTTTAATAAAATTGAAGTATAATAATACCTTGTTTAGTAATAACTTATCTTGAAGAAACAAATTAAATGTTTGCAAACAATGGAGGTAAAGGGTATTCATTAAACACATTTTTTTCCTCTATTTAGTTGGTAACACTAACCCCCTCTGCAGTACAGACACAGCTGGTACATGGTGTTGGCAATGCTGTGTCCCCGACAGGCACAGTTCGACCAGCAATTTGACAGCCCTGAGCTGCGTTTTCTCTCCAGGCATTAACGTCGATTGTAGGCAGTGATTGGCAAGGTACTCGTGGGTTTCTGAAAAGGTTTCAAATTAGTTTAGATATAGCATAAATATTTAACTTAACCCTTCGCGAGCTACTTTTTTTAGTATAGGGGGAACATTTTTTTTGTTTTACACGTATTGTGTTTAGAAATGGTGTAGTTGCACTATACATCCATACCTTTTTGTCCGTGGAGGGAAGGGGTGTAGAGCTTCCCTCTGATGCGTGGGCAAAGCTAAGTCGAAATGGGATCATACCAAGAGACAAACGACAAAGAATGAAAATGGCGGATATATTCGCTTGCCGCTCTTGGTACTAATTTATTTAGAATACATTGTATTGTTTCGCTTGACATGACTCAATATTACCTCCAGAGAGAAAACAAAATGTTATTGTTTCAAAATGTTCTCTGGAAATAAAAGCACAATGTATAATTAATTATTAAGTACGGTAGCTAAAAATTATCACATCTTTAAAGCTAAAGTTACTATTGCTATCGTATTGATATTGTATTAAAAAACGGTTAAAAACTAATTTAACAAATATATTTTGTATTTATCTCTACTTCTTTCAACCCTCCGTTAGTGACACAATGGAGTTTGCCTCCAAGCTTTTATTTCTGTAAAATAATATGCGTTGTTGCCAATTGGCAGCCGCAGGAGTCACCATACCTCAAGCACGTCTTTCTAGAAACCAGCTTGACCTCATTTTTCTCTTCCAACCCCTCTCTACCTACCCCTTCTATTCAGTCGAAGCCAGCCCGAGAGTTGCGTAGCACGGGCCCCACCACCAGGTGGTGTTAGAATGATAATACTCTTTTTTCTTACAACCTTTTTTCAATTGTTTGTATCACATGGAATTTCATTATAAAATATGTAAAGTAAGTTTTTTATCGTTTAGTATTCATTACACAGTGTTTTCTAACAACCTTTTTTCAATATATGTATAAAACTACAGTTTGTCTGTTACTCCAATACCTTGAAAAAATTCTCACCGACGAAGAGTTAAGACTAACGTTCCTGATATCTTCTTAACAGACTGTTTACATTAAAAGTTACCCCAAAATAGTTATAAAATAAAAATATTATATTTAAAATTTATAAAAATGGTCTAATGTTATGATTGGAATTTATTTACAAGTTTGATTTAAAGGCATTTTCACTCACAAGAAGTCATTAGGCTGGTCGAGGGCGGATTTCTGCATGGTGCCTTGGGCGTCGAGGTTGTCACAGAGTGTCTTGGCCAGCACGACCTTCCTGATCTCGGCCAGTTGTGGCTCCGTGAACCGCACAATTGGATCTCCGCTCTCATACCTACGCACGTTGTAGGCAAACAAAATAGTTGAGTAAAACATGCCAGTATACACTAATAGTACCTACATAAGTACGATAAAACACAATAGGTAACATAGATTAATTACTTCAACTTGACAATGACATCTTGGGAAAACTTTCATCAGCAGAATGGTGAAATATATACACCTTTAATCTAATATTCTATTTAGTCGAATTTTGATTATTTTAAACTGTTGAGGAGTAAGGACAAATGAGCTCATTTGAGCCCATTTACGCTCCTCAAGTGAGGTTTGTACACCTTGAGGATCCACGTCATATGACGTGATGTAATACATTTGATATTTCTTAAAACATTACTAATAAATTAAACATTTATAATGGTTTATTACATCTGAAAACATTTAAGTAAAATAATATTATTTAAAAACGAGTATATTAGAACTGATGCATGAATTACTAGGCACGGTAAATTATGTTTATTAGGTTTGCACAATGAGACAAGCGACAGAAGTGTCGATGTTTATTGCCAATTCGCTTGGTGCCAATGTGATGGTGCGTACACTACTTGGTGTCCAACTGGTCTTCTATTTGTTAGGCTAATCTAGTCATTTTTGTTGCCGTTTCGTTACTGACTCTTTGTAATGATCAATAACGGGTGATTTCCGCTATGTCTCCATCATTATTTTGTATATCATACCAAAAACACATTCTAAGATATGTAAATAGTGATATGTGAAATATATGATTAGTGAAATATTTATGTAAATAGTGTAAAATGAAAGATGTCAAACTAGGTTTGAAATATACTTTTTATTCATTTATTGTAGTAATAAAATAAATATATTTTAAGAAATCCATGATTTTTTATTACCCCCAGGGTTACTTTTTACGACAATACACCATGCTATGTAGCCCTGATATTAGCCACATCACTTGACGCATCTACTCATCAACAGCTTAATCTATTTTTGTAGTAAACAGGAAAAATGCAAGTATGCAAGTGCTACACTATGACGACGGAGGGTCTTCATTGATGCAATAAAATGTGTATCATACATGATGATTTTACATAAAATATTAAACAATTTGGTTTATAACTAATGTATATGCAATCATCCAAATTTTCTAAATCAACCATGGTACCACCTAACTCGAATAATAGGTGTTCTAATTTGTACCTATGAGATGTTGATTAAAATTATGAGTTTGTCGTAAAGTAGTGTTGGCATCGTACAAATGAACTCACCAGAATCGATCACACTTCTTGAGCTGTCTGAACTGCAGGCCGATGATGCAAGCGAAGGTCGGTCCCACCAGTCCGCCTTGGACAGCTCTCTCACTCAAGCCTCCGGGGAACAAGTCAATGTCGTCCACACTGGCGTAGATACGACGGAACCTGGCGATGGTCTCAGCAGGGACCTCACGGCTCAGGTCCTCCCACGTGGTGGCACGCTTGAGGTTGCACAGTGCTCGGTACTCGTTGTACGATGGGATCCCGTGGTCTCGCGCTGAAACAGAGAGTGTAACCGCCATTAGTGGAGTGTCACTGCAGCAGTGTGGGACTGCCAAAGTTCATTTCTATAGTAACTCTAGTGTGAGCCTAGTGTGACTTGCCTCGACTAGTTGTATAGCGTTGGACGGTCCTATAGTATTTAGATCTAGAGCTCTGTGACATACGCAGTAATAGAACAAGTTTTTCATATTAATTCCAGTTTTCTATTAAGTTAGGTGGGAAACCTAGTTTTATTAAAAAAAATATATTTGCTAGATTTTGCCCGGAATTATTCTGTGTTTAAAAAAAGTGGATAAAACTTCTGATTCGAGTTGGGTACAGGGTGATCCCATAACCCCGTTATCGTTATAGTTATAGTTGGAGTTTTCCAACCTATGTTCCAGACCGGTAAAACCGTTAGGGTTTTTATGCCTTCCCGACTATTTTGCATGTCGCAGCCCGTTTTGGATGATCCTAACCGGACAGGTCAGGGACTGGAGCAGGTAAAATATTTGTTTCTATTTTAGTTTAAAATAGTTTTCAATTGGCTAATTCGACCAGTGGTAGCGATAATGAGAGTTCAGTGACTTGCCTCGCTTTTCCTTTAGCAGTGCTGAGCTCCCACCAAGTCTAACTTCATTGCTCTTCATATATAAAATTAATCTTTATTATATCGTAAAAGAATCCTGGAACAAACCCCGCTACCAGACTTGAGCGTATCCGTGGGAATCTGTAAGGGTTGGGAGACTATCTCGCTGTTTGGGGTAACCTAAAAACTTTTCTGTTTAGAGATAATAACCTCACAGTTGTTATTTAGATTTTTACTGCGGGCATTTTCCATCACGATTTTATGTAAAACAAAGTTTCACGACGATTCGGGATCTATAATAATATCCATCTGAAGAACTTTGGTTGACAGTTTTCTCCTATAAAAATTTGGAATTTCATAAAACTAAATCTACACTTACCTCTTTGCACGTTGAGAGCGGGCAGGTCCATGCCGGAATGGGGTATTCTCCGGTCCTCGAACAAGTGGTTGGTGATCTCACCAGTGATGAACTGGTCCAGGTTCTCCATGGGAGTTGCGACTAGTCCACGGATAAGTTCATCCACCATGTGACGCTGTGGACATAAAAAAAGCATGCCTAAAAGGGCTTTGAACTAAAAAATGTACTGCATTTTTATTACTAGCCATGTGAAAGTAAAGAAACATAGTAAGGTATATCTTCCTTTTTAATTAAGTGTATTTTTCTACATTGAAAAATAACTCTTATATGCTCCCCTATAAACACTGTCCACACGACGATCTTTTAGCACAATTATCTGGGTTTAAAATCCTCTTAAGTAGTATTTTTTCCATCAGTTATATTTTAACAGTATTTCAAACAGTTAAAAATAATTAAAGTTTTGCATGTATTACTTAAAATTAAATTAAATTAATATGACTGGGACCGTGGCGTGTCCTGTAATCCAGCTACTTGGAGGTCACGAATTGTGGATAGTTGTGAGCGATTTTTGGTGGGGGTAGTGTTCTTTTGTATGGATTAACGTTCGCACTATTGAATACTACGTTAATCCACAAAGATATCTACATAATTAGACCAGTTCGTAATTCAGAAGTTGTGGTTCGGACTCCACGTCAAACTGTAGGTCCCTTAGATATGCCATTGACTGTTGGGCTATTAATTAACAGTCCTGTCTAAGGAACATGCCATCCTCAGTCAGTAACATGATTACAAGATCGCGCCACAATCAAGTTACACTCATTTCTCATTCATACTTGGCTTAAAATACCTATCTGGATAGGTCGCCATTTCAGTAACTAACTAACTAATTAAACTACTGTCTGTTAAAACTTGTGAGGCCAGCTATAAAATCAAATTTTCTTGGTTTAAAACTCTCCATCAGCTCAGTCCATCTACTACTGTAGTTTATGGTGAAACTTTAGCTGACCTGGTGAATGATGTCCGGGTTGAAGAAGACGTCCCTGAGTAGCACGGCGGGCTCGACAGGCTGGTATTGGGCATTCATCCTTGGCAAGTGTGGCCTCAGCAGCGAATGACCGATGCGGAACGCAGCCGTAGCAAACTCCGTCACGATGTTGGGGTTGCACGATGAACTGTACGTTGCTGCAAATATATAAAATATATATTTTGTTTTCATGGTTTAAATGGCAAATGTAATTTTAATATTAATTATAAGACACTATATTATTTTCTAGTAAAACATATCTTTTATAAAATGTTCATTAAATTAATATAAAATCAGTAATTTACCATTTTATAAATCATGAAATTTATACGTTTTTGCATCAAGCACGAATTACCAATCCGTGACAAACAGGCAAACTATGAAATACAAGGAAGGTTGTACCACACCTTTTTATATTCTGTATTTAGAATTTTAACATAATTATGTTTCAATGTAAAAATTACTAAATGAAGCCTTTAAGCTAGTCCTTAACAAGTTGTTTTGAGTTGTAAAATTTACTACAATGTATCAAATTCTTTGAGTAACTAAATAGCAAAAACACTCAGTCATGAGACAGTGATTCCATTACTGAACTTACTCTTAGAATATCCTTGAGGAGTGAGTTTGAGTCCATACAAGTTGATAGCGTTCCAACCTAGCAGCCGGGGTAAGAACTCGTTATAAACAGTGTGTTGATAGCTGGCAATAACGATACGACGAGCTGTCTGGTATAACCTGTAAAAAAATACAATTTTTTCCCAAAAAGACAAAGTAGAAAGTAATTATGTTTATAATATTATACGAAAAACTAGATGGCATAATTTAAATTAAGTCACGAGGAAGGACAAAATAATATATATAGCTGTTTATAAAAACTTATTCAACAAAAGATTCTCTACAAGTCTCAAGGAATTTTTTATCTTTCTTAAGGAGTCTGCCACACAGTTCATATTCTCCATAGTTATATGGAGAATTTTATGAATATGAAAAAAAATTGTGATAAAAACTACTCACATGAGCCTAAAATTGTGAATGGAAATGAAGTAAACTAATTAGTTCATGCATTTTTTTGGAATACATAAAATGTTTGAAGATTAAACATTCCACCGACACTAAAATAAAAATAAACATAGTTTAAAAAAATGAAATATTTGATGCTCATTTCTAACACAACTGACCTATTTGTATAAAACCTCAAATACCTATCTCCATGGGGCTAGGGATTATGCAGTTAAAGACAACGTACTATAGCAGCGTTTGTCACATAAACTAGCCGGGGGTGACTGCTCAGACAAGAGCCGCCTGCCATTGGTTTCCAAACTGGCATTTTAAATTACTGGTACCTAAAGGGATGTTTTTCTACCTCAGTGATTATGCTAACTGCACTGCGTACTTTGCAATTGGGGAGACTCCTGGTGGCATTGAGATCGAATGAGACCCTCTTCCTACCTCCGCAGTGAGTGACTAGCTGCTAACAACTCTGCATGCTTTGCGTTTCATTATTGGTACCACTGCGGACTGTGTTGCAAAATTAAATGGCTCCTCACCCCTCTGTCACCATAGGTGTTTATTTGTTTGTTCATTTATCCAATGACACATGTTCCATCTAAATAATAAATTTGATTTATAAAAAAATTTACATTACAGACTGTAATTATAAATTGTTACTGCTAGATTTCATCTAGTGTAGGTTTCATCATCACGCATCACAGAGTTTAAACAATGTTGGTTGGACAACACATTTGCGTTACGTTGGAATACTATTACAGCGTCCGTTGCGCAAAATACTGTGGAGGTAGGAAAACGCCCTTTAAGGTAAAAAATTGTTTAAATTGTTCTAAGCAAACTAAGAGCGTCAGATAAAACAAGGCTGCAATGTTGTCTGGCTCATCGCTCACCTCTCATCGCCCCAGTGGGGGTTGACAGCATGCAGAGCGTGGACGAGGCGGTTGTGTTCCCTCATGTAAACAGTATGGATGGCCGTCAGGGCAGCCTGCTCACTGGCTCTTCCATCACCTGTGACACAAGAATTGTCAGAAACACTAACCACTCGGGGAAAACTATGAATTAGTAGAATAACTAAAATTCAACACAAACAATTTTGATATCTTCTAAGACTCAACTAACCTAAAATATATGCAGAAATCCCTTGTCAAACTGTGAATCTATAGCTAACGATTGCAAAGAGATTGATAATTAATTAAATTTTTCCATGACATAAAACCCAATAGAACTTAAGGGTTACACCTGTGGGTACTTTCCTAACTAATTTTCTTAACAATAATTTAGGTAAATTTAATCAATGTTGAAATAATTTCACAGTAATACATAGGAAATATATTATTCCAGAATGGGAACACAATATGGGAGTGTTTTATATCCACAACTCATTTATATGAATCAGTAAACTAAAACTCGTTAAACTCCAACCAAGACAACCAAAAAGTCCACATTGTGTTGAGTTTGTGTTTTGTTGGAGGATCAGGCCTTGATGGGAATAATCCAAGTATTGACTTAGGAATATAAGAAGAAACTATGCAAAATCAAGCAACTTAATCAGCTTACGATCACATCTAGAATAGGTCATCCAGGCGATGACCATGCAATCTAATTTGCTGGTCTACAGAGTTTGAGCCCCACCTGTGGCAGTTAGTAACAAAAATACTATCTGAATTCTCCCAGAGTTAACCCAGTTCCGTGAGACGATCACGAAGCTACAACTTTAGTAGTGCAGCCAGGTGGTGAAGAAACACTATTCTGACCACCGAATGCCATACTATGATGGTGGCTAGCTGGCAGAATTCCTTTCAGAAATCTGAATAACAGGAATATTATTCTAAATTAATTTGAACCAAAATGCAGTGATTTTTCATATTTTTAGTAGGATACTAGCAATACGTCCGTACTTTGGACGGGTTGGAGGATTCTGTGTTATGGAAAAAAGATACTTGTTAACATGACAAAATTAATTAGATTAGACCAGAAAATATGTATAATTATTCGTCATACATCAAGATAACATTTTAATATAGTATGGTTTTGACGTGGGTTGATTATTGTTTAATTTGACAGCTGTTTGTTTGTCTTTCTATTAAATCACTTATACATCACTTATTCTCAAAATCAATGATCAATGCTTAAACAATTTACTTTTCAAAATTACAGACAGCTGATTATTACCAGTAGGTGATTAATTGAAAACTGAAAGCAAAATGCGACAAATATCAAGGAAAAGGGTGGCGGACAATTTCAAAAATTGAAAAACCTTCTCTGGAATGTAGAGAATGCAGAAAATAAGTTTTATTCTCCCTTTTTCTCCGAAGACGACGTAAAATGCCTCATGGAGCGTCACAGACAAACAGACACAAATTGAGATTCGGCTTCTCAAACCTAAAAATAACTAAAAAAGAATAACTCTAAGCAATATACAGATTATTTATATAGATAATCAGCTGAATGCAGAACTGACCAGCGATGAAGCAGTAGCCGCTGGGAGCCTTGCACTCCGGGTGTGATGGCGACAGAGGCAGAAGGTCCTTGTCCCCGTTGTGCCGGATGGTTGCGTTCAGTCGGCCGCCGTAGCTACGAAGTCCGCGAGCCATGCACGAGTCCTGCCCGTAGATCTGCGACCCATCCAGGTACATCGTGTTCTGGTTGATCTGTTCCCGAGAACCTGATTCACAGTAGTATGTAGACATATATTCCATGCTTGGGTTGTAATGAAATTTTATATCAGGTATACAAAGGTATTTAGATATTTAGTCGTATGACTCATACAAATGGGTTTAGTCCCAGCATCACTGTATTTCCTGTTTAGGAATGTTTAGTGATATAAAATGTTGTAAATTTTGTAATACACATAAATAAAAGCACATATTTTTTGTTCATGCAAAGGTCTTCTAAAACGCTCTGGTCTAAATATGTATTAAAGTCTTAAAAACAACTGTGCAAAGTTTCATTTTTGTATCTTTATTAGTTAATGAAAAAAATTTTAAGTTAACATGGCCGTTGCTCCCCTTAACCTCATCCCCAGACAATAAACACGTGAAATGAGACATATATTCACTCATTTTCTTGGACATCTATTAAAAAATTGAAGCTGTTAGTTTGTCAACGATAAAATTTTTACAATGGTTCCGCTAGAGCACTCACCCAGCCTCTGTTGACCTGGCAGGGACCGCATGAATGGCAGACATACACGAGCACCTGAAGTGATGTTGATTTGTGGGTAAAACGCGTCACCCGTGGGAATGTGGATGGGCATACACTCCGGATGAACGGTCAGAGGCGAGTCACATGACCGACAATCCGGGATGGAGGCGAAGAAACCTGAAAATCAATGCAAGGTAAGGTTAAATTTTAGGTTAATTTCTCTCATTATTGTTCACTCAATTATTGAGGAACAATTAATTATTGGGGGATTTTTTATTTTATTTTTTTACTTCAGCATAAATTGCATTGAAGTCACTCCTAGATAACTATTTGAACCCATTGGCTTGCCTATATTATAGTACCCGTCACCCCTGGGAAATCCTATTATTTTGGCACTTTTAGAGACTTAACTATACCTTACGTATGTTTATCATTAGATTGAATTGACATAATAATGAATCCCTGAAGGATTTGTCAATTATGTATATTTGCTAAAACTACATTTAATTACGGTTTAATATGGTAAATCACAATCCCTCTCATTCTCAGAATCCTGGTAGAGTTGTGGGAGACTCGATGTGGAATGGTGGCGGAACATGAAGGCAGGCGTCAGTGGAGTGTGATATCACACGGCGCGGTGCAGCTGTAGCCATTAACACCAGCACACTTCCTGTTGGCTCAAGTAGTTCGACCAATGAGGTCTTGCTGTGAGGAAACCAGCACGCACCTCACATCACTACCACTACGCTTCCAGACTTCAGGGGTCCAGCCAAGAACATCAGTTAAAACTGCGAGGGACGACAAGAGGCACGGCAGAGATTCTCGGAAATAAGAGGCTGCTTGCCCCGGGTTATGTCCATGCAGGGCAATCCCTACGTGGGATAACACCTTGGAAGTACTCGATGAGCTTGCGCCCTAAATGAGGCGAACTCACACTGACCCTGCCCGAGCCATCGACATGTCCCACGAACCCACCCCACTCAGCTCATGCATTGGCCCGACTCCCACCCATCAGCCTGGTCTACTGCCCAAGTGGAGCTGTCAACCGACGCTCGGCCCTGTGGAAGCTTTATGCGGAGTGATCCTATTCTTTCCTGTCATAGTCTGTCTATTTTCCCTGGCTTTTGTTTTATTGTCGGGTTTCCTTTTTACACCAAAAACTAACACTACTATTTTTTAAAGTGTAATATTTAAACTCTATCCGCTCCAATTAATTCCTGTCAAACCCATAAAAACTACAAAGACAAATCTTGCAGTGAGCATGGTGTCCAAATTACCTATAGTATCTAGACAATCGGTACCAGGAAGGCTCTATGTCTAGGATACACCCATACCTGGCTGGTTGTCAACGGAGGTTGATACAGTCAGTTTTTCTTTTTTATTTAATTGAACTGACCTTAAATAGGTTTGTACATGTTAAAATGAATGTACGGAAATTAGTACAGACAGATTGTTTTGCCTATTATACGTATTCTCACATAGTAATATTACTAAAACATTCTAAGTCTCAAAGGATTTGTAACACCGGAAATATAATTATTTACGTTAATTCAAATTTCACGGAGATTATGAATTATGAGATTGTCTTCCATATCAAAACCAAATACCTATTAGTCACCCCCAAGTCTTTAAAAAAAATCACACACATATGATACAACCAGTGCGTCACCAAACACGCCCCCGATACGCCCACAATTCTCGAATTTCACTTGATTCTCAGAAGTCCCTGTGCCATACCCACCACTACTTTACTAATAAAACGGGAACAATCTCAGTGCCAAAAATAATTTTGGAATAACTAGCTTACACGACCTTGTCTCACCTCTTTGAACAGGAGTGAAAGTGAGATCATGATCGATGAACTGCGCAAACTGCATCACCATCAACGTGTATCGTGTGTGAAGGTTACTGATGTCAGGGTGAACTGTGGAGGACACGAGGCGAGGCGAGGGAAGGGCGATACCTGTCACTGAGGTCAGTCGGGGCGACGATATACCTGCAAAAAATACCACTCAATAGGGTTAAATATTTTAACAAATTATTTTCCTTTTTTTCAAGGACATTTTAGCTTTTTTTACTAATTTTTTATATATTCACAGAGTGGAAAGTATTAAGCAAAGCAGAAAGTGAGCTGGTACATAAGTTGAATAGAAAACTGATTAAATCAATTACGAAAACTCTAAAATATAGACTAGTGACACCACTGCTGTAGTTTCAGAGGTTCTTGCGTTATCCTCTTATCTGACCATAAACCATGGATTGTGATTCAAACATGGGTTGACTTAGTCTAAATTACTAGGAGGCTCAACAAAACTGTCTAGTTAGTTGAATCACAATGGATAATTTAATGTCATCGGAAATGAAGGTTTCACAAGGAAATTGTACTCATATTAAATATATTCATTGCCTGTTAACTAGAGATATTTAATACTTGCTCAGAATTTCCTCTCTAAGGATTTGAATGAGACATCAGACTAAGTACTCTGGTTCAAATTTCCAATACCTTAGCCAATTTCCCCAAAGAGATAGTACCAGGATGGAGAGGAAGTGAATGCTGTCATGATTTATTTTTTAAATACCAATTGCTTTTGCCTCAACTGGGCAGAGAGACATCTACAGACATTCACACTACTATTGTTACCATAATCAAAGAGTGCTCCGTGAGTGATATATAGAACTTTCTTTCCTTTTAGGTTACTATGAATATTAGGGTAATTATGACATAAATATTTCAGATTCAGAGAGAATAGCACAATCAGAACGAACTGGCCTGATAAGAAAATGAAAAGGACCTAAATCATTAAAGTAACTAAAGTGGTCCCATGTTGGGGAAAAAAGCATAATAAGTTTAATAATAATAAATCTTTCAACTAAGAAAAAAATCTAAAAGGTTCATAAGGTAGACTTATGTAACATAGCTATATATTTATAATTTGAAATGGTGTTGGTTATTGATTAATCAATATCTATTATTGGACTTCCCCAAAGCGTCAGAGGTTTTAACTGAGTATTTTTAACGAGAGTTGGGGACTCTCGTTCTGAGCGCACGCTATCTTGCGTCGCCCCGCTAGTTCGGAAGCGGAAGCGTGAGTTATCAATATAGCTTTTTTGTACATGCTAAATAAGTATAGTATTATTGACAACATTATATAATTAACATTTGTAACTCATAAATTAAATTTTTAATGCAAGTTATTACGTAATCACTTGAAAATGGGAGGAGTTTTGCCACCTCCAGAAAAAGTTGTGTAGTTAAAAATTAAGATGCAATGGAAAAGTCCAATAAAAAAATACATTGAATAGCAATATAAAACAACAAATCTTTCATAGTGATCAGATGAATGAATGTCACTTAAGTAATGAAGCAAAGGTGACCTGGATTCTTCTCTCATATATGAAGCAACTCACCGTTCTCGTAGACAGAGGGAAGCAGCCGCGCGAACGTTGTGACACTCCTTCCAAGGTTGGGCCGCTCCAGGTTATTACAGTGGCCGCTGAATGAGCGGTACGGGCTACGAGGGTCACATGGACCATTCTCCTCATTGCAAACCTATCCAAAATTAATAGCATTAGTATTCACTAAAACTTCACAACCATTCCTCGAGTCGCCGACCCGAGAAACCCCGACCCGCTACAATCTCTGACAAAGGCCGAGCCACTAAACACCACACCCCGACTCTTCACTATGCGAAAGTGCACGCCACCGTGCAACCACCTCTCATAGTCACCTCCTGAAGAAGCCCAACACATTATGGGCGAAACTTCAAGAACATGCGGCAAAAATCACACGGGACATTTTGGAAAAGCAAGTAAGTGTTATCTGTTTTATTGGGCACACTCACCTATTTTTATTTTTGTGGCTGGATCTCGTCAGTTAACACACAACGTATACAAAATATCCATCCAGTCATCTTATTCCGACGTTTTGCGGGACCGAAAAATTAACGTCTTCAGGGTTAAAAAAAAGTTTTTTTTGCGAAACATCGGAATAAAATTACCGAATCGCTATTTTGTGTATGTTGTGTGTTACTGACGAGATCCAGCCACAAAAGTAGGTGAGTTTACCCAATAAAACAGATAATATGGAATATACCTCATCAAAAAACATGTCTTTTAAAAATAAAAGTAAGTGTTTGTGAGGATCAGTGCTGCGGAAGCCTATGTGTGTATACACATAGGCTATCATTAGTATTGTTCATTTTTCGATGGAAAATTTCGACACAATGTATTGTTTAAGGTCTAAATTGTTTTTCTAACGAACAGTAAATTATGAACAAAACAAAAAACAGTTAATGATGATTATTGTTTTTAATAATTAAAATAAATTACTAAGGTTTATGATGAAATGTTAGTTTTTATTCATAAAGCACCACAGTAAGAATAACTTAAACCGACCTTATATATTTAATCTCTTCCAACTTCAAACCAAACGTTACAAAAAACAATCAAATACACAAACCTCTTCGTCAGCAATGTTGTTGTGAGTCAGTGAAGGCAGGAAACTAGTCACGTCAATGTCTGACAGGAAGTCTTTGAGAGGCAAGTCAGACAGCGAGCCAAAGCCAATGATGTTATCACCACTGTCCAACTGTCGTCTGCGCCGGTTCCTATCAAACAAATGATAAATCAATGTATTCTGTCTATCCTGATCATCGTAGGACTAAACACCAGAGTAAAAAATCAGCAAGGTCAGTTAAAATAAACATTTACGTCCACTAAAATTTGTAAGTTTATTAATTGTGTTGGAATAGCTGCTGTTGGAATAAGTTTGCAGACGGCATGTAGATTTTTGTCAAGCTTACATGATTTCCTGAACTACAGAGTAGCTTGGTGGCTACTCATTATTTTTATCATTTATTTCATTATCATCATTATCATTTATTTCACTATCCTAATTAATTTAAATAAGAAATTCTTAAATTCTACTTTGTTTTTGTGAGAAAACACTCTCTTACATATACTTTTATTCTTACACTTCTTACCTGTGCCCTCATCGCTTGGAAGCCTAAGTAGCTGTTCAATAACTTTAGTTTCTGAATTACACTTGTTCGTTACTATATAGTAAATACAGGTCCGACTGATTTGTTATTCTCGTTGGCTGTTTAATGTGAAAAGTCAAATCTGAGATTCCAATAAGCAAAATAACTTGTTTTAAAAAACAAATTGGACAGTGTGTCTAGATTTAAATCACCACATAAAACTATTTCTTTCTGTTTTGGCTCTATGATTACAGGCATTTTTCCAAGGAAATACAACACAAACATATTACAAAATCATATCTACACTCCACCTAAATGTTAGTACTGTATGTAATTTCTCTATAAACTCGGTTGAGCTTTATCAAGAATCTGAAAATTTTGAACTACTTAGTGTGTGGAATCCACTAGATTACACTGAATAGTTCAGAGTGTAAATTACAATTTGGTAGGACTATTTGGCTGTTTCATTTATTTGATCAAACTGATTTTTGTGGACCATGAAACTTATTCATTTTGAATTGAACAAAAAAGTTGAATGTTTAATAGAAAATTGCTGAGATGATAGATATTCTAGTCTAAATAAGACTGATCATCAGATCAAGCTAAATAAATATTTTGTAATTTAAAACAAATTACAAAATATTATAAAACTATCAATCCTTACTTGTTCCCAATATTGTTGATAATTTCTCTGGAGGCGTATTCCAGCAGGATAGAAGTGTTTGCCAGAAGAAAGGAAGCTTTGTTGGGCTTACTGAAAGCCGCTGCAATTCCGATTGGAGATTTTGGATCAACTCCACCCTCTGGGGGAGAAAATAAATCTTATATTAAGGATACATACTTATCAACTTCAGATATAGTTATAAATTATCTAATATAATTTTGTTATTTCAAGTTTTTTGAGTACTTTCAAAAATAAGCATTTCAGTTACACTTTATGAAAAATTTATTTTACTCTTCATATAAGATATACTAGAAGGGTACTGAAGTTGATCGTTCTCAAACTGTTATCAACTTTCAATTACTGTAGCTAGTACATAAAGTGGTAAGTGCTGATTTGGGAACCCAATCCTGCTGGATGGTGAAGCAATGATTTCCAAAGTAAATTAAGAATCTAATGAACTATCAAAGGAAACAGAACAAAACTATAGTAAACTCCCAATTACCAATCCTAATTGGTGCTAAGCAATCTTGAATAATCGGGGATAATACACATAATACACTGGAAATACTATAGTTAAAACCGACTGTGAAAGCAAAATAAAAGTTATAAAAATATTTACTGAATTTTAGGTTTAATATGAAAGACTTCAAATAAAAGATTACTTTTAAATGAACAATTTTGAAAAAATTATGTTCAAATCGGTAAATTAAAATCTAATACATGAGACAAGTTGACTGTAAGTACAAGTCTAATGTTGAAGCTGTTGCCTTTATTGGCTTCAAGGAAAAAAATCCATTATTGATTTTTGTCTCTTGGCATTTGCTTCCTTTTTAATGAGTGAGAACATGAGTGTCATGTATGTCAGTATTTCAAGAAGTAGTCCTTTCAATAGTCACTCTGTATAATGAAGAACAGTTGTAAACAATACATTGACCAAGGCCAAGTGTGCCGCTGGGGGGTAGCTATGATTTGCAGGCACAAGGATGGATGTTTATGCGCTTGCTTGCCGAAATGGCAAATTTTTTTGCCTATTCTGGATAAGTTGCAACGTGGTTAAACTTGTAGGCCTCCAAATAATTTTGAAAAAAATGTTCTGCTTTCTCTAAGACAAAAGAGATGATTTTCCCGCACCATGGCGCAGGACCAAACCAACTTTCATGTCTTGGAGAATGTGTTTGTTATTTAGTGTTCCACAAATTATACCAAATTAGTTTTAAGATTGCTTATGTACTATTTTTGTGTGTCGTATAACAAGTGGTGACTGTCTGTAGTACATAACATTTTAAATAGTTCTTAAAAAAATACCCGGAAATCTCAATGAAAAACAACGGCACTGACTGTGTGTGTAAAGCAGGTACTCGGTCTGGAATCTCCTCTGCACATCATCCTCAGCACGCCTGATCGCCTGCTTCAGCATCTCCATGGACACTGTCTCCTGCGCTGAGTCCAGCTCCCCCACGTCCTCCTTCCACAACTCCACACTGAGGGGGTTGAAGTGGTCACATCCGATCTGCGAGTTCCTGCGACAAAAATATTCTATCACTACTTACTCCTGTGGTCTGGTCGACCTCAAATGGTTTTGTGCCTTGCTGAAATCCCATTTTCACTTGTCTCTCAACCGAAGTTTCTATTCCTGCTCTAAATCTCCAAACATTCATACTTGGTCTCTTTGATAAAATCTTTCTGTTCCTATTGGTATTTTACCAATTTGTCTTGATTTTGTTTCCAACCTTTTTGATCAACTAGCTACACAATTAATGTAAACAGAAAAAAGAATTTTACAAATATCCGCTCCTATTGTAAGTATAGATAGATAGCTTGATTCATCATTCTAATGTTGGATGTAAATTAAAATAAATTATTTTGGAGATTTTAAAATTTAAGAGGTAATCTAATTTACATTTAAGCTTAATATATTAGACTAAGAGTGGATTTGACAAATTTATCTTTTATGATTTAGGTATAAAAGTCAACACAACTGAAATTGCTTTGCTTCTTCACAGAAAATAAATAACCAGCCATCAAGCTTTCTGGCTTACACTTGGAATGCACAACATACATTATTTGTACAATAAAAAAATCTGTTCTTCAGATGAAATGAAATGAAATGAAATTAGTTTGCTCTCCCATAAATAAGATTTTTAGGTTGTTATTTTTCTATGGTTAAACAACCCAGGTATTGAATAAAAGTATTGATAGTACAGCTTGAGACACAATTAGTTTAATATTCTTAATTACCTCTATCTATTTATTTGTTGTCACTTTCTAAAAAAAAACTTTAAGCCTTGTTGAGTAAGAAATTAAAGTACTTACAGGTATGAATCTTCTTGCAAAAACGGTCTCGGCTGCAGTCTCAACAGGTGTGGAACATTAGCACACAACAATCCTGCCAGTGTCACCTTCCTCACTTCCGTCAGCTGATCTGAAATGTAACCAACCAGCTGATTATTACAAAGAGACATCTGGTTTGGAAATGGATGATGTTGCCTAAATTTAGTATTTTAAATATATGATTTTAAAAACTTCCATTTTCCAACCTTTTTATGAATACCCACCAAAATATAATTATTGGTAAAGATATAAACACCGATTACATTAAAAGAGATTGAAATTATGACCTAACCACATGAAATCAGATGGAAATAGGGAATATATTTTATCTTAGCATAAAATTCAGAGTTGGAAAAAATTTATTATGGTCTATAGCAAATAAGTGTTGGATTGTGTAAAACTGGCTAAACATTTCAGAAATTGTTATTGCATTTAATCATTATGTTTAATCTAATTTTACACAGTCCAACAATTTTTTCAACTTTGAATGACAATGTAAATGAGGAAAACCAATGAATAACAATGTAGATAGCAAATAAAACAAAAATTATTAGATTATTTAAAGATTTACAAAAATACACATAATCAATATAAATAAAATTAGAGTTTTGTCTGTACATTGCTCAGAGTTATTAATTTTTTAGTTAATTTTACTTTTCATGCGTTAGTCCAAACAAGTCATCCCAATTTGTGTCTGTCTGTCTGTGACGCTCCAGGAGGCATTTTACGCAGTCTTTTCCAAAAAAACAGGGGAACTGATAACAATGAAACTTATTACATGCATTCTCTACATTCCAGAGAAGGTTTTTCAATACTTGAAATTGTCAGCCGCCCCTTGAAAAGTAAATAACGAGCACTTAAAAACCCACTTAGAAACCCAGTTTTCAATGAATCACCTACTGGTAATAATCAGCTGTCTTTGTAGTTTAATGATTTAAAAGAAAGAAAAACAAACAGCTCTCAACAGCTGTCAAATTAAAACCAATATTACTAATATTAGTCAGTTTATATTGGTCCGTGATTTTAAACCCATTTCAAAATCATACTATACTAAAAATTTATTTTAATGTATAATTAATTTTAATAATGGTATAAAAATATTCTAATCTATTTAATTCTTAAGTGATTCTTTAGAATAAAGTTGGGTATTTATTTTATTTTTACTGATTTTTAAAGGATTTCAGATTTATATTTTGCTATGATGATCTTTCTTCTTTTACTGAATCCTACAACCCCTACAAAGGACGGGCTTACTGCTAGTATATAATATATTTCTCTTAATTTATATTTTCCTTAGAATCATTGTATAGAAAAGATTGTGTCCCCATTGTCCTGAATTTTCACAATCTTTAAATATAACCAAACACAACCAATGATACCAATGGTAACTAGATCATTGGTATCACCAATCACCAACCAACCAAACTGAAATAAAATTTACTTTCAAAATAAAGTTAATTTTAGTTTTAGTTTTTTAAAATAAGCCTGATACATCCAACCCCAAATTTATCAAAATTTTGACTATCTTTGCACCTGTCTTTCCAGCAGATATTAAGTATTGTTCCACTAGATCAAATTAAATTATATGTCCTATCCAGCAGACTATGAAGAGCAACAAACTTACCATTGGTCAAAGACGCAGGCGGGATGTCATTCTCATACCAGTACCGGTCGCTGTCCCTCAACATGCGGAACTGGTGGGCCATCAGACATGTCAAGACAGGTCCCAACACGCTGCCTTTCTGAGGCTGCTCCAGGACACCACCTGCTATCAGGTCTACTTGCCGTGGACTTCTGTTAAAACAAGGGTAGTGTTTTATAAATTTCTAATAACAAACCACATTTTATACTGTATCTGAGACAGGGTTCAATATATTAGTTAAATCAGCGTAGGTATAGTTAGGTTAGTTAATCAACAAAAATGACTAAATTTAAGGAGATAAACCCTCCTGTAGGATTCTACCTGTACTGTGTCAGACTAAATACCTCTACTGAGGAATTAAGGCAATTAAGGAATGTTGCTATAGGTGGCAGTTATATACTCCTGCTGAACATCATATGTTCCCCACTAACCCTTCAAGGCAGTAGTAATTTAAAGGCCACCTGCCGGACCCTGATATGATTGTTTTTTTAAAGAGTGTGGGCAAAGTCCACTTCCTTCTCCTCACTCTCATCTGATAATACCCCTACATCATCTAGGTCCAACCAACGGTCAATTTCACTAGATCTAGCCGTTACAAAAACTACTGAAATAAAAAAATAATGATCTAAAAACTAGTCACCAAATTTTCAGTTACAATAAACTGGCCCACTCAAGTTATAAGTTGCTTGTTTAGGTTACATTTCGTTTTTGAAAGTTCGTTATTATTATTATTAGTTTATTTTAGTTTTTGGGAACTAGAGACTTTATACTCTGACACCCCATGTAATGTGTAATTTCGGTTGCATTATCATTCGGTTGCATTTGTTGAATTTATTCCGGATAAACGTTAGTAGTAGAGTTTTGGGGAACCAGAGACATTAAACTCTGACACCCCGTGTAATTTATGTTGAACTATTGTAGTGTTGAGGTTATTCCAGATAAACATTAGTAGTAGAATTTAGGGGAACCAGAGATCCCATCCTCTGACACCCCTGGGTTTTGTTTCACGTAAAGCGGTCAAGTTCGTAAGTAATCTATTAGAGACGGTGCCGGTGGTGATGATTATTTAAGAATCTGAATAAACTGAAGTAATCTAATTTTGGATCTGAGCTAGCAGTACCTAACAGCAGCAAACCTGCATACTCTTTCCCATATTAACCTTATGGGGAATAGACAAATTATTCTCATATTTATGAGAATAAGAAGAAGGAGAATTGTTTTTATTCTCTTGGGCAAAAAAATTCAAACACATAAATACAAAAATACAAATAAATAAAATAAAATCTTGACAGGTCAGACTAGAATAAAAATAAAATAACCTTAACATCTCAAAAAAATAAAAAAAACTTTAAGCTACTATAATACAACAAAATTTACAAGAAAAGGTAGCCTGATTTAACTTATAAAAACAAGAACAATATTAATAACAATAAAATAAAATGAAACTTGTCTAAGAAAATAATTAGGGTCTCTTCAGGCAAAGCCTATGTAGAAATTTCAAAAAATAATTTTAATTTAAAAGAAAATAAAACTTAAACCAGCAATAGACAGAGGAAAAATACATAATATGAATTTAATGAAAGAAAATAAAAGCCTCTGTCGCTTCTTCAAATAGAACTGCTGCGGAAGTATAAATACATTTGTGCATACTGTAATCTATCGAAATAGAATAAGAAGCACACTGAGCGATAATGGGACTCTCACATTCCTTCTGGTGGCTAGCACATTAGCCTTGGTTGACATGCACCTGCAGGATTTTTCCTACAGGTTTGGATAAGATCCGGGCAACGAAATTCCCCTATTCAACAAGAAAAGTCAACATGTCTTACTGCTGCTAGTACCTGTACAGAGTGTGGAGTGCCTGCAGAGTGTCCACAGGGATCGCGCCGGTCGAGCTGCTGTTGCTGTTGGCCGAACACCACTTTATCCACTCCGAGTACCCGGGCAGCTTCTGCTGTCTGGCCTCCTCCAGTACCTGACTCCACCGTTCTGCACCGGACAACAAATTGGCTAATGGTTATGATAATAACCAGATTAAAATAGAAAAAAATTATAATCTAAAAATGTTTACAAGTCAAAGGCTCTTTGGTTGGCAGGCTAGCCCAGAATCGTGGTGCAGTAGTTCATAAAATTGGCACATGTGTCGCTAAGAAGACTATACTGTTATGCTCCATTTAATATTTATTTATACACTAACGTTACCCGTCGCTGCTTGCGATAGTGTGCAAAAGTGTGGCTGGCTACACTGTACTGGAAGGGGGGAGAGTTCACAGGGCAGACAGAATATGATACCAACTAAATAAAATTATTTGATAGTGAATTCTAACCCACTAAAAAAGACATTTTAGAATGTAAAAAATAATTATTCAATTTTCTGTGAATTTTTTTGGAAAATAAATTATATTTTTGGTTTTTAAATTTGTGGAAATGAAATAATTTAATAATAATAATCTAACTTTCATGCAAAGAAATACAAAATTACCCTATAGGCATTGTAGTCGATAGATTTCTCAAATCAAATATTATTTTTTCTTCCTGCACATCAACTTCGCTACCCAATCTAATTAGTTACAAACAAAACCTGTACATTCTAAGTAAACACAACCAACTCTTCATTTTTCTATTTTAAAAGTGTGATACTTAGTATTATTAATAGATTCATGGAATGGACTCATGCTCATGCACATTTTAAATATACATGAGCATGAATGTGATGATTATAGTGTTGCTCTATTACTGTCAGGCTAAATTGCTCACTCTTGTATTCACTTTGACTCGGTTGATGGTTGTTACACATTAAGAACAATAAAGCTTACAAATTCCAGGCTAGCCTCATACAGCCTAATTAAACCTGGTTTCACCTCATAAAATTATAATTCTTCAATCCGAAATTAGGTTGTTCAAGGCTTCTTGCCCCTGCTGGTATAACAAATCATGTCTGACTACATCTAATTTCAGGTAAGCCAAAATACCCAGCTTAGGTATAAGCTTGAATCGCCTATCCAAGACTCACCTTTATTTTGTAATGAAGGCAGAAGGGCCGGCGTGTTCAGTACCATGGAGAACATTCCCGCCATAGCCGCTTCAATACTGGCATTGTCCCTCATCACACTGCCTGACTTGGACTTCTAAACACAGGGAATGATGGCTTACTGTTCTGATAATACACAGGTAATTTAAAAAAATTCACAAAAAACTACAATCGTCCCGGATCATTATTCATTAATTTTACTGTGCTTTAACTTTTTTTTACTTTAACTCTGCATTATCCGCGTTGAGTGTATTACACCTCGCATGGCATTAGACACCGTGTTTCATTTTTTCCGATGAAATTGGGGT
The DNA here is from genome assembly GCA_023375725.1 of Nephotettix cincticeps. Taxonomy (NCBI): domain Eukaryota; kingdom Metazoa; phylum Arthropoda; class Insecta; order Hemiptera; family Cicadellidae; genus Nephotettix; species Nephotettix cincticeps. The sequence goes on from CM041786.1 coordinate 151,992,109, forward strand.
TGTGCAATAAAACTAAACTATACTAGAAAAAACCTTTGATTAGACAATAGATAAAAGATATTTCACAACTTTTTACACATTATATATGTTTACAAGACATCTACCTACAAATTATAACTACAAAAGTGTTGAAAACCATCGTAAATTAAAAACAACCTTAATTTATTAAATGGATAAACTTATTAATTATTATGTCTGGAATAATTAGATGAAAAAATATAAAATGGAAAAATATAGAATTAATGTAGCCTGGTCTGTTACACGGAACGGTGTGTAGTTTTTACCTAAAGGTAAAAACACCTCCCTCTAACTCAAGGTCACGCCTCAAACTGATGGTTGTCTCTTTAATCGGTGCAGAGGGACAGAAGCTGAAGGTAGTTTCATACCAAATTTATTGCCAACCCAAACGGTAGTACAAAAAAAACTAAAAACGTTTCCGGTGCTCGAAACTTGAGACCGTGCACGATTGCGCAGGGTTAAGTTTGTAATCAAATAATGAAGTCAAACTGTGTAGTTCTGATTGTATGACAACTTTCAGCCAGAAGCTGTTAGACATCTCTTATCAGTTTTAGTCTTTAGTAAATAGTTAATGTGATGTAGAATAAAGTAGATGGACAAGTCACACAGTCTTTGAGAGGATATATGAGAAAGGCTATAGTGAAATTAGTCAGTTAAAAAACAATTGGAACTGATTTTAAACTGTGAGCACAATATTTTCAACAAGTGCTACAAAATAACCATGTATCTAGCATGACAAGAAGCAATTTGCTCCAAGTAACTGTTTTTTTTTTACAAAAAGAAGAATAAATGGAAATGTTCAGAAAAAGCAAGATTGTTTAGTAGAGCTTCTATTAAATACATGAATGAATAAAACTTTTACTGTCATCTTCATATATTATTTTAAAATATTCACATTATACTTAATTAAATCACATGTTTCACTTACTAGCTACAGTATATTTATACTCTAATACTATTTTTAAACGCTCTACTGTTTTTGAATCCATAAAAACACACATCGGAACAATAAATGTAAATCAACCAGTTAAATTATTGTGGAACTACTATTGTTAGTACAAAATAAAAAATCTTACTAAAGTTGAAGGCAGCATTGAAGGGATAATTTGTAAGCCTGTGGTGGCAACACTGTAGAAGGTGCCTGCCCTGTTTGAGCTGGAGTATCCTGTGTATCGTCCCCTCTCAGCTGGACGAAGTGACCATTCTGATACCACAACCTGCGGAATCAGAAAATTATAATCATCAATGTAGGTTGCCATAAATTAGAATTGTATAGAAACATTGATCCAAAATAACAAACAGTAACTTAGTCCAAGTTAATATGATAAAAACTTCCAATATTGACAATAAAAACATTACTTACCTTGAGAGTGTCTGTAATCTAATAACTATTTAAAAATGCTATCTATGACATAAAATTGTCTCCCCAAAGCCAACATAATATACATATACCTCTAATAAAGAATCACCCAGTACATTATCTATCCGACTATGGGTCAGTGACTACTGTCGTCCTCTCAACATCTTTGCTTTATGTGCGTTACCCCCTTTTCCTGCTCAAAAAATTGATTTGGAAAATTCGAATGGTTGGCGTTTGGATAATCAGAGTTATACTATATACTAAGATTGTATCTTACATGCTACCATCATGTTTGTTTGAGCCAAAAAATAAATTCTGGTGATCTCTAAATGAGAGAAAACACACCTCACCAAGTAATGTTGGTACAAACTCATTGTACGTGATATGTTGAATTTCAGTGATGATTATTCTACGAGCCTCCAAGTATAAAGTATCGGAGCTCCAGTGAGGATTCAGAGTTGCCAACTGTGAGACTAAGCGATTGTGTTCCAATATCAGAGCAGAGTATACCAAGCCAAGACCTGAGCCCACTTCTTGACACCTGCAAGGAAATCATGAATGATGTATTGGTTCACTGATAAAATTTGAAGGACATATGTATTGATATACATTTCATACGAGGTCTAATGCATGAGAAAAATAACCAACTAATACTCAATTACTTCAGTACTAGCAAAAAACCCCTAAATTCGGTCATCTGCTAGCCTAACGGTTAGCGTCTTGGACTTCGGTGCAAGAGGTGACGGATTCGATCTCATGGATGTCCACAAAAATTTAGATGAGCAAATTAAATATAAAACAGTAAAAAAATCCCCTTGATCGTTACCACCATGGGCCTAGCAAATTAAAATCAGCGTGGTATTGTAGTGGCTTTAAATATATAGGCTAACAACCATGACTCACAAGTCACAATCTCACAGGGAGTCCTCACCACTGGTTTTGAACCAGGAATGTTTTACTTACTAGGTCCTTGAGCAACCACGGTTTATCTTACCAGTTATAGTTTTTTTTAAATAAATACTTTAATTATTCAAATTAATTTAATTTGAAAAGTTTATGTCAAATTAAAGAAAATTCAGAATAAATGTAAAAATTTCTCAACATCAATGCACAGAAATCTATCCTAGAACAATCTTTTTACATTCAGGGAACTCCAATACAGTATGTAGCCCCTAATAGTGATGACATATTGTATTGACTTGAGTGTTAATGTCAATACATTAGGTCAAGTTTAGGTAAGGCCTTACATTTTCCTCTAACTTGTGTAACTTTTTACCATATTGTATTCTACATTAATTATCAATCCACTATAAATGTTTTACTTACTCAGAGCAAGCTGTTAGGTTCAGTTTGCCTCCTTCTCCTCGCAGTCTCTCAGCCTGTTCCACTGTTGTTCCATACAGCCCGGATCCATCAAGGAATCCAGTCTGTGTGTTAAAAAGCCCTCCTGCTCCTGAAAACAAGTCGATAAATGGATGAGAGAAGTTACAGAGAAAAAGTTAAGTAAAATGAATGTTAAAAATCTAAAGTAGCCTTAGGAACTGACTGCACTTTACAATGTAGGCCTACAATAACTCTTATGTCATTAAAAATACTTACTATCAATAACAATATAAACTTATGTCTTATGTAAACGATGCCTCACCATTAGATTGTCCTACGGAGATGTCCCGTCTTATTACTTCTGCCCAAAGTGGTAAGAGACTGGTGACATAGCTATGGCGGCCAATCACAGCTGATTCTGAAGCTACACCCACAACTGCCTTTACTGAAGGTGCTGTTCCAGGCTCTGAATCTGGAACAATTATACTGTCAGAAGAAAATGGATAGTTTGGGTAAAGTAAAGATATGACAACAGTAAACCAAAATAACTTATATGCTACAGCTCAAATAATTTTAACGACATTAAAGACACAAAATAAAAATAGTAGAGTGGCTGGTAATTGACTGAAAAGGTTAAGATTAACTAATGTACACACAGAGGTGCACTTGCAGAGGGAACCCCCCGTTGTAGATTTTAAAAAGATATTTTTATTTTATCCTTTTTTATCATAGGCTACTAAGAATTATTTTACAGTTTCCAAATATAAAATTTTCTCTAAAACCAAAAACCTTTTTTTGAACATCTTTTTTGGTGCTTTAAGTGTTCAATTAGGGGGACTGACACATGTATCCACCCAGGCCTGGTGCACAGCGAAATAAAACATAACGACACTGATGTCACATATTGGAACAAATTATTCATTCTTATCCAGTATTGCCTTATAGCTATTACAGACATCATTTTATTTATCTTATTGGAATAGGTTATTCCTTGATTAAAAAAAGTATAGGCCTACAATAAAACCTCTTATAACCAAAACCCTTTCATACGAAATGATCAAAATTGTCTCTTTGTGAAAAATCTTAGCCTGCCGACGTTTTACTAATAAAGCGTTGACAAGATAATGCCGCTAGATAGCGGTACGAAAAGAAAAAACAGAAAAAATTGAGGACTTTCTCATCATTGTACATAACGCACTTGGGAGAATAAAGCTATTTACATATAGTATTCTAAAGAGCTTTTTTAAGAGCACTACTATCCCTTCAACTTTTTCATCTTAACCTTCAAAAAGTGATGCATAATTTTTAAGTGTAATTTTTGCTATTCAAAATAACTCCTGCCCCCTTTATTTCGGTTAAGAGAGGTTTTGCTGTAATTACAAAAATGTTTACCTCTCATATTCACCTCAGTTTAAACTTTGGGAGAGGTTCCATGAATTTAAGTGTGTTATTAATAAGTTTACCAAAAATTTAAATAAATTAGTGGCCAAGCAAAAATTGCAGCACTAAGCCTATGTGACTGGTTCCACAGATACATCACTGACATAACATCAATATAGAGTAGTATTTTATGCAATATTAAACTATTCACTAGGCTAGTTAACAAAAATAATGTTTTTATGTTCTTACTTAAAATATAAACGTACCTGTCTGCTGAGTATGCTATTAGCCACTCTATTGTTCTCATTTTCAGAGTTTAATTCTAATGTTTGGAAATGAAATAACTTATTTTAGTCTATTACAGAAACTTGACCTCCGCAGGTTATTTTTCAACTGTCAGGCATCAAAGGCCAGGGTTTTGTTTTGATTTTGTAGAGTTTGAATTTTGTTTATAAAAAATAAAAACAGCTGATAAGTGACTATATTTTGTTTTACTTCTTCTCCAAAGAGGATATATCAGGAAGCAGAATTAAATTATTAAAATCCTTTGTGGTATCAAAGTTATATTATTATTCTATATTGAGGTATTGGAAGCATCACAATTTATTTGAAAAAGCCCACACCAAGGAAGTGGAATGTCGCTAAGCCTATTGAATTGCTTTAATATAAAAACACGCTGAGCCATCTTTATTTTTAAGAGCGTCAATTTGACTTCCCTAATTTAGCCCATCTTCCAATTTTACTCCAAGGAAATTAACAGAGTCAATGTCCACAAGCTGCTCCCCGTCTATAAACATATAAGGCGTTGTCTTTGTTTTTTGCTGTTTTGATCTGCCATTTTTCAGAACTTAAGAATATCATTGCTAATGTGAATTGTATTGTTCATAATAGCATTTTATATTAACTACATTCTATTGTAGAATAATACTACGGTACTCATTATAAAAATATAATCCAAACAATATTTAAAGCACAGTATACTTCCACCTTAAGTATGTTCAAAGTAACTTATACCTTGAAGATATGTGACATATAAAGTACATTTTTAACTGAAAATACCGCTTTTAGTATAAAATAATATAGGCCTATGTTTCATTTTCTACAAAACTAAATATAATATTATAAAATATTCTCAAAGCCATAAAAACAAAGGTTTAAAAATTGACTTTGAAATACCGGTAATTAAAAAACTATTAGGAGGAAATAAAAATATTCTTGATATGCCATTACAGTTTGGGAGCTGTAATAATAGTCTTGTTAGAATTATTACTTTCAAAGTTACTTTGATCTTAGCCATCACATCAGACCAAGAAGCGAAATAGCGAAATTTAGTGAAAAGGAAGTTTAATGAATTCTTGAAAGTTGGTCCTTTAAATGTTAAATAATATTATGTTAATTAGGTGGGTTTTTGTTATGGGTCTCATAAATGACTATTTCAGAATCATTAAAATAATGATGATGGTTGGATATTAGTCAATTTGAATCCTTATAGAAACTTTTAATAAAAACAAATTGCTTTGTTTGTCTCTTATCATACATTGAGACATACAAAAAATCATGGTTTCATTCTTTCAAATTGAACACTGATTAATTGGGAAGAAAAATTGTGACTTATTTATTATTATCTTTTTTGCAAGTTATTTCTTAAATGAATTAAATTGGAATTTTAATAAATACAGTAACTCATTTTATGAAAACTCCAACCCATTAGACATAGACTGACCATTGTTGTTAGGTTTTATTATTATTTTAATTTATTAATCTAATTTTGAAGTAGCTTAACTATAAAGGTTGTAGTAAGTTACTCAATGTGTTTTCAAAGGTGGAGTTGTGGAGATCAGTTTTCTATTAAATTTCAATTAATTTTAGCTAAATTCTTTTTTAGATCTGACTTTACCCGTTCATCCGGCAATGAATTCATTGCCGGATCAATGGGTAAATTGAGTAAACTTGTTCTTTAGTTTTAATATCTATGTATCTTTTGCAGGAGAAACATTTTCAAATTAAATTAAATTTTCGGAAAATATTTAATGAAGGTATTTCATACATTTTGTTAAAATATGAATTCTAATAAATTTAATTATTATGTTTTTAATCTTCAATCAACGGAAGTGTTTAAAACAACAGTTTACCCATTCCAATAATTATTATCTTAGCATATAACCTCAGCATTTGAGCAAACATTTGCTTCATCATCAATCAACCGGTTGATTTGTAAAGACACTGTCAACCCTGCTCATATTAACATGAGGAGCATTATAAACCAATGCAAGCTGTATGATCAGTAAATTACAATGAGTAGGTCTAAGCATTAAATTGAATGCAATTATGTGAAAATGTCGGTTCTTGAAGAAAAATGTAATTAATTGTAATAGTTTTGTTGCTATTTAATTAAAAAGACTTTTAACCGCCGTCATTTTGAAAACATAAAAACAAACTAAATGATACTTTGAGAATATTTTTCTCTTTAGCTAATAAAGATGTGCGCAAAGTTTGGTTTCTGTAGCTTAAATATTTCTTGAGATGTAACAAATACAAAATGGTGGCTAGCGGCTAAACGAAGGATTTTCAACATATGTTTATACGATTTTTTTAATGAGTACTATCGCTCCTTGAAGTTTGTCTCCGACTTTAATGAACACCCTGTGTATATATAAATTTTACAGACAATTTTTTTCGTTCTCGAGGCACCTCAAAACAAAAAAGTAACATGGTCCCAGGCTTAAGTCTTGCCATGAGACCTATGGTAATAGCTTCTTCATTAAGGGATATTCGCTAAAAGGAAGCATAATGCGACGCCTGCAAAGAGTTGCGACTAATCGTGGACCTTTCATGTAGTGAATAAGTGTCAGCAATTGTGCAGGCGTTTGCAAATATAAGTAAAGTTCCTATAGTTATAATCTTTATTCCTCTACTGCATTATATAAAAATAATACATTAATAACAGTAGTTTGAATAATGTTGTTCTTTCTGTGATTAAGTTTCCTAATGAGAAATCACGTATTTTCGTTAATTTTAGAACCAATTTTACATGGTAAAAAAAGTGCGTTAGTTAAATGTTACAATGTAACAATATTCCTGAAAAAATTAACTCTTAATAGTTTTCAACTAAGTAGGTTCAATCGTTGAAGACACTTAGCAATTTTCGAAACCGAAATTTAATTTTAGTTGGTATTTTTAAACATATCGTCCTATTTTAAATACATTTTTTATTTTGCGATTTCAGGATATGCATGGTTAACTTATGTTTTTGTAGTTGATTTAAAAATGATTGTATTTACTTCCCTGTGGGAAATAGGTTAGATCTTGGATATGTCTAAACGGAATGTTTTCAGTTCATCTAAACAGCTGTCATTATAACCATATGACGTCACTAAGCATATGACGTCACCGTTTAAAATTTAGGTCTGTCGGATTGCCAGTGTCCCCAGAGCTAAGACATATCTATGTGAAAAATATTTGTATTTACTTATCTGTGGGAAATAGGCTAGATCTTGGATATATGTCTAAAGGGAATGTTTTCAGTTCATCTAAACAGCTTTTCTTACGTTTCAAATTTTGGCCTTACAAATTGCCATGACATCCATTTCAAAAAACATACATTAATAGATAGTTCACTGTAATGTGGTGCCAATACTATACATTAGATTAGATTACATTAGATCACATCATTGAAATGGCAACCATACTTCAATGTAGGTATTTTAAGCCAAGTATGAATGAGGATTGAGTGTAAGATGATTGTGGCGCAATAGAGGAGGGATGTGGTTAACACTATACCCAATAAAACGTGAGTTATTAATTTATATCTCACTAAGACGCGTAAAAAACTATAATATATTTTTGAAAACATATAACTCTAAACAATAGCTACCTGCCTTTGTACGAGTATTATTAACACTCTAGTTCACACAAACTTGGTGGCACACTTTACTGGCTTTATACTTTAACTGAAATGGACCTACCCAGGTAGGTATTTTAAGCCAAGTATGAATGAGGATTGAGTGTAAGATGATTGTGGCGCGATCTTGTAGTCTTGTTACTGACTAAGGCTGACATGTTCCTTAGACAGGACTGTTAATTAATAGTCCAACAGTCGATGGCAAATAATGGACCTACAGTTTATCATGGAATCCGAACCACGGCCTCTGAATCTTGTAAATTTGCACACAAACCCAACGCAAATCGAATGTTCTAAGTTGAGTTCCACAGTTATGTATTTCGTACAACTCAAATATAATCAGCTGTCTTTCTGTTGAACTACCCTCTACTAGGCTGAACACACAGAGTTTTTTGATACTATAGTTTTACAGCAAGACAAGTCTTACAAGGTGAGAATATCTTTTTGGGGTTTACTAATAGGAATACTTTGTCTCCTTAAAACAAACGGACAGGTCGTGCACAGTGCGTTGCTTTTGCAATATTCCCCTTCCACCCAAACACACAAGGACCTTGATACAGTTATCCTGACTAGTCAAAACAAGCTTAGGTTGTCCTGCAAAACATGTTGATGATGTTTATGACAACAATCTCCCTTTCACGGATGTTTGGGTTAGGAGATGAAGGCGGGAAGGATAAAGGACGCCAACAGAAGACACAGACGGGGATGCAGTAAAGGAAAACAAGACATTTGGCCTGTCAAGTAACATGATTATACAGTTTACAACGTTCAATGTGTTCAAATGTGTTTACTGTACTGAGACGAGGTTCAAATGGTGTATGAATTACTTGCTTTGATTACTTTGTGGCCAGTGTACACACAAGTACTAACAGTAGGCATACTAGGTACTACCTTTGACTATCCATTATTAATTATATCCATATCCATATAATTATATTAATTATTGTCAAAGGAACTTCGGCGATGTATACTAACCGGCCAGTCAACAATTATGGTTTTTGACGATAGTTTTATGACGTATTCATAATATGTGATACCTCCCATTACTTTTACCCACTGTTTATGGGGTTAAATATTTTGGATTTAAATCTCGTGACATTGACTTCGGAGATAATACTTTGGGTCTGACAGTTTTTCCTATACAAGAGACGTTATTACACTAATGTAGGTAGTCTTATTAAAAATAATAATCATAATTTTTACTTTCTCTCCTTATACATAGTTATATGGAGAAAGTATTGTTTTCGTCAACATTTTCGAGTTTGAGTTGATGGTGGATAAATCCTTTTTGGGGTCCCCTGAATCAAAAAAGTGGTTTTCGACGTGATGTCTGTCCGTTCGTGTGTCTGTGTGTGTATCTGTACATATGTATTGTATGTGTATTCTCTGTACACATGTACAGAGCCACAGCTTACCCCGTTGGTCCGATTTATATGAAATTTAGCATGTTTGTATATATTCATGGTATCTCCAGGCGTTTTTTAATTTTTTTTATTTATGATTTTAAGGGTAGTTCACGCCTAAAAACCCGTGAAAAATTTAAATTTCTCAAAACCGCCTCCAACGATTTTGATTAAAATTTGATAGTTTATAGTGTCAGAAAAATCAAATTTTTAAATTTTCAGCGAAAACAATAAAAGTAAAGTATAAATTGACTGGCACTATTGAAACCAGTTAAAAAGACTAAACAAATTAGTGGTTTGAGTAATTTGTCTACGACTAACGGTTCCAGAGAAAAGTTAAATTTACTGTTCATGATAAACGCAGTACGTTGTCTGAAAGCGCCCAATGTTATTTTCTTAAGGAGAATATTAAAAAAATCAATTTTTTCCTTATTTTCCAAACCGTTTTCCATGAAACTTGGTATGAAGCGTAAGGTCAAATAACCCAACGAAACCAACTCAAAAAGCTTGGTATTACTGGAGGTGGGGGTTCCTCCTATACAATTCGAACAATGAATTTAACTTTGTCTCTCTTGTTTTTATTTTCAGAAATGGGATGATTATTTTTGAAACAATAAATTATTAAATTATATTTAGATAAAATTTGAAGAACATGATAGTTTTGTTACAGATTGTCTTTTTAAAATTTACTTAAGGGAGAAAGTATATGTCACTCGACTGATACCGTTTATTTACTTATAGTACCAGTCAAAGATTATACCAAATCTTGATCAAAATAATTTTTAACACATTGATATATTTTATTTTATAACGTATGGACTGCTTGGTCCTTGTAACGTTAGTCCATCGAGTTATTAGTTCCCAAAGCAATCTAAGCTTGTGATTGGTCAACCGGGTAGACATGACAGGTTGATTAGACATGGGGATAATTAGCGTTGTTAAGTTGGCAAGTCGATCCCTGACATGCAGACTTAGCGTTCCCTTAATTAGGCGAAGGCTTCGATGCGAACATTTCAATAATTAAGTCACGAGGTAAAATTAATTTAATTAGTAATCATGCTCTTCATTATATTGAAAATACAAGTGCTCGATGTTTTAATTTTGTGGTAGCACACAAGAGATTTAATACACTGGGTATCCTATAGACGTAATCTTTCATTGATTGAGATTTTAAATCAATCTTTCCCATATATAAGGCATTGCCTAAACTACAAATTTAGTTAATATCGTTGAAGCTATTTGGTTGGTAATATAATAATCACCGCCATGAAGGGTTATTGGGGTATTATAAATTTCTCAGATATTACCTCTACCAAACTGCGCATTATTTTAAAGAGGATAAAAAGTAAATGTCATTATTTTCGGCGCACTTTGACAAAATTAGATTTTAATAATAATTTAATTCAAAAGCTATGATAAAATGAATATTTTAACTTAAGTTATTGTAAAATTAATTAGAAAGCTAATAATCACGCATTTATTTATAGAAAGAGTTGAAATTAGCATCGAAATGTCACTCAATGACAACCCCTAACAATCCATATTAACACTTTAGGAGACAGAGTTGACACACTAAACTACCCCAAAAAACTTAGTTTCAGTTTTATTATTATTCCTTTAACTAATGCTGATAGATCCCATAAAATTTAATTTTAGAAATTTAAGTTATGAAGAAAGTGACAGGTTTTTGTTAGTTATTTAAATAACTTTTGATTAATTCATCATTGGGAGGCCTTTATCGAATAATCTTTAAGTTATTTATAATATGGTATAAACCGTTCTTTGAAAATAAACACTAAATCTCCAATAATTTCTAAATAGATTTGAGTTTGAAATTTCACACTCACCCCTACAATACTGGTACAAATACTAATTAAAAAATTGGCAAAAAAATTAGGAGGTTGGGTAATTTTGTGATGATATTTAGTAATATTATTAGCCAGAGGTATTTGCAACATGGGAAGCTCTTTGTTGTCAGATCTAGCAATAAAGTTTGCAATTTTCTACTATAATTTACGTTAAAACAACATATTTGGCAACGACGCAATATCACCCACACGTCCAATATGAGCAATACTGAAAATAATGCAAAATACATGTGTCACAGGTTGTTTAAAAATTTACAATAATAAAATGTAGAACTTCTATGGATAACTGGGTATAGTTCAAACAAAATAACTCCGTATAGTAATATCGTGGGACGTCAATAAGAGAACAAATATACATATTCATTATTTTGGTTTAAGTATATAATATAGTCGATATAACTGTTTCGTCAATATAACTTCCTTATGTGCTTGCATAACAAGGAAAACGCAGATTTGTTTACTGTATTTTGTATTTTCTCACTTCAGACCTGATGTATTTAGGTTGAACACGTAATACTTGGTAGGTAAACTGCACTGATGTTGTACATACATTAGGTTTACACATATTCGCCCTTGAAAAGTACACAAAACATATCTCAGAGTAAACCAAATTGTCCAACACAATAGCTGTTTAAACATGTGTTATGATTATATCATTAAAGTTCCGGTGTTCCGGTACGCCACCGGAAAACAACGGTTGCGAGATTTCTGTTTTCTCCTCAATACTTCCGGTAGAGTTAAAGGTTATTTTAGTCTCACATTAAAGTCGATGAAATTCTTTATACTGCTAGTGATTTATGGTTATATTTTTAGCGAATTTCCTATAGGGAAGTAGCTATTACCGTAGGTCTCATGGCGAGACTTAAGCCCGGGACCATGTTATTTTTTCGTGTTAAGGTGCCCAGAAACCAAAAAAAGTCGATCACGATAACTCTCGTAAAAATGGTTCGATCGAGACCAAATTTGGAAGACGTGTATTCCTTCATTTGCTCGGACGAGGGGATCGGGTAGCTTGGGAGGGGGGTTGTACTAAAAGATTGGGGTTTCTGCGTTTTTCATATGTAATTTAAAAACAAATTTTAATTTTATCTTTCACCATTAGAATCGGGTTAAAAAACTACACAATTTAGTTCCTTAATGTTTTTCTCTATCTCCAATGGTTACCGAGATATTATAAAATCTAAACACAGTACGTTGTATTTTGTGGCTCCAATGTTAATCTTATGGAGGATTAAGAAAAATTAATATTTCAAATTAATCGATATTATGGGATTAAACTTGGCATTTAATTTCATGTGGTTGAGATCTTATGTTTCAAATGCTTAAAATCATAGTTTATGTGTTTATCATAGCAGCAAACATGCATACTCTTTTTCCATGTTAATCATATAGGGAATAGGCAAACCCCTTTATTTATGGACAGATGTTGATGAAAGTTGGTATAATTGCTAAAAATAAAAATTGTTCATGGTAGAAATGCCTACTTTCAGTGTTACTCACAGCAGCAAACCTGCATACTTTTTCTCATGTTAATCTTATGGAGAGTAGGCAAATAACTCTCATATTTATAGACAGATAATAATAAAACTTGTACTATATTATTATTATCATGTTATTGATTTGGAAATTCGCTGAGTACGCAGGTCTGCTGCGACGTATTACCGTAGCACGTGTTTGTCGTTTAATTAATCCGTTCCTAAACTGAAATTCAAATCAACTTTCATGGCAATGTTGTATTATTCTTGGTGTAGACCGCCTAAATAAACTTGGGTGCCCGAAGAAATTTTAAACTCAGCTTTACGACTTACTCTAAACTTTGCGAAGGATTGGATTGACTTAAGGAGCGTGTGTTTATGCTCTATGGGCTTAGTTTACGATTCCGAAACTTTCAAGAACTTATTGTGCTTTGTGATTTTTTAGAGTGGGCCGTTCTTGCTAAAATACTTTATCGTAAATGTAATGATATATTGTTGGAGACGAATTTAATTCATAAGAAGATTTAGTCAAGGAGGTTTTACTATTAGATTTTCTCTCGAGAACTAAACTAGCTAGCCAATGCAATATTTTTAATTTTAAAAATCCTTAGAATATTTGACATAGAGAAAATACTTTGAATTAAATCGTCACTAAGACAACTGCTTTTAATTTTGATAAGGATTTAATGAAAACGAGTTTATTTTAAGAATTACATTTTTTAGTAAATAATTATTTGATATAGTTGCCCTAAAGTTTAAAATGAAAAATTTAGTACAGTACTTTTTTGCATAAATATTCTTGATTTTGTTAATAGATAATCAAAGATTAAGTTATATGATTATTGCCTAAACCCCTCCTATAGATGCTTATATACTTCTAGTAATTATTTGCCATTAGTGCTAATAGTGAACTTACCTACTTACTGAACTTAGCCTACAGGTAAATAACTGTTCTATGATTGGCAGAAACTACCTAGCAATTCAAATTTCAATAATGGTAACTTACATACTTAAAATTTATAAAATGTTTCAAATTGTCGTTATATGAAAAAATTGAATTCATTTATTAGTAAAAGAACGAAACAAAATAAAATTGTATTTTTATAAGTTTTATTATTTATCTTAACAAAACTTGAGAGTAAAAAATTTCGAATATTTGCATTTTTAATGATAGTTACCTTACTAACGAAATCGACCTAGTGTGAATAATAATCTTAATTCCTTATGATAAAAATAATGATTTACTAAAAAAAGAAAGTAATTATAATGACCACGTATTACTGAGTGATTAACATTAAAAAAACAACACATAACGTAATTATGGTGTAAGAATACACTACCATTGACCACTATCCTTTTTCAATTTAGTTCTAATTTATAGGAATAGGTTATAATTAAAAAATAAAAACACATATTATTGTTAAAGTATTTTCCAATACGTAGTTATTGCAGTTTCTTGACCGTAGCAACAAAATCACATTAGTGGAACCAATTGCACCACGTGAATTTTCCTGTAAGTGTTGGTACCACTGTTTCCTCTCGCCGAACATGTACATCCGGTGTTGAAAATAAGCTATCAATGATACTATCAAAAGCTTGCCTAATTGGCTGATGTCTTGTACGATGGCGCAACACTTCATTATGTGTGACTTAATCGAAGAGTCGCCGCATCCGACATGCTTGCACGTCCGACTGACACGTACGTCGTACACGCATCACGTACGTCAGCGCCGTGTACGTATTCAGGGCTCGAACACATGAACCAACCTAACAACAGGTTGCGGTAACACTGAGGACGTGATACGCGGTGGAAAGTTGTTCACAAGGTCGAGAAAGAGTTCAAAAACAGTTAAACACATGGGCGAGGCAAGTCAATTTGTTGTGACAGTTTTTTCACAGCAATTATTGTTGAGGAGATGTTTTAAAATATGTCACGTTCAGTTTTTATACATATAAAAACCGCAATTCAATACGTTCTCACAAATTGCTAATGCAAAAATTTAAAAACTTAATGTTATAGACTGAATCGATTGCTTGTAGGTTTCGAATTTAGGATTTTCAAAACTTTATTTCCTTTTGTGTATTTCATAGCCAATAGTCAAAGTAAAAAACCTAGTATTTTCACTACACCTGAAGTACACATATTAAAATATTGACTATGAATTAATTGATTGATCTGTATGCGTATATGAATCGAAATCGATATCGTACAATTTTCACCTTTTCTGTAAACGAATTTATAGTTTTAACAAAATAAGAATACACCCCATATACCTGCACACTCAGCAAATTACAGTATCTTCCATAAAATCTACCGAAACAACTAAAAAATTCTTTGATATTTTCAAAATATCCCTACTTGTCATTGAGATGAGATAGGCATGTAGTGTCAATAATTCAATTTCTTTAGTAAAGGGTTATGAGGTATCACTTGACGGGTTGACTTTTAAAGTTTTTGAGGTGCCCCAAAAATACCCCCTTTTGGGTGAAGTGAGGTCTATATCCATATTCATAAAACCCCCTTTGGATAGACAAATGTGCCTGATTTATGAACTTAAACCTACAAATTATCATTTAGACGTGTGTACCAAATTTAATTTCGATCAGAATATTTTACGACATTTATTGTGCCCACGGACACCTGGAAAACAAAAACGAAAAATTGGGTACCGGCGTAGGTCTTACTTACCATGAGCTCAATGTATTAGGAAATTCGCTAAAATGTACCGTAATATTTATAGTATTTCGCCAGATATATTCTACTACACTAGAATTGAAATTAATCGAAATAGCATATTTAGCAGTTAAGTCGAAACAGTAGTCTTATTACCATCTGAAATCGACCTGTTGCTATTAAATATCCATTAGACAAATCGCAACTGTATTTGGTTAAAATTACCTTCCCATTAAGACATTTGAAATACATAAATAGAAAATGGAAATCATTAGTGACGTCATGTTCGGTTGTTAGTTCGTAACAGATTTACTTGACCGTGTTAAGTTTACCGGATCACTGAACAGCTGGACCCGGCAACAATGGGCGTGTGCCGTCAGCTGAGCGGAACCACTTGTGCTTCGGTCATTTCCCCAAATGAGAGACAGATTTTTTACGACATTTATTGTGCCCACGGACACCTGGAAAACAAAAACGAAAAAATTGGGTACCGGCGTAGGTCTTACTTACCATGAGCTCAATGTATTAGGAAATTCGCTAAAATGTACCGTAATATTTATAGTATTTTGCCAGATATATTCTACTACATTGGAATTGAAATTAATAGAAATAGCATATTTAGTAGTTAAGGTCGAAACAGTAGTCTTATTACCATCTGAAATCGACCTGTTGCTATTAATTATCCATTAGACAAATCGCAACTGTATTTGGTTAAAATTACCTTCCCATTAAGACATTTGAAATACATAAATAGAAATGGAAATCATTAGTGACGTCATGTTCGGTTGTTAGTTCGTAACAGATTTACTTGACCGTGTTAAGTTTACCGGATCACTGAACAGCTGGACCCGGCAACAATGGGCGTGTGCCGTCAGCTGAGCGGAACCACTTGTGCTTCGGTCATTTCCCCAAATGAGAGAGATCTCCATCGGTTAACAGATTCCTCCTAATTTCATCGCATTTCGATGAAGTGGGACACGCTTCATTTTCACTAGAATTAAACCCACCGTAATCAGTCCATTCAAAATAATACTGATTTCACTCGATTAAAATTAAATTATTAATGGGATTTATTGATTTTTTTAAAGTTTAGGTGTCCACGAGGGTTCAACCGATGGTTTTTAGAAATTACCAACACGTTCTGGTCAGCTGTAATAACGTTTGAATCGAGTATTTTTGGCATGGATATGCCTGTTTCGACTGGGACCGTGGCGACGTCCTGTAGTGGGTGTGGTGTTCTCTTTTGTGGATTAACGTCCGCACTATTAAATACTACGTTAATCCGAAAAGACAATCCTCATAATTAGACCAATTCGCAATCCTCGTTCGCAAAAATGAACCTCGAAATTTGTAGGTTCTGTAGCATTTAAGCCTCGGTTAGGCTAGTTTTCAGACATAATAATATATATATTAACATTTCATATCCGAATAAAAATTATAAAAATAAAATTACAGTTTGATGTCTAATGTAAAGTTGTTTGACAATCATTGAAGTAGAGTTTAGGTATATATATTAGTTAGAGATTCTTTAAGATTTTTAACAAAATAACGTTTCAGGTTGAATATGAGACTGAGCTGTTAGATATATCAGTAAAGTCATAACTATCGATGATAAAATATGGACACTAGTGAATGTTAGCTGGAAGGCTTCGTTAAGTTGTAACAAAAGTTCTGTAATGCTAAAATTGATATTATAGTCGGTAGGGGAATTTGGTAAAAAAATAATAAGTGCATAGTATCGATAGACTGGGACGGTGGCAACGTCCTGTAATCCAGCTACATCGAGGTCACGAATTGTGGATAGTTGTGAGCGATGGTCAGTGGGTGTAGTGTTCTCTTGTGTGGATTAACGTCCGCACTATTGAATACTACGTTAATCCACAATGACTATCCTCATAATTAGACCAATACGTAATTCAGAGGCCGTGGTTCGAATTTCACGTTAAACTGTAGGTCACTTAGATATGCCATTGACTGTTGGGCTATTAATTAACAGTCCTGTCTAAGGAACATGTCAGCCTTAGTCAGTAACAAGACTACAAGATCGCGCTACAATCATCCTACACTCATTTCTCATTCATACTTGGCTTAAACCTAGGTAGATTGTCATTCCAATAATCTAATCTAATCTGATGTAATCTAATGCAATCCAATCTAATCTAATGTAATCTAATCCAATCTAATCTAATCTATTCTAATCTAGAGTAAGTTCAATAATAAGTAATCGGTAGATTGAGTTCGATATGGGATATATTTTGTAGTCGGTAGATTATAATCGATAAGATAGTTGGTGGAGTCGATAGTCTGAGGTCATAATTCTCGGCGCGGACGAAAGTGCTACCAATGCAAGGACGTAACCTTGAGTGGTGTTACCCAACGGTGAAAGTGTCAATCTCTCCATCAGACTGGACTGGGCGCCTGAACTATGTTTATCGTTAATTCCAGTTAATCAACGTTGTGGGTTGCTATTAAATAACTACAGGAGCTAATACCGAGCCATATGCTGTAATTACAATCCCTTGAGTGCCATAACAGTGATTCTCTTGATCCTCAACTGCGACTTTGTATCTTAGGAAGTATTTTGTTGAAGAACAAACATTTAGAAGAGATCTTTTACTGCATTTCCTTGCATTTCTTTAAAAATAATTAATTATTCGAACTGTGTAGCTCTAGTAACCGTAAACACATTAGAGTTTATGAGTTTGAGTTTTAGGTCAATAATATTTTAGGTTTGTATTTTTTTTGGAATATAAAATTAAAATTCATAAAATTTTTCTATCATAATTGTGCAAGTTTTTGACCCTCAACATTCTGATCATAAAACCTCTCATTTAGATCAATAAAAATTGTCAAATTAAATAGTGCAACAAAAGAATCAATCTACGAAAACTACAGTGATGCTTCAGATGTTTGAATTCTACCCTGATTCCTGACTATTCGTCAATAATTTTGAAATAGTACTTTATGAAATGTATCAAGTTTAGCAGATCAAAATTAGGAATGTGTTTGCCTAAAGTGATTAGTTTCCCTTTAGCCTCACCTGGTCTCTTAAGAGCTTGCAATTCATCGAACTTAGAAGCAGTCTGTATTACGGTATTGGATGGATCCACTCCATGATGTGTTGGTGACTGCTTCTTGCTTGTTCCTTAATCCATCACTCTAACATCGGATCCTGGAGGGAGGAAGTGGATGAGATTTGAGATGGTTACCTCTTCCTCTCTGGATGACCCTGACGGTACTCTCCAAAAAATGCAATTGCGGTTGCAATAGTGTTTACTGGTGCCGCATATACTTATTCTTACATGGAAACTCACCGTAGTACGGGGGTAACAGCCTGAGGAAAGATGTGTTGGCCGCGCCCCATTCTGTGTGCCTGGCGTTGTTGCATCTGCCGTCGAACGATCGGTATTTGGAAACGGAGCAAAGGGTCTGGCCAAGGGAGGGTCCCGCCAGCCTGCAACACAGAGTACGAATAAGGAATAAGGATCAAATGGGTGAATACTGTCGTTCTATGGTTCAGCTGTCGTGACTGAACTGTCAACGACTCTTGGTTCTTGAACACTACGAGTGTGATAAGCTTACCAATCTTGCCCTTTACATTACGAGATTAGATTATTAGATTATATTATTGAAATGGCAACCACACTACAATGTAGGTATTTTAAGCCAAGTATGGATAAGAAATGAGTGTAGGATGATTGTGGCGCGATCCTGTAGTCTTGTTACTGACTAAGGCTGACATATTTCCTTAGACATGACTGTTAATTAATAGCCCAACAGCCGATGGCAACTAAGGGACCTACAGTTTAACGTGGAATCCGAACCACGGCCTCTGAATTACGAATTGGTCTAATTATGAGGATGGTCTTTGTAGATTAACGCAGTATTCAATAGTGCGGACGATAATCCACACAAGAGAACACTACACCCACCAACCAACGCTTACAACTGTCCACAATTCGTGACCTCTAAGTAGCTGGATTACAGGACGTCGCCACCGTCTCAGTCGTGAATGAGAATCTTGAGCGTAGGTCTACTCCTAGACTGTTAACAGCTATGATCATTAATTTCAAAAACCTAAAATTTAATAAAAAATGCTCAGCTCAAAAAAGGCGAGAATGAAGAAATGAGAGAAGAAGGAAGACTATCGAATTGGAGGAAGAAGTGGGCGAAGAAACTTTTGAAGATGGTCCTAATTTAAGTAGAAAGAAATGATAAGAATAAATAGCGATATAAAAACGGCTATATATTGGTAGAACTGATTTAAATTTTAGCACTAAGAGTCCAGACGTAAGAAAAAAGTTTAATGTTGATATAAAGTTTATTACACAACTTCTAACGCTACTGCCCTATAATGAAACAAAACATGACTTGTCGAACTAGTATTTTAACAGTTTGCATTCAAATTAATTCTTCAGTTATGCTAATTTGCTGTTTTGCGTTTGGGAACGTGTTTAACTCTTGGTGACAGTCCTGCCTCAAGCGTTGTTCTTAACCCAGACTACTGCACTCCAGTTTTCCACTTTGCGTGTTCCAGCATGTCGGTCAAGGTTTTTCAAAAAACCTGTCACTCCAGCCTGGAGTGACACTCGGTTGACCAAGCACTCACAAAAACACGAGTGTTACCACGTCTGCTCCACAGTCCACATGATTGGCATACTTGCATATATTTGCATTAAAGTATATCCCGGTCAAAGACACAGGTTTTTAAAACTTAATTACCTTCAGTTTACTGTTCATGATGGTGACGAGTGTCTGTTTTGTTTCGGGAGGATTAGCCGAAGTTTTGTACTCACTGTATTCACTTCAATACACATCAACCTACTCGTATAAACTGCAAAGTTCAATATATTTTTACTATGCACATAGTTACGTCACCATAATAATTAAGGTAGTTTACATTCTCAAATTAATTCTTTACCCTTTTTTACATTAATTTTAAAACCAAATGAATAAAATATTCTAGTAATTCTGAAACTAGTTAACTCGCACCAGAAGAAAACACTTGGAATTACAAACGAACCTAGTTTAAATTTGGTGAAATTCCTAACACGTTTCTCCGAAAATGCTTTCTTAACGAACTATTTAAAACAGAAACGCTACAAGATGTGAAATCTTTGAAACAAGGGTTTCCGCTCTACCGGGTGTGCACATGAATAGCATAAATTAAATATACTTATTGCGAAGGTTGAAAGAGGGGGTGAACGCGGAAGAACCTGGACAGAACCGGTCGGACCCGAACACCGATAGAAAGCCAGTGAGCTCCGGCTCCGGGTTATGTGTGGGCTGGAGCAGGGATGTGACATAAGCTGGTATAATATACGGCGCAATGTTGACACATCTCTTGCCGAAATATCTGGTCGATGACGATCCGAGCATGACCTACTGGGAGTCGGGTTACTGTATGACTTCTGGCTTTGTCACCAAGAGGCCGCCAGGAGCGGTGGTTTGGGTACAGAGCTACCCTCGGCCATTACAAGATACTGGTCAGTTACAAAGTTATAAACTATGCTTACTCATTCATCCCCCACACGCTGAGTCGAACATGGTGTTATCCAGATCAGTAGAGCTACAATCAGTACATGCTAAGGGGCTGTAGCCCCCTAAAGAAAAAAAGATTACATACTGCTTTCAAATCCGCCAATAGTGAACTCATCGTATACTGAATATGGGTTTGCAGGAGTTACAGCTCACTCCAAAAATATTTGTATTTCCTTCCCTTTTGGAAATAAGTTAGATCATGGATATGTCTAAAGGGAATGGTTACAGTTCATATAAACAGCTGTTCTTATTCGTTTATTTTAAAAATTCAATACAATAGCTTTGGTAGTTTCTATGGAAACCTGTTACATGTTTTCCATCTTAAAAATTGCCAACACCCCCCCAGAACTAAGACATATCCATGTCAAAAATCTTTATGTTTCCTTCCCTGTGGGAAATAGGTTAGATCATGGTTATGTCTAAAAGGAATGTTTTCAGTTCATCCAAACAGCTGTTCTTATTTTTTTATCTTTTTTACCGGTAGTAGGCTTAGCAAAAGTTATGCAGCCTCGTAATTCCAATTACATATTTTTGTGTAGTTGATTTTTAAAGGTTGCTGACCTTACCTAATATTTTGGTTATTTTGGCCGAAAGGGAGCTCTAAGGTAGGATCTTCTGGTAGGAAGTAGGATGTAGCTGTTTTTCAGCTTATTCTTATCTATTAAAAATTCAATACAATAGCCCTGGTAGTTTCTACGGAAAACTGTTTCAACATTTCAACTTTCAAATTGCCAACATCCTCTCAAAGCAAAGAAATATCCATGTCAAAATGTATTTACTTTCCTTTGGGAAATAACTTAGTTCAAGAATATGACGAAAGTGAATGGTTTCAGTTCCTCTAATCAGCTGTACTTATAACCATATGAGTTCATGTCATATGTCACTTCCATTTCAAATTTTGGTCTTACGACTCACCAATACCAGAGCTATGACATATCCATGTCTAAAACGAAGAAATGGAAGTTAGGCAAGTTTTTTCGTCCAACGATACTACGCACATCACGTCAGTGCTGTTGATTTTCTAACTATTTGTGATAAAAATATATTGACAAACATCCATATCATGTACTTTCATCATTAGACCTGTATCGGCCAGCACAGCAAAGCGATCCTTTTTCACTCTTCGTCAAATCAATACATACCTAATAAACACGATGTTTGAGAGTAGGCTACATGGTTATGCCAATCTCATTATCCACAGGGAAATTCCAGTTGACTCAGACAGTGTATTATCCATACTGACAATGACTCAAAGAATACAGTATTATGTTTAGGTGATATAAAAAGTTTTTGTCAAAATAAAATCTAAAATCCTATTCAATCTACTGGGTTTTCTAATTTATTCCTTATAGACATTAAAAGAGCTAAAATAAACATAAAGTAATGCCTTTTTTTACCTTTTTATGATTTTTTTAATGTCTTCCTTTGGTTAACCCAGGGAGTCCAGAGACTGCTCCCTCCCCCACCATTATTATTTTCTGAGCGCGCCAGATCATGGTTACATATTTTCTACACGTGTGTGTAAGAGTAGAGTGTATTGGGCGTGTTTAAAACGAAATGACTCCGACGTCTGCAGTGATCACCTTCAAACTTAAACCTTGAAATGTTCAGCTCACTTTACTGGAAAAAAAGAAAAAGAAACGGAGTAACTAAACCGTATTGGGCCCGACAAGTATTTTGTATCGTAAATATTAGGGGTTTTTCAAAATTTAGATACATTAGCACATACAGTTTTGTTCCTAGGACAGTAGACACGAGTTTTTATCAGTAATTGTGCCAAAAAAATTATAAGCGAACACCATTATTATGATTTTCACCCAATTATATCGGCTCGAATATTCTTCAACACGCGAAAAGAAACCCGTATGCTAATTGAAATCGTAGTGAGATTCACATCTGTACAGTAGTTATTCGCGTTGTTATCCATGTTAAGTGGAAGCTGTTTACACTGACCATAACTAATTAATGCTCATGCGTATACGTTTCAAATTACTGAGTAATCGCAATTAACAACTTACTGATGATTTTTCATGTCTACTACCATATCACGTTTACATGATATCCAATTTCTAATGAATTGGTTTGTAGGAGTTGATTCTCGTTAAATCCACAGTACATAGAATAGGGAAAATTCTACAGGATTGATGCAAATGCAATATTGATGTTAGAGTAGACCTAATTTTGTTGGAGTCTCACTGTGAGACTCCGATACGATTTTATCTAATACAGTAGAGAGTCGATTATCCGAAACCTTAGGAGATTAAGGGTGTTCGGATGACTGAACTTTCGGATAATCGGTCACAGACGGGAAGATGATAGCAATGCACATAATAAAGAATGAAACAATTTTTATTTAATTTTTATAATTTGATACTCACAAAATATGCAAATAACTCTTTATAAAGTTCAAAAACATTCTGAGCTTAAAAAAACTTATTTGGCACGTAAATCCGAGTCAAGTCCCGTCGGCAGCGCTGGCCCACTACTACCACCAATGGAACTCAAGTTCGACGCGCGGTTTCACTTTTTTCATGTTTGACTGAGTTTCGGTTAACCGGGTTTCGGATAATCGACGTTCTACTGTAAGAGTTCCATGTAGATTTAAATGCTATCAAAATACTATAATACTATTTTATCGATAATTTGCTGTCAGCAAATAGATAAAATAGAAAATATTATAATAAATATGCTGATATCTATACCTTATCTTCTTCTTAGGTAGTAAGTCTTAAGCTTCAATAATTATTATGAAAGATAATCTGTGAGAAAGGCATTACAAGTATTAACCTAATTTATTGATGAATAATTAATTTTTAGGGTTATTTGGACCAAATCCAAAAAATTAAGTAATGGGACTAAAGAGCCTTTTAGGTAAAATTAGTATCGTCATAGAAGAGCCTCATCAAAGAAAATTTAAATTAGAATAAAATTGTCTTTGGCCTCATAAATAGCATAGCATTTGACATTATAGGTTATGTCCATTACCCGCCAAAGTGAGCTTGTTACCCACGCGCCGCCCACGGCCACCGAGATCACGTGACTGCAACAGTCAAGGCCTTCTGGATTTGTTCCTGGTCAGTGACGCTGTACTATAGCAAACCCCGTTACTTTCAGTGCCCGCACACGAAGCAGCTGTTTATCACACGCATGGCTACGAATCCATGAAATATGCCCATGTTCGCGTATACTGAGAAGCATATTGAAACTCTGGCCGTGCTGTTTCAGTAGAATTACTCCACTTTTCCGACAAAGTACATAATTGTCTAGAGGGTGAAATATCCATAGTTAATCTATAGTCCTCTTTTACTAATCAATAGATAAAATACAGTTATAGCTGAGTAAAAAACTGCATAATTTTAATCCCAACAAGCCATAGCGTTAATCATTACTATTACTTTCTGAAATGGCGACCTACCCAGGTAGGTATTTTAAGCCAAGTATAAATGAGAAATGAGTGTAAGATGATTATGGCACGATGTTGTCTTGTTACTGACTAAGGCTGACATGTTCCTTAGACAGTACTGATAATTAACCCAATAGCCAATGACATCTAAGAGGTCTAAAGTTTAACGTGAGATCCGAAACACTTTTGCATTTGCATTAAGAACTGGTCTAATTATAAGGATGGTTTTTGCACATGAATGTAGTATACAACAGCGTGGACATTCTCCACACCGGAGAATATCACATCCACCGACTATCACTCACAACTATCCATACACAATTAATTATTCGTGATCCTAATATAGCTGGATTACAGGACACGCCACAGCCCCAACCTCGTGTTTATAATTACAATAACACTAATCTTGTTATTGCTATTATACACACTGTTATTATACATGAGTTGATTACAGTGATAGTAGATCCTAGTAGTTACTATTCTTTTGAATCGTTAAAAACATTTTTACTGCTGAATAAAACTAACAAAGTGGAAAGCTTTCCAGTTTGTAATAAGTGACTAAATAGCGTTCATTATGAACACTAATTTTAAACGGGAAACAATTTGTCATGTCACTTATTTGCCTTTTCAGTGCAAATATTCCAGATATTTAACGGTCGAGAAGACAAAAACCATCGCTTCAGTAAAATATTTCTCCCCTTCTTCGTATCAATTGAATTGAAAATTGACGGTTTGCAGGGCTTTGCTGCCGGAACTTCGTTTATTTATTCAATCAGAGTTTTTTCCTTGTTTACTTTCATAAACAAAATTTATACCCTTAAAGCTTTGCCCATATACTTCGTATTTTTTAATATACCTAGTGGGGACTTACTATCCTAAATTAAAAGCCAATTGGCCCTAAAATAAGTTAAATTTTTAATTCGTTAAATGGAGTCATGTAAAGTTAAATTTATTTATTATTATTTCATCCTTCTGTACATATACTTGAACGTTACAATACTGGCGAGGCTAAAAGATAATCACGTTCTCTGACCGCCGCTTATAGTTACACAGTGCAGGCTGAGTAAGTTGAAATTTTCTGGTTCCAGACAAGATTAGATTAGATTATTGAAATAGCGATCTTACCACATGTTAGATATTTTAAGCCAAGTATAAATGAGGATTGAGTGTAAGATGATTGTAGTTTTGTTACTGACTAAGGCTGACATGTGCCTTAGACAAGACTGTTAATTAATATCCTAACAGCTAATGGCAACTAAGGGAACTACAGTTTAACGTGGATTCCGAATTACTGCCTCTGAATTACGAACTGGTCTAATTATGAGGATAGTCTTTGCGGATTAACGTTATTCAATAGTGCGGACGTAAATCTACACAAGAGAACACGACACTCACCGACCATCTCTCACAACTATCCACAATTCGTGACCTCCAAGTAGCTGGATTTCAGGACGGCGACACCGTCCCAGTCAGTGAGTGTGTCAGGTTATAGACGGTCATCTATAGCTTTATGTAGCTAACGTAACTGCATTACCTCATTATCTTGAATTAATTCATCCATAAGGTCCATAATTATGGGAATTTCAAATTTAAAAAAATAAAATTTTCTTTAATCCAAATACAGAGTTCCGGTAATCCGAACGTCTGGCTAATCCGAACTACCTAATGGGGAAAAGATTACTGAGTTTTAATTAAAAATGAAGCAATGTAAACCGAATTATAAAAATTCATCTACAGTAACACTTTAAACTAAAGCACGACATCACTAGTTATATATACTATACAATGTTATACAATAACACATTTTATAGAACATAAGAATTCAGTCATCGTCTTTTGACGTAAAAAATAAATTCTGTTAAGCAATGCAATGTTGCGCCATCGTCTCATAAACATTCGAGTACGCTGTTGCTCGATGTAGCATAGGACGATGTCTAGATACACTCACAGAACATCACAATACATCCGATTCTCACCATACGACTCTTTATCATCGCTTTTAGGCGAACTACTTTTCTAACATTTGAGGCCATCTCCAGCAATGACCACGATCGCGTGAAAAATAGACCTATAGACAGCATTGTTGTATTATTGTTCGTCGTTATTTGACAATGTGTGTGTCGTGTTTTATATTTATAATGACGAGTACATAACGGATAGAACCTATATGTGAACTGTGATAAGATTTAATTTAATTTGCCTAATAAACAGTTCGGGTCTAAAATAATGGATTTTATTAGTACTTTAATAAATACTAAAATACTAAGAGGTAACATAAGGTATGGGTGAAGGTGGTACCTCAACTGATATGAATTAAAATAAACCAGTTTCGAGTTGAGTAGTATTAAGCTTCATGTTATCTTTTATTATTGAATTTTGTCAACCAACTAAATACAAATTTGAACACTATTGTATAAGAAAGTAGCATAAATTTATTTTGCATGAAATTATGTTGGGATGATAGCTTGATCTGGAGTCGAAATCCAAATGGTTCAAAGTTGTGAATATTCATCTTAGTGGAATATTCAGGATAATATTCAAAGTGAATATCGAATGTGGGTGTGTCGAGAGTCGTGACGTGCGTTTTCACGGTCCAAGTCTCGCTTGACAGTCGTTCCTGCCTCGCTGGTTTATTTAAATCGAGTTACACTAATAAATATGCAATATTATTTTACATCGGATGTTTATCGTATGCTCAAGGATACAAAATTTTAAATGTTGCATTTCACTCCTTATTCTATAACATTCTTCAGTGTCCAACAATTATTTTCGGATCGTTTTATTCCCGGATGTTTCGGGATCTGGAATCTGATCCCGTCCTCAGGCGAACAAATGTCTAAAACATAGCACAATTAACAAATAATACGGACTAAGCCGGTATAAAGATGAAAACAAACTAGTTTAATGCAGTCAAAAAACCTACAAACAAAACATTCACTAACAATTACACACATAAGAAACCAAACACGTCCACTCGTCACGGAGACTCAAATACAACAAGTCTCCGTTCGGATTGAAGTTAGTTAACTTCCATAGTGGTTGGCAACCATACAGTTGTTACATGGTACTTGCCATTATTATTGATACAATGCATTTTCCATTGTAGCTATTAAAATTTATTAACTTCAACCAACAGATCACCTGACGATAGTAGGTATAAAAAGGTTTAATTTGTAATAAGGGATTCAAAGGCTTATCACTATAAGCTGTTTAAATGTATGTAGGCCAATAAATAAACCAAGAGACAAAAGTTAAACGTATTAAACCTAAGGTGAGTATATCTGAGTTAAGAGTTATCTATAAAAATGTTTGTACTTACTCCCCTGTGGGAAATAGGTTAGATCATGTATATGTCTAAAGGGAATGTTTTCAGTTGATCTAAACAGCTGTTCTTGTTCTTATTCTTTTATACTAAAAATTCAATACAATATCTCTGGTAGTTTTTATGGAAACCTGTTACATATTTTCCATCACAAAAATAACTAACGCGCCCCAGAACTTAGACATATCCATGTCAAAATAATATACCTAATGTACAAATATGAATTGGTATTTGAGTATATTAATTTTAGATGTTATAGGTGTATAATTTATAATATTTATTTAAATTATACATCTACATAATCTTAAAATTGTCAGTTGTGTTGGTAAAAGTCTCTCATTAAAGATGGTGCTCTTGTGTGAAAAATAAATTTAAATTGACACGAATGGATTTGGCGTACGTTTTTGATAGATTGGATTTGAAACTTTTGTATGAGCGTAAATGAAAAATAAGTTTGTACAAAGTTAGTATCTTTCTTGCACGCGTTAAATGATTTTTGGGTTCTGGTTTGAAAGAAAAATTCTGGTTGTTGGATTTAATACACGTTTAATTAAACATTTACGAGTTTTTCAAATGTTTAGTTAGTGGTATTAATATAACGCTTATTAAAAATGATTTATTTACTTCCCTGTGGGAAATAGGTTAGATCATGGATATATCTAAAGGGAATGTTTTCAGTTTCCTAAACAGCTGTACTTATAACCTATGACGTCACTCCATGTGATTTCACTGTTTCAAATTTTGGTCTCGCAAAATGCTAACACCCTCCCCCACTAGAGCTAAAACATATCCATGTCAAATAATATCACTAGTTAGGGGATATGTTTCAATGCTAACAGGGAAATTTATTTTGAAAATAAAATTAGGGATGGTAAGTTAAGTTAAGAACATGAAGTCATTAATGGTTGATATTAAAGCTACCAAAGTCAACGCCGCCAAACTAGAAGAAGTAATGAGGAGAAGTGGATCATGAATGCGGCAGTTAGCAGGAATGGAGCCTTGAGGGACGTAACGAATAACGATCAGCTGATGTAATTAGTTTACGTTGCCGCCGCGCGCGCTAGTGTCAGTGGTGATCAAATTGGATGTGTTCTAGTTAGGTTTGAACGAGATCTTGTTTCAGGACGGATAATGACCGTGCAGGATGTGTTCCGAGAATTCGAACAGAGGTGATTGTAAACATTTCACTAATAATGGCTTTCCGAAAATATTGTGTAGAACTAAAACTGATTCGTTAGGGAAGCCAGAAAAAACTACAGCTTTCAACAATAATACACTTAATTTTACTCATTCGTCAAACATATCAAGTAAAGTAACCGTAGTACATAAATTTAATGCATCTATAAGCTACATGATAAAGTTAATGGCTAAAAGTATATGTTTCCATAGATAATGTTTTACAAGTTGTTTTGCAAGCAGAATTTTTTATAAAAATCTTTATTTACAAAAAAATGTTAGTATTTACTTCCCTGTGGGAAATAGTTTAGATCATGGATATGTCTAAAGGGAATGGTCTCAGTTCATCTAAACAGCTGTTCAAACTCCCCCCCCCCAGAGCTAAGACATATCCATGTAAAAAATATGTATTTATTATTTTTGTAAACATCTAAAACCTAATTTGGAATTTATTCCAGCAACGGTTTAGGGGCGCTTGTATTTTGATTAAAACATATTCATAATTCAAAAAAGGTTCAAGGGAATAAACCCACGTATTAACTGAATCCTCTTAAAGTGGGGATATTTTTATGTTTATATGTGAAGTAAAACATTCATTTCAAACATGAATAGGGAACGATTTAGTTTTTGTTTCACCCTTCTTCCACGCTTCCCTCAAACCTCCTCAATTCAATTCTCTCATGTGAATGTCCTAGTGTTATTGTATATCATATGTGTTTGGAAATTATTGTTTACATTATGTATTCAACTGTCAGGTGGATAGCAGAACTTAATATTAAAGTAAAATTAATAGTGTACTATATTTAACTTATCGAATTGGTGTAACACTCGAACCGAAACAACCGAATAGTGAATCACGTGATCTGTTGTACACGGCATATATCTTATTTTGAATGCTAGGTTATGTCCACTGACATCTACAGTTGGCGCCAATTTAACCCGCGGGCGCGCGTAATCACAGTGATCACCTGATTGTATCAGCTGACTGCAATTGCAGGCTCGATACCTACCAGCTGCGCAACCTGTTATGTGAGGTTACTGGCCATTTAGGTTGTTTGAATAAGAGGAAATCCCCAGGACACGATAAACCTGTTTAGGATTTCCCATTGTAGTGTGAGGATGAGTTTCTATTTCGAAGGAAGTTTTGTTTTGAAACTTATGCAAATTCTTGGCTACGTAATTAAAAAAATAAGTTGAGTAGTTTACTTAGGCTAGCTTCATTTCGGAAAATATTTTTGTTAGTACAACCAGAGAAAAAGAAAGGTAACGGAAGAATCAAAATGAAAAGAGTCCTAATTTCTAAGATTGGAATAGAAGTTACCTAGACTAGATGAATTGCTTCGGATGTAAGTGCAAGAATGAGCGACAAGAGAAAGAGTAATAATAATTTTTACAGCTTTTAGGGAGAACCATTTTGTCATTTTATGTTGTTTTCCATTTAGAATTATAGTTTTTCCATTTGTGGGGTTTTTATTCACATGTCTAAAAACTTTTTGTTTTAAAATGTCTTTGAAATTCCTGGAGTTATCCACAAAGCTCTAATGATGTTTTAAAGTTGTCAACACAAGGTATTTATAAACATGTTATCTCAGGGCGAAACTGTTTACAACTCTCAATGTTATCTCAGTATCTCAGCGTGCAGATTAGCACTGTGTTGCGTTCAAAACTACTTCAAAAACCATAAATCAAAATTGAAAGGATAATAACTAAGAAAGTCCAAAGGTCTCCGGTATCGTGATTCAATGTAGGGTTACAATCACTGGATGTGTTACATAAAGATATTTTCCACCATTTACAGATAACCACAGATGGAGCCCAAGACCATTACTGGTAAACTGAATTCGAAAATATGAAAGTAGATTGATTTGAATTTGGACGAAACACTGCGTCTTTGCGATCAGTGAAAGTTAATATTGCAGACGGTCCGGGAGATCGTCATCTTAAAATAAAGATTTTGTAAACAAGATACCTTTCCTAGCATTATGCTGACTTCAGGCGATTACTCGTTCATAAGAAAAATCGTATTAAATGTATTTTACTTTGAAGTTAACAAACAATAAACATATCTCTGTGTGAAATTCTTTGAGCAGAACACCACATTTAATAAAACATATGTTATAGTTCCAAACCAAATTATAGCCCTTTTAAAACCTCTAAAATACCCCCGTAGCAGCAGACCTGCGTACTCAGCGAATTTTCAAATCAATATAATAATAATAATATGTTTTTAATGGTTTGTGTTTATGATGTAATAAAATATCAAATATGAGTTTAATAATTAATATCTGTCGATAAATATTAGAGTTACTAAACTATTCTCCTTAAGATTAAAACATGGAGAGGAGTACGCCGGTTTGCTGCTAGGCATTTCTACAATAACTTTTTTTATTTTGACCATTTATACCCAATTTGATCAACATTCGTCCATAAATAAATGAGTTTGCCTATTCTCTACAAGAGTAATTAATTAAGCTTCATGGAGATATTTTAATCCAAAATCTGTATAGTGCTAAACACAATTTGACTGACGATTAATTATGTTTTTATTCGTCAGATTCTTGCAAGGAAATCA
This sequence comes from Nephotettix cincticeps, assembly GCA_023375725.1. Taxonomy (NCBI): domain Eukaryota; kingdom Metazoa; phylum Arthropoda; class Insecta; order Hemiptera; family Cicadellidae; genus Nephotettix; species Nephotettix cincticeps. The sequence continues at coordinate 152,023,525 of CM041786.1, forward strand.
ATTTGTCGCTCATCTTGCATATTATAGTTTTAATTTGCTTGCTCTTTACTCAGGGATACCAATAACACCAAGGGATTATTAATAATTGTAAAAATATGAATGAATATAATTATTGCCTAGTGCAGAGTATCTTATAGTTCAAGAGCCGATCAAGTAAGCAGTATAGACATTTTACACTAATACAAACAATTTTAAAAGTGAAAGTTTAGAGATATGCCTTTATAATGATATTTTAGAAAAATAAGTAAAAGAAGAAACACTGCGTTTATTTTTTCATCGAAAAACTCCCAAATCCTCAATCTTTAATTAGTTTTTCCCAGTTTCTCTCATAGCTCTCTAGGGTCTAATAAGTCTAGCCCTCTTCAAAAACAGGAATTCAGACTTTACATTAGGTAATTATTGTTCACTGCAGTAGTACAGTAGGTGTATACTATAGTGTATCATTTGCGTTTACCACTTTAGGGCATGTTTTCCGGAAATTTCTAAAAATGTTTTTTGAAATATCTCCAATCATAAGATTTCTGATTCAGGATTAAAATGTTTACAGCATTTCTCCCTAGTCTTTTCCTCCTTCTAAAGAAGATTAGGACAGTAAGATAGTTCTGGCTACTTCCTCAAGAATAGATAATCCTCTTGACACTTCCTTGAGATGTTTATCAAATCCCCAGTTTTTTGGGATGCCTTTGGTCATCATCAATAGAGTAGATTGCGTCGCCATGTCTACACCTACAGTCTAACATCCCAGTGATCATTATACGAGCTGCTTTAAATAATCAATTCAGTAAATTTTATGATATTATAGAATCGCGACCATTCTTCAATAGACACAAATGTAAACAAATTATCCAGAAAGGTTTTTTAAAAGTGAAGAATTGACTGTTATAGTTGTGGATGTGATTTTAATAGTACCACGAGTACTGTACATTTTTTGTGCCGATACAGACTCCAAATAGGTTACCTATTTTTTTAACATATAGCAATTAGTCATTTACAAATTACAGTTTTGACTGTTTCTTTTAAAAAAACACTAGCGTCAGTACCAAATATCAATCAATACTCGGCAACAGTTACTGGTAATGAGTCCTTTATTTTGACTGATAACTTGATTGTTGGTTGTGATTAACGACTAATTGAGAGAGTCGATTTGATTGATTGAGCGGAGTTTTAAAACTTTATCATCAGTTGCTCATTTTCTCACACTTCGCATTCGATCATGCTGAACAATACTTTGTCCTATTTCATTCAATCAGCCATCTCGGATAAAGACCTCTTCATTTTTATTAACAACTAATAGGTTGTTATTTGATAGTTTTTCAATACTCGACTATTACTTAGTGAAATCATTTTATACTTTTATTTTTATGCTTTTAATTGAAATGGCAACCTACCCAGGTAGGTATTTTAAGCCAAGTATGAATGAGGAATGAGTGTAGGATGATTGTAGCACGATTTTGTGGTCTTGTTACTAACTAAGGCTGACATGTTCCCAATAGTAGTAGCCCAATGGTCAATGGAATATCTAAGGGACCTACAGTTTAACGTGGAGTCCGAACCACTGCCTCTGAATTACGAACTGGTCTAATTATAAGGATGGTCTTTGCGGATGAACGTAGTATTTAATACTGCGGACGTTAACCCACACAAGAGAAAACTACACCCACTGACCATCGCTCACAATCATCCACAATTTGTGACCTCCAAGTAGCTGGATTACAAGATTCTGACACTCAACCGATTGTCGATATCTATCGAACGATAGTCACAGTTGGATATCGCACATCACCGAATCACCCAGCATCCAGGCCGGGAGTGGTCCATGCTTTCACTGGGTGCCGAGTGCTTGGTGAGTGTGTCTGTTTGTGTGCGTGTGCGTGAGGTAGAAAGTGGCTCGGAGAAAGGGCGCGGTGGGCGGAGGTGGAGTTACTGGATGTATCGCTCCCGGTTGCGCAACCAAGGTCCAGGCGCCCGGGGTCCTGGCCAATGATTAGGGGCTCCGTAGCTCTGTTGAGAGCAGGTGGCATGGCGAATCGGATGAATTAGACTTGTCAGAGGGAGTGGCCGCTGGAAGTGGCGTGAAAGGTTTTGAATGTGTTAGCCAGACTGGAATGGGCTTCTGAGCCTCTTATTGAAGACTAGGTGCTAATCTTCAATGAAGTAAGAGAGCATGAATGAAAGCTTTTAAAATATCTTTGATGGCTTCTTCCTAGACTCAGCTTTTTTATAGGCTTGACTCCTGTCTGAATTTGGGAACCATTCAGGACGATTAACAGTAAACCTGCTTTGAGATTTTGGCGCAGCAAATTAAAAGATCTGATCATTACTCTTTGGTTTCAGGAAACAGTCTTAGTCGGTACATAGTCCGTATCATAGTCCGTACTGGACTATGATACGGTATATCCCTAAAACAATATATAAATTTATCTCCATTTGAATATTTTTATAAATTTATTAAAACGTGTGGTAGCTATGTTGCATAGCACTTATGTTAACATTATTGACAGATGTGTATTGGTTAACTGTAGCGAAATAGGATATAAGATTGTCGTAGACATAAAATATATAAAACAAAGTCTTTTTAGTTACAACAAGTATAACTTGAGAACGGTTGGACCGATTTTAATGATCTTGGATTTTTTTAGTTTCATCTCTGCTCCGATTATGCTTTAGGCTTATTCAGTTTCCATACGTTTGATTGGTTTCCATTTTATGGAGTTTTAAATTTCTAATGTTAACCTTATGGGGAATAAGTTTGTTTACAAATTATCTACAAACAAAATATTTTAGTTCTAAAGCTACAGCTGTTGGTTTACTTTTCTTTAGCAATGTGATTTGCTATTCAATGCCTTATGTATCAATTTAAAACTATAAAGTAAATACATACTGTACAAAATGAAGTTTTACTTGCCACGTTAATACTTCACAGTTTTGGGGGTTTATGTACCTATTTTTTATTTCGTGTCCAATAACACGCCATATTTAAAAATTACATATAAATAAGTCGTGTTAGTTACACCATTTATACCTGGGAGAAACGACTGGACCGATTTCAATGCTCTTTTATTTGAATATATCTTATAGTTTCAGTATTGTTATTTACTATACCACGACCAAGAATATCTAATCTTTCACAACGAAGCTGTAATGCTATTCAACTTCAGAACATGGCCAATTAATTAACATGAATTTACTGTTAGGCGTTACGATGTTTGCCGGGTTAGCTAGTTTTAATAAATTAAATAAAGTACATATTTTTATTACTTAATTTAAAGTAACATCAAGTAATAGCTTGATTTCCCTATAATACTGTAGTTATCAATCTTACAGTCAGTAAATAAGTTGAATAGGATGACATTATATGCAAATTGATTCAGAGAAATACAGTATCAAAGACAAACAGTTCACGAACTGAGAAACCAATACCATCGTATGTAGACTGTACTGTAGTAGACTGGCACAACCATTCCCGCTACGTAACACTGTCCTCATTTTAAGTGGTCCAACCTTCTGACAGAATGCATCCGATCAATAGAGACCCATGAATATTCAACAGAATAACACAGTTTTCAACAAGTCCCACCGCGTTAGCCAAGTAAAGCTGAAAGAATCGGAGAGAGTTTACGAGTGGCGGTTGAGTCCATATAATAATAGGGGTTAACGGCGTAACAGTTACATCCGTACCTAATGTTTTTCTGAAGCAGTTCCTGTTGACAGTTTCAAAGTCACGGCTGCGTACGTAACGGGAGCTAAATACGCGACTTTCGCTTGAGGACGTCGACTTCCATTAGCGAAGGAAACTTAATGTTCTCGACGAGTTTTGCTGTTGGAGTTCGTCTTGGAAATCCAGAGAAGGGTGTAGCCACGTTGTGGATTATTACTTGTGTCCAAACATTTTCTACATAACTTATAATGTAACCCTCGTTATATGCCGATAGTTGGTTCTTGTACTAGACGAACTTTACAGCCAAGTGGAATAATTATTAAACGATTTTGTTAGTTTCTGATCGAAAATTAAATTTAAAGGAAGACAATATTTGATCAGAACATTAATTTTTTACTAAACAAAAATACCTGCCTTGGGTCCTAAACATTTCGAAACAAAAATTGAAAATAATATTTAAAAGTAATAAATCAAGAATCCATTGATTTTTTATAGACAGTAACTAACTAATGCCTAACGTATTTAAAACAATATAGTAGCATAAAGAATTTTTTAAATTTTAACAAGTGAAACAAGTAAAAATAATCGAAATCATTCAGTAACAATGAAAAATATGCACTTAATCTATATAAATAAAATTAGAATTTTGTCTATACATAGCTAAGAGTTATTAATTTTTCTTAGTTATTTTTACGTTTCGTGCGTTAGAGAAGCCAAAACAAGTCTTATCTCGGTTAATGTCTGTTTGTCTGTGACGCTCCAGGAGGCATTTTACGCCATCTTTTCCGCAAAACAGGAGAACTGATAACATACATACATACATAAACTCTCTACATTCCAGAGATGGTTTCTAAATGCCTAAAATTGTCAGCTGACCCTTAAAAGGTAAATCACGAGCATTTAAACCCCCACTTTTTACGCGATATTAGTCGCATTTTGCTTTAAATTATCAATGAACCACCTACTAGCAATAATCAGCTGTCTTTGTAGTTTAATGACTTAATACATAGAAAGAAAAACAAACAGCTGTCAAATTGATATGTTTTATAATTGGTCATTGATTTTAAATACATTTCGAAATCATACTATATTAAAATGTTATTTAACGTATAACTAATTAAAATAATGGTATACATGTTCTAATCTATTTAATTGTAAATTAATGCTAAATAGTAAAGCTATGGCATTGTTTTATTTTCTTTGTACAGATTTCTTTAGGATTTCAGGTTTATATTTTGGTTTGATAATCTATCTTCTTTAAACTAAATCCTACAAATCGTACACATGACGGGCTTACTTCTAGCTACCTATCGCACTAAATGGGAAACAGGATTCAGATTGCAATCAGCGGTTGAAAAAACCTAATTAAAATCGAAAAGGAAACAGAAGCAGGAAAACGCCAGAAGGAATGTAGCATCCATTTGTGATTACACCAATCGCTGTGTTTATACCTATTAGAAACCACTCATGCACGAAAGGAGTAACTTGGGAACATTCCCAACGTAGAGCGAAATTGGTCAACGGAAGGAAGAAGAAGAAGTCACGTGCGGAGAAGACAGGTTTAGGTTTTTCATGACTTGACCTGTTATGTCTATCAAGGTAAAATAATGGCTGCTCGTAATGTTAATGGCCTGAAAAGTAGTCTAGCAATACGTGCGCGTCAAAGTGAACATAACAGAAGATTAAACTGGACAAACTTTTGTATTCAGTTGTACTGTACTTCACGAATACCTAAGTGAAGGAGGGAAGAGCCCGATAGGTTTCATATCTATTTTAGTTTTTAAATTATCAACTAGAAACTTGTTTCTCCCATAACAAATGCAAGTTAATTGTTTAGTTAATTTTCCCGGTTGATAAAATTAAAATAAACGTTAAAAAATTAACATGCGTTTCTTATGGGAGACACAAGTTTCTGTTGATAATTCGATTTGAAAGTTGCTTTAAAATGATATGCTGTTTGACATATGGTGATATTTGACATTTTTTTAGTTTTTGCTATGTAAATATTTTCAAAAACTAATTTTTGTTTTCGAGATAGTATTGTAGATATTTTAGTGTTGCATATCAGAAAAAGCTTAACTCATAAGGAATACAATTGATAAATCAGAGTGGAGTAAGATACATTAAAAAGGGTTTATAAAAAATTTGGAATTTTTTTCACTGAAAGGGCCACCATTTTGAAACAAATCGAGATATTCAAAATCTGATTGCACCAAAATGTTTGTATTAGCGAGAGATTTTATGTGATGCATAACATTATATACGTTTGTATTTTATATCTTCGAGATTCGAACTAGTGACCCTCATTTTGTGGAACAGCGTGTAATAAAAAAATTAAAAAATATTGTTACGTTATTCCTTGGGGTTGGTTTAATCGGAAAGAATTTTATTTCATCATTGTATGAATATCGGTTTGTCTGGAATCAATATTGAACACCTTACGTGATTAACTCTTTATATTGAAATTACTACTAAACTAGCTGAATATTATAATGACTTTGACTTTTATTACGGAAAAGGCAACTATATTTAGCCCAAACTATACTTAGCCCAACTTTTTTTATGAATAAACTGAAACTAACCGTAGTAAGCCAAATGACTATAACTCACGTGGTAAAACATATTTTATTGTAAAAGAAAATTTTATAAAACGTTCAAGGTAATACGTTTTATCCTTTCTCACTAGATAATATAGATATTTTACGAGTCAATCAAGTATAAAATAAATTAAATAAGTTAATTTAAAAAATAAATACATTCGAAAAGTATTTGTCACCTCATTAACCTGTAGACTATAATAAGAGGTGAAACGGTCCAGCGGTCAAGTATGTGGTTATGTTGGTAGGATTTCCCCGTTTCCGTTTCCGTGGTCCTTATTTGACTTGTCGGCTCTCGCGTCTAGTTCCGGTATGCCAAGAACCACAAATGATAGCTGGGTGTTTTAGAGGTAATAATATACTGTAAATACAATGAAAATAAATATATTTGATGATAAGTACGGAGTTTTTACTATATCCAAACTTATATTGTTAAACTGTACATTTGAAACAAATATTTTATGATATGTTTTTGAATTTTCTGAATTCCCGTCTATATTTTGACTTGAGTAGCGTCAATAAGTAGAGTACGAATGTACAGACACTTTTGACCATTAATCTCGGGTTTTTATCTTTTTTTTTATTATTCCACTGTCTGTCATTCACTGTGCTTAAATGTTTTGGAGTTCTTGACTTTTTATACGAAATAATAGATTGAAAATAAAATAACCTCAAACGAATATGGTTATATCCGTTTAACTAGACACTGGACACCGTTTATTAGACACTAAGGCTATAAATTATGAAGGGTATTCATTTACTTACATTTAAAACTTTAACACCGACAAATGCCTTAAGAACGGTCATAAGCAATGGATTAACTAAAAGTAACACGGCTTTTCTGATTTATAAACAGACAAATCGCTTTAATCTGGATGTATTTTAACTGTCATCTAATCCAACCATTCAGTCACGGCTATAAAGGTAAGTGAGAAATCAGGCATGACTATAAGTATATGTCACGAAATTTGGTTTACTTTCTCCGACCTTCCCTCGCCCTTTCACCCGTCCGCCTGCACCAAGGTTGTGGTCAGGATCAGCTGTTGTCGAACGGGGAGACAAACATGCAAGATGGCTGGGCAGCACAAACACCAACAATGATCGATATAATCTGGTCCTTCTAGTTCGTATTATACAAAGAATCGATCCTTCAATTTTTACAATACATTGATTTTTTTTGAAATGTTTTAGACTAGGCCCGTTTCCGTTTCCGTGGTCCTTATTTGACTTGTCGGCTCTCGCGTCTAGTTCCGGTATGCCAAGAACCACAAATGATAGCTGGGTGTTTTAGAGGTAATAATATACTGTAAATACAATGAAAATAAATCTATTTGATGATAAGTACGGAGTTTTTACTATATCCAAACTTATATTGTTAAACTGTACATTTGAAACAAATATTTTATGATATGTTTTTGAATTTTCTGAATTCCCGTCTATATTTTGACTTGAGTAGCGTCAATAAGTAGAGTACGAATGTACAGACTCTTTTGACCATTAATCTCGGGTTTTTATCTTATTCCATTGTCTGTCATTCACTGTACTTAAATGTTTTGGAGTTCTTGACTTTTTATACGAAATAATAGATTGAAAATAAAATGACTTCAAACGGATATGGTTATATCCGTTTAACTAGACACTGGACACCGTTTATTAGACACTAAGCCTATAAACTAAGAAGGGTATTCATTTACTTACATTTAAAATTATAACACCGACAAATGCCTTAAGAACGGTCATAAGCAATGGATTAACTAAAAGTAACACGGCTTTTCTGATTTATAAACAGACAAATCGCTTTAATCTGGATGTATTTTAACTGTCATCTAATCCAACCATTCAGTCACGGCTATAAAGGTAAGTGAGAAATCAGGCATGACTATAAGTATATGTCACGAAATTTGGTTTACTTTCTCCGACCTTCCCTCGCCCTTTCACCCGTCCGCCTGCACCAAGGTTGTGGTCAGGATCAGCTGTTGTCGAACGGGGAGACAAACATGCAAGATGGCTGGGCAGCACAAACACCAACAATGATCGATATAATCTGATCCTTCTAGTTCGTATTATACAAAGAATCGATCCTTCAATTTTTACAATACATTGATTTTTTTGAAATGTTTTAGACTAGGCGTAGTGGAATAATGGTAAAGTAATTAAAAAAACTATTTTAATATTTTGAATTAAAATGAAATATACAGTACTATTTATAACTGACTGATACTATGGATAAATAATATTAAAATAACTTATGCTTTAAATTAGTTTCAATACTAAATAAATTGTGTCCATGAGCTTGATTTAAATTTGATATTGTACCGAATTTGAAAATAGTTTTTAATTTAATACTATTCAACAGAGTTGCACAGGTAGACTGTAAGATTGGGGCTGAAACTACGACTGTGGGCTGAAATGTTACGTAAATACCGCCTTTAAAAAAGAGGTTTTATGGTAGGTTAGAAACAATACCGTCTCATACTGCATCAACAAATGGCAATACTTTCTCCTCTTGACAGACAAGAAAGTCAATTCTCTCTCACTTGTCGCTGAAGCGATCCGGGGACAAATTGATCACAATGAGTGTGACGGAGCTAAATGTCAACAGGAAGTCTAAGACGGTCCAGCCGGAAGCTGAGAGGTTGGGATATGGATCGTGACGTCACGCCACAGAGTATTCTCTCGTATGAGGATGAAGAGCATCGACACGTGACTGGGGAGATTGGACGTTTCACAACATAGCTTGGACAGTGTTGTTTTCCTGTCTGTTGAAATTCAAGACAAACATACACTATGACTCCAGGATAAATGTGTGCACACAGAGTTATTATACTAACCTAGGTTAATTACATCCGGATTGCGATAGAAATGTTTCAATTCGGTATTTGTTCAAGGTTCTTCCTGTTAAGAAAATCGCTCTTCTCCATTTGGGAAGGCTGAGAAATATCGGAGGGTTATTTTTATCTACATGGATTTAGGGCAACAAAAAAGTCATACAAAGTCTGAGTATTCTAAACAATCTAATTTATGATCAGATGATTTCATAATAATAATCAGAAAAGTAAGTATTCGTCTATTTGCCAAAGTATGATTACAGCCATTGAAAAATAAAACGCCTTCCAATATAAGAGTTTACTGTCCCCTCAACGTTATTCAATACCTCCAGTCAGTTTTTTTCAGCTTAGAAATATAATGAGGATTAAACCAGGTGTGAAATCAGCGCAAGAAGTCAGGTGATGCGAGTAACGTGTTAAACAATGTGATTAGTTGCGGTCATTTCATGCGAAGCGTGTTTATCGGCGGCCTTGAAAATGGAGGCAGTAGACCGATAGGTCTACAGTTTGGGAGCTCAGACTTGGCGCATGATTGAACTCACGGTGTGCCGCTACGAACGAAACCTAGCTAAAACTTGTAATTGTTTAGTGTATTAACAATAAGCTATTAGTAAAGCAACTGGGTTCATGAACTCTTATTCGATTTACTACTAATAAATATTTTTTTATCCAACTATTCTACTGGATTATTGAAATATTATATCAATAGTCCAAGAGATTATTAGTCTGAACCCTGAGTCCACGCGTACTGTAGAATTTAAAATTTAAAACTTTTCTAAATACAATATTTCATTAAAAATGAATAGTCTATTATAAACGCGAATAGAATTTATGAGCTGAAACTATTAGTCTGTTTTGACCAAACTGTACGATCGACCATGTACATGATAGCTGTAAGGTCATCTAACCATTTAGATGATAACCAAATTTTATCTCTGTTAATGATAATGTGGTTTACTGATAAATTAAGACTAAAACTGCGATTTAAATACGTTAGCAAAAATGTATTGGGAAGATACATTTCACTCAAGATTATTTTTTCAATGTACTATAATAAGTTTAAAAATCGTTTATCGTTATGTATAAATACGGAAATTATGACCTATTTAACAAGAACATTTATATTATTGAATTATGAAGAAATTCCATGTATAGTTTATTTCAAATGCATTAAGAGTAACCTAATTTTATTTTCCTCGAATTTATAATTTTTGATGTCGGGAGTGACTGCACTGACTTACACAAAAAAATTTCTATATTTTATAATACTATAATAATTTTTATTTAAAATTTTCATATTATAATATATTAAAATTTTTTACTTTATTATACGAAACACATTTTTTTGCTTTACATTTAAAAAACACTTGAAATTATATTTGTTCATTAATATAATATTTTATCATAAATTATTGAAAGTAATAATTCTCAGTTTTCAAATACAACTTTGAACGAGTTAGTATAATGTTCATTAATATCATATTTTATAATGTGATTATTTAGTTACTGTAAATCTAAAATTGTTTTTTACTTAAAATAACAATGTTTATATTACTGTTATATTTTATTAAAAATATCAATTTACATTTTTATTATAATAAATTATTTTAATCATTAGATTTCTTAATATAAAAAACATTTAAATTTTTATTTTTCACAAAGTATACTATACATGAAAAAAAAATTTTATTGTTTATAAAAATAAATCATATTGGTACAAGTAAAAACTAATAAAAATCCTCTGTTAAGTATACAGGCTTCTCTAACTCACAAAACGTAAAAGTAACTACAAACTGAATAAATGAGCTATTTACAGACAAAACTCTAATCTTATTTATATAGATTTGCCTTAAAATAAATTTTAAATCTCCATATAACTTTACCAAATATTTTCATAAGCTCATCAGGTTTTATAGTCAGTTTTTATATATTTGCGGATATAATTGGTTGGACGTGGTCAGTACGTCATAGCTGTCTCAACATAAACACGTATCAAACAACTAAGGATGAGTAATAAATGGGAAAAATCCTATTACTTAGTCACGGTTCTAGCGGCAATGATAAGTTTGAACAGTCATCGTCGTTATCATTCATCATGTGTGGAAGTATGTTATTATATTCTGAGAAGCATTACGAAAACATACGTAAAATACTTAGATATGAAATTTTGGACTCGTTATCCTACAGATTTTCATATTCCGAACTTGAATATTTTATAGTTTAGTCTTAAAACGGATATTACAGAAAAATCTACTAATTACATAAATTTTAGTACGGCTCGGTTAAACCTATTATGATTATACAGTGTTGGTAAACCTTGCTGATGGACACGATGAATTTCCTTCTCTCAGTAACGCATAGCTGCTATATATACTTGACAAGGGCGTGTCTAGACAAATCACCTTGAACCTTAACAAGACAAGGACCCAAGGCTTGCTATTTCCTTGTACGATCTGTACTACTGTACCAACCTTCAGCGCTGAACTGGTGGCAGAAAATCTTATAACGGTCGTCCACACGAGAAATTCAGAGAAACTTTAAACTTTAATTATTTACTAGCATTTCCCGTCACACGTTGCTGCGGTGTACATTAGGTTTAGATTCGCTGGCATTATGAAACATTATATTTGAAATGCTAGCCTATCCAGGTATTTTAAGCCAGATTATGTATGTGAAAGAAATGAGTGTATTTATGTGAAATTGAAACATTAAAACATATATGAAAATTGACACAGACTGTATCATCGTATACCAGGGTATTTTTGGTCTTTTTACAACCTGGTAAATACACACACACACACACACAAAATCAAATATTCGTTGATAATACACAGTATCAACCTTTTACATATTGCAGATAGCGAAAGGATAGTATAAAAAATAAACATCAGCTGATTAATATCTATGAAAATTGTAATTAGTTTTTTGGCCAACATATAAACATGTCCCTAAAAACTGTAAAATTACGTGATGAATGAAACTTATCGTTTTGCAAAGTACATATTTGAACAAATGACAGTCTAAGGAAAGCTTTTAAATTCTTTAATCATTGCCGAATACTAAATTTATAAAACCTGACACTGCACCTTTTATACCCTCTGGGGTGGAACCCTTTGGACGGATTTACACCAAACTTCAGAAAAACCAACCTTGAATAATGCTTAATATTGCCTGACATTTCTTCTCTTAGTAATACCTCCCCTTATATATATTAAGATTGTATATCGATGTTACGACAAAAGTCGATAGAATACAGATTTCCTCAAGACGTTTTAACAATTTTAATTCACATTCTCACATGTTAATGATTGACTGCTCGAAAGAAGTGTACATAAAGCACAGTAACCTAAGTTAAAAATTAAAAGAACCTAACATGGTTGTACAAGATATATCCCACCTTCATGAAAGTTCATATTTTAAACACGATTCAATATAACAAAAAAACTAATAGAAGTAATTTGGGAAATAGTAAATAAATAGAGGAATTTTCAATTAGTAATACCTGTAGCTGCAATATACATTGATAGCCTGCAGGGATTTGGTTGGGGTCTCATATTTCCCCACAGTGATTTATGCTTCAGCTACCATTATACGTTTATTGCCATTCAATGCGACAAATCAAATACACTTAACTCGTTTATTAACTGTAATTAACTGAAATATAAACTTAAGAGTTGCTTATGATGAAATTTGTTTGAAAGAAAGCTAAATAAAAAATTTAAGAAGGGACTTCATGGTAGTGTTTCTTTGATAATGAATAGTTCAAATATGTGTTAGTACCATTGTGTCTGTAATATGTAATCGGAGGTGGAACAAAATTACATATTGTAGAAATACTAAGTTGTTTACACATCGCTATGATGTGAACGATCCAGATATGAAAAAGTATAACAAACTCGAGAGATTATTTCTAATTTGAACAAATATAGTTGTCAAACTATTTTGTGACGTTAGGAGTTTAGACCTTGAACGATTTAACATGTAAGATAAATAAGTAAAAAATGAAAAAAAACATAAAAGAAAATTTCTGAACTCATCTGGCGGTTTATGAGGAAATTTTCTTCACATATTTACCATATAGTAGACTGAATTTCCGTAACGCCAGGAGCTACTGTCCAAAACAGGTCAATGGGACATCCTTCATCTTGCAAAACAAAGCTTATGTAACGATATTCCCAACCGTGCTCATTCTCAGGTTTGGACTAATTCCCCAAAATATAAGCTCCACAACTTAGAGATAAAAATTGCTAATTAATATTCTATTTTTATAATTTTGTTCCATAGTAATATGAATCCATCCATTTTTGAATCGTAAATTTAACTCGTTTATTAACTGTAATTAACTGAAATATAAACTTAAGAGTTGCTTATGATGAAATTTGTTTGAAAGAAAGCTAAATAAAAAATTTAAGAAGGGACTTCATGGTAGTGTTTCTTTGATAATGAATAGTTCAAATATGTGTTAGTACCATTGTGTCTGTAATATGTAATCGGAGGTGGAACAAAATTACATATTGTAGAAATACTAAGTTGTTTACACATCGCTATGATGTGAACGATCCAGATATGAAAAAGTATAACAAACTCGAGAGATTATTTCTAATTTGAACAAATATAGTTGTCAAACTATTTTGTAACGTTAAGAGTTTGGACCTTGTAAGATTTAACATATAAAATAAATAAGTAAAAAATATAAAAAATGTAAAAAAATCTGAACTCCTCTGGCTGTCTAAGAGGAAATTTTCTTCAAATATTTACTACGCATTTACATAATGTTAAAAACAAATTGCGACAAACAAAATCAAACTCCTAGTTTCAGTTTCCATATAGTAGACGGAATTTCCGTAACGCCAGGAGCGACTGTCCAAAACAGGTCAATGGGACATCCTTCATCTTGCAAAACAAAGCTTATGTAACGATATTCCTAACCGTGCTCATTCTCAGGTTTGGACTAATAATTTCCCAAAATATAAGCTCCTAAACTTAGAGATAAAATTTGCTAATTAATATTCTAACTATTTGTATAGTTTTAATTTTGTTCCATAGTAATATGAATCCATCTAATTTTGAATAGTAAATTCATTGTTACTACAGAAATACAAATGAAAAGAAATTTCCACGAATAAATATAATTATTTAAGGAAACTCGATTGGTTAATATACTCGTATAATATCGAGATCAATTATTATAAATAGTGACAGTGTAAAAAAATGGATGATACAAGTTTTTGAAAGTATGTAAAAGAAACCTTATGTTGCATTTATGACAATTTAAGGTTATAAAATGTGTGATTTCATAACTAACCACAAACAATAAAATATTTGATGATTTTTTACATACATATGTCTTTTGTCAGTTATTGTATAGCACAGTCTAGTATGTATTAGGGCCTAGTTTATTGTGACAACCAATTAGATTGAATATCAAAACTAATACAGCTATATAGAAAATAATTTAGTATTGTATGTATTAAATCAATATAGCAATGGTTCATATATCTTGATAAGTCAATTTATTTACAAGTCTTATTTGGTTTTTATCTTTAAGATCCAAGCAATTTTATAATTATCTACCGTAGGAAAAATATTAATTAATACTTAATTTTATTGATCTGTGATACTACATAAATTTTCTTTTTATGAAAAATAGCTTTTGTTAGGCATTAAACGTTTGTGTGAACTATTAATTAGAAAACATTGTTTATTGATTCCAGCTTGATTTTTCAATTCATCAAAGTTCTTTTCAGGATTCAAGCTGAAAAATTCTAATTCGTTAGCTGGCTTTTCTTGGAAATATGAATTGAAGTTGACATTTAGTAAGCTTAGTTTAAACTTGCTACTCAAGCTGAAATCAAAATTTAATACCTCTTTAATCCCAGCCAGATTTGTTAATAGTTTATTTCTAGCTGGTTTACGACTGAAAAAACGAAGCTTGAATTCCCAACTCTAAATGTAGTAAATCTACTGCTGGATTCAAGTTTACTTGCCAACAAGGTATAAATTACACTTTAAATCATAAACAGTTTATTACAACGTAGTTTTAACTTATAAGTAAAACCTCGATTATAATTAAAACTAAGAGTAAGATGCAAGAAGTGACGAGTAAGATGTGTAGTAAGTACTATAAATAGTATAAAGTAATAGTAAAGTTAGTAATACGTATACTAATAAACATTTAGCCTAATGTATAACATATTTTTGTACATGTACAACAATATGTATGTATTGTTTCTTTGAGATATTAAAATGAAATAATTGCTCGTTATCCATGGAATCCTTATTAATAAATTTAACTTCATGGGAGCAATCTAAGGATTGCATTCCAGAAACTACATAAAAGACAATGTAGAGCAAAGCAAATACGTCGAAATAAAAACAAATAATGTCGGTATTTGGATACGAATAAGGAAATAAATTGAGTATAATATTAAAAGCGTACTTACCCTAATAAGGCGGCGGAGAGAAACAAAATCATTATGAAGAACAAACTGTTGAAATAGTCACTGAGTTTTTGAGCAGTAAAAGTCACAAAACACTCTTCACTAACACATCTCTTAGTAAGTTTCGTGGCAATCTTGAAATTGTTAGGATATCCCAGCAAATTAAGATCTCTGTAAAAATTAGTTGTATATGAAACCACTACTATCTAATTGACTTTATTAAATTAGTATATTTAGTTTTATTTTCGAAGGTCTATAATGTATACGCAATATCTTTAGTTTTTAACAATAGATTTTAGTGTAATACTTCCAATTAATACATTCAATAATTTAATTATAATTTGTTTCTATGTATTCAATGTTTCTATGAATATCAAAGTAAATCACACAATAAAGGTTAATAGCTTTATAAGCGTTATTTACAAAAATAATTAATTCTTTTTAATTTCAAAGTAGAATTATAATACTAATTTTATAAAAATCTCAAAATTGAATGAATTTAGTGGAAAATTATCGTAGAATATTTGTAAACCTAATAAATTTAATTTATTTAGAATTTATTCTAGTGTTGTAAAATTGCATTAATTTTGTAAATAATTATCGAATGGTTTAGTTAGTCAGGTACACACTAGGAGCGCTTCTGTCGCGAGCAGTACCGGCCAAGTCGACGCACAGACTGACCGGGCGCGAAACATCGGCGCCCTTGGCGGGGAAAACACTTTCTCCACGTCCTTGGCGGCAAATTCCCTCCCCCCCACCCACCGGGGCGCACCTTACCTTGCACTCACCCTAGAGCGGCGGAGAACGAGGGCACGTGGCATTGGGCTGACACAAGGTGTTACTTTGGATCCGGACCTTTTATTTTCTCAATACATTCTCAGAAGCTGTTACAGGAAGAATTTTTCATTTTTTATTTTGTACTAGCAGTAAGGCCGTCCTTAGTACGGGGTTGTAGGTTTCAGTTTATAGAAGAAAGATCATCACACCAAAATGTAAGCCTGAAATCCTAAACAAAAAAATACAAAGAAAAAATCAATACCCAGATTTATTATTTAACATTACTTCACAATTAAATAGGTTAGAACATTTATACCATTATTATAGTTAGTTATACGTTAAAATAACTTTTTAATATAGTATGATTTCGAAATGGGTTTATAATCAATGACCAATATAAACTAACTAATATTGATTTGACAGGTGTTTGTTTTTATTTCTATTGAATCTCTACAAAGACAGCTGATTATTACTTTTCCAAAATTGATATTATATATAAACTAATGTTTTGTAGAGTATTCTCTAGAATAGTTTAGTGTCAAATATCTCACGTGGAAAACGTTTCTCATAATCTTACTTATAAAAGCACCTTGTACAAAACGACGCATACCAACTGAATACTTAGGTAAGTTGGCATAAAGAACGAGGAAATACAGCTACATGTTTAAAATCTAGCCAAACCACTCCCACTTTGACCTATAAATTTAAATGTAGATTGCAGGATTAGGAAATCCCTGTTGAGTCGCCCGGCACGTCTCTGTCGGACTTTGACCTCAAGGATTACTTTGCCTTTCATAACTCAAGAAATAGATTGTTTGTATTTTCCGTATCTATGAATTGATAACGTCTATTCAAAATAAATGATCCTGACAAATGAAACGCTTTTGCTTCAGCAAAAGCGACACAATATCATCAAAACAAGCTCACTCATCCTTCACTCGTACTTCAGGCTGAAATACTCTGAAATATTAGATCTTTGGCTCAACAATAAATATTTATTGATAATAGAACTTAACCACCAGGACAATAATAGGGTTTTGACGTATCAAGTCTATAATGTAAGTAAAATTATAACAATCTTTGACGAAAAGCGAAAACTATTTGGAAATTTTTCAAACATTCAAAAGCCTAAGTGTGGTTCAAACATACGTATGCATATTTTTAACATAAAAATGTAACTTCTTGTTCCCATGAAATGATATCCTTCTGCTTTAGTCGAACGTGACTTTTCCTTAAAACAAGCAAGACGTTTCAATCAACTCGCAGGATCTCGCGTTCCCTTGGTTACATGCAAACGGTTCAGTTCAAGCTTCTTATGACTGAGTCGGAATATTTTATTGGGAATGTTATTAGAGCAAACTGGTTCACTTTTCATTACAGTAGTGAACAACTATAATATGCCTAATTGATATTTCAGACACACCCGAGAGTGAATAAACATAATAACATACCTCTCTATGTTTCGATTGGATTATTCCAATAAAATAATTTATGATACTAGTATTGAAAGACTCCTCTTAAAATTACGTAAAATTGTAAATTTTATTAAATGGTATTTACGAAAATTTATAATATGTAAACATATCTCCTGAAGTACAAGCTTCATTTCTAAAAAATAAGCTGTGTTCTGTTTCATTAAAGATTTAGTATTGACATTTAATTTGTTTATCTTTACCAATCAGTAATCTACTCCAGGTATTTAATTTTAGCAAAACAACCAATAGCACTGACTATTTGTTTGAACAATTTAAAATATGAAAGCGTAAAGGAACATAAAAACAACATTATATTTGAGTGAAAATATCTGATATATTGTCTTATCACTGACAAACAAAAGTATCAAAGCCGTTCTAAACTATGTTCTATTATATTATAAAGAGAATTCAAAGACAAATCAGAAATAGTTAATTGTAAGTCATCAGCTAATCCAGTGACATTTCCTCTAAAACTCCCCTTGCACAAGTCGTTGACATAAAAAAAATAATATCGGACCCAAAGCTGAGCCAAGTTGACCCTCATTTTTGAGAACTCGCTGTTACTTCCCTGGGATAAATAATTGATGGACCAGTCATATAGTAAACCTCTAATGTTATTTAGATTTTTATTGCGTACATTTTCCATTACGATTTTATGTAAAACAAAGTTTCACGACGTTTCGGGATCTGGAATCTGATCCCGTCCTCAGGTGAACTAATATCTAAAATATAGCACAATTAACCCATATTCCGGACCAAACCGGTATAAATCTGAAAATATACGTCACCTGAGGATGGGTCAGATTCCAGATCCCGAAACGTCGTGAAACTTTCTTTTACATAAAATCGTGATGGAAAATGCCCGCAATAAAAATCTGAATAACATAAATCTACCATCACCAATAATGAATTTCAAACCAAAAAACCTCTAGGTTTAGGGGTAGGTCTAGGGTATCTCTAGGTTGCCATATTTTATCTTCCAGGAT
Organism: Nephotettix cincticeps; assembly: GCA_023375725.1. NCBI lineage: Eukaryota > Metazoa > Arthropoda > Insecta > Hemiptera > Cicadellidae > Nephotettix > Nephotettix cincticeps. The sequence goes on from CM041786.1 coordinate 152,042,286, forward strand.
TTAGGGATCAAAAGTATGAAACGCTTTTGGTATGTTAGCGTAAAGAGCAACTTATTACTTAAAAACGCTGCCATTTACATCAATACATAAGTAATATAAGAATAAAATTGTCTCTGGTAATACATATATAAAATTATGTATTATGTTAATAGGTCTACATAATTGCCTATATATCAGATTTTATACCTTTCAACGATACAAAGATGTGGCAACAGCACTCGTATGGACATCATTTACTTATATACTTTATACTTTTATACTTTTTTATACTTTTTAACTGAAATAATACAGGTAGGTAATTGTTGTAAGTCATAAAAAAATTAATAAAATATTTGTGGCCGACTTGTAGTCTTGTTACTGACTAATTATTTAGACATAATTTAATTAATCCCAACAGCCATCAAATAAGGGACCTAAATAACGTGAATCCGAACCACACACCCTCTGAATTACGAATTGGTCTAATTGTGAGATGGTCTTTGTTGGTTAACGTATCATAGCGGACGAATACAAAAAAACACCACAACCACCGCCATTCACAACTATCAATTCGTGACCTCCAATCTGTTACAGTGTCGCCACCGTACATTTACATGAATACAATGAATATAATAAATTTATACGCATAACAATTAATCGTGTTATAATTGTTGTAAGTCATAAAAAAATAAAATTCAATCCCCCAGTCAGATATTCCGGTACACACAATTCGACGTGGATGATTATAGAATAATTAAACACCTCGCAACACAGGTAACAAACAATGCTGCCACCGCATGATTGAATCAGCCAACACAAAACAAACAAAAGCTCGAATCGTGCAGTTAGTGTAAATACATCAAACATCTTCTTGGTTGGTGCAGCGAACAATACGGCCAATCAGGTGACATTGTTTGTTTCATCCCATTCCCACTAGGAACTCTCTCGTCTTGTATCCTTTCTATAATAAATTGTTTGTTAACGGAGTTAAACTTTGAATGATCTAAGGAATTTGTTAAAATTTGTTTTCTATTTGGGGCGATTCCAAAATTTGTGCACAACCCTTAGTAAGTTCAAAGCCTAACCTTGTAAAATATCTCTACATAATTTCACATGGATACGTTCTAGCCCTGGGGGGTATTGTCAATCTGTCAGTCCAAAATTTGTTACGTCATGTGGTTGAACAGCTGTTTAGACGAACTGAAAAGATTCCCTTATCCATGATCCAACATATTTCCCACAGGGAAGTAAATGAGCTTTAAATTGATATGAATAAATAATATTTAAGGTTCATGTGCACATCAAGAAATAATTAATTATTTTGTTAATAACGAATGTATTCTATCTAAGACTGGGACGGTGGCGACGTCCTGTAATCGAGCTACTTGGAGGTCACGAATTGTGGATAGTTATGAGCGATGGTCGGTGGGTGTAGTGTTCTCTTGTGTTGATTAACGTCCACACTATTGAATACTACGTTAATCCGCAAATACCATCCTCATAATTAGACCAATTCGTAATTCAGAGGCAGTGGTTCGGATTCCATGTTAAACGGTAGGTCCTTGCCATCATTTGTATTAATTAAATCCTGTCTAAGGAACATTTCAGTAGACAAAACGATCACATATCATCCCTACCTACCTGGGTAGGTCGCCATTTCAAATGGTAATCTAATCTAATCTAAAGTCGTTCGATAGATACATGTTTATAAGTCAAATATTTAAGAATACATTAGATTCTTAGCCAAGTATCAAACTAAGACTAACTAAGACTGACATGTTCCTTAGACAGGACTGTTAATTAATAGTCCAACAGCCGATGGCAACTAAGGGACCAACAGTTTAACGTGGAATCCGAACTACCACTTAATTACGAATTGGTCTAATTATGAGGATTGTCTTTATGGTATTTAACATAGAATTCAAATGTGCGGACGTTAACCCACACAAGAGAACACTACACCCACCGACCATCTCTCACAAATATCCACAATAATTCCTGACCTCCAAGTAACTGGATTACAGGACGTCGCCACCATCCCAGACTAACTAATATCAACTACTATAATTAATAATAACAAAAAGTTAACTAATATTAAACAAAAAAATGCGTAACTACGTCGACTGCTTGTAATATTTGTTATAACTATAATATATTGAGCTGTTCAGTTAATTTAAGAATGTAGATTACATTAAATTTATTTTTAATTAATTAACTAAATTTAAATTTTAAAAGTTGAGTTGTCTATATTTTCTTGTTCATCCATTTACGAAGGTTAAATTTCTACATAAAATGATGGATACATCCATTAAAATGTAGAATTAGTTCCACTTACTAATCTTTTAAACAATACCAAACAAATATTCTTTTCTCTTTTCGCCGTGCATTGGCTGACATGCAAATGATTCGCGAACCATTCAAAATCTTAAGAGTCAATATTTCACGCCTACTCCCGGTAGCGGCGGAAATTTCACTTTCAGTTTGTTTTAAATAGAGAGAAGACATCGACGACCTTCAGTCGACTTTCTCTGTGCCGATGGACCAGACGAACAACGACGTGTTTCGTAATACGCCGGCTGTGTGTGTGTGTGTGTGTGTGTGTGTGTGTGTGTGTCGGTATGTTGAGGGTCCTTTACCAACCTCTTGGACTCAGAGAAAAGACCCCACATTTTTGAGATTCAATTTTGTACGTGTGTGAATGAAGCTGTTTGGTGATTGCGTGCGTGAGTCTGAAAAGTAAGGAAAACATATTGTGTTGGTATCATTCACGAACGGTTGGTAGCACTGATCCTATCTTTGCAACAAGTGCTCTTACGGTTATGTAACGTTAGTGTGCGGCGTGACGCGGCTCCGACACTCGACGTCACGCTTGTGTTACGCACCGCGCGTCTTAAACCTGGAGTGTGACGCAAACTGTTGGCACTTTGATTGATTTTCTCAGTATTGAATCCTTAGCGTTTTAGACTGGATGTTAGTAAAATTCATGTAAGAGAGCAAGAAGAGTACAGTAAGGTTAAAGATATGTCTAAAGGGAGTGTTTTTGTTAATCTAAACAGCTTTTATTATAACAAAATCGTGGTGGTTTCTATGGAAACGGGATCTAAACACTTCCGCTACCAACACCCCCAGAGCTCAGCTATATACATGTAAAAATAGTTTTTAAAAACCGATAAAAACAACTACAGTATTTCTTATTAATATGGAAATGTTATCTAGTATAATGTGTGGAAGGTTTTTGTAGATGCTTGCGTGCCCAGACCTCTGAACGGCACCAACGATTCTCTTCAAATTATAGAAATATCTCACTTCTTGATAAAAAATCCGAGATATACCTTATTTCTGGAAGAACTTAGAGTTTTTTTCTGTAAAAGTAATCTAAAAACTAAAAAAATATAGGGCCAACGGAATTTACAGTAAAAAAATTAAATTTTGGTTTATATATAAATAACAAATAGTCACTCCGTAATGTTATAAATGATTATCAGTGTCTTATGTGTGTATCTTTTCAACATTTTGATGTAAACTTCGAGCAATGTTGCATATATAAACTCTTCACAATATTTTATTTTTATATTTTATTCATTTTAAGGGAGGCGAATTATATCTTTTAAACTTTTACAGTTATGTAAATGTTAGGACAATTCTTAAAATTTCTGCTGAGAAACGATCAACTAACCTCGGGCACCAGAGTTTTTATCTCCAGAATGATATGCACACGTTGTATTTAATTGATTTTTGTTTTTGTTTTGTCTAGTGTAATTTTAAAACATCTTTTGTTTACTTTGGCCCTTAACCCTAGAAGTGTCAAGCTTTTTACTTTTAACTGTAACATAAAAATAATTACTTATATCTTCTTGAAATATTAAGTATAAACAAAAAAAAGCATAAAACATGCCCCCCCTTATAACCACTAACCTTAAAAGCAAAACAGGTGTCCAATCCCAATCCCAATTAAGTTTACAAATGCCGTCAACTTCAACCCAAGCCGGCCACCGTTTATTTAAAGTGGGCCCCACTCCACTATACCACACATTTGCAAGCCATGATTGGGATTCAAACCCTAGCACTTCCGAAACATTACACTCGTCAGTGTAACTCTTTAGCCAATTCAACCACCGTGCTTAGGAGTAGAAAGCGCTTACTTGGCTATAAGACGTGCCCTATTGGCAGTTTAGTGAACTGCGTGAACAGTTTTGATTGCTTGCCCCCAGAGGTCAACACGGTCACGTAGGTGATAAGTACACTAAAATTGATGATAGATGCCTCTACCTGCCACTTCTTATTGTATTTGTAAATGCGTCGTGGTAAAGTCGTAAATTTTACCACTTCTAGGGTTAAAGAAATATGATCTCGTGAGTCGAAAAGGCCCAGTCAAGGTGTAATGACCTGTTAGGCACGAGCCCTGGGGGTTTGTTGTAAAATGTCACACGCAAGGGGTGGGAGACGGCGTGCGTGCGAGGCGGACGGTGACGACGCTGAATGGATTGCTTCCACTGCTTCCACTGCAGGGCGATGACTCACAAGCAGTTCGCAGAAAATGTGGACGCAAGTCTTCGTAAACTAGGTTTGTAGTCAAGTTAATACGACCCTATGTACAAGAACCTTTGTAACGACTGTTGATAACACGGAGTGCACTCGTAGAAAAAGGAGAACACGAACAAGTTTGGGCCTACTCTAAGATTAAATTAAACTAACAGTAAGCCCGTCCTTTGTACTGAAAATGTTTTGTATGGTAGAAATGCCTACTTTCAGTGTTCCTCACAGCAGCAAACCTGCACACTCGTTCCCATGTTAATCTTATGGAGACTAGGCAAATAGCTCTCATGTTTATCGACAGATTTTGATAAAACTTGTCATATATTATTATTATGTTATTGATTTGAAATTCGCTGAGTACGCAGGTCTGCTGCGACGGGGGTATTTTTCTATTAAACCATTAAACTACAAATACAGCTGATTGTTAACAGTAGGTGATTCATTGAAAACTGAAAGCAATATGCGACTAATATCGCGTAAAAGTGGGTTTTAAATGCTCGTGATTTAGGGATTAAGGGTCGGGGGATAATTTTAAGCATTTAAAAACCTTCTCTGGAATGTATAGAATGCATGGAATAAGTTTCATTGTCATCAGTTCTCCCGTTTTTTTGAGAAGACTGCGTAAAATCCTGGATCGTCATAGACAAACAGACAGCTTGACTGACAGACATAAATTGAGATAAGACTTTTTTCGGCTTCTCTAACGCACGAAACGTAAAAATAACTTAATAATGAATAACTCTGAGTAATAACTCAGACAAAACTAATTTTATTTACATAGATAAATCATCCAAATTTATTTATATTCGGATTTTATTTGCATTTACCACACAATGACAGGGAATCAGTCAAAACTCTTGGAAAATAGGTAAACAATCAACTTTAAGCATGCTAATAGAAGGAATTATTAACAGTTGTAAAGTGAAAAATATGCATTATTTTTAACCTGATTAACTTGTTATAATAACATACTGGATCTTTAATTAAATAATTAGATTTAAAATAAGTTAACTAAACTTAAATGTAACATAAAAGATTATCTTACAAAAACCTCCTCCAAATAGTATTTTACTGTCTCTATTCCTTGTTCATTTTTATCTTATCTTATGTTTACTCAAAAATCTCCACCATAATAAACGGTTCTTCCTCGATGGTCTCCATTTATTTTAAACGCTTCACCTTTCTTCGACATCAGCAAAGCTGAGGGCCTTCCCTCGTCAATACCTAGATTGAACCAGTCCGTATTGTCAAAGTTTATAGAAGATTTTTCACTAGGCTAACTAAATAAATAGTATAGCGATATTATGTAGATAATTAGATTAGATCATATTATTGAAGTGGCGACCATACCACAAGGTAGGTATTTTAAACCAAGTATGAATGAGAATTCAGTGTAAGATGATTGTGGCACGATCTTATAGTCTTTTTACTGATTAAGGGTGACATGTTCCTTAGACAGGACTGTTAATTAATATCCCAACAGCCGATGGCAACTAAGGGACCTACAGTTTAACGTGGAATCCGAACCACGACCTCTGCATTACGAATTGGTCTGATTATGATAATGGTCTTTGCGGATTAACGTAGTATTCAATAGTGCGGACTTTAATCCACACAAGAGAACACTACACCCACCAACCATCCCTTACAACTATCCACAATTCGTGACCTCCAAATAGCTTGGAGATTTGAACAGATTGCCGTTTGAAGCACTTCGACGCTGGTAACTGAAAACGTATTCAATCTCATATGTACCTCGAACGGTTTCCTTAACATTTTAATACAGTTTTTATCTCTGGACAGGATGTATTGTTCTAACTACAATCAGGGAATAAATGGTATGTTAATTTTATTCTTTAAAAATTCTTGTTTACTCAATTTCAACATATAACTGTAACTTAATTGGGCTTTGTCTATTTTGAAATTTACAGAGTGATTATTAGTTTAAGTATATATAAGCTTTCCAGTCATGGCAAAAGCGCACAATGGAAGACACTGCAACTGACCTAACGGTCAAGGCACAAAAGACTAAATGTCCAGGGTTTTACATTTTTAAACAGCAAGTATTCCAGCATTGTGTTCAACAAAGGGTATATTTCCTAAGATATTCCCTCAGTGTTGGTTACTCAGCAGTAACCTATTTCTGCCTGTGGCGGATTTCCAGTTGATGAACAAGTCCTTGACCGTTTACTCGGCTTGTTTCCGATGATTGAACATTTTACTTTAACCGCTGCACAATTCCGAGCAGTCTCTCAAGGATGAGGTATTACAAAATGTAATGAATATTAAATTAAATAGCTTTTCAAACTTCTGATTAACATAAATAGTTAAATGGTATTGAGAAATATTCAATGTGTGAAATTCACTTTCCAGTGTCAACTTCTATATTTATCCTTAAAAACTTTTTGGTTAGCTTTTGCATATGTTCTCAAAATAAATTAATATTTAAATTTACTCTTATGTATGAGTAAACTAGTAAACATTTTAGGTAGACTCTGTTTTTGTTCAATGTGAAGGAAACAAGTCACAAAACGTTCAAGAGATGAAAAATAAAATTATTGTTTAAAATACCTTTCTGTCAATGGATCCTGGTGTAGTTTTTTTTTCGACTACGGACGTTTCGTGTTGCTTGAACACATCATCATGTCTTGAGTATTGCCGAAAACTGTTTACATTCCACTAAAACACTACAATTTGCACACAACACTACACAAAAAATAGCTGTTCTCGATTGTAAATAGTAGTGTTTTAGTGTAATGTAAACAGTTGACGGCAATACTCAAGACCTGATGATGAAACGGCCGTAATCGAAAAAATACACCAGAATCCATTGACAGAAAGGTATTTTTAACCATAATTTTGCTCTTCAAAGATCCAAAGGCTATCCACCATGAGATCAAAAATAAAATTTTGGACTGGTTTAGAGATACCGACAGGGAAGAATATCCTTCACTTCATTGTATGCTGAAATAATAATGAGTTGACTATAGATAACCAGTATGTTGGAAAGTTCGCAATGAATACACATGGCCTTCGATTTTACAAGGTAAGATTCTTGGCGCGGACGTTTTATTTTCAGTGTGGTCATAAAAAAGGTACACAATCATGATGACTGTCCTTTATGCATGTTTAAGAATAAGGTACTGCTAAGTTTACTTGTGAATATATCCCTATTTGCAATTTAAGTGGCTCTGAAATAATTGCAATTTTATGTTTTTCGTTGTAAGGTTCCATATGGATCCGAAGACATCGAAGTTCTGAATCGGAAAAAGTGTTCTTAGTTGTAAAGTATATTAAAATTTTCTTTACATCGTCGAAAACAAATTATGAATGATATGGTGTAATTAATAATAATATACTCTGTATATACAGGGTGTAACTGAAATGCAACGGCAAACTTTGTGATATTGTTCCTGAGGTCAAAACAAACAAAAATTTCCCACATTCCCCCTTTTAATACAGTCATAACAAAAGTAACGAAGAAAATGCGTTTTTATCAAGCTACAACTGTCAATTTGGGCTTTAATGGGCAGTATGGGTAAGTAGTAACATTACTAAAATCGAATTTTCTTTGTTATTTGTGCTATAACCATACTAAAATGTTAAATTTTCTTAAAAAATATTAAATTTTGCATCTTTTTTATCTTTAAATTATTTTTTGTAAATTTCACGGTTTTTGAGCTATTGAGTTAAAAAAATTTAAATCGTCGCCATTTTGAAATGGTACAAAGTAGAAACTTGATACTATGCAAAAAAGTAAGTCCTATTAGTACTCATACACTTACCAACTTAGCAAGTTAGTACCTTCTAAGTGGTTCCAGAGTTAGCTACGTAAAAAACATAAGACAGCTGTTTAATGACTGAAAAGCATTTGTTTACGACATTTTTTTGTTTTCCACAGGAACAATTATCCCAATTTGTTGTTAACCTATTTCATTACAGTATATAAAGCAATCACATCTGGTTGATATTGTGTATAGTGTGTCTCAACTTTAACATGGATATGTCATTGCTTTACATTGCTCTACATTACTGCAACGTGCTTCGGGTAACACTAGTAATTTTATAATTTATATAATAATTATTGATGTTTGTGTGATTAAAATGAATGAATTTAAATAGGAAAACTTATCACCTAGTTTTCGACTGTTACAGTACAAATACATTTATGAAAAACGTTATAGAATTTTTATTTGTTTTGTTCGTTGGAAGTCTAGATGGCGCAGCTAACAATCCGATCGGATCGAAGAACGAAGCTGACGGCACCGGCTGGGAGGGGAGAGGTCAGAGGTGAAAGAAAGTGCGAAGTCAAAGACGTAGTATGACATCACCGGATCGCTTTCCTCTGTGCATCCGGCGAGGCTCAAGTGACCTACTTCCGGTGGAGGCGGAGTCGTCGCATGGATAAGTTGAAGGCTAGTTCAACGAACAATGCAGTTGCAGTAGGAAGTCAATCCCAGACAAGCTTGTAAGCATTGTGATGCATTGTAGTCCACGGTTTATCGATTCGTCGCTGGGCTTTGAAGCTATCTTTATTTGACAACAGTGAACTTCATCTATGACGTACGAGTCTTAATCAAGATGATTTAAATTTCCAAAATAATCACTTTTGAACTTCTAACTTCATAGACCTTCTGTTATGGAATTAATTTTTAACATGAAGTTGATTTTTGGTACGGTATTCCCAAATCTTTTACATGAAAACCAAATAAAAGGTTTTTAGGCCTAATCTAAGATTTACTTAGCACTCACGCATGTCGCCTGGCACCACCACGAATATTACCATTTATTTTAACATTGCGCCATATGTTTTTTAAAATTGGGTCACAAAACTCCCATAGGGTTGTTATTATATCTATTACAATGACTAATCCACCACAGTAGCCCACCGGTGAGATCGGACGACTTTTGATTCCTCTGTAGGTAGGTGAAATATTTTTAAATCTAAGGTAGTGTGTGACAGCTTTGGTAGTGACTAAGGGGAAATACTAACATAAATGAACGTGGACAAAAAGAATAAACAGAGGCAACTTTCAGATGTGTGCAGATTGTGAGGCAAGAAATGTTGTAGAGAGGGTACATGGGGATTAAGGGTTAATTCGGAAATCCGTTTAATAATTTTTACTCAATATTTATAGCTGTACTAGCTGACCCGACGAACTTCGTTACGCCTAACATTAAATATGTGTTAACTTTAAAATTGACCTGTTCCGACGTCGAATAGTTGTGAAAGATTAAATATTCTGGGTCATGAATGGACTCCCGTTTTTACAAATTAACCTAAACCTAAACCAAACCTAACATCAATACGGCTTTTATAGGAAAGATTAAATTTTCTGAATCACTGCAATGTTTTTAATAATACTCGTATAATTTAACATTCATTAATTCCACTCGCACAAAACAAAAAAAACAATTAATAATTACACTGGGACAAACAAACCAACCAGTAATCTATTCATTTTTTAAAACAATCACAAACATTCGCTGAAAATGACGACGCACAATCACGTCAGCTGTCGACTGGTGAAAATAAAGCAACACAAAATCAGCTGTTAATGAAGTTTTCACATTATTGATGTATGCATATGATCAAAATGCATCACGTCTTTATCTCATAAGCTTAACATATACAAACGTTACAGGCCAGAGGGGCATAGCCCTAAGGTTAAATGCAAAACTGAATATGCCTATAGCCTACTCGGAACAGAGGCGAATAAAAATATCAAAGATCGTTAAAATCGTTCCAGCAGTTCTTGAATTGCGTAACTAACACTAACTAACTAAATAACACATGGTGTAACTAACACGTTGTTTTCCGTGGTTCTTCATGCTATGTTTGTGTCGAGCGTTTCAGGTGACGCGTCTGCCGGATGAAAGTGACCTTTGGTTATTTCTCTCTGTAACACGGGCGTCTATGGGGTAGGTCAGGGACGGAAACTGTGGGAGTCCTTAATCATCCTGCATGGTACTTGTAAACAAATTACCTATTAATATCTAATTAAGTATATAATAGTCTATAAAAAGGCTTTCCTATTTTAGGTAATGCCAAACAGTCCAATATTTATTCAGTTCCGTTCCAATTTGGGATAAATAACGACTCGTTTTTAGACAAAAATATTTAATTTGTTTCAACCCACTATTGGTTATCGTTCAATAAGTTTTAAAAGGTACTTGAAACATGTATTGCTCCTGACGCCGTAAATGTAGAAACATTTAAAAACGTAGGTAACTTAGCGAATTTACAAAATTTGTAATTGAAGTTCCATCATATTTTTGAAGATCAGCTGTTTAGAGAAACTGAAAACCTTTCCTCAAGACGTATTTATGATCTAACCTATTTTCCACTTGAAAGTAAATGCAATAATTTATTTTTTTAGTGACTCTTGTCACTATTGACAGATATTAACTACTTCCAAATAATAATCTAACTAACAATTATGTTTTTAATGAGAAACATAAGGTTTCATTGAAAAAATTGCAATAAAAATTTTATAGAATTTTGGTAGATCATGAAGTTCATTCAGTATATTTCTTTGTCATCCGATACGCAAATGATTGAAATGCCAATTAGGTTTAAACTAAAATAATAGAATTTTTAACAATGGGTGAAAATTAATAACAATTGGTTATTTTATGTTTTTGATATATGATTCTTAGTGGATTTATTATGTGATCCATGAGATCGATGACTTTTACCCTCATGATATAGGTTCAGAGATATAAAGGATCACCTTTCATAAAGCCAAATCCAATAAGCTGAGCCATTAAGCCTAGCCTCATGCTTTGTAGGCTAGCCGACACTTCGGGCAATAGAAATCGCAATTAAGCAAGACATATTTAACTAAGAGTGGAGCATTGCCAATTCACTGGAAATTAGACTATTGTAAAGTATTTTACTTTTAAACATTATTTCACTTCATTATTTCCATGACATGTCGAAAACGCAAAGATAAAGGAAATTCATACTCTTTGTCTATGTAAAACCTGGTTTGTTAAATGTTGTATATTTCAATTACACTCGTACCTATATAGAATATAAAAAAATGTTTTAAACGAAAAAGTTACCCATATGTATAAATATATTTCAACTTCAACATAATATTACCATTCAGAAACATTTTTAAAATATCTGGTACATGTTGTCCTTTTAAAGAATGCATTATTTAAAAGATTATTTTAATAGTAAGATAATGGGATTATATTTAGCTTAAGCCTTATATTAATACAAATGTAATTATTATTAAATTACTTAATTTTTTCTCCAGCTTCTTTCTTTTCCTATAAAAATTACTATCACTTACACGTTACAAGTGAAGAGATAGGAGAAATTTCACTTTTTTTCTACAGTTGAATGTCAGTTTTTTAATGCACTCTCTATGAAAAAATGCATAGGTTTTTATGTTCACCAGATGCTTTCTATTCCCCTGGTCGTGGGCGCAGAATATGATCTCATGAACTCGCCGTCTAGCCGCGGGGCGATCGCGTTTCGCCAGCTGTTCGTCGAAGAAAACAAATCAGCTGTTAGCAGGAAATCCCAGCTGACTGTAAATTTAACTGGACATTATGCTACACTATGACGCACATGTGACGTAATTTCTTCTTCCAGGGTATAATGGAGTGTCGTATTTTGCACGAACAACTGTCCTTGACATCTTTATACGCGTGAATGCAAAAAAGCACAAGACTACAGAACTTGATCAAGATAGGTGAGACGGATAATTTTAATTTTTCACACCTAAAGTTATCATCATAAAATGTAAAACTATATCCAAGGTTTCAAAAACGACAACATTTTTCTTTCCAATTACCCATTGTTTATCTATCACTTTATAACAGATTTTAGTTTTATTTTTAAATTAATATATCCCAGTTGCAGGAGGCCTGTATACAAAGAAATTTACCATTTATTAGGAATGAATTTCGAGATCAAAACTAAGTTCAATCGTACGTTAAAAAAGAATGTTTAATGTAACTTCCTTATTATTATTCTATTAATAGATAAAGACTGGGACAATGGCATCGTGAAAAAATACAGAATGTTCGTTGTTTATTGTCCGATTTTCAAAATTCTGGGAATAGGGAATTAAATTTAACATAACTGTTCATTCTAATTTTTAAAACAATCAACCCTTTTTAAGTTATTTTAATTTTAAAATTGTAAATGGTCTCTAATTAGAAATTAAACATTTAATTACTGTACATTGATAGTTTGTCTAAATTGGGACTTTTCTATTTAAAGACACATGCCAAGTTTAATCGATTGAAAAACGAATGAGATATAAAATATTTTATAAAATACAAAATGGCTGGTATCTTGCTAAGTATGCGTTTGGTGACGGACTTAACACACACCTGGTATGTTTGGTATAGCTCAAAACTGCGTTTGTGAGAGCTTATTATTTTTCATAACGCGTGGGTTTGTTAAAAAAACAAAAACCTTCTCCAATAGGTTTAGAATAAGGAAAATAATTTTCATAACTGCGGGTGGTTTCGTTTATACGGAGAAGACGAACTAAAATGCATTGCTTATTGTTACAGACAGACAATAATTGAGATAAGATCCATTTTGGCTTTTCGGGCTATAAAACATAGAAATAACACATATTATAATTCCAAACCCCTAATTTGAATTATATAGAAGATAGATTTAGTCTGCATTAAGACGTAGAGGATTGTTAAAGTTTGTTTCACCTATAGAATGAGCTTCTGTGGTGTTACTAAGTCACCAGAACAAAACTAACGAGCCTTTCGCGAACAAGAACAAACTTTCAAACTCTGAATATTCCTCATAACCAGTTCCACAGTTGTTTTGTGAGTCTAAAGCGGGAAGATTAACTGAGAGAGAAACGTTGGGGAGAAAGAGAGACATTTGTCAAGGGCAGTTGGCAACAATGGTTCTGTCCGCAGCTGATTTGTTCGCGTACTAATCAGCTGATCTTTGTGAAAGAGATCAACCTTTGTGCTTTTGACTTACCGGGTGTAAAGGTCGGCTTTTATCCCCCGATATTGCTTTTGTATTAGTAAAAATTCTAAATAAAGTTTATAAGTTGGAATAGACGTCGTGATGAGTTCAAATAAGGAAAAATATAACGTTATAAGTTCCCGTATAAAAATTCAATACAAGTGTTTTGTCGATTGGAACAAAATACTTACTGAATTTATTATTCCTGAACCTAACTTGTTATAAGAAAGTAATTTAAAAGTAGGTTTATCCTTTAGATAATTTTTTGAAGGGATTTAAATGCTTAGCGCACGCTAGCAGCTGCCGGTAGTGTAGGACTCACACTCACTAAAGATTCCCCCTCGTCTCCTTGGGAATTGCCCGGAACTGTTTTACATACTGTGGTTCAGCTAAACTTCAATGAAGCCGATCTAAATCAGACTTCTTGGCCTTCATAACATACTCAGTGAAGCTGGCGATTCGGTTCCAGTTCTCTTCAGAACGGAGCATTGTTTCCACGAAGACCTCAGGGTTCAAAGGCCCTGAGATCTTCTCTTGATCTTCTATCTATTATCTCCTTAAGATAATATTAGGTTTATAATAGAGAATAATAGGTTTATCCCCTGAAAAAGTTGGTTACTTTATTTACTTCCAGGTTAAGATTCTATTTCATTCTATTTATTTTTCGGTTTATATTTTGAAACATTATAAAAAGGGTGTGCCATGCCGAGTATGAACAACAATTCAAATAAAATATGGTTTGAACAATTAAGTGGTAGAAAAGTTGGCAGAATTATATCCTAACATTCTATATGCTTGAAAAACTTTAAAAAAGAACAGTATTTTAAACGTACACAGAACATTCGCGTTTGAAAACCTTTATACATAGAAAAATAAGTATATTAAAAAAAATTATTTAGAGACCAAGAGAGATTATTTAAGGAGATTATTTGAGACCAATATAAGTGGTAGGGCTGTTTCTACAAGAATTAGAAAATATATAATGTCAACAAAAATAGCTAAATGATTCTCTGGCAATTAAAAATACATTTAAAGAAATGCCCTAACATAACTCAACCAACTTCGGAACTGGAGTTCAGTCTTCATTACTTACTTATCTAATCTAAATTTAAGTTTTAAATAAACTTCATTAGGTTTAAGGTCAAGCTTCTAATGTAACATTGAGCTAATAAAACTGCACTTAGTAATGTGTAAACAGTTAAATGTAAATTGTTTTTTTGATAATTTGTGTATATTTTAAATATGTTGAAACTGTATATAGTGTGGTCAGTGTTTCAGTTCGTGATTTAGACCATATAACAAACCATTATGCCCTTCGAAGATGTCACACAACGTCGCGAAATGTATATCAGGTACTTCAACTACATTAAGACCTATAGACACACAGGCAGATTAATATCATACATATGGCCTTGAAGCTGAACTAGAAATTAAACTCAGTTATGTAGAAACATTCGGCTTTAGAGAAATGCCATAGAGAAAAAGGGAGATATTTTTCAATATTGTGCTTATCGTGTATCGAGCAATGTGGTATAGTGGACATATTCATTTATCGTTCAATATATCTATATTGTTAGATTAAAATAACAATTATACAAACCTAAATCCTAAGATCTTTTTTGGAAACACCAAAAAACATGTGTTCACTTCTTGACTAATCAATTATCTTTCTAAAACTAATAAATGTTTTTTAACATTTAAAGTTAATATGGTGAAGATTTTGTATAAATAAGACATGTATTATAAAATTAATTAGAAAAATTAAAAAATTTTTTTCAATGATTTATGTGGAAATAAAACGTTTTATTGTAGTGAACTCGTATAGTTTGAAAAGCTACAAATGTCGCGTAGTCAATTGAGACCCTAAGTACTAAAACACGATCATACTAATTATCCATACATTATTAGCCTGTGAAAATGATTTTTATAACGGAATAAGGATTGAAAAGCAAAAGAGAAATTTATTTTCAATTAATTGGTTTGTTATCGTGGCTTCGAGCAATACAAGAATACATTTTCTATCAAAATCGAAGATTCAATATTTTTTCTGTTTTATTTCGCAATATGTATCATTAATTTTTTTACAATTGTTTGTCGTATTGAATTTATCATAAAATAAAAATTATGATATCTATTTTCTTATTGTTAAAGCATGGAATGATGGTTTGTACTTGTACTTTATTCTTATAAATAAAATAAATACATTATTTAATTCTACCTAACCGTTTATATTTGTTTGTTATTTTCTCAATATAATTCATTATTTTTTATATTAATACATATGCATTAAAAAAATATATATATTTGTCACATTGTCAAGAATCCTATCAATAAAATTAATATCCCTTTTTGGGTTTGGAACACCCAAAAAGCATTTGTGTCACTTCTTGACTTACCCAGAGTTGGCAGTATCTTTCTAGAGAACGCTAATAGTCAAAGCAGTTATTGATTTTAACATTTAAAGTTAATTAAGTATCAATAAAATATATCCATAGTTTGTGAAGTTTTAAATTTCATTGATAAACAAATTCAAACTGTAACACAGCTAAATTAAACGCGAACAGTGAACGTGGAATAGAACAAACCACTGTACATGGTGTAGTCCCTAGGTACAAATAGGTTGGTACGGTGTATGTGAGGTTGGGTCCATTGTTGATCTATACAAACAGTGAGTGGCCAAGCATTGTTGCAACCACTGCTGATCTCTGGGGACCTTCAAAATATTTACTCAAGTAACTGAAATAACAAAAATTATGAAATCGTAACCATAGAAATTTAAACTTAGCCTACTAAATCAAATATAACCAACGAATATCATTTTAGCATGAAAAAAATACAAAAAATTCTTTTATTTGGAGTTATCTGGAAATGGTTGGTTTTAGTTAGATTATTATAGTACTGAAACATTTTCATTATTATACTTGTTCAGTCATCTTTCCTCAGAGGGTATAGACTGAAATAAGAAATCAATATTTGTTATGAATTAAAAATTTAGCATCGTTAAGGGGAAAATAGTTGATACATTATCAAGATGTACGTAAAGAGGTTTTAACGAAGGTCATTTTATTATTAAGGAATAACCAAATAAACACAGAAAAGCTTTAGATGTAAATCTTAAAACTAAAATGTCGTTCATTGAAGGATTTTCCAACATGCACATTTTAAAAGAGGCTTGGATAAATGTAAGTTATTCATGGAACTCGAATCACACGAATTTTACATTTAATCTCTCTCGTCTTTTAACTCTCTCATGTAACGTCTTTAGGAAATCTTTTATTATTTTAATACTAAATACTTAATTAAAACGATAAAAAAATTATACTTAAAAGTTAGTAAGTATATTAAGTTGGATCTTTACAGAACATATTGAAATACTTAATTACAAAGGCAGTAAAATGGTTAGTCTTTCTAAATATTATTTATTTCTTCTATTGTTTTCAGTACATAACTATTATTACAGAATACCCTTATAAATAACCACTAAGATAACCTCTGGTTAAACACATTGTTTTTTTAGTTGAAAGACTATAGTCTGAGTAGCACAATGTTTGTGCGAATTTCACCCGCACAAACATCGGATACACAGCCCCTATACAAGCATTTCTACTTTGCAGCAACACAGGTTTTGCAATTCACCCTTGGGTGTGAACAGCTCGTGGGTTTAGTGTATGTTTTCACTTAATGTTTCGAATGCAAATACCTATCCTCTCCAACATTGTATCTAATGTAATAGATGGTAAATTTTATTATAGGAACAACAATTATATTTGGGGTAGAGAAAACACGCAAGGGAAGAGTGATCGGTTATATTACACAACCCAGATACATTTTACAGTCTGAAAGATTGAAGTCCTTAGCAAAGCTTTCTACGCACGTATTTCTGCGAATTAATTTATAGCCACAGGAAAGAAGGATTAATAAGGATGGAAAAGGTAGATAGGACATGATCAGACTACCAAAAATCTCAGAGAAGTAAAAGGAACCCCCAAACAAATCCAGATCCTGGATACGGCCACAAAATACCCAAAGAGGATTCATATTGCTCACAAGCCCCCCAGCCAAAAAAATCCATCCCAGGGAGCCATCAACTTTTCATTTGAGGTTGTACGTTTTAGGACAGCCGTTCTAGGGCCGGGAGCCCGTAGTCAATCAAGCACTTAAGAGAGACAAGAAGTAATCAAGAAAAGAAGAGCCATCACAATCGATATCAAAAGAATTTACCAATAATTGAAAATTTCTTTAAGTAACTAATTTCTATCTCTGAACTAGTAAAAGCCAACCTACAAGGGCTTAGGACCCAGATAATTCTTCTTCTTACCTCGGAGGAAACATCCGTACGTCTGTCGTATGTTTGTTAGCGCTAATGCAAGTCCAAATATTGACTACACTGACTTGACTTGGAAAAGTGAGGCTTGACTGAATGAAAGTCATCAAAAGAAAGTGCACTTATCGACGTATATGACGTGTAGACAACGTTTGAGCTACGAAAGTTGAATTGATAATCCAATTAATTTATATCAGTGTAAAATAAGTACCGGGTGTCCACTAAAGACAGACAATATATTTAATCCTCAACTATATTTTATCTAACTCGCTTAGTTATTGACATAATTCGATAAAATGCTGTATGTGTTTTTACTTAATGAACAGGCTTAATATAAGTACATTACCATGTAAAAAACCCTTATTGAAGCAAAACTGCATACTCAGTAGTATTAAATTACTATGATGGGAGTAATATAAGTTCTGTGAAATTCGCTCTACTCACGCCAGCGTGCTGCGTGCTATCTTATTTATCATTATCGTGATTCTACGGCTACAGTTATTAATATTAGGATAAACAAACAAACGAAAATCGGTTACTCCTAGAAAAAAAACTTTTGAGCCACGTGATGGCGAGAATAAATTTTCTGAAAAGCTTTACAATGCAATTAAAAATGACAAAGCTTTGATCACACAAACCTATGTAAACGATAAAACCAATTTAATTTATCTATACGCTGTAAAAGTATGTTTCAATCGACTGTAACATCGTTGGAAAAACTGTGTTTACTTTATGACAAGTTCTTCACTTATAACCTTAATTTTTAACTATAGGCTTTCAATTTAATGATTAAAATATGCTATAACTAGTTACCTTACAAAATATGGGCATTATTTTTTTTAAATAATAATCAAAGATAAAAAATGCAACCTAAGGATTTGAGAGAAGAAACATATAAGCTCACTCAATTCTAGACTCGATTAGACTAGTCTAGCTTCGATAGCTAGTCAATTCGACTTGCTTCTCGATTCTAGAATTATATGTTTTAGCATCCTCTTTCAGATTTGCTTATATTCAGAGAACCTCTTCCATAATGAAATATATCCTTTGCATAATAAACCAGTCTAGGCAATCAGAATCTGTGAATCAGACGTATTTTGCTGGTTAAGAATATATATAGCTGTTGAATTCCAAATATCCACAAAAATGTATCAGAAAATACACTTTAAGGTCAGGGTTGGAGCTTTGAGAAGTTAAAATATTCAAATTGGGAAGGAAATAATAGAGAGAAAGGAGAATACCGCCTTTGTATTCCCATCAGCCAGAACCTATCTGAAATATGAACAAGTCGAGTTCTGTATAACTCGTTTTTCTCGATACGATAATTTATCGATGGTCCGATTCTGACTCTCGGGCTTCGAGTATTCCTAATATTTATCGATATATCTGGATAAATTCGGTTGTTAGTTGAATTCACGAAATAATAAAATCCAGACGGTTCAATATATGTAACTATTTTTCTCTTCTTCATTTTCTTGTTCCATCTAATAATCAATTGGAAGTATAATCTAAAATTAGTGTTCTTGATATAAAACTACATGGTTATAAAACGTACAAGTTAAATTGAGAGTCAGTCTGTTATACGGTCGAATCCGGTATAATCAAATTCTGACTCAGTATAAATTTCAATTTGTAACTACTGTATAGGAAATTTCAAATTCCCCTTCCTTTAAAATACTTAACAATCTCATATATATTTTTAAATAAGTAAGTAAATGTATTCACTGCTCTTTGGGAAATAGTTCACATAACGGATATGCCTAAAGGGAATGCTTTCAGTTCCTCTAAACAGCTGTTCTTACAACCATATGACGTTAGTTCCGTTACATGGTCCTCTTGATGCGGATTATAACCCTCCTCCCTCATGAGCAAGAGACATGTAAGTATATAAAACACTTGATAAATTGGTCGTTTGTGGTAATGAAGTAATTTGTTGGAAGATCCAAACTTAATAGTTGAAGCTATTTATTCATTGGACTAGTTAATAAACAAAGAAATGTTATATTGGTTAAGTTGATAGGCAGGCTTCAGTGCGAATTTTTGTTTAGATTAATTCACGTTTTAGCTAGTTTTATGTTGTATATATAGATTTGTGGGCTTATATGAGTGTTTTGTTAGCAGGGTACATATTTAGAGTGAAAAACGATATTCGACTGTTTATGTATTCCCTATCATATATTCTGTCTTACATTTATATAGACGTAATGTGTAATCATATGTAGTATACGTGAGGGGTTTTATTATATTGTTATATATATAGTAAATCTATGAGTTAGGAATTATTTTAATTTTATGAATAAAAATTAGTATGTTATGTGGGTATTTTTATTAATGAAGTTTATTTAAGTAGGAGCCTCTCAAACATACATTGCTTGCGAGGCCGGTAAAATAATTTTTAAAATGGATCAAGATCAGCCTGGTTAAAAAAATGTAATGAAAGTTTGTAACATTCAATAATTATTGTTACATATAAACACTATTGTACACGTTAGCGTATCGGTTAAAAAAATAAATTTACTATTATGTTCTTAGAAATAAGTTTGTTTTTCGCAACGAAGTGTGAGTGACATTGAGGAAATAGTCTGTCGTTGGTGTGAGCGGTATCCGAGAAAGTAAATAAACCAGCCCATTCTTTTCTTGTACAGCTTATTTAGTTGTTTTCATGTTTTATTTCAGGTTTCTGCTATGTAATACCCTGCAAAACGCAAATATTCATCAAGTCAGCTTAGAATTTTACAATTAAATTTTACGCATAAGTTTACTCATTGTCTGTTTACAATTTTGACTATATTGAGTAATTAAATTTCACACCAAAGTTTAATTTGTTTAGTTAGTTTAGGTTTAAGGCTTTAGTTTAGTAATCGAAGGGGAAGATTTTTAAGTCTGTGTTTTTGGTCACTGCATAGATCAAACTAGTGAAGTGTTTTAATTTAATATATTTATCCTGTATAAAAAACAATAATATGCTATAAAAATCCTTTACATGGAAAAACTTTAAGTAGGTTCAACTACCTAGTCTTCAGACATTATAGGATCTCCTATAACCTTCCTATGACCCGCTATAGGACCTAACTTGATGATGTCTCGGTTAACCTGAAAATGATTTAATTTATTTTAGTTTTCACGTTCTAAAATATACCTATCCTAAGTTATTGATAATAATCAACGAGATAAGTCTGGTATTTTAAATTTTGGGTAATTATTTATCTCCACATCCCCCCCTAAGCTCTGGGGGGATGTGGAGATAAATACAGTGCAACGGAAGTCGTTTCCATAGAAACTACCAGAGCTATTGTATTAAATTTTGATATATATTTGAATAAGTACAGCTGATTAGATGAACTGAAAACATTACCTTTAGACAATGACGTATCCATGATCTAACCTATTTCCCACAGGGAAGTAAATACAAATGTGTATTCTGGTCAAATGGGATTTGAATACTGAAATAAATTTAACGAATCAATTTTGAGGTTATGTTCAATTTCCAGGTATTTCCAATGAAATTGTTGATTAATAAAATCTGTCAGATTGACAAAATACATTGCTAACCCCTATTCCTTATTACCAAAGCAACCTTGACGTAGTTTTACTAATTATCACATTTGAATACTCTATAATGCATTCAAAATACCAATAGCTCCTATTTAAATTTTACGTTATAACTTTTGGATCAGTAGTGTTTCACGTAGCGATCAAGTCAACCGCAATAGCCAGCGAAAGACTTTACTGTAGACATGGTTAACATATTAATTACTACACGTGGCCCACCCAGCTGATCTAATGATAGGAACAGTTTCGCCAACATTAACAACTCGTGGCAAATACTATTTTAATGAGCTCATGTTGCGAGCCCTGCTAGAAAGTGGTGCTTTCATTGTCTACTTTGACCATCAAGATACAGTCTAGTTGTCCCATAAAACTAGTTTTAAATTATACCAGTCGTATTTTTATTTTCTCGTTATTAAGTATTTTATTGATATTTGTTTGTTACGAAATTGTGAATTATTTAGTGTACTAATAGATATGTATATTCCTGAACTCAACCAAATTGAAGTAAATTATCATTTTTTACCTATCTCCACAGGTGGCAACTAATTCTCGTTAAGTTACTATGGATGAAAAACTAATTCATTTTATCTCACCTAAAATCCCCTTAACCTATCATCGTTTATTCCTATTGGGAGGGTGGTCACGAATTCCGGATAGTTATGAGCGATGGTCTGTGGATGGGATATTCTCTGATATGGATTAACGTCCTTACTGTTGGATGCTAAGTCCATCCGCAAATACCATCCTCATAATTAGACCAATTCGTAATACAGAGGTAGGGGTTACTCCACGTTAAACTATGCCATTGACTGTTGGGCTATTAATCAACAGTTCTGTCTAGGGAAAGTGTTAGCCTTAGTCAGTAACAAGACTGCAATATCGCGCCACAATATCTTACACTCATTTCTCATTCATACTTGGCTTAAAATACATATTTTTACTGAAATCACGACTTCCCGGGTCGCCATTTTAGTAACTAACTATATATCTGCTACTGAATCACCATATTATTATATATCCATTTTCCCTATATTGTTATAAATTATTATGCTGTTATCAGTGTTCTATCTGTAAGATTTCCAATGAGTGAAAATTTGACCTTATTACATGTTATCAATAACGAGTCTGATCATTTTAATACAACGA
This sequence comes from Nephotettix cincticeps, assembly GCA_023375725.1. Classification (NCBI taxonomy): domain Eukaryota; kingdom Metazoa; phylum Arthropoda; class Insecta; order Hemiptera; family Cicadellidae; genus Nephotettix; species Nephotettix cincticeps. Next base: position 152,064,788 of record CM041786.1, read on the forward strand.
TACTTTTATATTTACTTTGGTGATCTACATGGCATGGCGCAACCAGCGCTGAAATCATGGTTGTAGTCTAACTAAGAACCTTGAACTAGGACAATAAAAGGTAATATAAAACCACTATAATGTTATAGTTTTCAATTGTTTTCTGGTCAAAGACAAAGAATTGCTAATAATGGAAAATTTATGATATAGGAAAGAGCATTATTAAAGAATGGCTAGGGTGATGAAAATCATCTACTCTTTGCCGGATGTAAGTCAAGGCTTTCGAGACATCGTTTACGCACACGTTCTTAACACGCGACATTGATTTTAAGTGACAAAGTCGATTCTTAAACTTTATACTGTAAAATGTTTTTTACAAACAATTTGTAATATGAGTTAATAACGTTTACAAACTTTGATTTTTAATTAACAAAGTAACTTTGGTCGCGAAAGAAAGTTTAAACCCGTAATCATGTTTAAATTAATAACGAGGCTCGAGTAGCCAGGTGACTATCGATTATAAATCGATAATCGCAATCAACTACTCATCGTGCATACCGTGGTGTTGTGACACCGGGTGTCTAAAAGACTTCCAAATTAACACGACAGCTTTCGCCTTCATTTGTCAACGTTAGAAAGTACTCTCTGTTTCTCAACGAAGCTAAAACATTAGATACGTCATTAGTGACACCCTTCTACAAGGATTGAGGATTTTATTCTACTGTCACTACATGTTTATTTATTATTTTCTATCCATCAAAGTCAGTGATATTTTTTAACTTTATAGAGAATGATGACTTGATGTTAGATGGGTAAAAAATTAAAAACTCGATTACAAATGATAACTGGATCTGGAATCGACTCGGCGACCCTCAGATTACGAGGTGACTTTACCTCTCGTGGGCTACACAGATGTTGTAACGTTGTAATGTTGTAATGTTGTAATGTTGTTTCTTCGAGTAAAAATACCCCCGTAAAATCAGCCCTTCTTACTCAGTGAATTACCATTGATTTTGGAATTACTTGGGAAGATAAAAAATAAGCTGAATGACACACACACACACACATACACAAATGTTTCGAACGAAGGGTGTTTCTACCATCTGTGGATTTTAAAACGAAAAATATTCTGGGAAAAAACATTTGTACAAAGGCTTGTAAACATACAATAAAATAAAAATTTTACCCTCCTCTGGAAACTCGACCTCAATACGGACAAAAACTGTTTATTTCGTTATACGTTGTTTGTTTACGCACACAAGGAAATGACGGTAAACAAACGAAATTCCAAAAAAGGTTTTGTACCATTATAGTCAGATAGATCAAAGGTGATAAAATATCTTCTATATGAATATAATATTCTGATTTCAAACTAATCCAATATGTATTTTATTTAAAACTAACTAACCCGGCGATCTTCGTAACGCCTAACAGTAAATACGTGTTAACTTTAAGATTGGCCATGATCTGAAGTTGAATAGAATTACATTACAGGCTCCGCTGTAAAAGATTAGATATTCTGGGTCCTGGTATAGTTAATAACAATACTAAAAGTATAAGACATATTCAAATCAAAGATTTTTATATAAAATTAGTATTTTATTAAATAAATATAAATAAATAATAACTATAAAATTTAACATTTTATATAACATTTACATATAAAACATATATTCAATTAAAAAACTGAATATTTATGTCAAGTATAAATAGTATTTACCTAAATAAATTAAATTGATATAGAAAAATGAAAAAATCACATTTTACTCAAATTTTAAAAAATTGACATTATTTTAGAAAAAATAAAATGTAAAATATAAATAACAAACTATTACTCAATCATTAATTTAATTTAATAAAAACTAAAAATTGTAATAAAATATAATAAAATAAAAAAATACATACATTTTTAAACATAATCAATTATAAAGTTATTTGTGAATTTAAAATTTTTAATAATTCAAAAAAAAAATCAAAATATGTACTATTTCAAAATATCAAAATATAATTAATATTCATGATATTTATATGATTTAACATTTCATTTTTTTCCTTTCCCCTTTTTTGTTAATTTACTAACATTTTCTTTTAATGATTTTACATCTGTATTCTTTTTTCTTTCTTTTCTCCCCCTTTATTGTTTTTCCTCACTAAGCCGTTTTTGTGTTATAGAAATGGTGTAATAACCAATTTGTTTTATAAAATATGTAATCGCTTATGGCATTTATTAACATATGACATTTATTTGGACACAAAATAAAAAATAGGTACATAAACCTCGAAAACTGTAAAGTATCAATGTGGCAAGTAAAACTGTTCATTTTGTATAGTATTTATTTAGGCCTACTTTATAGTTGTAAATTAACCATTGATACAGAAGACATTGAATAGCAAATCACTTTGCTAATGAAAATTAAACCAACAGCTGTAGCTTTAGAAATCAAATAATGTTTTGATTGTAGAAAATTTGTGAACAAGCTTATTCTCCATAAGTTTAACATTGGAAATTTTAAATTTCAATAAATTGGAAACTAATTAAACTTATGGGAACTGAATTTGCCGAAAGCATGACTTGAGCAGAGACGAATCCAAAAATCAAAGATCATTAAAATCGGTCCAGCCGTTCTCGAGTTATATGTGTTGTAACTAACAAGACTTTGTTTTATATATTTAGATTATTTTTTTAAACGAAGCATATTTCAGAGCTTTTAACATTTTTTTGGCAGTAAAATTCCAAGATGGATCAGGAACTGTAGACCTTACAATACCGTACTTAGTTTTTGCCTTTCAGATTTCTCCCAACGCACCAATGTACTAGAATAGCGTCATTCGAAATGAAGGCGCAACTTGAAGTTCATTGAATAAGCTGTATTAATAGTGAAACTGTCAAATATATCCAAACATATGTAAATAGCCACATTTTATAAAGATTTTCATCACCAAATAATTAAATTTCCACTAATTACCTCAAAATTAACGCCCTGGCTTTTGAATGCTCAGCACAAACAAAATTAAGGCCGATATACAAACCACTATATTGCGTTTCATAGCGTTGATTATATAGATACAACCATACTGGTTGTTCTTCAATAATGAAACCCCCATTTAAATGTTTCCGAGTGTTGATATTACGAGAAATTAAGTTGAGTCTAATAGTTTTGACAGTGTAACAAATCTGATAAACCAATATGACTTACGTTTTCGTAAAATTTAATGACGTAAAATATAAATAAATATGGTCTGATTTTGCTCCCACTGGTGAATGAAGAACCCTGAAACCCCACAAAGAAAAAAAAGAAAGAAAACGGCCTTGGGTTGAATTATCGTATTTTAGAAAGCCTTTCAGGAAAACTCAATTATTGTTGTATAAAGCTAGCACTATTCGTGGGTCATTTATTAAGGCGGATTAACAAATTTGTATGACATACTACAAATAATTAACAACAAACCTCAGCAGTTCAGTCATTGTGATAGTCACGCATAATGTAGAAGTTTCCGTTTATCAACATGAACATTGACTGTCTCCTAAATTACACCTATATACCGTTCATTGTACTGAACCGCAACAAAATCCGTGGTCAGCAGGATAAAATATTGCAAAATAATGTAAATCCCGACTGATTACCATCTGTCCGAGTGGCAATCGACACGATGGTATTCGGCGATGCTTAGTCAATAATTAACATCATGGTGCTGCTATCTGCGAGCGAATGCATGAACTAATGCCTTGTGGAGTTCACTGTTGTGCCACTAGAGTATGCTTTTTATAGCCAAATAAAAGCTTCCTCAGATGGTGGTCCTTTTGAGTGGTGGTCTAAACTATTGTATTGATTAGTGATGCCAATTGAAAGGACGAGTGTTCGAATCCCAACCATGAGCCATCCCATTTTGGCTTGCAAAAGTGTGGTACCGTTGTGGAAGAGCCTACCTTAAATAAACGGCAACCGGCTTGGGTGGAGGATGACGGTATTTGTAGGCTTAATTCGGATTGTAGGGGACACCTGTTTTGTTTCTTTTATGATGGTTTAGTTAGCAGGGGGCAGGTTTTGTGTTTTTTCGTTATACTTAGTATTTTAAGAAGAGTTCTAAAGTCAAAGTAAAAAATAAAAATAAAAATTAAGTCAATACCTCCGCCACTGAAAGGATAATGGTATTTTACAGGAAGATATTAATGGTAAAGGTTTAGATAAAATCCCTATACATGTAAAATATTATGAAATGTAAGCTATTATTACCGACTGTTGTGTTTAGTAGGTTTCAGGACTTAATTGCCATTCCTATCAGATTAATGAATATTTACACTGGTAGAACTGAAATATTCAAATTGGACAACCATCTTATATACGGTTACTTTTCACCAATTTATCTCATATACTGCAAAACTTTATTCGTAATCAAGAGAAATACTGTACATGTCGAGACAGTTTTCTACAAAGGTAAAAAGCATAGAGAAATAAAAAATATATATCAAAGCTTACTTTTTCTCTACTTTGATGGTCGCTCTCACAGATTACAGCTCACTGTTTGGGAACACCGGACAAAGAATGGGCGCGATTTTTGAGGACGAGAAGGTACAGTTATGTGCTGCATAAACCACTTGAATCCCTCAAAGATGGACTGACAATATTTGAAACATGATTCAGTATAACTAAAGGCTCTAGTTTACTAATAGATGATTTGAATTAGAAAAGATTTGTACTCAAGGGTGAGAATTGAAGTGTTTAACCCTTTTTCAGGGACTGGGACGGTGGCGACGTCCTGTAATCCAGCTACTTGGAGGTCACGAATTGTGGATAGTTGTGAGCGATGGCGGTGGGTGTAGTGCTCTCTTGTGAGGATTAACGTCCACATTATTTAATTCTACATAAATCCACAAAAACCATCCTCATAATTAGACCAATTCGCAAATTCAGAGGCCGTGGTTCGGATTCCACGTTAATTCCAGGTCCCTTAACTGCCATCGGCTGTTTGGCTATTAATTAACAGTCCTGTCTAAGGAACATGTCAGCCTTAGTCAGTAACAAGACTACAAGATCGCGCCTTAATCATCTTACACTCAATCCTCATTCATACTTGGCTTAAAATACCTGCATTGTGTATGGTTGCCATTTCAATGATCTAATCTTGTTGGGCGATATAAACATTATTTTCATATTTTATAAAAAAATATGATTGAAGATAATATTTTTCAAATTACTATTTTTTCACTGTGGTATAGTATGAGAAACTAGGTCGTGCGAAATTAGCTCGATATTTGAGATCAATAAAACCTAGGCGCACACTACGGAGGTAAGGTAAAGACGGGCCGGGACTTTTAAATGGGCTCATTACACTGGCTCAGCTGTCGTTTGCGACTTATCGAAAACTCGGCGCGATCTGACTGATAAAATCACCAATACCACCAAACACCTATTAGTTTGCCCTCACATACTGCCACACCATGAGATCGCCAAATTAATAAACGGTATCAGTGGACTGACACATACTTTCTCCCTTAAGTAAATTTAAAAACGACAACCTGTAATAAAACTATCATGTTCTTCAAAGTTTATCTAAATATCATTTGATAATTTATGGTTAAAAAAATAATCATCCCATTTCTGAAAACAAAAACCAGAGAGAAAAAGTTAAACTAATTGTTCAAATTGTATAGGGGGAACCCCCTCCCCCGGTAATACCAAGCTTTTATGAGTTAGTTTTGTTGGGTGATTTGACCTTACGCTTCATACCAAGTTTCATGGAAAACGGTTGGAAAAAGAGGAAGAAATTGATTTTTTTATATTCTCCGTAAGTATAGTAGTTCTCCGTAAGTTGGGCGCTTTCAGACAACGTTCTGCGTTTATCATGGACAGTAAATTTAACTTTTCTCTTAAATCAAAAATTAAATTAAAACTTAACTTAAATCAAAATCGTTAGAGCCGTTTTTGAGGAATTTGCATTTTTCACGTTTTTTAAGGGGTTTTAGTGGTGAACTACCCTTAAAAATCTAAAATTCAAAAAAAATTAAAAAAGCCTGGAGAAACACGCACACACACACACACACACACACATATATATATACACACACACACATATACACACACACAGAGACACACGGACGGACAGAGATCACGTCGAAACCCATTTTTTTGATTCAGGGGACCCCAAAACGGATATATCCACCCTCAACTCAAATTCGAAAATTTTGACGAAAGCAATACTTTCTCCATATACTATGTTTAACGGGAGAAAGTAAAAATGTTTGCATTAGATTAGATTATTGAAATGGTGACCTACCTTGTGGTATACAAGGTAGGTTAAGCCAAGTACAAATGAGAAATGTATGTAAGATGATTGTGGCGCGATCTTGAAGTCTTTTTACTGACTAAGGCTGACATGTTCCTTAGACAGGACTGTTAATTAATAGCTCAACAGTCAATGGCATATCTAAGGGATCTACAGTGTTACGTGGAATCCGAACCACTGCCATTAAAGTAATTTGCTTCCCTGTGGGAGATAGGTTAGATCATGGATATGTCTAAAGAGAATATTTTCGGTTCATCTAAACAGCTGTTCCTATAATCAAACTGTAACGTCATTAAGTATATGATGTTACTAACCAAATGACGTCACTGTTTCAAATTTTGGTAGCAAAAATGTCTAACACACCCCCTATCCGGAGCTAAAACATATCCATGAAAAAAATGTTACACTCACAACGTGACCACAACCAGGTTACAGTAGGATGAACTGAAAGATATTTACGATTGAATGAAAAATAGAACTCATATAGTTGACTTTGGTTACTGGATGAAAGTAGGTGAATGTAGCTATACAACATCATCCATCCTTATTACAAAACTCTTACTAAACTGAGAGTGATGCTCTTAGGTTTTCGGAGCCGTTACTTCTGGCTACCGGCTTCAAATAACAAATTATAACCCCTTAATCACAATTCTCTATTACTCAGCCTATTTATAACCCAAATTAATCAGATTCAGAATCACCTATGATGGTGGTTCATATCGATACAAAAAGTAATAAACATATAATCTCGAATGTTTCGGGGCTTTGAAGGAAAGAAGATTAAGGGTTAGGCCTACGATACCATCGGAGAAGATTAAACCTGGCTTTGAAGGTCCGAACAATATCGTTACGTCGAATATATCGTACATATCGATATGGAAAATCTGGTTGTGATGAATGCTGTAATCCTACCGTTTCAAAATCACAGTTCTCTCTCAGGGGTTATTGGAAGTTGACTTTTGATTCTTCAACAAGTTTATATTCTTTTGCATATTGAAGTTTGTATTTCACTTTACAAAATGTCAAAGCTGGACACTACTTTGATATTTTCTCGTAAAGTAGTAAGTTCATTTTTTTAATTGATTGATGAAGAGGTAAAATATATTAAATTTGTAAAATGTCACACCATTTCTCTTTAAAACTAAAAACAATCACACTATATAAATAACTAAAAATGAAACAAAGTTTCTTACCCTTTCGTAAAGAATCTTTAACATATTTATTCTCATTATGTAACTGTTTTTGCTACACAATTACAGTTTTCAACTTTGTCGGTAAATGTACCAAATTAAATTTAATACATTTTAAATAGTAAACACGTGTTTTCAAAATGATCATATTAGATTATTCACTTAGCAAAGCGATCAGCTGTTTTCGATCCTCACTTTTAGCAACAAAAATCATGCTTTTGAGGTCTAAGGCCGAGCGTTTTCGATCATAAATCGTACATAAAACATTCACAATACATGCCGTTCAAAAACATTTCGCAGTATTCAATCGGTTAGCATCACCACCGGAAGGCACCGGAAACCGGCAGTGGTGAAGTGGTTGCCTTGCAACCGGAAAAAGCAATGCATCTTTTTAGTTAGGTTATGTTGTGTTAGTTAATGGGCAAATATAATTGGTTTACTTTGTATAGTTTTGAGTGATGGAAATTATGAGTGTGTAATTTATAACTACTGTAGTACGAAAGCTATTTGCCTGCTCTAGGTCGTTTGAGACGAAGTCGAAAACTTGAAACTTGTCGTAGTCGGCTAACACCATTTAAGGCCGTTATTATGAAACATAGTATTTTATCACCTGTTGTCTTTCAATTTTGACATAGATATGTCTTAGCTCTGGGGGGGTGTTGAGAATCCGTCAGGCCAAAATTTAAACGGTGACGTCATATGGTTATATGACTGCTGTTTAGAGGAACTGAAAATATTCCCTTTAGACATATCCAATATCCATGATCTAAGCTATTTCCCAAAGGGAAGTAAATTCCATACATTATGACTGGTTATTGAAATATCATAATTATGTTAAAAATTCACAAATGCCGTATAGAGAGGAATCTATGGAAACATTTTTTAAAATTTTACTTTACTGAGAACAGGAGATATCTTTAAAACTAAAAATTCAACGGAGACCAAAAAATTACAGTAAATAAATGTATCAAGTAAGAAACCACTAAATTTCAACGAAAAAAACAAACAAATAAATTCTAAAGAAGGAAAGTATCATAATAATAGTGATCATATGTTTATATAAACACTTTTTAAGTAAACTACAATTTTACAGGTTTCAGTTGGCTATACGTATAACGCATTTTACTTTTATCCAGATGCGGGACACTCTGTATATCCAAATACCATAATAAAATAATGATAATAATAAATATTTAATATATGTTGTAAAAATACCAATACAAAAAGCCTGAATTAAGTTATATTTGATTATTTTTTTCTTTATACGGCATATAAATAACGAACTGTGTAGCATAACATTTTAGGTTTGAAATAGTATTAAATTACATAAATTGACCACCTTTCGGATCAAACAAGATTTTAAACTGTTTAAAATAAAGTACAGAAATGTTTCCGTTATGAGAAATGCTTGGAGGTTATCTCGTCGGACGTATAGAGCGAGCCACCGTCGAACATGACGCGTGCAATGATGACCGGGCTTTGTAGCGGAAGAGATTAGGCATCTACTTCCGGGACGACGGAAGAGATTAAACGTGGCTTTGATGAACCTGAGCAACGTCCAACGACACTGTGGCAGGTCAAAGTTAAATAGCCCTCTGTGTCCATACTTTACCATCCTATTTGGTTGTAGGCATACTCAATAAATTTAAAATATATTATAAAACGATTATTTATATATAAATTACATTGAATTTCGTTTATCTATATAGTAACCTACGAATGTTTTTTGTAAAAAAACTAAAAAACTAACCACTCTAATCAATTACCTATTTAATTTAATTTAATTTAAAATATAAATATTTGTCTTATACAGTACAACTTGATTATTGCGGCCTCGGTTGTAACGTCAACTCGGATATAATGTAATTTATTTTTAGGTCCTGCCAAACTATAGGTATTTATATAGGTAAAACCTCGGCTATCGTCAGTAAATTCTAAAACCTCGTATATAATGTCAAGAAAATCGGGCAGAGATGAAGGCAACGTATAGCTAAAGAGACGAATTTCGGTCGGTGGTGCAACGTGAGAGCCGCGGCTATTGTTTAGCTAGATATCCCATTCTATATTTAGAAACGGCATTTTATTGCTGTCTTACCGGTTTTGAATTAAAATTTTGGAACCTCTTTTATAGTGTCACTCTGATATAGCGTCATTAATTGTGTGGTCCCTTCAATGACGTTATAACCAAGTTCCACTGTAATATATTTAAATTCGTGATATAATTTTACCACCACAACTAAAGCTAAAAAAAAACTAAAAGTAGCAACAAAATTGTTTTTCTCTCCCTATATTATTTAAATTAATGTATATTTGCTTTTCATTAAAAAAATAAAGAACCCCATTCCTTTTTCATTAACAGTCCTTATTCAGAGCAGTCAAATAAAGACTGTACAAATAAATAAAAAACAGATAAGAAGTTATACATATGATTTTCAATTTTCCTTTGAAGTCCATTAACCACTATGCAAAACTTAATTACATTGTTTTAGAGGGCTTAAAGAGATTTGATATAATGTAATACATTGTTTTATAGTCAGGTAATGAGCTATGTTTTGAGTGTAAAGGATTGACTGAATAGTTATTCCGTTGACTTTGAGGTATGGACCAAGTCACTTGTATCCAAGATTCATATTTCACCTTCATAGAGTCGCTTTTTCAATGGTGACAAATGGATTTTATGATGGATAGTTTTTCACGATGAGACTAAAGTGGCAATATTCATACGTCGAAAACTACAATTTATTATTTAACATATGCAGACTCATTATGATAACAAAGGAAATCTATAATCCATTCAAAATGAGAATTTATAAAATATTTATGAAATAATACGTTAATACATAAGATACAAATATCCTGAGTGTCTCACCTAAAGTGAGCCAATAGCTACATTTTATACTATGAATATATCAGCAAACGTCTTAAGGGGGACTCCCATTTATTTTTTTTAGAGGATATTAAAATTAATTTTGGATCCGAAAAATATGGCCGCCATTTTCCAATACGGCCGAGAACTTGAAAGTTTCTCATGAAACACCCTATATTTTATGGTATTTTTGGATAGAACAAGTAACTTAAAAACTTCTTTACTTTTTATAGTTTTGGCGTAAATGTAACCGTTTGTGAGCTACTGTTAATAATCCTCATGAAAATTACTGACTATCAGATTTGCATGCAATAATAAATTATCAGTAGTTTTCATAAAGATCATTAACAGTAGCTCACAAACGGATACATTTACGCCAAAACTATCTAGAGTAAAAACGTCTTAAAATTACCAGTTCCACCCAAAAACACTATAAAATATAGGGTGTTCTATACGAAATTTTGAATTTTTCGGCCATACTGGAAAATAGCTCTAAAAAATAAAGAAAGTTTCCCATTTGAAGTTAGCTGTCATATGCATAGTAAAATAGACAATAGGTATTGGTCCACTTTAGGTGAGACACCAGGTAAATTGAAAGCGAAAATTGTAAATTAATCGTTAACGTTTTTAAGTGGTCGTTTTTAATAACACAAATTTATAATTTGTACGATTAAAAACGACCATGACAGTCAAACAGACATATCACATAGTAATCCTAGAATCAATTTATTACAATTCTATTCCCGCTTCTAGCGTCAAAGTGCACATTGAAATTGATTCTTGTGATTGCTTCTTTTAAGTGGAAATAATTTGTACGTCATCCTTTAGAAGGAGTTGTGTGGATGACGTAAGGCTTCCCTCATCATCTGGTATTGAATACTTGCACAAGGAGCTTTTCAATTATCTCAGCAATTACACGTATACAACTTTAATTCAACTTGAGTCTTTTGATAACATTTTTAGTAGGAACTTTAGCCTATGAAATGATTTGGTGAAAATCTTTTTTCATTACTCAATGTCTTTATAACGAATTGTGGATAGTTATGAGTGATAGTCGGTGGATGTGATATTTATTGAATGAAATAACGTCAGCACTATAGAATACTACGTTTATCCGCAAAGAACGTCCTCATTAATAAATAAGTTCGTGATTCAGAGGCAAAATGTTGGTTCGTATCCAACGTTAAATTGAAGGTTCCTTAGATGCCATTGGGACATTGGGCCTCAGGGCTATTAATTAACACGATCCCGTCTAAGGAACATGTCAGCCTTACTGAGTAACAAGATTACAAGATCGCGCCACAACCATCTTACTCTCTTTGCTCATTCCTACCTGACTTAAAATACATGCCTTGGTAAGTCGCAATTTCAGAAAGGTGCTAGTATAGTAGTTCCTATAATATTTAATTTCTACTTTTAGAATGTCCAAGAGTCCAAGATTTATTTTAAGTTATTTTTAAAATTATGGGGGTGTAAAAATCTTTGATGGGACAAAACAAAGGATATTTTTATGGATGAAAAAGTTTAATTATGATTCATTACTTACAATTTACTCCAACGTATCATTGGTTTTTTGGCGTAAAAATAATACTAATGAGGTCTTTCAATTCACAAAAAATACACTGTATGTATATATATTTTTTGCAATATCGTGGAAAATTATATAGTAGTAGGGATTCTAATGAGTGACCTCTGAAAATACAAATTTGCAGCTTAAATATATGCCGACCAGAAAAAACTTAACCCAAATTCGTGCGATTAAATAATGAACTAACGTTAGACATTAAAATAAATTTCACTCAATTTATTACATTAAAGTAAATAAATAGCACTAACTCATTTGTAAATGAGACATCAAGACACTGAATTACGTACAATCTCAGGAACTGACTATTAACAATCGAGCTTTATTATTATTAACGAGCATGAAAATATCATCATATTGTCTTTGAAATGGCAAAGCTACAGTAAACGACCTGTCACTTGATCCTCTCTCACTGCTCATTCATAATCCAACCATCCAACACAGTTGAACTGGAGACTTCTGTTTAATTATTTGATTGTATCTATTACATATTACTGGTAATATAAAGCTGCAGCTTTTTAATCTACCTTAAACACATTATCATTCAATTGTTGTCACATTTTGTTACCTAAATATGCAGTCTATAATATAAACATTTTAAAGTAGTTTTTGGAATTAATCAAACTTTTTCTATTTTTTACTTTCTCGCTCTATACATATTATATGGAGAAAGTATTGTTTTTGTCAAGATTTTTTATTTTGAGTTGAGATTTTAAGAGTCATGGACGATCGGTGGGTGTAATGTTCTCTTGTGTTGATTAACGTCCACACTATTGAATACTACGTTTAACCGCGAAAACCATCCTCATAATTAGACCAGTTGGTAGTTCAGAGGCAGTGGTTCAAATTCCATGTTAAACTGTAGGTCTCTTAGTTGCCATCGGCTGTTGGGCTATTAATTAATAGTCCTGTCTAAGGAACATGCCAGCCTTAGTCAGTAACAAGACTACAAGATCGCGCCACAATCATCTTACACTCAATCCTCATTCATACTTGGCTTCATATTCGACCTTGCGGTATGGTCGTCATTTCAATAATATAATCTAATCTAAGAATCCCTGAATCCAAAAAAGTAGTTTTCAGACCGATGTCTATCTGTCTGTATACAGACATAGACCACACTGATAATTTGATTTTTACGAAATTCTGTACACAGGTGCACTTTAATCATATCTCCAATTCTTATTTTAATTTTGGTTTTTTAAGTGTAGTTTACCCCCAAAAAACATTTAAAAATGTGAAAACACTAGAAATAGTGGTTCAAAAGTTATGGGCTCTTAAAAAAATGTTTTTTAAATTTTTTGGCAATATAATATATTTTTTAAATAATATGACTATCACAATTAAGTTGGATCTTATATTCGTGGTGAACGCGGTATGTTGCCTGAGAGTGCCCAATGTTATCTTTTGGAGAGTATTAAAAAATAAGTTTTTTCCTTTTTTTCACAACTGTTTTCTATGAAAATTGGTATGAATTGTAAGGTGACATCGTGCAACAAAATCCATTAAAAAATTTAGGCATTGCCTGGGGGGTGGCGTTATGTTTCCAAAAATTTCTACCAAATATTTTTTGTTAGTTTAAGAAATTTGATGATACTGTTTTATATAATATAACAACATATTTATTAAAGATTGTCGTTTGAAAGTGTCAACTGATACCTAATATAAAAAAATAATTAGAACACAATTCAAGAAACACATTTATTTTTTCCAATTTAATTACCAGTCCATATGATTTGATTGTTAGTAATAATTAGATGGTTTGCAATTTTAGTACAATTAATTGTTAGGGGTAGATTAGAATTCCAGTGGAGGAGTTAAGTTAGAAGTTAGCCATCGGACTTTGGGGAGGGAACTTAACTAATAAGATGTGGCGGGTTGCATGTGAAAGTTCCACATTGTACATCCTCTTAACCTTGGCGGGTACTTATAGCCTGTTCAACCTTACCTCTTGTTAATTTACCCAATGAAGGTAAACATTACTTTTAATAATATCTTTAAATGTAATTTTACTTCATTTTCGAGACACTTTACATTACATATATGAAATTATAGTAAATATTTTTAGGTTCATTGACCGTATGTATTTAATCTTAAAGTACTTTATTTCATCTTATATGTAAAATTATAAAAATATTTTGTAGATGCTTTAAATGGTTTTTTCACATCCTCACAAATGTCCTAACTTCACCTCCTACTCAATTCTTCATGCGTAAAATTAAAAATAATGCTTTTTAGTCAAAGCCAAAGTCGCGAATAAAATACTAATTTAATAGTAATTGATATGAAAAACGTAATTTTCTATTATAAAAAATAATATGTCATAAATCAGTTCTTTAATGTAATTTGTATATAGTTCGGAAACAATGTAGTTAAAACAATACAATTCATTATGCATGCATTTATAAAAATACAGCTCATTAAAACGCTTTACAGATAATATATATAATAATAATATATAATTACTAGCACGATAGATCAAGGGTAACATTCTGGTCCAGTCATTCAAAGTAGACCAGTCAATTACTATTTTCCCGTGTATTTTACCACATATAGTACCAAATTTCATAAAAATTTGGATTTATGTTCTACTTACCCTTATATCAAAATCTACCCTGTGTCTGGGGTTGGATGTGGTGGTGAAACATTTTTAATAATAAATAAATAGCTCACTAACCAATAAATTGACGGTTTTAGATAGTTTTTGGAAATAGCTTAAAACTATGCACTTAATCAAAGAACTTGTAAATACAAAAATTGTAGTATGAAAAAAGATAAAAATCGTACTTACTATCTTAAAAAATTCAATCTAAACAAAGGTACTGCTTGTTGAAAGTTCATTGTTTTTTTACTGCAAAAAAATTTTAAATTTGGAATTCAAAAATGGAGAGTTTATATATGTAGCATATCTAAATAAGTAACCTGCTTTTAACACTACTTAATTTCTTTGTTTTCTCTCTCTCTTCGTCAACTTAGTACTTCTGTGATGCCATGTTCTAGTCAATGCCTGTTAATTATTTGTTATTTTTAGTTTTAATTAATTAGTATATATATCTTTGACTTGTATGTTTCAGCTTATGCAGCTAATGTTGCACATCCTTCCATAAACAATGTAATACTGTCAACTGGAATAAAATGATTTGATTAGAAACATGCGTGTTTTGGAATAAAATCACTGAACAGTTTCATCGAACAATAGATTCTTTTTGCTGATTAAAAAAATATAAATGAAAAAATGAAATATTCCAAAGTAATAATATTTAAGTTTAATTTTGAAATAAAAAATTAAAAAAGTAATTGAAATCGATTTGAGAAAAAGTCAATTAAAGTTCAAATAATAATTTGAAATAAATAAAATTTCAATTAATGTAATTTTTTTACCTAAAACAATTGTTTTTCAAAACAAAATATTGCATCCATATACAAAACGACATTTTGTAATTCTCAAATAAACAGTGAAATTTCATACAAAATTTTAAAAAGTATAAATTTAATCTATTGTTCATAATCCTTCCCTGTGTGTGATTAAAACATGAAGTAATACAGAAAAAGCTGCATTTAATTAAAATGTGACTGATTTTTTGATAAGAGAAAATTTAAATTATTATCATTAGCAAAAAATCTTTAATCTAGATTTTAATAAGATTCTAATCCTTTGAGCAGAGGCATTTCCTTAACTCATTTCCGCTGCATCGTTAATTTTCTAAATTATTTTGACATTTAAAAAATTATTAATTTTCCACTTAAAAACCATACAAAGTGAGTGGGTTACATATTTTCGTGTAATTTACATGCACGTTCTATGTAAACTGACAAAATGATATGTAAAGCCACTCGAACCCTCTTGTATAAATAGAGGATACCTTTAGTTTAACAGTTGCTATTTGTTCGCGTTATTTGCATAAAATTTGAATACGACATTCAACATGGGAATGGGTTGGTTTGTACAGGGATTTGAGGGGATTTTAGCCAAAAATTTACTCCTCCCAAACGAATAATTTTATCCCTTATCATCGTCAACAAACTCATTTGTGTTGACTTCGTTAACTTTACGAATGAGCGTGGCTAAACATTTTAATTTTAAAATATTTTCGATAATTATTACAATAGACAAAAGCTATATTGAATAAGTTAATCCCTGGGAAATCAAATAAAAAAACAAATAAATGTATAGAACAATAAATGGCATACAGTAAAACTAAGAGATGCAAATTAAATAAAATTGATATTAAATATAAATATATTTTGTAGTCCACATGTAAAAATATAAATTTGGTTTTCTTTGTTACAATAACGATCATGTTAAGTTAAATATTTTCAGTTCAAACAGTAATTTTATGTACAATTTATTACCTACACATATTTTACAGTTACGGATGAACAATTTTATCTATTATCATTGTCAGTAAAGGAAAATGTGTTAATTTATTAACAAAACGATTGGATATAGTTAAACGTTTTCATTACATTTATGTAATGATTACTAGTTTTTAAAATTTATTAATTACTGTCGTAGTCGTTCGTTTCTTCCTTCATAGATTAAAGAAACAGCTATAGTGATTTTATAACAATACCAGTTTGTGGTTGTAAATTTACCCTATATCCTATGTTTTGCTACAATATGAGAAGGTTTGTATGTGTATTTGTAAATGATTTCGTAAACAAGTCCACAGTATATAGTTCACACGAAATTTAAAAATAAGTTATGTAAAAATTAGTTCAGATAAAATTCATCTCCAGGAAAACTTAAAAACATTAACAGACGGATATTAAGAAATGAAAATCTAAATATAAGCTAAACAATAGATAAAAAGCTGATAATTACCAAATTTAACGTAGTCAGTAACAGATTGATTGAAAATGGAAAAAATTTGCTCACGTATAAAGGATAAAAATTAACAAATACAAATCTCTATTTATAATTGAATGTTTGTATGTATGTATGTCCTTTATGCGCTGCCAAACTACTCATCCGGTCACTATGAGATTTTAGAAAGTTGTTCTATATGTGTCCGGGAAGGTTTTAGTGAAAAAATATTTTCGAAACCCCCATAAGTTTCCATTTTATGGCAATTTAAATTTCTAATGTTAACCTTATGGAGAGTAAGTTTGTTTACAAATTTTTTACAAAGAAAACATTTGATTTCTTAGCTACAGCTGATTGGTTTACTTTCTATTAGCAATATGCGTTACTATGTAATGTCATTTGAATCATTCGTTAATGTAAAACTATGAGGTAAATATATGCTGTACAAAATAAACTGCTTTATTCGCCACGTTAATAGTTTACGGTTTCGGGGTATTATGTATTTATATTTTTATTTTCTGTCTGATTAAAAGTCACCTGTTTGTATGTTAACAGAAAATAATTTTAATGTTTTTATATATTACGTTTATTATAATAATCAGCTGTTGAATATCTTTCCTATAAAAGCCGTATTACAGTTAGGTTTGGTTTGGGTTTGGATTGGATTTGAAAATTGTGAATTAATCCACTCAGATTTATTTGTTTACGGGAATGTTATAAATATGTCTTATCGTTTCAGTATTGTTATTCACTATGCCGCGACCCAGAATATATAACCTTTCACAATGAAGCCATAATGCTATTCGACTTCAGAACATTGCCAATAAAGTTAACATGTATTTACTGTCAGGCGTTACGAAGTTCGCCGGGTCAGCTAGTATTACCTATAAAATAAGTTTGATATAAGTACCTTTAGATGAAGAAAAAATAGAAATAAACAGTTTATAAAATACTTTTAATGAAAAGTTTTATTTAAAAGGTTCTATAACAGGAGTAATCTTAATATTCTGATTCAATTTATGAATTTTTAAAAGAAAAGAATATACTTTCAAGTTATTTTTTGATATAATTTTACATGTTTCACTAAGAAACGGTCACACACTTACTACACTTACTAACACTTATTAACACTTTTACTTGATTTTACGATTCACACATTCAAAACAGAATATGATTTTAATATTTAAACCGACTATTATTCTAAGAAGGTAAAATGTATTTTTATACTTGAATTACCAAACAAATCTAAGTAAGTAAATTATTGATACGGAAATTTAACTTTGTTATTAATTGCTTATTATGTACGGTAAAATAAATTAGAATTCGTCTAAGATACATAAGTGTGCAACAGGGTGTAATAAGCTTTGTTAATTTGAAACACCAAAGTCCCATGGAAACAGTTTGTATTAGCAGGTGTCGAATTACATGGTAAAGGAATACATTCTGACAAGGTACATTCATGGAATAACAATGCTTCTATCACTAAGACATTTGTGTATCTTTGTCGAGGTTCAGATTCGTAATTCAATACTGTTGACGGTTTACAAAATATTCTTTCTACTTGTGTTGGCATACATTCCATGATTATTTAAAGAGTTATTTTCCTATTCTCCATAAGATTAACATGGGAAAGAGTATGCAGGTTTGCTGCTGTGAGGAACGCTGAAAGTAGGTTTTCGAGCGTAAATAAATTATATTTTGACCATTTTTACCAAGTTTCATCAACATATGTCCACGAATAAAGGAGTTTGCCTATTCCCTATATGATTAACATGGGAAAAGAGTATGCAGGTCTCTCATATATATAAATTTTAACGACTATTGTTTTTGGCCTCAAGGCACCTTAAGACGAAAAAGAATGGTCCCGGGCTTAAGTCGAGTTTGCCTATTCCCTAAATGATTAACAGAAAGAAGTAGGTCTATATATAATCGAAACGTTTTTGGTCAATACTTATGAAAAAGATAGGGAAAAGTCTTTTGGCCCAAGGCTACAAATACTTGATCTAACTAATACGAAACTAACACTACTAAAAAATATTAACTAGTAAGTACAGAGAGGCGATATAGTGCCTACAAATTGATCGACGCAATATACGAAGTGTATCTATATTGCCTTCTCGAATAAAGGTACGGCGCCTTCAAAACGACAACCTTCAATAAACGTATAATATTCTTTAAGTTAAAGTTTTTATGAATATAATTTAACAATTATTTATTGTTTAAAAATTAATCATCCAATTTCAGAAACTAACAACAAGAGAAAACAAGTTAAATTAAATTTTAAACAATTTTGGAGGGCATAACACCCCCGTGATATCATACTTTTTGTCTGAATTTTGTTGGATGATAGGACCTTACATGTTTCTTGAAAAACGGCTGGAATAAGAAAAAAATTGATTTGTTAATATTCTCCATAAGAATAACATTGGACGCTCTCCGACAACGTAAGCCTACTATGTTTAATATGAACGGTAAATTTAACTTTCTCTGAAACCATTGCAGTGAAAAAATTGGTAGTTAAAGCTTGGACTTGAAGTGGAGAAATGGTAATGTGGAGGTTATGAATGTTAGTTAACATTAGAATATTGACTGCTACCTATTACGTATACTACTGAAGTAGAGTAAACTTGTGTGCTGAAACAATAACTGTAGATGTATGTGTAGATTGATATAACTTCAGGAAAACAATTAAGTCTGAGATTGATGTTAGTGCAAATGTTGAATGTTAAGGATGCAAAGATATGGTAAAACTGAAATAATACCAACTCTATGATCAAAAGTAAGTGGAAGATACTGGGAATATTACCTCGAGCCCTAAACCAAGCCAGCTTTGATGGCGTGCTAAATTTGCTATCTGGCTAACCTATCTGCGTAATTTCGGATATAAACTAATTATTTGATATAGATGTGAAAGAGGTCAACTCATGGCTTGGAAGAAGGCCCCCTGCGTCCCCCACTAATTATTAATTTCCTACGTAATTGGTGGCATTTCTTGTTCCCTGCTGATCCCTAACATTCCCCCAACTTTTACTTAATTAATATATTATCATCTAATATTTACGGTTAATATATAATCCACATAACTCGGGGTAGGCCACCGGTGCAATTTTGACGTCCGTTCTTCACAAGATTCGCTGCATGAGAAGGAGCTTACAGATTGCCCCGAAGTTAAGACTGCGACACGGCCGACTATATCCAGTGTCAACTGAATCGGTTATTTACTATAAGAAAGAGGCTAACCACCTCACCATTAGTCGTAGACAAATAATTTAAAATAACAATTTTTTGATGTTTAAGCTGGTTTTAATGGTGGCAGTCGATTTATACACTACCTTAATTGTTTTCACAGAAAACTTTGAACATTTAAAAGCCCATAACCTTTGAACCGCCATTTTACTGACATTCGGGTAGTATCATATTATTTAGTACTCTATGAACTATAAACTATCAAATTTTAATAAAAATCGTTGAAACCATTTTTTAGAAAAACGGATATTTTACGTTTTTAAGGGGGTTTAGAGGCGAACTGGCCTTAAAAATAAAAATATTTCTAAAAAATTAAATAACACATGGAGATACGGTGAATATATACATACATGGGAAATTTCATCTGAATTGGGTCAATGAGGTAGTTTTTGGCCCACACACACACACACACACACACACACACACACACACACACACACACACACACACACACACACACACAGTCGGACAGACAGACACCACATCGAACCCAACCTTTTTGGATTCAGGGGACCCCAAAACGGATATATCCACTCTCAACTCAAATTCCAAAACATTGAAGAGAACAATACTTTTTCAATACCATCGTTTAGGTGGGCTTTCATGTGTTTTATAGTGTAAAAAGTTAATAAAAATATTTATTTCACTTGGTTCGTTGTAGGTGAGGTAATCTATAAATTGAAGTTAAAGCTTTACCTTACAGACATTCAAGATTGCCTTTACATACAAATCGTATACAAGTATGTAGAATACAGGGATATGGTATACGTAGATGGTCGTAGGGCATCGTGGATTTCCAAGTAAAAAAAAGAAAAAAACACTTTAAAGTGGACAGGCGGAGTGATAGTACATGGTACAAGGAATGGTGATTGGCTGCCCTATGGTGTAACGATCGGAGAAATGGCATAGCAAAAAAATTAAAAAATCTTGTAAAATATTTATAAACAAATATAAAAATGATGTTTACAGGAAAAAGTTTATCACACGAGCCGCATTTGACCTTTGTGTGGGAATGAGTTCTGCATTTTTAAAGAATATCCACACATATGAGTGTCAATCCACACAGTCCTCATTCTCCTGGTGGCTGTCATGTTTATACTTCATGCATAGGGTTATCTACTACAGTACATTACTTATAAGGCACCTTACTTGAGATTAACTGTGCAGAAATAGTATATAGTCCAGATTGAATTATTATATCACAATTCGTAAACATATCAGGTAAAAGTATATTTTTTAACTAAGGGTGCAGTAACATCCCTGTTCAAGCAAATCAATAAATTCTGGAATACAAATGAAATACGAATTGGGATTTGACAATCAGGGAAATGTTATTTGATTGGAGAAAGATTTGTAGTAATTTGATACAATGTCAACCTCAGGAAGGGAAACTGGACGGGTCGAATGAACGAATGTCAAGAGCCGAATGTCAATGTTTGTGTGTTGTTTAACCATAGAATTAAATTATGGATTTTGAATTAATTTAAATATTAATTTAGAATGACAGACTATTCGCCAATTATTTTATGACCTCAGATAAATATGGCTGGACCTTACCAAATGTCTCAAGTTCTTTGGTACAGATTTATTTATTCCTTCTCGTATTTTAATCTGTATATAAAAATACTAACACTGGTCTATTCAACGTCTTCTCCAGTAATATTTTGGAAACTTCGTTAAAATTGGTAAAACTACCACATGTTCTCGATATGTAGTTTAGTAATTTAAAATATTAATACAACTTGTACTATAAAAAATCAATTTAGATTGAGGTCAATTTCAATAGAAGATAAGGCAATTATGTATTTACATTGGATGTTCATTTTTACATTAATTAACTTAATCACCCACTTGGCTGATTAAGTTAATTAAAACCTTTTATCAACAATTTTGTAGATTTAAAAAGTAAATAAGAAAAATATATTTTACCAAACAATAATGTTTGATGAGTCTGTGGTTAAGGAAGAAAAAAAATTTTTGACCTAAAATTTTTTAAAGGTTAATCAATATATAGTATCAAAATGTATGTGTAATGGGATTGAATGATTGTTGATTGGTTGTTCCAAGGGGAACATTGACCAAACAATACACCTCCTCTAGGAAAAAAGTCCTTTGACACCAAATTGACGAATTGTTAAGCGTTCAAAAAAGTCTGTACAAATCTTTAGAAATCACATGTACTCCAACTAATAAATTAATAAATGAAACTTAGATCATGTATACATAGTGAAAAATAAATATACATTTCGAACAACTAATGAAATATATTTTATACTGTATCATAAATGACAAACCATGTACGGTCAGTAAAACATTTCTTTCCAGTCAAAAAATATAGTTGATTTATTAAACGGATCATTAACATTTTAAATGGTTTTATAACGACATAATTACAGCATTTAAACATTATAATAGTACTGTACTAAACAAACAAAACTTTAAATCAATTTTTCTAGTAATATAATTTATCTTAATAAAAAATTAAATACATCTATAAATTATCAACATTTGAACCTTTTCAGGGATTTTCAACAGTTCATATGTACGTCTAATACAAGACATATCAGCTCCGCTAGACACTATATGGCTGCCAACAGTACAATTTGCTAAACCCTCTTAGGCCTTGTCATTTGTGTAAATTTTGCTCTCGGCCGGAACAGTTGTTATTGTAAGGTGTAATGATGTGCGTTAAGCAGTGCAAATCATGATTCTATATTTTGTAATGATTAAATTTTTCACTTATAGAGAAAATGACAAGATTTTTAGATACTTAAAAAGCAATTCTCAGCAGATCTCACATCGCAAGACAAGAAGATATAGAAGGGATACAGATAATTCTCTGGTATACTCGTGGAACGTCTAAGGGGATCCCAGTGAGTTAAAGTCAAACGAAAAGTCGATAAGCTGAGTAAGAGGGTTGGAGAAGCGTGGGGTTCAGCTGCCGAAGCCCAGGATTAGGATTTAAAAGTTTTCAACTTAAAAATCTTCACAGCAAAATCTGAACTATCTACTGGTCCTACTACGGTATACAGTTCCACAACGTAAGCTGGCTGTGATGTGATGATCTGAATATAGGGAGTGCTCTAGTCTGCTATACTACATACCATTACTATGGTAACTTCAGCTTTAGCTAAGACTAAAGCGTCGTTCCACATAGCCCTGTGAAGCACTAGTACGCCTACTTCACAGCGGACAGGGACTGAATCATCCGTTTCACTTTAGAATAGTAGTCCGTTTTCCGTAGGCTAATCTTTTTAGCTTATCCTGTTCGAACACTTCATCCCACTTCCTCTTGAGTGTATTTCATGTGGAGGTGAAAATCGTTGATGATAACAGTATTTCGTCACTAGAACAAAAAATGGGCGTTTTTGATGAGAGCATAAGTTTAACAGCCGAGGCGTGCCGAGGCCGTTAAACTTGTGTAATATAGGCCTATCAAAATGTATCAAAAAGGCCAATTTTGGGTCGTGTGATGAGCCATACTTTTTCGTCATACTGCAAATAAAATGAAACAAACTCGTAAAATATAATTTATTGCCTGATTTAGTATCAATAGTTCTCGACCATTTTCGTAGTTTTACACTAACCAGCTGTTATGTTACTTACGTCGGAGCAGTTCTTTCTTTAATTCCTAATTGTTTGTTTAGGTTATGTCAGTTATCATTATAAATAGTTCTATTTCAACTGTTCGATAGTTCGATTTAATAGTCGATCACCAGTTTCACAATCGATAACCGGAACGTCCAAAATACACATTAAAAATCGATAGTGATTTGCAGTTAATAGATTATTTACAATTGAATGTTGACCTCGAATCAAAAGTATCATTAAAAATGATCTTTTGAGGCCAAGGACTCAGTAAAATCACCATTATACTAGGTCATAGGAGGACAATGAACAACTTTGGCTCTTCAACACATGTATCAAAACCACTGTTAAGCAGTATGACAAAAAATATATTTTTCATTACTATAAATTTATTTTAATTATTAATACAATAGCCAAAGTGTGGCGAAAATCGTCTCAATGCACGCGTCTTGAGGATCCCTGATCCAAGCTATATCCCAAAGGAAAGTAAATACATTTTTCTCTAACAGTCTGTCTGTTTCAGCCGCCCGAGTCCATGGATTTGCCGCCCCCAGAGCATGAGCTCCCCCGCTAGCCGCTCCAGTCACGCCCTCAGACGCAAGTACTCCCTGGACCATGGGGAGCTGTCAGACGCCACGTGGCGAGGAACGGGAAGTCAACAGGTGACCGAAGCTCCGGCGGGGCCGTCCGTAGCCCCTCCGGAAGAGGGAAAAGAAGAAAACACTTTTCTAGCGAACGGAAACAAAGAGGTAAACCATAATATGCCTTTGGTTTGGTCCTAGGAAGAAAAATAACAACTTTTGATCTTCAACACATGAGTATCTAAAACGCCTGTTTTAAGGCAGTATGACGAAAAAATGATTTTTATATAATTTTCTCAGTTGCAAGAACTATAAGTATAAATTATATTTATTCCTTATTTTTGTAGCCTTTGTTCTTGTGTAGTGACGCCCTGAGAGAGTGAGACAGACAGTCAACAAGAACTAGGATACTAATAAAAAATGTATTGTTTGATACATATCATATCATTTGAAGATATACAGGAATAAATAGATAAGAATATAATTTTTTTCAAACTGAATATACATTTTATGCCTACATACACATACATTGTGTTTACTTTAATAAAATAACTGAAAAACCTTAAAATAACCTACTTCAGTTTAAACAGTTAGCAAAATTAAGGCCTCTTGAGGCAAAGCCTGTAGCAGGTTCCTTATCTTCACTTTAAGTATTTCATCAGCGTCTAACAGCTCCTCTAAAAACATTATTTACATAATTCCCTTTGAACTTATATTAGCCTAAATATGACACAAAAGTGTTCCATTAAATTGCTTCTTAGAATAAATAAGTTAAATTGCGAATAAATCAAATTATTTTAATGTTCAGTATAACTAAATACACTTCATATTTAACTAAAATTGACGGAATTAACTGCTTCACTCTTATGACACCTACGTTTAAAAAACACACATCAATATTTTAATTGCAAAAATAAATTTTCTCAATATTTTATTACAAACATCCAGATTTGGAACATTCTTCATTTCATTTAGCAATTCATTAAACATTTTTGGTGCTAGGAATAAAAACCTTTGGTGGAAAAGTATCATTAGGTTGAGGAACTAGAATGTGGTGTGCATTCGTCAATCTACTTCTATAAATGTTTCCATTTTCCAGTAAATTTCCACTTCGCTTACAAAAACTAATAACTAATAAAAACTAAACTGTAAATAAATTTAATCAAACCTTTCTGTTGAACATATTTGTATTTATATTTGTGTCATAAAATTTACCCATAGTGCAATTTCAAAGTCAATTCTACTGTTCACAACTAGCATATAACATACGTAAAACTAGTTCAGGGATACAAAACTCGTTAAAATAAAAAAAAACTTAAAGAAATATTTAACTAATGTTTAATTTTTTCAATGTAGTATTTCCAATCTAACTCCTTGTCTAGTAGTAGATCTAAATATTTTATCGGATCAATCTTTTGAACAATGGATAATTTATCAGCTCAGTGTGGTTCCACTAAAGGAAATCTGTTGCCAATAGTTTCAGTCCATTTAATTGGATTTAATGTGAGAAGTAACTGAAACAGTAATTAATTGAAGTAAATCGACTTTATCATCAGTATTTGAATTGAATACCCTTTGTTATGAGAGTATGATTGAAAGCAAACATTACTCATCAAAGATTCCCCCAAGAGATGCAATAAGTTTACAGAGAGGTTTAGATCTCATGCGATGACTTGACCAAACATTTGGAGACATTCGGCAAACATTGGACAAAGTTCGACCAACGTTTGGAGAAGTAAACTATTGGATTTCCTCAACCACACCACTTGTATGAGCACAGCTCTGTCTTGCTACGTTTGTACTCGTCAAACTTGGTTCATTTCCCTCTAGAACCTTCTTCAAAATTCCTTTAGAATATGATACATTGTTTATTAAATAAATTACACTACTGAACAGAAGTACGTACAACTGGAACTGAATAACCGTATTTATTCATCCTCAAATCCTGACAAATTCGGTATACAAGTTAGACCTAAAAAGCTACTATATATTAATATTTTAAGGAGGGATGGAAATATGTTGGGTTATAGAAAATGTCTTAATGACACCTAATAAATTGCATAAAATTTATAAATTTCCCCTTCGAGCAGATATTAATCATCAATGAATTTCTATATCTTCAGTTATTAACCTAAACCATTCAAGGCTTATTAAAAAATACTACTAAAAAATATAAGTGTGATTTTGAAAATTTACCTCTTGGTTGATATAATGATCAATAGTTTGCATAAAATGTTCTATTAAAAAGTCTTTTAAATTGACCTAAATTTAGGTTTTTTAGCTGCCCAAAAATACCTCATCTAGGGGCCGGTGCAAAAGAGGGATGCACAACAAAATGTCGGTTTTAATTACTTTGCAGGTATAATATATTTGGTCAACACCAATTAACCCACTTAACAGTGGTTATGAAGAGATATAAGCATTTTTGACAATCCCTGTATATATAGCT
Source organism: Nephotettix cincticeps (assembly GCA_023375725.1). Lineage (NCBI taxonomy): Eukaryota > Metazoa > Arthropoda > Insecta > Hemiptera > Cicadellidae > Nephotettix > Nephotettix cincticeps. The sequence goes on from CM041786.1 coordinate 152,091,364, forward strand.
CATAAGCCGTTTGACATAGAGCAAGGACTTTAATGACTAAATTGTCCATTTTGATTATAATAAAATATAATGTAAACATAAACATTATAATATAGAATTAAAAGGATATAAACATGTAAACGTAAAGACAGTTTTCTATTAGATTCATTGAAAATAATTAATCAGCGTGTAAAATGTGTTAACTCCTATTATTTTAGCTTATAAGCTATAAAATTAAAACAAAAATGCTTCACTAAATTTGAAATAACATCACAAAAATACTTTATGATAAATCGTTCCAACAAGATGTTCTGTTCAATAAAGTTGCTGCAGAGAATTAATCATTTATCTTAGTTCCGAGACAGAAAAGTCAACAAATTCTTTGTCCGATGTATTTATCTTTCTTGTCATCTGTATTCATTATTCCTCTTTCTTTTTTGGAAATATGCGTTTACTGTTGCGAACCATCATGAACACAATTTGTTACGCTTGAATTTTATCGATGAAATAAGAGATGAAACTAATTTCAAAAATCAAAACTTTAGGATTTGAGTTTCTAAAAAAAACGTCGCTTAAGCAGAAATATATATTTGGAAAATTCTAAGTAAATATTGTATTAACTTCCCTATAAGAAATAGGATAGACCATGGATATGTTTAAAGGGAACGTTATCAGTTCATCTATGCAGCTGTTCTTATAACCAACCTGTGTCGTCATTAGCCATATGACGTCACTAAGCAGATGATGACACTATTTCAAAATTGGTTGCACAAATTGCCAATACCCCACCAGAGCTAAGACTGTCCATGTCTATAATGAAAACATTTAGTATAAATTAACAGACCAAGATAAAAAGAAAATTGTTGGTGATGTAACAAAAAGGCCTTGATAAAAAAAGGTTTTATAAGCCATAATTTTTATGCAAATATGCTCAGATGACAGAGTATTACTTGCCTGTAGAAAATTGAGTTTACGAGAGTCTGCACATCTAGAGGAAAACGTGCCTCTGGGTGTGCGTATATGTACTGAAGTCTCTGGATTAGAGATGACGAGGACTTACTATGGATGAGAACGGCTGAATAGGAATGAGGAGGGCTAAGTAGAAATGTGAAGGGGTGTCTATGGATGAGTCTAAGGATGGGATGGATAACTAGGGATAGGGAGGGATGCTTAGCGATGAGGTAAGACTGACTAGGGATAAGGAGGATTGACGAGTGTTAAGGAGGACTGACTAGGGATACATAGGACTGACTAGGGATGAGGAGGACTGACTAGGGATACAGAGGGATGACTAGGGATGAGGAGGACTGACTAGGGATACAGAGGGATGACTAGGGATACAGCGGACTGACTAGGGATGATGAGGAGGACTGATTAGGGATACAGAGGACTGGCTATGGATGAGGAGGACTGACTAGGGATACAGAGGACTGACTAGGGATGAGGAAGACGGATTAGGGATGATGAGGACTGATTAGGGATACAGAAAACTGGTTAGGGATGAGGAGGACTGACTAGGGATGAGGAGGACGGACTAGGGATGAGGAGGACTGACTAGGGATGAGGAGGACTGACTAGGGATGAGGAGGACGGACTAGGGATGAGGAGGACTGACTAGGGATGAGGAGGACTGATTAGGGATACAGAGGACTGGCTAGGGATGAGGAGGACTGATTAGGGATACAGAGGACTGGCTAGGGATGAGGAGGACTGACTAGGGATGAGAAGGACTGACGGGATGAGGAGGACTGATTAGGGATACAGAGGACTGGCTAGGGATGAGGAGGACTGACTAGGGATGAGGAGGACGGACTAGGGATGAGGAGGACTGATTAGGGATACAGAGGACTAGCTAGGGATGAGGAGGACTGATTAGGGGTGAGGAGGACTGACTAGGCCTGGAGGTTTAATCAGACCGAGGTGCCTCTGATGAGTTTCGTTAATCGAAGGGAAACATTTCAGCTGTGCACTAACTGCGAAATAATTGTCTATGAATGTAACACTGCTCTGTTCAAGTATTTGGTATATAAGTTTCTACTGTAATTATTCACTGTTTCTGTTTGTCTAATATGTTAAATATATAGTTTATCCTTGTTTAATCTATCACTAAATAATATAATATAACTATAAATTAACATTAAATATATTACATAGTGCACATATGAGACTGCTCTTTATTATACTAGGATTAAAATCAATAGACACTTCAAGATTAAATTTAAATTAGGTCATATGATTTATACAAACACATGTTATTGAATCCAACTATTGTTTATCATTATTTTCCAATGTTTTGTAAATGTTCTTAAAGGAGCACCTAACTTATGTTACAGTGATTGAACCAAGAATATTGCATTTACTACAGTGTAATTATATATATATATATATAATTTAATTATAATTAAAATTTTCCCGTATTTATCTCCTTTTTATGGGGTTCTAATAATTCTATTAGTAAGTGTTCTGGATGTTCAAAATCAATCTAAAGAAATAATATTCAACGTGTACACCTACTACAAAAACTTGTGACGTGTAAACCAAACGCGAAGATTGGCGATGTATTTGCTATAACTCAAGAATGTGTTGCTGAGGTGTGTAAAGATAATGATCGCTAAACTGTTTATTAATCATTTATTTATAAATTAGGCTTGTGTGTGCAATTAAAAGAAACAACTTAATACTATATTGAAAAAGATAATGGCAAAACTTCATGGCATTAATAATAATCATTCTAACAATATTTTGATTTAAGTTTGTCTTAATTAAATTCTAAACTATTTTATAATCGAATTAGATTAGATTACGACCTAAGATTTTGTAAAGAAAAATGGGAGCATAAAATACTAAAATAATAAACACTTATAGTTAAGTTAAAAGTGTAACATGTAAAACAAGGATGTGACTGCACGTATCATGTCATGTTTATTTACATATAAAACCGTGTCCGAGGAATAGCATGTTGAGGTTAGGTTTACCAAATAAACAAAACAGACAGCAGACACAACCACGTGTAATAAAGTTTATCTGCATTTTTATAAGTGACCATGAAGCTTCTATTGATTTTAATCCTTGTATAATCAATTACCTATTTTCTGTCCACGTCATGTCAACACGACGAGTCAGCTGATTATTATTAACGCATTGTTGATCGAAAAAATTTTATTGAAAACTTAACACATTTATGTTTTACATGTTTGATACGGTGACAGACTAGTTCGTGATGTTTAGTTTGAAGGAAATGTATTGCTGTTATTTGCAGTTGTCTACGAGTATTAGATTAGTATGCCGAGAATTATGCATTAAACGTACAGTGTAAAGAGTTTTAGCTGGGGACGGGCTTCACCCCTATAAACTAATGAATAAAGCGAAGTCTCATATGCGCAGTATTGTGGATATTTGAAAAACATGTCACAGCTTTAGTATTTTTTTCTTCAATTAAAAAAATAAGGTATCAATTAATGCGCCGTTTAATTTTGCCTTTTGTATTTGAATTAGTTTTTTCATAGCTATGACTATAACGTGAGATTTGGCGTTAAATAGTTTTTAAATGGCCACCATCTTAAAACCGATTTAGTCACAGAAATTTTAAACACTCGTTCTTCTTATTAATATGTAGATGTATACAAAATTTGAAGTTGCTATCTTAAGTAAATCTTGAGTTATAAAATAATTCGAAAAACACATACCGACCAACAGTCATAAAACGAGACATCGAAGACCCGTGTTTAAGTTGTAAAATATGTTTTTACTCGACCTAAGGACAAATTCCAATAAAAGTAATAGAGAGTTCTGGGACATTCTATTTAACTTTACTGAAAGTAAATCAATAATTAATTTGGATTATTTAATATATTGCAAGTATACGGAATGTACATATTCAATTATTTGAATTTATTACGATGATGCTCAATTCATCAAAACTTTATTGTGACACAAATAATGTAATACATCATAAAGAGGAGGAAGTTTTACTTGATCGATTACTTGAAAATGTTATAGTGAAGTGAATTTTAACCAGATTTGAGGTGTTTTAGTAAATTACCCACCAATACGATTTGTTCTCCTTCTCTGTCGAAGCCATAAACAATATTATTATTACAAATTATTGCTAAACACGGATGAATTCACTCCAATCTCCAACAATCAAATGTAAAAAGCAAGATTGACCTCTATCGGGGAGTTTGTTACGACAACTCTCAAACTCTTGACTATGATTAAGGTAGTGTATCTATCGTCTCCTTCTCGATCTAAGTCAATGGGCAAATGTGTTCCGAATGACGTCATCTAGGAGATAAAACACTAATCCGTTACATATTGGTTTAAAAGACGCCTTACATTTCCCCTAAAGGTTTGAGCCTAGAGAAGAAAGGTTATTAATAGAAAAAGCATGATTTTCCATGGTGGCCGTGCGGTTCTAACCTTAGAACGAACCGAAGTATTCCCTTTTTCTCGTAAGAGCCGTCTAAAAGGGGGAGGGGAGTGTATTTCCTGTCCTCTTTCGCGTTCCTCTTCAAATATTCACTTTTACCATCTTATCTTACAATAGTTATGTTTTCTTTATAAATCAGACCAGTCCAGGCTCCGGGTGGGCTCTGTGATCTGCTGATAAAGGTGTACCAAATGTCTAGGACGTGTAGAGGGTACAGATTAAAACTGGGACCACACCTCCCAAGTTGCCAAAGATTACAGGGCCATATCGACTGGAGAAAACCCCTTGGCCGAAGAAGTGCCTGTTGGTGACCGGATATGGTCATGCTGTGGTCTCGCGGGAGCTCTATCCGAAGCCACTGCTCCTCTTGGGCGTTGGTGTTTCGGAGGTGGTCGATCACAGATTCACCTCTAGGGATAGGGTTGGTCTGACCTGGAGAAGATATTTGGTGGAAAAGTCATGCCCAGCTTCCGGGGCCAAACCAAACGGCAAGTGTAAAATGTTAAAACTGTGCCTGATCCACGGGGACACCTAATCCCAACCATTCAGAGAGAAGAGTTTCCAACCAGCCTCGCTCAAAATATAGGTGAACACGATGAAGGGACTTGCAAATCCCTTCGAAAAAAGGTCCCGTCTGTCGTAAGCACCAGTCAACTTCTACCGGGAAATGAACATTGGCGAAACACCGCCCTCCTCTGTGATTGTGCACTTTGGGACTTCGTCTTGGAATGGCATCAAAAAGACCACCGCCATACAAAGCGGTCATGGAACTGGCTAGAGAAAAAGAGGAAGTGTGTCAGAAATGTCGTATCCTGTAACTAAGCTACTTGTAGGTCACGAATAGTGGATAGTTGTAATTGATGGTCAGTGGGTTGTAGTGTTCTCTTGTGTGAATTAATGTCCGCAATATTAAATACTACCCTAATCCACAAAGACTAATCTTATAATTAGACCAGTTCGTAATTCAGAGGCAGTGGTGCGGACTACACGTTAAGCTGTAGGTCTCTTAGATAACCCATTATCTTTAGAGCTATTAATTAACAGTTTTGTCGGTCTTAGTCGGTAAAAAGACTACAGGATCGCCTTACAATCATCCTACACTCATTCATACTTGGCTTAAAATACCTATCTGGGTAGGTCACAATTTCAAAAGTAATACTGTGGTAATAGTAACCAAACTGCTCCATGACCAAACTAGGTAATTTTAAGAATAAAAGTATTATCAAGCATCCAATTAAAAATGAAAGGGAACCTTTTAAGTTTTGATTAGTACAGTGGAAATGTGTTTTTAATTGTTAAGTTTTTTACCTACAGTTAACCAATACCCTTCACCCCTGCACCCTCCACCTTGCAAATCATGATTTTAATCCTCAAATCAGTGAGGTAAAACTGATTTGAGGATGAAAATCTATATTTTATCCCATTCCAGATTTGCAACATGAAAGAACGATATAGTAATCGTGCAAACTAAATCAGCTGTCCAACTGTTGTTCTGTTGAGACTGGATGTTTCTATTTTATAAATTTTTTATTAGCATTTGTATTAGTTGTGCTGTGTGGATGTTGATAGTGATATTAATGATTATTCTTCTCCATAATAACAATTGAAAGAATTATCAATTACCATTACTATATTTTACAAATCTTGTATCTTTTACAAATCTAAAGTCAAGTACGAAAAAAATGATAAAACATTTACTTTATAGTGTAGGATTAAAGGTATATATACGTCTCTTTACCAATTTATATAGACATTTAATGGTTACTGTAGGTAAAATATTATGCGCAACTCGAGTGCAAAGTGCAATTGCCTCACTCGAAAAAACATTCACACTTACCTGCCCGTGTGTAAGGTTCTGTCGAGTGAAGCAATCTCCCACTTTGCTCACTAGTTGCACAAATAATTATCACCCATTATTTTTAAGTAGTTTAATATTGTTACGTGGCGTTCACCTTACATTTAGATAATTCATTTTTGATAGTTTCTTCAGAGTGATGTATTACAGCCTGCAACGCAGCGCGTCTCGGGCAAGATGGATGACTGCAGCTGCAGTGAAATGCAGTTATGGCCGGCAACTGAGTTAGGTACAACTGATGACTATCTCCCGTGGCCTGAAGACGAAATGCTCTAATGTGTAGCTCAGTCGAGTAAACGTTTAAAGTCTGCAATATCTGCACTTTTTTCTTCAATTCCACAACAAGAACGATGTGAAATCAACTCTGCAACAATTATTATCGGTTTGTTTCTAACTCGTTTAGTATTTAAAAAAATTGGCAATTTAAGTGACAAAATTGTAAACAGTGACATCATTTGGTTAGTGACGTCATATGGTTAATGACGTCATAGTTAGGTTATAAGAACAGCTGATTAGATGAACTGAAAACATTTCCTTAGGAAAAAACCACGATCTAACCCATTTCCCACAGGGAAGTAAGTAAAAACATTTTTTAATAGTTTTTGGGTCAGCTTAAAGTATACATAACCTCACTCGAAATGCATAAAATAATGAAAATAATTTTCATTATGCTCGGTTTTATGGAAAAGCGTTACAAAAATACTTGTCCAGAGCTATAGAAAGACAGATGAACAGAAGTTGAATAAAGCACATTTAGTTTTTTTCTGGGGTATAAAAGGTAAAATAACTAAAAATATCATAATTCCAAGACATTTTCAGACAAGACTCTAAATTAAATAAATATTTTATTTGTGTGGATAGGACCGTTTACAAAACTCCTAAGTAATAATTAATCTTAATACATATTTCAGTTTCATATATTTATGGATTACAATTTTGATTTTAATATTTTAGAAAACTGTTTTAGTTTGGACATTTAATTGACGTTTAAAGTATGATAAAGCACAAGAATGGACTTGGACTGCAGCTTATCTGTCCTGTCATTGTTTACCCACTGCATTGTAACTGACCTGCAAGGGATTGTTTGGACACAATTGTGTTGGTGTGTGACTCAGTGACACAACAAACTAGCTCAACACCTGCAGCCATGCAGAGCCATGCATTTATTCCTTCATATCTAATTATTGTAAGTCACTGTATGCCATAAACGTTTCACTGGGTTTTATTGGTAATTAATCTGATTTCTTGAGTGAATTTTCCTTGCCACTTTGCAATAGTGATCATCAGTCAATTGCACCTTCCAATGAAATTTGTTGGTTGCAATTTTGAGTCGTTTGTTATGCACTCCACCATTTAAATTTATTATTCGTTCACATGGACTAAGTATTCCAGTATCCATGTCATTTTTAAATATGGTAAACAAACATTGGCGTATTGTATTAATGTATTGTGTTATTGTATTACTTGTATTGTATGCAAGATTTGAATTAGAATTCATGTTGCTACTACTGGATACTGAGTTTTAACTAATAAAGAAGTCTTTAACTGATCAAGATCCTTGAACAAGTAAAATTATTATGTAAATAATTAATTTGAAGTGATAATAAAAACTAGTTGGAAGTAAACTAAATTATACTATAATAACCAATGAAGTAAAACATGAATATTCAGAATCAGTTCTTTGAACCATTGCATATAATTATATAATTGATATTTCTTGTCTGGAGGTCAGAAACCTAAATTATCATACCCCCTGTAGTGATTTTTTAAACCAGGTGACTATATTTCATGTTAAAGGTAGTTTTTTTTTATTTTGTTACAGTTTTATGATACCGTTAGGGTATTGCTATCACTTGTTATCAAATAAACGTAGTACCTACCTAATTGACAGAACAAATTGAACAGATTAAAACGTCTTCAATAATATTCTGTCGTGTGCAGTTCCTATACACCCTTTCCACATACGTATACAGTGATATTTTTTGCCACAAAAACATAAAAATTAAAGTTCTAATGGCTGTTAAAAATTTATTTAGAATTTTTTAAGCACGTAAACGAAAATTCTGAATATTTTTTGTCGAGTACGACAAGACGGTTCGATGTTCTGCTTCAACAAGTTTGCGCTCTTAGTTAGAACTACCTACTGACATGTAACCCCGACATGTCACAGCGTATCGCCTTATCGTATTATCTTATTAATATCAGTTTGAATTGAAAAACATTTGAACATTTTTGTTGAAATATAGATATTGAAATAATTATAATATATAATGATCTGGTTGTATTGAAATGAAACCAGTTACTGTTTATTTACATTTAAAATAACTGAATTCGAAAAAGAAATTTATGATTAAACTAAAATATCACGCTGTGGCCTACCTGATTTTTTTCTTGAAGCTTACCTAGTTTTTAATGTAATTAGAATAAAATCTAAATGGTTAATTATATTTTTTCAGTTCATTTACATTAAAATAGTTAACCCAGGAGTAGTGAGAGTCAGGTTTAGTTCCATTATTAGTGACCATGGTCTGTGGGACCATATTTTGGTTTTTAACCACGTATGCATTCAATTTTGGGAATACGTAAATTAAAACTCTTTATTTATGGGATGGAAGCTATAATTAGATGTATTTGATGCCAAAATAATACAGTTTCATCTCCCAAATTATGTATAAAATTTAAAGTCAAACTAAAAAATTTTGAAACACATTACATTTTTTTAAATTGATTAGTTTTAATAAAAACAGAAAAATGTACAAAACCTATATTTTATAGATAAAGGACACACAGATGTATAAAATATAGTTGTATTTATATAATCTATAAGTTTACCGTACTATATATTTACTTTTATAAATATAGATGTAAATATATAGTACTGTCCAGGAGACTGTAAACAATTTTAACTTAAAAATTAGTAAGAGTTTAGGTTATGTCACTTTAGCAGGCGATTGAGAACTGCATCAATGAAAGGTATATGGGTCTAAGACCATCAGCCTCTAATGGTTATCTTTTTAACTATTAAACAATTCGATGCGGTCTGTGAGACCAGGCATCACTCCAGGGTTAATACATAACTAATAACCTTTTTAAATATTGTTGAATGTTTAGTGGTTTGTGAATTAAAAGACATTTAATTTTGATTGGTTAGCAAATATTATGTAAAATCTTTTACTAACTTCTTAAACAATACCTATAATACAAAGTTTAAGCTTTACCATCAAAATACATTGAGAGCTCCAGTGAACAATAAGATAACACGCTTTACGATTTGATCAGGAACAATATTTCCAGAGCTTCATTTAAAATTCAAGCAGTATCAGCGCCAGGTACATAAACAGCTGAGTTTGTAGAAACACGACGTCAGATTTCCTAAACGGTTTATAATTTTTTGTGTAAGAATACGGAAGCTTCATTTGTTTAAACAAATAGGAGAAATATTAGGTTATTTTTTTGAGTAAGAGTTCATTCGGTTACTAGCTTTGCTACTAAAAGGTTCGACTTGAATAATTGTGTTACGTGCAAAAATACGACGAAGATAAAACAAATATTGTATTAATTACATTTGAGAATTATATCTTAGGTCATGTATATGTCCAAAGGTAATGTTTGTAGTTTCTCTAAACAACTGTCCAAATAACCACATGGACGACACTTCCGTTACAGTTTTTACGTCTCTTAAATTCCTAACATCCCTCCCCCTGACCTTATACATAATAATGTCAAAACTATCATTCCTTTCACAAATGCGTTTAATATTTCAGGAAAAAACTATAAATCAAATTAATTTAAAATGTAAATCATACGAATCACAGTAGTTTGATAAAAGTGGTGGACCGAAAGATAGTGGTCAAGAATCAGTGATAAAACTGATATGAAGAGTTCTTGCATAAAATTTATGATATACTCGTATTTATAAGCGATGTAATAAAATTTAGGTATCGAGTAAAAGGAATAGACAATATGTAAATATGTTTATTTATATATTTAAATATAAAGATAAGATTTGAATTACTATAAAATGACATCTAATCCAAAATGGCGGATATAGTGGTATAAATATGACTAAAACTTATATCTGGAACCAAATCTTCTTCCTAATTACATTTTACGAAAGATCTACGATTAAAAGATCCTTAGCTACCACTTTGAAATGATATTCTAAGCAGTTTGGCCATAAGGTTAACTATAATATACCTCTATAACAATGACGATTTATCTCACTAGTCAACATACTACTGCAATGACTGATTTATTTGATAGCTGGATTGGGGATTTCAACAATATTGACAATTCACTAACTGTATTATGTTATCATTAAAACTATATGTGTCATGTTAGTAGCATAATACGTAATACTTATCAGGTACACAATACACTGTATAGTCATGTAGTGTTAAAAAATGTTTGTATTTAATTCCATGTGGGAAATAGGTTAGACCATGGATACTAAAGGGAACGTTTTCTGTTTTTCTAAACTTCTGTTTTTATTCTTTTATGTTAAAAATTCAATACAATAGTAGTTTCTATGGATACCTGTTACATGTTTTCCATCTTAAAAATCACCAATATCCCCCCAGAGCTAAGAAATATCCATGTCAAAATAGTAGAATCTGTAATAATAGAAATATTTATAAATTTAAATTGAAAGTTCTTAATTGATTAGCTATTTTTACGTATCTTAGCTTGGACATCAAGTTTTCCTGCCTTTTGGATGTACAAAAAACATTGGATAAACTAGTTTCATAAAAAAATAGCCATACTGTTTTTTATGTTTAATGACTAATAAATGTACAGTAGAGTGGAATATTGTTTGTGACTAGCTACTGAAACATACCAATTTATTTCAAAAAGTTATTGACGTAAAACTATTTTCAATTATACTTTAATTACAAAGTTATATAAAATCTAAATTTACCCACTAATTAAACTGTTCGTGAGACACCACATGTTTACAGTTTGTAGTTGCTAAACAGAAGCTATGTTGGTAATTAATTGAAGCATTTTTAGAAAACCTCGTCGTTACAAAATACTGAAGAGCTCGGTTTGACAGTTTTAATTTAATAAATAAGCGGAGTTCAAAATATTCTAACGAGTCATTATAACATTTTGCTTTGAGTGCAATATAAAGGATGGTCGAGTGGAGGTTGGTTGACTAGATAGGAAATTAAAACCACCTGGGGCAGCTCTCTGGATTCATATTTGTTCCTTTTCTCTTCTGGACGAATCCGTATTTACTCAAACCCTAATGCATTCTTCTGATCTATGTAATGGAAGACTGGATCAAACATTCTATCCAATAATGTTTGATATTATGAGTCAATAAGAAGTTTCTTTTCTCAAATATAGATATTGGAATTATTCATGACTCTTCGTAAAGCTAGATGTTGTGACGTTAAAAGAGTTTCGTATTTATCCATCAGTTATGAAATTGTAAGGACATTTTTGTTGGAAAATTCAGCTAATCAATTACTAGTCTCACAAAATTCGTCGTGTGTGTGTGTGTGTGTGTGTAATTACAATTATTCTCGTACAAAAATCGTTCTGGGTGAAATTGGTACAGGCATGTAAATATGGAAAACTCAATTATTTGGTCTATCCAAAATGGAACTATGGGGATTTGCACTCCTAAATGGGGGTTTTTATGTTTGTTATATGCTTTGTGCTTCTTACCAAGTATATAAAATAGACAAACATGTTTTCTAGAATAAAACAGAAACATCATAAAAACCTTTTGTTGTTCCGGAAATAGAATCCGTGATAAATTTTACTTGAGTCCTTAAGTAAAGCCAACCATTAGAGCTTGTAGATAATTTGTTATCCATAGTTAAGAACTATTATCCACTGCTTGCAAAATAACAAGACTCTCCTCTTAAGTTTACTTACGTAAATGTTCCACGTACGTGTTCTGCAGGTAAATTCCTAATACGAGAGAAACATTCCAATACATTTTAAACCACACTGAAACGGTTATTGGGGAAATTTGTACAGACATTACTTTCATTTTACATGCTTTAAAAGGATGAAGCGATATTGAATTTAATGCATCATTCGGTCCGTAGAATATTCAACAGGCTGTAAATTCCATTTCATTTAGAAGGTAAAGGCACAAAATGACTGTAGTGGGTGTTTCATCATAAAAGAAAACTAAATCTAACTTAATTAAGCTATGGTTATTTTTAGTGACTTGGAAAAAGTTATTTCTGTTTGACGCTTACCTGAACATTCATTGATTAAACAAAGTATTTCGTCCAAAATATTTATTTAATCGGAAATAAGATACAAATAAAAAAAAATATTTATTTATTAACATGAAAGGTACTTGGAACAAAACCCTATCTGAAAGAATACGAGTATTGTCTTCAATAGTTGTGGTTATGGTAAGCCTATGGCGGCAGTAGTTGTAATGCAAAATTATTGATAGTAAAATAGAAATAATTTCTTTGATAATGAAATATAATTTGGGATTCTATTTGGAGATGAAACATACAAAATATATTCCTTCAATGTGATGCAATTTATTCATTTTTATTTTATATGAAATGAAGTGTTTGCATACAAATCCTCATTTATATCTAATCTGATCAAAACACTTTATTGCTTTGGTTACTAATTTTGCAATAAGGTTTTATTTTAAAAATATATTTCCTGCTGGGGGTAAGACCCCCATAATATTAATATCGGGAAGTATTTATTTTATTTACTCGTATAACAGGTGAGCAGAAATCAATGGACAAAAATAAAACCTTCCTCTTAACACTTACTCGATAGTTTTACGATCTTAGATCTATCTACTATGAATAACTAATTGTAAGGAATTGTGATTGTGAATGGATTTTGAAAGTGTGATCGAATATTTTGTGTAGATTGGGACAGTATACTTTTTCTTGGGTAACAGTATTATGTTGAAAGTTTACCTTTGTTTTAAGTAAAACAATGAAAAAGGTCATAGACTGTTGCTTTCGAAAATTAATTTTGTTCCCTACCACATCCTTTTGTGACAAACAGAGCCATACACTGGTTGAAATTCACACTATGAATGTTACTAAAGAGGGTAACCTGTATAAATTTCTCAAGGATTTGAGTTTTAGTTACGTCCCAAGCTCAAATCTACAAAATCTAAGTAAAAACTTTTATTAAAATTTAAAGAATACGTACGTTGGTAACCATGTGAATTATATATGTTTATCTTTAGCGAATTTCCCATAGGGAAGAAGCTATTACCATAGATCTCATGGCAAGACGTAAGCATGGGACCATGCTACCTTTTTTGTTTTGAGGTGCCTAGCGACAAAAAATAGTCTGTAAATTATATATATATATACATATGTGTGTGTCTGCGAACACAATAACTATCGTAAAAATGGTCAGATTGAGACCAAATTTGGTAGAGAGGTGTTTACATTTACTCAGGCGAGTTCGTAATCCAGACATATAGTTTAATTGTAAGGGGTATTTGTATCCCAAAAATAAGTTTTTGCATTTTCCACATGAAATTTGTAAAAGTTTTTTAATTTTATCTTTTAGCGAATTTCCCATAGGGAAGAAGCTATTACCGTAGGTCTCATGGCAAGAGTTAAGCCCGAGACCATGTTATTTTTTCTTCTTTAGGTGCCCAGAGACCAAAAACAATAGTCGTTAAAATCTATATATATATATATATATATATATGTGATATATATATATATATATATGTGTCTGCGAACACGATAACTCTCGTAAAAATGGTGCGATTAGAGACCAAATTTGGTAGAAGACGTGTATTATACAAATGCTCGGACGAGTTCGTAAAATCCAGACATATCGGGTCAATGGGAACGGGTTAGTTTGGGGGGGTATTTGTACCCCAAAATAGGGTTTTTTTGCGTTTTTCACATGAAATTTTTAAAATTTTTTTTATATTTCACCATTGGAATCAAAGCTTAAAAAACTACACAATTAACGTTTCCTTAAAGTTTTTCTCTATCTCCAACGGTTACAGTGACATTAAAAAGTATAAAAACACAGTACATTGTATTTTGAGGCTCCAATACTAATCTTATTGAGGATAAAGAAAAAATAATATTTCCCTTATTACCTGAATTTTGGGATGAATCTTGGTATTTATCTTCACGTGGTTGTGATCCATACATTTATGCTAAATCATAGATCTTATGTGTTTATCAAACAGCAAACCTGCATACTCTTTTCCCATGTTAATCATACGAGAATAGGCAAAACTCCTTTATTTATGGACAGATGTTGATGAAAACTTATAAATTGTGGTAAAAAAAATTAGCTTATGTAGTGTTTTACATTCACAGCAGCAAAACTGCAAAACTCTTTCTCCAATGTTAATCTTCTGGAGAATAGGAAAACTCACGTATTTATTACGAATATTGATCGAATCTGTTATATACTATCATTGATTTGGAAATTCGCTGAGTACGCAGGTCTGCTGTGACGGGGGTATTTTTATAAATATAAAAACTGAGTGGAATGCTATTATTGAGGCGTACAGGCACATACTAATCTTGTTAGGAAATAACCGGAAAAAAAATATTTCCCTTATTACCTGAATTTTGGGATGAATCTTGGTATTTATCTTCACGTGGTTGTGATCCATACATTTATGCTAAGCAATTCCTCACAACAGCAAACCTGCATACCCTTTCCCATGTTAATTTTACGGATAATGGCAAACTCCTATATTTATGGACTGATATTGATAAAACTTGATATATGGGTAAAAAAATCATAGCTTATGTGTTCCTCACAGCAGCAAACCTGCATACTCTTTCCAATGTTAATCTTCTGGAGAATAGGAAAACTCACGTATTTATTACGAATATTGATCAAAGCTGTTATATACTTTCATTGATTTGGAAATTTGCTGAGTACGTGGTCTGCTGTGACGGGGGTATTTTTATAAACGAATACCAACAAATACCTGAGTGGAATGCTATTATTGTAGCGTACAGGCACATCAAGAGCGGGTGACGCTGCTTGTTAAAATAACCGGACCACACTCACAACGAGGGTCGTATAGAAAGCCCGGCGCATTATTGTGCTTTCTATTGACACGGGCTCAATGTGAACGCAGCCCTCATCCACCGTCAATGCACCGCATGTCTATGGGCTGCATAGCTCGCCTTTCCTGCATAATGGAGATGTCATTATAAATGTATAGTTACTGTACACAGTTGACTCTTCCCTCTGATTGAATCTACAAAATACCCCCGTCGCGGCAGACCTGCGTACTCAGAGAATTTCCAATTCAATAATATGATAATAGTACAAGTATGTGACAAGATTGATCAATCAATACCGTATCTTAAATTAAAATATTTGCCTGATCTCCGTAACATTAACATGGGAAAGAGTATGCAGTTTTGCTGCTTTGAGGAATAGTAAAAGTAGGCATTTTTACCATAAACTATTTTGACCATAAGTCATTATCTGGACATAAATAAAGGAGTTTGCCTATTCTCCGTAAGATTAACATGGGAAAGAGTATGCAGATTTGCTGCTGTGAGGAAGACGTACACTATGATTTTTTAGCATAAACGTATGGATCCCAACCACATGAAGCTAAATACAAAGTTTTATCCAAAACTTTAGTAAAGGGAATATTAATTTTTCCTTATCCTCAATAAGATTAGCATTGCAGCCCCTGAATACAATGTACTGTGTTTAGATTTTTCCTATCTCGGTAACCGTTAGAGATAGAGAAAAACTTTAAGGAACTATATTGTGTAGTTTTCTAAGCTTTAAGTTTTTCTAATGGTAACAATAAAATTTGAAAATTTTATAAATTATATGGAAAATATGGGGTGCAACCCCCCCCTGAAACTACCTGTTCCGATTGACCGATATGTCTGGATTACGAACTCGTCCGAGTTCGTAGGAATACAAGTTTTACCAAATTTTGTCTCGATCGGACCATTTTTACGAGAGTAATCGTGTTCACAGACACACACACACAAAGTGACTCTTGTAACCCGAAGTAACAGTGAATCCGGTTAGATTACCCGGATGATTATCGTTCCACAAAACACTTGGGTCTGATTGAAAATCTAAAATAAATATTAACTTTGCTCGAGCGTTGAGGTAATAAGTAAGCTTGAAGTTATACATATTAAGTTAGGTAAGAAAACAGCTCTTAATAGAATTCAAAAATAAACTTTGAATAAAGCCATCACACTCATTGTATGAATGCAAATTAAAGTATTCTAATAAAATATTAAATGTCATTTATGATGCATTGTAATCTAAAACTATAATTTTCATTTGCATTACCAAAAACTCAATGAATTCGTGTAATTCCAAATGTTGTGTCTATTTCTAACTCAGTAATGATAGAAAGAAATTTATGTTTTCTTTAGAAAGAATTTTTTGTGAGAATGTATTTTTGTATTGGAAAACCTGATGACGTTATAACGGCAAAATATATTGTGAACAAAGTTATATCAGTCAGTTCATAAAAGTTATATCACGTTTTTGGACTCTAGGATAATGATACGGGACACATTGAATGGTTTAAAAGTACCTGTTGTAACTACTATAAATAAAAACAAATATGTATGAGAGTGTAAGTATTGTAATTTTGGTTCCTCAAACAGGAACGATTTTAATGTATTTTTTAGATTAACTATGTAATTATATTAAAATGACTTTAATATTTTTAAAATGTGGATGATTTGTTATAGTAATATTAAATATTCTTGGTATTATAGGATTGAGAACATGAGCTTAGATTATGATTGTTAAACTTATTTTTGAATAATTTCGTGATTAACATTATGCGTATTGGTTTTACAGGATGAAATAAAACTCACGTCTTGCAACACAGCTTAATATATTGACACTTTTAATGTAACTATACACAAAATAGGGTGAATACATACAAAAGATGAAATTGGCGATCAATTTTATATAGTCACAACGGACATCATCAGGCCAAAACGGAGTCTTCGGTGTTTTGTATATATTTACCGTTTGTATATAATTAAAATATAAGTGTAAATATATTAAGTAGTGTTGGAAGACGTGAGTTTTTACTTCATCCAATAATTATTTTAGACTTTTAATGTATTGATCGGATTATAATCTGTTAATATTCTAAATATTAATTAATACATACCATTAGGACAATTTTAATTTGGATAATTTGAGGATAATTTGATATTATCATAATGAAACGTACTTTAAAAAAATTATTAATACAATTTAAAATTTTCAATCAAGCTTTGCATTAATCAAACAGTTATAATCATTAAAAACAACTTTTGCAAATGTAACATAAACTTAGATGAAGAATATGCAAGTTCTAAATATAAAATACAATCAGAGGTAAAAAGAATACGTATAAACAGTAGACTTAATGACTTAATGGCTCCTTCTACACCGCATCTTCCCTCACAAGGAGCAGTGATGTGTTATATCCGATTACAGAGTTGCTCAGAATGTAACTTCTGCATCTGTGCTTAGAAACATCTCTATGAATGTATTATTCTTATATTCTCGTTACAGTTATATCATTTTTGTAGCGGTCTTTGCAATTTTTTTAGTTTATTTCGGTATTTTAAGATGTATTCCGATAAAAACGAATTGTTTTTCAATGTTTCGCTGTTTTCTTTACATATTGTAGAATAAAGTTACACAAAAAGTTCACGGGAAACAATGATGTATAAAAGCATTCTCTTGTTTCAAACACCGTTATATTGTTTGGATAAAACAACTATGAATATATTTGCAGATATTTCCTTTCTTCCTATCATGTTTACATCTGGTACTACAAAAAATCCATAACGATTCTGAAAGAAAAGCTTCTCTAATCAAAATCATTTGTGTTGAAAACTTCTTGTCTAGCCTATACCCTGTGCACAATATTTAATTTTCAACTTTAATTGAAATATGTTGGCTTTCGGAGTACTATTCAACACCAGTTTTGTGCAGTGATAATGTTCTTTTAAACATTAAACTTGCATTATCGCTGAGTACGTGAGTTATATGATAAATAATACTCAAATGTAAAGACAATAATGTGTTAAAATATAGTTACCATATGTTTTAAACAAGTTTAGTATACAGAGTCCCTTTCCACCACATCGTTTACAATAATTTGTAATGAAATTATTTTCATGTCAACTATTTCAACTATTTAGTAATTCATAATATAGGCGTTACCTGGGGTCTACGATGTAGGGGTGAACTATAATATTCCTTGAGAAGTTAGCCATCCAACATTTTAAGTAACGCTGTCTTTCCCCCAAATACTGTGCCGCAATCGGGATTAAAAATGTTAAACCGTTTTCAAAATATCCATGGTCTGAGATTCTGAAGTTAACACAATAGAAAGTCTCTAAATAAAAGTGAATGCTACTACAATCTTCAACCTACAGACAAAAAACGGTCTTGCAAAAATTTAACTTTCGACTCCTACATCTTTAGACCTCAGCCAAACTCTAACTTCCCTTATTTTAAATTTCTTCAAAAGTTAGGGGAAGTGACTTAGAAAATCTTGCAACATGACTGGGACGATGACGACGTCCTGTAATCCACCTACTTGGAGGTCACGAATTGTAGATAGTTGTGAGAGATGGTTGGTGGATGTAGTCTCTTGTGTGGACATTGAATAATTAAATACTACGTTAATCCGCAAAGACCATCCTCAAAATTACACCAATTTGTAATTTAGAGGCCGTGGTTCGGATTCCATGTTAAACTGTAGGTCCATTAGTTGCCATCGGCTGTTGGGGTATTAATTAACATCCCTGTTTAAGGAACATGTCAGCCTTAGTCAGTAGCAAGACAAAGAGATCGCGCTACAATCATCTTACACTCAATCCTCATTCATACTTGGCTTAAAATACCTACATTGTAGTATGGTTGTCATTTTAATGATCTAATCTAATCTAATGTTAGATAAGCATTAATAAACATTCTCTTGGAAATGAATTAGTAAGCAGTTAAGTTTTTCATTATAACATCACGATTTTTTTATACAGTAATGCCAACATCAATGTATACCAACCTTAGTCAGTAACAAAACTATAAGATCGTGCCACAATCATCTTACACTCATTCTCATTCATACTTCGATTAAACCTTGTGGTATGGTTGCAATTTCAATGATCTAATCTAATCTAATATAATATAACGCAAGGAATTTAATAATAAGAATACCTGTGTGTTCCACCAGCTACAAGGGACAAACCTACAATCCTCCCTCGTCCACTCACATATGCTAAGGGATGATACGGTATTTAACATGTAGGCCGCAGCACTTACTCCGCGATATAAAACCCACCCTTATTACTGGTCGGTATAAATGTTTATAGAGCAAGCTGTTACGCATATTACAAATACGATGGTATACTGAACCCCACAGATGATTACAATTACTAAAAAATGCAAAGGTTTTTACCATACGTTGATCCATTTGTCGAAAGAGTTATTCTCATTTGATAAGTATGAATAAGAATTAATGTAAGTAAGATGATTGTGGTGTGAAACTGTAGTCTTGTAACTAAAGCTGGTATACTCGTTCGACAGGAGATTCAAATAATAGAACGGCCTACCAAGGGAACAGAAACCAAGGGACCTACACTTTAACGTGGTATACGAACCACAATATTGTCTCTGAACTACGAACTAGTTTATTTATGAGGATAGTATTTATGGATTAACTCTAAGGCTGCTTACGCCAAAAAACAATTGCAACTTTTACAATACCTACTATAAAAAAATATTATTTTTATTGCATAAAATATATATTACTGAAATATATGTGACAGACGTTTTGGTAACGGGAGAACTATATTTAATATTTTTGTTCCTATATTATTCTCCATAATTCTGAAAAAACTACCAAACTGCCAGCTCCCAAATTAATTCTTCTAAATAATAACTGGTTGTTCAAAGCTCCATGAGTGGTTTCGTTTGCTGCTCTGAATTGTTGGTGCTCAATCATTGTTTCAGAGCACACAATATATTTTACCTCCCGGCACCGCAGATCTACAGACTTGGTGTATGCTCATTTATATTGTTTACTGTTAAGCTTATTCATACCCACACAAGAATTCCATAAGATACAAGAAGGAACCCAATATGTCACATGATACAATCACTGCAAAATTTTATTTTTAACTAATAAAAAAACAAGGTTACATACCTGTAGGTGTCTGTTGCTGGTCAGAAGAACATGAATGTGTGTAAAATGGGAGTCTGTTAATTAAAAAATGTATGTATTTACTTCCCTGTGGTAATAGGTTAGATCGTGGAAATGACTAATAGGATTTTTTTCAGTTACTCTAAACAGCTGTGCTTATAGCCATATGACATCACTAAGCGTATGACGGCACCGTTTCAAATTCTGGTCCAACGAATTGCCAGTACCACCCTCCCCCAGACGTAATACATATTTAATGACATTTTTTGACTCGGATGATAGAAACACATGTAGGACAAATACTCAACTCGGACACATGTAGGATAAATACCTATTTTATAGAAACGTTGACTAAAAGTATGTAAACTTTTTTTTATTTTTTAAGTAGTTGTAAAATAAATTTTATAGAAAATTTGTTCATGCAATTTTGGTGCAGTCGATAACCGTTCTGAAGGCATCATACTATGGGGTAGTAAATTAATTTATAATTTGTGTTGTTATTTTTCTAATTGTATGCCAAAAACATTTTTTAATGTTTTGATAGAGAACGGTCCAAAACCTGTTGTTGTCACTAACTGACATAAAGTTGTTGTTAGATAGGCCATTTGTTAATAGTTAAATTAAAAACATCGACATGGTCTAAATCGAACCGGTGACCCTGAGATTTTTAGGTGTGGACGTTAACCCCAAGCCGCCTAGTTCTTATATTTGTTTTTTACATACTACGATCTATATTTTTTAAATTTTTTGTTTATAAACGGGTGAGGATTTTTTTACATTTTGATTGGAAACGGTCCAAATCCTAGTGTTTCTCATACTTAACTTTCACCTGTTGTAAGATAGGTACCAGTTACCAAATTATATCCCAATAACAAAACGATTGGACCCAGAATACGGAATCGGAGTGGAACGGACTGAACGATTTAAACCTGTCAGATAGGCGATAGTAATAATGTGTAATGGACCCGACTCGACGCACACGACTCGTATACATGACCCGGTATGTTGCAGGTTGCAGCGTTCAACATGGATGCTGCATCGCCCGGTAAAGACCATCCGAGCCGACCTGCATACCAATGGGACGACGGAGCGAACACCCACGTAGCACCGGGAGCCTGGAGCTGGACACAGGTAGCTGAGACAATCTTAACGTAACATGTGCAATGTGCATACTACACATAGTAGTGCGATTGGGTAGTCTATAACAAAGCTACTGTCAGAATAAATATTCTTTTATTTTTCGTATGGACAAGATGTGAGATTAACGAATCTTTTTTCGTCTATTATCATGTTGTGTTGTCAGAAGCACATGCAACAAAAGCAAGAATCATAACCCTGTTCAACCGTATCTTAAATAAAAGTTTGATACTTGATTGTGTAAATAAACACAATAATTTCGTTTACATACAATTCATTGACGTCATTTGTTTAATACATCTACTATGAGCTTTCATCAAACATTTTTAAATTCGTAGTAATGTTTTTTTAAGTACAAGCTCTTTTGGGTTTAAAATAGAATTGCTTATTATGTAGCTACTTTATACTTTTAACTGAAATAGCAACTTACCCAGGTAGGTATTTTGAGCAAATTATGAATAAGAAATGAGTGTAGGATGATTGTGGCACTATCTTGTAGTCTTATTTCTAACTAAGGCTGACATATTCCTTAGACAGAACTGTTAATTACAGTTTAACATGGAGTCCGAACCATTGCCTCTAAATTATATACTAGACTAATAATGATGATGGTCTTTGCGGATTAACGTAGTATTCAAAAATTCTGACGTTAATCCAAACAAGAGAACACTACACCCACCGACCATCACTCACAACTATCCACAATTCGTGACCCCCAAATAGCTAGATTACAGGACACACCACGGTCCCAGTCTAGGATTCTTGTACATAAAACCCCGGATTTCCATAAATTCCATACTTGCAGCAGAAATGGTTTAAATAAAGTGTAATATAAAATACAGTAAAGTAATACTAGTGTATATAAAGTAAGCGGTTGAACATATATTCTGGACAGGATATCTGAATGTAACCGACCAGCTGATTCTGCATGGCAGCCACGTAGCGGACTTGATCGTCGTATCTTGTCTATTTGTAAACGTTCACTTCATTAGTCAGATAAATGTTGCCTCCTTGAGGTGTAACAAATTCTACATCCGCTACTACTTCAAACTGATTAATATTTAAAGCTATAGCTTACATCATGAATTAACTAACTTCTAGTCTCGGTTATAAAACACATTTTACAGTTTTATATATACGTTTCAGAGGGAATTATCTGATTTAGTCAAATCTAAGGGGTTATATTAAACAAAATGCAACTTGCTGACCAATATTTATTCTTGAGTTTGTTCATAATAAATTCACTTATGTTGTTTAGCCCTCGAGATCTGGTTAGACAAAATCCAAAATTAGGTTAAAGTGTTTTTAAATTTTTGAGTTACCAAATGTTTTCGGTCACCATCTTTAAGCTAGGCTAAATTTAAAGATAGAGGTTTATCATTGAAATTAATCCTGTAAATAAGAAAACACATTTATTAAAATCAAGGAAATAAATTAACAAAATATCAATGAGTATTTAACATAAATTACCTAGAAAACCTATAAACATATTTAATCTGATACTCTGGAAATACGATTTTTTTAATAAGCTGCTATAATTTCAATTTATTTAGTAGAGTTAAAAGCCCAATTTTCAATAAGTTTATGGGAAACCTTAAGTTTTTAAAAGGAAATTAACTCCTATTACTTATGAATGTTATTTTACAGTATTAAAAACCGTCTGTGGAACTAATACGCCCTAAAAAGTTTCCTCAAAATACAGCACGAGGGGTTTCCAGAACATATCTGGATACAAATAAAATATGCTTTGCTGTAACAGCGGTAAATCAATTTAAACTTGTATGGAAGACATTGTGTGATACAATCCTCTAAAATTAATCATAATTTTACCAAAAACATTTATTATAATCGTCCGAAGAATTAAACAGTTAGAATAGTAAATATATTTATCACACATTATATAGGTAACACATTTTAAGTACACCATCCACATAGTAGACATTGTATCTGGTACGGTACCTCTATTATATTTAATGGAGACAATATTTCAGGCAGTGAATTCACCAAGAATAATCATTAAGACAAAAGAGGCGACAATGAAGATAAATACTTTGGACAAAGCGTTTGTTGACGTTTCTGTCTTGGAATTGCGATAAATAATAAATTCGCTGCAGTGAATTCATAGACTTTGTTGTTAGTTTAAGTCTCTTGAAATAATAAATTTGAATTGTCAATGAAGTTTGCTCTTCGAAGACGCCCATAACAATAGCAATGCTAATAGTCTATTCTGAGAATACTTGACATGTAATTGAGACTGCTAGACTGTAACTTCTTAAAGTAATACGAGTATACATTTTATATTATTAAAAGGTCAAAGAACTTAAATAAAGTTTTAAATGTTAATATTTTTTGTGTATATAGAAGGATAGAAAAATACTAGTTTGTTCTCCGTAGCCTTCTTCATGAAGCATTCTTTCGGAGAAGCGTTTTAAGGCAACATAAAATAGTGGGAGACTACTTAAAGGAACCATCAAGGTTAACATACGAACCTAAGTAAATATTCTGCAAAGTATCGTATTTATTTTCACCGCTTGCCGAATCAAACAGAGGACTTTAATGAACCTACTAATGATGCAACGAATCTTGGGTGTTCGGGCACTTTGGCGAGGAAATCCAATAATTTACTTTCCTCTCAGGACGGATAGTTTGTTTGAGCCACCAAGAGTACTTGATTCCAAGTCTCCATGGTTCCGGTCTCTATCAATGCTGGAGCGGTTAAGTGGAGTGATTCATATACACGGCGAAACTTCATATAAAAAGCAACTTTTTATTTCATATAATTCAAATCATTAAAGAATCCTGTTAATGTTTACTATAGAATCATATTTGAGATTTGGCCAACGTGATAGGTCGCGCGTATAGCTAGCATCTAACGCAGTGTTTACCTCAAATATAACCAACAATAAATAAATTTTATTGCTACTTAACATTTATAATTATATTTTTGGTAACCTACAATTATTCAAATGAAACAACAAATTAAATTATATTTTGTAAAATAATAAGATGGAACAAGTGTTTAAATATTATTTTTCTACAATAAGCAATGTAAATCAAATTGGGTTTCAATTAGTTTTAGTAGCTATAATCATAATTATTAATTATTTAGTATTTTAATATCAGCAGTATTGTGCACAGGACGCTCTGATGTCACATCAGTTTCGACACCACGCCTCTTCATCTACATCTTCCTTTATCCAACTAAGAATAATATTGTCATCTACAATCCTTTACATTTCAAGGAATCGTAAACACTATTCTACAAGCTCTAAACACTGTTCTAAACAAGTTAAAACTATTTACAAAACAGAAATCTGTCTAAAAACATACATAACAACAAACACCAAAACTAACGGCCCCGAGTATAGATGGCATCTAACACCATGCGCGCCCCACTTTTCCCTCTCCCCTGGCGACCAGGGATATATGGAACATTGTCCTTGAGACATTTGCTTAGTCCTGAGGTTATAGACAAAGGATTAAACAATCTTTCTGTAGAGGAGATGTGTAGTAACGATCACTTATTTTGTTAGATGTCATCTAACAAGGGAATCGATGGTGGGTTAATAAGTCATACTTATCTGGTAAGCATGATTTTTTTTAGGATTTAAAAAAATATTTTCATCTTAAATCAGTTACAGCACCCGTTTAAGCAATAAAACAAAACACTAACATTTCATCACATATTCTGCAAGCACTCTTTGTGAAATGGAGACTACGGAAGGATGGTATGTTGATAGGAAATGAAAGAAAATAAAATGAGTTTCAAACACTTTTATTGCAAAATCAGGTTTACACTAACCAATTAACTATATGCCGTTTGAAACAGTATAAACTACGAGTGTAATAATGCTTTTACGATTGCCATATCTGAGATAATTACCCCAATAGTCAACATTCAAACACTGCTGAGTGACATTCACGATTGGCGCTTTGATCACAACTGTCATATTTACCATCAAGCAATTAGGCACAGGGAAGTTATTTCATAGCCTACGGTTTAACATACTATGAAGCTATCAAGCTTTGCAATAGGTGCAATAATGAGATAAGTTGTGGGAGTTGATTATTTTTATCTATTGAGTGTATGTTTTATTGTTTTCCATTTAAAGTAATGTAATCACTGTTTCAATAAGAAGGTTCCACGCATTTGAAGGATATATGTATTTATAAAGTGTGTTTGAATAATATAAACGTAGTATGCTATCATTTCGTTAGCGGACTTCCTATGGAAAAGTGAGCTATTCACATGACCCGCATAGTGACAGTTAACCCCGGGACCATGATAGAAGATCATAGCTCATGCCCCTTATATATATGTATATAAGTGTATGTTTGTAAAAGCATATACATGTGTCATCACGATAACGGCCGCAATTATTATCTGATTATTATAAAATTTAATAGAGTTGTTCCTTTCTGTAATATCTTAGATGAGTTTGTTGGGCAACGCAAGCAGACTACATTAACTACACTTTTGGGGGTGTTTCGTACCCCAAAAATGGGGTTTTAAATTTTTTAATGCATAATATTTTTAAATATTTATTTTTACCTTTTACCATTGAATTTAGCTAAAAACAACACACAATTTAGTATCTTGAATCATGAATCTAGGTCAATTGGTTACTGAGATATTCAAGATGGTAACCGCAGTACGTTGTCTAATCTTACGGAGAATAACTAAACGTCAATAACTCACTTATTTACCTATATACTTTTCCAAAATGTGGTTTGCAACTCCATCTCATTAGGTTTTATCATTAAATACATAAAACACCCAAATTCAATGTTTCTTACGGCAGCAAACCTACGTACTCTTATTCCATGTAATTCTTACGGATAATAGATAATATTATATAACTCAGTTAATTATTGACATAATTTCAAACAATTTGTTATGTGTTTTCCTTGGGTAACAGTCTTTATATATACAATATAAAACCACACTTATTACAGCAAACCTGTATACTCAGTACTATTCAATTACTATAATGGGAATAATATAAGTTCTACGAAATTCGCTCTCTTCATACCAGCGTGCTGTTTGCCACCTCGTTATTGATTTTGCATTAATTAACTGAATAAATTATAGTACACATACAGTTATCGTCGTATTTAACATTTAAATTTTACTCATCAACCCTTAAAGTTATTCAACGTTTTCTTTTTTGAATCAGAACAAAATATATTTAAAAACAATGTAAAACATTAAATTAAAACGGTGGCTCCCCCAGAACAACCCTCGGGGCATGATGTCATACTTTGCCACAGACTTGTTTTGCATACATTGTTTTACGTTTGAAATTTATTACTTAGATTCTGTGGAAAAGTTTATTTTTCAAAACTTTATTTTAAGTATTCTGATTCATTATTAATTTTACAGCCACGTAGGAAATAATGAAATTGCCAAATATATCCTACTGAATAGTCATAACATTTTTTTATATTACTAATTTCTAATGAAAGGATTTTGCCGTAAATACCTAAAATAGCAAAAAATAAATTTTCCAATAAGTCAAAGAACGTAATTATATTGTTCTAATGATGTAATATTGCAACAAAGTTTGATTCTCTTTCAATAAGATTTTCTTTCCAAGAAGCCTAAATCTTTATGAAAAGCTTTTAAGCTTAGAGGGTTTTAAGTTTAAATATCGACCACCGTTGTCTTTAGCTATTACTTTGATAAATTCTTTCATTATGAAGAAAATCCATAAGGCGTCTTTCACCAAACAATATGGATTTTTTTAGGTGAAATCTCTAAAGCAGCGTGAATTTATTTTAATGATTTCCATCCGGAATCAGGATTCGGCTATCATTATGGAATGAAAAAAATCTAAAGGAAAGCTATATTTACTTATATAATTTGTATACCTTTTCCATTGTAAAAATTAAATTTATTGTGTACAGTGTAAACAATGCACACATTAGCGTAAGTGAAAATTGAATTTCTAGCTAAACTTGTAACGGTTAGTTACAAGTTGTTTTTAAATGTCTAAAGTCGAACAGTCTCAATTTTAATACGGATTAGTCGTTTTTTTTTAAATATTCCTAGTCATTCTAATTTTAATTTATAATTAACATACGTGCTACCATGGATCAAAATATTTTATCATTATTTTTAGAAATAACTAATAATATAAGTAAATTATTTAATTATTAAAATACGAATATCCACTTTGAATTCACAAAAAATCCTACGACAGTTAACACTTAAACTGTGTTGCTTATACCAGTATTTTTTGTTTAGTCATTGTCGTTACCTTGAAATTATATTTTGTAGTATTTATTTAAATTAATTAATTTAAATGTTAATAGTATTATTTAATATCTGATTTCATCAGAAGCTAATGTTTTTATATTTCTATAATAAAAAAAATTATTTATTTTTTAACTAGAAAACCGAAACTGCCTACCGCCATAGCACATAGGCACAGGGTCTGTGCAGTGAGTTAAAGACAGCGAGAACCCTTAGCGGCATGAGTCACAGTGACTAGCCCGAGGTGAACGCTTTGATCTGATAGGAATCGCCAGTCATTGGTTTCCATCTAGCAAGTACTGGGCCAACGATTAACCCTAGAAGTGGTAAAGTCGTAATTCACCAAGCATTTATACATATTCAATAAGAAGTGGCAGATGGAGGCCTCAATTTCAGTGAACCTATCATCTTCGTGACCATATTGCCCTCTGGGGGCGAGCAACCAAACCTGCTCACGCAGTTCACTAAACCGCCACTAGGGTATTTCTTATAACCAAGTAAGCGCTTTCTACTCCTATGCACTGGTGGTTGGACCGGTTAGAGCGCTGCGCTGACGAGTAATGCAGACGAATAATGTATCAGTGTTTTCATTGATAAAACCAGTGGTTTTATCAATTCAGCACATATGAATCATAGTTTTACAGGGGAAAGCTTTCCAACAACGTCGTAAGCGTAGCTTTCTGTAATGTTGTGAACAAGGCCATCCTTTAAATAAAGTAATGTATTTATGTATTAAGTAGAGCGTAAAGTTCAAGCAAAGGGTGCATAAGTGCTGGGGTTCAAATCCCATCCATGAGAAATCCTGATTTGGCTTGCAGATATGTGGTATAGTGGAGTGGATCACCTTAAATAAACGGTGGCCGGCTTGGGTGGAAGTTGACGACATTTGCAAGTTTAATTGGGATTGAAGTAGACACCTGTTTTGCTTTTGTGATTAGTGGTTATAAGGGGGACATTTTTATGTTTTTTTTTGTTTTTACTTAATATTTCAAGAAGACATAAGTAATGATTATTTTATGTTACAGTTAAGAGTAAAAAGCTTAACACTTCCAGTGTTAACATAAAATTTAAAATCCATAAAGCTTAAGACAAAAACGCTATTATAAAACTTTTTCAGCACGATCAAGTGAATATTATGTCGTTTTGAACAATAAATAAAATAACTTAATCTGAAAGTTTCAACCTTCAATCTACAATTGATATAGAAAATACAATTTATAAATGTTTTGAATTCTTTCATTCAGTTAAACTGAATCCAATATGAAACGGCAATAATGTATCAGTGTTTTCATTGGGAAACCACTGGAGTGGTTTTATCAATTCAGCACATATGAATCATAGTTTTACAAGGGAAAGCTTTCCAACCACGTAGCAAACGTAGCGTTCTGTATTGTTGTGAACGAGGATATCGTTTAAATAAAGTAATGTATGCTGAAAAATTTGAATTTTTTCATACTTTTAGCCTCTCTACTTTCCCATTCTATTACTACGGAGTGCAAGCCATTATTTTACAAATGAAAATACTGCAATAAAATGTAGGAACTGACGTTATCATGGCAGGACTTAATTTATTTTGCTACAATTAATTCATTCACCAATATCGTATAAATTTACGAAGTTTCCTGGTCTGGTGTTGAGGTATTTTTTATTATTTTTATATTTTTAGAAACCTCAACTGCCCAAAATCATGGTCTGTGCGGTGAATTAAAGATAGTCTGAGGTACCGTAGCGGCATTAGTCACATAGGCTAGCCAGATGTGACCACTCATGTGACAGTTGTAGTCAGCAACTGGTTTCGAACCACCAACCTCTGACTTATTGAGCCAGAGCGTTACCCCTGAGATAGCGTGCCGGTATTACTCCTGCAAATGTTTAATTATCTAATTTTATTTAACAGATCGTATGATCGTGTCAGTAATTTACATAAAATATTACTTAGTTTTGAACAAACTTTCAAAAATAAAAGCTTTGAAGTTCATCGTACATAATGTGTTGCTAATTAAAGTATTTAACGGAGGAAATTTTCAAGCAGTTGAAGGTCAACATACTCAGAGCATTCCAAAGTGAATTGTAATTAAATTATTTTAAAAATGGAAACACATATATTTCGTAAATTATTCTACTTTAACACTAAAACATTCCTTCCATCTTATGACCAGTTGCATGACATGCTTTATTCTTGGTTAACTTGAACCAAACTACTGAATACGATGCCACATCAGCGAACTGGGTTAGGTTTCAGGAGATAAGATGCTTAGTTAAATCTACTTAGCTTAATTCCGTTCAGTTTCGTCATTGGTTATGAATTAGAACTGTAGGCCTACATAGCATATTTCCTAAAAAATTGATATGTGATTTTATTTTACTTTCTTGTTAAAAAATATGATTTACTTAATTTAGACTGCGAGTATTTTTACTAGCTAATTTTATTAAAACAGGTTTTTGAGACATTAGTATTGTTTTATAGGAAAAGTTTATTTCATAAGATTAAAATTTTTAATTTTTTCTTTTTTATCAAACAAAAACAATATCGTTAAAATTTTTATAGGTAATTTTTATTTTTTATATTTTTATAATTTTAACCGTAATTCGTAAAAAATCTAGATTTAGTTGTAGTCAGCAAACTACATTTTTTCGAAACCAACCATATGGCCAATAATGTTTTATTACACAAAATGTTTTTTTTTTTTTTTAACAGATTAAAAATTTCATAATTTATATTACTTATTTTAAAAAATACAAATACTAAAGTTTTCATCTATAATTTTTAGTATAAAAAAATTAAAAATAGTTATTCTATTAATCAAATGAATTAATATTTAATTATATATTTTATAAAAACATGTATTTATTTGGTTTAATCATTTACTAAAAAACATATTTATTTTATACAGAGCATATCTTTTCTTAATCATATAAAGAAAATTAATTACAGGTTATATTGTTATGAATAATTTTTAGGATAAGTATATTTCTAAAAAAATATAAGTGATTTTATTTTACTTATTAAAAAAAAATATGTTATACAGTTTAACCACTGCTTTTTTATTTTAATTTTATTTTTGAGACATTAGTATTGTTTTATTTACAAAGTTATTTATGTGTTTAAGTAAGCTTTATTAGAAAACAGATTAAAAATAATAATTTTTGCATCGTCTTTAAATTTTCTCATTACAATAATTATCTAATCGTAGAGTTAGCGATAATTATCTAATCTTAGCCTTAGGGATTAGAGTTAAACCAATGAAAGAATCGTAAATAATTTTTATAAATTCAATTAACATATTTTTTATCTACTTTTAACTTTTACATATAATTATCTTTTAATAAATCCATATAATGAGTCGTTAGCTATTACTTTTGGGATATGCTGTATAGAATATACAACATCGTATTATACTCATTTTTACCATTTTACCCTTGGGAAATGTACTTTTCGTTGCTTGAACCATGACAAAAATTAGAGGTAATCATGTTATCATAATAAAAAATCGAAATATATGATTATCATATATTATATAATTAGTTATAATAATTAATTTATATATAGTTAATCTCTACATAATTAATTGATATATTATATCTTAATATTTGTGTTTTATATTTTATTAATTATGGGAGCTGCTGTTTTTTGACTTCCTTTCCTTTTATTCATTCCTTTTATACTTTAATATTATTTTCAGTAATATATCATATTACTATTAACGGATATTAATCTATTATTATATTGTCACTAGGATATTAACGAGAAAAATTTCAAGGGAATTTTAAATTTCTAATGAGATAAAGAATTTATTCCCATTAGCCATTATTATAATTCAAACTCCAGTCAATCAATAACCTATCGTCTGCCACTTAGTTTAACTAAACTCTGGCTTTCTATGGTTTAACTATTCCATTAGGGTAATGATTATAATCGTCGTTAGAGTTAACGGAAGATTTCAACTAAGTTTCATTCGAAGGATATTTACTTAGTTTTTAGATAGCATTAATAATATTAGAGTAATAAAGTGCTAATAAAAATATAATACACACGAAAAGCTCAAATTGATAGTAGTATTGTTTATATTAAAGTTTATTTTTAAATACATCAATATTATCATGTACAAAATCTTTAATATTTTTTGAAATAGCACAATGATTGATACAAATTATTAAATACAAAACCTACCATATAACGTAATTTTAAATTTTATAATGTTTCAGTTGAAATTTTAAATGATAATTTTACAAATCAGTATTTTTACAGTCCCTTGGCACCCTTTATTCCCAACTGATGAAGTGTCAGGGGTTATATTTGTGAACAATGTTGCTTTGCTCATCTGGGAGAGCAATCAGCTGTTGAACACAATCAGCTGTTAATGCTACACCTTCTCTCTAAATGTCTTAGTTCTCATCATCGTTATTTTCAATGTCTGTATAAATAAGGGTTTACACGACAGGTGGCGAATTCTCGTAGATTCACCTTGTAAGGTTAGAGGAAACATAGAATTATAATTTTTTCCATTAATTTACCAATACTTATTAAACCGATATTTATTTTAGGGGTTTCAAAATATTTAGTACAAAGGAGATTGTTTACAGTACTAGACTAGTGACTGGATGCTATATTAAGAAAGAAAGAAAGAATCCCTCCCAAAGTCTTAGAGGTCACACAATACATCTGTGGAACATGTGAACTTGATAAATAAATTTATAAAATACTGGGTGTCAAAAAAGATTCACCAGATTTTGGTTGCCTATATTTAATAGCACTTATGAAGTCCCACTTGCCACCGGATCGCTCTTCTGCGGCAGCTGGGCTATTCCAGGGTTCTTAGGATCACTTTAATCAGGTTGCCGGTACTCTTTCGGGTACGCCGGGGTGAGCTCAGTACCACGAATCAATCAGCAGAGTACCTTCATCATCGCTCTTTCCCCGTTGCCAATTTAATAATTTTGAAAAAAAGTAAATTTAACTATTCTGCCAATAATAATAATGTATGATAATAATTTAGATCCAAAACGATCGCAACGATCAACACCGTCCGTCCGCGGTTCCTGACTCGACAGGTGCCACCGCGATCCTGTTACGACCGGAGCGGCGTTTAGTTGCTACTTATAATTTCGTTTTTATTAAATTTCCTGGCTTGCGTATCTAACAAAAAGTACGAAAGCCGTTAAGGCACTACGTGGTGTGGTTTTACCAAACGTAAGAAAATGTATAAAGGCCACTGGTGGTTCTCCAACCACCACCAGATCACCGCGCCAACTACTTTTTCTTCTCTGAGTGAACAGGTCAGAAGCCAGGGCACAACTAACTAAACTTTCCTGTCCCTCTCTTACCTTCGGCCTCCGTGGCCAAGGGTGGGGGATAACAGCTGTTCGGCCAAAACCAGCTGGTCAGGGTGTTGGCCACAGTGTCTGCAGCCGACGATGCTACATCGCTAGTTTGGAGGTTAGGTTCAACGATGTTTACTACCAATGTTGTTCCGGCCACCCTCGTAAAATACGAGTGTTTACAGTGCCTTTCACCTCCCCGATGGTAGTTAATCGGTCTCTCAGACGTCTCACCCAGTGTTTGTGTAAAAGTTCTTGTTGTGAATTATGTGTACACTAGGTTCAATCTGAATACTAGCGATGGAACTTTAGCTAGCCTATGTGTGGGGTTATGTCTCTACCAGGACGAAGGTATCGTATAATTAAAATCCTTAGACATCACCCCTCACAACCAATCACCATCAACCAAGGCTCTGGCTGGTAATATGTCAAACATAGGCCTGGGCCAGAAATGATGCCACTTGGTTTAGTATCTATAGGCTAGCCTAGAGGAGTTTCGTACCCCTTCTCATTTTAGCTCGTTACACACTAATATTTATGCGTACACTATTTAAACATGTGTGAAAGGACAGTGCTTTAGATTTATAAACATGTATTTAACGATAATTGTTGCCACTTTTAAGGTTTTGTTGTCTAGTTTTAAAAATGGTTACAGTTGAAGAAAACACATTTTGTGCTCTAAAATACGACAAAAATTTATCACTGAAAACCGTTAAGTGTGAGTTCAAAATAATGAATATATAAAATATATTAAAATTAGTATTTCATGCAACGATTGTATTATGAAAGCCTTAAAGCCACGAGTGAGATGTTGGCTTTATGACGTAAAACAATCATACACTATTTTATACACAACCACCGATATCAGACTTTTAAAACAAGAGTTTATATTTCATTTATCTACGACCATTGCAATATACAGAGTATCAAAAAATAATTGGTTTGTATTTTATTGTTGGAGTAATCAGCTAATGTGTGGATTACGTTGTTCTTATTCTGTAAATGGTTCAAAACTCTCATTTGAGGTTAGCCACTAAAATGCACTATCTTTATGGATTAACCAGCAGATTTTGCATGTTATTAAATCCATTCATACATACATTACTTACGTCAAATGCTGAGGTCAAAGTGGTCTAGAACCTGTATAGTTGTGAAAAATCTGCATCGCTATGAACTGGGTTTCAATTTTCGTTTAGTAATGAGCGTCTTAATGATTTCAGTATCTGTATTGGTTTTTTTATGAAATCGTCATGAATAAAAACAATAAAAGCATATTTAGTTTTATTAAGTGTTGTATTTTTTATTTGTTTAAGGGAGAAATAATTTTTGAGCCACTGATACCATTTATTAATCTATTCAGAATAACTTTACAAAAACAACGGTATGTACATAGCATATTGGAGTGTATAGAGCTATTATATTTGGTTTTAATAATGGAATGTGTATTTATTTGCTTTTAATAATACAACGGATGGCTGGATGGACAATAAAGGAAGCGGGTCAAGTTTTCCTCAGAGGGGAATTC
The DNA here is from genome assembly GCA_023375725.1 of Nephotettix cincticeps. Classification (NCBI taxonomy): domain Eukaryota; kingdom Metazoa; phylum Arthropoda; class Insecta; order Hemiptera; family Cicadellidae; genus Nephotettix; species Nephotettix cincticeps. The sequence goes on from CM041786.1 coordinate 152,126,016, forward strand.
GTAACAAAGGTGATTGATTTCAGTTTGGTTGGGAAAATTACAGTATTTTACTATTATATTTTTGTTTATATAAAAATTAATAATATCAATGATTATATGAATACTATTTTAAAACCGGTTATAATTAAACAAGCTGCAAAATTGATTAATGGCCATGGGTTTGGGTTTGCTATTGTAATATAATTGACAATTATGTAATATCATATCTACACATATCCATACTCTGTCAACATCGTTACTGGTTGTTAAAAATACTATAGATGGTTCAGTAAAGCAATTGAACAAGACTCTTAATTAGTAATTAGCTTCAAAAATAAAATTGTGACAAAGTGAAGTGAATTATATGATTTTTACTTTATTTAAAATAAATAAAACAATTTAAAACAATTCATTACTTGTTTGTACAATTTATTAGGAATTTAAACTTTTTAAACAAACGTGCTTTGATTTAGTGAAATACTTTTAGAAGCTCTGACAGTATAAATTACTTCATGAATGCTAGATTGTGGAATCGTTTCGCTCGGCAATTGCTGTCAATTGCTTCCAACTTCGTCACATCGGTGTTTTATAATCTAGATTTGGTAAGGAATTTATTTTGGTTGAAATATTTTATCTACTTTAGTCATTTGTTCATATTTAACATTATCACAGTAAATTAGGTAAATTAGGCGATGTATGTTTATATATTTCTCATAAACCTGGGTTATTTCTTTGTAGTGATCCTTAATTTCATATGAGGAATAAACTTTTTGTAACAGTAAAGACTATTAAAGAGTGTTAAATCTGTCACCAGTGGTATTGACACCTGATAAATATAGAATATAAATGATATCTAAGTGTGATATCATCATTTACTGATATTTTCTTGAAATTATCTGACAAGTTATTATGTATTATAACCAGTGTGGTGTGTTTATACATATACGGTTTATATATATCTAATGTAAAACAATATTATTTAAATGCATGCATAATCTTCTTTTTGAATTAGTTTTTTATTGTTTAATATTTTCAGATTTTTAATTTGCACTTGGATTTTTATTTGATTGATAATATTTATTACAGCCGGGTAGTTACCTGACTCTTTCCTCACCAACAGGCTCGGTCCCGGCTGGAAAGCTAATTAGTAATATTTTTTTATTTAATATGAATGTACGAGGCATGTTTTTTAAGTAAGTACCGTTTTGGAATTAAAAAAAGACGTGCAAAGATATCGCAATAATTTTATTTTTACATGAAAGCCTGTACCTTAATCTACTTTTCTACATAATTTCCGTGAATATTGAGACACTTGTCATAACGTGGCACCAGTTTTTGAATACCCTCCTCATAAAATTCTGCCGCCTGACTTGTTAACCACTCTATCACAAATGCTTTGACTTCGTTATCGTCTTGAAGACGCTGACCGCCCAGGTGTTTCTTCAAGTGCAGGAACAAATGGTAGTCGCTGGGCGCCAGATCAGGGCTGTATGGAGGATGATCTAGAGTTTCCCATTGAAAAGATTTGATGAGATCTTTAGTGCGATTAGCCACATGAGGACGGGCATTGTCATGCAGCAAAACGATACCCTTACTCAACTTGCCACGTCTTTTGTTCTGGATTGCACGACGCAGATTTTTCAATGTCTCACAATAAGACGCTGCATTGATTGTCTCATTATGATGCAGAAACTCCACTAGCAATACTCCTTTTCTGTCCCAAAAAACTGTGCACATGATTTTCCGGGCAGAAATTGTTTGCTTAAACTTCACTTTTTTGGGTGATGATGAATGTCGCCATTCCATGGATTGTTGTTTCGATTCTGGTGTAACGTAGGCCACCCATGTTTCGTCACCAGTAACAATTTGGTCTAAAAAATCTTCACCTTCGTATTTCTAGAAAAATTGTTGTATTTACTTGTATTTCCCTGTGGGAAATATTTTTCTGTTTTGCCTATGGCAGGCTCAGCGTCAGGTATGCAGCCTCGAAGTACACTATTTTTTCTTATGGAATTTTCATCTAAATTTTGTTTCCATCCCGGGGATCGAACCCGTCACCTCTTGCACTGAAGTCTAAGACGCTAACCGTTAGGCTAGCAGTTAGATCATGGACATGTCTAAAGGGAATGTTGTCAGTTCATCTAAACAGCTGTTCTTATTTTTTTATATTAAAAATTCAAAACCATAGCTCTGGTAGTTTCTATGGAAACCTGTATTTTCCATGTTAAAAATCACCAACACTCCCCCTCCAGAGCTAAGACATATCTATATCAAAACTAATTTCTGATTTTTACTGCTCATTTTCTACCACTATATCACTTATGTACAAGGTAAACAGCATTTAAATAGCATTTTTACGTACAAATATATCATTAAAAACAATGGTTATTCCATAAACATTGGCCACGTAACATTAGTTTAAACAATAGCTATTATAGCTATATAAATAAAAGCTATTATAGCTCGCCCGTCACCTCGAGTCTAAACATCTCGGGTTGAAATCCAGCTAGGGGTGATTGATGAAGAGGTGGTGTTGACCGTGAGTAAAGACACCATTAACTCTGTGTGTCTCACGTGGGAAAGGAAATTTGTCTATACAGTATTATTGATCTTATATTCTGCCTGTGGCAGTACCGCTGTAATTGTACGCGTATCTGACGTCATCCGAGAAGTCTAGGGGTGAAATACGTGCTTCCTACGCTCTGCGGGATGTATTGTTTAAGTTAATGTTTAAGAAATATCCACTACTTTATTCAGCAATTTATTTGTATGTAGATATTCTGTAAATACAACACGTTCATACACTATCGTAACTTATATTGTCGATTACTCGCTCGTTGCTATCGAGTTTTGTCTGAGCGATTAATATTAATTAGAGCTTTCATTACCTTAACAACCAGCCTTTGAAGCTGAAAAATTTCATCCGTCATCATTAATGTGATTTATTAGGCAATACATCATTGCCAGACAAAAAGGTTCCAAGAGCATCCGAGACGCGTTGTTGGTATTCTTGTCTTATTTATGGATACGTTTGGCGTCTCGTGGCTAATAGGTGGGAAAATTACGATCTAAACTTTCATTGTATATTCGTCCTTTGTAGCCCAATGAATTCCTGAATTAATTATCCTTGTTAGTAACCTAGTCAGGAATGTGTTCAATAACGAATACACCACTAAGAATGAATAGCTCTGATGCAAAAATAGTTCTGTAAGATAAACATGCATAACAAATATTCTATTTACAAGCGTTTGTTGTTAAATTGGTATCTCTGTTTCGTTTAGGAGAAGTTGAAGATGAGCTTTAAAACTATTAATTAAAAAAACAAGTTGTGGTAGACCAAATGCAGCAAACCTAATGTTTTAATTAATAGAAGTTGTTTTTATTTTGATATTTTTTATTTTATTGAGAACATTATAACATTGATTGATTAATACTACAGTGATTATTACATAAACTTTTTTGAAATGAAAAAGTTGATGTAACAAATATAAATTGTTTCTCAATGATTTTAGTTGTCTTAACTTAGGTTCCACAGCTAAAACAGTGGTTGAACTATTTAAAGATTCAACTTTCTACAATAAGTTTCTAGAAGACTCAAACTTATTTGATTCCTAAAAATACGATATGTTTGCTTACTTAAACTAAAGATGGAATATAACAGTAAAATATATTACTTAATGTACTCAAGAGAGACCTATTCATGAGATAAGAAACGTAACTTTGGATAGTGAGAAGTTTGTTTTAGAAATGTTCTAAATAGAAATATGTCCACAAACTGTTGAACAGGGCACAATATAAACAGGGGTGTAGGGATGGATTTTATTAGTTAGTTTATATAGTTATCGTATAAGTTATCTTTCTAATACCCTTGTGTTAAATACTATGTTGGCGGTTTATTAGTCTTAGAAGGGAGGTTTTTATAAGACCCATACCCAGCTGGTTTAACCATTAATAGTAACTAATGGTCTGACAAATTGTTCTGCTGGTATAGCCAGTAACTAGGTTACATGTTAGTTTCCTAGGTCTCATTCTTCATGATATTCTACTTGAAATAAGCTGTCACCAATGTTTTGGGGGAAAATGTTAAACATACAATAGACTACATGAGACATGACATTTAATTGAACCAACTGTAGTCCATTGAAATTAAACACATGCTTTTATCTGTGCAAATATTAAAACCGCTTCACGTTTCGATGTATCCTGTTTTGTACTAAACAGCTTTTGATCCATTCACAACAGTATTAATACCTTTTTTATGGCGTTGTGAGTTCATAAGTTATGTAATTTGTGACGCATTCAAAATTTTGATATGAAATCTAGATTTGTATGTTAGGGTTTCAGTACATTTCCCATAAGAAATAAACTATTACCGTAGGTCTTACGACTAGACCTAAGCCCGAGACCATGTTACTTTTCCGTTTTGAGTTACCTCTTGGAAGCCAAAAACAATAGTCATTAAAATTTATTTATATAGTTAAACACATTATGCATGTGTCTGATAACATGATAACTCTCATAAAAATAGTCTAATCCAAACCAAATTAGACAGAGATGTGTTCCTACTATAATTGGTAGAATTTGTAATCCAGATATATTGGTCAATCGAAACGGGTAATTTAGGGGTTAACGTAGTAAGGGGGTCATAAGAGAATCGATTTGAAAAATTCAAGTTACACTCTTCCCTTTTATAGAAGTTAACAATTGTTAACAATCAATGCTACAAAATCATGTGTCTATCAATTATGGTTTAAATATCTATTTCCATACTTCATTTACACACTGTATAACCTACGCTTTTATCTTTCCCACTGCACATCACGCTACCGATTCGATTTAACGAGGACAAACAGAATAAAACGTAACCCTGATAACGATGAATGGTAAGTGAATTACTGCAACAAACACCAATGAGAGTGTGCAATTGCATTGCCATGTCACATCAATGATTCCGACTACACTAACAACAGCGACGCTCTGTCATTAGAGGTAATGACTTAGATCAGTAATGACCATTGAATCAAGTACTGATACGATTCTATTTGAAGTGCTTTCACATTTACAATTTAAATGCGGCGGTTCTGTATTTATTGTTGAAAATGATTTTTAGCTGCGCCACCATTAGGATCTTGCAAACTTAACATCCGTCATTGCACTTTAAATGAGAACTTATAAACTAAAAATAAAAACTTTTTGTACAGGATTGAAATAAGAAAAATCGTAATGGTTGAAATTGTTTAATATCGGGGTAAACTTTATTTTTCTTATATAATTGATAAACTTTTATGGGTGGTTTCGTGAGCGAAACCCACGAAAAGCGAACCCAATTTAAGACAGTTTTATACTTCAGTCATTTTTATATACTCAAGTGTTTACAAACCACAGAGATAAAAAGATATAACTGAATAAAGGAATTCGTAGACGTATATAGAACATTTTACAACTGTATTTATATAGGTTGGCAATAAGTATGTATGTTGCAACAATGGTAGTAATAAACACCTCAACAGACTAAGTAGGCTGTTCATATAGATACTTAATCTTTCTGTAGCTCGAAAACAGTTGGGTATATCAAAAGTTATATAAGCATAAATAAATCTCAAAACTATGTTATCCATCCAAAACAAGTATAAAATATATATCTATATATTTATATACCAGACAATATAGTTCTATAAGACAACATGAGTTGACCGCTATATTGGAAAATTGCCACAAAGTATATGATTTCATATTTTTAAACCTCTACATAAACAAGGAAAATGTTTGGTTAAAAGGTTCCCATTTAAAGTTCATTGTCAGATGTTCAGTTTAAAACAAATGGAGACAGTTAAAAACCCCTTGCAGAACTAAAGAACTTGCAGTAAAACGATATGAATTTTTGTACAAAAAATATTTAATTTATAAAATAAAATTAGTTTTAGTATCTTATATATTTAATACACTAGGTCTATTTTTGTGATAATTGTTTTGGAGCGGTGGTGCTACCAATCACCATGTCCAAGGTTTCGTTATAAAGGTCTTAGCATGTAGTTTTGCCATCAATTAAAAAAATTTTCAAAATTCAACGTGGTCATGGAAAATAATGGGGTCAAAGTCGTGATTTTTTCCATAAACTTAATATGAAGGTAAACACCGACAATCGAGAAATCAGCTATTTATTTAAGGAAGTGGTTAAATAAACAAATCAAATCTGACAGTTAAACATGGTTCTTTCTTTTTTCGTTTAATGAAGACATCATCGTACAGCTGGCAATAAAACACCAATTTTTATTTGCATAAAACCAAAACATAACATATTATATTAAAGTATAATTTATTACTTACAATTTATTATGTTTTGAAAAGGTACTCGTATATCGGTTGTATTTAAACGTCACTAATACACTGACATGTCTTAATTTCACTGTTTTATTGTCGATTTACATCATGTTATTTGCTTAGAAGAAGAACTTGAAGACGGCTTAAACCATTGTTCATGAAAAGGGCTGTTAGAATCGTTCCTTTAATGTAATTGGTTGTATAACTGTGTTAATTCATGTAAATAAATAGTTTTTTTATCAATAAGCATGAATAAACAGGAAAAAATTACATGTTTCAAGTAATTATATTACTATCCATGTACTCGTAATGTTTAATATTATAATAATGTTTTTTAATATTATGCAAATATATAAATGTGCCTCTTAATCAAGAGGCGAAGAGGAATCTATCTATTATGTACGAAAAATTCTCACAGAAAAAGATTAATGTGTGTAACTTGTAAATTATAGTTTATACACTTTTTGCAAATATGTATTTGTACATTCTGGAAATAAAGAATTTATTATTAATATATTTTATGTATGCTATTGTGATCGATGGATTGCATATAAACTTTAGAGTGGAATAGTGAAATATTTCACAGTATATTGAATTTATTTTCTTCTATGTAAGTGAAGCAAAGGTGTCTTTAATTAATTGTACATAAGAATAGCTTTGGGCGCTTTCAGACAATGTACCATGTAGCTTACCACAGACATTATATACATTTTCTCTGGAATGGTTAGTCTTGGACTAATTACTCAAAATATTAAATTGTTTAGTTTTTAAATCTGATTTTAATGGTTGTAATCAAATTATAACTCACCGTTTCTGTTTTCGCAGAAAATAAAATCTTTTTGCTTTTTAAACCCTTTTACTTTTAAACCGCGATGTTTTGAGAAATGCGGATTTCTGTCGTTTTGTATATCTCATAAAGGGATATAAATTATATAATTTAAATCAAAATCGTTAGAGACGATTTTAACACATTTTCATTTTACGTGTTATCGGGGATTTTTAGGGGTGAAATATCCTAAAACTCATTTTAAAAATAAAAAAAATGTTCTGAGATACCGTGGATATTTACTTACATACCGGATTTCATGAAAATCGGACTAACGTTCTCGTTTCACTTTTCACTTTTCACGATTCAGAGGGCAATATTATCTAGGTTTCTGCACATCCTTACAGTCACATACATCACTCTAAAACCACTTTTTTGATTGAGGGGGCACTATAATGGATGTCACTTCACCAGAAACTCTAATTCGAAAATCCTTACGAAAACAATACCGGTACTTTCTCCTTAAACTATCGTAGAGGGAGAAAGGAAACCCCAAATTGTAGTCTTGTAAGTTGTAATATACAGTTTTATAAACAAACTATATTTTAATTTTTTTTTAATTTGTTGTTGCTGCTTTACATTTTCAATCAGTGTGCCTGGGTCAGACGAGACTACATTGCTGTGGGCCCGGTACCGTATGTTACAATTAGTGTGACGTTTTTACGACCGTCACTACGAGGGGACAATCCAAATGGGGTTGAATCGTGAAAATATAACTTAGCTTACTTTATCTTAATCAACATAAATTGTTCCAGAATGTAACGTTCTAAAACTGTTCTAAACTTGTTCTGTAACGTTCTAAATTTGTGATCCACTGACAGTCATGATTTATATTTCAAAAACTGTTATTGAAATCATAATTTTTAATTTTCTTTCCCTTGCTCGTATTAGGTTTTATCCTATCAATCGGATTATTGTTGTCGTATACTGTTGCTGTCTATTAGGTACCAGAAAAAATGGGAACTCAGTTCAATAACTAAGCTACAAGAGATATTCCTTATCACCTCTAATCATAATCTATCTACTTCAGTTAAATTGGCGTGGTTTTATTGTATTTAGGAAGAAGTATAAGTTCCACGTATCTGAGAATATGCCCCTGTAAAAAGCATGAAATATTAGTAGTTTTCCAATAATACTAATACTAATATTATGGTTCATGTAAAAGTCCACAATGGTGACAAATGCAAATAACTAATCTCGTATAATACTAATTTACAATATAAAGCAAGATCGTAATTTAAACTTTTTCATACTCATTAAGTTTACTTTGTTGTCTTTGATAAAGTTTTTTAGTTTTGTTTCAGATGAGCAGAGGCGGTTTTAAATATAAAAATTACAATGAATAAGTAATTGTTAGGCAATAATTATTATCAGTGCGGTTGTATTTATACAGGAAATTTCAAATAAAATCGAAAACCTAGTTAAATTAAAAGCAGAGAGCCACTATGAGGATGTTTAATGCAATTAATTATGATATAATTCACATTTTTCCAACTTTAATGAGTACGCCGGTAGCCATACGTGGAAAATCAATATTGGTTATATAGCTATGTAGTTTGAAATATCCACCGATATTAGTGGTAAACAATTAAAAATATATATGGTTTCATGACGTGTTTGATATAATCCAACGACAAAATTTACGAAATATGATTTAGATTCTACGTTGAGTATGTACGTTCAATATGCCACTAGTTTATATTGCAAACTAAGCATTTTACGTTATAATTTAACAAAAGTGAAAATATTGTATCCTCGTTTTTGTAACCTTATAGAAAGGTTCCCTACGTCCATCATAAAATGTATCACGGTATCAGATGTTACATAGATGAAAGAGAGAGGAACGGCACCTCGTCCATCATTGTTAGGAATGGTTGTAATTTAATACGACGATGTGGTTTCTCTGCTTATTGCTCAAATTTGTTCTGACGCCATATTTTTGAAAAGAAAACTGTTTATTGCTTTGTGAGCTGAATAATAAACTTTGACAAGGTAAAACTATTGATGACAAATCTATATCACTGTTTTTTTCGGATTATGTTTAATTATCTAAATTGACAAAATAATCAACTCATTATTTTAACTGTTTTCAATAAGAATAGTTTTTAAGGCTTCTGATAAGATTTTAAATTGATAAATCATTTAATACACACGTTCATGATAAAATGTAAAAATGAATGTAAGAAATTAAAATGGATTGAACTAACCGGAAACAAAATGGTCGCAAAATGGAAACGAAAATGTCTAAGAGAATTTCCGGTTCCGGGTTTTGGGGGACACGCCTACTCCTATTTAGTTAGTCTTTGAGTATTCGAGTCGAGTGGACGTGTTTTGTTTCTTTCGTGTGTGATTGTAAGTGAATAGTATTGTTTGTACGTTTTTTATCTGCTTTAAAAGTTTTGGTTGTCAGCTTTATACCAGCTTAGTCAGGATTATTCACTAATTGTTATTATGTTTTTGGTACTAGCTCGCCCGAGGACGGGATCAGATTACAGATCCCGAATCGTTTTGAAACTTTGTTTTACTTAAAATCGTGATGGAAAAATGTCCATCATAGAAATTCTTATAAAAAAATAGGTAATTTATGTTTTCGATTTTATTCTTAACTCAGGATATGAGGATTGAAATAGACACATAAAGTATCCACATAGCTGTTAATAAACAAAACTGATTTGTTAGGTTAGGTTAGGTTAGGTTAGGTTAGGTTAGGTTAGGTTAGGTTAGGTTAGGTTAGGTTAGGTTAGGTTAGGTTAGGTTAGGTTAGGTTAGGTTAGGTTAGGTTAGGTTAGGTTAGGTTAGGTTAGGTTAGGTTAGGTTAGGTTAGGTTAGGTTAGGTTAGGGATTACAGATGACAGATCCCGAATCGTTTTGAAACTTTGTTTTACTTAAAATCGTGATGGAGGAACGTCCATCATACAAATTTGAATAGAATATAGGAAATATATGTTTTCGATTTTATTCTAAACTCAGGATATGAGGATTGAAATAGACACATAAAGTATCCACATAGCTGTTAATAAACAAAACTACAGTATTTATTTAAGATGGTTTGGGCCTCCGGTGTGTTTGTTTCAGATATAAACGTAATTTTGTAAGAAAAAGAGAAAGGGAAAATATATTAATCTAAGAGGTTATAAACAAAATTATATAAATTGTTTACGTACTGTACATGTATTTTTTGTGTAGTAAAAATTATAAGGAAGAAAATTAGATTGTAATTAACCATTTTTCAGGAAGATTTTAAGCCTCACTTTTTTTATTTAAAATTATACTAAATTCATTTCATCCTTTAAAGGGTTTCATGTATAGTTTAGAAATACAATACACAAAGCGTCGATTTTGTCAAATAAATTCAATCACACCGATTCACCCCGGTAAATAAAGAACAACGCGATTACAAAGGCTGTAAATATTTAAACAGATCTGTTCAATCTCTGCAGAGTCAGATCTCATACAAGTTCATCAGCATTTTACTATTTGATCATGGAATTTGCAAATGTGTTAGCCGTCAATATTGAAGCAATTTGTTTGTATCCTAATGTGTATAGATATTGACATCTACTCACTAACATATAAACAATAGACGCTTATTCATACTTCCGTAATGTTACCTTACTGAGCTTACATGCAAGGCTTTAATTTTTACTTTCTCCCCTTATACGTATTATATGGAGAAAGTATTGATTTCGCCAAAATTTTTGAATTTAAGTTGAGGGTGGATACATCCATTTTGGGGCCCCTGAATCCTAAAAAGTGGGTTTGGACATCCGTGTATCTGTGTGTGTGCGTGTGTGTGTGTGTGTGTCTGGATGTGTACAGTGCCACAGCCTACCCCGTTGGTCCAATTTAGATGAAATTTGGCATGTATGTACCTATATATTCACGGTATCTCCAGGCTTTTTTTCATTTTTGATTTTTAAGGGTAGTTCACCCCTAACAAACCCTTAAAAACGTAAAAAAATCCCAATTTCTCAAAAATGGTTCTAACGATATTGATTAAAATTTAATCTTTAAAATTTAACCCGCATGTCTGTAAAAAAGGCGGCTTAAAAGTTATGGGCTTTTAAATGTCAGAAAAATCATTTTTTTTATTTTTAGCGAAAAACAATAAAAGTAAAGTATAATTTGACTGGCATAATTGAAACCTGTTTAAAAAACTAAACAAATTAGTATCTGGAATTATTTGTCTACGACTAACGGTTCCAGAGAAAAGTTAAATTTACTGTCCATGATAAACACAGTACGTTGTCTGAAAGCATCCAACGTTATTCTTATGGAGAATATTAAAATATCAATTTCTTCCTTATTTTTTAACCGTTTTCCATGAAACTTGGTATAAGGCGTAAGGTCAAATCACCCAACAGCACCAACTCAAAAAGCTTGGTATTACCGGGGGGAGGGGTGTTTCCCTATACAATTCGAACAATTAATTTAACTATGTCTCTCTTGTTTTATTTTCAGAAATGGGATGATTATTTTTGAAACAATAGATTATTAAATTGTATTCAGATAAACTTTGAAGAACATGATAGTTTTATTACAGATTTTCTTTTTTAAATTTACTTAAGGGAGAAAATATGTGTCAGTCCACCAATGCCATTCATTTACTTCGTACTTAGTTTTAACACAAAATTTGTTTGTAATAATTATTACTTTACTGATAATATATTAATTTTATGATTAAATTAATTGACTTTATAACTGGTACCATAATGTAAATATTACTTTCATTTAATAATATCTATAATTTTATAATATAATTAAGTGGGATAGGTTGTATAGTAATCTCATATAAGACGGAGATTAGTGTGGATTAAGCCTAAATTGTCTCATAATAGTAGCACGAATTTTATTCAATAGTCTTATTTGCAATACCTATATTAAATTCGAGTTTGAGATTTTTCATCGTAATTATACTTGTTAAAAAACACAATTATAAATCGGAAATTAATGAACAATCTTTCATTCGGTTGTTTACGAATCTCGATAACCGATTAACAACGTGCACACTGAACGTATAACTATAATAAAGATTGTACTGTAGTAAACATTTATAGAAACTATTCAAATTTCACATATACGTAATTTCTTTTCTTTCCAGAGGAAAAGGGGAAAATGAAGCCAGCAAAATTGTTAATACATTTAATCCAGGAAGACATCTCTTATATAAATTTAATTACAACTAAGTAAAAACCAAAGTACTAAAATATTTATAAAAGTTTATAATTAGTAATAAATATACTAATTTGGTAAAAATATAACTTTATGCAGTACCGTTTACAGTTAATACCTTAGTGTTTAAAAGTTTTTACTGAAAATTTTAAGTGAAGATGGTTAGGAAATACATTAATTAAAGTTGGAATGATAATACTTTTACAGCCTCGTAAATAGCGATAGGTGGAGATGGAACCCCTGGCTATTTTCACATTAAAAGTTTTAATGCCCTGTCATATTCGAGATATGCAGGCCAGTGCGTGCCATTTTAAATTTTAATACTGGTATAAAAGTTATGTTACGGGATGCGTTTAAACTTTTAATATTGAATTCCTTTACCACGACGCCTAAATTGTTTTTAAAATTTTCCATCAACTGTTCAACTAATTTTATAAAGATATTAATAAGTCATTTTAAGCAAAATTTTTAAGATGTCGCTTGATAATCCAAAAAATAAGGAAGGGTTCAAAAGATAATCCTTTGTTCTATTTCATGAGTTTTAAATTTGTCATTCTCAATTAGAAAAAGTTACGTACTTATATAAAAGTGTCACGCAGGTTATTTTATTTGTCATTTATCATTACTACTGGTATCTAATCAGTGATTTGTATTAAAAAGTAACTTAAAATTTTTGCAATTAATTGGATATTTTCAGTTGTCTTCAAAGTAAATAGGAGATACATTTAATTTCAAATTCTCTATTTCACACTCATTTGAACCGTGTGTTCACTTTCATTCATCATAGACCATCATTAAGCTATATCATTGATTATTTTATATACTGTATATTCATTCAATTGTTATATAAAATATTGGCAGTCAACAACATTATCAAAATAAAAGTACATTAAAAATGAAAACCTATAAAACTTATACATAATAAGACTTAAATAGGTTTCTACTTGGTTTTCCATACTAAATTATTTAGTAAAATGCCTGAGCTTCTGAAAACTTCCTCAAATCCTTCCTGGCTATTTTTACTGATATTTTAATATATAGAGAGAAATAATAATTGAAACGTGAAATTTTAACCATCTTCACTCAACGGGGAATCAACAATTTAGCAACACCTTTAAAACATATTTATCGTCATGTCACGTTTGTTTATTTGGTGAACATTGAAAAGTTGAACGTTCTGGGACGTGGCAAAGCTATGACATCACTTCAAGCCACCTGTTAGTCAGCTGTTAGGTTCTGTCAGCTGACGGGATTTTCCATCTGACTGTCATCTGATTGTTGAAGTTGAGGGACTAGATTCAACCAGAATGACAGACGATGCGCTCTGTAATGGTCCTTCATCTTTGATCTCGTGTCTGAAAAAAGATTTTATGTTTTCGGTACAAAAAATTATAACTCGCTTATCTAAAATTAGGATTACATATTGCATGTGGTGTTTTGAAATAGTACAGTATATAATGTTGGCCTGAAGTCTAAGACGTAAATAGTGAGATTTCTTGCAATATAAGAAATAGTTAAAAGTAGAAAGTCTATTGAAAACTATAAAAATACATTTTCGCCGGTCTTTCTAAAGACTTTTATCTCCATCCCGAGATTCTCGATGTTACTTTCTTTTATCGCAATCACATACATATAAAGTTATAATTATCAAAAGTAACATCTTTTTATGTATTTTACCATGTTTAATGATTTATTTCATTCCTTCCAGACACTGTAGGATATTAAAAAACTGAGTAATGTGCTACACTATAGCCTTAGGACGAAACGGAAAATTTAATTTAAATAAGTAATATTCCTCCATTCCAGTTACATTTTCAAAATTTAAAACACGAAAGAAATTTCCTACAACTGAGTATCAAAGTAATGAATAAATCAAAATAGTATAAATGTCTATATAAATAAAATTAGAGTTTTGTCTGTACATTGCTTAGAATTATTAATTTTTTTTTGTTATTTTTACTTTTCGTGCGTTTGAGAAGCCGAAACCGGTCTTATCTCAATTTTTGTCTGTTTGTCTGTGACGCTCCAGGAGGCATTTTACGCCGTCTTCTCCGAAAAAACGGGAGAACTGATTACAATGAAACTTATTCCATGTATTCTCTACATTCCAGAGAAGGTTTATAAATGCTTGAAATCGCCCGCCGCCTGTTGAAAAGTAAATAACGAGCATTTAAAAACCCACTTTTACGTGATATTACTCGCATTTTGATTCAGTTTTCAATGAATAACCTACTGATAATAACCAGCTGTCTTTGTAGTTTGAAGATTTAATAGAAATAAAAACAATCAGCTGTCATATCAATATTAGTTAGTTTATATTGGTAATTGATTTTAAACCCATTTCGAAATCATACTATATTAAAACGTTATTTTAACGTATAACTAATTATAATAATTGTATAAATGTTCTAATCTATTTAATTGTAAAGTAATGCTAAACAATAAAGCTGGGTATCGATTTATTTTCTTTTTATTGATTTGTTTAGGATTTCAGGTTTACATTTTGGTATGATTATCTTTCTTTGTTAAAAAAATCCTACAACCCGTACAAAGGACGGGCTTACTGCTAGTTTGTAATAAATTTAATAAAAGATTTCTAACGCAACTTTCCTTAATAAAAATGCTTAGAACATGGATATGTCTAAAGGGATTTTTTCAGTCTCTCTAAAAGCTGTCCTTCAAAAATCGCTAACCCCCCGATATACAATATCGATATATTAGCAGAATGCTAGGTTAGAGAACATACATACATATACATCTAGAATTTTCCAAAAACTCTGTTGATTAGTGTATACGTACGTACAAATGGATCCATTAGTCTCGTGGCTTTTATACCTTTTAATTTCCTAACTTTTAAGGAATCTAAATATTTACTTTTTCTGACAGGTCACTAAATTTTTTTGATTTCAGCTGAACACCTTGTATACGATCATAATGGGTTGAGCAAGCCCAACTTTTATAGAACGGCTAGTAGCACAAGAGCCACACGCACAGACTTTTTTATGTACCACCTTTTCATCCCAGGACCTTTTGAACTAGGTCATCGCCTGGACACGTTTTACACATTACTTCTGGCTAGACCTAGTGGGTTGCGGCATTATCACATAACGAAAAGCCATTGGTGATTGGCGGGATTTGAACCCGGGACCTTGGGCACCAAAGCCCCGCGCTCTACCCCCAGACGAATGACAATGTCTGTAGTTTAGAGTGTACGTCTCACCCAACATGACGTATCGCTTGTTGACATTGTCGTACGGCAGCCACGTCACTATGTGCGACCTCCGCCGGTGTCTGGGCTGAGCCTGCTGCTGGTCCTCCTTGTTGGGATCCCTGCAAAATAAAATTTCAATTGTACGACCGTAAACAATATAAAAATACATACTATAAATAAACAAATAATTAAATGTACAAGCCTGTGGTTTAATATTTCCCCATCAACCGGAGTGTGAAACACCAAATTATTCACAACCGCCCAACCCATCACCAACATATTTCTCTCTCCCCCTCGATTTTATGACGCTTTTTACTTTCTCCACTTACACATAGTATATGGAGAAAGTATTGTTTTCGACAAAATTTTGGAATTTGAGTTGAGACTGGATATATCCGTTTTGGGGTCCCCTGAATCCAAAATACCCCCGTCGCAGCAGACCTGCGAATTTACAAATCAATAATGTAATAATAATATTATATGTCAAGGTTTTATCAATATCTGTCGATGAATATAAGAGTTTGTTTTTTGCCCATTCTTCATGAGATTAACATGCGAAAGAGTATGTAGGTTTTCCGCTGTAAGGAACACTGAAAGAAGGCATTTATAGCATTACAAATTTTTATTTTGACAATGTGTACAAATAGTCATCAACATCTGCCCCTAAAGAAAGGAGTTTTCCTATTTTCCACATTATTAACATGGGAAAATAGTATGTAGGTTAACTGCTGTGAGGAAGGCTGAAAGTATGTGTTTCTAGCGTAAACAGTTTATATTTTGACCATTTATACCAAGTTTCATCAACATCTGTCCACAAATAAAGTATCTATGACTCTCTATGAGGTCTCTATGACTAACATGGGAAAAGAGTATGCAGGTTACCTGCCATGATAAAGGCATAAACTATGATTTTTAAGCATAAATGGATAGATCTCAACCATACGAAGCTAAATATAAAATTTGAAATAATAAGTGAAACATTAATTTTTCTTTATTCTTCTTAAAAATTAACTTGGGAGCCCTATAATACAACGTACTGTATTTTTAAAAATTACATGGGAAAAATGCAAAAAAACCCATTTTTGGGGTACAAAACCCCTTAAAACTACCCATTACCATTGACTGATATGTCTAGTTTACGAACTCGTCCGAACAAATGTCGCATTACCCATTTCTACCGAATTTGGTCTAGATTGGACCATTTTTACGAGAGTTATCGTGTTCACAGACGCAAGCTCTATTTGCTAAATTCGGAAATACGCGAATACATACTATAAATAAATAAATAATTGAATGTACAGGGCTGTGGTTTAATATTTACCCGGTAACCTCCGAGTCTGAAACACCTAATTATTCACAACCGGCCAACCCATCACCAACATATTTCTCTCTCCCTCTCGATTTTATGACGTATTTTTAAAAATCAAAAAACCATTGATCACGGTCTCAAAATGACACAAGTTGTCTGGCCTTAAATATGTTACTGAGGATGTATGGTAGTTATTACTGTTGTTAATACATTTATGTTTTTGAACTCCACTCATATAACTTAAGGGCTATTCAATGTTATTAATTTTTTTTAATATGAGAAGAATTGACCATTGCTGGGACGGTGTAGTCGGCCTGTGTTCCAGCTACTTGGAGGTCACGAATTGTGGATAGTTGTGAGCGACGGTCCATTAACGTTAATCCACAAAGACCATCCTCATAATTAGACTAGTTCATAATTCAGAGGCAGTGGTTTGGACTTCACGTTAAACTGTAGGTCCCTTAGTTACTATTGGTTGTTGGGCTATTAATTAACAGTCCTGTGTAAGGAACATGTCAGCCTTAGTCAGTAACAAGACTACAAGATTGCGTCACAATCATCTTACACTCAACCCCTTATTCATACTTAGCTTAAAATACCTCTTGTGATAGGATTCCAATAATCTAATTTAATAGTACCTAATGATACAGTTATTGACATGAATCTAAGGAGTCTATTTTCGGTAAGGTAAGACAAATATAATTTGCTTATTTTAAATATTAGCCGATAATAAGACACAGAGGCAAATATTCAGAAGTTATGACGCAACAATACACGCGGAATCTAGAGAGCCTTGTCCGTTAACTAACGTAATACAGTAGTACGTGAATGACGTCACTGGGCTCTCAGCTGTTCACGTCAGCTGAACTCGCGTCTGACGGGAGCGATATGTTAGTGTCATAAACAGCTGGGACCTGCATCACATTGATTTACAGTTGTGATACTCAACGCTAAACTACTTACCCATTTCTACCAAATTTGGTCTAGATTGGACCATTTTTACGAGAGTTATCGTGTTCACAGATGCAAGCACTATTTGCTAAATTCGGAAATACGCGAATACATACTATAAATAAATAAATAATTGAATGTACAGGCCTGTGGTTTAATATTTACCCGGTAACCTGCGAGTCTGAAACACCTAATTATTCACAACCGGCCAACCCATCACCAAAATATTTCTCTCTCCCTCTCGATTTTATGATGCTTTTTTAAAAACCAAAAAAACATTGATCATGGTCTCAAAATGACACAAGTTGTCTGGCCTTAAATATGTTACTGAGGATGTATGGTAGTTATTACTGTTGTTAATACATTTTTGTTTTTGAACTCCACTCATATAACTTCAGGGCTATTCAATGTTATTAATTTTTTTTAATATGAGAAGAATTGACTTTTGCTGGGACGGTGTAGTCGGCCTGTGTTCCAGCTACTTGGAGGTTACGAATTGTGGATAGTTGTGAGCGACGGCCCATTAACGTTAATCCACAAAGACCATCCTCATAATTAGACTAGTTCATAATTCAGAGGCAGTGGTTCGGACTTCAAGTTAAACTGTAGCTCCCTTAGTTACTATTGGTTGTTGGGCTATTAATTAACAGTCCTGTCTAAGGAACATATCAGCCTTAGTCAGTAACAAGAATACAAGATCGCGCCACAATCATCTTACACTCAATCCTCATTCATACTTAGCTTAAAATACCTCTTGTGATAGGATTCCAATAATCTAATTTAATAGTACCTAACGATACAGTTATTTACATAAATCTAATGAGTCTATTTTCGGTAAGGTAAGACAAATATAATTTGCTTATTTTAAATATTAGCCGATAATAAGACACAGAGGCAAATATTCAGAAGTTATGACGCAACAATACACACGAAATCTAGAGAGCCTTGTCCGTTAACTAACGTAATACAGTAGTACGTGAATGACGTCACTGGGCTCTCAGCTGTTCACGTCAGCTGAACTCGCGTCTGACGGGAGCGATATGTTAGTGTCATAAACAGCTGGGACCTGCATCACATTGATTTACAGTTGTGATACTCAACGCTAAACTACTATACTACATAAACTACTATTCAAGCACTGGTGTGAACTCTGTTTTAAAACCTTTTCGTCTCGGTTATTAAACCCATGACAGCGATAAGTCTCTAGCACATAGTTGTGCATGTTAGATTTTAGAGATGTTACATTATACACTTTTTAATCAGTATTAGCTATTGTTTTACTACATAACTCTATACGATAGTATAAGGAGAAAGTATTGTTTTCGTCAGCAAAGTGCCTTTAAATCAAAAACGTTGTTTTAGAGTGATGTCTGTCTGTGTGTCTGTGTTTGTGTGTGTGTGGGGATATACAGAAGCCTGGAGAAGAGAATTTTTGGTCAGATTTTCATGAAATTCTGTATTCAGGTAATAATTCATGGTATCTTGGATAACTTTTCCTAATTGTTTTTAATTAAAAAATTTTAAGGTTATTTTTCCGATAACCCCCCCCAAACACGTAAAATAAAAATTTCTCAAAAATTGCTCTTAAAATGTTAATGAAAATTATTTATAGTCATGAGATAAATAAAACGACACCACCCGCATTTCTTAAAAAAACTGGGCTTAAGAGTACTGGGCTTTTATAAGTAAAACATGTTTGAAACAGTAAGTTATGAAACGAGATTTAGGTAAATGTTAAGAAATGTAATAATTATACTAAAGATTGTCGTTTAAATTGACTTAAGGGAGAAAGTATGTGTCAGTCCAGTGATACCGTTTATTTTTGTATAAAACAAACTACTAACACAGATATCTTAATAAGGTTGCTAAAACCGATGTTGATGACTAAATAAATAGCCTTCTATCAGGCTTACAGTGACCAAGTAGGCCTATAATGCTACACGACGGGGCTGATGATATTCCCAGGCTTCAATAAAAAATCCATCTATACTGTTACAACAACTCATTTCATTATTAAATCTTTATTGCAAAAAATAACAGCTTGGTACATCTGTTTTTATTCCTTTGAATTCATGTACATGTAGTAAAGGGATCACAATTGTGCATAGTCTCGGGGCAGTTATTCAAGATAAATGTTTATGTAATCGCTTGTAGTTTATCTTGTTGTATAAGTATAGTGGATTTATGTGTTTGGTCAACCTTTGAGTAATTTATTGAAATGTGAATTTCAAATGATTATTACTGTAATGTACTGTATTATATACTTTTTAATGAATACAGCATTATTATTATTAATTGTAACCTGTACAATGTACATACCCAGTTTTTACAAAGTTGGACACGTAGGCTATGAAGGTGTTGGACAGATGAGTCTCAGCCTTGGTCAGGTTCCGGGAGAGGAACATGGAGCCGGGAAACAGGTAACGGAGCTCCTCCCCGTGCACACTGCCGTGCTTCTGGCGACAGACAGTAAAATAGACAGAGGTAACTTGATTTGTTGCTACAGAGAATAAAATAGACAGAGGTAACTTGAATTTTTGTTACATAGAGTAAAACAGACAGAGGTAAATTGCAATGTTGCTACAGAGAATAAAATAGACAGAGGTAAATTGCAATGTTGCTACAGAGAATAAAATAGACAGAGGTAAATTGCAATGTTGCTACAGAGAATAAAATAGACAGAGGTAACTTGAATTTTTGTTACATAGAGTAAAACTGACAGAGGTAAATTGCAATGTTGCTACAGAGAATAAAATAGACAGAGGTAACTTGAATTTTTGTTACATAGAGTAAAACAGACAGAGGTAAATTGCAATGTAGCTACAGAGAATGAAACAGACAGAGGTAAATTGCAATGTTGCTACAGAGAATAAAATAGACAGAGGAAACTTGCAATGTTGCTACAGATAATAAAATAGACAGAGGTAACTTGAATTGTTGCTGCAGAGAATAAAAAAGGTAACATGTAATGTTGCTACAGAGAATAAAATAGACACAGGTAACTTGCAATGTTGTTACAGAGAATAAAACAGATATAGGTAACTTGAATTGCTACCACAGAGAATAACATAACTTGAATTGTTGCTACAGAGTCAATCAGATGCAGGTAACTTTTGTAATGTTGCCACGGAGATCAAATAGACAAACTTAAACTTTAACGTTGCTAAACTGAATAGATATATACAGAGGAAACTTTAAATGTCGCCAAAGAACATAAAAAGGCATAGGTAACGTTTAACGTTGACGATTCAAAAAACAGAGGTAACTTTAGTGTAGCACTTTTACAGCATTATGTGCTGAAGGATTGTATTAAGGTCCAGCCAAATATATGTAACTATAATATTCTTCATTCATTACTTACAGTATATACTTATTAGTTAATCAAAGGAAAATAATTATCAATGAATGAGAAGAACATGATTTATTTGAATAGTTTGAATCGTGTTTGTTGATTGTTTTAGACACACACCACTGGCGCAAGAAAGTGACCTGGCTATCTTGGTATCTCTGTGGCGATATAGATTAACATTGGTAGGATAAGGAAGTGGTTTTTTCAGAGGTTTCGGCAAATTCATTTTTGAAACTTATCAATTATATTAGCGTTGTAAAAGTAAACGGGATTTGATAGAGGAGACAAAATTGTACTCATGCCAGTAAGTTATTCTAAGAGTCTTGTTACATCTACAAGTAACCACCACTATTCGTCAATTACATATTGCAGGTATTTAAAATACTATAGTAATTATCTGTTAACCAGAGGCTATAACCGCAAAAATGAACAATTCTGTTGTTTAATTTATCAGTTCCAAATCAATATTACGGCATCTTCATCAGCAATATCAATGAGCCATGTGCATATTAAATCTTCCGTGATACTAATTTATTTCATACTTTTCATGAATAATCATCAGAGAATCAAATTAATGTAATCAGTATGTAATTTTGTCATTCATAAATAACGAGATGATTAAATGAATATTGTATGGCTAAGGGTAAAATTTAAGAATAACAATACAATTATGAAAACATGAAAAACAATGTGAATTAGTCAAATATTTCACTGTCAGTCCCAATTCACTCACTTCTTTTTGTCCGTTAAATTGCATCAATTATTCTCTTCTCCACTGGCTTTTAATATTTTATTTTTTCTTTTCCTCGTGCGAATATTTTTAATTTAATTCACAAATGAAAGATAGTTCGTTATGTGAAGCATCGTACTAAACTGAACTCTTCAAAATACAATAAAAATTCCTGTTCTTCCAAAATAAATTCTCCTCCTAAAGAATATAATGTTAGTGTATTTTAGACTATATATTTAAACGATAAAGAGACAAATTGAAATGAATAGAGATGTATTCATTTATTTATCTTTGACACGAAAATTCAGACTAAAACAATATTAAACCATCTTGTGGAATACTGTTCAGTTATATACTCTAAGTTCATATTTTCGAATATATACTATTTTGATTTATTATTTTGATAAACTTCATCTTTAAAAGGTTGTATATAACCTTTAACCTTAAATTAATAAATACTTCCTGATAAAATCTGTTTGATATATTTGAGGTTATAATGATGAGATTTATATTATAAAGGGAATATAAAATACGTAGATATAGTACTGTAGTGGTGTACATTAAACTCTCAAAATGGGATGGCGTATGCCATGAATAGTAAAAAAATATATGTAATTAAGTTTTTGAGTACAAAACCCTCAAGCATCTTCTTGAAATTCAGGCTGGCGAGCGATCCAATACCAAATGCTACCAGACATCTCAGCTTTATTTTAACCACTTATAACAAGCAATCCAGTTGCTCCTGTGAGTGATTTCTGACCAACCGATGTCTGTATTGACTCTCATGTTAGCTTTTAGTGTTTTTGTTACCTGTTTTAGGGGGTTTCCGATTTAAAATAGCGGAAGAAGATTGCGTTGACGATTACACAAATACTGGAATTGATATCTTAAATAGAAACGAAAAGGAAGAGGGAAGTAAAATTTTTAGGTTCATTGTAAGTAAATATGAATTACGCTAAAAATTTTAGGTTCGTTTATCATTGTTGTTTAAGTTTTACAACAAATAAATTGATTTTTACAGTTAAAATTGCAGTTTGTTTTATGTTACCCGTGTTCAGTACCTTCCTTTACCGACTATCCACGATTTTCACTATCCGTGAAAGCCACTGCGCCACTCAATAAACTGTGCTCTAGCTGTACCTTAGAGTAGTCGCTAGCTCTCGACTGGTGGGCGAAGAGGTACATGAAGCATCCACCAGAGTGCATGTCGGCCGCCCTGATCAGTGGCGCTGCCACAAGGCCGTCACTTAAAGCTTCCTCAGTCTCCTGCAGGATGTTGGCGGGATGCTGCACAGGTCGCTCCCAGCTCGTGTACTCGTTCACCAACGTGGCAAGAATCTCGGCGGTGTGGTATCTGGTCGATTAAAAATTAAAAGTTTTGTTACAAAATGGTAAAAGTACAGCAAACGTGTAAAACTATTAAGTGGTTAATTTAAAGTGAGAACATTTAAAATCGTAAAAGCTGCAGATTAGATTATTGAAATGGCAACCATACCACAAGGTAGGTATTTTAAGCTAAGTATGAATGAGAAACGAGTGTAGAATAATTGTGGCGCGATCTTGTAGTCTTGTTACAGACTAAGGCTGTTATGTTCCATGTTCCCTAGACAAGACTGTTAATTAATAGCTCAACATCCGATGACAACTAAGGGACTACAGTTTAACGTGGAATCCGAACCACGACCTCTGCATTACGAATTGGTCTAACTATGAGGATGGTCTTTATGGATTAACGTAGTATTCAATAGTGTGGACGTTAATCCACACAAGAGAACACTACATACACCGAACTTCAAATAGCTGGATTACAGGACGACTCCACCGTCCCAGTCTTGAAAAAAATACTTGAGTTTTGAGAAAAATACTCAAATAATCCTGATATATTTTAGACAACCCATCAGGAGCTTCTACCATTAAGGTACTTAATAGTTAACTTAGCCACGAAGAGCAGTATTGAATTTAACTATGAATAAGAAAAACAAAACATAACTAACTGTGAAGAGCTGTATGTTTAAAATGCGAACATTGTCAAAGTTCAGTGTACTGTGGAATTTAGTGCAATCTAGGCACGACAGGCTGTTGGTATACAGCACGTTTACGAATTTGCATAAGTTATCCTAAGTTGCTGACTATTGTAGTACAGTACTATTCACGTTGAAATTGAGGTTTGATCAAACTAGTTAGTAACTGCGATAAAAAATAATAATTGAGTTCATGAATACTCGTAACAAAATTTATATAGTTATGCAATGTATCCAATAACACATTCCGTTTATACTTGTTCTTGAAGCACCACAATACTTGTATGTGACAATAATTAATTTGAAACTTGAAGATTATCCACAGCCAGTTGCACATTGGGCTACTGTAATCTTAGTTAGACTGCTGCGGACAAAGCCGATATTGTGAAATACTTGGTGTTCATATTGGACGATATTCCACAACGGGAACTTCAGCTGGTGCAACAAAGCGCTAGATCAAATAGCAAACATACTAGAGCCGTCCAAGACCCACAGATTACGACGAGATATTACACCCCGCGGTCAGGAGTTAGTTCAAAGTTTCAAAGACTCATTAAAACTGTTTATTGCTATAATTATATTTACTGTAGTTAAGTTTCGGGTCGGAAATTTTTTCAGTCCCTCTAAACAACTGTTCTCATAACCATATGACGTCTCGCAAATTAATTGCTCACCCCCACCCCCAAGAACTTAGGCGCATCTATATCTAAATCAAATTTATTCAGTTTACTGATAGTTGGGGTGGAAGCGGCGTCTCTTCAAATTTTCGACACCTCTGAATGATACTAGTCGAATTGAAAAAGGATACTTTTCTTACTGTACTTTATACTTTTAACTGAAATGGCAACCTACCCAGGTGTTTTAAGCCAAGTATGAATGAGAAATGAGTGTAGGATGATTGTCGTGCGATCTTGTAGTCTTGTTACTGACTAAGGCTGACATGTTCCTTAGCCAGAACTGTTAATTAATAGCCCAACAGTCAATCGTGCATATAAGGGACCTACAGTTTAACGTTGAGTCCAAATTACTGCCTCTCAGTTACGAACTGCTGTAATAATGAGGATGTTCTTTGCGAATTAACGTAGTATTCAATAGTGCGAACGTTAATCCATGCAAGAGAACACTACACCCAACTGACCATTGCTCACAACTATCCACAATTCATGACCTCCAAGTAGCTGGATTACAGGATTCGTCACGATCCTAGTCATGTAATCTAATCTGTAAACTGTGAGTGAACACACGGATGAAAATGTCCTTATAATTGTTGTAAAAATAAATAGTTAATTGTCCTAGAAAACCAACTTCGTTGAATCAGTTCCCAGTCTGAATAATTTTGCAACTCCCGGTGACCTGCTATTCTCCCCCTTCGCAAACTCAATTGGGTCACAAATTATTCACAATCAAACTATTAATTTCAGCGAATTCACCTGTAAGTCTCATTGACGAACGCCTCCAACAGCTTGATCTTCCTGTCACTCTCGATGCCGAAGAGACGGTCGTACTCCGAGAAGTAGAACAAAGCTTCCGCTCTCACTAGTCCGAACAGAAGGTCGTACTTGGTGGAACTTTTATGAACAGATTTGTCTGTGTGGGCGAATCTTCGCGCGTGATGATTCTTTATTCTATTATGTAGTATGTCTGTAACGAAAATACTCCTTCAGTACAGTGACTTCGTTTTACAGTAAATGAAGTCTCGTAAACTTTTATAGACGTTAAGTGTATTTTCTAATATTCCAAAGGACTATTTAGCTAATTAAATAAAATTAACATATATTTAAAAATCAGTAAAAGTATATTTTTCGATTAGTTTATTATACTTACAAATGACTGGTGGTCTCTGTAAGTAATAAGTCAAAATGGGCCATAAAATACATTCGTCACGATTACTCATTTATTATATCTTTGACCTATACATACTTATTTTTATCAAAGACTTAAGAAAATACTATGCTTTATTACTTTGTAAATGTTTTGTTTTGTTTAGTTTTAAGTTTGTAATAATAATGAAATAATTAACTAAGCATAAGTGCCTGTTGGGTTAGTATATGCAGACATATGTACAAATCTTTTTTATTTTTCAAATTATCTTGTGTGTTTTTTACTTTGTTATTAGTATTTTTTCTTATTTATTTAGAATTAAAATTCTTTTATCGTTTTTGTGTTTTATATGTGTTTTGTTGTGTTTGTTATGTTGTGTTTTTTGTTTTATTTTTTATGTTTAATTTAAAAACGCAACACAAATAACCTAGCAACGAGAAATCAAGCATCGTTGGAATCCACTTTTAAAGTTTTCTGAAAACTGACCTTTTTCTTGGAAATGGGAAAGTATCAATAAAGATTGTATATCAGTCCACGATGGGTGGGAGGTTATGTTATTCCCTTGGGTGTGGTTAGCTAAATTAGAATAATATTTAACATTAAGACAAGCAGAATAGTTTGCGGTTACTATAACATATTTAGGCATTACACACCTTGATATATATGTTTACTGCTGACCATCATGCCGTCTTCCACCGGTCCGAAGGGCGTTGAGAACGTAGAGTGCGCCACTGGCGCCGACAGCAGCGCTTCTAGCGGTCGGTCCCGCAAACAGTGCACTAGCCGGTGGTCGAGGGGGCAGTTAACGTGACGAGCTACAGCACTAACTACAGCCTGTGGCTCAGTGGTTAGCGTGCGAGCGGAGCCCGACATGAGAACCACTCGCTGGAACAGGCTGCCTGTGGGTTAAAATCATCTTTTATTACCAAGGTAATTTCCACCTAATATTAAGTTGTAGAAAAATACCTAAAAGTTGACGTTCTCATAATTGCTAAAATTACTGAGATCAAACTTTAATACATGTATTTTGTTTTTGTTGGGACAAAGAAAATTTGCTGCTGTCCAATCTTCAAAAGCTAAATTAAAATTTTCACAAAAGAAAGATCTAAACAACTAGATTGTGAACTAATAATATTTAGCCCAACGAATTTTCGTAGTAGTTGAGGTTCTCATTACGTCTCTGTGAAATCTTTTAAAGAAGCTATTCACTGAGACGGGGCAAATAATAAAGGCTAGCACTTCCCGCGAGTTTTTTTTGTTTGTTTCAGGATGTAAAACATCTTTATGCACAATTTATTATTAACATTAATCGCCAGCTTCTCTTTCTTGTAATATTTTGTATCAGATAGATCGGCAGACGTAACTGATGACGTCACAATACTAGCGTAACACAATCACCGCTCGGACGTGGATAGTAGTTTTTTCATATATCTTCACACGCTATCTTTTAAACTAGCTCAAAGGCGCAGTGTTGTGGTTATTTGTTGCGTTATCAATATAGTTTTTGTATTGTGTATGATAGATAAGTATAGTATTATTGACAACATGATATAATTAATATCTGTAGCGTTAAGAAAATTTCGTAAAAAACTCACTTCTTCACTTTTTGAGGTGAGACGCATCACTAATAAATCATATTATTTCAGTGTAGAAGTTCCTTAATTTTGTTTAAGTTATACAATAAAATTATGCTGTGATTTAGTCATTATTTGATGAAAATGCTGTTAGGAGCAAAACATACTAAAAGTTATTTGACTCGTAGGAATAGACTCAATAGTATCGTATTTTATGCTGTTTTTCTTTCTTAAACTTTCAATTATTAACTTTTTATATAAATCTTTTAAGTAGAATTAATCTTTTTTAAATCTTTAAGACGTAAATGTAAGTGAAATTGAACAGAAAACCCACTAACAGAACGTAAACAATGATGCAGGCAAACACAACGTAGACAACTAACCTGAACTCAGGTCAGCTGACATTGTACAGCTGTGCAGTACGTAACAATAATATTATTATTAACAAACAGCTGATAGAAATTCCCAAATAATCTAGTTTATGAAATAGAATGTATTGAGGAATATGATAATTCATTAAACTATGCAACGCAGAGTACGATCTATACTCGGGATTAATTATTTACAATAGCGTTTACAATGATAGAATTCCCCCGAGCTGTACTTGGACATAGGGTCCCTGTGGTTTTACAAGTACAGCATTATACATCACTGTAACTGCCTTCAAAACGTACGATACCGATAAAACACATGGGTGTATTGTTGTTTGTCGTGACTTGCCGGCGGTATGACTCACTACTACACGTGCTTCTCCTAACCTGTCATGTACATCTGTTCTACTACATACTGTCCTAGAATGTTTATCTAACATTAAACAAAAATGACTTACAATGAGGATAAATAACAAATAATGTAAAATACATATGAGTATATCTTTTTGTGAATGATTAAAATATTTGTAGATAATATAAGAAATATTTGCCTTCTTTATTCATAAAATTGAATTTTTAAGACCTTAGTTATGTCAAGAATAAATTAGGAGCAAATACACACTGAAATCGTAGGTAGATTTACTTTACTTACATGTTTTACTCAAACTTTTGTTTTTATAAAAATCTTTAAAGAAAAGAAACTATTATTTAAAAGCTAGGTTAGAGGCTATAAATGTTGCCACACGTAAGTGTACTAAAAACCCACTACAGACGGCAGCAAACAACACTTACTCAGAAACTGTAACTGACAATATTATTGCAGTTAAAAATAATATATTATAATTAACAGATGAATAAAATATATTTTTAAATAGTTGATAAGAGTAATTTATGTGGATTATGATAATTAAAAGGATTAGAACAATAAAAAAATTCAATTTTTTACATTATGATAGATTCCCCCGAGCTGTACTTAATTATGTAGTTTTTTTACGTACAGCATTATACATCTGTTCTCAAAACGTACGATACAACTAAAATGTTATTTGTCGTGACTTGCAATAATAACTCAACTACACGTGCTCTCTTATTCTATGTAAAATTATTTTCTTACATCTAAATAAAAAAGTACAAAATATATACAAAATTTATATAATATTAAAAAAACATAAAAGAAAGTTATAACATGTTTATATATAAAAAAAGAGATAATATAAGAAATTGCCTGTTGCCTTCATTTTATTGTAAATATTTTAACAGCGATAGATAATAATAACAAGAATTAAGGATCTCCTTTTGAAAAATGCCATTGCGAAAAAATTAAATATTTAGCTTATAAAATACATTCTAAATAACCTAAACAAAAAATCTACTTCATCTAAACTAAGCCATACTTTAACCTTACAAAACCAAAATATCACTTGATGTTTTAATTCATCTGGAAGAGTGTTAAAAAATTTAGGAGCTAGAAAATTATAAATTTTATAAAAAAAGTATTGTTTGGCCTTGGTAGCAAAGATAATCAGCATTCCTGAGTTTATTTCTATAAGTTTTTCATTAAATTTCTATTTCACTAATTATTATTTTTAAAACTTTAAATACAAATAAATATTTTTATTAAGATTTATTTTTAATAAAAAGAAATTTCACTGCATGAAATTATGACAATTTATTGTTGAATCTTATAATATTGTCTCATAAAACTAGCCCAAAATATTATTCCATTTATTATCTTATATACAAAATAAAGACAGAATATCTTTTAAAAGTTATATACTATTTTTATTTTTTAGTTACTGATATGATCCAATAATTAATTAAAATAAATTTTATACTGTTTGTTACAAAGTATACATACATTTTGGTATGTAAAATGATATAAATTCATATAAGTGTACATTTGAGAAAAATTATGATACCAAATAGCATAGTTAGAAACATATAAACATATCTAGAAATAATATTAATATTTCCGTAGTTACATTTTGAGACTATTCTTCTCTACTAATACATTTGGAATCAAAAATGTTAGTTTTTGTCTCTATAAAAGATTACAGATCTGATTGATAGTAAAATTATCAAAACCAAAGAGGGACGTTCGTCGAAGACCATCAGACTGGTTTTTACTAGTTAATAAATAAAAATTACTTTATTGATCAAGCATTTTTTGCATAAACAGCTTTACAAAATAACTTTGGTCAATAAACAATTAAAAAACAATTATACAATAATAAATACAAGCTATGCCTAGCTAATAGTAAATTTAGTTCTTTGCTAAAAAATTAAAATAAAGTCCTTGAGGCAAACCCGAAATAAATTAACCTCCTCCTGCCAACCGTACGACTTATCCTCGGAAAATGGAGGAGCCTGTCTTACGGTGTGCCACGCAAAGCGACATCACGCCGAAGGAAGAGTTTCTCGCAGAGGTATTTGAGGCTCTCCAACAATGAGAGATTTGTGGACCAAACAGCATTTCAGTACTCTGTATTTTAAATCCATGTAACATTGCAGAGCCTTGCTGGAAGCTGACATATGGTCATGGCGGCTAAGGCAGACCACAAACCTGATGGCGCTGTTCTGAACCTTCTGTATCTTCCCCATATTCCTTTTAGATGCTATTGCTATATGCGGGATAGCAGTATTGAAATAGTGATAGAATCAGTGACTGAAAAAGCTGAGATTTTGCTACTTTTGGCAACAGCTTTCTAAATCTGTACATACCCCATAATCTACCAACTCCACTTGGGTGGTCGGAAAAGGAGAGATCACGATCCAATGTGACTCCAAGAGTATTGATCTTGTGACTCGTCATGAGCACCACACCATTTAATATAGTGGCAAAGGCTCTCTCGTTTAGGAACTATACAAGTTGTTGTGGGGTATGAAGATTGCAGTAAATTTCTTAATATTTAATTTCGGACTATTTTTGAAAGACCATTAGTTCTTACTCTGCAGGTAACATTAATGATCAGTATCAACTAATCAGAGATCAAAATTGGGTTAATTTATAAGAAGTAAGCCTTTTGACAGTGTGACGAGCTTCCATATCACATTGGTTCAGTTTTGCGGAAACATTCTGGCTGAGTGTAAATATCCAGACTAACTAGAATTCTCAGGTAGTGGTAGATCTCCTCACTATCCACCTGGGAGGAATACTCTGGAGGAGAATGCTTAGCGTAACCTCGGAGTTTGCCGAGCGGAGAATGTACCGTCCTAGGACGAGTACCCTTGAATGAACAGTTAGGGCTCTGTGGGCCAAACCCTTTCTTTTTTATGAGGGTGTTCTTTAACCCAAGCCCGTTCTTTTGAAGGTGTTTTTGACTTCTCCTGAGAATAATTGTTCTAGCTCTACCTTTCACATCTATATGAGTCCCTTCTTTCTGGTTGCCGTATAATATTCCAAAGGAAGCCAACTTTGCTGAGACCCGTCATTCATCCTTAATCTGTTATCGAATATCAAGGGACTCCTTTTCAACGAAGTTACTACCATGGTTTCATAGCCCACTCACCACGCGGCACAGCAGGTGCCTCCGTAAGCCAATGGACGGCCGCCGCCCCTGTCCCGTGGCCCGCAAGCGTCACCCGGCGAGGGTCCCCGCCGAACCCTGCGACGTGGGTCTGCACCCAGCGCAGTGCTGCCGCCAGGTCGTGGAGGCCCAGGTTGCCGTGTCTGCCCACCGGGAGGAACCCTGCCGACAGAGCAACAACCAGTTGACCATTGATCTTTTGTGTAGCCACAGCAAAAAACATTTTTGTGAATGGACTGGGGAGAGACAGAGAACAACCCCAGGTGCATCCCACCCTTGGATTAAAAATGTGACCAACTGTAATGACCAGTAATCCCTTACTTGACTAGCTTGAGGGGGTCACTAAAGACTCCCTGAAGTAGACTTTAGACATAGTGTCTTAAAGGATAGAGTGAATATCAGCACCTACATTGACGGATCTAAATGTATTAAGCATAGATAAGTGTGCGGCAACAACGCACAGGTGGATTGTACTATTACAAACTAGACATATCTGAAATATGACTGCGGGAACCAAATCAGGGCTATCATTGACAAGGATACATAGTTTACGTCTTATTTTTGTTTGGAGTCCAAGTTGAAACAATGTATTCGAAGACGTAAGAAGTAACCATTAATCAAGTACTAAAATTTACATTTATTCTATTGTTTTAAAACATTACTGTATTTACTAATGTTACTATTATTATTGTATTGTTTTTCTAATTACTGTGTTGTATCGTAGTGTTATTTAATATTGTTATTGTAAAAATAATTTGGAATTTTTTATAGACTTTGTGTAGTTCTACAAAAAACCACAACTTGTTTCGTATATCACCTAGCTTAAGAATGAGAGTACCGATGAGAACACAGGAACTACGAACTCATATCGCGTGTCGCCAAGCCCTGTGACAATTTATCCAGAACTGTTCTCACTCCTTCTACTTTATAATTAAATTTCCTAATGAAATGCAAGCTCCTAATCATCTGAAACATTTTAATCAAGATGCCAAATATTTTACAGAAAGCGCAAAGTAGTATTTTACATAAACTATACCAAATGTTTTCCTTATTGTGCCCGTACATCACCCAATTCAATTTAATTTAAATTTGCCATTGTTTTTGTATTTTTTTTATATAATCTGTAAACCACTATGAACCAGTATTCAAAAGGAAAAATATTCAGAATTTTTGACACATTATTAACAACAATGTAATAGAAATAGAATATGGAATGAACAGAAAATTTGTTGTATTACGTTTGAAGAGAAGAATCATGTACCAGTTTAACGATGGCGTTTATCAATTTATGCATATCCAGTTTTAAATCGCCTCAAATAATAGAATACCTAAAATTGGTTCACTAAATTTTAAAATTATTTTTTAACTTTTTTCTATAACCTAATTAAAAAGGTTGCGCACATTATAATTTAATGCGTGTGACAATTTAGGTTTATACTCATATAAAAAGTTAACTATAATGGTCTGAAATAAAAATAATAAAAAGAGTAAATGTAACAATAAACATTCAGGTACAAAAGAAAATTGAACAAATAAAGTAGTTTTATTTCAGTACTGTGGAAACTTGTGAATACAACGGAGGAAATGATCTCTAAACCGAAGTCTAAGCTCAGATTTATGGTTTACAACCCACCTAAAACCCCCAGGCGGTAGTTAACGGTGACGACGACAATCTTGCCCTTGCTGGAGAGCGCAGTCGCATCGTAGAGTCCGCCTCCGCCCCACTGGTACCCCTCCCCGTCCACGAACACCATGACCGGGTACCTGGAGCCCGCCGTGGCTGAAACATCCGTTACTGCTACGTCAAACGTTGCCACAACAATATCTACCTAGAGACACACACGGTAGGCATAATAAACAGGAATCAAATGTATTTACTTCCCTTTGGGAAATAGCTTAGTACATAGAAATGTCTAAAAGCAATGATTTCACCTTACACGTCACTTTCTCCTATGTGGCGCCAATTGCTAACACCCCCCTCCAGAGCTTAAACTTACGTATGTAAATAAAATGATGTTATTGAACCGAATGTGCAAAAATAACTAGGAGTAAGCCCGTCCTTTGTACGGGTTGTAGGACTCAGTTTAAAGAAGAGAGATCATCATACCAAAATGTAAACCTGAAATCCTAAACAAATCAATACAAAGAAAATAAATCAATACCGAGTTTTATTATTCTAACGCATGAAACGTAAAATAACTAACATATGTATAATTCTGAGCAATGTACAGACAAAACTTTAATTATATTAATATATATTTGAAGGATGAAAAATAAATATATTTACTTCCTTTTAAGAAATAGTTTAGATAGTGAATATGTCTAAGAGAAATATTTTAAGCTGCTAAACAGCTGATCTCTTAACAATAAGACGTCACTTCCGATATCCTTTTGCGTTTCACAAATCGCCAAGCCCCATTTGTTTTGTCACATCCATGTCAAATCAAATAGGGTTATCCATTTTGATGGGATTCCCTATCACCGTGGCTTCTTCTTGTCTCTACTGGAAGACACCCAGTCCGACCAGAACTCTAGGGAAGTGGTATATCTTCTTATTATCCATACTTTAGAAGTGCTTATACCTTAAGAAGTAAATATGCAGATTCTACATGTCCTATTTTTCCCATCCTCATGAGTCCATTTTCCGGTAGCTGTACGATATTCCACAACATCACGTGCCAAGTAGGCTTTACTAAGGCCTTCCAATCTAATAGTTTTAAAATACGCAACAATCTGTCTCGCTGAGTTTTAATTAAAAACAAGAAATATTTCATTTAACAAAGATGACTGACCATGTAAAGGTGTGAAGACGTTGAGTGTGAGACAGTCCTCACTCTGGAGCCGCAACAGCGCCTCTGCCTCCCGGAGGTGCTGCGGCCCGTCTCCCGGTGGGGCGGGGAACTGCTGGGGGCACGAGGGGCTGAGGGCGGGCGCCGGCCGCACCCTGGGCCACGGCACCGGGGCCTCAGGCAGGGAGAACCGCGTCGCCCGTGCGTATGGTAGCCCGCGGAACACCTGAAGCAGTGGGGTGGTTAATGGTGGAAATACGAAACAAAAATCTAGAGCAGTTAAAGTAAAACCCAAATTTTGCCATGTTGTTGTTGATTAGTGGTGTTTTGATGCTTGAATCGCATCTATACCCAAAGGTAAATATCCTGTAGGTTTATATCAACCAAAAGTTACTGTGCTAGCTATTAACCAGTGCACTTGCAACACTGGATAAATAAGGATGATATAGGATTTTTTTTCTTTGGGCAGGTGGTAACTCTTTACGAGTACCCCCGCTCATGCGAGGGCTATGTGGTGACTGTTTACCCAAACTAACCCCACCTTCCCCCATCCGTCCACAGGTATGAGCAACATACGGGGTAAGGAGTTCATTTGGGTGAACCACAGCATTATAGAAAGAAAGTGATGGGTTAGCTGGGTGGGGATGGACTTGGTCGCCTGAGCACAAGTTGAGAGGTAGGTCATCACCCTTCAGACCCTTGACTTCCAGGGAGTCTGGATTCTCCAGGTAGGCCTCTTCCACTATCCACTTGAATTTTATACTCCTTCACTAACCTAACCTGGTGGAACAAATGATGTTCACTTGGAGCACAGATATATTAATGTGTCTGATTGTGACGATATTCTTCAATGCGAACTAGTATTTTGATCTAACTTGACAAAGGCCCTCTGGTATCCCACTGAGGGTATATAAGACCATGGGATCTCATTGGATTGGAATTACTCAAAGAGTGAAGAAAAGAAAAATTCACACATCCTGTTTCGTCACATCATTCTTGTGACGTGTTCACTTGTAGTCAGCTTGGATTTGCTTACATGTCGGTCGGAACGACGTCGTTAATGTTTTTGGACATTAAAACATGTAAATAACACTTAAAACAATAAAAACACAGATTCGACATTTAGGTTGAACGTTAAAATTCTATTAAAAGTGTACGCTCCCAACGCAGTTGTTGGCAGGACACTAAACAATGTCCATTTAGTGTCCAAGTCAAGTTACAGGAGTTTTCATACGATATTCTGTAGGAAATCGACTTCAAGTCTAACATTAAAATGTTTCTGGCGTGGGTGAATCGATTTCAAACTCCATTCCAAGTGGAAAATGGTTAGATTTTACTAGGACCTGGGGAATTTCAGACATCTGACCGATTATATGTAATATTCAAAATGATAGTGTTTTGGGTGGTTTAGGGTGTTATTCCTAAACCTCTTATATTGATCTACATTTGGTGTCAAAACGGGTAGTTCATTTTGTTAAGTGTTCAGGATGTGCTCATTTCGTTGAGGGAGTGCTCATCGAGATAACAGTCTAAGAAGCGGGACGCAGTATGAATGAAAGCCGAAGTGCTCCCAAGTAGACCTCTATGTCAAAAAAATTTTCGAGTTAAAATAATATTTATAGAATGTTTGGCTTCAATTGAAAATTCGAATTTTATCCCATGGTTTCTTATATGTACTTTTAATCCTATCAAAATATTATCCCTGGGTGAATTGTAAAATTAATTTGAATACTAAGTTTTAAAGTAAACTAAACATTTACATAAATACATATAATAGTACTAAAAAATAAAGGTTTAAATATACCTGTAGTACTGTCGGTGATCTCAAGCTTGGTGTTGACGACCAACGGTTTCAGACCTTGTTGGTCAATTTTTAAGTCGGATTACCAAGAAGAATAAAAATTTCCTAGACACTAACGTAGTGAAGAGTCGTCTTAAACTACTGACACACAAGGAACCACGAAACACATATTAAATTTAACAATTAATTCGACCGAAAAAGAAATTTAAGTCGAGAGCGAGGCGAAGCCGGCAAATGATGAGTTATCTTCGAAATATATTGTTCATCCAAAAACAATCCTTCTGATCTACTTAAAGACAAATATTAAAATCAAACTTAATTTACAATACAGTAATAAGAAGAATAGAAGGCAGTGTTAGTTTGAGGTAAAGAGAGTGACAGTAATAACATGATTAGGAATGGGTTGTTACATCATGTTGATACGTTCGACTTGCTCAACCAGTCATGAGTCATCATTTTCCGACTTCGCCACGATCTTAACCTAAATTTGTTAAATGTTAACATGTTATTTAGTTCTAATATGGGTTTTAAGAAAATATATTAATATATAAAACACATATGACTTAGTAGTTCTTTCTGACAATTTTGACACTGTAGAACTGTGTGAGGTATTTTACCTCGACACTAGCGCCCGTGACCACCAGACCGGACACGTGACCTTGTGACGTCACTACGACCCTCCCCAGACCACGGGGCATCAGAGTCAGCAGCAGGCAGCAGGGCAGCGTCCAGTGGCACGGCCGTAGCATCCTTAGGGCTCCACCTCACGCAACATGTGAACTCGGCTGGCTTCCTTCATATCCGTTAGTCTGGAAAAGTGGGAAGTAAATATCAATTGGGGTGGTAAACTAAATTAATTTGACTCTGGAATAGTTTAATTAATTTGGACTGGGACGGTGGCGTTGTCCTTTAATCCAGCTACTTGGAGGTCACGAATTGTGGATGGTTGTAAGCGATTGTCGGTGGGTGTAGTGTTCTCTTGTGTGGATTAACGTCCGCACTATTGAACTTTACGTTAATCCACAAAGACCATCCTCATAACCAGTTCATAAGCCAGTTACCAGTTCGTAATTCAGAGGCAGTGGTTCGGATACCACGTTAAACTGTAGGTCCCTTAGATATGCCATTGACTGTTGGGCTATTAATTAACAGTCCTGTCTAAGTAACACAGTAATCAGTAACTACTACAAGACTACAAGATCGCGCCACAATTATCCTACACTCGTTTCTCATTCATACTTGGCTTAAAATACCTAAATTGTACGGACGCCCTTTCAATAATCTAATCAAATCATAGTTATTTCATGTAGCCATAGTTTCCGTAGTCTTCTGCTAGGGACCCGGACCTGTGGGGGACACCAATACCCTCAAAAAAATTGTAACTATTTTACTTGTTTTCATTGGTTAGTTTAAGAAATTACTAACTTTTTAAATGATATTTAAATAAACTAAAGAATATATCATAGTACTGTATTATCAAAGATTGTAGTTTTGTTTTCATAATTACTTGAGGGAGAGTAGTTTTTTGACGTAGTTAGTCAATTTAACCGTAAGGCAGACTATCTCGTTGCAATTAATTAATTTTAGAGTCATTGTAAAACAGCATAGTGTTGAACATGCAGACAAGCTTTGCTGACATGCAAGCCACATGCAGTTATGACCCGACTCCTGGCCTCAACATCGTAGTCAAAGCTTGTAATCCACACGGTCTGCCTAATGGCTCCTTACTTAGCCCATGGCCTTCCCTTCATAACGATCAAGCGCTTCATGCTAATGCTTGTATGCACTTCTGTCATCCACTTGTATTTGGCACTAATATGTTTGTTGATAAAACTGCGTTTTTATAGCTGTACATTTCCTTATAAATATTTACCGCTCGGATAGTTATTTGTGAAAATCTGTATCGGATAATAAATTATGAAAGAATTTGTGTCTAGAAAGAAATGAGGTTCCCAAGAAATTAGTCTTTAAAGGGTAAGATGAATAATATAAAATAAAAGCCTTATTTTAATTGTAATTGTTGTAATTAATTTAATTGTAATCGTTTCATTTTGTTTTTATGTAATAGACTATTAACATCAGCTCAAACGATTAAAATTCTAATTAATAGTCGACGAAAAAAGTTGTGTGCTAAAATAAAATTTTATTTCAACAAAACAAAAAACGGTTTTAAAGTTTATAACGAATGGGATGTAGAACAAAATAAGACCCAAGAGAGGTAAAGTTGTTATTATTTTAAACATACTTAGGGGAACAGGGGGAAATAAGGGGGATTCATTAAACACGTTATTATAAAAAAGAGAATCTAAAAGATAAAAAAACATGAAAGAGGAATACAACAGGCTGATTAATTATTTAATTTTAATCCACAAAATATGGAAGGAAAATGTACCTCGCCTATGGAAGATAAAATATCCATCCTAGGTCTTCTATTTTGAGATAGGTTTGCGCGGTTTCTCAGCTTATTTATGAAAATATTGGAAAAAAGTCCTGCCAAAAAGCGAAGAATAAGACATGCACAATCTTACTTTGTTAAAATGTGAATTCCTTTACAAAATGAATTTGCCAATGGTGAAATATTTTATTGTCATTGTACAGTTCAGAGTACATTAGTTCAGACAACACATTACGTTCTCCTCGTTGTCTGTTAATTTTTTTCTTGTGGAGGTTACAGAAAATTTTATGTCTTCCTTTTTACTTTCTCCCATCATACAAAGTAAATGAAAAGTATTGTTTACGTTAAAATTTTAGAATTTGAGTTGAGAATGGATATATCCTTTTTAGTCTTCCTGTACCCAAAAAAGTGGTTTTCGGACTGATGTCAGTCTGTCAGTCTATCTCTCTGTGTACAGACCCCGAGAGAACACACTGATTCTTATAAAACTATGTACACGGGTTCATATTGACTATATTGTATTTCTGGACCATTGCCGTTAAAAACTGAACAACAACGATTTTGAATTATTTGTCTACGAGTAACAGTCCCACAGAAAATTTGAATTTAATGTCCATTGTAAACGCAGTACGTTGTCCGAGAGCGCCCAATATTTTTTTATCGATAATATTAAAGAATCAACTTTTTCAACTTTTCCCTTATTTCCCAACAGTTTTTCATAAATCTTGGTAAAGAGTGTAAGGTCACATCACCCAACAAATCCCATCAAAAATGTTTGGTATTACTGAGAAGGGTAATATTTTTCCCCCTCCATGAAATTCTAAAAAAATAATTTAACTGGTTTCCCTTGTTTTTATGTTTCGATATTTGATGTTTTTTTAACACAAGTACTACACAATTAACACAATCATTATTAGATAAACCTTTAAGAAAACTATAGTTTTACTATGGGTTTTAGTTTTTATATTTACTTACCGTTTAAATTATATTGCCCATACCGTTTATTTACGAACTGTTTTGCACGAAGCAGTAGGCAAAGCACTGGTATCATGGTCACACTACCTAGTAAACCTAAAAAGTGAGGTATTGTCTTTCTGGGGATGGCGAGAGATGGATTATTCGAGAGATCTTACAATCTTAAATACGTAAGACGAAATGGTGTTGGAAAATATGAAAAACAAATTATTATATCCACAACATAACGAACGATGTTGTCTTGTAATATTTTCACATTTAATTGAACGTTTTTTCCCATTATAAAAAGACTCACATAAAGCTGTAATCGAAACACCATAAACCATGGGGCTTTGTAGATTATGAGCGTAGAAGTTATGAAAAACCCGGTCCCAACAAAATAGCTGGGGAGCCTGTTCCTTCAACGGGGATAAACATTTTATTGCATTCCGTACCTACTTTGTAATAAAACAAAGATATTACAAGAGCCTGACATGATATTTAGTTTGTTTTCCATTCCAGAGACAGAAATGAGAAAAGAAGCTTTGTCTTGCAGTGTTTACCTTCTGTTTCCGTCGACTTTCATTTGACATCTTGTTATGGCCGAGGATATTAAATATCTGAAATTGCAGCTCGATATTGCCGTTGTTATTTAGCGTGTGTTTCTTATTGTATGTCTTACAATAATTTTATTGAAATTTCTAGTATTCAATGTTTCCAGGTTATACAAAATTAATAAAGTAGTTCTTTTTTCCTGTCTCATTTACTTATCCTAGGACTGTCTAGGCAATCACTCGGTACAATTTTATACTTTTAGAAAAGACCTAGTGATTTGCTAGCAAGATTTGAACCCGGAACCTTGGTCCCGCACTCTACCTCTACACGAACAAAAAAAAGAAACAAAAATAATAAAGTAGTGTGAGTATATTTTGTTAAGGGGAGAGTAACACTTGGAGGGTAAAAAAGTCAAATATTTTATTGCTGAAACATTCTCTGTTTTCTGTATAATAATAAAATATATACTATAATACACTTACCATGTCTAGAAATGTTGAAAAAATTTAAACTTACTAAGGTCACTGATTTTGTTGATCATGCATTTATATCAAAATTAAATGAATAAATTTAAAATCAAACAAAAATTTAATTTAATTTTAGAAGGAGGATTACTGTCCAATAGGATTTTAAAAGGAGTAAAGGTTAGTTTTCTTTAATTTGTGTTTTCCGTAATTTTATTTTATAACGGCACCATTTTCTCAAAAACAAAAAGAGCTATGGATTTGAACAATTTTATAGAGGTTCAGTATACATTGACACTTAAAACACTCTAAAATATTTAGTTGTATTGTTTTAACTTTTCCAGATAAGACACAAAAAATTAACTAACAATTTATAAACACTTTTTAGTTTTTGTTTTCATTTTTGTACGTTTCAAATAAATAACTTTAGAGTATTTTATTACTTAAGTATATAAGGATAATTGGGTATACATTTCAAAAGAATATCTTAAATATGTTTTGAGATATTGGTACCTAACCTAACCACAAACCATCCATTTAAAATTGGGATTAAAATGCAAGTGGCGCTCTTC
Organism: Nephotettix cincticeps; assembly: GCA_023375725.1. Taxonomy (NCBI): domain Eukaryota; kingdom Metazoa; phylum Arthropoda; class Insecta; order Hemiptera; family Cicadellidae; genus Nephotettix; species Nephotettix cincticeps. Next base: position 152,166,708 of record CM041786.1, read on the forward strand.
TTAAACTAAGAGATGTTGCTGACCTATAACAGGCTTTTATAGGTTTAACTATCTTACCGCAGTTATTAGAATTCTGATTAGGGACTATTTTTATTTACTTATAATTAAAGAATGTAATAAAACTGTTATTGTGCCTTTACAAAATATATAAGAATGATTTTAACTGAAACAATAACTAATCCGAAATATTATAATGATGTGTGGATTTGTGAGTTTAAAACGGAAACACTGACTTTATAGAGCAGACTATACTGTTATTTTTCATTGACTAACTTTGGTTTAAAAGATTTGTTAACTATTATTTTAAATGATTATTACCTTCAAATAATAAAACAGAACAGGAATAGTTTTATTTGCCTATCAACGCAATACTCTTATTATTTCATAAAGAACTAAATATAAGAACACATGTAATGAGAGCTTTTTTACAATTTATTATATGTTTGACAAGAAATAGATTCACATAAGTTTTCTATAATTTTTAGTTTTTCAAAAATACGTTTCATTATCTATGTAAGTATTACACAAATTTAGATAGTATGTTTTTAATATTCTTTAAATATATAAAGTGCCATTTTGAAAACGTTTTAAATATTATCCAATTTTTAAATATGGATAAACGTAGTTTCGTAACGTACACGATTGTATATTTCTATAATTGAAAATATATTTTTAGAAATAAGAGATGCTGCAGATCTAGCTTCTAAGAATTATTACAATTTTAAACATAGAAACACCTCAGTTTTATAAGCAACACTCTGTATTATAACGTCAATTTATACTAATAGTCAAGTTAGTTTAGTAATCACAATAATATTAATATATTCGCGGTACACAAGAGGAATGGTGGTTTTGAAACGGTAGGATGGAACGCCGGACTCGGGAGTCGGGTGGAACATGTGACGTCGTACTTGTCATCAATATCAAATTGCAAGTTGGCAACACTGGTGGTGCTTGTGACGGCAGTTTGATACTGAGCTGCGGCACCCATATGTGTTGGATATACGCTGCAGCAAATACTATTTCTGTTCATTAATTAATTATATTAATTGTAAACTCATTTTTAAATTGCCTAATTACAACGGGGATGAGGGTTTTAATGTCTGCTTACTCTGTACTTTCTCCTCCATTACAAATGCAGAAAGAAACCTACACTAAGTAAGGAAGTGCATAATGGAAAAAGTATCGTATTTGTCCAAATGTTCAAATCTGAGTTGGAATTGGAAATATGTGTGTTAAGGCTTCATGAATCTAAAACACGTTGGTTTTGGACTGATGCTGGCGGTCTATCTAGTGTCATCAAGATCACACCAGTAGTCTGGTCTTAACGAAATTCGGAACAAACTAAATTGAACAAACAAAGTTCCTGGTGATGAACTTTGTTATCACCGGGAACTTTGGGACTTTGTGAACTAAATATTGAGATCAATTTATTTTATTTTAAGATTAGATCATCCCTAAAAGACTTAAAAAGTGAATAAATTGTTTAATGGCTGTAACGATTGCAATACAGAAATAATCTGTTATAGTGATAAGACTCTATCAAAAGTCAAAAAATCGTTTTTTCTACACCTTTTACTGAGTTTTTAAAACAATGTTTATCATCACCTTTAAAATTATATTAAAACACTAAACAAAATAAGTGGTTAATAACTAATATAATGATTATTATCATGACAACCATTGAATAATGGGCTAAAATATGCTGCTGACATAGGATTAAAATGCGTACAGCGTAAAATAATTAACACCTCAAAGTTAACTAAGGTAAATAACTTTGAAAAATTAGTTATTTAAATTTTAGCGACAACTAGTAGCAGAGAAAAGTAAAATTTACGTTCCATGGTTAACACAGTACGTTTTTCAAGGGTGACAGATGTTGTTCTTTCGAGAAAAAAGAACATATAAATGCCTTCGGCATTTCTCAGCCGCTCAGCATGAACTTCATTCATGTGCAGCCAAAGATTACATTTTCAAATAGAACTCGTCCAAATTATGGGGGTTTCCTTTGGAGGAGTATTTGTATTTTCGCCAAAATTATTAAACTGGCAATAAGAAAGCATGTAAAAGATTTGTCAATCGATATTTAAAGTAATAAACTGCATGTCTTAAAACATAAAACTATTGTTAAAATTTAATTATGAAGTTACTATTAGAGGAGGAGAGTATGTGTTGGTTCTCTGACACAATTAATGATATGCGAAATACTTATTGTTAAAATATCGAACATAGAGAATAGTTTTGGATGGTTTTGAATTAAAGCAGGTCATTAAACGCCCGTGAGGTCACAGAGATCCTGATCTGCTCTCAACAATCTTTGTCGGTTATTAGACCACAAGTCTACCAGAGAACCTCAAATGGGTCGGCGAATCTAACTGTCAACTTAGATCAGACTATCTGGTTACTTTGTTTTAATGATGAAACAAAACATTGCAATAAATCTAAATTCAATAGAAAATTTCAGACTGGAAGTATGTAGGAAAACAGTTAAGCAAAATATATAAGTTTAATTAGGTTTTACTACGTATTCACCAAGAGTTTATACAAAACACTTATTCTAAATCGTCAAATTTAACACAAGCTTAGGAGTTTATGAATAATACATTTCAACAACTACAAAAATAATACTGTTTATACTTTAAGCACTTCAAAACTGTTGTAGGACAACTAAGGTAAAATTAATTGAGACATACTGTAATATATTTAATTACATTTATTAATTGTACATGTATAATATTGCAAACAAGAGGTGGCTTTGGTATGAACGTATGTTTGTTTGATTGTGGACTTGTTGTTGAAAGTAAACACGAAAAATACTGAACCGACTGGTTTAAAGTTTGCACAAAGACTCTAAAACAATAAGACTGTTTAGGTATATGTTTAGGTATATTTAAGTCATAGTATAGTAAGTAATATCACAAGTAGTTATTAATGTTACTATTGAAAACTAAAAACTAACATTTTATAACGGTAAAACTATAATTAATCCATCTATAATATTATAAAGAAGAAGTTGTTTATGTTTCTTGTGGAAAGTAAACGCAAAAAATACTAAACCGACCGGTTTGCAATTTTACACAAAGGTTGATCTTAAACTTATAAAACTCATTGGAATTCCCTTAAAATGCCCTTGGACTACGCCACGTGAACAGTAAAAGAAACTTACAAACAAACCATTCGCTAAAAATTACGCTTATAAGGAATATAATACGTCCACTCGCCACGAAGACTGGTGACTGAGGACAGGATCAAATTCCAGATACCCAAATGTTGTGAAACTTTGTTTTACTTATAATCGTCATGGAAAATGTCCGTAATAAATATCAAAATAACATAAATTCACCATCACCAACAATGGATTTCAAACAACAAACATTTAGCTATAAACATTTTTAAAGAGCGGATGTAAAATTTTTAAGGCCAATAACCGTTGTTTGCACAAACAGGTAGACCCTTTTCCACCAAAACTGTTTCTTTTTGTGAAATGAAGACGTAGCTGGAATGAAGTGTGAAGCAAGTAACTAGTTAGGTGGTCCTGGCTGGTTAACTGTGGAATCTACATTTTGTAAATTTTCATCACCTCATCAACTATTTCATCGTTTCATGTGAACTTTACTGCCTTTTGAAGTACTGGGGCACTCTGGATAAAAGGATCATATATTACAAATAAATCTTCAACGAAATATATAAAACTTTCAACGCTATGATCGATTTCTGACCTTAAAAACTGTAACAATATAGAACAATAATAAAAGTGAGTTAGTGAGAAAAGAGTTAGAGAGCAAAAAGTAGAGCTAGAATATAACCAAAGAAAATAAGTTGAACAGTTTTATAGTTTTCATTTCTTTATTACCGTTTTTTATAGGTAAGACACTCAAATCTTCATAGAAATTTAATTGAACAAAAATGGTGTCATTGTTTTACTCCAGATTTTTTGGACCTTCTAAACAAAAGTGACAAGACGAATACTCTGCGTTATTCTGAATTTTAAAGTGATTTTGATTAATATATTTTAATTTTTCTAAATGTTTAAGCAAATAATAATTGTAATAGCATAAAATATATTTTATTGGGATACGACTACTATATATGAGGAAAAAACTAATTTATTTATCATCGAAAAATACGTATTTTCAAAGTGGACAAATCTTAGACTGCCATTGAAAAAATAGGCCCTTAGAGGCCCTATATTAAATAGAATTACCAGATATTTATTGAGTAAACAATTAAACGATTCTGACCTAGTTCAAGAGGAAAAACTGTTTTAATACACCGGTTTTCTAAACATTATTTTTGACTCCTATTGTGATATTTCTATAAATACTGGTATTAAAAGCGCTGACAGTATTATTCGAAGCTGGGAGTTGGGTTTACCGGATCTCTGTGAGCCGCCTATTGACAACGGAGACATTCAGCTGATGGTGTGTAAACAATACAGTGAATTATGGGGCGACACCGAACAAAACCTTTACAATTTTTATCCATACATTTTCAGGAATTGTTTTCATATTTATAAATAAAACTCTGAACTTGGTAAACTTGTCCCCATTTATTTTTTTTCATAACAACTAAAACATATTTTAAATTTAAATTTTATTGTATTTTTGGTTAAAATTTTGATTACATAATGGTAAATATTGAAGTCAAAAAGGTGTGAACTCAATCGTCTCCACAAATATATCTTAGAGTAAAAACCATTTGCCAAAAATTTCCTTCCCAGTGGGATATAGCTTAGATCATGCAATTTCCTGAAGCTGTTCTGAAATTAATCGTGAACCATATGACGTCACTTTCGTTACATTTTTGCGTCTTACACACTAACCCTTAGAATACACTACTGTGTTTAAGTTTATATGTTCACGACGTACTAAACTTTTCAGTCAGTTTTAACAAACAAATTTGTCTCGGAAACTTTATAATATATGGTATAACCTATACATAAATATTTAGATTTCATTATTATTTCCTTAAAATTCACTAAGTACTTAAATTATATATTTACATTAGTGTAACCTGGTCATGACTGTAATCATAGTATGCTACAAAACTATGTTTATTTATACTGTGTATGTTATCAGTGAGCATTTGAAGTTAATTTATGTTTATTTATTTCTGTTAAATCCCTTTCACCGAGCATATGTTCCGAAAAACGTGTAAAACATGTTGCTAATATCGCTCAAAACTGAGTTTTGAGAGGTAATTATTTTAATTAAATAATTTTGGGTCAGTTTAAAGTAAACAAAACCTTCTCCAAAAGGAATAAATAAGAAATATAAGTTTCATATTAGTGGGGGCTCTCGATTTTAAGAAGTGCAACAACAAGATCTTGTTTGGCGTTACAGAAAGACAGACAGAGAGTAGGCTAAGTCATACAGAAAATGAGGCGAGGCCCACTTCGGCTTTTTACGTATAAAACGTAAAAATAAGAAAAACATAATTCTAAGGACCAGCTCCAATTTCATTAAACCCACGAGAGGTCGCGCGGTGAAATGTTGCAAACATGGTCGGGCGTATAAAACAAATCTAACACACTGCATAGCTTACTGTCTGCACTTCAATGAACCATGATATATCATTTCAACTCACTAATCGACTGTTAACTAATCGACTAATTAACTGTTTATAAGGAAAAGTGGTTATGGAAAACCCTCGTTAAAATGTTTGCACTTACTTCCCTGTGGGAAATAGGTTAGATCATGGATATGTCTAAAGGGAATGGTTTCATTTCATCTAAACACCTGTTCTTATTCTTGTATATTAAAAATTCAATACAATAGCTCTGGTAGTTTCAATGAAAACCTGTTACATGTTTTCCATCTTACAAATCACCAACATCCCCCCACAGCTAAGACATATCCATGTCAAAATAAAAAGTTCATTATGCCTAGTTATTAAATAAAGGTAAGCTTTGTCAAATGAGGCTGAGAAAAATAAACATCTTGTTATAAGCTCAATTTTATTGTAAAATTACAAAATATAATATGAAATTTAAAAAAAGTTACTTTGAACACTAGTTTTGACTAGATATAACGGCTTAGCTATCTGATTAGTTCATCCGCTTAGAGGATTTATAGACATGAATACAGTTCAAATATAAATTGCTTTAGAAAAGTAAACGAAAAACACACACTTTAATTTAATAACATTATTGTGATGAAAGCACAAAACAGCCTCAAAACACAAACACATAAAGTCGCACCGATGGAAAAAAATCTAACAAAAAGCTCGTACGTATCTGGTCTCACGTTAGTTTACACTGTAAAACGCGAAGAGCCCAACTTCAAGGTCAACCCCCCACCCCTACAACACCACGAAGTAGGGGAAAGTTACGTCGAAAAGGCGTCTTATATAGTCTGTGACAAATAGCTATGGACCAGTATTTTAAATAGTTATACTAGCTAGGTATTCAAGTATACTAAATATTCTTTACATTCTCAAACAGTCTTGAAAAGGATTTCACTCACTACATTACGTTCCAAGTGAATAAGGATACTACAATGTGTTATCACATGTAGCGAATGAAAACACCCATTAAAACTATCTTATTTCCATTAACACACGCCCAAGTCGTTTAACATGAAAACGGTCTTGGAGGAATATCCGTCCGGAATGTATAAGTTCAGGAACGTGACTTGAATGTAAATAACTTAATTCAACTCAATGTTCCGTCAATAGGTAAGTGCATTACTTAATCAAACCCTGCACAATGGCTACTATCAGTTTTGTTGGGGATTAACAACAATGTAACAATGGTCACATTGACTGATTATGTCAACATTGTTGTGAGTTATGGTACTGTTGTCGATGTCGCAGGATAAACTGACAGAGGGGATAATGCTGGGTGAAATTCATTGTTTGAAAATGTCGTTACTCTATGGAAACTCTACCTGTACTGTTATGTTCTTTGTTTTTAACTCTATAATTACATTTGTCAAAAGTTACAAATTTTACAGGTGATTAAACTACTAAACAAGATTATTTATGACTGTAAAATTACAAAAGTCGAAAATTAAACACCTAAAAGTATAACTAATGAAAATGTTTCTTGAAAAGAAACCAAAAAGTCTTCATCTGTTGTACTGTATACCACAAATCTGTTTATTATTAACGCCTTTAATCGTCTTAAGTCATATTATTTTTTTGTACCTATAAAAAATATTTTAAAAATTGATTACGACAACCACTTTAAAAATCGCTATCAAACAATTAATTTTTAGGGTTTACACGTCATATAAATCATAGATGTATCTGAATTATAATTTAAATTAGTAAAAATGTTTTTTACAACAAATTTAAAAAAGGAGTATACAAAATATTTTATGAAAACTTTTCAGTGTCACCAATTAGTTCCTACCTAGTTTGAAAGTCTTCTTTGTTTACTAATTATATCATTTACAATAAATATAATGAGATTTAAAAGGTAGTTTATAAACCAAGTATACTTTATCTTTCTGAAAAAGTTTTGAGAGAGCTCGCAAGTTTGACTGCATAATTTTTAGGTTAAACCTCGGAGATCTAGCTACATTAAAACATTTTCTTGAGAAGGCAAATGTCTAAAACAGTTGTAGCATGGTTCCTTGAAAGCTTTCTCTGTGTAACACGAAGTGTGCGTTATATTTTCTTGTCAACTGCATATTATTCACAAGTCTTGAGGTAAAATTTATTTTAATAATAATTCACTGTGAGCTTACTGGAGTGTAAAAATCTTAATCAACGTTTACCCGAATGAATATTTTTTATGAATACAACAAAAAATCTATAATATTAATATAAAGTGGCTTAGATTTTTGTGGCAACTATACCTGAGTGTATGGCCTGCAAAGAATGTAATCAAAATAATATTTTTTCCAACCTCAGTGATTCGCAGGCAGGAAAAAACTAATATTTTGGGTATAAGTTTATAAAAAAACTTAAAGATATTTATTTATTTTTGGATTAGCTATCACATGACGAGTACGGTTTAGTAAAATAAAATGGACGAATCCGAATGTTTAAATATTTACACTACTTAATATTTGAATACTTACTATCCTAAGTTAAAAGTAATTTTCATTTATTTTAATATAATGTTGTTTAAGTTTTTTATCAATGCAATATACCCAAACTATAAAATTCCTAAAAGTATTTTCGAAATCCAGAATACACTACCTTAAACAGGAGCTGCGACTTTTACCGTATGATTTCCTAGCCGAAATATTTTCACCAAAAACTCACGGTACGCGTAAATAAAAAATTAACATTTTGTAAAAGGGTTGTTCCAGTATCAAAATGCGCGCTCACACTGAAGATTGGTCATCTTGCGTTGCCTATTTTACGCTGGGGGAGGCGACGCCAGCGCTCAGGGCTGGGGCGGACGAGCCAGGAACTATACGGATGCCTTTTTCTACCAATAGACATACATAAAATACTACTTTAACATACCTGAAGTAAGTTTAATTAAGTTTTGGCTTAAATTTTTATCAACTATGCAGTTACTATTCAGTGTATTTTTAGCAAATTTTTCAATAGTAAGAAGCTATTACCGTATCTAAATAAAATAAAAAACATGTACTACAATGGTCCTCAAACTATTTAGACTAGCTAAAGTATTACCAGGTATTATACAACGGTTAAGTTATGGGATCAGTGGGTTTTATGGTCATTTGGTAAATGAAATTTTATATGAAAATTTTTGTCTGAATTGTATATGGAGCGTAGAATAATTCCTATATTGGTACATAAAAAAATTTTCAATTTAATATTTAATTGAAAGTTTTACTATTTAATGGTAATGCTGAGTGTTTTGACCTTTCATAATCTAATCATGTTGTTACATAAAAACAATGTTTTTTCTCACAATGTTTATTAAGATAAGATATTGTACAATAGACCGCAGGATTTTAGAAATAGATTAAACTAACACAAGAATAATTTAGGAAATTATAAAATAGCTTGAATCGTAGAAGATAAATTTAACAATAACTATTTCTTGTCTATGTACATAAAACCTGTTGTATGTCAAGGAGTAGAGAGAATGATTAAGTAAACCTGTCCTAAAATAGTTCGTATTTAGGTACTATAAGAATAATATAAAAAGTATTTTAGTCAGAAAAATTTAAATCCTCATACAAGACTGTTACATCAGTGACAAATTGTGTCACATATAGTTAAAAAAGAAACTGTTACATTTAGAGATAAAATAGTGAGCGATGTCTTAATTATTTAGTATACACTATAATGTAGACATATTCGTACATTAATATGTGTATGTGTTGACATTTTTAATATTTAATCTACTGAATAGTAGCAAACTTTCTAGACAGGATCTGTTAATAAATTAATTCCACGTCCACCTGACTAGTGAAAGTGGTCATAACTTCTAAGAAATTCTCAATAAAATTCAGAGACATGTCATTTTCAACACACACACACATCTATATGTTTCTTAATGATTATTATAAAGCTTAGTCTCGTGATTTATAGACCCACTCTCCAGGTACATGCACCAGTACAATTTCAGACAAATTTTCCAATATTTTTTTCAAGTACATGTGCCAGTACGATTTCCCATACAATTTCAGACAAAACGTTTTCATCTACATTTGCCAAATAACCATATAATCCACTCATCCCATTAGTACTAACGGGTATTATGAAAAAAGTATTATCCAGTAAACATTTTGCAATATTGTTGGTTTTAGACTAAATTCAAAGAATTCATCTAGGGAGTAAAAGGGATGATCGAAGAACCACACATACAATTTTGGCTTGATCTTTTCAATAGGGCAATCTTATTTACAAAAAGAAAATTTGTTGAAACATTTGGAACTTATTACATCGTAATTTTTTAAAGACAAAGTTAATCATTGAAAAGGTTGAAAATGTGTGTGTTTTCTGTTTCTCATTGAGAATAAACAACGGGGGATAAGCCCGGGACCATGTTACTTTTTCGTTTTCAGATGGTGTTTAAAACTGTCCAGTTAAGATTTTATAAATTCTCGTCATTTTCTAATATGGTGGTCAACTTCTAAGAAAAACTTAAGTTGACTAAAAGAAGAGTACTTTTGAAAATATGAGCTATTTCAAAAATCTTTAAAAACAAAAGATAAAAATATTTTTTATCTTAGGCTCGCCTTGTAGCTCGTTAATATTAATTACTATACACATCCATACAAAAATATTAGGATGTTATTTTAGAAAAATTATGTTGTGCCTCAAATGTTGACCTATAAAACTTATCATAGAACCTATCTAAATCGGTTTATAAAAAGGTGAACAACTCATTTGCTAATGTCGGGCTCGTCCACTGTGTTCCCCGTACTATTAGCCTGGATACAACACCATTGTTGGGATTGCTGTGCGGGCTAAAATGATCGTGCTTTTTAGAGGTAAAATAAGCGTTTCTCTATTATTTACTAAAGTAATTCAAAGAATTAAGTCCTCGTTCGATTTGAAACAATATTTTACTTTTTTTGGACATTATAAAATTATTTTTATATCAAGCGTTTTGAGAAATTTAGATTCAAAATTTACTTTGCCGCCATTTTAAAATACTGAAGTACACAATAGACACTTGATACTACTACTAAAGATCTAATAAGTAGTCATATATAGACACGATTTAAATTGGATAACTTATTTAGGCAATAAATGTATGCTGATTATATAAAAACTATAAAAAGTAGTTCGGGGGTTTTTGTACAAAACAATTTTGTTTTTTGCGTTTTTCATATGTAATTTTAATTTCAACTTCAACATAGTCTCTAGACTGTTTTATTTAGATTTTTTTACTACGGACATTTTCCATCACGATTTTAACAATAACACACTTTCACAACGTTTCGGGATCTGGAATCTGATCCCTTCCCCAGGTGAGACTGAAAGCCTGATAATGCCTAAAACGTAACATGATTAGTACATAATCCGGACTAAGCTGGTATAAAGCTAAAAACAAAAAAGTTTATTGCAGTCAAAAAACTCTAAACAATACCATTCCAATCACAAACAATGTTAGTGAATACCATTGTTTGTGAATGGTATTGTTTGTAATAAGGGGCAAGGTTCCAAGTCCCTAAAAGTTGTTAAACTTTGTTTTACTCAAAATCGTGATTGAAAATGTCCTTGATTCACCATCACCAATAAGTAATTTCAAACAAAAAATATACTGTGTTGTTTTTATCGTTGACCTTTTTTAAGTGGATATTTTGTATAAATTCACCGGTGTGCGGTTTTAAGCAGAAAGGCTTGCCCAACCTTTTATTGTAATGAATTTTCAATAATATTAGCTAGCTAATCACATATTTTGTAAAAAGTCTGAAAATAGGTATGACAACTACCAAGCTAACATAGATACGATGAATATCAATAAAAAGAGGTTTGAATAGTATAATAGTAGCAATAGGAAATTGTACTGTAATTACAATTTCAGTTGTTAAAAATACAGAGACGCCTTAAATTAAAATTAAATTAAACTATTTATTTAGAAAAAATATTTTACAAACTTTAATTATTTATTTTTCTGATGTTGAAGTTTAAAGGTTTTTAAGATTTACCGAAAGGAGGGGGGTAATGAGAAATGTCAAATTATTTATTCAGAAACGTTTTCAAGGTTTTAAAAAGTCAATAACAAAATACATTTCTGCATTTAAACTAACAAAACATCAAGCATTTTTTACTTTTGAATAATTAAAACAATATAAAAAATAATAATAGTTTAAACTAAAATAACTTTATTTCTCATTCATATTTACAATTGACCTGCGGCAAGACGTTTTATCTCTCTAGCCAGATTGTTAATTCAGAGAGCAGTTATTTATGTTAGTTGATCAACATTACATTTACAAAGTTTATTTTTGCAAAAAATTAGTTCTGGGTAAGATTTTTAAAGTGACATAAAAGATAAATTTTTTATCACTCTTTAAATTTGGATTATGCTCAATTTTAAGTTTAATTCAGGAATGCCATTTCAGTTTTTCTTAATATGGCCGCCATTTCCAGAAAATGGCGGCTAACTTAAAAATGTCTTATGAAAACCCATATATTTTTTACTCTATCTTTTTTATCTTGAACTACGTAGTATTTGTCAGGAAACATTTTGAACTTTTACAAAATTCAACCCACTCCCTCTGCTACGGTTTGAGAAGCCGGCTTGATATAGATACCCCGAAGCACAAAACTTCTTTTTTTGAAAACCACCTCTTTTATAATGGCATAAAGCTGTTCAATGCACTGCCAGCCACCTTAAAAGTTGAAACAGACGTAGACAAATTTGGCAAAGGGGTTAAGAATCTTCTTTTGTCACGCTGTTACTACAGCATTAAAGACTTTTTAGTCTAATTTAGACTATCTCTGTCGAACATTTTTTTATGATATTATAATTTTAATTTTAATAATTATTCCTGTAAGGAACACTTCTGTCATGACGCTATTATGCAGTTTGTAATTTTCTTAAATAAAGAGATTTGAGTTTGAGTTTGACTCTACTCTAAAATAAAATATATTTGTTTTTGAGTGTTTTTCAACATTTTTTTAAATTTGTAATGGTTTATAAGCCACGATAACTTGAAGTTTTGATTTAATTGATATGATGGTTTTCCCTGATCCATTATCTAATATTTTAACATCGTGATTTGGCAAGACACTTAAAATTAGGAACTTGCTTACTTTTAAGTTTGATTTAGGAGTACACTTTAAATATTTCTGAAGATGTCCACCATTTTCCAATATGGATGCCAACTTTTCTTATGGAACACTCTGTATTTTAAAACTAAGTTCCTAATTTAAAGTGTCCTGATGCATAAAGATATTAAAATGTTAGCTACTAGATCAGGTGAAAACCTCATACTAAGGAAATAAAAACTAATTAAAAAAATAAATAGAATAAAAACAAATATTGTTAAAAACAATTTCATTAATAAATTGCCATTTATTAACATTAATTAACATTTAATATGTAATATTAATAAATAATAATATATATTTAAATAATAAACGATTGAAGTATCACTCACAAACATAGATTTATTGATAAAAAAGGGATTGTGAAGAGGGAATTAAAGAAAATACTGATTAGTAAATTTTAATGGTTTAAGGAAATAAAATATGAGAAATTGAGAACAAGATTGAGATGTGTATTAGAGCAGTGAAGTGCACCTCTAGATGGGATGGCGTCCTTCCGTATTGTAGAGGTCGCTTCTTTCTAGATAACCAATTACAATATGGAATTTAGGCAGACATCTCTAGGGAAAACACACTCACCTAACTGTTATAAGCTGTCATTTTAACTACTGAAAATTATAAATATGATATAAATATAATCCTGTATTGAAAAATAACGAACAAAATCTTACTTATTTTCTTCCGTTTATTACGTAATAAAAGTATAAATTTATAAAACACAATTTTACCTAAACAACTATTTTTGGGCAAATATATATCAAACAATTATTTACTCTTGACTAGTTTATTTCCCTACATGTTTAGTGGTAACCTATCCACATTACCCTATATATGGGCTGGGTGTTGTAATGACTACACTCATATGTGCTCAGAAATGTGCTAAAAATTAATTAGAAATTAATAGCTTCTAGCCCTGTGAGTTAAGAATGAATAATTTTTAAGGCCAACTACTTCTTTCCAATTAAGTAGTTTGATAGGGTCATCCAGTTAGGTATAAAATAATTTCTGATAGCTTTTCGCTTTTTGGCATGGATATTTCTTAGCTCTGGGGGGGGTGTTGGAGATTTGTAAGATGGAAAAAATGTAACAGGTTTCCATAGAAACTACCAGAGCTATCGTATTGAATTTTCAATATAAAAGAATAAGAACAGCTGTTTGGATGAATAACACTTTAGACGTATCCATGATCTATCCTTTTTCCCACACGGAAATAAACACAACAATTTTTACATAACTAAATCTTCATAATACATCGGTTCAGAGACTAGACCAGAAGTATGATGTTTTTTTAGTATGAAATCAAAAATAGAATAAGAAAATTGAACACTCACGAATCCCTACAAAAACGGCGGACGGATTTTCCTAATATGTGAACCTTATGAATCATATTCGACAAGAAAACACTTTCAGAATGATTAACACTGACTTGAAAATAGAACAAATTTAATATTAAAACTAATTGAAATTTTTAAATCCAAATGAATGGTATTTCTTCATGTCAAAACAATGATTTTTAGTGTTTATCAAAATAATAAAAGATACCATTCTGGTAAGTTATAAAAGAACAAATTTTTAAAAAAAATTAAAAGACTAAAGTTTATTAAAAGGAAACTTTTGGAACTACTTCCTTCCTCAATCTGATATATCCCTCTAGACCACCAATGATTCTTAAATTGTAATGTGAAGTCACCATATTAATAAATTTATAGTCTAAAGTCTTTTTGTGATAATAATTGTAAACAATCATTCTTCAATGGTGTCAAAACAATAATCAGGTCCTTAATGCAGACAAAGCTTAACTGTTGGATGTTCATATTTCTAATAGGGGGTCTGTAATAAGTAGTTTCGGGTTGCATATTCTTTTGGATGATAACTACGGCGTAGCCGTTAAAGGTGTTATGGTATTTTCTTGTAAAAAAATTTCTTTTATAAGACCTTCCTTAGGTAGCTTTTATTTTTCATTGTTGGCTAATGCAATGTATACTTTGTTAATTTGGCTGAATAAAGACTTATGACGTAACTATTTAAATGCACTTTTATTATTTAAAAACATTATGACAATCACGAGGCACCAACCCAACCACCAGGTTTGTATTTTAAGGTCTATCTATATGAGTAAAAGATTAATGTAATTAATGGATTTGATTTCTTAGGGTCATTAAATAATATCCTAATTAACAAAGGAAATTGATATCAGGTTCGAACCATAGCATAGTGGAGAGAAGCTCCATATGGTTTGTTCAAGAAGAAATTGTACACATTTTTAGAAGTAACACCCTTTTACACAATAAATGAATTTTTTTAATGTCAGAATATAACTTTATGAGTGTCTTTTGATTATTATGATTGTAGGTATATTAGAATAAGACATTTAAGTGGCCTAGTGATGTATCCTTATCTTATGTTAACAATTCAATTATTCTACTGTTGTGTTTCTTGTACCTTTTTTCTTTTTGTAAATATTCTATATATGTAACCTGACGTTGTCCATTGCAGCAAAGTTTAACGACGATAAAATGTTTTATTCATTTATTAACTCATATGGGTCAAGGTTTTTCTTAAATCGAAAGTCTTGTTAATGTTTTAACCATCGACTATTACTCATTTCAAAACTATAATTTTAAACTGCACATAGACTAGCATATCCATAATTACTAATACAACTGAACCTGAAAATCATTTTGCATGTCTACAAAGGGATAATGCAAACCAAGTTATCAATGTAATCAGATTCGCACGTATTTGTGCCACAATTTCATATGTGCAACATAAAGCTATAATTAGCCTTAACAATACAATTACGGCAACCCCTAGAGCAGTCTGCGTTTATACGCCTTTGATCTTGTTTCGGATACTAAACCAACGCCAGGTACAATTACCATCTTGTGATATGCTGTTAGTGTAGTAATTGAATCACCTGAGGCTCTAGAGGTAGCTGTGCTGCCTCAGTGTGCAAGCTGCAGGCAGGCTCTCTCGTGTGTATGTGGCTGGCGTCAAGGCTCCATGAGGATCCATAGTAGGCCTACGTCACGATCAATGGTTTGTAAGTATTTCAGAAATGTATATATAATTTTAATGTATATAAGGAAGTATTTCAAAATTTATGTTACGATCTTCAGAGTATTATCCTTCACCGTTTCTCTGTTTATTATTCATTTTCACTTTATAATGCAAAATTTTTTACTAAATTTATCTAAAATTAAGTTAATTGCTCTTTCCAATGGATCACGTTAATGAAAATGAAACTAAGCCATTATCGGGATTCGAATAAAACGGCTGTCAAATAAAAACTTCGGTAAAAAAATAAAACAAGTAAAAAAAAATAAAAAGTTCGGTAAGTTCTTTTGACATGGATTTGGCTTAGCTTTAAGGGGGGGTGTTGGTGATTTTTAAGATGGAAAAATGTAACTGGTTTTCATAGAAACTACCATAACTATTGTGTTGAATTCCAAATATAAAAGAATAAGAACAGCAGGTTAGATGAACTTAAAACATTCCCTTTAGACATGTCCATGATTTAACCTGTTCCCCACAGGGAAGTTTATATAAAATTTTGTTGTTAAACCTCAACAACTGCCCATCGCCATAGCCCATATGTGGTGAATTAAAAACAGCAGTATACCGTAGCGAAATTAGTCACTTAGGCTTGCCAGAGGTAACAGCAAGCTACTGGGACGGTGGCGACGTCCTGTAATCTAGCTACTTGGAGGTCACGAATTGTGGATAAATGTGAGCGATGGTCTGTGAGTGTAGTGTTCTATTGTGTGGATTATCGTCCACACTATTGAATACTACGTTAATCCGCAAAGACCATCCTCATAATTAGACCAATTTGTAATTCAGAGGCCGTGGTTCGAATTCCACGTTAAACTGTAGTAATATACAGTTACAGATTATAGATATAGTCATAGATTACTACGCTGTTGTAATCTATGATAAATGAGAAGTGAATAAGCAACAGTTAAACAAATGCAGATAATTTATACTACTTAGATTTTAAGTATTGAAGAGAGTTTAATTTGTAACCAAAAGCCGATTCGTGAAACTTAAAACAACACTGAATTTTGAGATACTAATGGATAAATAATTTTGATTGTACAAAGATAATGGATTTATTATAATACTATGCTATTTAAATCGTTCTATTTGTACAAGGAATTTAGCTTAAGTTTGATGGAGCTCAGTCAAACCGTTTTAAATATATAATTTTCAAAGGAAAACAAACGAAACCAAAAGAGGTGGACCATCTCTACCTTGAATGTATGGTGTTTCAGAACTATTTTGATCTAGGAAACACTATTGTGAAGGTAGAAAATTTGGTGGGAGAAATAGTTTCTTCTCATAAAGGGTTGGATAAAAACTAAACTCAGCATGTTGAAGGAAGCAACATTTAGGTCCTTGGGGAAAGAAGTTAAAAGCTAGCAGAATTATTATTATATTGTTGTCTATTCGGAAAGTAAAACTCACGTGGTTCACTCATTCCTTTGTGCAAAAAACAGTATTTAAGAACACATCTTTAAAATGGTAAATTAACTTTCCTCTGTAGTGGTCAGAGAATCCAGTTTCGCTTTGTATCACAATTAATTATTTCCTAAAAGATTTCTCTAGGGTAATTAAGTTATTTAGATCCCTTACACTCCCATGGTAAAAGTAAAAGAATCATAAAACTGAAAATATACTTTAAAAGAGTTTAATACTAATTTAAAAGACTTGTCCAATTTTCCATGCAGCGATAATAATTAAAAGTTAATCGAAATCTTTTCATTAAAAAGTAAATGATTGCTGTAAACTTTACCGACATGGTTTTAAAGTAGATTATGCCCAAACGAGACCTTATCTTGCACAGATAGTTGAGCTTTTCTTTTCTGTTATGTACCTTTTGAGAACTGTTAACTTTACTTCTTTCGTGATACTATTCCATGTCTAGAAATCGGTGAAATCTACTTCAAGTCGCATGATTGCTTTTGACGAAATGTTCAGAATATTATAACAGTCAATATTAAAACCAGCTATTTTTAGGATACACCAAAATGTACTTTTAGTGCAATGGGTTAACTAAATCATTCGTAAAAAAATAGAACACACAAATCTTTTTTTTTCAAATTGCTGACTACCTGATGTTTTGTGAGAAAACACCTTAGATTCCTAGCGTTTTATGTAACGGAATGGTAGTGGGGAAATTTCTGATTTGAGTGACTCAATACGTCATGTGGACGCTATGCAAGGTAGTTGATACGACGTTTGGGGAAAAATAAATAAACTAACCAGAAGAGAGCGGAGGACATACAACCTAAAACGCCAACGACCGGGGAGCGGGCTGGTCTAGGGGTAGAGCGTGGGGCTTTGGTGCCCAAGGTCCCGGGTAAGAAATCCCGCCAATCACCAATGACTTTTCGCTATGTGATAATACCGCAATCCACACAGGGGTGCGCAAAAAGCTGTGGCTGAAGTGCCTTGGGATCTTCCACTTCCAATAAATTTAAAAAAACGCCAACGACCGACACGGCCAGCTAGATCTTCTGACGAACGAACTGATTGTACACAATTTAAAGTGGTGCTGTCCGCCAATATTATGGCATTTATAATGAGTAAAGTAAT
This sequence comes from Nephotettix cincticeps, assembly GCA_023375725.1. Lineage (NCBI taxonomy): Eukaryota > Metazoa > Arthropoda > Insecta > Hemiptera > Cicadellidae > Nephotettix > Nephotettix cincticeps. Next base: position 152,184,963 of record CM041786.1, read on the forward strand.
ATGTGAATGCGATGACTACCTCATTATTTCAAAACACATCCAACTAAATTATTTTTATGTGTTGACATTCCCGTTCACGTATCATATAAAGTTGTTTATCTAAATCCCAATTTCTTGGTAAAGCAACATATTTAGAATTTTTTCTTCGAAACAAAATATGTCAATGAATGTAGTTCTCAAGAACAGACGTTTTACACAACCCTGAACAACACTCACTTCCCCGAGTTAGTCGTAAAACAATCCTAAAGCAATTAGGAGTTGGTTAACATAATTGTTTGAAGTTCAAATATTTTTGCAGTTAATGAAAACCCGTCGTCTAACTGCTGTGCTGACTGTTTGTGTGCGTCAAAACAAACTCCGTCGACGGCCGGTGGAGCGACTGGGCCATTAAAAGTTCGCATCACGGCCTCTAATGTTCTACCTCTACTTTAGCGTTCAACCTTTACACTGTATTTTACTTTTCCATAAAATGAGAAACTGTCTAATATCGTAGATTTTAGTCTCATGATTACTGGTAAATACTGAGAAGTTGTTTACAAAACCTGCTAAGTAATCAGAATTTGTTGCTGATGGAAACTAGTTTCAACTCATGCAACGAATCATCTTTAAGGTCGTAAAATAACATACAAATATATTTCCTTGAAGATTATCAAATTATTGAGCGTATAGTTACATTCCAAAAACATCACGATAACACACATACACAAACGACAATCAACATTTATTTAAGGAGAGTCGGATGACCAATATAGTAAAAAATATATTTTTTATTATTAAATATATAATGTGAAATTTAATGTTCTGTGATAAATATTAGCTAATGAGCATTGAGAATTTCAGTAAAACGTTGCAAAGCCGAAATATTGCAACAAACCTTTTTTGTTTGTTTGTAAAGCTGTAAAGAACTTAATTTTGACATAAATAAAACAACCCTGTGTTAAATGTTTCCAGAAGTACACTGATACAAATGGTAAAACAGATTTAATCGACGTCATATACTTATTGAGAAAAAGGAATTGTAATAGTAGAGAATTAACATGGTAAGGATGGGGTCAGCCGACTCTCCTTAAGAAACGGATTTCTTTGGAAACAAGTACCTACTGTTAACCATTTGTTAGGTTACATAAAGTTTAGTTCAAATATATTTTTATCACAAACATAAGCATGAATTTAACTTTCAAAAATTATATTTTACATCAAATTTCTCAAAAAGAACGAATCGACGGTAAAAAACCAAATTACAATATCTTTATCTTTTTTTAACTCAATTTCCAGTTTACACTTTCAACCATTTTTTAAACTTTTATCTATCCAACCAATTAAATAGTTGTTAAAGTTGCTTTCTATATTTTATTAATCCCATGCTTTACAAATTCATATAAATAAATTAAATTTTTGAGGAAAATTAATGGACCCACGATAAAATGGAGGCACAACCAGGAATTAAGAAAAATGTACAAAAATGTAAACATCATAGGAGAATAAGAAGTAGGATACTAAAATGGACGGGACATGTATTAAGAAGTGAAGAAGGTTCGAACCTGTAGAACATACCCTTGAGGGAAGAAGACCAAATACTAGATGGTAGGACCAAGTGCAACAAGACATGAGACGGATGGAGCCGCTGTGTTGCTGAGGTCAAGTACCAACTGGGGTCAAAAGGCCATGGAAGTAAGTAAGATGTGTTTATGTCACATGAGAGGGTCATATTAATTCCTCTTAACTATCTGCATTTATTTTTAACTGACACCGTTTTAAGCTGAAGTAATGTTTTAGGTGAGATATTATCGGTTTTATAGGTAAAAGTCTTTCATCTTTCTTACGAGTAATTCATTGCTATATGCTTATAGGTTTTTAGATAGGCTCTACACACACACACACACACACACACACACACACACACACACACACACCACACATTATGTTTTTCTTTTGAATTTTAAAGTCTTGAGTAAGTTGACAATGAGACAGAGATTTCAACCCATTTCCATTACAAGTACATACTGCAGTATAATACAATGTATTTCATTTTTTGTAGCTGGATCTTGTCAGTTTAAAGCACATAACATACACAAAAGGAAAAGAACGCAAAAATTGATCCAATCACTTTGCGACGTTGTGCGGGACCGAAACATGAACATCCCGCGTCTTCAGGGTTTAAAAAACTCGATTTTCCCACGTTTCCCGCTCAGCCTGGGTGCGGGAAAAGCAGGGTTTTTGAATCAAGGGACTTTTATGTTCCGGTCCCGCGCAACGTCGGACTATAGTGACTGGATCAGTTGTTGTGTGTATTTGTATGTTTTCTGTATGTTGTGTGGTTTAAACTGACGAGATCCAGCCACAAGAATGAAATAGGTAAGTGCTCCCAATAATTAAAGATAGTACGGAATATACCTCACCAACATATATGTCTTTTAAAAATAAATGTACGTTAGTGTGCGTTTAAGGTGATTTAGTTAAAAAACCCCGTTTGGGGGAACAAATCGGGACCGTATTAGAGTACCAACAATAAATAAAATTTTTCCGTAAGTTTTTATAAATATTTTAACTTCAGTGATGGTATTGAGATCAACTGCAGTACCCCCGTATTAATTTGAGGTCAGGTATATGACAGTGGTCGCGAACATATATAGCTGTGATATCAATCTTTCATTGGAAACTCATTAAGCTCCCACGGCTCTGGTTTAATTTCACTTTGGTTTCAGCAAGGCCATTGTAAACCCATCAATAAATCCCACAAGTCAAAATAAGGCGTTTCTGATTAAATCAAAAAATGTTTTGTCCATCCCATGGATAATTATAAAAACAAATATTCTTTTACTAGATAATATTTTATAAATCGAGTTAACTTTTAAATGAAGCTTTTGCCATCAGTTTGACCTCAGGGTAGGTACGAGGTCAGTTTTGTGACTGAGGAGGAGAAACTCCAGGTCAGTTGAGTGGAGAAGAACCTCCTATGCTTCCCATATTAAAACTAGTAGTTTTAGGTACACATATAAAATAAACCACTACAGATAGAGCTGTTAAATGTTTCCCCAGTGATTATGGGTCCTTTTCTATCATGTTAACCTATTATTATATTTAAAACTGACAAGAATATTTTCCTCCAAAATTTTTAAATTGTGTATCAAAACCCCGAAAAAGTTATAAATTCATTTTTTAATTCGTTTTAAAGCTAAATTATGGTTACAAATTGGTCTTCAATGGAGTTTACACTAATGTGAACAAAATAAAAAAAATCACATCAATACTGGAGTTAGTTTTCAAGAATTCGGTTCGTTCCTAAGTTCACAAAAACATGAAAAAAAAAATTTTGTCATGGTTTTCTTAAAAAAATTCATAATTAATTTATATCTTATGAGGAGACTCTGTTCATCTTATAATTACGAAGCTCTTGCCGGCCCACTGTATGGAGAGGGGTTCTCTTTTTTATAAATAATAATTCATAATTATAAATATTACTACTATTATTGATAATTTTGTTTTTTGTTTTCATGGTTTTGGTTAAAATATTATAAAATAGGTACTGTAACTACGAGAAGCTTAAAGGTTCATTCAAAAATATAAAAAGCTTATATAAAGTGGAAACCGAAACGTTAAATTTGCAAAAACATTTAGAACGATGGGAAATTTATAAAACGACTAGCTGATCCGGCGAACTTCGTACCGATAATAATAAACATTTGATTTTAAAATAAAACATAGTCACAAAACTTCCCTCTGAGAAATATTATATTTATACAGTAATTAGATACCGTTGAGTACTTACTATTTTATGCTTGCTTCTTTGGATTACTCAATGGTTCAAATAAAAACAGCTGCTGTTTATTTCTAAAAGGTAAGATACATATGTTGGAATCCAAAACAAAATTATTTCCCCATAAGATTAACATGGGAACTTTGCACACGTATGGGGTAGAGATTTATGGGAAAATCGTCACAAAAACTATTAGACTTTCCTATTTTAGGCATAAAGAACCAGTATATCAAATTTCAGCCTCCTAGGTAATCGGGAAGTGGGAGAATTAGTGATGAGTGAGTGAGTGAGGGCTTTGAATTTTATATATTAAGATAGACGGTAGAAATTAGTACAACTAATTGTTTTAGTATTTGGGTGGTTGAACTTAGAATTACTTAAAGGCCATACAGTACTATAATTATGTAACATTACTTTTGAATAGTTTTATTTTTCTTCTGTTATGAATCATCCCCTTCAATAGCGGCATTCATAGCAGAGTTGGTACAGCACTAGCCTACTATCCAATAGACCCTGGTTCAATTTCTGGTCATGACACATGAAATTTTATTCCTCAGACTACCAATGAGTTAAGGCACATTTAACCGCTAGTCCCGGCTACATCAAATAGTCGTTTGGTCACTTAAAAGACACTAGTGCTACCTGAAAAGTCGAACACAAGATCTTATCCTGAAAGTAACATAAAACTTACCTATTTTCTTTTAATGTTTTATAACACTTAGATATTCTTAACAAACGTATTTGATTACCCAGTTTAGTTAAAATATGCGATTTATATATAATAAATATACATTCAAAACCTTTAATGGTATTATTTGAGACACTGTCGTATGCAACCAATAATCCCTCATGGAGAAACCTCTTGCACAGCTGTTTTTCTACCTCATAAATAATATGTGTTACAAGCAGACGCTCCAATGTTAAGTATTTGAATTTAAAATGAGGCAGTGTCCAGGTTACAGAAATTGATATAAGACCCATTTCAGGGTTTTGGAGATATGAAAAGTAGAAATAATCAAAGATTTGATTGTCTGTAAGACATTTACATACCTTAGTAACGTAATATCAGGATTAAACAGAGAAGACCCAGAAATACAGATTAGAATAAATGCGGCAAATAAAAATCTCTATGAGTTTTAAATTCTTGCAGTTGTGAGTTAAACAAATAACCTGTGTCTAGGATCGGAAAGATTAATTGGATTGGATCGGTAGGATCTTCCCCATAATGCTAAGCGTGCCTAATTTATTAATTGCAATTAGTTCTGTGTATTTCACCTATCGATAGTTCACAACAAAGGACTTCAATAGTTAGTCTGGACGATAATTATATTTTCAATCTAATCGTAATCACATGATCCCACAATCACAAACTAAATAAAATCAGCTGATTGTTTTTAATAACAGGAAAAATAGCAAATAATAACAGACGGGCAATGCTTTACATGTATAAATCTTTTGAGATATTTATTCTTCAAGGTAGCTGGATATACAAAACCTTACACTACTTGTTCACTGTCTGAGGTCGTTTTGTTATTCAATTTTAGGAATCTTCTAGAGAAGTTTTGGAATATTGTTAAAATTAGATCTATCTAGAAACTTTAGACAGTCCACAGAGAATCTTGTGGTGGTAGTATTAAGCTATCGGAAGATTGGAGTTGAGTTTGCAGGTATCTATTGACCTGGTATCATCCCTAGTGGATGGACCCTTATAAATATGCATGTTGATGAATGTCAAATGAGCCCTGATATCCCATTAATTAACATTTCATAGTTTATGATAGGCTAGTTAAATTTAATACTTGTAATGTTGTATTGCATAATGTATGCTTCTTACTGGGATCAAATTTATATTCTTTTTCACCGTAAGGGCATTGTAGTATATGAACGTGCATAAATTATGAATTATTTTTCTAAAATAGAGGTAAATATTTATTTTATGTTTGTAGAGATAAGATTTATGAGATTCATATGATTTGAAACTTAATAAAATGTGGGAATCCCAAAAAAATTGGAAACTAAGTTTTATTTCATTATTGTCGATTACGAAATTTGAAATAGGTAAACAAGTACTAAGACTTTATTTAACCGTAACGTAGCACATTTACCAGATTCAAAACGAAGCATTTTTCACACATTTGAACTCGAATTAAAGTATACATTAAATACAAATAAATCCTATAGAATATAGGTCAGAATTATATGATTTAGATATATCATGTATATTTGCCAATTCGGAGAGGATATGTGTTTTAGAAGAAATGGTACAAAGGCGACAATGACTAAAACAGTGGCTAATAGGAGTGACATCAATATTTTATTTTAAAAATTAATAACGTCTTGATACATGAATAAAATACTTGTTTGTTAGATCTATCTGGCATCTGGTGTGGAAACTCGTCTGAAAGATAGTGTTCATGAATTAGAATTTATAAATAACTTTCAGTAATCCCGTCCTTTGTACGAGTTGTAGGATTCTTTTTGAAGAAAAAAAGATTATCATACCAAAATGTAAACCTGAAATCCTAAACAAATCAGTACAAAGAAAATAAATCAATATCCAGCTTTATTATTTAGCATTACTTTACAATTAAATAGATTAGAACATTTATACCATTATAATAATTAGTTATACGTTAAAATAGCTTTTTAATATAGTATAATTTCGAAATGGGTTTAAAATCAATGACCAATATAAACTAACTAATATTGATTTGACAGCTGTTTGTTTTAATAATTTGCATAAATATAGCATTTTAACAAATAATGACAGTTAGCTTTAATGTTTCTTTAGAAGTTTTGAGAGTGCTTACTAACAAATAAAGATAATTGAAAAGATAATTTATAAAATATGATTGACTTACATTTTCTACGAAATTTAACTCTTGGATGCCAGATTGAAAATGAAAATTTTAACAGCAATAGATTTGAACTGTCAAAAAAGGGATGCCAATACAATAGAGCTTACAATACCTGACTTACTGCCGTCCATCTTAAAAACAAAAAATATATGTATAAATATTTACTAATAATTTATTTTATACCTCAAAACTCGGAATAGTCAAAAATTCAAAATTCCTTATTTCACATACATTTGTACAAGTGATACAGGTACAATCATTATATTACACCTAGCAATTTTAGTCTACAACTTCATCAAAAAACAAAACTAGATGACGAATAATACATTTAAAAATAAAACATATATAGTAACATGGAAGCAAAATATAGCTTAAGGTATCTAACACTTAATAATTAAATATCATCTATCTATACTGAATTACCCTATTCTAGTAATGAAGCGGTAATAAAAAAATAGTTCCAGCCAAAATAAATGTGTATCAAAAAAGCTATTTTTGTTATACTGTAAATCTTATCTCCCAAGAAAAAAGTCAAGAAATTAATACTCTTAAAATTGCTTTTAAATGCTTACTTAATTTACATTAAAATAACTCTCTAAATATGAAATTGTGTAAACAGTTTAACAAAATGGAAAAATAATTAGGTCCTCATTAGTGATAGTAAGCTACCATATTCATTTCTTTGTCCGCTAGGAATGATTGAAACTTGAGGGCCAGAGTCCTCAAGTCTTATCAGACATGTTTTAATTTGTATACGCGTAGGTAAAAGATGCAAATAAAATATAATGTACAAAATTGACAGAACTGAAATGTCTGAAAGGTAAATACCATCTGCCTTCTGGAAGCTATAAAATTTTGTTTAATATATTTTACTATTTTAGCTAGGGGTGATCGTTGTCGAAGGCCTTTTAAAGTACCAAAAATAATTAAAATAATTGTATATGTAGTAAAGCTAAAAATAATAAACAACAAAAATGTATTTACAGAATAAATTGCAATAATTGTTCTTGGTCGTACTATTCCGAGACAAAACCACCTTTAAACGTTAGAATCAAGGAACACAGGTAAAATAACGAGAAAGGGCCTAGTTGAAAAGTCTAAAATTGTCAACTATTGCTGGTCTGACCACATGAATTTCGAAGAAGCTAAGATAATACACCGGAAACCCAATTTTTTCAAAAGAAAACTAATTGAAGCTTCCTACATGAAACTAGCATACCAACCAATTAGTCAATCTTCAGTTGAGATCCAGCCATTGTGGCTACCAATTCTTAGCAAAGAACTTAAGGATAGGGAAAATCCCTATAAATCCGAAACAAAATTCTCATGGTATACTAACTCGTAGTAAAGCTCGTAAGGGGCATTAGGTTTTTGTTTTAAGTATACAGCTGTGATGATAATACGTTTTTGCTCTATAAAATTAATTTTACTGCAATATTTCATGTATATTAGGACTAATTTGTATTTGAATAAAAAAATTTTGTTAGACATACTTCGCCTGAATTTCAGGTTTTTTACCATGGCCATCTTGTTTCCGGTTCCGGTAGGACACGCCCACTCCTATTCAGTTGTCTTTGAGTTTCCCTGATGAGTTGACGTGCTATGTTTCTTATGTGTGTAATTTTCAGTAAATGGTTTGTTTGTAAGTTTTTTGACTGCTTTAAACCTTTTTAGCTTTAAACAGGTTTAGTCCAGATTATGTGTTAATCGTGTTATGATTTAGATATTAGTTCACCTGATGGGATTTTACATAAGATTGTGATGGAAAATGTCCACATCAAAAATCTAAATAAAACAGTAAAGCTAGTAATCATTTTTGTAGATAAAAAATTATAAATTGCAATGAACTGAAAAACCAAAAGTTTTATGTCACTAGCACTTATCTTTTCCATCGGTCAGTTCAATTAATATCTCGAATGTTCATGAAGTGATGTTTCAATGTAAATCCATCACTGTCAGCTGCATTAATGTAACGCGACTTTGTTCGGGATACGTTCTCACAGTATTTAACAAATTCAGGCCAGACTTTACTGGGAGACATCAGCTTGGGAGTGTCAGGTGCCTTGGCCAACTTTATGTTTGAATATTCTAATTTTCGTTAGATACTGATCAAATTACTTGGTCGGTATTTTAAGGTGACTGTGAGTGGAAGGGTAAGCATAATGAGCGTATTAAACTGTGTGATATTTAGATTTTTATTGCGGACATTTTCCATCACGATTTCAAGTAAATCAAATTTTTACGACGTTTCGGGATCTGAACTCTGATCCCGTCCTCAGGTCAACTAGTACCTAAAACATAACACAATTACTACCTAATCCGGACTAAACCGGTATGAATCTGAAAACTAAAAAGGTTATCTTTCGGGGATCTGATTCCAGATCCCGAAACGTGAGACTTTGTTCTACTTAAAATGGTGATGGAACATGTCCGCAATAAAAATCTAAATAGCATAAATCCACCATCACCAATAATGAATATCAAAAGGAGTAAGTTGATAACCTGTAGCATTACAACTGAAAAAACAACATGATTTATTTACACAATAATGAATTTAATAGTCCCATAAATGATGATAATTATTTGGATCCAGTATAAAGTAGTCTTAAAATTGTGTCAAGACTCTGCTCATGACCAAACTGATGACCTTCAGATCATGGAGCGTAGGTATATACATGTATGACTCACTCAACCAACTACCAGTTATATATTTTGTAATATGTATTTGTTTCGTTTTTTACTTTAGCATTTATGTGGCCCTTGTCTGAGCTTACTGAAGGAAAAAGTAATTCCATAGCTCAAAGACTGTTGATAAAATATGGATTTAATGTTTTACGTTTCATTAAATTACATTTTTTTAGTCAGAATAATAATATGCAAAAAATATATTTTTGTGTAATTTACAAGGAATGAATAAAGGTAAAAATCTATTGAATTATTTTCAAGCATATAGAAAACCAAAGAATCCCTTTAATTTAGAAATTGGCGAACAAAACCTGCCATCATGAAGGAATGACTGGAGAGGCTGTCATCGACAGAGCGCCATGGTTGATGTGCGCTCCCGACAAACGACCCAACTTTCTTGGTGATAAAATGGGGCATTTTGTGACTACAAATTTCTGTTCTAAAACTAATTCTTCAAGATAAGTGTGCTGTTAATAGGAGTATCTACTTGTCGACTATGACATATAAAAATGTATAAAATGAAAATGTATCGTGATAAAAACTGAGAGTATTTCTCATTGACATATTAGACGAATACATACGCTAATATACAGTGTCCGTGAAAAATGTTTCAGGACAGTGGTGAATGATTAGGTACATTAAAAGGAAGAAAAACGTTCGAATGGAGGTATGGCTTAAAACACTTATTATACCAGATATCCGCCATTTTGTATTTTTCTCAAAATATTATTTATTTCAAAAAATTTTTAACAAATTATTTTCAAATTTGGTATGTGTTTTATAATAGTAGACTACCATTATTAAAAAAATACTAGCATGATCCAAGCTCAAAATTCAAAATGGCGGCCATTAAAAATTTTAAAACTGAAATACTTTAAAAACGGTAAAAATACAATAGCCGCCGTTTTGGATTTTGAGCTTGGATTTTTAAATAACAGTAGCTTCTAGAGTAAAACACACACCAAATTTGAAAATAATCCGTTAAAAAATGTTTGAAATAAAACATATTTTGTGAAAAATACAAAATGGTGGATATGTGAGAAAGTAAGGGTTTTAGGCCATATCTCCTAAGCAGAACTTTTCTCTTCCTTTAAATGTACCTAATCACTCACCGAAGTCCTGAAACGTTTTTCATGGACACTCTGTATGTACCAGTATTTAACTACTATTTTATTCAAAATTTTCTATATACTCACATACTGTGAAGGACAGAATGCGTATTTACAAAGACATTTTAGTCATTTCAATGATATAGTGCAAACAAATTGGATTATTTATTCTTTCTTATTATATACTGTATATTTTTAGTTCAATGGAATACGTGTGAAAAATCCAAAAATACATACTGCATAAGTTATCATAGTATCTTCATGATTTAGCTTGTACAGTTGAGACAATGATGATCAAAATAGAACAAATTTAGTAAGTATCTGATGAAAAAGTGCTTTTATTTCAATACAATTATATTTATTTGCTCTCGGTTACCAGTGATATAACTCGCAAAGATAAATAAATGTACAAAAATTAAAAGTAATGCCTGATAGAACGGCCTCCTAATACTGCAGTACAGGCTAAAATTGCAATATAAGAACTAAGACAAATTTTGGAACCAACATAATGGTTACACTATTACTTTTATTATTAATACAGTATACAAACTTTATCTATTTAAACTCGTAAGAAGACTTTTATGTTTTTAGCTTTATACCGACTTCGTCCGGATTATGTGTTAATTGTGCTATGTTTAAGATATTAGTTCACCTGAGGACGGGATCAGATTCCAGATCCTGAAACGTCGTGGAACTTTGTTTTACATAATACCGTGATGGAAAATGTCCGCAATGAAAATCTATAGCATAAATCCACAATCACCAAAAATGAATCTCAAACAAAGTACTCGATTTACTTGTGTGAATCAAAATAATTACAAAATCTCACGTGGCTTTCTATAAATAATTGTCTTAAGGCATCTAAAATAGTTTTTGTAAACCAATTTTGAAACAAAAATTTATGAACTGTCTAAACCTCTAGTAATTGAAAGATTTTTAGTATTTTTATTTTATCATCACATTACACATATAGCAGAACAATAAACTAACCATTCCTTGGGATATTTTTAGCACTCCAAACGTCATGAAATTTGGAAACAAATGAATTAGTAGGGAGAGGACAAACAAGGGATAAATAATTACTCAGTAGTGTGAGAAAATTACAGATGTTGGCTTTTCTGACGGGGCGAGCGACTGAGGACAGATGCAGCCAAAATCCACCCATCTAATTTCCGGGAACCCATAATTCCTATCTACAGTATTCCCTTTGGAGTTTCATTCGACACTTGGATAAAGGGATTTTCTATCATTTCGTGTTTCGAATTCCCCACATTTACCGTTGAATTTATGGTTTATATCGTGTTCGTATTTATCATGTCTCTATATTTACTTTAAATGTAAAAATAAAAAAGAGGATTCACTTTGACTGAAGTTACACTGTTATATTACGAGTTAAGGTTGGTAAGATTTTACTGCACGGTTGAAAAAAAACTGAACTAAAATACCTTCAGTAGATATTTTTCAGTAATAGTAGTAACATTAGAAGAAAAGGGAAATTACCTGAATGGGATTTTAAAGGGGATTTGCTACTAGTAAAACATGTATTTTATTTCTTTAATTTTCTGATAACCTCTTACAGTTTTGTATCTCTAGAGACCAAACAAAAATGTTCGTTCAAATTTTTTTTCCATTTTTGATAACAAATATGTGTATTTTTCTAAAAAAAAATTATTTTTTAAAAGATATTATGTAAAAAATACTCACTTAAATTGAATCATTTTAGTATCAAAATGGACCATTTTGGTATCAAATTGTAAGTATTTCTAATTGTAAGAATTCTTTTATTATATCACATTCATTACAAGCACCTCAAGTTTCATCCACCTAACTTCAACGGTTCTCACGGAATATAACCTTGAAGCCCTGAAAGCAACAAATCATTTTTCAGATAAACGACAATACGCGGTGTATAACTATATAAATAAAATATACAGTTTTGTCTGTACATGATAACTATCTTTTTATTAGTTTACTTTCGTGCGTAAAAAAAAGGTCATACTCAATTTTTGTCTGTTTGTTGTGACGTAAGAGATTTTACTGAAAAAAACAACTGATTATAATGAAATTATTTTTGTATTCATACATTCCAGAGAAGGTTTATAAATTAAAAGGGATTGAAAGATTAAACGAGATTTAGATTTTACGCGATATTACAAATTTTGATTATTTCAATAATAACCTACAATAACAGCTGTTTTGTATTTAATTTATTGAAAGAAAAAACAAAATGTTAATCAATTTTTTTTTTATATTGGTAATTGATTTTAAACCCATTTTAATCATTTTATTAAAAGATTATTAGTAAAAAACTAATATAAATTTTATATTATTTGTCTATTAATTTGATTGTAAGTAATGGTATTAAACTAAGATTTATTTTCTTTGTATTGATTGTTAAATTCAGGTTTACATTTTGGAATGATGCTTCTAAACTAAACAACCCGTACAGGACGGGATGTACGAGTATATGTAAAAAGTTTAGAAAAACATTAAGTACAATACTACGAAATAAGTATCATACTTGAAGTGTATATTTTCGTATTCAAAATAAAAAGTATATGAGAAAAAATCTATTTTCAATTTTTATCTATTTACGTGTATAAAATTCCCGCATTCTTACTTTAATATATATCTAGAGATTGTGATCTGAGCTCATATAGCTGACTGTTGCTATGCGCACCGTAACCCAATACGTTATATTAAACCCTTAGCTTCCCGAGACCAATATGATTACTTGTAGCCCTCAAAGGCCGCTAAAATATTCAATATTACTTGCTCTGTGTTATTGCAACCAACCAGATATTTGATTAAATTATAAAGCCGTAGGGTTGAATAATCCACAAAGACATTACAACTAATTTAATTACGGAAAAATACCAGAAATTACCCGTTCACCGTAATGTTTTAATACTATTAAATATTTGAATTGAGCACAAACCTTATTTTATATCTATTGTGTTATGACTCACTAATCGTGTATACTTATTCAATTATTATTTACCATTCCGTTTTATTATATCTCTATTTATAAAATTGAATGTATGTCTGTATGTATGTATGTCCTTTATGCGTTGCCAAACTACTCATCCGATCGCCATGAAATTTTAGGAAGTTACTCTATATGTGTCCGGGAAGGTTTTAGTGAAAAATTATTTTCAAAAACCCCATAAGTTTCCATTTTATGGCGTTTTAAATTTCTAATGTTAACCTTATGGAGAGTAAGTTTGTTTACAAAATGTCTACAATGAAAACATTTGATTTCTTAGCTACAGCTGATTGGTTTACTTTCCATTAGCAATACCGTATGCTTTACTATCCAATGCCATCTGAATCATTCATTAATGTTAAACTATGAAGTAAATGTGTACTGTAAAAAATGAACAGCTTTATTCACCACGTTAATAGTTTACGGTTTTGGGGGATTATGTATTTATATTTTTATTTTCTGTCTGATTAAAGTCACGTGTTTATATGATAATTACAATGTTTATATTATTACGTTTATTATAATAATCAGCTGTTGTATATATTTCCTATAAAAGCCGTATTACAGTTAGGTTTCGTTTGGGTTTGGATTGGATTTGAAAATTGTGAATTAATCCACTCAGATTTATTTGTTTTGTGGGAATGTTATTAATATGTTTGATCGTTTCAGTATTGTTATTCACTATGCAGCGACCCAGAATATATAACCTTTCACAATGAAGCCGTATTGCTATTCGACTTCAGAACATGGCCAATCTTAAAGTTAACATGTGTTTACTGTGAGGCGTTACGAAGTTCGCCGGGTCAGCTAGTTAAAAATGAAATTTATAGTATCAGTATTCTAAATTTTTCAAAGCTGAAAAACTCTAGTTATTTCAAACTCAGCCAATTTACCCTTAGCGATTTTTTAAAATTTCCTTTTAATTTATTGAATAGTAACTGTTACTATCACTCTCCATTGCTAAAATTAAGTATATTTATATAATAAAAATATGTCCGAAAGCTTTATTCTTATTTACCTTATAAATCATTATAACAACTTATAATTATTTTATTCTCAAACTATAGTTGAGTGAGATTTGTGAAAATGTTAATGAATTTTTCTCAGAAATAATCGATTGTAATCAACTATGCTTATTATTGGAATATAGTGTTAATCAGGTTGGAAGAGTGAATAAATGCTACAGGTTATGTTTCTTTACAGAAGTAAATAGGAACGAGGACATAAATGGTAACTTGTTAAATTGGGTAAAAATCAAGAGACAGCGAGCGAGGGTCAGCAGGACGTGGTCTGTGTGGTAAGCGTGGAGGATTCAGGACTCAGGACACAGGGCACAGGTCATTGCAATCAGCTGTACTCACTTCTTCTTCTTTTATTCACTTCCCATAAAAAATATCAAATTCAAACAATCTATGTAAGTGATGTCGCTATGTACCATAAGCACTTGTACTTATTTTAATTTTTAAAAGCAAATTATTGTGTTTAGCATATATGTAAATTTAATGTTTTTTTCATTAACTCGGCTGATACGACACTGGATCGGTTCTGAGCAAAGTTTCAACAACATAAAGTAATGGTTTGATACTGTTTATTTATTGAGCTATTAATGGTCCTGCTAAAAAGTAGATTATATTTTTTGGTGTAACCGAATACATCTTCACATATACTAGTACTTTAAAAATATACTAGTAAGTGCTGCATAAACACCGCTTAACAAAAATTTCACTTTTACACTTTTTTTTAATACACTTTTATTACATAGACCGTAAGTAAATAGCTTTATTGTAAGCTTGTTCTCATTTGGAACTAAATTTAAGGGTCATAATTTTAATTTTTTGTTTAAAAATTATCATGTTTAAGAGTTTTTAATATTACAGGTAAGGAACTAAGAGGCGAGAAAACTGGGGATATGTACCTTATTTTAAAAATTTGTATGGTAAGTACTATTTTGGTTTTATGTTTGCAATGATAGTTAAATCAAGAAAACGTTTAAAAGTAGTGTCAGGGTTTCTAAGTTGAAACTCAACCACTGCAATTTATACCATAGTTATGTGACATAATAAAATATAACCTTTTAAACATTCTACATATTTTCATAAATAATTTTTCTTGAATAATCTTTAACTCGATTGCATTAAAATAATACGAATATTTAAGACGATCATCAAACTAGTTCCCCGTAATGGATCATAGTTAATGTTATAGTATATTGAAAGAAAATATTGAGTAACATCATTAATCAGGTTTTGAGGCTATAAGAAGGCTTTTAAAATTTGGAACTAAGAAAACCATTTAAATACCTTGATATTTTCAGTGAAGTACGGGGTTGAAGCCTGGAAGGTAAAAAGAAAGCAGCCCCATACGAAAGAAAGTAAAATGTGTTGTGGATATACCAGTAACACTCAAGGTACTAGCATTGGCAGTGGTCAGTAACGGCAAAATGTAATATTAAAATTTGAAAAATTAAATTTTGAACTTAATTAGGTATTACAATACTGTATTAAAATTTAGTATTTATTTAAAAAAGAAGAAAATAATCAAGAATTCACAATGGCATTTTGTTAAGACGTTTATACTCTTTATTTTATACAATAGATAGTTGTTAGTTATTAGTAATAACAGATGTATTATTACGATAGAACTTTTTATGTAATTTCTTATATATTTAAGTTTAGTATTTCAATTCTTTGTAAGTAAACGAAACGAAGGGCTGGGCTGGAGCTAAGCCGTGGGTAAAATGGAGAAAGTCTTTCGGTTGGACTAATTTACGTTGATCTTATTACCCAAGTTTGTTATTGTTGTGACATTTCGAAAGGGAAATCTTTTTCTAATTCTTCCAACCTTAAGTATAACAGTGTATGTATTTTTTTCAATTCATCAAAATAATAATATCGTTGACTGTAACATCAATATATCAAAAATAACACGGGAAGACTAATTTTAATTTTAGACGACTCAAAGTATATAATATAATTTAAGACCATAATGCCATATTATACCGGTTCCTTTAAGGTCTATTAAATCTCTCCCTCAGATAATTTGTAGTCTAATACATTTAAGAGTTGTGATACCTAATAACACTGTTTTAATTTTTGACATGGATATGTCTTAGCTCTGGGGGGAGGGTGTTAGTAATTTTTAAGATGGAAAACATGTAACAGGTTTCCATAGAAACTAACAGGGCTATTGTATTTAATTTTTAATATATAAGAATAAGGACAGCTGTTTAGATGAATTGAAAAATTTCCCTTTAGACATATCCATGATCTAACCTATTTCCCACAGGGAAGTAAATACAAACATTTTTAAATTTAGCTATCTACTATTGCAATGAATAATTGTATTACTAATACTTTAACTATTAAATAGCTGATAAATATTCAGTTTTAATATCCTGTTATTAATTTTATCTACGACCATTGCAAAAAGTACCAATAAAGATACTGAAACATCATTAAGAGGCTCATTACTAAACGGAAATTGATAGCCGTTGCCTTATAAGTTCATAACGATACAGGTTATAGACTAATCATAGCTCAACATTTGACGAAAGAAATGTCATTATGGATATAGTGAAATGGAAAATCAGCTGATTTATCCGTAAAGATAGTAATTTTTAGTGGCTAACCTCAAATGTGAGTTTTGAACCATTCACAAAATGAGTGATTTAGGCAGTGATGAGTTCGATTTAACTCCAGAAGAGATAAATGCAAAAGTTAATGTTGTAATTAAAACCTACTACATACGAAATTGGAAAGTGGAAAAGTGAAACAATTAAGTATATTGAAATGGTCTTAAATAAATGAAATATACAACTCTTGTTATAAAAACTCTGAATATTGTAGGTCGTAGATAAAACAGTGTATGCAACAATTGTATTATACTTTAAGGCCACTCGTGAGATATTTAAAACACTCTCATGTGTTCTAACTGACATCTCATTTTTGGCTTTAAGGCATTCATAATACAATCGTTGTATCAACTACTAAAGGTGGCGATGTCGTGGTTATAATCCAGCTACTTGGAGGTCACGAATTGTATATAGTTATAAGTGATGGTCGGTGGGTGTAGTGATCTCTTGTGTTGATTAACGTCCGAACTATTGAATTCTACGTTAATTCACAAATGCCATCCTAAAATTAGACCAATTCGTAATTAAGGGGCCATGGTTCGGATTCCACGTTAAACTGTAGGTCCCTGAGTTGCCATCGGCTGTTGGGCTATTAATTAACAGTCCTGTCTAAGGAACATGTCAGCCTTAGTCAATAACAAGACTACAAGATTGCGTCACAATCATCTTACACTCAACCCCTTATTCATACTTGGTTCAAATACATACCTGGTTAGGTTGCCATTTCAATAATCTAATATAATCTAAATACACCGAAATTGGGATTAAAAGCAAAATTAGAGCAGTGAAACTTTAGTAAGAAAAACTAAAAATAATATTTTCTTGGGTAAAAATTATTTAATGTTGGTAAAAATTGATTAGTTCTTATTTATCTTTCCATTTTATCACAATTATTTATTTACCCACCACAAATATACCAAGATCCACCAGTTTCATAACAGGTGAGCGTTTACCCGCAGGCGTAGGCGCGTAGTTTCCATTTTCTCTCGCCTCTTGTTGACGTGTTAAATCAATCAAGTTTATACAGTGTCGATGTCAGCGTCAAGACAAAGTTGCCAGCTGCAAACGTCAATACTACTAGTAGTTGTTGCCACGATCACAGTTGCTGCTTGGAAACCGCTAATCTTCTTTATATTTCCTTTTCATTGCGTGCAATTGGTAAACTTAATAAATACTCAACGTTTTTTTGAGCTCGTTATATTCGCTGCCAGTGGTACAAGAAGAAACTTATAATGAGCATTAAGTTGCTCCTATGTTGGAGTTTGACATTGAATTGCAGACATTTATACATATCACGTGGGCAAAATATTTAGGGTAGCTAGTTCAATTTAGATTAAAGATTTTATAAGAAATAATTTACATTAAAGACAGACATAATATCTTTTGAAACTAAGTTAAACTTAACAACATTTTCGTTACCACCCTTTATTTTTTTGTGTAGCTATTTATTATTAAGTCCCTATACCAGTTCTATGGTAACATAGTTATATACACTTTTCTATTTCCAGTATAAAGAACTGTACCAAGAAAATCAGTATATTTAAAAATATTTATAATTTCATATAGGGTTTTATTGTCAAGCTTATACAGAATGCAACGATATTATAATTACAACGTTCAATAACGTATATAATTATTTCAACGTTACTATAATTACAACGTATATCCGTATTACAACGTTACTGTAATTACAACGTATATCCGTATTACAACGTTACTGTAATTACAACGTATATCCGTATTACAACGTTACTGTAATTACAACGTATATCCTTATTACAACGTTACTGTAATTACAACATTATACAACGAATATTCGTATTACAACGTTACTATAATTACAACGTATATCCGTATTACAACGTTACTATAATTACGACGTATATTTGTATTACAACGTTACTATAATTATAACGTACACCCGTATTTCAACGTTACTAAAACGTTCCCATAATTACAACTTTATTCAACGTACATCCGTATTACAAAGTTACTATAATTACAATGTTATACAACGTATATTCGTATTACAACGTTACTATAACGTTATTATAATTACAACGTTATTCAACATAAATCCGTATTACAACGTTACTATAATTACAATGTTATACTACGTATAACCGTACGACAACTTTACCGAACATTATAATAATGTTCTACAAGTAAAATAAAACAATAGGTTTATTAAGGAGCAATAGGCAACAGGTTTATTAAACCTTTTGCATTGGCTCTTTTTAGCAAATATCCTTCATTATGTTATTTTAACTTAGAAAACCTTTAATTCCATAATGATAATTTTTGTAATTTTTGCTATAAATATCTGTACTATATTTAAATAAAACACAAGATCTCAAAATGCGAGAAAACTAGCTGTTTGATGAAAACATGTCAATGAACATAGTTTATGTAACACATTAATACAAATCCAATAAGACCTTAAATGTTAAAATTTATTTATAACTGTAAAAAAACAGAAAGTGGGAGAAAAATTAAAAAAAGTGATGAAATAAAATGAAAACCTAATTATTATAATACTAATTTAACTGAAATAATATATTTTTTTTATAAAATATACTTTATAAAATATAATTGTTTGATATTTTGAGACCAGGCACTTAAAAAACAAAATCGTTTCATTAATTTAGTGGCCTTTGATCATCGTGAAATAAGCCCTTATATAGTCGGATGTTGTTAATTCCATTGTTGTTATCTGATCAGTTGTTACTATTCTTTTATCTGCCGTACAAGCTAAAGGTTTTGGCCACAGAAATCGTTTTCATTGTATTTAAAGCCATTTTTCACATGCCAGAAGGGGTTTTAAATGTCAAAATGGCTAATTTGAACTAAATTATATAGAAACAACAATGGAATTTGACAAAGTTAATTGAATAAGCTCATTTTACTATAAACAAATACCACTAAATTGAAAAGGGTTCCATTATATTAAACAATTTGATCTCATAATAATTAACCTAATTATAATAACTTTACTTACAGTTAATATTATTAGGTTTTAATCAAATTCATTTAATGCAGTTATTGTTTCATTTATTTAATTCCTATTGCTGTTTTACTTCCACTTATCAAACGTAGTCTTGCTTCTAAAGACAAATCTTAATATTAAAATAGCATTGTTAATCGTGTTGGTAAATTTTGCGTTGGAAAAGATCTTGTAAGATTTGTATTAATATTTTTTATAATTTGTGTATACTGACATTTTTTGTAAATCCATAAGTTTTCATGTAGTTTGAAATCTAAATGACTGTCATTAAAACTCATCATCAAATTAACATTTTGTATGTTAAAAACCCAAATGGCAGATTTCTGTTAAAAATGGAGCCAAAATCGAAAACGTTCAGCAGAAAGAGTTTGATTGATTTTTACTTGTGCCAATGTTAGGTATAATTTATATATATCAAAACCAAGTTTGGAGTTTTTGGCCCAATACATTGCCAATTTTATCTAAGATAAAAAATATGTGAAAGTAAATAAACAATACTGATGCTAGCTTAAAATTATATTTGTACACCTTCGAAACGAATACCGTTAAATATAACCCTCTAAAACTCGTTTACAGAGACGAATTCTGCTGCGGCTTTTTGTTTGGAAAACCCTGAAAAATCACTCCGGTCTGTTCAAAGGTAAATAATTAGCAGGTACAAAAAGTGACAAAACACCGGGCCCGGGCGGTACGTCTGTCTGTGTTCTCTTTGTGACTCCGACATAGCGTTTAGCAGCCTGCGCTGTTAGTGATGGCTGTATAACCACATATGTCATAGACCATGGCAAAGCTTCACACACACGCCTACCTACTACCTGTTCTCTACTCTCGCGTCCCCACCTAACAAACAACTATCACGCTGTTGTTCCTCGTTCATTAATTAGCTTAGTTGTAAATCTTTAAGATCTAATTTTGAAATTGAAGACATCAATATATATACAAGTTACTATATAAATTAATAAATTTTGGGTTAATTTTATGTTTGATATTGTTTGTATAAATTGATAATTCACTCACTCTCTGGTAAATTTTGATAATTGTTGAGTTACTACGTTGAGAAAAAATGTATCTATCTACTTCCCTGTGGGAAATAGGTTAGATCACGGATATGTCTAAAGGGAATGTTTTCAATTCATCTATCTAAACAGCTGCTCTATTCAATACAATAGCCCTAGTAGTTTCTATGGAAACCTGTTACAAATTTTCCATCTTAACCCTAGAACTGGCAAAGCCGTAATTCACGGCGCATTTACAAATTCAATAAGAAGTGGCAGGTGGAGGCATTGTCGTCAATTTAGTGAACTTGTTAAACACTAGCGCCTTCGTGACCGTGTTGCCCTCTGGGGGCAAACAACCGAACCTGCTCATGAAGTTCACTCGACTTGCTCAATGTCTAAAGTAGACACTCTTGCATTTTATTAAACAGGTTTGAGGTTTTACGCTTATCTAAAAACAAAATTAGCTCGGAAAGTAAAAATTGTACGATAGATAATAGGACTAATTCTATGAATTGAGTCAGCCTCCCCCTGGCCTCCATTCCATAAATTATCAACAGATGGTTTTTAGGATTGATTCATATAAAGAGATTGAACAAACCCGTGTGGAACAGCATGCGGTTTTGAGAACAGTTCATCAGAATGTCCAGGGTATTGTAGCCAAACATCTCACGTCAGAAACATTCATTGATTTAATGTCACCCATTATAATATGCGTATCTGAACTTTTCCTTTGTAAAAATGAATTCATTTTTTTACTTTCCCGGGCTATAAAACTGCAACTGAGTTTTGTAGATGAAAGGTAGATTAGACATTTTGTAAAAGAGCTTTTGGCTTTTAATGTGGTTGACGTTAGCAACTACAGAGGGCGAATGTAAAATGGCTGCAATAAATTTTAATTGTGATTCTGAAAATGTTTTATACTTTCTCTTGCTCTTTTTAGACCTCCTAAAAAGAATAAAGAGAGTTTCAATATTTTTTACAATCTCTTCATGACTGTTTGGAATATTTGTAAGACTAAATGTGAGGGTAATAGTTACAGGTGACTTCAACATAGACATGTGTGTAATTGGCAGTTATTCTAATCAGCTTATCAATCTTATGTTGGCTTTTAGATTATAGATTACAGTTTTTTCATACACCCAACATAACATAGGTTTTCTTATAGACAACATTTTCTGAAATGTTACAAAAACTTTTGCGCATACTGAAGTCATTGTTTCGGGGATTTCTGGCCATCATGCTCAGTCTCTGGATATAGAACTATGAGTTTAGCATATCTCATTAAACTG
Organism: Nephotettix cincticeps; assembly: GCA_023375725.1. Lineage (NCBI taxonomy): Eukaryota > Metazoa > Arthropoda > Insecta > Hemiptera > Cicadellidae > Nephotettix > Nephotettix cincticeps. The sequence goes on from CM041786.1 coordinate 152,207,280, forward strand.
TTTTCCGAAATTCTCCGTGAGAAGAATTTTTGATTACCATAGTGTTTGCATTTTTAAAATGTTCCTAAAAAGGGAAAACTGAGACAGTGTTTATTCAGCCGTTGGGTTGGATGTCAAGTTCGACATGTTTCTATCAGCATTTAAATACTTTTTTGTCGTCACTTTCCCACCTAAAAAGACAAAGGTCCAACCAAAAAATCCTTCAATAAAATGAAATTTAATTCTGAGCTAACTGAGTTACGGGAAGATCTGCTTCATTTTTATTATGCCTTTAGGGGTTTTTACATAAAACATCCTGTAAAGAAGGCCTATCAGGATATGAAAATATAGGGCTACAGTGAAGTCAGCAAAAGCAGAGAATTTACTTCTGCATCTCAATAATTCTGATAATAGGTCCAAGGCAGTGTGGAACATCGTGAACGAAATGATTCCAAAAATGTTTTCTGTATTCTATAAAAGTAATCAGATTGAAAAACGATGATGGTTTGATTACCAACCCCTCTTTAGTTGTAGAATCATTTAATAAATTCTTTGCCAATGGAGTGAATGTTTCATCTGGAGATCATGTTGTCTTGAACCACTGCATTAAAACACCTAGCTCTTGTTCATCTTTATATTTATATCCAGTTTCCAATGAAGATGCCTTTATCAGCGTTATAAAGTCGCTTAAAAAAAGCAATTCAGCTGGTGAAGATGGCGTGTCTTCCAGAATCATCAAGGAAGTGACTGAGTGGTCTTGCCACTTTCTCATATTTCAAATATTTCATTTCAGGAAGGATTATTTCCATCTTCAAAGAGTAAACTATTTGATAGGCAGTTTAGTTTCAGGAAAAACTATTCTTCTGTGGATGCAATGTACAGTTTTGTTTTTAATGTGTCCAAGGATTTGAACGTCAGGAAAACGTTTGTAGAGTGTTTTTTTTATCTTAGCAAAGCTTCTGACACGGTAAACTACAGCCTGTTACTCAAGAAGCTCAGCCATCATGGCATTAGAGGGCCAGCTTTGGATTGGGTATGTTCTTTTCTCATTGGAAGAACTCAGTTTGTTAAGATCTCACATATGGATGAAAATGGATGTCTTCTTAAATACAAATCTACTTAAATAGCTTTAAACTATGGTGTACCACAAGGATAAGTCCTTGGTCCGATCTTATTCTTCGGTTTCGTTAATGATATTGCTTACAGTGTCCCTGGTATTTACGTTTGTCTATTTGCTGATAACACTTCTTTTAGTTTTGTCTGAAAAGTACATGAAGTCTCTTCAAATTAATTCCTTCATCAAAAGTAGCCAGCTTATGCGGCGCTTTCATGAAAGTAACCTCAGTGTAAACGCAACAAAACCCCAGTTTATAAATTTCAATTCGAAAAATCTTGGTAGAACAATTACTGAATCCAGCCTAATGATTGGCAGAGATGTTATTGAGTCTAGTAAGTATACAAACTTTTTGGGCCTCATTATTGATTCCGGACTTTATTTTTTTCGCACTGATAAAGTTTGGAACAAATTGAGTAGTGCCATGTTTCTCCTACGTTGCCTTTTTTGCGAATAGACCAAAACAACACACTAAGCAATACAGTCTTCGTAACGTATCACATATTTCTATTACACAGCATAAAACTACTCTCTTTGAAAATCAAACATCTTTAACATTCTTCCACTAAACCTGAAAGAAGAAGCTGATGTTGATTCAGGTGAAATTTGATACTGCTTCTTAAAAAAAAGAATACTACAGTGTTCAAGATTTTTAAGTGATAAGTTTATCTTTTATTAAGGTTTTAACTTTCTACAAATGGTCCATATTTTTTTATAAAATAATTTGACAGTAAAAAAGTTGGTTTTGTTTTTTAAAAGCATATTATTCAATCTAAGTAAAGTACTTTGTTTGAAATTCAATTGGTAATTGTCGATTTGTATTTTATATCACAATTTTAAGTAAAACAAAGTTTCACGACGTTTTGAGATCTGGAATCTACTCCCTTCATTAGGTCAGGTGAGTTGGTACCTAAAACATAAGCCAATTAGTACACAATCCAAACTAAGCCGGTATAAAGCTGACAACCAAAAAGTTCAAAGCAGTAAAAAATCTAAAGTAAAGTAAAATAAAGTAAAACTAAGTTAAGTAAATTGTTTTGTAACAAAACTATCATTCAAGTTTAATCTATTTATACACAACTATGAAATAGTACCGAAACATAATGTTTAATAAAGAATTAAACTTCAAAGTAGGTTTAACTTTATAAAGATAATGTGAATTATTAAACTAAGAGAATCTTATAATTTTTACCCTCTGCCAACGAAATAATTCAAAAGTTTTACTTTCCATAAAATGTAGAAGGCAGATTTTAATTGTTCAGCTTTTTACTAAATGCTTGTTAACGAAGGGTATCAAATTAAGACTTCATTTTTACTTCAACTTCAAACTTCTTGTTTGTTACTTAAAACTCACGGCCATGTCTGAAAATTTTCTCATAATCTTTACAAGTTAAACCGAAATCACTAAGTGTTTAAGACAAATGTCGACCGTTTAGTCTTGGAGAAAATACGAGTACGTGGTTTTTGATTTAAAGAAAACCCCGTTAGAACTTTTTTACCTCTGACCATAAAATATTAGTAAATACCTTCCATATTCGATTCGTTATAAAATCGTTTTAGCATTGTTAAAACATTGAATTAATTTTTAGATCTTAAGGATTTATTTTTCCTAATTTCCTTAATTTTTTATTCTCCTTAATTTCAATAAAACTTTCAAGTGATTGATTCTATTTCTTTTCAACTTCATAAAAATTATTTTTAAAATAATAATAATGACCTACACTACTAGGAAAGCAGAGTCAATGAACCAATATTATAGTTTCTTTTCCAAATGGTTTAAATAGTTGTTGTTTTTTTTAATTTAGAGAAACTTTGAACCTATATTAATGTATCATGCGCAATAAAAATATAGTTATTTTAAGGGATTAATATCTTGTTCAAATTTGTGAAATTTGCTGAAAAATAAAATTATCCGATTTATAAACTTATATACCTTAATTTACACTATAAATTGTTCATATATTTATATAATCCAATAAGTAATTTAAATAAACGACATTTCCATAAAACATTTGATACAGCACATACAAAATTTTTTCTTTAATTTAACCATCATAGTTTCTCTAGATAAAAAAACTAATATAGGGAAGGAGATAAAATCATATCAATAATATACTGTAATTGACAATTAAATTATACTGAAATGTTTAAACAAAGAAGTGTTTTGAGGTCACATGAAAGGTGTTTTGTTTTTAAAACAAAAGTCATGAAGGTAGATTATATTATTTAAATTTTTACCGTGCTGCATCTGATCCATGTTGTAAGGTTGTGATGTGTTTAATGATGAAATGTTTGTACTTGTGAGTCATTTTTTGCTCTATATTTTGAATTTTTAAGATTTTTGACTGCTTGAAAAATGTTGTTTCATTATGTTGTAGATTTTAGAATCCATATGCCGGAAGGTCGGCGTCGTCTAACATTGTTTTACTATTCGTGATGTTAATGTCTGCAATAATAATTTATATAACAAAACTCTTCATCACCAACAATGGCTTTCTTTGAAAAGGACAGAATACAGCTTCACGAGATGCCTAACTGAATCGTACCACACAACGCTCGCCAGTCGTAGGCAAATCTGGAAACATCTTAAAATCCGCCATTCTTACATCCGGGGGCAATCTCCGTCCGTCAAATAACTTCCTCCACAATACTTCATCCCTATTTTATTGCTTAGTACTCATTCTAAATAAGATTTAAGAAATAATTTTGAGAGAGTTAGGCCTATAACCAGTAAAATAGAATTTTCGTTATAAATCCCAATTCATACTAATGTTTTGGATTTTAATATTATATAAATATACAGTATATTACAAAAAAAATTGACTGGCTTTACATACAAATTTTATACTAGTTAAAATTAATTGAAAATGGTCATGAATTTTTTCAATATATGCTATTTTATTTATTTTGAACTGCACAACATTTGAGGTCAGAGCGCAAATTGATAACATGGTATATTGTAGTGTGGAGCGGAAGTTATCGTTCAACGTTCTACTATAAGTCTTATAGTAGTCTTATAGTACAGATAATCCTGAAGAACAAGGCAGTCGAGAGGACAACATATGAGGACAATAAAAAAGGACAAGTTAGTCAAGAGGACAACATATGAGGACAATAAAAAAGGACAAGTTAGTCAAGAGGACAACATATGAGGACAATAAAAAAGGACAAGTTAGTCAAGAGGACAATACTAGAGGACAAGAAAGTTAAGAGGGCAATATAAGAGGACAAGACAGTCAAGAGGACAAGACAGTCAAGAGGACAATACTAGAGGATAAGACAGTCAAGAGGACAATACTAGAGGACAAGACAGTCAAGAGGACAATACAAGAGGACAAGACAGTCAAGAGGACAATACAAGAGGACAAGACAGTCAAGAGGACAATACAAGAGGACAAGACAGTCAAGAGGACAATACAAGAGGACAAGACAGTCAAGAGGACAATACAAGAGGACAAGACAGTCAAGAGGACAATACAAGAGGACAAGACAGTCAAGAGGACAATACAAGAGGACAAGACAGTCAAGAGGACAATACTAGAGGACAAGACAGTCAAGAGGACAATACATGAACAGTTTACGTCCAAGACAAGATCCTTAGGGTACTCCGGAGGTTGAAATAAAACTTTGGACAGATCTGGACGGAACCGTACTTGAAGTCTTGCACCATTGAAATAGCTGGATAGCCACAGAAATGGACCAGAGAAACCTCAAGCATCCGGCGAAGGAAATCATGGTGCACCATATCGAAAGCCTTGGAAAGTCGAATAAATGAATAATGAATAAATTACTTATTTGTTTATTTAAATAAAAATGTACTAAATTATTACGACCCGATAATGCAAAGGTTTAACTAACGCAGATGAAACTGGATCCAAGCATAGGATTCAGGAGTATTGGATAGTATGGACAATGAGGCTTTGGGAACAATAGGGCAAAGGATATAGTAGGTCTCGTACAGAAAACAATATGCTATTTAAAGCAAAAATGAATGTCTTTCTGGATTACTGAAACAATTCTATATCATAATAAATAGTATTACAGGCAATGTGTGTAGATTGAATGTGCAGCTTTGATTATTAATTACTGGTGTGATATAAAATAGTTTTAAACGTACCAGAATTTTTAGGAATTATTTGGTAAAAAATAATATAATATATTGTAGGTAGTAGTATTAATATGTGTTAATATTGAAAAATATGGTACAAAATTGTGTAGCTTACAATAAAAACCATATTAGTAGCAGGGACTTAGGAGTTCTGAATGTGTAAGTTATACTTACTGAATGTGAAAGGTACTTAGATTAAAAGCGAGGAAAGATTTTATATTGTTGTCTACGAAAAACATTTTTTTATCAAAGATTATGTTTACAACTCTCAGATACCTTTCTTATACAAATATTAAACGATTAAAAGTGCAGTAACGATTTTTGTTACGTACATTTTATCTCACCTAAACAAATATAACCTAACCTAAATAAAACCAGTACAAAAGGTGCCGTACCTCACTATTGATGAATATGTCTTAATTCTGGGAGGGGGTTGGCAATTTGCGTGACCAAAATTTGAAATAGTGACGTTATTTGGTTAGTGACGTCATTCATTCATTCTGAGAACAGCTGTTTAGATTTTGTCTTAAACAACAGCTCCAAGATTTTAAGTTATAAAATGATATCTCATCTACTTCATAATTAATTAATAAAATGGTTTTCTATGTGACTTTTTGAGGAAATAATGTATTGTGTTTTTTTACTTATGAGTTTCGGTAAAATAAAGTTTTTAATATTCTATAATTTTGATACAAAAGAAACTCCTGAATACGCATTACCATGAAGGTATTTAAGTTTTATTTATTAATTTTATATTATTATGCAGTAAGTTTAAATACAATAAATCTGTTTTTTATACTTCAATGAAACCATGTTTAGCAGACTTCAATCAGAAATTAATATTCTCCTTTTTTAACTGCGGCTTTGTTTACGGATTATCCTCCGCTAATAATCCTTGTCTTTGTGAACCTCGGCGTATTTTTGGTTTTGATAAACTTGAACTTAATGAGGTCTTCTGGATGCATACAAAGTAAAGTTATTATAAAATACTTTTGATTGATTTGATGTGGATTTGTGATAGCTGTTAATATGTATATTATTTAAAGCATAAAATATACATACCTATTTCCTCTGTTTGAACTTCATTAGTTATTTAGATTTGTATTTCGAACATTTTTCATCACGATAAGTAAATTAAAGTTTTACTACGATTCAGATTTTGGAATCTTATCCTGTCCTCAGGTGAGCTGAAAACTAGAACACAATAATATTACAACATAATCTAGAATAAACTGTTATGTACTAGTCTTGTTATGTTCTAATTTTCAGCTCACCTGAAGATAGGATGAGATTCAAAATGTCGAAACGTCGTGAATTTTTTTATATTAAACGTTTATATTATATATCTGTAACAAAACAATCCAAATAACATACAAGATTCGTTGAACATTCCGCAATATATTTTTCAATTAAAAGTACTAAACAAAGTAATTTAGGCCACATTACCTCAGTAAAGTTAACTTTTCACTCACGTAGAAAGTGGTGGGAGGTCTTTCGTTGTTTATAAAAAAAACTTGCAGCAAACATTCTCTGACATGAATATTTAATACCCTAAATTTGTCATCAGGTGTTTTGCATCCTCTGACGACAGTTCTTAAGAGTCTTGCTTCCATATGAGAGTTTTACTTTTTTAATCCTGATATAACTCAATTAAACATGTATATTTAGATGAAGTAATGTATACATTCTTACCTTCAAATACAGATTAGTACCACAGAATTATTAAATAATATTTTATGAATAATTTTTTGTACAGAATAACATACTCTCAATACAGCAATACTTTTTAAGAACTATTGTTGTATTGCTGTGTATTGCTTTGACCGATATTATATTTACATCTATAATGATAATTGAAAATATGATTACTTTATTTACTTCAGAAATTACATATTATAACTAATTAAAAATGATTTAAATTAATGTGGATCATGTTTTGTAGTAGTCTTTATAAATTAATATAATTTTTAAGGCTACTATTAATTATTTCAAAATTCACGTTGAGTTTGTGTTTTTCTTCTTAAGAAAAAGCTCAGAGCTGAATAGGAGTGTTCATTTATATCAAATGAAAATTTAGTCACCAATGTAAACAGCACTAAAATGTAAGCAGTTCAATTAGTATTCATAAGGCAATGCATAAAATAAAAATTCAACTGTAATATTATTTGTACCAAACGAGCAAAAAGCTCTGCATGGAAATAAACGTTTAGCTCATTAAATAAGGAGGGTCTGGGAACGAAAAAGTCTCTGAATTGTATTATGGAAAGTATTTAGGGATGTTATCACGAAAGTTTTCAAGTTTAGGTATTGTTATTTATTCATAGCTCCACAATTTGAGGCTGCTGTACATAGATAAATAAAAAATGAGTACGAAATTGAGGTACTCTGCTTTTTATCTTGTATTTTAAGCAACATGTTTTCGGGACTTAGTAAGATTTTAGGCCTTTTTACCTCAAAGGTTATATATTCAAATACTAAATACCATTTTTACTTTCTCCTCTTATACATAGTAAATGGACAAAGTATTGTGTTCGTAAAAAATTAGAATTTTATTTGAGGATGAATGTATCTGAGGATCCCTGAATCCAGAAAGTGGTTTTCGGACCATTAAAAGTGTCAAAAACATAGATTTCTCAAAATCCACTCAAACGATTTTTATTAAAAAATCATGATTTTTTAGTCTAAGTATTAAGGACCCAAGTAATACGAAGCCACACGCATACCTGTATAAGGAATGTTTCAAAAGGTATAGACTTTTAAATTTCAAAGAACATTTTAAAATTGTTTTAAAAACAATAATTTAATAAAATAATATGACTCACAATTATTAAAACCAACTTAAAAAATGAACACGAATTTTTATTTTAAATCATATAATAGAAGCTTTAATAGTTTAGAAGAATAGTTTAGAAGCTACGAGGACTTATGTCTAATAACAAAACACATAGAAAGTTCACAAAAAACATAAAAGTAACAACATATAAAACTAACATTGGTTAACTTTAAGAATTCATGCAACTGATGATGAAAACTTCCTGTCCACGGAGGTCCTAAGCCATTAGAGATATTGAACAATACTCAATCACAAATATGTTTTATTTTAAAGAGTGGGATAAAAAAAATAAAATACAGAATTTTACATAAGACATTTTTGATTTAGCCGTGATTTTGGAAAATGGCAGCCATATTGAAAAAAAAATTAGAATTTTATTTCTGGGTAAAACTTAAAATTTAGCAAATTTAGCAAGCTATAAATTTATAGTTTGATGCTAAGTCATGTAATTAAAATGTTAGCTATTGAATCACATTAAAAACTCACCCGGTATATTAATATTATCTCTATATAAAAATGAATGAATGTATGTACGTCCTTTATGCGTTGCCAAACTACTCATCCAATCGCCATGAAATTTTAGCAAGTTGCTCTATATGTGTCCGAGAAGGTTTTTGTGAAAAACATTCAAAAAATACATAAATGGTTTCCGTTTTACGGCGTTTCAAATTTCTAATGTTAACCTTATGGGGAACAAGTTTGTTTGCTCATTTTCTACAATCAAAACATTTGATTTGTACAGCTAAAGCTGTTGGTTTACTTTTCATTAGCAATACGGTTTATTATCCAATGCCATCTGAATCATTAATTAATGTAAAACTTTGAAGTACGTATGTGCTATAAAAAATGAACAACTTTATTCGCCACGTTAATAGTTTACGATTTTGAGGATTTTGTATTTATATTTTTTATTTTCTGTCTGATTAAAAGTCACGTGTTTATATGTTGGCCAAATAAAATATAGTTAAAATGTTTATACATAATATGTTTATTATAATAATCAGTTGTTGTATATCTAAATCTTTCACAACAAAGCTGTAAGGCTATTCAACTTCAGAACATGGCCAATCTTAAAGTTGAGTTACACTGTATATTTAATATATAGAGGCGACAGAACGGACACATGGAGGAAGCTGACCTGACAATAAATGTGAGCTTGTTAGGCAATTGTTAGTCTCAAGTTAAACTGACAGTTAAATTTTAACACATGATTTAACACACTCCATGATTTTTTGACACATCGAACTGACTGTGCGTCCCCCGTGCTGCAAACTGACCCTAGCTACTAGCAGTGTAGTTAATAATGTTCTGCTCATTGTTGTGATATCTTCCAATGTAAATTGAGACAGCTGTTTTCCTTGAACACACCTTTCCCCCTCACCATGTGATCAGCTGATCTCCCCTTCTGTTAATAATCCTAGCCATGATCCAGCTACTTTACTCGATCATAGCCAGAAATAAACTGCGCTAACTGGAAACGCCAATTAGTAACCTAATAATAACGAGTAAACTGTAATAGCCAATATCAGGTGGTCAGGAATCAATCAACTTGATATACACAGCTGATTAACGTGATAAATGTAAAACCAGCTGTTTCCAAAATTAGCAATGCAGTAGCCGCACCGCAGCCTCGTTTATTTTCACGAGAGATTGGCAACCCTGAATGATTTACAGCTGGTATTATCGACATTAGCTGTTCTACAAACATGAGTCATAATTATCATCTGCCTAAATTGGTTTAGTGCAGACATTTTACCATAGAATAATGACTATGGCTTAATTGTGTTTAGAAATATATCCATTAGGATTAAGGTGGCTACGATTTAACATCGTATATTATTTCTACTAATGAATCAGCTGATTTTACTTCCGTAAACAGCTGAGCCTTCTGAACCACATCCGCTATCTCACACTCACATTTTACATTTTATGCTAATAAATAATCACGCAACCTATCAATACATTGTCCTTAATACACGAATCCCTTAACTCTGGGGGAAGGGGTTGTTCGCAATGCGTTGGACAAAGATTTGTAACGGTGACGTCATATGCTTAGTGACGTCATATGGTTATATCCATGATCTTATTTATTGACATAGATAGGTCTTAGCTTTGGGAGAGGCTGTTGGCAATTTGAAATAGTGACGTCATAGTTTGGTTATAAGAACAGATGAACTGAAAACATATCCCTTTAGACATATCCGTAATATAACCTATTACCCACAGGGGTGTAGATACATTTTTTACTTTAATCCACAGAGTTTTAGTAAGATTTTTTGGAATAAAAATCCGGCTGTTTATCAGGAAACATTTTCAGTTTCACCGTGAGACTACAAACCTGTGATCGAAAAGTTCGCTCGGAGCAATTACTTGTAACGTCTCCATTAGCCTTAACAATGGAACAAAGGACTGTTAAGTTTAAGTCAAACTGTAACTCAAAATTACTCCGTAGCTCCAACTTCAGACCTCCGTAGCAAACCGCAGTGTGTGAATCTAAACAGAGTTTCATTTAAAACATGTTTTATTACGTACAAATCCATAATTTTGACTAAAATGATAGAAATGGTTTTGTTTATGCTAAGTAACCGAGGGAATTCAACATTATTATTCTATTGAAAGACTTAAAAAATTGCGTGGTGGGCACATAGTGTAGTTTTAAATATTGTATAAATTACTTTCTACGAGATTTCAACGCTGTCTTGACAATCGTCAATAGGACCTTGCTAAACGAAGTTGCTTTATTGACATTTATTTAAAGTTAAAGAGAGTAAGTGATCCATGGAGTACAAAGATCAGATATGTTAGTTGCTAGTTAGTAGGTTTCTATCTCGCAAACAGTAATAGCTATCTTTGTAACAAGAGCGCAAAGGATGTCAAATCGCACAAGAGGTCACTTCGAGGGCGGCCATGACAGTTTGCGCTCGTATTACACAAAATACTTTTCCTACAATAATAAAGTCATTTGAGGGCATGTTTTATTTTCCCGCTGGGATAAATTTAAACACAAGTTTTAGGTACCATTACGCACAACCGGAGGTAAGTGTAGTAGGAACTACGACCGTCTATCAGCTTAGCGTGCTATTGGTTAGTTTCATATAGATTTGGAGCGTTCCGCGCATGTGATTGGCCGGTTACTTTGCCGCACTAGGGTGGTAATGAGATCACATCCACCCTAGTACGGAAATGTACTACTTATACATTCTGCCAACAGTGCGGAATATGCCTGTTATCGTGCGGTTGTAGGAAAAATATAAAGTCATCTAGAAATTACTATAAACAAACAAAGGTTCATTTTTGAATCTTGAATGTATTGACACGAAAATCAGTTACAGAATTCAAATATTAATCATTGTTAAAATAAAAGTATGTCCGTCACAGCAGACCTGCGTACTCAGCGTATTTCTAAAATAATAATAATATAATATTAATAACATATAACAGGTTTTATTAATGCATGTGAACATATATGAGAGTTATTTGCCTATTCTCATAGATACACAAATATTTTAATAAATACATTTTATTAACATGGGAAAGTAGAGTCTACAGGTTTGCTGCTTTGAGTTACACTGAAAGTAGGCATCCCTAGCAGGAACGATGTTCTATTTTGACCATTTTTACCAATGTAATTATGGACAGATGTTTGATCAACATCGGCCCATAAATAAAGTTTGTTTATTCTCTATATGATTTGCATAAGAAAAGAGTATGCAGGTTACCTTCCATAATAAACACATAAACTATGATTTTTTAGGATAAATGAATGGATCCCAAATTCATGAAGCTAAATACCAAGTTTCAGCCAAAAAAATCATATATGTATATAAATAATCACAGTACCTACAATCTGTTTTAATATAATAATGATCAAATAAACTATATTGTGACAATATAATCATGGGTGTAATTAAAATGTATAATAAAAAGGAAATGTAAACACAATTTTTAAAGGTTAGATTCGATACATTTGATGTTTTTATTTGTGAACTAACTGTAATCCATTAACTAAAATATATGTTCAATAGGATCCGAAACCATCTGGCTAGGCTCGATGATTTTAAAGTTGTGAAGACGACAGTTCTTATCGCTTCTTATCAGCCGGTGTGGCACTATCAGCTGATCTTATCAGGTGACTCAACATGAAGCCGTTACCACAACATGTTAATTCGCATTCTGTTGGTGTCCTTGGTCCATCATTCCTACCAGCTGGATATCTCATGGAGTGAGGTAAGGAGTTGATTATGGGTAAGGGTATGTAACGTTACTGCTAACAGTTTTAAAGGTTTTTATAGGACAAAATAATGTTTTTAAAGCTAAAAATCACTAAGAGTAAACTTTTTTCTCTCTTCAAATCGCTATTATTACGTATTGTGGTGATTAATGCGTTTAAAAACGCGATTTTCCTTTACTACTGCAATTTTTGATTTTCCATAGCAATCTTAGCATTGCTAAGGAGAGTTTAATAGCTCTGAGGTGGATTTCACTGTGTAGTTTACTGTGGTCTTTACGTATGACTCATTATTGATGAAAAGGTACATGGTACACTTGCTTTATAAAAAATACTTTAAAATTCACTCGACAACCAACTACCTAAAACTTTTATCATTTTGTCTTCTCACTAACTTAACGTTACACAGAACAACAAAAAGTTCTACCTCATATAAATGTTAAGTAAATTGCAGTTACTGCAATTACTTAACATCCCACACGTCTCTCTAATATTCGTTTGTGAAATAAAGTACATAAACAATTAAATAAATATCTACGTACAACCACTTCGGAAACCAGGATGTAGCCCCACAGGAGTAGACACCCAGTCCACGTTGAGGAAAGCTTGCGACAAGGTTCCGGACTTTTCAGTACATAGACCCATGGTCAAACTCACAATCAAAGAATTTTTATGGAAAATTATTAAAAAAACAAATAATAAAAGATTGAAATTACTATTATTGGTTATCAGTAAAATTTATCAACCCTAGACAGCTACGCATTTTGCCCTTAACTTAATGATGTAATTAATTAATATACCGATCTTCTTAAAGTAAAAAAATAAAATGAAGCATGAACAGTGTAAACAAAAACACTAACATGCGCCCTTAACCATAAAAAAGCAAAAAAGGTGTCTACTACCATTCCAAATAAGCCTACAAATGTCGTTAACGTCCACCAAAGCCGGTCATATTCATTTAAGGTGGGCCCTCCCACCACTATACCACACTTTTTCAAGCTAAATTGGGATTGCTCATGGTCGGGGTGGTAGGGATTCGAACCCTCGGACTTCCGTTTGGCTTGAAATGTTTCGACGTCACCTATTACTTTATAAAATCAAAAATAAATAGAAATATATGTAAATACTTTGTTTTTACTGATACAAGTCTATTGAACCAGAAGTTTCCTTAACAATTTTTTTTATCTGGAAAATTCATTTTGAATTCAAATTTTTAAGGACACCCCGAGCGGAAGCTTCTCCAGCTTTTCCCTCAGCTCTAGAGATACTCCTGGAGACACCTGGCGGAGAAGACAGGTAACAAAATTGATGTTATAGTACGCTCAATTTTACTGTCCAAAGAGTAATATATACAAAAAGTACAGTGTTATAAAAGAAACTAAATTTATATAAATATCATGCTCTTCCTTGTACTTCCAGCATCAACGTTTCCATGACTCCATCCGGTTGAAGCCACCTCCTGAAGATTGGCCTTCACCCGCCATGGGAGCCGCGGACTTCCTGCATGACCAACCGGAAGTGACGTCAATCTCACCTTTGCAGGCGTACCAATTTAAACTGCAAGAGGTAAGGAAACGTATTTTCATCCATATTAGTTTCCTGTAAGAGTTTATATAGTACCGAAAATAATAATAAAAACTATAATACTCTATGGTTTCATGTTAATTTGATTACCGATGATAAACAATTTACTCATATAATATACAGTAATATATTATTATAAACACTATTTGGTCTTTTTTAACATTATGTTGGCATATTACTGACACAAATCTTTATATAAGACGAAGTTTAAACTGTAAAAAAAACAGCAGAAAGTAAAAAAGCTTACTCATCATGTTTTTAAATCCAGGCGTTTATTATTTCACCTCCAATATAAACAAATATACAGAACAACATTAATTTTATTAGTTTTTAATTCGACTGAATATAAAATATCTGCTGTAATACAGCGTATTATGATGATTATTCTATTAAAGTAACGACCCAAACCCTAAAATATAGTAATAGCATTTACCTCTGTGATAATTAAATATTTCACTTGGAATGAAAATTATATTTATAATTAAAGAAACAATAATTGGCTTTGAAACAAAAAATACATATTTAATAAATGTAATGAATGATAAAATGAAGTAGTTAAAATTTGTAAAATACCTGTTCTATGATCAGAATCAGATAACATTATATAGGAAAAAATAATAAAAATAAACATAATTGAGTTTTAAAATATTTGCAGTATGAAGATTTGCCGTAGATGCTCATTATTTGTTCAAAACAGTTTTTATTGTGGGGAAAATGTGTGTATATACATTATAATAACTATGGAAAAATTTATTATTGAGGAAATCCTTAAAAAATCTAGAAATTTCTACAACTATCAAAAACAGCTGTTCGATAACGAATAAACACTACGAGCAATATACCCTAGCCAATCCATACGCTAGAAAGAAATTGATGATGTGGTGGGAAATATAATTATATCTCTAATCGGAAACTCACATTTTTCTTTAAATAACTGAAAATTAGCTATTAATAGTCATCCTTTACCTGTAAAGATCACAATATCACACTTTAAACATATTAGTTCGTCACATCTATCCATCACAATAAGAGATAACAAATATACTCAGTAGTAACTGATGTTTTTGCAAATTTCTTTCATAAACAAACTCAAACAGTTATATTGGTCAAACTATAAGCTCCAAGCAAGACATACAAGTAGTGAAACAACTTTGAAGGGGAAAAGAGAAATGTTAAACCTATATTTAAAGATGAGTAATTTTATTCAAGTACTACTAAATGTCCTCGCGATATTATTTTTTAATTAAATCTTTATGCATTTAACAGGAATATTTAAAGGATCTGAAAGAACAATCAAAAAAGAAAAGAAAACAAACACAGCCAGTCAAAGATGAAGCTTCGGTATGGTCATCTTCTGATGTAAGTTATAAACAAATTTTAGTATTATTTACATAGTTTTTTTGCTTTATAGCTGTAAATCTAACTGTATGTTTAAAAACTAAGAGTTTAATCTGTAAATTGCTTAGAATTATAATATAATTTATTAATTTAATTTAATTTTAGTTATGTTTTTATTTTCTACCTCTAGAAAGCCAGAATTAGGATATCTAAAATACTATCTGTCTATCTTTTTGTGACGCTAAGCAAGGGATTTTATCTAAAATACTAGGATATTAGGATATCTATAATACTACCTGTCTATCCTTTTATGACGCTAAAAAGGGGGTTTTGTAGCGTATCTCCGTTAAAATGTGAGCACACCTTTTTGAGAATGTTTATATTTCCTAATTGACCTAGTTTATTAAACTGATCTCCACCCTATTAAAATTAAACTAATTAGCTCTCAAACACTAATTTTTATAATTTTATTCTAATTTTTGCAATTTTTTACTATTCAGTTATGGGTTAGTGATCATGTGATCTATTAAGAAATAAAAAGCAAAAATAAATCAATGTCAGTTTGATTATACTGGTCATGGATTTTAAATCTATTTCAAAACTATACCTTATTTAAATAATACCTTTTAATTTTTGGTTGTTCAGTTTTTCAGGTTTAGTTATAATAAAAAGATTTCATTTTTGTTGTTACATTTCTGATTTTAGGTTAATATTTTGCCTTAATAATAAGTATTATACTTTTTAAACGCAGTCATACGACTTATACAAATGACTGGCTTTCTACTAGATTTTAAACATAAATAAAATAACAATTTCATACAAAAACTACATTAAATAGTAACATGAAAGGCTTTTACTATTCTAGGAGGACTTCAAGAAACTGTTGGACCCTAATGAGCTTATGAAGTTGAATAAGAAGTTAGCACCTATACTAACCCACAACAATAAACTTGCCTCACATTTAAAGAAAGGACTAATCCATACAACTGAAACTTCAATCACAATAACTAAAGCAAAGAAAACCAGACGGAAAACCACAACAATGCTTGTACAGCAAATGGGGGATGAAAACACTGTAGGTTTGTTTAAAAATCTATGTAATACCTTAATTGTATTTAGTGAGAAAATGTTTAGTAATTTTTAGATTTTATATACAAGTATAAAATCAAAATTTTCCATGTTAGAGTTATATTCATATGGATTTATAAATAAGGAAAACTAGCCATGTAGATTTTGTAAAAATAGATTTGTTCTGAACGTCCATGTATCAAACTCTATGAATACATTGATAACAAACAGTTTCGCTCATTTAATTTCATTTCAAGAAAAGTTTAATGGAAGGTGAAATAATAAGGATAGTGAATGTACAAAACAATGTGTGTGTTACAATGTGCAAGATACACAGTGAAAACTATTTTCTGTCCAAATGCCATTAAAATATGTATTCATATTTTTAATTAAATAGTTATAGGGAACAATTCAATTTTAGAACTTAGTGTTGGTTTGATATTTTTACTTTTTTAATCCCTGTTTCGTTACAAATATGGTTTATTGATTCAAGTAACGAAAAACCTTTAACAATCTTTAAAATTTTACAGCATTTTTTCTGATCAACTACAAATTGTGTCAGACATACTTCAATATCAAGTTGTAGTATGAAGTAACTTAAGTTTCAAAATCTTATTCTAGGTTACAGCAACAAATAGCATAAAAGTTTCCTCTGAACAACGTAAGAGAAGAGTAAGAAGGTTGAAAAGAAGGAAAGCTAGGGAAGGTAAAACTGAGGATGGAATGGTGAAAATTAGAAAGCGCAAGAAGAAAGTAAAGAAATTCGCATTTGATGTGCATGGCTCAAGCGAAAGTAAGAGTGAAACATCCTCAAAGATTGACAATGTTCAGAGGTCAAGTACGAAACTAGATGTTTCCGAGGTGTCGAGTTCGAAGAGCTCTTCCAGCGAGTCCTCCAGTGGGTCTGAAGAGGTGAGGTGGGACTGGGTTTGTCAAAGCAATTAGATATACATCGTTTCATGGATCACATACAGAAATTTGACTGTGTATGTTAGAATTTTAAGTAAATGAATAGACAACAATATTATATAGTAAATTACTATAAGATGTATTGTACGCAATATGGTTGGCCGAGGTTACATTTGATACACGGATGGTCGAGGGGTGAGCTACATACTCACCTATTTAAATGCCTTGTTACGGGTTCATGTTTCATGAATTTTGAAAAAAATCATACCTATTTTGTTTAACTATTTTCTAACCTTTAATTATATACAAAACTAAAACTAAATAATGTCACGATAAAAATGTTTGCATTTACTTCCCTGTAGGAAATAGGTTAGTTCATGGATATGTCTAAAGGGAATGTTTTCAGCTCTTCTAAACAGCTGTACTTATATATAATAACTCTTGTAGTTTCTATGGAAACATGTTTCAAATTTTTACCTTACAAATTGCCAACACCCTTCCCCCTAGAGCTAAGATATATCTTTCTCAAAAATTTAAAACCCCTCAAACTATAAACTTTGTTATAAATCAATTTAACTTTTTAATTATTATTTAAAACACAGGACGCCATTAAAATGAAACTTTTCTAATACCCATTGCATTATAACAACATCAAAAGTAATCAATATACAAAACACATAATCTATTACTAAAATAAAACGGCCTTTTTAGTTATGCAAGCTGTGCTTAGTGCACTGTAACTCGTCACTAAACAAAGGTGTGAGACAGACACAGACACAGTGAAGGTCACTTAACCTCCTCCACCATATCCACTCGACTACTGACACCCCAAGCAACAGCTATACTGAGTTTCAGGCGGATATATTTCAGACTCCATGTTTTGTAGAAACATAAAATGAAAAGTGAGCGCAGAACTCACCCCTCGACCATCTGGGGGTTAATATAAAATACAAACACATTATTTACCATTTAATTGATATCTTTATAGTTTCTCATCTTTTATTTTCAGTTCAATACAAACAATTTTGGGAAGAAATATACTCTTATGTACATTTCATCCTACATTTTTAATTAGGCTTCATAAAAAACAACAGTTTTTGAAACTGTACCATAACTTTATGGGGTTTATATTTCTACTTACCATACCTATTTATATTATTACTTACAGATATAAAACATTTTAGTTTGTAAAAAATATTGTAAGCCAATTTTTAGTAATTTGAACTGTATTTCAGTATGCATTTCGCCCGTAGTATTATTTTATCCTAGCTAATTTTCATTTTAATTATTACGAGTACTTTTTAAAGGACTATAACAAACCTAATTTTTCGTTTCCAACACTAGCGCATTCTATCTATATTTTATTTAATGTCTAAAGTGACATAGATAAAAAATCTTTTTTAGGAAACTTTAGGAAAGTTTAAGACCTCCACAGCCAAAAGCACCAAAGGCACAACTGAAATGATGTATATGGCACCAACGACGGAGAACCTACAGACAACTCTGACCCCTGGAGTGTTGACATCTTCAACTATCAACGTAAATGCGCTGTCATCAATCCAATGTTCAGCACCTACAACTGAAAAATTACCACATTCAAGCACGGCGTCTTTAAAGAAAATGGTCAGCAAATACACTTATATAAATTTTTTAATTCATCTTACACCAAATCTATTGGTTTATCTGTAAATCTGAAACATTTTAATTATTTTTTTAAAGGACTATTAACAAATCTAAATTTCGTTACCAACCCAAACGCATAATATCTATATTTTATTCAATATATAAAATTACTGAAATAAATTTTTTAGGAAACCTCAAGTAAGTTCAAGACCTCCACAGCCAAAAGCGCCAAAGGCACAACTGAAACAATTTATGTGGCACCAACCACGGAGAACTTACAGACAACTGTGTCATCTTCTACTACCAATGTAAATGTGCTGTTATCAACCCCATATTCAGCACCTACAACTGTAAAAGTACCACATTCAAGTACGGCGTCTTTAAGGAAAATGGTTAGCAAACACTCACACTTATATAAAAGTTTTTAATTCATCTTACACCAAATCTATGGGTTTGTCTATAATCCTGAAAAGAACCCCTTTCTATAAATACGTGGCCAATACACTGACTGAATTCAAAGACAGCCCGGTAAGGAACTGTAATGATTGTGGCAGTAGTACAAGAAAAGACATTAGCTTAAAATAGTACTTACTAGTCCGGATAAACGAAGTTTTTCTAAAACAAAATAAAAAAATTACTAATTAAATTTTGCTATGAATAATTTTCTAACAGTATTAAGTAATTTAACGGTATTAGATTTTCCAGAAATATGTATATTTATCACCCTTATTTGTAAAACAGGAAGTGAGAGAGAAACGGAAACAGATAAAACAGGAAATGGAAAAGGTTTTGAAGGAAGATGGGCTCGAGGGTTCTTTCAGTGACGAAGACTCTAAGTGGACCACTTCTGAGGTGGGAGGGCTTACTTTGCTCCAGTATTATAAATCAGTATAAAGTTACTAAATACTCCTTAAAATTGACTTGAATTATACTTGCGAACTACAGTTTTTCATAAATCGTAATTTGACGAAAAAATTAATTAATAAAAAAATTCTTACTTTTTTAAAATATTCACCCATCCGATTCAAACACAGCAGGTGTTATGCATACATATAGTAAATCATTACAGAATCCCATTTTGTGTTAGGTTATAAAGACAAATGGTAAAACTAATTCATCAAGTGAATAGTGTTTACGAAAAATCAGAAATTGAAGCATCCCGAACAGGTTAAGTTTCAGTTGACTACTTTAAAACATTAGCTTTTCATTATATCGAATCGATCACACAAATATAAGGTTTTTTCCTTTCTAGGAAGAATTTTACTTCGAGTACAATGAAATAAGGAAATCTGCTGACAGGAAAATTGAAGCTTTGAAAAAAGTTAGAACAACACAATCGCCCAATATTACGACAACGATAAAAATATTCCCACACGTATAATGTATCCAATGAAACTACAATAAGTATAATACAAAACGATGAGATTTTTTATTAGGATTTTAGTTGAATTTATTGAAAAATATAGAGTCTGTAATAAATATACTCATATGTTATAAACTGTTGGTCTTTTGTTTTAGACGCCAAAATTCCCCATAGGCAATGTCACTCCCCACGAAGCGTTGATGGTGAGTATTGATTGCAACGCCTTATGTTGCGGATTGCTCCTGGTGTTTCGTTATAATTATATATATTTTACAAGATTCAGGGTACTGAAAACGTGTCAAGTGGTTATATATCACATAAAATTTAATGATATCACAGTAAATTTTAATACAGCCCTTAACGTATCTTTTTGCCATTATAAATTCATAAATGGCCTAATGCACATCCTAAAATACTTATTGGTGTGTTACAGTAATATCACATTCACCCATAAATAAGAGCTGCTTAAAGTATTTTTATTTTTAAAATAAAATTAATTAATTTTGTGATTAATCATAATTCAATCAAAATGAATCAATCATGAATCAAAATTGTCAGTGAGATATCTAGTTTGTTTTATTAATGTAAAATAAATCTCTATCAACCCATATTTAGGGGTAATGGTTAATACTTTAAACTTTCCCAAAAAGTATTTTGTTAATTTCTGTAAATACTTAATATACCAAGATAATGCATTAAATAATGATTGCAAAGCTTATTAAATGCATCTTTAAACTTATTGAATGTTATAGAGGAAGAGTCAAACTCTTTTAGAATTTTTACGTTTTTCTACGTCTTGTTTATTAAATCACCAGAGAGGTGTGGCATGTTCTAACCATAATTCAATTTTTAAGAATGTTTTGTTAGGTTTACTGTTTGAAATAAATTAAATTAAAAAACTAATTTGACATATTATATTAATAAAAAATAAGTCTATGTCAATATAGTTTTTGCCTTTATATAGTGGATGCATACAGACCAACTCATAATCGATGCTATTATTATTTGGACACTTAACAGATCAAGAGTCAACATTACGACAACTTCACCTGTATTTTATAAAATATTTTAATTGAAATGTGATGCATAAGATGAATAATGTTATATCAGACAAAAATTAAATGTTAAAAATACTCAGCCAATATTAAAATAATGTACAAAACTAACCTACGGATCATAAAGGTCTGTGTATATAGTCCAAAACTGCTTTCATTAATATACGGGTTAACATAATTTTTTCTAATAAATAAAACGTATATTTATTAGGTTACCAAACGTAAAAAACGTACTTAAAAATTATAATGCTATTCGAATAAAATTAATGCATTCCTATCTAACATGTACACACTAAGCCTTGTTGCATTGTCGTTGGTGTTTTATTTTAAACTATTTTCCAGGGATTGTTGAAGCACAAAGTTGTGAGGTTTATTGATGATGTTTTAAAACCAAAACCGTGAGACGAAAAGCAATACGGATCTTGGAAGGGAGATGTGTTAGAGAGGCAGAAGGAGAGGAGCGTATGAAGTGTTCATTGCCGGGCTTTATTGAAATGTAAATGAAAACTTTCAAACACTTGGGTATGCATACTCCTGCTGATAAATCGATTAAATGTTATAAAAATACTATGTACAAATTAAGTGAAGAAATTTTAGTTTTGATGGTAATTCATTTCAAAATAAATTTGTGAACTTTGAAAAGAATAAGTTAACAATTACGTTTAAACGTGATATTATTTCATAGAGTCTTCTTTATTTTGGTGTTTTTTGTCTTCTTTGTATTTTTATATTACAATAAATTTACGTATGATTAATTCAAGTTGTATAGTGACTAGATGAATCCTTAATACCTTTTTTACTTTGTTGTAAGTTTAGTAATCATTATATATTTTGCATATATTAAGATCACAAAAAAGAATTCTAGATTAATACTATTACATATTGTAACAAATGAAGTCGAGTATAAAATACAGTAACATACAGACAGCTAATTATGAATTATTATTGTCGTATTAAATAAGTATTTTTTTTAATTGGTAAACACATGCGACGACTAATAATGACTAATACGTTGAATGATGTTTACTGTAAAATTATTTCTATATAACTACGTTATGACGTATATGTATTATAGTAGATGTATTACTTTTCAAATTACATATCACATAAACCTAGCCTTATATGGCGTTGAACGTGGAGACCAAAATGAAATAAATCCTGTCTCAATGTCAGATTTTAGTCCAGAGGGGACTAGGGATTAGGGACTACGTGTGGTGTATGAGATTAAGGATTTAGGGATTTCGATATGATGGTTTTGGTTGAAATGGGACCCAGATGGTGCAAGAGAAGGTTATTATTTGATATGTCTTATAATTCATGTGAATATAAAAGGCCTTCACTTAGAGAAAATATTTATATTATAAAAATATTTATTTCTAAATATTTCAGGTACGTATGAAAATGTATTTGGGTGCAATAGTTTGTATTTTATGAATATTGTTTAAACTACGTTCTAACTAAAACTGAAATCGATTTAAAAGCTACACAAAATTAATTGTTGATTTATTTATGATTTCTTTATAAATGAAGTCACTTGTTAAAAGTTAAAAGGCTATGTAACGTGAACTAATTCTTGTTTCTCACTACCAGTAATCCATGAAGTAATTTAACAAATACAGTAATATTTAATCAGGTAACATAGTACTCTATAATAAAATAAAACCTATGCTTCATGCTTTAATTGTATTAATTGGCTTCGTAAAATTACTGATTTATTTTTCAAAATTATCTCTTAAACTATCACTAAAGCCCTATCTGCCTTCCAGGAAAACTATCCGTAGCCATACATTTTAATCTTCTTTGAACTTCCATTACTATTACATCTTAGAAACATCACGAAAGAAGTAAGACTTTGTATTTTCGCTTCAATTTCTACTTTCTGCAAACAGCTAATTATAATATTCATTTTTACTTCTGTGACGGTTTCTTAATGTTTTTTTGCATCACCAAACTGTGTACACTTCCTTCACCTGATACAAAAACGAAAAATCAATATAATATAGAAAGAAGAATAACTTGTGGTTTTGTTAAGACTTCAATAAGTTTCTACTTAAGGTTCGTCCTAATAAAAGTGAACACAGCTGCAGTTCAAATTAATTAAAAACCGCACCATTTATCATTAAGAAAGTTTGGCCGCCGGATGGAGCCTGGCCAAGGTCGCAGCTGGTAGTGTTTCAGTTATAAGTGGTTTGCATGATTAATCTTACCAACGGTTTAACTTTTTTTGTCAAGGGTATATACTAGAGGTTATAAAAATCAAGATGCAATCTAAATATATAAAACAAAGTCGTGTTAGTTACAACACTTATAACTCGAGAACGGCTGGACCGATTTTAATGATCTTTGATTTTTTCTATTCATCTCTGCACCAATCAGGCTTTAGGCATAGTCAGTTTTGAATTTAACCTTAGGGCTAGGCCCTACTGGACTGTTTTACTGGAATATTTTACTAACAGCTGATATTGTGTTGCTTTATTTTCACCAGTCGACAGCTTACGTCATTGTGCGTCATTTTCATCGAAAGTTTGTGTTTGTTTACAAAAATGTATAAGTTATATATTACTGGTTGGTTTGTTTGTCCCAGTGTAATTATTAGTTGGTTTTTTGTTTTGTACGAATGGAATTGATGAATGTTAGATTATGCTAGTGTTATTATAAACAATGCCGCGATTCAGACTGTACATATTTCCTCTAAATGCCGTATTGCAGTTAGGTTTGGTTTGGGTTTAAATTTGATTGGATAATTGAGAATCAATCAACTTGAGTTTATTTCTTTTGTGGGAATCTTATTAATATGTCTTATCGTTTCAGCATTGTTGTTAACAGCTATGCCCTAACCCAGAATATCTAATTTTTCACAACGAAGCAGTAATGCAATTCGATTTCAGAACATGGCCAATCTTAAAGTTAACACGTATTTACTGTTAGTCGTTACGAAGTTTGCCAGTCAGCTAGTGATGAAATAAATGTTAATGTTTCTCAAACACTATTGAGTTAAACAAACAAATGCTATGGTTGAAGTTATATTAAAGGCAAAACAACACACACACGCAAACACTCACACACACTCACACTGCCCATGATAAAACATTATGAAACAAATTTTACAATAAGGAAAAACTGAAGGTAAAATCTCTCCCGTCTAAATATTGTTGTACTACATTTATCTAGGAATTCATAAAAATTTATGAAAATAATAACTATATTAGTATCGTTGAAACCTTATATTTTTAAGTTAGTAATTAGTTTGGTTAGTTATTAAGCTATAAAAACATCATCAATCAATACACAACTGAGTTAACCTATTAACAAAATGTTTAATCTCAAATTTTGAAGATTTTACAATATTTTAGATAAGACTATAGATAGAAAACGAAATAAAAAAGTAATCGTTAAGGTAACTGTGTGCTAGTTAGATTAGATTATTGAAATTGCGACTCTACCATAAGGTAGGTATTTTAAGCCAATTATGAATGAGGATTGAGTGTAAGATGATTGTGGCGCGATCTTGTAGTCTTGTTACTGACTAAGGCTGACATGATCCTTAGACAGGACTGTTAATTAATAGCCCAACAGCCAATGGTAATTAATGGACCTGCAGTTTAACGTGGAATCCGAACCACGGCTTCTGAATTACGAATTGGTCTAATTACGAGGATGGTCTTCGCGGATTAACGTAGTATTCAATAGTGCGGACGAATTATCCACATATGTTGACATCCAAGTAGCTGGATTAAAGGAAATTGCCACAGTCTTAAAATAACAACCATATTATAGGTACAGTAGTAACATTGTTTTCTAGTTTAATTATTTTTTCGAATCTACTAGAATGGACGGTTATTTAATTAAAGTCAATAAAATCTCTGTACCAGTTTGAAATGAATAAGTTCTTGTTGTTTAGTATCCTTAATTTTCCATCAATGTTTTAGCTTAATTTCACAAAACGTTACTTAGCAAAGCAGTTAATCTAACTACTTTTAAATTTCTTTTGATTTGTCACTAAAATTTTGGTAAACAAAAATTCCTACATTTCTATAAACCTGTTGTTGATAGCTGAATAAATGAATAATTTAACTTGAAAAATTTTACCAAACCCAACAGATGCCCTAGATGCCGAACAAAACTTGAATAGCTCGAGTTACTGCGGAATAAAACTATCATAAATGCATGAAAACGTTTTGGCGCAAGTTATTATTGAAGACAAACGTCCCAATGTGTTCGGGGAAACGATAGACCCGAGACTGGCTCCGGCTTCCCTGGGGATAGCAGTTGTTACCGTAATGGCAGCGCGTAAATCATATACACATTTCCGCCTCTTCTTCCTCGATATCTCAGCTGTTATCTCCACCACCGGTTTTTCGATAACATTCTAATATTCCAGACACATTTACCAGTTTTTACATGTATACGTCTTAGCTCTGGGGGGTTTTGGCAATTTGCACGACCAAAATTTGAAACAGTGACGTCATCGTTTAGTTATAACAATGGCTGTTTGGATGAACTGAAAGCATTCTCGACTAATCCATATCCAACATATTTCACACATAGAAGTAAATACAATATTTAACATGGATATTTCTTAGCTCTGGGGGAGGGTGTTGGCAACTTGTGAGACCGAAATTTGAAACAGTGACGTCATTTTGTTAGTGACGTCATAGTTTGGTTATAAGAACAGCTGTTTAGATGAACTGAAAACATTCCTTTTAGACATATCCATGATCTAACCTATTTCCTACAGGGAAGTAAATACAAACATTTTTAGTAATCTAGTTAAGGGTGTGTAATCTAATAAAATAAGATTAGCGTTTTCTCTGTGCATTGCTTGTAATTATTTTTTACCCCGAAATGGGTTTATCTCAATTCTTGTAATGCTTAACAAGGTTTTCTGTAAGACTTCTCCGTGAAACGAGAGCACTCACGGTTAGGAAACCTATTTTCTTTATTTTATATTTTTCGTAGACAGTTTTATTTATTTTAAACTCACCTACTTACTATACAAATAATATTATGCATTCTCAAAACCCAGTTTTGAGCAATTTAAAAGAGGGAAACCCAGTTTACACTCATATTAATTCCCATAAGTTTTCTAAATGTGTTTTCTATAAAATGTATTTAATAGAAAGAATAACCAAACTTCCAACCAACTTAAATATAGTTAATTTATAGCTATTTTCAATGACCTCTTATTTTATAATTTTATCAATTTAATCACCAAAACAGCTGAAAAGGTTTTAGTTAATATTTTCTCTCTTTAATTTACATTTCTGTGCTATGTTGTAGCCGTGGAGAAGTTCCAATCATAAATATTTATTGAAAAAAGCTATGATTTAAAATGGGAGAGCTATGTCTCAAATACGTCTAACAAGGATGGTCTCCCAACTATGACATATTGTTATAAAAATACCACTTTGTGATTAATGTCAGAGACAAATATCGTCGTATATAACTGGAGACATATAATTTGCAGATATAACTGAACTAATTAAAATAATTGACAAAAGTAATGTAATGTGACTATTAATAATTTTGAAAATCATACTAATACGACCAATGTAGTTATATTTCAGCTATAGGGTCTGTTTTATTAAATATCATAATACGAAACATTTTGACCTATCAGAAATATTAATTTAATATGATATTTGCAGTAAGGAAAAGTAAAATTTGAAAAGAAGTAAAAACTCTATTGTGATTATCTGTTGGGGACTCATAAAAAATTTAATCGTATGCGGGTGATATCTCTTCTACTGCAGGTGTCGTATGTTGCTTCAACACACATGTTATACAAATCAAACAACACAAAACCACAGCCCACAATACGGTGGTACCCCTGTATCCGCTGAGTGACTATTGTATCGTGTGTTCAAAAACCGGTATTGTAGTATATAGTACCTGTACATTGCTGCGGTTAATATCTACACTACTGCATGTGAGGTATGTTGCCTCAATACACCTTGTATACAATTCACATAGGCACTAACACAAAGCCACAACCTACGATATGGTGGTACCCCTGTATCCGTTGTATCACTATTGTTACGTGTCTTCAAAGCCCCGTATTGTAGTGCCCGTACACAGCTGTGAATGACAACTAAACTACTGTATGTGTCGTATGTTTTCTCATCATGTCTTTTATTGATATTACACAACAAAGCCACAATGTACGATATGTTGGTACCCCTGTATATGTCACTGATGTGTCGTGTCTTCACAAAAATGGCTCTGTAATGTGTGTACAAAGAAGTGAATTATATGTACATTATTGATTAAACACTACACATTTAAAAAATGTATAAAATATTTTTTCACTAAGCATACTTATTTTCAAAGTAAAAACTTAATTTTAAAAGTATTTAAAATAATTATTACACCAGAAAGTTGAACATTTTATTTTGTAAGTGAAGCCGCTTCAGATGGTAAAGTTTTTAACTTATACAGAGTCGCGTTTGTGATTCTTATCAACTTAAACCTCCATCTCAAAAGTTAAAATGAAAGCGCTGCCAAAATATATATTCGTGTAGCTAATCTTTTGAAACAAACTTTATCTTATTTTAGATCAAAATTTAGTGATATCTTTGTTGAAAAATAAGAAAAAACTAAAATATTGCAGTAAAATAGCTTACTTTTGTAAACATTTTCAAACTAATGTTTAGTTTTGACGTGTTATACGGAATCGATTTTCAAAAATGTAATATGATTCAGGGTTTGTTGAAGTAAAACTGATTATTTTCGTAAAATTGCATCATGCAGCCTATTTTTTAGATTTTTTAAAACCAATCTGCATTCCAAAAAGTAAAAAATCTTTTAGTTTCATTCAAAGTTTCAGCGGAAAGTTCAGCAAACTTAGTACGTTAACAAAGACTAGACGATTTCTGAATAGAATGATTAATGACACTGCACTGAGGACTTAATCAATCGGAACTTTGAGTCATTGATCTAATTCACCTTTTTCTCTCAATTTAAGCAATCAAAGTTTTTATATCTAAACTGGAAATTTAAATATATTCATCTATAATGAACCGTGATGAGCCTTGCAAACCTGGGTTTTTATGAAGCCGATGTCTTCTATGTGTAAGAAGAGATAAAAGAAATAAATTGAGTCCAAAATATTTTATTTTTAACTACTTAGATACAGGCTTCGGCAAGAACGTTTTCCGATATAGAGCAGTACTTTGTGAAAGCAAGCTCGAGATTCGGTTACTAAACAAACACTAAATAATGACCCTTATAGCAAAGTAAAAAATACTCCAATTTACTTTTAAAATTGTTATTTAAACTCAAATTCATAGCAGTTGAAATGCATGTATTTAGCATTAAACCAAAACATACGAACAAAATAAATAAAATTTAAAGAATTAAACTTGAATATTGTCATCCCTAACAGTTTTATTACAATTAAATATTTAACAATACCTCAGAATAAATACAGTTTTTTAAATTAGCTTATATTGTACAGATTTTTATAGAATTATTAACAAAACCAATAGCCCGCCATTGGCAGGAAAGAGGTGGGATTTTTGAACCCTTTATCCTTGTGTCAGCAGGTAATCCTCTTTCGCCATCTTCCTTAGTCCCAA
Organism: Nephotettix cincticeps; assembly: GCA_023375725.1. Taxonomy (NCBI): domain Eukaryota; kingdom Metazoa; phylum Arthropoda; class Insecta; order Hemiptera; family Cicadellidae; genus Nephotettix; species Nephotettix cincticeps. The sequence continues at coordinate 152,236,059 of CM041786.1, forward strand.
ATCCTTTATTTGATTATATAATCTCGGTTAACATTTTTCTTGAAGATGATATAATCAAATTTTCATCTCAATGTGCTATTCCTTATTTTATAATTGCTTTTTTTAATAAGAAATTTAACTGTGACAAGGCTTTATAAGTGATAATTATTTTAAATCCTTGTACAGCCTTTTATTGGCGTTCAATTTATAAAAATGGTCATTGTCTGAAGGAGTGTAAAAAATATATAATTTTATTCCTTTTGGCTGTATCATCTTCTTTATTAAAAATTTAATTGTTATTCTTAAATGTTCTTGATTATTTATTCATAGTCAAAAATTAATACCCCATAACAAATCATATTATTTTATTTTTATGTACATTGTTATAAATCAAATTTAATTTTTTAAATTAAATGGTTTACATACCTCTCTATCACAATCTTATTAGTTGAATGGCGCCATTCAACTAATAAGATTGTGATAGATAGGTATGTAAACCATTTAATTTATTTTTAACAATCTGGAGGCTTAATAATATCATAATTTTTTTTACTTTTAATGGATAAAAACAGCCTCAAAATTATCAATTACCCGGTATTCAAACTACTTTCAAATTAGCTAGGCAAGATTTCCGTTAAAATGATTTGATTAATAATTAATTTAAATAAACATAGTTTCTCTTTTAACTATTTAAACAGCTAATATCAATTTAATAATTTACTCACCCAAAATTTGGGTTATAAGAAAAACTAAACTTTTGAAAAGGGGTTAGCACAATGTAACTGTTTGAAGTCTGAACGAACAGTGGATAGTTGTGAGCGATGATCGGTGTATGTAGTGTTCTCTTGTGTGGATTAACGTCCGCACTATTGAATACTACGTTAATCCGCAAAAAAACATACCCATAATTAGACCAATTCATAATTCAGAGGCCGTGGTTAGGATTCAACGTTAAACTGTAGGTCCATTAGTTACCATCGGCTGTTGGGCTATTAATTAACAGTCCTGTCTAAGGAACATCAGCCTTAGTCAGTAACAAGACCACAAAATCGCGCCACAATCATCTTACACTCAATCCGCATTCATATTCGGGTACTTTGGGTACTATTGTATTGTATCCATCTATGTGATAATTGTGTTTTGACGCAATTTGAGGTTATCTATTACTGTACTTTTAAAGACCCTAACACTCTTCCTGTATTCAAGAGTTTATATTTGTATTACATGAGACAGGTCTTTTTCACTCCTAGAGTAAAGAAAGTTTTAAATAATCATGTTTAGAACACACTAATTTTAATTTCAGTGTGCATTAAACAAGGTTCTAGAGAAAATAGAAAATCGTATTCATTCTATTGCTACGTTTCGACTTTATAGACGAAATTTGTGAAATACTCAGTTTAAATTTACGGAAAAGTAGATACTTATTTTATTTTTATTACTTTCTCCCCTTATACATAGTATATGGAGAAAGTATTGTTTTCGTCAAAATTTTCGAATTTGAGTTGAGGGTGGATATATCCGTTTTGGGGTCCCCTGAATCCAAAAAAGTGGGTTTTGGCGTGATGTCTGTCCGTCCGTGTGTGTGTGTGTGTGTGTGTGTGTGTGTGTGTGTGTGTCTGGATGTGTACAGTGCCACAGCCTACCCCGTTTGTCCGATTTAGATGAAATTTGGCATGTATATATATAGTCGCCGTATCCCCAGGCGTTTTTTTCATTTTTTTGAATTTTTGATTTTTAAGGGTGGTTCACCCCTAAAAACCCTTAAAAAACGTGAAAAATCCAATTTTCTCAAAAACGGCTCTAACGATTTTGATTAAAATTTGATAGTTTATAGTGCACAGAGTACTAAATAATTTGACACCACCCGCATGTCTGTAAAAATGACGGTTCAAAAGTTATGGGTTTTTAAATGTCAAAAAAATCAAATTTTTAAATTTTCAGCGAAAACAATAAAAGTAAAGTATAACTTGACTGGTACCATTGAAACCAGCTTAAAAAACTAAACAAATTAGTATTTTGAATTATTTGTCTACGACTAACGGTTCCAGAGAAAAGTTGTCCACGATAATCGCAGTACGTTGTCTGAAAGCGCCCAATGTTATTCTTATGGAAAATATAAAAAATCAATTTCTTCCTTACTTTCCAGCCGTTTTACATGAAACTTGGTATGAAGTGTAAGGTCAAATCACCGAACAAAACCAGCTCAAAAAAGCTTGGTATTACGGGGGTGGGGTTCCCCAATACAATTTGAACAATAAAGTATTAAATGGTATTTAGAATAACTATGTAGGACATGATAGTTTTATTACAGATTGTCTTTTTTAAATTTACTTAAGGGAGAAAGTATGTGTCAGTCCACTGGTACCGTTTATTTATATATTGTAAGCCTAACTCAAAGTAGTGATAGAAATTAGACATGCTCTTTATAATTATTGCAATTTTCCATTCCCAAAATACCGTAACTGCGAATCGCTAACTTCAATAAAAACATGATAATTTCAATAAAACAGGACTATTTAAACTCTCTGATGCTTTTATTTTAACGTATGTATGTAATTTCATAGGGATGTGGATTTTCCGTAAAGCAGGCCGCCACCTTGCGTAAATTTCTCCAGTTCTTGAACAATTTAGAGTTGGAATCAGCGATGAAAAGTTTTCAATGAAGCAGTGTATTGCTCATCACCGAACTACGTCTGACAACTTTGATTATATTACAAATGAAATATGAATTTACTCATTTGGACATCCTCATTATACGAGTACAGTATCTGTAGATACATATTCAAAGTGCTGTGGGGACATAATTTAATTAATAGCGTTCTAAAACATTACACGTTTTTAACTACCACTATAGGTTGAAAATTTTCATTTGTATATTATTAAAATTGCCATTCAAATTTTATAAATTTTTATTAATTAGGAGTCAATTCATTCAGTCAAATTAGAATGTCAAAGTCAATCCTTTTAACTTTTGTCTTTTAATAGGACTTTTGTATTTGGTGTCATATTAAAAAACATTATAATGCCTGGTGATCTATATGATTAGGATCAATATTTTACTTATTTTCATTCTTATTCTCTCATATTCTTTTCTCAGTTGTGTCCTCTTGATCAGAGCAGAATTTTCAGTTTATTGCTTTTTCATTTTGTAGTGAGGTCCTCATAAAATTCTTCAAGGCTGAGTCTGTTTATGATGTATATTTTTAATTTTTGAAGAATAAATGGTCGTTTAGTATTTATTTTAAATCTAAAGTTTGGCACCCATATAGGATGACGTTTTTACTGCTTACAGTTAAGCTATCATATGGGAGGTTCAGGTTTGTTTTATTTCTTAGAGTGTATTTGTGGCCCCCAGTTCTGTGTTGTAGTGTATTGGTTTTCATAAATTTAATGGTTTCCAGGATTTAAGTGGATGTCAGAGTATATGAAGAATGAATATGAAGTATATGGGGATATGAGGATGATATAAAGAATGGACTACAGTGTTCTTGGGGTGATAGTTTATTGATGATTCGGATGGCTTTGTTCTGTAGTGTTAAAATATTTTAAATGTAGGAGTCCCCCGCAGATCCCTTATGCTTCTATCCCAAATCTCACGCGCGAGTCAAACAGAGCATGATAGGCAATTTTGGTAGTGTGTGCATTTTTTATAGCTCTGAGCCTTCGTAGAGTGAATAGGGTTGAAGATAGTTTATTATGTTAAGCATCCAGATGTTTAGGCCATGGTAGATTAATGTCTAATTAAAGTCACAGGAATTTTATGTCTTCTGGTTCAGATGTGGTTTGTTGATTTGCGTTTTTTGTTCTATAGTTAGTTGGGAATTCCAAGTGTACCAGCATTAAAAACTCTGTTTTGCATTTATTTACTTGGAGGCTTAGAGTGTTGCAAACGGCGGTCACTTCTTAAATTGTTTTCTGGGTTTCTGTAAGGTAGTTAGTAGACATTGGAGTTAGTTAGTCTATTGGAGCCAATATGTGTCGTTTACAAATATTCCAATCATAGTAATCGAAAATTATCTAGTATGCAGATTGCAAACATACGTTCCACAAACAAGGCAGTTCCTAATTAATTACCGGTATGTTTTTAAGTTTGAGTTTTTTTAGTTATGCTTTTACTAGTCGATGATTTAATGCCTAATTTGTTTCGAAATGGCCACTTCACTGTAATAGAAGTCTCAGGTTTTGCAAACTCTGTTACACTCAAAATATTATATTACTAACAACTGCTGTTAAAACCAAATAGATGCCGCCCATCTTTGCAACGACCCTTCCAACCATTTTAAAACAATGCCACAAAATTCTCAATTTCTCCATTTATTCTAACTGTGTAAGTTTATGTCTGCCATATTTTTGCTTTTTGAGATCCAAATTCATAAATTGGGGTACATATTTTTGGATACAAATTTTTAATGACTCTGCATTTTACGTATTAATAATGGAAATGTACAAAAATATTATGGTTTGATGGCTATGTTTTGATGAAAATCAAGGAGCCGTGTCCGCATGAGAAACTTGATGCCAAATAATATCAGCAATAAAGTTGTGAGGCAGACTCATGGTTATCAGCAGGCTGTGATTTATCGTGCGGAAGATTAATGCCCCAAGTTGATAACAGTTCCGGGTGCGACCAACCAACCCTAATGAAATTGTTCAAGGCCATCTCTAAAAACCACCTGTCTCATGTATTTATGATTAGAAAAACCATTATGGACGTTACTTTCCCACCCATGTTAAATTTGTAAAATTAAGGAACATTAATTTCAGAAACTATAAAAGCCAAACCATATTAGTTGATAACTAGTATTTTTTTAACTTAGTTTTATATTTGATATATTTACGTTGGTGTACATCCACTGCCGTTTTATAAAGATATGTTAACAATTCTTTTAACTGCGGAACAGGTTTATGAAAAAAATAAAAATTTGTTCATTGGGCCATCCGAAGAAAAACGAAAGAATCGAAAAAACGAAGCATCCAAGGTGCAATATTTGAAATAGCAACCCTGTGTGTGGCGTTGCCTAAAATTAGTAAATATGCAATTATTGTGTATTTATTTGCGAATCTTAGAAGTCTTAGAAGGTCTGCTGCGACTACCCAGCAAAAATAATGCAATTATATGAAAAGATTGATCAATCAACCTGTTGATAAGTTAGACTATTTGCCTATTTTCCGTAACATTAACATGGGAAAGAGTATGCAGGTTTGCTACTGTGAGAAACACATAAAGAAGGAAAAATAACATGGCCCCTGGCTTTAGTCTTGCTATGAGACCTACGGTAATAGCTTCTTCCCTATGGAAAATTCACTAAAAGGGCCGAATAACTTATATATTTAAAAATAAGTATTTTAAAACATGTCAATATTTTGTCTCGTTACGCATTTGACATAAACGTAAACGTTGTAAATAATTCCGATCACGCTGTTTGTGATTTGACCGTATACAATACCATGCAGGAAACTAAGGTTCTGTGTGTTGTTTGTGGTGTTGATTTCAATAAAAAACAAGAATCATCCAACGAGAGTTTTAATTATGGCTTAACAAACGAAGACAACAATGCAAAACCCCTCTGTCGTTGATTCACACATTCTCTGTACAGCTGGCGAGTTACTTGAATATTCAAAAGGTACAAAAACTAACGAAGTGGTCCCCAAATATACGATGTAGCCAAAAAATTTCTTAAATTGAGTTCTCTAAGTCTTTATAAACTATATAAATACCATTATAAACAATACTTATGTAGTTCTCAATTACAATACAGTTTGTACAAGTTTGTATTTGCTGCCCTGTGGGAAATAGGTTAGATCATGGATATGTCTAAAGGGAATGTTTTCAGTTCATATAAACAGCTGTTCTTATTCTGTTACATTAAAAATTCTATTCAATAGCTCTGGTAGTTTCTATGGAAACCTGTTACATATTTTCAATTTTAAAAATAACCAACACCCCCAGAGCTAAGAAATATCCATGTCAAAAACAAACTAAAAATACGTATGAATATGTTTAACTTTATTTAGTTCAGCTGGACTACGCCCCGTAAACTGTATTTAACAAAACTGAATAAACCTATAGCTTACTCGGAGCTTAGCCAAAAGGTTAAATACAAAACTGAATAAGCCTATAGCCTACTCGGAGCAGAGACGAATAAAAAAATGTAAGATCATTAAAATCAGTCCAGCTTTTCTCGAGTTATAAATAGTGTAGCTAACACGACTTTGTTTTATATATTTACATTTACCCTACAAGGTATATGGACGGATTTTTATAGATGACAACATTAAAAATATAATAATTTATGACGTAAATTAAATTATTTTATATTTCGATTCAATTCGTAAAAATTAACACTTTTACATTAAGGTATATAGTTATTTTAAGTTATAAAGGGTTCTTGGTGCCTGGTGGGAAAAATAGGGTAGTTATTAAGAAGAATTATTAATTATACCCTACTTATAAATTGTAGCTAAAAAGGTTTGAAGAGTAAATTGAATTTGGGACCTGATAAGAACTACTTCTGTGACTTTATACTCTTAATATTGTTTTATTTTAAACAGTTTGTTTTGTGGAATAACTTGACCATTACACTTATACCTTATTTTAAAATGTTTGAACCAAAATTAATCATTTTGATATCTGCTTAGCATCATGTTTTGGGTATAATATATCAAATTCGTACCCCAGAATTCCAATTTAAGTTTAAACGGTTTATCCAGAATGCTTCATCCGGTCTCGTCAACAGTTATCAGATGTGTACAAAACAGTTTACTACACAACGAGAACTCCACGATCACAGCTGTTTTAACACGTTTGCGAGGATACGTAAATCTTCCTTGTAATAGATAACACCTCAAGAAATGTTCTAGATCAACTAAATGTTGTTTGAGATAGAAGCGAGCAATCGAGTTGAAAGCTTCTAATGACCGACCGCCATCAGTGGCTCATGTAACACTTGAGTAGAGCCTGGAGCGGTTGGCAGCACTGCATCCTCTCAAGTTACACACTGCTACCAACATTATGGTAATGACAGTAGTCTTAGTTAGAGAAGTGAAATCAGACAACGTATTGTTTACCAAGGCAAATTCTGTGAGCACAAAATCTTTGAAAGACATATTTCACGTGAGTTTTCATTATTTTTCATAGTAGATAAATCGTAAAATATAAAATTTAGATTTATTTAGATTTCCCATTTAGACAAAAACTGTGGTTTGAATAGAAAAATTACAATTTTCAATATGTAAATACTTGTTAATGGCTAAAATTTCATTCTCCAGTTTGTGTTCTTGATTTCTGAATATGTTTAATACTAAAGAAAATGCTCAAGTAATTCGGGTTATCTAAAGACACAATGAATAACCCAGACGACAATTATGTTCTATTTTAATATTTTTTTAGTTTTCAACAGACACTCTATTTTATTTATTATCGATGTACATTATGAATATTAGTATAGTGTTATGCAGAGTTGTTGTATGTTATGAGAAGTTGACCTCCTGAAGACCTGTAGATGTGCTCTAGCAGCACGAAACAGAAATTGGTAGTCGTAACTACTACAAAAAGATCTTTTAACAGAAAAAGGATACATTAAACTATAATATACGTTTAATAAATAATCTAGAGGCTATGGACAGTGAAAATTTGATCACTATATCATCAAAGTAAATCTGCTAACGCCAAAAGGATATTCTACCACTGTGGTACAACACTATCACCTGGCAAATTTGGAAACAAAAATTACTTATAAATTTATTTATAGTTTTGAGCATTACTAACTTAAAGCTACTTTCCATAATAGGAAACCACTATTGGTTAATTATAAAATATATTTTGCATTACTCGTAAAATATGTAAAGCTTGAATTTAGGTGTTTTAATTTTAATCTCTTAAAACTAAAAAGTTAAATTACAACTTAACTACTGTGCGCGACTTTCAATAAAAGTACAATAACAACCCTAACTTTCTCCATTTATACAAATTACTCTGCTACCTTCCGTAAAACGAGGAAAACAAAAGATTGAAAATAAGGAAACGTTTATCCTAATAACCCCTGTGAAATTAAGTCTTTATAGGAAAACTTTATAATGAACAACGCATTACACGGTATCTGATTACGAAGTAATTTTCGCTCGGTTTATTCCAAATAATGAAGATAATGATAGGGGATCTGAAAATTTATCATCAATATAATATTTATTTCCTTTTATTATGCTGTATAATACAGTTTTAAGTGTTAATACTATAATTATAGAAATAACGACTAACTGGCTGTAGAAACCATGAATCTTATAGAAATAAAAAAATTCTGTTACCTTTTCTATTTTAAACATCAAATGATTAAAATATCAAATACTAAATAACCTGAATATGAAAATAATTACATACATGAATAACAAGTATAATCTGAGTTTAACTTAATTGTTATTCAGATTGTAAATTGAAAACACAAAATATATTATCATGTTATAATAGCATACAAATTGGTTGACATACGGAAAAAGGATTATGTTATCGTTTTCGTCAAATTATTAATATACCTTTCACTATGAAATATAACAAAACATATATTCCCACATAATGTTCAGTGATTGTCCAAAGTATCAAGTAGGCCATACGAACAGCTTATTCAAAAAAACTGTAACACCTGCCCAAAGAAACAACACCAATTTCACTAATAAAACGTCTACCTTTTCGGAAAGATTTTCATTATCATAGTGACAGTTACTCCACTATCCAGCCATATTGCACATATCACATGAGTATTTTAAATTTGTCAAGATATCGTTTTCAAATAAACAGATTATTTAAAAAATGACAAGGCTGTTAAGTTAGACCACCAGAATGTACCTAACGATCGTCCATGGAACCAATGTTGACCGGCATCATATAGACTCGAAGAAATCCTGAACAATATATTGTTTTTTTGTATATTTCTAATTTTAGACTATATAAATAAGTATCCTGCTTTAAGATTTAGTTAATTTCTTCGTCGTGTCTCTTTCTCCGTCATCTTTGTACTTCTGTGATTCCACGTTCTAGTCAATGTCTATTTATTGTTTGTATTATTGTTATTTTTAATTAATTAGTACATTCTACTTTAGCTTGTATGTTTCAGCTTACGCAACCAATCTAAAATGACCCTCCCATTGACAATGCAATATGGTCAACTGGAATAAAGATTTGACGTGGATGCACGACGTGCAACCTAGGCCTACCACGTGCCTGTCTCAGCTGCAGTCTTGCATGTCGTATCACAAGTACGCATGTAATGTCATGAATATTAAGGGCTCCCAATAGTCCCTGGGGTCCGTGGTTTAAATGGTATCTGCATGCATTTGCATAGTATATTGCCTTAAATGAGTTACATGCTCTTACATATGCGCTCCGCTAAAATAACAATTAGTAACCAGGCTTCTGACTAATGTAGAACTTTGCTTTAGGGTGCATTTTAGGACTATGGCTAAAATTGTGTTATTGGATATTTTAAGGGAAAAGACTAAAAATATTAAATTTTTGGAGGAATGGTTAGTAAATAGCTATGGAGTTGAAGTATTCGTAAGGAAATATGTATGCAAAAATAATCTACAGCTGTATCCTGTAGACTATTTTTATGAGTCCCACTGAAACAAATAAATGTTTTTATATAAATATGACGCCAAAAGATCCGGGAGGTCTGTGTTGATACTGAGGAGGATCAATCTTGGTTATTTCATGTTGTTCCCAGATTTTTAGTTTGCTTGTGTTTTTGTGCCATTTTAACTTTCTACCATCTATACCATGTATATGTAGAAATTATTGTTTTCGTAAAATATTAAAAAACAAATTTGGTAGTATTCTGTGCGGACATTTTCTATCACAATTTTAAGTGAAACAAAGATTCACGACGTTTCGGGATCTGGAATCTGATTCCGTCCTCATGCGAACTAATATCTAAAACATAACACAATTAATACATGATTAGGAGTAAGCCGGTAGAAAACTGAAAACGAAAAAGTTCAAAGCACTTAAAAAACTTTAAAAAAATCATTCACTAACCATTACACATATATAAGAAATATAACACGTCCACTCGTCACGAAAACTCAAAGACAACTGAACTTATTGTTGTTGACTTGTCTTTAAGTCTTCGTGAAGAGTGGACGTGCTATGTTTCTTATGTGTGTAGTGGTTATAAAACGGTTTGTTATTATGTTTTTTAACTACTTTAAACTTTTTTGTTTTCAGCTTTATACCGGCTTAGTTCGGATTATGTACTATTTGGGTTATGTTTTAGGTACCAGCTCGCCTGGCCTGAGGACGTGATCAGATTCTAGATTCCGAAACTTCGTGAAACTTTGTTTTACTTAAAATGGTAATGGAGAATGCCCGCAATAAATATATAAATGCATAAATACAACATCACCAATAATGAATTTCCATCAAACACTGTTACGATGATGTTGATTAAAATTTAGTTTTACAGTCCTTAGAGTGCCCAATGCTATGACAGTACCCGCATGTCTCTTAAAATGGCGATTTAAAAAATAAATGGGCTTTTAAATGACAAAAAATAACTTTTTTTGCAAAACAATAATTTCATAAGCTAATTTGACCATTAGAATTAGCATGAAACAAAACAGATTAGTATTTGAATTCTCTGATACTTAGAAAAAACAATTTCCCCATAAACTTAAAAATACACTTTTTAAAATTATCTTTAATGTTATAGCAGAGAACATGGATAAATTATGTTCGTAAAAATGATGATGTATTAAAAATAAAATGTTTCCGAACTAAACATAAGATGTAACAGATTTTAAAACACAAATTACTGTACAAATACAATAGTTCAAAGGTGATAATGGTTCAAACATCAATAGAACACATCGTTTGAACAAATGTGCCAAACATAAATTTAAACTTGGCCCAGAAATTGATAAAACAATATCAGGTCACGTTTGTACGATGACGTGTTTACTAACGTAATGTTTACATTTGAAACTATGTTTCAACCAGTTCTATGAACTTCAATCCACATTTTTACTGAACCGTAAAACTAGAACATCCAACTCACGTTCAGTTTCAGAGGCAGACGAAACCGAGCAAGCCCCAAGTTTTCTCATTAGTGTTCATAAATATTTAACTTCAAATGTTTAAATGCAGACATAACGTTTTAATTGGTTCCAGGGATAATTTTCGTGGTCTTAATATCACTGGGGTTTTAAACTCTCCGTTTGTTTTTATTCCAATAAAAGTAAAATGGTTTACATTTGCAATGAAGGGTTTCCATTGTTGTGATAACATCTTTCAGTACATGTTATTTTTATTTTTTGTACGTAACCAATTAATAGTAGTTTACTTCAATGTATGCCTTTCAATGACTAATATTGGAGGTTTTAGTAAGTAACTCATATATAACAATCACGAGATTTTACTCAAAATGTCCCAGTTTTAGATCCAATCCCGAATATAGGCACAGGACTTTTTTATTCTGAATATTTTATAGAACATATAATATTGAAATGGCAACAATACCACCAGGTAAGCATTTTAAGCAAAGTATGAATGAGAAACGAGTGTAGGACTATTGTGGCGCGATCTTGTAGTCTTGTTACTGACTAAGGCTGACATTTTTCTTAGATAGAACTGTTAATTAATAGCCAAATAGCTGATGACATATTTAAGGGACCTACAGTTTAATGTGGAATCCGAACCACTGCCTCTGAGCTACGAACTGGTAATTACGAGGATAGTCTTTTTTGGATTAACGTAGTATTCAATAGTGCGGACTTTAATCCACACAAGAGAACACTACACCCACCGACCATCGCTCACAACTATCCACAATTCGTGACCTTCAAGGCGCTGGATTACAGGATGACGCCACCGTCCAAGTCAAATAGGATACTAAAAACGGATTCCTTCAAGTTTTTTTTATTTTTGAGAAGAGTTAGGATAGTTATTTTCACTAATGTTTTACTTAAGTGATAAGAAGCCCTTAAAATAGCTTGGTATGGTAAAAGCAAATTTCTATATATTTTGAATATTTTTCAAAATAAACCCTTTTTAGAGGTAATTGCTTAACTTATAGTAAAAGAATAATTTCTTGGCCAATTGGTTACAAATAATAATTTCAAACTTCAAAACATTCAATGCCAAAATAATGTTAACAGTGTTTACTAGTTTTTAAAATAATAATAAATGGATGATTTATTACTCTGTGGCATTAATCGTAGAAACCAGAAATCCATTTAAATGTTTGGTCACTTTAATATTAACACATTTAAACTTTATTTATAACAATTTTAAATCATTTGTCACAAATTTAAAACGAACTGATTTTTGACAACGAATCTAAGTTATAAGATATTACCGTTGTACACGAGGTAAGACCTAGTCCAGTGTCTAATATCTTATACATGTCCGTTAGATACAATAACAGTCGTACAAAATGTAAAGATAAATTTCTGTGTTTCAATTTTAAAACCAGGTACATCGTTCTATACAAAGTGGCGTTTTGGGAGGGGATTGTACCGTTATATAGCTTAACCTATATTTAAGAATAGTTTTTTCATGTCCAGTACTTCCTAAATGAAAGGAAATTTGCTACTATGCAGGTTTTCTGCTACGGTGTATTATTTGACATTACACTAAATACTCGTAACAACTCTTTGACAAGATTTTAAATCGTTTTAAAGTCTTGTCTACAAACTAAAATATATTTCACATTAAATTACATTGATTACCTATTAAAATACGTGTAAGTGGTCACACTTTCTGAATATCTGTACAGTAATAACTAAATTTGTTTCATCTTCATATTGTTTTTACAATCATTACTATTATTAAAATCTATTCTGAGTTAGTAGAACACTTACCAAATTATAATAATAAAGAATTATTTACATTTTTGTGGGAAATATGTTGGATCATGGATTTCTAATGGGGTCTATTCAGTTCCTCTAGCCAGCTGTCCTAATAACCAGATGACGTCACTAAAAACCTTCCTAAATGAAAGGAAATTCGCTAGTATGCAGATTTTCTGCTACGGTGTATTATTTTACATTTCAATAAATATTCGTATTTTGGACAAAGGAAAGGCAGCTGGAAAGTTAGCATAAAGATCGGCTGAGAAGCAGGTGAGCCGTCCGAGGCCGGCAGTTTTCTCATTAGGCTTCATAAATATTTAACCTCAAACGTGGAAATTGCTCAAATACAGACGCAACAATCTTGGTAATCCTCAGCTTTTTCTGACGATTATACTTTCACAGTTATTTTTTTCATAGTAAAAATTTTAATACAATATAATCCATTGCAAATGCTTTAAAATACAAAATATTACATACAATTATACACATATTAAATGATTTCACAGTAGTGCCGAGCTTCACTATGAGGTTTTGGGGGAGTATTAAAGAGAAGAGAGACATTTGACATTTTGACATTTTTTTATTTACTGCCGTAGTTTAGACAAGGTCCAATCTTCCACTACGACAGGTACAAACAATACAAAAATATATATACACAGTTGTTCTGCACTTAATTTCTTAAAAGTCTTTTGTTCTTCTTTTCACATAAAGTTTTTACAATCATTATTATCCTAACTAATTGCTTACATCTATAAAATAAAACTTATAAAACAACTTAAACATTATACCTATTTAATAACTTTGTTTAAGTTCTTGCAATATTGTTTCACTATTACAATTTTTTAATTTCATCATTGAGGGAATTAATAAGCGAACAGATTGAACATGGAATGAGTTAGTATATATCACTGTCTTATGGGGGGAAATTGCAGTTTTCACCAAAACGTGTCTCTCTAAGATGTACATCTCTTAATACCTATATCTCTAAATACAATGGTTCTTGCTTTGTAGAGTCTTATACGCTAAAGTAAGAATATTATATTCAATACTTTGACTTTTAAAACACCTAATCTCTTGTAATATTCAGTTACATGTTCGTGTAGCTGCAGTCGAAATATAAATCTAATACACACATTTTGTGCTCTTTGAAGTTAGTCAACAATATTATTGATATCGCAAAGGACACTAGCATAATCAAAAAAAGGAAAAACTAAAGATAAATTAATGTTTTTTCTCAATTTTTTCAGAATATTAAAACACAAGCGTCTAAATTAATACAAATATTTACCTTCTTATTAATATTATTAAATTTAGTGCACATATTAAATTCAGTAGAGAGAACAGGGTATGTATGGAGAGAGAGAGAGAGAGAGAGAGATCGTTCCACATTGTTGAGTTGTAAAACCAATTTGTGGCAGCAACAAGCGTTACAATTGCCCCTTGGAGGGGTCCAGGTTAACCCACACCCGGTCTCCTCACCCCTACAACCCTACTCGTATCGACAAATACAACCCGATTATGTAAACCAACCTAACATTTTATTTATCGTAATGATGGCCCGAGCTTCTATTATACAGTCGTTGCCACCAGATTCACTGTGAGAAAAATTTTAGATTGTTAAATTTTGTACCCATATAAGTTTTACTGATTTTATATTATTTTTTACGTATAATTTTTTAAGGGGGTTAATTTTATGGGTAATTTAGTTGAATATAGCTGTTTACAGCTCACGAATGTGACAACCGTACATTTTACTATAGAATAAACGTCGTTTTCGAAATACAACATTATGACCGATTTCTCTAATAGAACACAGATAATATAATTACTGTCACTGTAGCCCAGGAATGACACGTAGTAAGTCAAACGTTCCTGGACCGAAGTCAGGTACCAGTGACTCCTGTCAGATCATGAGCGGTCACGTCTGGCTAGCTCATGTGACTCATACCGCTATGGTACCTCGCTGTCTTTAATTAACCACACAGACCCTAGGCTCATGGTAATGGGACGTTGAGGGTTTTTAAGAAAAATATGACTCAGTCTTGATAGTATGGGACTGACAATTAATTCAAATAGTAAAACTAGGAATAAAAATGTATGAGTTTATTATAAATATGACTAGTCATTTTTCATACAGTATTAAAATATAAATGCTGCAAAATAAAACAATCATTACATTGAAACTAATTTTATTGGGTAAAAATA
Source organism: Nephotettix cincticeps (assembly GCA_023375725.1). Classification (NCBI taxonomy): domain Eukaryota; kingdom Metazoa; phylum Arthropoda; class Insecta; order Hemiptera; family Cicadellidae; genus Nephotettix; species Nephotettix cincticeps. Next base: position 152,251,083 of record CM041786.1, read on the forward strand.
TAAATGTATGATATATAATGCCTTTCTTTTTGTAAGTATTAAAATTCGTTAAATTATGCCATCTTTAAATAACTTATTTCAGTTTACCCAGATGTTTATATTCGTGTGAAACATAACATCGTCACCTCTCCTTAAGTATTAGCTAATAAGAAAAATATAAAATGAAATAATATGCCACAAAAGGAAATCAAGAAATTATAAAAATTGCATTCAAAAATATTATTGAAAATCAAAACATCCTCATTGACAAGATTTAAAGAGTGTTAAAGTCTTGTGCTAAGACAAAATTATACTTCACATTAAATAAATTTAATTACCTATTAAAATATCTGTAAGTAGACACACTTTCTGAATATCTAAATAATTATAGTTAAATTTGTTCCATCTGTTTTCACAATAATTTCTTTTATTACTATCTATTCTAAGTTAGTAGAATATTTATTAAACTATAACAATAAAGAATTATTAACTTTTCTGTGGGAAATAGCTTGGATCATGGGTGTTTCTAAAAGGAATCTATTCAGTTCCACTAATCAGCTGTTCTTATAATCATATGACGTCACTAAGCAAATGACGTCATCTTTACAAACTTTGATTTGACGGTTTGCCAATAGAGCTAAGACATATCCGTGATATCCATGTCAATAATCCCACGTCAGTGCAAGGATTGACAAATTAAAATAAAAACTTTAAATGCCTTTGGTAAATAAAAATGATGAGAGAGGGAAATTTAATATTGAGAAATCAGCTGTCGCCACAGACATGCAAAGCTGGTGACGTTTACCACATCAACCGGCACTGATCAAACGGAGTATTTGGAGACATCCTCAGTATTTGACATTGATAGACTCATCCTTGTCATACTTTTATCATATTTCACGAATATAAATATTGTACAGATTGAAAAGTAAGCAGATTTTTCAATGTTTTTGTTTTTTTCGTCTGCTTGTTTTATTTTATGACTGTTAGCTCGTTTTTTGTGTGGGTTATATGAAACAGTGTTTAGACTAAAATACCTATTATTATAACTGAATATTTATTTAAATAAGTATAAGAAAATAAGAAAACAAATATATTAAAAAAATAATCATCAGCTAAATTATTTAGTGCTAATTTTGAATTGTAAATATGTAATTTTATTGAAATTTGGTTTAATTCAATGATCATTGTAAAAACCTAAATATTGATTATAATTTGACAGTCACGTCATTTGATTAGTGACACCATATGGTAAGTGACGTCATAGTCTTGTTATACGAACAGCTGTTTATATGAACTGAAAACATTCCATTTAGACATATCCATCATCTAACTTATTTCCCACAGGGAAGGAAACAGAAGCATTTTTCTTTCTATTAAATCACTTACATAGATCACATGTTCTTTAAATTGAAAATACAAATCTGATATCACTCAAAATATGTTTTTTTTAAATTTACGTAGTTCATGGATCAGTAAAGAAAACAAAAACATAAAAAGTTTACCGAAATGTACAGAAATCTGTTTATCTTTACAGAACGACAAACAGACAGAAGCACGCATAGACAGACATGCAGTTTGAAATTGAGATAAGAGCCATTTCTGCTTATCTGGGATATAAAATGTAAACACAACAAAAAAATACCATGGTTGCAAGCAGTGTGCAGACTAAACCCTAATTTTATTTATACGATTATATGTATTAATATTGTTGATAAATATAATTACAAAACTACACTGAAAACTTTAAATTACCGTGGATCACACGAGGAACAGCTGTTTCTCCAGAGAGCTCATATTCTGATTTACTTTTTATGACGTTTCCTGCAATGAAACATGAAGTACATCTCTTCAAAGTTGAAACAACGCCCGCAGGCCCTCTTACCTCCTCCACTGTGGACTTGGTGTAGCAAATGAACAAAACATCTCCTCACGGATTATACTCTCGAATGAATACTAAATTTTATAGCGTATTAAGGACGCATGAACAGAAATGTAGCATACATCAATAGAAACTATTTAAATCTGTTTCAATATTTAAATGTTTAGTTGTGTTTCTAGTGTGACTTAAAGAGAGCTATAATTCTTATGAAATATTTTGATACAGCACCAGTCATACATTTCGTGTGATTTTAGTAGGAACAAATACTAAAATCGACTTTTTCACTGGTAATTATTGTTTACCGAACCAGCTGGGGAAACATCTAAAACTTAGACAGTGTGTTTCGGAGTTGGGAGTTTTCTTCAAACGAAGTACTGTATGTGACTTTTTTTATACTTTTTACTTTTTTATCACAACAAAACATAATTAATAGCTAACCATCGTTAAATGTAAAGTTTGTATCAATCGAACGATTTAAAAATAGTGAGGAGTGAAGGGGGTATTATCTGGCCCTGTTGAGTTGTAAAATCAATTCGAGGCAGCTGCCAGCGGTACAATTGCCCCCAGAGGCTGACCTAACTACCTCTTCGCCAGTATCCCCCCTCACATCGCACATTTCTTTTTCAATTGAATATAAATTACACTCATTGGACGAAAAAGCTAAATTTATCATCAATGAACACTGAAACAAGTGATAAATGCAACGATTGTTGTTTTGATTTACACATTCCTTTCCCTGAGTTGTTAGCTTACTCTCACTTACTCACATTATATTAAATCTGAATAAACTAAGTTCCTGAAACAACAATATCATACTATTCCATTTTACAAAAGTTCTAAGGAAACATAAACTATAAGATAGAACCAAAATGGATGAGACTTCTGGTATAAAATAGAGTGAAGAAGTAGCCAGGTAATACCCACTAGATAAGTCTGAACAAAATATGAAATCATCAAAATTTAAAAACATTTTTTGGGCAAACTAAAATATATTTTTTGGCACATCATTCAAAAATTACAATCCAGTAACGACAAAAACAATTTTGATCACTACTTCAATTAAGATCACTAAATTCCCGAACTGTCAAGTTTTAGTGTTCACAGCTGTCAAGTAATTTTATGTTTTAATTCTTTAAAAATGTAAACATTGAAACTTCAGACGTTCACAGGATGTATCCCAATTGTATTCTATGGAAATGGACATGCCTATGTGTGTTAGATCTACATTTTGGTAAAATTTCAAACCGGTTGGTTCAGTAGTCTGTTTTTCGTGTTTACTTGCCACAACCAACAAACAAAGAAACATAAACCACCTGTTCTTTATCATATTAATAGACTTAAGTATTGAATCATCAAAACATTGTGTTACGATGTATTTTTATCGCATGTAACATATTTTCAAAGTTGGTGGAATGGTGATGGAGTAGGTGGAATGAATGACAGAAATACCAACTTTCCGACGAACAAATATTTATTTCAGTTTGAGAATTTGATAAGATAAGAAACTTGAATCATGGAGGCGTTTTTAGCTGACGCGGGTGAGAAACGACGAGGGAGAACCGATGCGGAATCAAAATACGAGAATCACTCTCACTCCCTCTATTACAATGTCAGAACAGTTTCTTACATAAAACACGCTTTCTTTCTTTTAAGGAAAATAGTAAGACTCTATTTCATGTTAGACTTAACAAACTTTGCCCATTCCGTCTCCAAAAAATTGTATAGGCTTTTTGGGAAAAATCCTTCAATGTTTTCAAGAAATATAATTGTAATACATTTATTTAGATTAATGAAATAAATTATTCATGTATTCAATTTCAATGCATAATATGAAACTTACTAATACTGAACTGTAAGACACAATTTTTATAGAGGCGTATCAGATATTTTCAAATTAGTTTTAATATCGGGCTCGACCTATCTTTAATTCCTACCATTACTGTACTTGCTAAACCAACTCGTTAGTAAATATTATACTATAAAACACGCCCACAAAATAAAAAATCCTGTTAACACCGAAGTTTCGTGCAACCAAATGTATATGCACAATGTCATAATTAATTAATTGGGTAAAGTTTTCTGCTCTTTTACCTTATTATTGTGTAAAGTGTAAAATTAGTTTTTACACTTTTCATGAAACGTCACAGTGAGACAGAATTGATTGTTTAAGTGTTAAACATGCGTGCGTGTGTGTGTGTGTGTGTGTGTGTGTGTGTGTGTGTGTGTGTGTTGTGTATTTTACTATGCAACATGTGACAAGTCAGTGCTACAATCAAATGCAACATTTTAACCCCACTGATGTAATAAACACCTGATATAATTAATGTAGTATTAAGTAGTTTATTTCAAACAATTATTTAAATATACATTTTTATATCACCAATGGTATTTTTCATTTTAGGAAATAATCACAATTTTTCTATTAAAAAAATATGCAAAGCTGAAAAATGTTTAGATAAAATATGTCCATGGGTTAAGATAGTCTTTAGTTTTCAAAGTTTAAATGTTAATATATTGAAATAATTCAACCAAGTACCCTTAGAAAACATTTTTATTCCTTCTACATGTTTCGGGTAATAATCCCATTTTCAAGAAGTGTAAATGTTTAACCTTATTTGTTTTCTATTTATTTTCTAAGGGTACTTGGTTGAATTATTTCAATATAATAATATTAGTAGCCTTGTTTGATGAAATAAACAGTAAAATTTAAATATTGAATATATAATGCATGGATTTTCCTTGGGTTTTAAAGCCAGCGACTATACAAGCTCCAAGAAATGCAAAGGGAAAATAATATTTCTTGCTGGTTGAAGATAAAGTCAGGCATTGACAAGTCGACCTTGGGCTGAAGGTGGGTATTTATATTTTCAGTGACTTATGTTCACAAAAATCCCTGTAGTGTATTAAATGAAATAAATATGAAGAACTCACGTAGCTATACTTTATGGCATAATTTTCTCATAGTTCAACGAGGCAATTAATTTTAGTATGAAAACCCACTCAGATTTATCACAAAATGAACATTACATAAATACATATTTTTTCCTTAGGGATTTACAAAGGATGTTTTTACTGAAAAAAAGTATTTAAACGTCTTGCAGTTTTATCGCATCGTGTTCAGGACTCATGAAGATGATTGCTCATTAAAATATAATCGTGTTTAATTAAAGAAACATTTTCTTCAGTCAAATCTTCTTCGATAGTCTGATTTAGTCTGTTTATCAACACAAATATTTAATATCTTTGGTTAATTAGTGATATTAACTTTCTAAATATTTAAACTTTAAGTAGAAAACATAGGGTCTGAAAATGTATTTTCAATTATTCTTCACTGATTAAACCAAGAGACTTTTAGCAGGAAATATATTCACACAATACGGCAAAACATTGGTATATAAAATACAATCATGCAAAATAGATTGGATATTTATTATAGGAAAATACATTTAATATCTTAGCGGCCAAATCAGCTAAATCATGAGTAAGGATAAAAAACTTGTTAAAATGTAATGTAGAATTATTAAATAATTTCAATATTATACTTATATGATTAGTATTTAATTTGTTTTGCCGCTAGTTAATTAACAACGCCCCCCAAGAAATGTATTATTTATAATTATTGTATATGTATCTAGTTATAATACTAGTTTTGTAGTAGATATATTTAGTTTTGTCAAGTTGCCGACCTGTAATTTCAAATGAAAAATGTAATGTTCGTAATTTTAATTTCGTAATTTTCGAAATTAACAAACGCTACACTCACCCGCAAATACCATCCTCATATTTAGACCAGTTCACTTTTGCATCATTTAGATCAAAAGTGGTCCGGGTTCAACGTTAAGCATCTAAGTCCCTTAGTTGCCATCGGCTGTTGGGCTATTAATTAACAGTCCTGTCTAAGGAACATGTCAGCCTTAGTCAGTAGCAATACTATAAGATTGCGCTACTATAATCTCACACAAATTTCTCATTCACACTTGGCTTATAAGACCTACCTAAGTATGTCGCCATTTAAAAAGGTAATCTTATCTAACCTAAAGATATAAAAATAGTTAGGCATTATTTTGAATAAAAGAACCTGCTGTTAAAATGGAATCTAATTTTCATATAATTCACATATGAAATTAGATAACTTATTTATCTCAATGTTTGATGGTGCACAGCCATTAAAAAAATCTTAAAGACATAACTAAGTCCAAAAATATCATTGTAAACTCAGTCGTTTAACAGACACTAGTATGTTCGGAGAATTGTATATTTTTGATATATAGCTTCGGTGAATTAACCTATAATATTATAAACACATTTGTTCATAGTGTCTCACTTTTTCATTTTTAGACAGACGTAGGCATAACGCAGTATTTTGTTGAGAAATATTTAAGTGTCCAATTAATGTGTCCATGCTTTGTGTCCACGCCTTTTGTTGATCACGAAATAAAATGTCGCCCTTGCAAATTAAGCAAGATCGGTTAAATTTACATAACTTTATATATACCTTGCTCATACTCTAACTATTTATATAATTATATTTCAAGCCAAGTAACTAGGATTAAAGCAAACCTTTTAACACGAGTAATTTCGTAAGCAAAGTTTATGATAATTTCAGCCAAAAATCTCATAATAGAAATAAAAAATATAGACTCAGTATTGAACACGTTTTTTTATGGAAGCTTGTTAATAAAATGAAAATATTTATAGGTCTATTATTACACTATATCTTACTAAAATACGATTTTCATATCTTCAGTATAATAATTTATTTAATATTAAACAGCAATATCATTATTTGGTTTTATTTCGTCTTTATTTTTAATAAGATCGCACGCAGCACGCTGGCGTGTGAGTAGAGAGAATTTCATAGACCTAAAGCTATTAAGTATGCAGTTTTGCTGCAATAAAAGTAGTTTTAAATGGTAATATGATTATAATAGGGCTGTTAACTATGTAAAAATCCATACCATATTTTATCAAATGGTATAACCGAGTTATACCAGTTTATGTGTTCTCCATAAGAATTGCATGGGTAACGAGTAGGCCTACGTAGTTTTGCAGCCATAAAAACTTAAAATTTGTTGTTATATGAATGTATAGATAAACCTTAACTAAATGGACTTACATACCAAATGTTGGAAGAATATTTAAGTAAATAAGATATTTTTTTAATTTTAGTTTTTTCAATAGGTTTAACATTAGACAACGTACTGTGTTTACCATTTTGAATATCTTAGTGATTGATTGGTCTAGATTTATGATTCAAAACACTCTATTGTGTGTTTTTTATTGAGTAAAAAGAGAAATTATATTTTCCAAAATCGTAGGCCTACATAAAAAATTAAACCCCATTTTTAAGTAAAAAAAGTGTAAGTTATTGTAGTCCAACTGCGTTGTCACACGAACTTGTCCCAAATGTTAAAGAATGGAACAACTTCACCATATATTATAATTTAAAACAAGCACTGTCCGGGAAAAATATATTTTTTCTCTCAAAATATTTATGTTTTTAATTTGGGATAGGCCTACTTGGTAACGATAGATCGATTAGAGCTGGTTTGAGGGCTAGGAAAAATATTGTTTTCGTCCTATAGACCTGCAAAGTGTCCAAGTTATCTTTATGGACCTTTTTAACCGTAAGAGCAGATTCAGGAAGTTTTTATTTTCATGTTAAAATTTATAATTTGTAAATCCCGGGGACGGGTTTGATCCCCGGGATGACCACAAAATTTAGATGAGAAAAACTAATAAAAACAGTGTACTACGAGGCTACATAGTTAAAAGCTGAGCTGGCCAATGGCAAACAGGATACGAAAATTTGTAAACAGTAAATTTAATTATTAGTTAGTAAGAAACGTTTGAAAATAGTTGCACTTTAGCTTTTTCCAAATGTTTTTAGTGTTAAAGGTTTTCAAGAGTAATTTTTACGCGGAAAAATCAAACGCGACAGACTTCCGAAACGAAACCTGTGTTTACGTTGAGTAAATGTAAATAAATGTGTTTCAATTAACCTCAATAACTCATCTAGTACGACATGTTTTATTCCATCTGAGCAATGCTCGAGGCTCCTGATAATTTTATAATAATCAGACAATCGTCGCAGATACCATCTTGACACATATATACTCGTCATAACATAAACACATTATAATTTAAAACAACCCTTATTGCAGCAAACCTGCATACTCAGTACTATTCGATCACTATGATGGGAATAATATAAGTTCTGTGAAATTCGCTCTACTCACCTCAGCGTGCTGTGTGCGATCTCGTATCAAAATTGTTTGTATTTACTTCCATCTAGGGAATAGATTAGATCATGGATACGTCTAAAGGGATGTTTTCAGTTCATCCAAACAGCTGTTCTTGTGTTTCAAATTTTGGTCGTTCAAATTGATAACACCGCCCCCCTGACCTAAGACATGTCAAATGTTTGTATTTACTTCCCTGAGTGAGAAATAGGTTATAGATCATGGATATGTCTAAAGGGAATGTTCTCAGTTCATCTAAACAGCTATTGTAACTATGACTTCCCTAACCATATGTCGTCACAAACCAAATGACGCCACTGTTTCAAATTTTGGTCGCTCAAATTGCCAACACCCCTTCCCCTCCGAGCTAAGAAATATCCTTATCAATATTCTGGGGGAGGACCCCCTCTTTGTTGCAGGGTATTTATTACCCCCCACACACCCCGGTGCCCCCCCCCAAAAGCTTAGGTGCTTTCTACGCCAGTGGATTACTGGACCTCTAGGGCGGTCTTTATCAACGACTATCCCACGAGATACCATTTCGGAACCAGATATTTCAGTTTTATTTTTGTAATGAAAGTTTTTTCCTTACTTTTTTCCACATTTTTCGTGGTAAACACAACAGTGAAAATATGAAGTCAAGGATAAGACATTCAAAAGTGTGAAACTCGCAAAAAGCGGGGAGCAAGGGGAAACGAGTTTCGTGTTTGAGAAAATTGTTTGATTTAGCAGAAAGTTTCACTTCGATGGTTTTCTCGCAACGAGAAGTGATTTTCGCTGAATTTATCTTTGCTTTCCTCGTTTTGCTCGTCACAGTCGTCTTAAACGATGGCGGCACACATATGGTACTGAACAATATATATTTTTCCTGCATATTCCATGTCAGAGATGTAAAGGGAGAGCTAAAAGACGAATATTACCTTAATAATGTTATTTTTTAACAATACCAAGAAGTATAATTAAAAGAATTATGCTCAAATTAGTAATCTACTTTATTTGGTTTACATCTTATGTTGTACTTTGAATATAATTTTTAAGCCGAATCCGAGGATAAATGTGTGATAATTATGTTAAGTTTGAAATGAATATTAGAAACTCCTCTTTGTCTATATTGGACTGATGTTTTTTCTTGAACCGACAACCTCGTATTCATTAGGTAATTTCAGGCTTAGAACGATCACAAATTTGTATTTATGATAAAAGGAGGTTGAACCGATCTGATCCATTGTCTAGACACTAAAGGTACGGTTTATTAATGGTTACATTTTTCAGTTGCATAAGGTGTTTTTTTAATGTGTAAATAAATGTTTTTTAAAGTTCAGTAGTTGGGTTCAGTTCAGTTCGTTGGGAAACGCAATCGGATCACATTAACTACACTTCGGCGGGGGGGGGGGTTGTACCCCAAAAATGGGGTTTTCAATTTATTTATAATTTTTGAAAGTATCTGCACTGAATTAGCCTCGATACACACGGCACTGGACTACAACGGGCTCATCTTCCAGTAGAGTTGGATATTTTCCTTTTTACTATTGAATTCAGCTAAAAAATACACAATTTAGTATTGAATCATGACTGCAGGTCAATAGGTTACTGAGACACTCTAAATGATTGACACAGTACGTTGTCTAATGTTAATCTTATGGAAAATAACTAAAAATCATTAACTCACTTATTTACTTAAATATTGTTCAAAGATTTTGTATTCAAGTCCATCTAGTTAAGTAATGTCACAAAATCCATCATATTTCAAAATTTAATGTTTGTTACGGCGGCAAACCTACGAATTCATTGCCCACGTGTTTCTTACGGATTGGTATGACTCGTTTAAATATCGACATAATTTCAGAAAATCGTTATTTCTTAGCTAAACAGCCTTTATGTACATCATATAGAAAATCCCAATTATTGCAGCAAACCTGCATACTCAGTCCTTTTCGATTACTATGATGGGAATAATATAAGTTCTATGAAAATCGCTCTACTCACGCCAGTGTGCTGTGTGCGATCTCGTTTAAGACAATGATTTTTTTATTGTTATATAATGTTGAGAAATGGGTTTATTGTGTTTATTTAATTAATTATTTTTTGAAAATTTCGTTATAAATTTAAATTTAGATTTTTTCATCGGAAATATATTACCCTATTAATAAACTGTAGCTAATTATATGTAAAAAACCTGCAAAATTTGTAGATGGGAGAAATTTTATTTTAGAGAAAAATTTAGAAAAAAATTGGAGAAAAAAAGAAGCCGCAATGCTATTTGACTTCACAAAATGGCCAATCTTAAAGTTAACCTGTATTTTCTGTTAGGCGTTACGAAGTTCGCCGGGTCAGCTAGTTAGTAATGTTTACCAAGTTATGATATAAATTTTACCTAGTACATTTTTAACAATTAGTAAAAAATCAATTATTAATTCAAACAAACTGGTACTGATTATTATTTGACAGCTGATTATTTATTAATAGGTCACATGTTCAGTATAACTTGGAAAAGATAATATCGCTTGAAACTTAAGTTTTTGAGAGATATGTGAAAATTGGTTATGTTGTAATTTAGAGTAGGTACGTTGAATTGGTTTCTCACATATTTTGCAGTAGTTTGGTTATACAGTGGTTCTTGCCCTAATCCCCCTATATTTAATTGTGAAAAATCATCAGTGTTTTAAGTTTATTGATCCCTACCGACAAGTTTTCAAACTTTGTAGGGTTGAATGCTGTATAAATTTGTATAAAATAAATAAATGAGAATAGGCCCTACCCGCTTCCATTAGTATCACATTTTAAGTAAAACCAGAAAGGTACGGGCCCGTTTATTTCTGGTAAAACTAAAAAAAGAACAGTTGAAAATATCGCTAAAAACATTGTATTTGAATACTCACTGCTTTTTTTAACGACTATGGGTAAGTTTAAAGTAAACACAAATATTAAAGTTATGGAACAATGAAAATAAATTTAAATATGTGGGTGCCAACATTTTCACGGCGAATCGTTACAAAAATACCTTGTTTTGAGTTAAAGACAGGTAGACTAAAATTGAGATAAGACCAATCTCGGCTTTTCTATAAAACTCGAGTTTTATTTATATAGTTAGTTGGACAATATATAGTGTATTTACACACTTTTTCTAACTCACATTAGGCAGTTCATTTTTTGTTGGTTTGGTTGGCAGCTCTGGTTTCAGTCAGCTGTCTGTGCACCTTATTTACAACTGTCAGATTAAGATTATTTCATTATGTCAGAGTTAAAATTTGTTTATCAAGTAAAGTGTTGTAATATCCCTCTTTTTTCGTTTACCGCTTAGTTCATGATGTTACTTTGAAACTCCGTATCATGTTTGTAATTAAAATTTATTTTATTATGAATTAAAATATTTTAAGGGGGTACATAGTAACTGAAAGGTAAGCTATAAGTCTTGTTCTGTGAGTTTTTGGTTCTACAACGTTTGGTTTTCTTTGTCATAACTTGAGATCGGCATATTGGTTGTCAAATCTGACTGATGTGTCAAAAAATGACTCAGAACCGCTACAGCGAGTATTTGCCAGATTTAGAATTAATTGTGTATTTCATTGACCTTAAGCTCTTTTATGAATAGCCTATGTACTGGTGGCTTTGGTATCAAGTCTAGCCCATTGGTTAAATTCTATGACTTCATAAACATAATATTAAACAATTTGTTTAGAGTGTATAGCAAGAGCATTACACAATACGATAATGAGTAATTAAAATGCACTACAGTGATTGGTGTTCTCTAATGGAGTATCTGTGTGTATTAATGGGTTGATTCTACCTAAGGTGCTAGCATAGTACGAGTTTTCAAAGGAAATAAAAATGAATCCTAAGTGCATAACTAACCATTACATAGGCTAGGTAGGCCTATGCTATTGGAAAGAAGAAGAATTTTGTTTCTTGAATTGAAATTTTAATTAAATTAATAACTCTTTAGTTATAATATTAAATTGCACACAAATTTAAACATCCACATTGCACAAATTATTGATATAAAATAGAAAAATGTTAACTTAATGATACTTAAAGGCCCTAACACGGTCAATTTGATGTGTCCCACCGTTGTTTTCAAAGTTAACAGTCAGATCTATTTGAAGGCAACAGTTGCCTACACACGGTCACATCAATGTGTCAGTTTTGTTTGTCAGTTCGGCCTGTCGTCTCCACAGAGTTCAAAGCCTCCATAAATGTGCTGTTCTATGTAAAGTATATGTGTTAAAAGCAGTGTGTTTATTATGTTAGTTCCTGGTTGTTTTTAGACCACTTAGTGTTTAGCCATGCAAAATGATGTACGATTAGGGTAATTCATTATTATTAAATAAATTAGGCCTATGAAATTTAAATGACAAAACATTATAACCTTTGTAATTTTGTAGCTTGAATGAATAAACATATACATAAATCTTGTCAGCGCCTAACAATTTCAAATTCAAATCATCTTTGAATAATCTTGGCCTGAAGATGTCCAGTGTGACTGGATGAAATCGATCGTCAATTTAACACCTTTTGTATATATACCGGCTTGCATATCATTACAATATAAGACTAAATATATTAAGTAGTGTTGGAACGTGGGAATTTTTACTTGATCCTATTGAGAAAAATTTCCAAACATTGCAGTAAATATCTAGCTGACTAGCTGACTGGGACCAGCTACTTTGAGGTCACAAATTGTGGGTAGTTGTGAGCAATTGTCGGTGGGTATAGTGTTCTTTTGTGTGTATTAACGTCTGAACTATTGAATGCTACGCTAATCCCCAAAGAAAATTCTCTTAATTAGATTAGTTGGTAATCCCACATTAAACTGGTCCCTTAGATATGCCATCAGCTGTTAGGCTAATAATTAACAGTTCTTTCTAAGGAACATGTCAGCCTTAGGCAGTAACAAGACTACAAAATCGCGCCACAATCATTTTACACTCATTTCTTATTCATACTTTGCTTAAAATACCTATCTGGGTAGGTTGCCATTTCAGTTAACAGTATAACGTAAAGTATAAAGCTAAAATACTGTAGAATGGGATGGCAATGCAGTTATAAATGAATTTATATATTTTTTTATATGTATTAACCTCTTACCGAAACCCTATTGGTAGTAACGCCAGCCAAAACCCTTAGTCTGAGAGACCCCTATACCAGTTTTTAACCCATATTTATTGCACTGGAATAAATATAACTTCTTCTAAATACGACTTTTTTAAGCCTCTCATCGTATAGGCTAATGGATCTATCTGATCCTATATTTCCACTTATACATTAAACAAAGAAAATACTTTATATGAAGGTACAAATGCTGCATAGGAAGGATTTTTAATTGCACTTACAAAAGAAATGAACTATCTCTAATCTTTTCCCCAAAGATAATTTTTATAAAATGATTTTGCATGGTTTTGTAACAAGCCAATGTTTTAATATGTAGTGTGAAATTAATTGTTGTTTGTGTAATTTTAAATTATCATGACCACTTATGAGGAGTAAATGACAAAGGCTTTAAAGTGGGACTATAACGATTTGAAACTATTTGCCTGCTGACGAAATGAACAATTGAAGGTTGTAGGTACTTTTTTATACCTTATTTAAGTAAAAAATATTGTGTTGAAAGTTTACTAATTTTTCAAGAATATTCTGTTAAATAAGGCTTTCATATGTTTTCCAGATGGATATAGTCTCTCGCTGCCCTGAAAACCTTTCTGATCTTCATTACGACACTGCTTGCCTGTCAGTACAAAATGTACTAGAAGAGCCTATTGACTTGTATACCTTATCTTCTGATTGCTATGAGGTATTATTGTCAATTACATTTCCTTCATGTCTGGCTCAGCCAGACCTATTTATGGGTGAATGTCAAATTGAGATGGAATTAAATTCTCTGTACTAAAATAGGATAAATAAATAAATATACCGTATAAATATAAGTGTTGTAGGCTATGTTTTCTGATTAAGGTTAAAAATATGTTTGGTTTTTTACTGCTATTTTTTCATTCCATACCATAATTTTTTAAATTTATTGTAAGTAAAATTTTGGTATGGATACAATTGAAATCAAAGGAAACAATTGAAACACGTGACAAAATTTTAGTGTTATCAAACATTGAATTAGATTACCAACTCTAACTGAGATAGACGGAGGTTTAGCTGGTATCATAAAATACAAAATGTTGTAAGTATTGTATGTAAAACCATTAAATGTCTAGAGTTTCGTCTCAGTAAAAATATGTTGAGTTTTCATTAATTTTCATTCAACAACGTTTTATATAACTTTTTGTGGCTTCAGTGTGACCCGCAATATTGGACAACTGTTTCGTTCCGCTCAACTCTGAACCTAGTCTCTGCAGCTGCAAAACCATTTACACTTTATGCAGTTAGGCAGCAAGAAAATGGAACAATATGCCAGTAAGTAAAAGAAAAATGTTTATATTGTTTTGAAATAAGTCTTTAAGAGGCGGCAGGAGTCAGTCCAGGCGCTCACTGTAACTGTGGGCGTTTGACATGAGATGGGTTAATAAAAGAGATAAACGAGCAAATAAAAGATAATTAAACCCATCCCATGTCAAACGCCCACAGTCACAGTGAGCGCCTGGACTGACTCCTGCCGCCTCTTAATAAATCAAATACTATATCCTCTAACTTTTCTAGAAGAACTGCTTGTTAAACAAATACAGTAAAGTCCAGAATTATGTGGCGAGGTCATCATCCTGATAGCCGAAATCCGAATAATCTGAAACTATACTGAAAATTTACCATTATAGACATCCAGGTTGTATGGACAACGATCCTGAATAGTGCCTGTAATATTAGTGCTGAAGACTGCATATAACTTCTGTACAACTATCACAACACGTTTAACGTGATAAAAATTTGTTTTTAATTTCATTAAAAGGTAAAAAAGTTATTATTAGCTTTTGGTTGGAAATAAAACACTCTTCTTACATTAAAACAACCTTCTTGCTTTTAAAACGATTCATGACCGTAGATTCAGTATGCACTTTGACCGTAAAAATAATCCCTAAACAAACAACCACTGTAAATCTAACCTCAAACACCTACACTTTCAGTTTTCACTTTCACTTTGACAGTTCAGTATTGAATTGTCAAATAGTGACCGCTTGCCTATACGCTAAGTGCTTGCAGTGCTCTGCTTGAAAACAACCCCCTTATACAGAGTGTGTGTTCATCACGGTACACATTCATCATTATTTGTGTTGGACACTTTCCACGTCCAGCAAGGTACTGCGGTTGAGTCTGAAATTTTGAAGAAGCTTGGTTGGAATTTTTGTTCAAAACCCCCATCCAGATGATCTGGAATTCGTATGATTCGGATCTGGATAACATGGACTTTAATGTATAATTGTTGTGAATGGTTGCAATATAAGCTTTTAGTATTGGAGCCAGTGGAGGATTTTTCCAATCATATTTGTGTACTTCTTATTCTATCTTGCCTCTGGAGATAAAAACAAGTTTGACAAAGCACAATGATAGAGTTTGCCAGATAGTATAGTATTTCCCTGTGGAAAAATAATTGCAGAAAGAAAATTGAAATAGGTCTAAGCTGTAATTGTTGGATATTAGCTTTGAAATTTTCTACTTACAAAAAGAGTTTAGATGTTATGTTTTTTTATAACATGTAAACAAGTAAAATGTGGGTGAAGATCACCATAAAGATGGAGTAATGTGTACACGGTAAGAATAAGTCTCTCTACTTTGATTTAAAATTATTGAGGTAGGCTAGTTGTGTATAAAGGTGACTAACTATTAAATACAAAAAAATACTCAACGGAACTATGGAGTGATTTTTATCATTTCTATTCTTAGTTGTTTTAAAAAAGTTTTTTTTCAGGGAGTCACTTTCTTTAAACCAGCATGAACTTTTACTATGCAGAATTGGGAAAGATTGTACTTTCACAGTGTTGGATGAAGGAGAGAACGCAAACTTACGTGAGTAAAAATATTGTGTCACTTTGTACCTTATATGATGATAGATAACCATACACTCTAAAACTTTCCTCAGTGAAAACGGGTTTCATATGTTTAAATAAACAGAAATAAAATAATTTGAGTCCATCTGCTATTGCATTAAGGCGGTGTGAGTGGCGTTAGGGACAAGTGAAATCCATTAGGTCGACGCTAGTGTCGCTTATTCGTTACGCATATGTAGTTGATTCGTGCTAGCTTCCTGAGTGACTCGTTTAAGATAACAATTATGTTTTTTTGTATATTTTTTAACATTTTTAGACCTCCAAAATGACATATTTTATAAGATTATTGGATTATAAATGTGGCCTTAAAAAATCATTTCATGTAGGAAACGAAATTTTTTTTCTTATTTTAAAATTTCACATAGGTTACTTGAAAAAGTCTTTTATCCATCCATATTCCAAAAATTTCAGCTCAAAAACATAAACCGTTTTCCCATACTCCTTGTACGAAAAACTCCAAATTTCCAAATTAATTACCCTGTAACTAGAAAATCTTTCATTAAAAACATGAACAAATTATGCCAAAGCATATTTATGATACAATCAGTAAATAAAAGTTGAAACTATGATTTTTTAAGATGTCGATATTTTCGCTCACACCACCTTAACCCTTTCCAGACGGGCAAATTTGTGCCATATGACAAGAAAAATTAAAGGAAAAAATAAAAATCAATTTTCATTTTTTATGTTTTGTTATACTAGTATACATTAAATATACCTCCATCACAGCAAACCTGCATACTCAGCGAATTTCCAAATCAATAATATAATAATAATATATGACAAATTTTATTAATATATATCTAAAAATATAAGAGTTATTTGCCTATTCTCCGTAAGATTAACTCGAAAGAGAGTATGCTGGTTTGCTGCTGTGAGGAACACTGAAAGTAGGCATTTCTAGCATAAACAATTTTTATTTTGACCATTTTTACCAAGTGTCATCATCATCTGTCCATAAATAAAGGAATTTTCCTATTCTCTATATGATTAACATGGGAAAAGAGTATGCAGGTTAGCTGCCATAATAAACACAATTAAACTTTGATTTTTAACTATGATATTTTATGTGGTTGGATCTCAACCACATGAAGCTAAATATCAAGTTTCATAAAAAAATATAGATTGAAAAGTGAAATATTAATTTTTCCTTATCCTCCATAAGATTAACATTGGAGCCCAAAATACAACGTACTGTGTTTAGCATTTTAATATCTCGGTAACCGTTGGAGATAGAGCAAAACTTGAAAGAACTAAATTTAACTTTGAAACAATACTATAATTGTACGTGCAAAGTTTGGGCACGAAATTGGCCTGCCGTCTAATGACGTAGGAGCTAGCTGACTACCAATAAATAGATGTCTGCTGGAACGCAGTGGTATTGGAGCGTGCTCCCTCCCCCTACCTCCCTTTACCACTCAATCGCCACTACATTTCTTGTAATAGTACCTAATATGTTTCCTGATTGGATTATATTATTTCTGTCATTAAAATATCCACGCATAACTAATAATGTTATTTTCTTAAATGCTATTAAAAATACATTCTGGAACGGCGGTACTAATTTTAACAATTTATTGTAATGACCTGCCAGGAGCGCATTACTCCTTTCAGGATACTTTATATTACTCGTTAAAGGGTGAAAGTGTTTAGACTCATAATTTAACTATCCTAATGAATTTGTATCAGACTGTGATGGTATTGATTTTTGTTGCAGCGCTGCAGGTATGTTTTGCATCACTTGTAAGCCTGGTGTTGCTGACAAACCTCTTTCAAGCTATCAGAAGGTCACAGTGGCTACGAAATCTTTGTGCGACGAATCGAGTCATTATTGATATGCAAAATGTAAATATTTCTAATGTTTATACTTCATTTTCAGTATTTGCAGTTTTAAAGTTGCATTGAAATTTCTGACAGCAATATGTTTGGGTTTGCATGTCTTAGTAGTGAACATGAGACTAGAGTCGTGAAAATAATTTCTATAATTGGTGTATGATGAAAACATTTTTACATAAGCTATAGCACAATAAGGTTATGAATGATTTTCTGCCTGTAAAAATCAATAGGTGAAGAGTAAATTGTTTACAGGTCGAACTTAAGCAAAATCCTATGAAATCCTCGGTTATCACAGTTTCAATAACTGTAAATTAATTATGGTTACATTTTATTGCCACAGGTTCTTCATGTGTTGATATTCCTGATGAGAATTTCTAATTTTTTCTCCTGAAAATTCCACACATCTGTGGCGAAATACCCATTATGAATATTATCTTATCAAGAAATTATGACAATAAAAAATAACCGTACAAAATTTTTGTGATATTTTAGATTAGTTTAAGAGTACTCGGTGCTGGTACCAGCCAAAGTTGTATATAGTGTCAAGTATTGATAGCATTAGGTGAATCAGCTGGTATCTGTCAGTGATACGCTGCATTATGTTATCAGATTACAGTTGGCACTTGATAATCCGACACTTATGGGACCGGGAGTGTGTCAGATTACCGGAAACGTCGGCTTACTAAAAACTTATATTTCTTGCACAACCCTAACTGTAGATTTAGGAAAAGTATACCGATGTTCATTATAAAGTACCTTAATTCTATTAATGGTTCAAATTTATAATTTACAAAGTCTTTTTTTACAGAAAACTACTTAATGAATACAAAATACTGTATATAAACATAACTAATACACAACGCACACATAACATAACTATAAAACAGTTATAACGTACTGGCATAACGTGAAACATAACCTACATTCTAAATTCAATAAGGCCTACCTGCAATACAGTACTGAACACAAGTTTAAACATTAAAAAAGTCTGTGATTGTCTTCTGTTTTTTCTCATATAGACTGTCTATCATGGCTTTTTCTTGTATTGCTTTCAACATCAAAATATTGTTACAATCAAGCTCTCGTTCTTCATACCAGCGTATTAAAGTATTTGCAGCCGACACGGCTTCGTCACAGCTGACTGTGTGTTTAGATTCTGCTGCCTCCTCTATTATGTCGTCTTGATTAGAAGTGATTTCTTGTAGAATTTCTTCATCTGTTAGGTCAGCATTAGGTTGTCTTCTATGATCCATCTTCTTAGATCTTCCAAACATTCTTTTGGAACCTGAACATTGTCTTAAAGATTTAGAGTATCCTCTACAACTTCATTGTTATTTTGGGTTTTGTCATTTCCGTCATCTTTCTTTTGGAGAAGTGGATTTTCTGGCCAAATATTTTTGCAGGATTAAATTAGAGTTGACTGTTTCACTTGTTGCGATGCAAATGCTGCATTGATAATGGCATCCGTAATGTTAAACTTCTTCAAAAGTGAAGTGATATCTGTATCAGGTTGGCTGATGTCCATAAGTAGGCGCTTTTTATAATGCGTTTTTAATGTCTTGATAACATTTTTATCCATAGGCTGAATCAACGCAGTTGTATTTTTTGGCAAATACATTACCTCTATGTGACCATCAGGTGTCTTAACTCTTAATTCGTCCATATCTGGATGACCGGGAGCGTTATCTAGCAGTAGAAGAGCTTTTATTGGGAGATGTTTACCCTTCAAGTGGCTTTTAACCTCAGGCACAAAATAGTTCTCAAACCAGTCATGAAACACGTCTTGAGTTACCCATGCACCACTGGAAATTATTCGATTTTTGTGTTTTTAAAGGCCCGGGGATTCTTGGCCTTACCCACAGCTAGCAATTTTAACATATGACTACCAGCACCATTCGCACAAACCATTTATGTGATTCTTTCTTTTTGAAGTTTTCTTCCAGAAACTTTTTTTTCATCCCTTAATACAAATGTTTTTGTTAGAAGTTGCCGCCAATTCAGACCGGTTTCATCGGCATTATACACCTGATCTGGCGTAAGGCTTAGTTGACAGATTTTGGAGTTTAGATTTGTTATAAAACTAAAAATTTCTGACTGATCAGCAGATAATTTCTCTCCGCTCATCTGTAAAAAACCAATACCTTATCGCTTTTTGAAATTTTCAAACCAGCCAACACTGGCACGAAAATCATCTTTTTTTGTGATTTCGTGATAAAAATACTTTGCTTTTTCTTTTAAAATATCTCCGGAAATCGGGCAAATCAATAGCATAATGATTAGTCATAGAAGTTCTCTAGTATCTTGTTTATGAGATATTCTAGTAGTTGTCAAACTTATTTAAATGCGAGCATTAAATTATGAATCACACTTCTATTTTCTGTTAATTTTAATTAGAAATTAGTTTCTCCTGATTTTTTTACCCATTAATTTAAAAAGGAATTGTATTTTCCAGCATTGGTACCCAGAAGTACATTATTTAGATTAATTTTTTAAACCTAATGAAACTTCCAACCCTTCAACCCCAGTAGACGTACTGTGCACACGCTGCCAATAACGCGCTGGCTGCTGGTTGCCGTACTGTCAGTACTGCATTTTCTGCTACCTAACAGAATTTTTTAGAATTATTTGGAGCTTCTCAGTATTGTAGAACGCTGTCTACCTTTATAGCATAATTGTTTTTACCATTCTACTGTTTTTGAAAGAAGGTTAGATTAGATTAGATCATTGAAATAACCAATACTACAACCATACTACAATGTAGGTATTTTAAGCCAGGTATGAATAAGGATTGAGTGTAGGATGATTGTGGCGTGATCTTGTAGTCTTTTTACTGAATAAGGCTGACATGTTCCTGAGACAGGACTGTTAATTAATAGCCCAACAGCCGATGGCAACTAATGGACCTACAGTTTAACATGAACCTTGGCCTCTGAATTACGAATTGGTCTAATTATGAAGATAGACTTTGAAGATTAACGTTGTTTAATAGTGCGGACGTTAATCCACACAATAAAACACCACATCCACCGACCATCTCTAAAACAAATCTCAGCTAGAAGACGATAATCACTTGGTTTGTTGTTAGTTTGTCAGTGTTTTGAACTGAAATATAATTAGTTATTATCTCTACAAGTGGTTTATGTTTTGTTAGCGAAGTGTAGTGTCGTAATAGTAAATTTGAAATGAAAAATTTGTTTCAAGAAGACATTTTATAGTAATCTGACATTGTGAGTACGGCCCAGAACTAGTTTTTTGGGATTTTTTCAATAAAATATTATTATGTAATATACTTAGACGATAAAATTGCATTGTGGTTAGATGAACTGTTATGAGTTACAGCCCAGGTTTGCTGGTACTAGTTGGTCCAAATCCCCAAATAATGCCGTCCAGGGGTGTTGGAAGGACTCTTAATTCCAGGGCTGAAGGTTTAATAATTAGTTATTTCAACTTTTTCAGTAATTTTCATTCTATGAATATTGTCACAATGTCTTAAGTATTGTTAGTACAGTGTATGAGTTCTTACAATGTATTGTCAATGGAAGCAATTATTATTATGAAATGATTTCTATGTAAGCCATTATTATTGTTTAAAACAAGTTCAGCTGGCATATATAAAATGTATATATTTTTGTAATTTGTATTTTCTATGATGCTGGCAGGATTTGGGAAATCCCAATTCCTCAGAAGACTCTCTTCCTCTCGTACAGTCAGAGTTGGTACCCCTGAGAAGATTGAACTCTCCCAGGATTCAAGCATTGGATACATTCAGAGGGTGGGAAATACAAAATTGTATTTTATGTATAACAAATTTTCTTACACTATTCAAAAAAACCTCATAGGAACTTTATGAACATGGAATAAAGGAATATTTCAACTTTATCAGTAGATTGATAGCTGAGATTTTAGGATAATTGTATAAGGTTCTTCAGATTTGTGAACACATATTGCAGAATAAAGTATTTCATTTTTAATATTTTCACAACAAAGTCCAATTATGTTATCCAATTGTCTTACGGTTGAACTAATATAGTTCACACCTCAAGGAACCTTATAATAATGGCCGAAAAAAAATATTACTACACATTCGAAATGGGAATTTTTATTAAATTGGCTCTATATTTGAATATAAATTCCTTTGTTTTAAATTTTTGCCCAAAACAAATTTTGCGATGCTTAAAACATAACAAAACAAAATGCATGATACTTTAAGGTAAAAACATTTTCTATGTTTATAAAATCATTAATGACATCCTAGAGTTTATTTAAATCCCAGAAAGATAAACCGGCATAGTTTTGTGCTTAACCTTTACTATGCTAGTCACTGTAATGTCCTTATTAGTTAAATAGCTTCAATAGCTGTACAATCAGTTCACTATTTATTAGTGTTTTTATTGATGTCTTAAGTATGTTTAATGATAAAGAGAAAAAATTCATGTCAAAATTGTTCAGCCATATTGACTTGTATAGTGAATAACAGTTTATTTGATGAATATAATTTTTTGTCATATAAAATTTACATTTTTTAAAGGAATTAAAGTTACGGTTTTGTGTTCAGGTTGACTATTGCATTGATGATTTTCATCAACTATGGAGGTGGAAAGTACTGGATTTTTGAGCACTCCGCATGGAATGGACTGACCGTTGCAGATGTGGTCTATCCTTGGTGAGTAACTCGTGGCAAAGTTAATATTTCAACTCCTAAAGCAACGGGCTACCATTGTTGGGCTATTAATTAATTGAAATAACTAATATAATTAAAAGGCTCTAGAATTAAAAGTCCTGTCACTCTTTGAGTGAAAAAGCTGTGCTTTACTTTATTATCTATAATGTTATAAAGAAGAGGTGGTTTCTTTATGTTTGTATGTCTGTTTTTGAAACTAAACACAAAAAATACTGGAAAATACTTAACCGACCTGTTTTAAATTTTACACAAAGGTACTAGGTTTTAATGTTTATGTCTTTAAAGGATATCAACATAAATTTACTTGAATGTCAGCAGCTGTGAACACTAAAATTTGACAGTTCGGGAAGAAGAAGAAAGAGAGTTCATTTTGACAGATAAACTGCTGGATCAAAATTAGCATTCCCGAAAATGGTAGATTTTAAGCTTTCTTCCGATGCCTTTCTCGTTATTCCTTATCTTAAAAGCTGTTAATTTGTTAATTTGAAAACACTCGTGTTTATAAAATTGTTTATATCATGTTTATTATAAAGTAATATGTAACGGGTAAAAAAAAACTGCTGGGTCCCGTTACAGTGTTTTATTTGCCACGGATAGCCTCAGGGTTCTGTTAACTTAATTTTGAGAATACTAATTAATTTATGTTGTATGGTTTGTGAGGGCTCAGAAATCCTTCACCATTTAATTCACAGTCATCAGAGGGTGTGTATCATCCTCGCCCCATGAACCCCTAAACAATTTGGAAATAGGTTTTATTCTTTTATTATTAATTTGATTACTTTAATTCTCTCCTCAGGCTTATCCTAGCCTGGATCCTAGCTGTCTCACACAACACCAGGCTTATTTCAGCCCTGTACTTCTAGCTGTATTATATTAATCCAACACCAGGCTTACTTCAGCCCTGTACTCTAACTGAATTCATACACAACCTAGGTGCTTACTCAAATTGTCTACTACAGAAATCAACTCAACTATAATAATTAAATAAAAATTCTGTTCTCGGAAAACTAAAATATCTTTACTAAACTGAAGAATAATTCTTCTATTAATCGAAAGAAGTTAGCAAAGATGAACAAGGAGGCTATCCAGGCTGTACCGCGGACCATGTTGCCTACCCCTTGGTCTCCTATACTGTATCGAAAGCAAGTTACCTACAACCTGCTGGTCTGAGAGCCGGCGAGCGAGTGTCGCTTGGACTGCCCTCGGTCGTCGTCGGTCTCCAGGGCTTCCCACTCCTTTCCCCACCATTGACGGAAGTGCGGTTCGTGGCAGCTTTGTAAACTACGGCGCTGTTCGGCCTCAGCTGGCGTGAACATTTAATTAAACTTAAATTAAAACTAAATCATACCCAACTTATTTTTCCTTCTCACAAATATTAGTAAATAGATTAGATTAGATTGTTGAAATGGCAACCTACACAGGTAGGTATTTTAAGCCAAGTATGAATGAGAAATGAGCGTAGGATGATTGTGGTGCGATCTTGTAGTCTTGTTACTGACTAAGGCTGACATGTTTCTTAGACAGGACTGTTAATTAATAGCCCAACAGCCGATGGCAACTAAGATACCTACAGTTTAACGTGGAATCCGAACCACAGCCTCTGAATTAAGAATTGGTCTAATTATGAGGATGGTATTTGTGGATTTACAATAGTGTTTAGTATTCAATAGTGCGGACGTTAATCCACACAAGAGAACACTACACCCACCGACAATCGCTTACAACTATCAACATTAAAATACCTCATTTAATGTGAATAGTACCTCTTAGCCTTTTTTACCTGTTCTTTGCACGGGTACTTTAGCTAGTAGGTAACAAAAACATGGAAGAGTACCATTTTACATCAGTGTAGAATTTTTCCCCTTTAGTAAACCAGAGTTTACTAAAAGAGCATCAATATTTATGAAAGGCAAACTTTTCTTATCACTCTTCTTAGAAGTATTGGCTTTGGTTTCCTCCTCTGTTTCCCAATTTTTCAAAATAGCTCCTAAATATCTCGAAGTAAAGGTCCGTGATCTGTCTCCACTGTCAACAACCAAATGAGAGTTAACTGATGATAACGTTCTCAAGCAAAACATTGGTTTTGATTTTTTGTGGTTCTTGCGCAAATAAAGCGTGATCTCCAAGCAAGGAAATCACACTTGATTTGTGCATTTAACATATATGAATTTTCCGGCACATGTAGGCTATGTGAGAGAGTCACACTTAGTCCGTTTCAATGACTATCAATCATCAAAACAATAAGTTTGTTTGTGTTGAGATAATGCAAATTATGCCTATAGGTCAACAACTATTTCAAATTTTTGAACCATTTTTATTTATTTTTTTGCATGAAAAAGTCACATATTTCTTTAAAATTGCACAGAGTGATGCAGTGTATTCAGAGACATTAGCTAAATTTCTTCGTACAGTTAATAGTACAAGACCCAAAATCTTCGAAGCAACTATTTGTCAGTTTGGGTATCCATAGAGGTTATGGCCTGCACCTTACTATCATCAAGATACCTATGTCAGTAAATTTAAACCCCTGATAAGAAATTATTTTAATCCCAATCGTATCTTTGTATCATCATCGTATATTGTCTTTGTTAAGTTTAATGTTTTCTTCTCGCAATTTATCAAGAACACATCTCAAACTCCGCAACTCTCATCTCGTTCAACCTTGTAGTAACACTAAACTATTATATCATCTATGTAAATATCTACACCTTAAAAAATCATTAAAAATTGCTTAATTTTTTGCTGAAAGACTCAAGAACACAACCTATATGAGAGATGAGGAAAATATATGCTGCCAAAATATTTGTGAGACCTGAAGACTCATCGATCTATGTGAAAAACCAAAACCCATTTTTACTGTCTTAAGTACTAAAGTATTTGGCACCTGTCATTCTGCTAGCAATTTCCTCAAAGGAGGGCATGTGAAAGTGAGTCATATAATTTCTTTTTTCAGCTCTCTAAAGCCCTGGCATAAGTACAATAATTCACCATTATTTTTTATACAATTACCAAAGATTGTACCCCTTCTGTAGATTTGTTTGCCTTTTCAACTATATCTAATCTAACGAGTGAATTAAGTTTACGCTTAACCCTTCGACTCCGTTCAGCGTACTGTGCTCGTGGTGCCAACATCGTGCCCACCGCCGCTTGTCTTTCACTGCTCTCATTTGTCAGTACTGCATTACGCTGCTACCTCACGGAATTTTTAGAACTATTTGGAGCTTCTCAATATTGGATAATGCTGTCTACCTTTCTTGCATAATTGTTTTTGTCATTCTGCTGTCTTTGAAAGGAGGAAAACTAACAAAGATTTCAGCTGGAAGAGCAGACCATAACCACTTAATTTGTTGTTTATTTACTGTTGTCTGATGTAATGTGGGAAGGCAATGTTTTTGTGTTAGTTTGACAATGTTTTGAACTGAAATATAATTTTATCATCTCTACAAGGGATTTATGTTTTGTTAGCAAAGCGTAGTGCCGTAATAGTAAATTTTAAATGGAAATATTTCATGGTAAACTGACATTGTGAGTACTGCCTAAAATTAGGTTATTTTTGGACGTTTTCATAAAATATTAGTTTGTAATATACTTGGACGATAACGTTACATTGTGGTTAGATGAACAGTTATCAGTTACAGTTCAGGATTGGTGGTATTATGTGGCCCAAATCCAAAATAATGCCGTCCGAGCGTGTTGGAAGGGCTCATAAAATTATGGGCTTGAAGGGTTAAGCTTACGTTTTATTGCCTTTGGAACTTTTTTCGCAGCTTAAATTACAGGAGTTATTATGTATGACCACTTATCTATGAAATTATCATTTTTATAATACACATCATTTAATAATTAGATCAGAGAAACAAGTAAAAGATTAATTATTTATAAGAATAGATGATAAAAACAAACAATAATTTGACAACTGGCAAAATAGTTAAAGAAGAAACTTTGGTATATGACAGGAGTTTCATAATTAAAAAATTACTACTTCTTGTAAACCATTCATATACCCAATGCCAGACAGTAAATCTGGAAAATCATTCAAAATGTAATTACTATTTATTTGCAAAAGTTTCCCTGTTAACCTAAATAGGCTGAGAGATTTTATAACTAGAGGAAATTCTGTTTTGCATTGGGAGTTTACTCTTTTAATTAGGTTTAGTAATCTGACAAGGCTAAAATGGTTTTTGATTTAACAACATGACATTCAAAATAAAGTGGTCCTTATAAACTACATAAGAAAACATTTATATGCTAAATCTAACCTCTAGCCAGTGTAAGAGGTTAGAATTGCATCAGCTTTGGAGTGAAACACATTTTGGTTGATAATGTTGATGCTAAACGAGTCCACATTCTACTGCCTGCAATTTTTTGTTGACACATGGTGTATGAATCCTTAAAAGAAATCATAATCTATATTAACATTATCATCCATGCTATTTACATTGTTATTTTTGCAATTAATTGCAAAATTATTCATGATTTTACACCGTTTACCAAAGTCAGGACATTTTCCATACTTTGGCATACATATGACAACATATTTACCCAAATTTAAAACAATATTCAACAAACCTGCACAATGAATGAACTTTCTGGACGCGTTAAAGTTGAAGGAGACCGGCCATTTCATTCTGGTTGAAGCTAGTCCTAAAAATAGATGAAGGAGCGACAACAATTAGTTGACTTGAAGCTGTGTGCAACATTTTTCTTGTTATGATTAATGTGACGTACACCATCTGATGTCATCTTGATGTCATATTCTGCCTGTTCTACATGCAGTCTTGCGGATATGTCTATTTTGTGTTTGTGAACCTGATTCTGTAAGGATCTGTGTCCAGACTACAAGCAGTTGGAAGGTGACCGTTATCTATAGAATGGGTACCCCAAAAAACGCTCCAAACGACAAAATATAAAAAACGGAGATATTTAGTGGAAAAGGTTCTAGACGTCACGAACTGTACCGTGGTAAATTTGGTTTTGATGATGTTTGAGTTTGCAGCCCTGATTTCGTTTGTCAGAATTGGCGCACTTGAAACTAGGTTTTTGTCGCTTGGAATGTTTTACAGGGGACCCATTCAGTTATTCTATCATATAAAAAATGAAGATGAATATAATTATTCAAAAGCTATAGTACTTCAACGAAATGATGCAAATTTATATCAAAATTTTGAAGTACTATAAATTTTGAGAGAAACTGAATAAGTAATATAAAAAAGAGGAAAGTAAAAGAGGGTTATTATCATTTAAAGAACTGTATTGCCAAAAGGATACTAATATAAAAACTCATCCTATATCATATTCTAAAAATAATGGTTTAAATTATTTTGTTAATGCAGAGTTTGTGGTGTGTGTGCAGGTTTGCGTGGGTGATGGGTGTCAGCCTAGTGATTAGCTACCGCTCCAAGCTGCGATCGTGCGTGTCACGCGGCCACGTTTTGGTGGTATCTCTGCGACGTGCGCTCATCCTCATCATTCTCGGTGTAGTGCTCAACTCATACAACAACAACAACCTAGCAACACTGCGGTTCTGTGGCGTGCTGCAGCGGCTCGGAGTCGCACATCTCCTTGTGTCCACATTGGAGACGGCGTTCATGAAGAAACAGCCCAGCTTGCAGGTGATTAACTGTCCTACCACGAGTTTGAAAATGGAGGAGGATTTAACTGATATGCTTATACAAAAGTATTTTACACTGAATAACGGAAATTGTTTAAATATTTGTTTGGATTTTTGTGGGTTACATTACATGATATAATGCGTGACGTTGATTAAAGGGTTGTGTCACAGTATGGTCGTTGGCTGGCAGTCTCGGAGCTGGTGGACACGTGGCGACAGTGGGTGGTGATCCTGGGTCTGGTCGTAGTCCACATCTACTTCACATTGTTCCACCCGATTCCGGGTTGTCCCACGGGTTACCTCGGTCCGGGTGGGCTTTACAATCACTCGGCTGACCCTAACTGTACTGGAGGCGCAGCCAGGTAATGTAGAACTACAGAAAAATCTTCACTTTTCTTGTTTTTACTGATTTTCTGAAACTAATCATTGTTCTTTAAAGAACTTACCATAAACATAAATTTCTACCCTATAGGTCTATATATATAATTTAAACGAATATGAAACTAGACATAAAATTTAAAAGAGGGGAGATTATAATTATTTAGTAAAACTATTTATAGTGGCAACAAATAATTGGATTTTTTACAGATTTATCGACAGTGCTGTTTTTGGTGATGCCCATCTTTACCAGCGAAGTCCAGCCAGAAAAGTATACCAGATGACAGTACCTTTTGACCCAGAAGGTAAATTGTTCTTAAAAATTATGCTTTACTCACACTAGGCGTAGTTTAATAAACATTGAAGGGAAAAGAAAGTTTACTGTAGATTCTCCTAGATCACCCCAAAAATGACTTTTTTGGATCCAGGCAGCCTCAAAATAGGTATTTCCACACATAGCTCAAATTAAAAATTTTGACAAAACAATTCCTCCATAATAAAAAATGAAGGCGGAAGATAAGGTAAAAATTATAAAATAAATGTAACACATAATTAGGGATTGGGTCTATTAATGAAATGATAAAAGAGTCATGAAAAGATAATGTCATAAAAGGGAGGAAAATAAAATCTAATAGACCTATTTATTGTCCTAACTTTTATCAATGATAAATAGAATTTATTTTTGTACATTATCTGTATCTAATTTATTTTTGGTAATATTATGTCAAATCCATAAAACAAATCTGAATTTACTTTTATATAATTAAATGAGAATAATTTAAATTAAATAGTTTTAATTTAAATTTAAAAATATGTTTTTTGTAACCATTTTAATTATAAGGAATATTAATATAATTTTTTTTAATTAATTTGAGTATGTCTTTAAATTTAACATTTATCAATTAAATATTTATTTACAATAAGTAACAAAACAAACATTTAAAATATAGAAAAAATTAAAAATCAAATATAGAATAATTAATTCAAAATTAATAATCCACATCATGTAAAGACTAAAATTATTCAATGTTACCTTGTATACAAATCAAATTATCAAAATAAATTCAAGGTATCTGATCAAATTAATAAAGCACCATGGTAAACTTGCTTGGTTAACACTATTTTTTGCTAAATGTTTAAGAGGCTAATATTAGATTACATTAATAAAATAGTTTTGTTTCAGGGATCCTCGGGACCTTAACGACGTGTCTGACTGTCTACTTGGGAGTCCAGGCTGGCTACATCATCCTCAGCTACAACTCGACCATGTCACGCTCTCTACGCTGGCTCTTTTGGGCTGTCCTTACCGTAAGTGATAGTATAAGTTTGAGTATTTGTCCTGTATTCCAACCAATCAATTGATCGATTGATTGAATTTGGGGGTTTGGACTCCCAAGTCCCAACACGTCAATCTTGTGGCTTGTTGTGTTCCCCAAAGGCGTTAGTTGGATGAGTCGTGTACCTTCCACAAAGCTCAGGAGCATATCCCGAATACCTCACCTGGTTGCTCAAGACCGAAAAGGGCCCTTCTCCTTGCTCCCAATCTGTCACAGTCTAGGACAATCTGTCATGCTTGGCTGTTTCCATAGAGCTTTTGCACAGGCTGCACGCCGGTTCGTCCCGAATGACCCTCAGAGTGAGTAGATGATTCATGAAATGGCCGTGTCCAGTGATTAGAGCAATGATCCACCTGACCTGTCCTCTGCTTGACCTCAGCAGCCAGTGAGTGAAGAAATAGGGCAGCTTCTTACTAAATTCTTGCCCGGGAAACTTTTGTTATCAAAGACATTGCTGTTCCTCGACCCAGTCATCAATTACTTTGTGGGCAGTTACCTTGCTGATGCCACAAAATAGTTCCGGACCACAGAATGGCATCTTGACCCCGGCTTTCGCGAGCTTGTCTGTTTTCTCGTTTCCTCCCATGTTTACATGGCTTGAAACCGTTCTGAGAAGCACGGTGTTGCGGTTAGCAAGCTTGCACAGCACTTTGAAGCACTCCCACACGAATTTGGGATCGATCTCATTGGAGTCTAGTGCTTTGAGAGCAGCTTGACAGTCCAAAAGGATTACAATATGTGGGTCATAGTAGAATCTGGCCAGCGCAAGATTGGCCTACGCCAGAACACCTGTTTTTAGGGGAGTTGCTTTACACACTGCCCTTCCCTCCAAGAGAGAGCTGTCGGTGAACCAGATTAGACTCTTCTTGTTGTGATATGGCCCCTCAATGGTTTTTCACTCCTCCCCTGGGCGGAACTCCACTGAGAAGGGTTTTATGAACACAGTTTCTTTACTCATGATATCTAGTGTCATATTGAGTGTTGGGTCTTGTGTGATTAGGTTTACAATAGATCGGTGACCAGTTCTGGACCGGCCCTCTCCCCAGAGATTGAGAGCCTTAAGCCGGAGGGCTGATTTTTGCGACCTCTCAGCTTTAATGTGAATGTCAAGTGGAAGAGGCCCGAGTGCAACCTCGAGGGTTACAGATGGGCTGCTTTGAAAAGATTTGGTGACTAGTAGAGTGCTCAGCCTTTGAAGGCTCTCCAGTTTGTCTGTGTCTGTAACCCGGCTTGTTAGTCTGGAAGACAAAAACTTGTAACATATAAAGTTTGTAATATATAAGCTGAAATATATATTTTTTCATTTAAAATACATTGAAATGTCTATATGTTTTATTTATTATTTAATGATTTATGATATTTAAAAAAAATTGATTTTCTTGATATATTCTTAGAAAAAATGTAGGTAAATAAATAGTTAATTTTATCTCAATACCTTTTTAAACATGATTAAATTAATTTCCTCTGGGGTCTCTGTTCAGGGTGTGTGTGCCGGTGTACTGTGCGGGTGGTCTGTGGAAGGGGGCCTGATACCAGTCAACAAACAGCTGTGGTCCATCTCGTTCACTCTCCTCACCTCCTCAGCTGCATTTATGCTATTCACCTTATTGTTCATAATAATCGACCACTGTCATTGGTGGGATGGAGGATTTTTCAAGGTTGCCGGTAAGTGTGTCAAATTAACATTGAATTTTACACAAATATAAATTCTTAACACTTATTCCAATTTCCGGTTTTGTTTTATAATTCAATTCCGACAGTGTTTTTAAGTTCGTACTGATTCGGATTCTGATTTTCAAAGGTTTGTATTATAGTTCACCATTTTTACCAATCACTTATTTTTTATGAAAAATTTTAATGAAAAATTAAATTGAGGTACAGTATTCTCCACAGTTATACCTTTCTCACAACAAAAGTACTAAAATACTGTTGACTTGTACTCACCTCTATTATCACAATGAAAATGGCCAATCTTACATCCGAAACGTGTAGTAATAGAAGCTTCAAAAACAAGGTGTTTCAACATCTCATCCTTTGTCTTCATCAAATAAACATGCGTAAAATGCAAATAATGATCCAAAAAAGTAACAAAATCAAAAACCTCATGGCATCATATGTTCAGTATCAAATCGACCACAAACATCATCAGATACAACCTCTAGAATCCTCAAAAAAACAAAATTGTTGTCTTTTATAAATGTATCTAATAAAATTACAATATCATATTTGTTTAATAAACTAACAGTCTCTGATCTTATTCTTTAAGACGCAAACAATAACAATTAAAACTTTCAATATGTTTCCAATGGTATCACCGTCATATATCTTGATATATATATTGGTTCCCCTTGTTGATATTATCTTACTAAATAAGAATAGATATTTGTGAATTATTTGAAACTCAAGTTAATTTTTCTTTTGCCTAAGAAACTATAGTATTTTCCAAGTTCACCTTTTTTGTTTTATTCTTACATTTAACTGTACAGCACAGAGTGAAAACTTTTCAACTTGATTAATTTTTGAATATTAACTTCTAGTATCTTTATTGGTATAGACAATCGTCAAACATGTCTAGACCTTCCAAGAGGGTGCACAGCAGTTGTAAGCAACTCTATTTTTGTTTGGCAGGCATGAACGCCATACTTCTCTACGTAGGACATGTCATCACACACCATACGTTCCCCTGGAGTTGGAAGCCCTATAACCTGACCAGCCATGCAGAGCTACTCTCCATGAACCTCATTGGTGTTACCATTTGGATGATGATCGCGCATGCCCTACACGACAACCAGATATATATAAATGTTTAGCTTTTTATACATATTTTACCAATTTTAATGTTTTAATAAACTATTTTATACATTGATTGGTTTGTTGGTGTTACATTAAACCAGAGCCTGATTTTTTAAAATAATTTTCACATAACCTATTGATTGTCTGAAAGGTACCAGAGCTGAGTAAATTGATTATACAACCTTTAGTTAGTAAGGTAAGAAAGTTAAAGCTACACCAGACGTGAGACCAACCAAGTCGCAACCTAAGGTTATTGCATTGCTTGGTAAACTTGAGTGCCTTCTCTGTGTATTCGTATGTTAGAAGCTGCCTGTACCTTACCTGTATTTTCTAAGACCACCAAAAATACAAGAAATTTATGAGATATATTTTTTTCAGACCCCAGATAATCTTAATGTGTTGATCTCCTTTAAGTCTGAATAGCTATGCATAGTTATTGATCCAGTAGATTTTCTTTTAACTGAGGTTCTGTGTTATCCGAGTCTACCTTGGGTGATTTTAATTGAAACGTCAAATATTTGTCATGAATCGGAAGT
The DNA here is from genome assembly GCA_023375725.1 of Nephotettix cincticeps. Taxonomy (NCBI): domain Eukaryota; kingdom Metazoa; phylum Arthropoda; class Insecta; order Hemiptera; family Cicadellidae; genus Nephotettix; species Nephotettix cincticeps. The sequence goes on from CM041786.1 coordinate 152,284,340, forward strand.
AGCATTTTAAGTTTTTGTAATTACTGTGCTTTAAGTTTCATTAGTATTATGTGGCCTTAATGCAATAGTATTCATTGGCCTTAACCGTATTTTGCATTACTTACTTACTGCAGTGGCTCCACAAATCTTAATTGATTCTTAGTCTCATAGACCAGCCTCTTCCACTCTATTCTGTCCTTCGCCAATTTGTAGTCTGCACTCAATGTCCTAATGTCTTTAATAACTTTATCTTAATTTTGGCCTTCTCAATGGATGCTTCCCACTAGATGTTGCTTTCTATATTTCATACAACCTGCTTCCCTTCCGCCTTCTTATTACATGTCCAATCCAACTTAACCTTCTTGCTTTAACTATTGCAATGATGTCCAGGTCGGTGTTTTATGCTGTATTTTGCATCAAACAACATCAAATAATTTACTGCAGTTTTTGTTTGACATCTTTTATTCTTATTGGTGTTAACTGAGCTAACCCAGGTTATTACAGCTCACATTAACTCGGTTCCACAGGAATCTACTGTAAAACCTAAAAACATTACCTTTTTCCTAAGATAAGTACTCGTTCTACCCAAATAAGGAAATCAGAGTGTTTAATGTAATCAATGTATTTGGTGTGTTATTTATATTTACCACGATACTTCAAATTGATGGAATTGTATCTATTAATGAATCTTAAAACAATACTGTTAAAGATGGGTTACCATTAAAAATTTTATGTTAGTATTTTGTATTGTTATGTGAGTTTATGCTTCATTTTATTTTCAGCACTTTGTTTTACGATTTATTCATTATAAATAATTAAATGTATTATGATTTGGTAATTTGAGATATTCAGTAAACGTTGTAATCAGAATTGAGTAAATTTATCGTCCAACTTCTTGAACCAAAAGCAAGTTTCGATTGCAATTTAAATTTAACAGAGTAATTTAATTTTAATATGAGGGCTATCCGTATCAAAATTATGTTTTTGTCTGTGTCCACAAGGGGTGGGGCTAGCGGGGCCATTTAAGTGTCTGGGTGTTATGCAACTCAGTCGGCATCTAACCCTGCTAAAAAGGGGTTCGCACTGTACTCTGTTGAGTTACTATGGCAGTTTGAAATTGCTGTGTTAATTAAAAATGCCCTGAACTGAGGTGTGTACAGTAATGATGTTTCTGTCTACACAAAACTGTGAACCGATCAAGAGCTTTGTGATGTGTTTGGGAACAACATTATCACTGATGGTGAAGTTTGTCAGTGGGCCTAACTGGCCTAACTAACCAGGATGAAAAGGGAAGTACAAGACCCAGCTTAGTGACTTGTTGAAAAAGACAACGCCGGAGTCGGAAAAAAACTTAAAATTCACATTAACGGAACCAAGCTTTTCAGTGGATTTAGTGCAACAAAAGTTCTAAATTGCAGCAAATTCATTGTTTTTATGGACCCCAACATCGCCTTTTTTGACAAGTTTGTCACTCACTATGCTGGTGTTGGGTCTTCAACTTTGCTCTTTCACCTGAATGTTAGGTAGGCCATTTTTTTTAATTTTAGGACTCACTAATGCTCTCCACCTTCAGTAATAATGTTGTCCCTAAACACTTCAGAAAGCTCACAATAAGCTTTTTATAGTTTTACTTTTACAGTTTTTAAAATTAGAACATTATTACCTACTGCAAACATCTCTCAGTTCGCAGAATTTTTAACTAATGCAGACGTTTCAAACTGCAACAATAACTCAACAGAGTACAGTATGAACTTCTGAACCAGCCCCACCTCCTTGCAAACAGATGAAAACATAATCTACTTTCTGGAAAGCCCTCAACACCCTTGGAGGTTAGATATAGAGGAAAACAGAATATGAAAAAATATTTATCAGAATTATATCATCATACCACATACAGAGAACAAATTATATTAGTTAAGTTTATGAACTCCTTTCTATACCAAATTGATGTTCTAAAGCCAATGATATGAGTTTCCCGGCCATAAGGACTTAGTAGGCTTCATTTTCTCCACAGGCAAGAGTAATCCTTTTTCCTTATTGGACTAGCTTAGAACATTTTGGAGTCTTTGAGGTGTTTGTGTAGTATTGCACTTTACTGCTACAGATACAGGTATATGTAAAAGAAAGTATTCTCAAATAAATACAATTTATTCAAAAAAATATTTGAGTGGAATATTTTGATTGTTAATGAAAGAAAATAGAATGATATGGCTCAAATTTATTTTCATATTTAATCTATGCTACCATTTTCTAAATGGTATTCCATTAAGAAAAGCCAAATCTGTATACAGCTCTAAGATTTTAAATGCAGAGCGACATACATTCTCCCACATGGAGCTTAATCAGGAAGCGGGGACAATTCCGTTTTGATTTGCGACATTAACACCTCCCGTCTTCCCACTTGATTTGATTGAATAATAGTCGTCTGCTCACACTCCGTCTGTCACCATGTATCTGACCCTGTTGGTCCTGGCTAGCTTCACTCTTTCCATTCAAGGTTGGTATCAATAATTAACTTGAGAAAGTCTTTAGTATAATTTTCACAATAAATAACGATTATCTGTTTTATTGTTTTTCTACTTTTTAATTTGTAATTTATTTATTTTTGAATTTATTAAAAAAATGTATTAATAAAATGAAATCCTTATTACTACTTTTGTAATACTGAATATTTTGAGAACTATTTACAATAATAATATCTTCATTACCTATATAACATTAACAATTAATAAAATTCTCTTTATTTATATTTATAAGTTCATAATACCAAAACTTGAATACTAATAATACATATTTAAGATTAGTAAAGTTTACCATGGACACCTCGGGACTGGACCCCTGTCCGGATTTTAAAAATTCCAGACCATACAGCGGTTATATATAAATCAGTTACAACCTGTATTGGCATACAGTATCTATATAAATCAATTTTAAGACAAATTTAAAGTGTACATTCCCAAATGTTAAAGGTATTTGTGGAAATAACAAACACGTTCAATCCTGTTGATTTATGCGATGAAAAACCGACTGCACGCTGACCACTCATTTCCAATTTTCAAACTTGAAGTCCATTGCTTGAATTTCACGAATAACTTAATGAATTAATCTATGCCTCATAGTAATGGTGGGTGGTAGTAACTTAGTCCTGTCAAAAAAGCTTTTGTATTTACTTCCCTGTAGGAAATAGGTTAGATGTCTAAAGGGAATGTTTTCAGTTTCCCTAAACAGCTGTCCTTAACCAAATGAAATCGCTGTTTCAAATTTTGGTCCTGCAAACTGCCAAACCCCTGCCCCCTTAGAGCTAAGACATATTCATGTCTATCTGAGCGGTAATTTCTGGCTAGCCCAAGTGACCAATCTTGTTACTTTGTACTGTCTTTCATTGCACTGCTCAAGCTGCTATACTATTACTAGACTTAAATTTTTATCCATTACGGTATCAGTAGTAACTTTATTCTTTTGGTAAACAGTGTCAATAACATTCATTTTAAACATGTTTATACTTGTTTATTGCTTGCAGGCTCAAATCCTTGCAACAATGTAGCCCATGCGTTCTACAGGAAGCTGAAGTGCCATCCGGAGATGTCTGCGACATCGACCTGTCCGGCTAGCTACAAGTGTGGTGAGACTTTTGGTTTTGAAATACCTATACAGTATTGTACTTTAACACGTTAGCGACAGCGTGCCCCTCTGGTGGGACATGGGTCCATTATTAAAAGGCGGTGTGTCCCACCAACGGGGCACACCGCTCATTACTAATACCAGTCGTGCCCAGCTAGTGGGACACATTGTTGTGCCTTTCAAATTGTATGTATTTTTGTAATAAGTAGCGTTATCTTTGTTAATGTGTAGGCGGCTGTCATGAATGTGTGGTTCAATGGTTTTGACTAATACAGTTAGGTAATCATTTTGTAAATATTATATGTTTTACGGATTAGATAAATAATACAGTTTGCTCAATGCAAACACAATAAAGAACACGTGGGGAGTTTTAGGTTGTTCCGCTTCTGCTGAGAGAAGAGGAATAAGAACTACAGCTGTTTGGCTTGTCTGGAAACAGTAACTGAGGAAACAGTGTGCGCCTACGTGTCCCACCGACGCGGCGCACATTCCTATTATTATATTAATAAAGGATGGCATAACCCACCTGTGGGACACGGAAGAAATTAAAAATACTTCTGTACACATTTTATCAATTTGACAAGTAATATATTGTTTTTATATAAATTCTAACCATTTTTTGGCAAAAAAATTAATATTTTGTATACTCTATATGAAATACATTGTCAACTTTTCGGCATGAAATTTCGGCAGTCGCGAATGTGTTAACTTTTGAATCACAGACAAGTTAATTTAACTAAATTTTATATTATGTGTAAGTTCATTGGATGGGAAAAATATTTTGGACACAAGGTTTTCATGTGGTCTGAACGTTTAAAAACTTTTCATTTTAAATATAGCAATTTATTTTTCAACTAAAAAAATTAAAATTAAAAATCTCCTATGATGTTGTCCTAGGAGAATTTTGTTAACTCATTGAGGTCAAAAAACTGACTATGCCCACCTAATCACATTTAATTAATTAAAAAAAAATCAAACCCTTGCACCCCACTTATAACCACTAACCATAAAAGCAAAACAGGTGTACATGGTAATATCAATTAAGCCTACTAATACCATCAACCTCCACCCAACCGGTCACCGTTTGTTTGCCTCTGGACCACACATTTGCTAGCCAAATTGTGATTAATAACTATTTTAAAATCGTTTAAAGATAATTCTTTAACCTTATCAGGTAACTAATTGTACAATTTGTTCCAGTGAACTTAAAACTTGCTTGAGTAAAACTATACGTACACCTTTCAATCTTAAGTTTTTTAAGATTTCTAGTCCCAGAAATATGACCATCTTTGTTCCACAAAAAATTATCCAAGTTATTTTTTAACATTCAAGAGTCACTGAAAAATTTATATACAAGCTAATGGCATCACAGAAAATTTCTTAAAAATAGGTTTACAATGTGTACGTGGTGAAGCACACGCTATCAGTCTCATGGCTCTTTTTTGTAAAACAAACAAGGAGTTAGCATAGCTACTATTGGCTCATAGGTAGGCATTATAATTCAAATGACAATGAACATAACTAAAATATACAATAAGTAGAACATCATTAGTAACAATTGATTTAAATTTTCTTAACAAAAACAACCCTTTAGAAATTTTAGATGATAGATAATCAATCTGAGAATTCCATTTCAGATTACTCTGAAGCATTTCACCCAGAGATTTTACTGGTGTCTGCACATCTTTAGAATTATCATAAGATATACCCACACTTTGAGTTTTGTTCAGACTAAGAGACAGTTTATATGCTGTAACCCTCTCGGCCACCATGCATAGTTGGACATAGCGCTTAGTTAGCTATAAAGCATACTCTAGCAGCAAAACAGCAAACTCTGTGAGATAGTTCCGAAATTAGATCATAGGGGGCAGCACAGAATGTAGTTCACTAAATTGCTTATAGATACCACTACCTGATGGGTTGTGCTGCTGGTTGATTAGAGATGGTTGTTTTTTCAAAACCTTAAATTTTTCGAAAATTTGGAGCTGAATGGGTAAAAAATTCAAAGTTAAGGGTGAATAAACTTACTGTAGTTAAAAAATGAAGCTCTATTTATTTTTGACTGTTCTTATAGATAATCTACTGAGCAGAGATGCAGAAGCGTGTTATCTCTTCGGCAAAGAATATCCCATCAACACCACGTTGACAAGAAGCAAGGTTGACTTTGAGACCCCTTGCATAGAAGCTTGCACATGTAAGAAAACTGATGACGGGTGAGTGCTTTTACATCCATCAAAATATTAACACCCTATATGTTGAAATGTCATATTATTTTTTAATCAGAATAATGTTTTTCATAAACCAAACACTTAAAGTTATACGGTTTCTGTGATAGTATATTCATATTCAGTGCTACATAGTTCAAACATTTTAATATCCATAAAAAAACTTCACTATACACATTTGAAATATTTATTCTGTTTTACTTTACCATGAAACATTGTAACCATTAAAGATTTTCTAAAGGTATTGTAAAAATTTATAACATTTTTCTGGCTTTTATTCTGGGAATGCAATAATTGTTTTAGGGCAAAGTTCATCTGCAGATTAGGTAAGGGTCAAGACAACTGTGAACCCCTGCCTCAAGAATGTCGGCGACATTTGTTTGAAGAAAGTCTTTCCTGCTGCAAAAAAAGTTTCGTCACTTGTGATAAAGGTATTATATTTTTTGCTCTACAGTTAATTACACTGAGAAATTCAATGCAAATAAAACACAATGAGAAAAAAGTTGACATGTTTTACAAGTTGATTGTTTACGTGACTTTGATTTTTGTCAGCAAGAAACCCATCTGCTCCAGAAATTCGACAGATTCAAAAAGTGTACGGTGGTACTGTTAATCGTGACAACATCCATGAAGACAATCACTACAATCTATCCTTTCATTTCAGACGATATGGTGGCTTTGGTATAAGCCAGCTTAGGATTCGTGACAGAAAACACTTCTCAATAATAGGTCTCTCGAACAAATTTGTTCATGTATTGACATCAAAATTGTGATTTACAAAATTATTTTTGAATACCTAAAGTTAAGGAAACTTTGCTCTAGTTGGGTTCCAAAACTCTCAAATGAAGAAAGATTTAATGCAGTAGGAAAATTGATCATCTTAAATAATTTGGAATTACAGTATAGAACCGTACAGGCCAGCAACAGAGCTGAAATTGAGATAAGCTGTTTCCGAAGCATGCTACGACACGCATACACATTACAGTATGCATGCAAACTACTAGTGTCTACAACTAAATGGAAAACATGCTTCGTACATGTCAGCGACACAAGCGCAATGAACCTCTGATCAATTGCCTGAAAGTAGAATGTCCCAGAAAATAAAAGATAAAGTTCTGTTATATTGGGAGTGGCAGCCATGTTGGAACATATTCTAGTGAAAATCAGCCACACTGCTGTTTTTTCCTGCCAGTTCAGCTCGTGCTTAAGTATATGGAATGGTCAAACTTTTAAGGGTTTACTGTACTTTAACCCTTTGCTCTCGGATGAGTATTTATAACTTGTCCTGTGTACTCGGATGTCCAGCTCCACAGTCACCATTTTCTCACTGAAGTCGAATTAATTTTTATATGAGCTGTCCTCACCGCTCGAATGACAAGTGGTACTGGACGAGATTTGGCCAGTGGTACTGGGCGAGATTAAATCCAAGTTGCAGTCGGAAGGCCAGCAGTACTGGCCACTAAATATAATCATCTGTTTTTTAATATTATGTGCTAGGTTTGGGATGTGCTGCAATCTTGCGGAAAACTAATGAACTAGCGAATCAGATGAATTCCCGCTTCTAAAATCATACAAGTGTTGGAAATTAAGGTTATTCTTAGTACGTTGTTCTGCTGTTCTACTGTTGCGTTTACTGAGAAGTGATGAGGTTTAATGCTAATAACAGCTGTTTTTTGTAAATAACTGTACATTTTATTAATAATTCCTTATTTATTTTAGTAGTAACCACAGTAGGTAACAAATGTAAACATAACAATAAATAAATGATAATTTAAATTCAGATGACTGGAGGCAAATATTGGAGGAGTATGACAAAAATGTTTCGTCATATTATTTAATTGTGAAATAGATAATGTTGTATTGACATTATTCTTTATTTTTGCTCATTATTTGCTTTTTTGTCCTTACAAACATTGCTGTAAACAAACCTGGTTTGATACAAAAGTAATTCCGAGCTGGTGAGAAAGGTTGTCGACAATGGCTGACGAGCTGACAAAGGAATGTAGCGCGGCCACCCGAGTGGCGAGGATAACATCTCGGGAAATAATTCTGAGCTGTCTAGGAATTGGCACGGCCAGTGCTACTGACCAACCCAGCCCAAAAGGTTCAATTAATTAACACGTTGTGTGCGGACCACTCGGATCAGGGTGGTGACATTTAGGTTAAAATAAAGATGGTAGATCTGGCGATGTAGATTGTGCTGCACCTGTTGGGATCTGAGAGAACTACGATCTGCTTTGTTATAATGCAGAATCTATTTCTGTATTGGTCACTTGGAATTTTCCTATTAATTTATTTTAACTTACACTGGTCTCTCCTGTGAGGAACGTGGAGTTTTGGGTGCCACAGCAAATGTGTTATGAATAAACTTTATATGTAATCTGTTTTCATATGTAATGAGTTAAGAGTCACTTAATGCAAAGTCGAACCTCTTGACAACTTTGCGGATGCAAAGTAACTCTGACATAACACTTCAGTGCATGTATATGTAAAAACAAAATCAAAATAAACAAATAGGTAGTGCATTTAGTTTTCACTTAATCAAATTTACTTAATCACTGAATTTTTCGAGGCAATCAATTTGGTAAAATACTTTCCTCATATGTCATTGCTGCGGATGCTGAGTAATATTCTCTTTTACAGTTTCCGACCCAAGCCACCGCAAGGAAGTGAAATGTTCCTACAATAACAAGACTTACAAGGAGGGAGAGAGGTTTTTCCCCACAAGTGACGTCACTTGTACCCAGTGCATCTGTGCCGAGGGCTTTAATGGTGAGTTGCACCAAGCACACCTGAGGCATTGAAAGTACACAAAATTGAAGAAATATGTTCATCATTCCTTTCTGAACTAACTTTAAACTTATTCATACCAGATAAAAGATACTCAAGTACGAAAGTGAGATGTGATGAGACTTTGGGCTATCCAATGTAACAAAAATTGACTTCATCCCAGTATGTCTACATTCATATTGACAGGTGAGGCAGATTGAAGATAAAATATATAGAACAGGATAACCTATAATTTTAAAGAGCTCAGGATCCCATAACATATATAGAAAGAGTAAACCTGGCTGGCATTCTTGTTTCATCCAGAAAATCATAGTAGTAATAGAGTTAAGCTAAGATGACTTGATCCAAATTAAAAATTTAAGGTCGTGCGAGTGAAAAAGTCAACTATCTTAATAAATCATAATTTTAACGTTTATTTTCTGATTGTGTCATAAATTTTGGTGTTTTTTGTATAAGGAGTGTGGGAAAACTTCTTATGTTTTTGAGCTGAAATTTTGAGAACGTGGATGTAACAAATAAGAAAAAATTTGTATCTTACAAGAAATGATTTTTTAACGCCACATTTTTGATCTGATAATCCTATAAAATGTGTAATTTTAGAGGTCTTAACAGGTTTAAAAATTTACAAAAACAGAATTGTACATTAAATAGGTCACCGAGAAAGCTTGCACAAAACAATCGCATATGCATAACGAAAAAGGTACACTAGATCTGACCTAGCGGATTTCAGTTGTCCCTAAGGCACCTTGCACTGCCTTAACCTTTTCTTTCCTATGTGGGCTGAATTATGAATTGATCTTTATAGGGGCCTTTCCTAGAGGCTTAGATTTTTCTATTCCTTAATCTCACCTTCTTGATCAATATTCTGTCTCTGCAGGTAGTATTGCCTCTCCGTTCTGTGCTCCGATGGATTGTCCGTTGGAACTGTGGGGTGACACTCCACAGCATCTCACCCGCGGTTGCATCCCTGTCTACCTCAGCGCCCAAGGGTGTTGTCCTGTCATGTTCAGATGTCGTGAGTATTAGACCATTTGGATGTGAGTAATGGCCTTTCCCTACTTTATCTTGTCATGCTGTATCCTCATATTTCTTCTTTTGCAAAACCCATATTAGTATAATGTTGTTTTGGGAGTTATAGTGATAAATTTACAAGATAGTGTATATCTTATTTGGTACAGTGTTTACACAATTTTGTTTTATTATAGGGGTGATGTATTTATCAACGATAGTAACATTCCTCTACCATTCTAATATTCGTTTTTACACTTCAAGTGGCTGCTATCAATTATTCAGTTAAGAGTTAAAGCATTTTTCTAGACTGGATTTAAATTTGATTTTGTGAAAGTCTGGTTCAATCCAATTGTCATACTATTTTTTTTCTTAAGCATAGCTGTAGTTAGCAAATGTTTTATGATATATGCTGAACACATAATATAGTTTTGAATTCTTAATTTAGCCAAGAAAAAAATTTGTCGTTCAGGATGCTTGGTTTAAATATTAATACACATTTCACCGAGCAATGCTTGGTTCCCAGATACGCCAGAGTCCTTGAAATCCAAACCTTGGTAATCTGAATGTCCGGCTAATCTGAACTACCTGAACTATCTGATGGGGAAAAAGGTTACTGAGTTTAAATTAAAAACGAATCAATATAATCTGAATTATAACACTTGGAATTACAGCACGGTATCACTAACTTTACAGTACTAGGTACACAATGTTAATTAAACACAATAACTTCTTTTTGCAACATAATAATTCAGTTATCGTCTATTGAGGTAACAAAGAAATCTTGTTAGCTAATGCAAAGTTTTGCCATCGTCTCATTAACATCACGTATGCGGATGTAGCTGTATACTATTGATCGAGATAGCGTAGAGCGATGCCTAGCTACACTCACAGTAGTACGTACATTCTCACAGTCTGACTCTTGATCTTTGCTTTTCGGCGAACGACTTTTCAATCATCTTAGTTCATCTCCAGCAGCGATGATTGCGATCGGGTTTTAAGTAAGCCTACAGGAAACACTGTTTTATTATTGTTCGTTTTTATGTGTCAATTTGTGTCTCATGTTTTTATCCATTACGGATTGAACGTCCTTGCAGGAACACTTGATGCCGTTCAGTCAAAACAGGTAGTGAACAAACCTATAATATTTATCCTGTGATAAGACGTAGATTAATTTGTTTAAATACACAGTTTGGGTCAAAATAACAGGTTTTATAAGTAGTTTTAATGCAACTTTACACTGTATTTATGGATAATCCGAACAAATTGGTAATCAGAACAGGGTTCAATCTCAACTTGTTTGGATTATCGGGACTCTGGTGTACTCAGATAGTATTAATTTAACAATTTTCTAATTATGCTTTTGTTATTTATTAATCCAGACTGCCTAGTCATAATTTTAATATTTTAGAAATATCTACTATTTAATAACCAGTTTAGTCATGCTAAAAATTATTTAATTATTTATTTTTATAATTATTATTTTACTTATAACGTATTTTCATGATACATTTTTTATTATTTAATATAATTTATCTAATTGTAAATTAATATCACATAATTAAGCTAAGAATTCTTTGTATTAATTTTTTATGATATCGGGTTTATGTTTTATAATTTTTTAAATATGATGCTTCTTGACACTGAATATACAACCCCATAAAAATTTGGGTTTACTGCCACTACTCATAAATACATTATTGTTATTAAAATGTTATTAATTTAAAATTATTCACAAATATTTATTTAAAATAAATCTAAGTTTAGTAATCTTTAATTTTTTAATTTTGTATTTAAAATTAGTTTTAACTATAGCAGTTATTCATAATGTTTCTTTGATTTGGTTTTAATTTATTTTGAATGTGGTTAATTTTTTCAGCGAACTCAACAGATACAGTGATCAAAGCAGAAAAGCCTTCAGACAAAAAAGGTAAGGAAATATTATTTTGGTGTTAAAGCTTGTTTGTAGCTTCGAATGTTAAAAAAATTTCGGCCATTTCCTGGGCAGTAAAGAAAAATTAATGCTTATGGAGCTCATTGAGAGCACTGTTTAATTTTGCTTGGATTTCAGGATTTCTTTGCTTTACAAGTATTCAAATGAAATATCTCAGAACACTAAAAAGGAACTGCACTTTATTAGACTAATAAATAACACTTTGACTTTCCTCAACTCTCTAGCCAGGCTCAATGACGACTTAATATAATGTTAATGACAACAGTCAAATACGTTGATACCTGTGACATAGATAAACTTGTGGCTTTTATTGCTAAATAATAATTCTTTATTGGGCAAAATTGGAGCATCAGGAATATAGATAAAAGAGATATAAATAAATGTTTGTATTAAAAAAAATTATAAATAAAAATTTTAATATTGATTGATAAAAATCCTTTTAAAAAAAATCTTTAAAATTTTTACATATTAATAAAAAATTTTTACATTTTTCAAAAGTAAAGAACTGCATTTTTTGAGTTGATGTACTTCAAGTAATATTTCAATCATCAATATTTTAATATTACATTTTGATCCAGATTAATATTTCTATCTTATTCATTTCTTATAGAAATACATACATTTAAACATTCAACCATCATACTCACCCAACCAATTATTCATCTCACAAAATTTTCTATTTTGTATGTTTTGATTTCTTAATTTTTTTCTAGATAATTCAAATAAATATATGTGCTAAAATTCCACATATCCTATATGATGTAATGGAGTCGACTCTTCCAGTAGTTTCCATGTGAGTTTGTGTTGTAAGATTTTTCCTCCATTACGTGTGAGTGTTTGAGTGCTGTAAGTTTATCTCACGATGTGAGTCTATCCATTGGTTGAGGTTTCTGTGTTAGATGTGACATTCCTCCAGTTCCTGTATGTGTCAAGACCAACGGAGTTATCACTGCCGATATCATCCAAATGATCAACCACAAACATGAATACACTTTCGGAGATGCCCACTATGTTGATGGTCCTTGAAATAGGTGGTGTTTTCTATTCCAGATGTGTTTGATTTTTTACCCCTTATTACCTTTTATGACTTGTCATTTGTATTGTAATAAAGTTTTTTGTAAAAAATAGCAGGCTCAAAATTTGTTCACCGTTTTATATGGAACCTTTAAATTGTTTATATCTTTTTTTAAATTTTATTCCTGTTTACGTTTAAGTACGATATTAACTTAAGCCCAAGGAGTACCCGAGGGGTATATTGAAGTTTATTCTTCTTTTTATCCATCCAAGTACAATATTTAAAATCAAAGTTTTAGTTATCCCTCAAAAACTTTTCTTATTATCATTAAAACCCAAACAGGCAATTCGGCAAGAGCATTGAGATGTTAAACCAGTATTTGTAGAACCCAAGTCTGAGATTATAACCCCTAAACTAACAAGACATACTAATGTATATTGCAGTCTTGGTTGGGTATTAATGCATGGTACTACTAAACTGAAATCAATAATCAATTTAGCTTTAGAAAAATTATGTTTTTAAAATATGCCAGACCAATTAAAAAAACTATCGATATATATCATACTGGATGATTTGGTAAGCTTATGATTATGTATCTAGTATTCACATTCTGCCTAAATTTTTTTAGTATCTTAGAACTAGAGATCATATAGCTTAACCATTATTGATTTTGTTAATAAACATTTATTCACCAATCAATCATAAAAATGCCCAAAACAAAACTCTATGACTATTCTGGTTAGTAACAAATAATATAGAATACATGGTATTGAGTTTGAGATCAAGAGGCTACTGCATTCGTGTTTAAGGTTCATTATGAAAATTGAAATGTGCTTCTTACAATGTAATGCATCTTTATATTTCAGCCCATTTCAATTTAAATAAACAGATGCTTAAATAACAAATTATTTTTAAGAGCCTGTTAAAACTTTGATGGACTTAAGCTTCTGCAATGCATTTAAAAGTAAGTAAAGTTGTGTTGAAAGTTTTAATAAGTTGTTTAAAACGAGGAGAAGTATCTAGACAATGTAAACAGATGTTAGCTCCACACAGCTCTACGGTTTCATCTTGTAATATGAGTAGAACTTTGACTTTCTCGCTCTCATGTCTTGAGGTTTTCTCACTATATTAATCATATTATTTTGTGGTATGCATATAAAAAAATTAAATCTTAATATGACGTTGGTATATTTAATCTGGGTTCTTTTATCTAGGTTTTACCTACGTTCTTTCAAAACTTTTACATCCATAAAACAATTAAATAAGTAGACGGTACCAGTGAAACAACACACACTGTCCCCTTAAAGTACCACAGTTAAAAAAATTATTTAATCTAACAATATTTCATTTTTAACTAAAAGCTGATTGCTTAAAAAATAGTTATAAAATGTATTTCATTCAATATCTTTCTACTAGCTTAATTTTGAGATTTTTGGGATGATGCTTGCTTATTCAAGTCAGGTTAAATGAAAATTGTTTGTGAGACTAGGCCAATTCATAACTTTCCTTCATGGTTGAAATGATTCATAAAAGTATGCATATTAAATGCTCCTCCTGTAAGAGACAAACTCTTTGGTTCACATGTCCGAGTAAGTTTCCTAAATTTTCATTGCACTCCATTGCTCTGCTTCAAAGGTAACTGATGCAGGATTTTCAGTTCTTAATATACATACTGTGTTGAATATACTTGAACTCATTGCTTAATGAAAGATAGAATGTAAACTATTGTTAGGTTTATATATGTGTTATGTCAAAGAAAAGTCAATTGTTCTTTTAGAAGCTGGACCAAAACCTTTTATCACACATGTAATTTAATCATGGGTGGTTTATTATAATTGGGTTTGTAACATGTTGTTAACTTATAATCTCTATATATAAAATTGAATGTATGTATGTCTGTCTGTCTGTATGTCCTTTATGGGTTGCCAAACTACTCATCCGATCTTTAAATTTCTAATGTGAACCTTATGGAGAGTAAGTTTGTTTACAAATTTTCTACAATGAAAACATTTGATTTCTTAGCTACAGCTGATTGGTTTACTTTCCATTAGCAATATGCTTATTTACTATCCAATGCCATCTGAATCATTCATCATTGTAAAACTATGAAGTAAATATGTGCTGTACAAAATGAACGCTTTATTCGCCACGTTAACAGTTTACGGTTTTGGGGGATTATATATTTGATTTTTATTCTCTGTCTGATTAAAAGTCACGTGTTTATATGTTGGCCAAATAATAAAATAAGTACAATGTTTATACATATTATGTTTATTATAACAGTCAGCTGTTGTATATCTTTCCTATAAAATCCGTATTACAGTTAGGTTTAGTTTGAGTTTGGATTGGATTTGAAAATTGTGAATTAATCCTCAGATTTATTCATTTTGTGGGAATGTTATTAATAATACATGTCGTTTCAGTATTGTTATTTACTATGCCGCGACCCAGAATATATAACCTTTCACAATAAAGCCGTAATGCTATTCGACTTCAGATCATGGCCACTCTTAAAGTTAACCTGTATTTACTGACAGGCGTTACGAAGTTCGCCGGGTCAGCTAGTAAATAAATAAATGTATGCCATTTAACCTAATGTTAATCAACTAGTATGTATGTATTGTATACCAAATAATGGTGCAACAGCTCAGGAGTAACACGCTGGCTAAATTCAAAGTTCCTGGTTCAAAAACAGTGACAGGCGAGCCTTTCAGATCTCAAGATGCTTCCTTTGTGACTAGCATCTCTGTGGAACCTCATTGTCTTTGATTCACCTCACAGACACAAAGCCCTCGGTTAGGAGCAGTTGGGATATTGATATCTGATAAATCATTAAGCTTTTGAATTCATACCAAAGATACAAGTCATTCCAAAGATGCATTTATGTATATTTAGATTTAAAAATTGTTGTACCTTAGTGTACATTATTGTTAAATAGACCTACATTACAGTTACATAGGCTTATTGAGTTTATTTCTGGAGCTTTTGTTAGGTGTCAAAACATTTTATAATGGTTATGAAAAATAAGCAATTCTGATTCTGAGGATTTTCAAAGAGAAATTAAACTTTACAAGTAAATTGACACATTTTTTCTCCCTTTGAAAGTAAACTAAATAATGCACATACATTTATAACAATTTTCCAATTATTTAAAGTCCATTAAAATAGTATAAAAAATTATAGTTTTGAAAATACATATTCATCAAATTTGTTTCTGACTCCCTCTTACTACAAGTTTTAAACATTTTGAAACTAACCTCTCCCCCTACTTGGAGGTACTGAAATAAAAAAATGTTATGTGAGTTTTGTTGGTGATGTAACCCTGCACTACATACCAAAAAGTATTAAGAATAATGATTAAAAAATGATTTTTTCACATTTATAAGCCCAAATTACCTTTAAACCGTTAGTTTTAGGCCTACAGATGTACAGGTGGTGTCAAATTATATGGGACCTTAAATACTATAAACCACAAAATTTTAATAAAAATCATTAAAGGGAATTTTGACAGTAGTTTTCCTCTAAAGCAATAAACTAAGTGACATTTTATTACACTAGTGATTATTCTCAGAATCTACAGGGTGTTTCATATTAAGTACTTAGGATATTGTTCCTGAGGTCAAAACAAACGAAAAATGTCCTGTGATCATTATATGGCTTATCTCACTCCGTTTTCTGTCTGTCGGTGTGTATGTGTTTTGTTTTCATAACTTGCTATAACCTTGTTACTACTTGAGGTACCATCTTCAAACTTGGTAGTGTATGAGTACTAACAGGACCTACTGTTGTGCATAGAATCAAGTTTCTACTTTGTACCGTTACAAACTGGCGTTCATTTAATTTTTTCAAAGCTCAATACCTCAAAACCCACAGGATTTACAATAAAGAAACAAATGACGAAAAAGTTGTGAAATTTAATTTTCTTTGAGAAAATATTAAATTATAAGAGGTTCATAACACAAATAACGAAGGAAATTAAAGTTACTAGTTATTTGCTAAATTATTAAAGCCCAAACTGAAAGCTGTAACTTAAGAAAAATGTACTTTTCTCTGTTATTTGTGATAAGACACTATTACAATGTTTGTCTAAATTGTTGTAATTAACTTATATTTCATAAATCCCATAGCTTTTAAGCTATTGAGCTTTTAAAAAATTGAAATGGACGCCATTTTGAAATGTACAAAGTAGAAACTTGATACTATTCACAACAATAGGTACTATTAACCATACACTTACCAGGTTTGAGGTTGGTACCCTAAGAGGTTCCAAGGTTATAGCAAATTATATCGTAAAACACATACATACCGACAGACGGAAATTCTTAAGTATCCGACACCAATTCTGAAACACCCTGTATATGAAGGGTTTAATGGGGTCCAAACTTAAACTATACGTCAACAGAACTTTTGGAGGTTGATCAAGGATTTTTGGACTAATTGTTTTGGCGGAAATAGAACAATTTTCTTGTCTTTTGCATATATTTTACATATTTATGAACCCAAACAAATTTTTTTGGGAAATTCATGCAAAACTATTGTTTAAAACTAAGTTTGAATGTAGACTATGTTTGGTGATATATAGTGTAGAGACTTATAGCAACTGGGTGCAGCTGGGATTGGACGAACAAGGAACAAGACAGAGGCAGGTTTACAAGACAGGAGGTGGCAATCTGCAATACGTTCTTGGTAACATATTATGTTACTTTCTCTAACAACACTCCTTTTTAACCTCGTGCAAGAACGATTTAGATAAATTAACGACCATTTTATAGTAATTTTAAGAGCGATTTTTAATATTTCGCATAACTATTTCTCACAAGGAGTTTTAGCTAACTCCCTAGACCTCATAATAATATTAATTACAAAAATCTAGAGCATGCATCTAAACAATGGATCCCACACAAAAATAAATTGAAATTCACTTAAAGAAAAGATAAAAGGAGAAGACTTTTTACAACCTCTCTATATTTGATCAAATGAAAATTTGATATTCAAACCTTTTCCAGCGCGACAGGATTGAAAATAAACGTAAATAAGGTACGCGAAGCCGTTAAATTCAAGTTTGTATCGGAAAACGATCCCCAAGTGGCGAAATAGGTTGTGAATACCAGTAGCCTATGCTGTGCTGGGAATTAACTGGCCTCGGGCGGATATGCGCTGTGAGCAACAGCATCAACTTTGAAATTACTTGAATAATTTATTGTTTTATAAGATTTGTACGGGAAAATAATTACTTTATGGAGATTATGCGATTTTATATTACTAAAATCACTGTCACTAAAATCACATTTATTTTAAGATTAGTTTTAATGCGTAAATACTATACTCAATGAACTTTGGGTTAAAATAATTTTTAACTTTAATTACTTTGGTACTAACACAGCTATGCACATTTATTTAATGAAAAATAGGTAGAACGAGATCGCACGCAGCACGCTGGCGTGAGTAGAGAGAACTTCATAAAACCTATACTATTTCCATTTCGGTTATAAAAAAGCACTGAGCATGCAGGTTTGCTGCAATTAGGGTCGTTTTACATGATAGTAAACATATTAAGAGGCGGCAGGAGTCAATCCAGGCGCTCACACGCTTGACATGGGATGAGTTTAATTATCTTTTTATTGCTCGTAAAGGAAATTTATTAAAAACTAAATTCCAAATACAAAGTATTTTATAGGTCCTTATCAACATATTCATGTGTTAAACTACCAAAACTAAGGTTTAGAAATATTTTATTTTCTTGAAATTAGAAAATTAAAATCCCAAAAGGATTTAAAAAACTAATTCTGTTGTATTATTTTTGTTTATCAGTGGAAAATTTCAAACTTTGAACCTAAATAGACTTCACATATTCATAAATAAAATGTATTGAATAACTTTTTGTATTTGATTTGCTCTTAGCCATAATATTTTTTTAAGTGTGTGCACTGTTCACACACTTTAAAAAATCACATCGTTCTCGGGTAATAATTATAAGTAACTCAATTAATTAGAAATGTTAATCAGTTATTAAAACAAACTATTATTAATCAGCTTTCACCGACGTGTCCCTCTGAATCAACATCCTCTTCGCTACGCAAATACGTAAATATTGAATAATATATATTCAAATTAATTTACTTGTAATGGAGATGTAAATTTACTATAGCATTTTTAAACAACCATGTATGAAACTTTGTATGAGGATTGTAAAGAACCAATAAGAACAATTTCGTGTACTAATTTATCAACGACAAATTTCGAAGAATCATTTACCATTGACTAAACTCATTATAAATTCCCTTTCACAAAATTTACTAATTACCTAGCCATAATTACTCAATGATTTACATCTTTAATGTTTATATTTCAAAGCGTTGGTTGGCCGAGTTCCAGTTTTAATTAAAGTTTCCGAATAACTTTGATGTTTGACGGCGAGCAATATTTAATGGCGTTTGGCCGTCAAAGCCACTGCAATGGAGGCCGTCAGGACACAAAGCTCATTAAAGTCTGGTTTTGAATTTGAAGTACCTAATGAATTTTTATATTTGTACTGTATGCAATTACTCATTCAATTCTACGATAACTCATGCCAGTTAATGAATAATTAATTAATTATTGCTTTGTATAATTTTTTTGAGGGGGGAATCTCTTATGTTAAAAATCTTACATTACTGGGTTGAATATTATAAGCTCCATTGGTATCAGTGATGTTTCAGAATTTTAAAGAATACCTCAGATTATTTTCACCAATATTTCAATCATCATTCGCTTGTAAACACATTCTGTATATGACAAAATTTATATAATGTTAACTTATTTTGGACTCCGGACTTATTACCTGTTTTTTTGGATAGTGTTTATAGGAAAAATATAAATACTTCAAGATTGTTTATGCAAATTTAGAAATGGAAGAGTTAGAATTGTACTGTTTTAACTTTATAATATATAAAATATAAGAGTCCCTTTCATATTTACGACTATACTAATTTAAATTCACTTATGTATGTAGATGTGCTCAAGGATAAAATATTTTAGGTATGTTATCCCTGTAACACATATACAAACATGTATTCTAGGTAAAATGTTTGTTTCAATATTTACACCATACATTTCAATGAGTGCCTCTTCCCTCATAGTATTTTTTTTCATTTTATGACAGAAATGATTACGTAATGTAATGTAGTAGGTTTTTAAGTTGAGAACGAAAAATGTATGCCTACAAGATCCTTTGTTAGAGGAGAACATAAACAAAGGGACCATATATCTTAAGATATCCCAATACAAAGTTGAAAGAGTGCCAGGACATATATCTTAATGCTGTCAGAATGTAAGTTATCTCAGTTACAAAACGTCAAGTTTAATAATACTGTACATAAGGAATAGATCCTTTTAACAAATACATGAATTAAAATAAAGCTTAATGGAAATAAAATGGATTTGTCTAATTCTTAAACTAAATTCATAATTACTTTTCCAAACATATTGATGTTAATAGAGCACCAGCAAGAATAAGTTTATTAATGGACTGCTGTATAAAAATTTAACGGGAAAATAATATTTTGGGTTTTGCAATGGTATAACCAGGTTAAAACTAAATAGTATATTTAAAATCAACGGTATCAGTGGACTGACACATACTTTCTCCCTGAAGTAAAAAAAAGATAATCTGTAATAAAACTATCATGTTCTTCAAAGTTGATCTAAATATTATTTAATAATTTATTGTTTCAAAAATAATCATCCCATTTCTGAAAATAAACACAAGAGAGACAAAGTTAAATTAATTGTTCGAATTGTATGGGGGACCCCCCGGTAATACCAAGCGTTTTGAGTTGGTTTTGTTGGGTGATTTGACCTTACGCTTCATACCACGTTTCATGGAAAACGGTTCAAAAATATGGAAAAAATTAATTTTTTAATATTCTTCATAAGAGTAACATTGTGCGCTTCAGACAACGTACTGCGTTTAACACAGACAGTAAATTTAATTTTTCTCTAAAACCGTTAGTCGTAGACAAATAATTCAAAATACTAATTTATTTAGCTTTTTAAGGTGGTTTTAATGGTGACAGCCAAGGTATACTTTACTTTTATTGTTATCGCTAAAAATATGTTTTTTTTGACATTTAAAAGCCCATAACTTTTGAACCGTCATTTTTACAGACATACGGGTGGTGTCAAACTATTTATTTTATTCATTTTATTTGTAAGCCTCCTGAATTGGTGGATAGTAAATAACAGGTTACTGACCTTGATATCCGTCAATCCAATTCAACTCGTCACTATTGTCTGTGACCTAGGTTTCGAACACATAGGTTCATTTTCAAACAAATGTCAAAAATCACTATCAAAAATTTTTGATAGTGAAAACCGGCCGGCAAACACGTTATTTAGTTAATCAAAGTTTTAAAGTTTTAAATGTATAAATGTACTGTTTGTTTTAAATGTACTGTTTGTACTGTTTGTCTAAATGTGTTGATGTATTGAAGAGAACAGAACGACCTCCAATGGAGTAAACAATGACATTTGTTTGAAAATGAACCTATGTGTTCGAAACCTAGGTCACAGACAATAGTGACGAGTTGAATTGGATTGACGGATATCAAGGTCAGTAACCTGTTATAAACTATTTAGTTCTCTATACACAATAAACTATGAAATTTTAATCAAAATCGTTAGAGCCATTTATGAGAAATTTGGATTTTTCACGTTTTTTAAGGGTTTTTAGGGGTGAAATGCCCTTAAAAACAATAATTCTAAAATATGAAAAAAAACACCTGGAGATACGGTGAATATATACATACATGCTAAATTTAATCTAAATCGGACCAACGGGGTAGGTTGTGGCTCTGTACACATCCAGACACACACACACACTCACACACACACACACAGAGAGAGAGACAGACAGATATCACGTCGAAACCACTTTTTTGGATTCAGGGGACCCCAAAACGGATATATTCACTCTCAACTCAAGTTCTAAAATTTTGAAGAAAACAATATTTTCTCCATATACTATGTATAAGGGGACAAAATAAAAGTATCAAGCATGCAATGAGGGTGCTTCCTATATTTTCAGAGAAAATGAATAAAATGATACTTCAGTAAACAAATTTGAGCTACTGATGTATCAATCAACTCAATTCTCAGTCAGTTGAGTAGAGAGAATACTTAGTGACCTGTATAAAACTACAGTACCAAAGAAATATTTAATTGCAGGTGACTCAGTGGCCAGTACTCAGTCCCTACTTGGTATTCAGTGGTCGACCGCCATAACTACGGCTTCGTGTTGAAGGGCACTCTAGTGCTCAATACTGAACTAGTACAACTGGAACTATTTGATTGCATACAACTCAGTGGCAGTACTCAGTCACTACTTGGTATTCAGTGGTCGACCGTCATAACTACGGCTCCGTGTTGAAGGGCACTCTTGTGCTCAATACTGAACTAGTACAACTGGAACTATTTGATTGCATACTACTCAGTGGCAGTACTCAGTCACTACTTGGTATTCAGTGGTCGACCGTCATAACTACGGCTTCGTGTTGAAGGGCACTCTAGTGCTCAATACTGAACTAGTACAACTGGAACTATTTGATTGCATACAACTCAGTGGCAGTACTCAGTCACTACTTGGTATTCAGTGGTCGACCGTCATAACTACGGCTTCGTGTTGAAGGGCACTCTAGTGCTCAATACTGAGCTAGTACAACTGGAACTATTTAATTGCATACAACTCAGTGGCAGTACTCAGTCACTACTTGGTATTCAGTGGTCGACCGTCATAACTACGGCTTCGTGTTGAAGGGCACTCTAGTGCTCAATACTGAGCTAGTACAACTGGAACTATTTGATTGCATACAACTCAGTGGCAGTACTCAGTCACTACTTGGTATTCAGTGGTCGACCGTCATAACTACGGCTCCGTGTTGAAGGGCACTCTAGTGCTCAATACTGAGCTAGTACAACTGGAACTATTTGATTGCATACAACTCAGTGGCAGTACTCAGTCACTACTTGGTATTCAGTGGTCGACCGTCATAACTACGGCTTCGTGTTGAAGGGCACTCTAGTGCTCAATACTGAGCTAGTACAACTGGAACTATTTGATTGCATACAACTCAGTGGCAGTACTCAGTCACTACTTGGTATTCAGTGGTCGACCGTCATAACTACGGCTCCGTGTTGAAGGGCACTCTAGTGCTCAATACTGAACTAGTACAACTGGAACTATTTAATTGCATACAACTCAGTGGCAGTACTCAGTCACTACTTGGTATTCAGTGGTCGACCGTCATAACTACGGCTCCGTGTTGAAGGGCACTCTAGTGCTCAATACTGAGCTAGTACAACTGGAACTATTTGATTGCATACAACTCAGTGGCAGTACTCAGTCACTACTTGGTATTCAGTGGTCGACCGTCATAACTACGGCTCCGTGTTGAAGGGCACTCTAGTGCTCAATACTGAGCTAGTACAACTGGAACTATTTGATTGCATACAACTCAGTGGCAGTACTCAGTCACTACTTGGTATTCAGTGGTCGACCGTCATAACTACGGCTTCCGTGTTGAAGGGCACTCTAGTGCTCAATACTGAGCTAGTACAACTGGAACTATTTGATTGCATACAACTCAGTGGCAGTACTCAGTCACTACTTGGTATTCAGTGGTCGACCGTCATAACTACGGCTTCGTGTTGAAGGGCACTCTAGTGCTCAATACTGAGCTAGTACAACTGGAACTATTTAATTGCATACAACTCAGTGGCAGTACTCAGTCACTACTTGGTATTCAGTGGTCGACCGTCATAACTACGGCTTCGTGTTGAAGGGCACTCTAGTGCTCAATACTGAGCTAGTACAACTGGAACTATTTGATTGCATACAACTCAGTGGCAGTACTCAGTCACTACTTGGTATTCAGTGGTCGACCGTCATAACTACGGCTTCGTGTTGAAGGGCACTCTAGTGCTCAATACTGAGCTAGTACAACTGGAACTATTTGATTGCATACAACTCAGTGGCAGTACTCAGTCACTACTTGGTATTCAGTGGTCGACCGTCATAACTACGGCTTCGTGTTGAAGGGCACTCTAGTGCTCAATACTGAGCTAGTACAACTGGAACTATTTGATTGCATACAACTCAGTGGCAGTACTCAGTCACTACTTGGTATTCAGTGGTCGACCGTCATAACTACGGCTTCGTGTTGAAGGGCACTCTAGTGCTCAATACTGAGCTAGTACAACTGGAACTATTTGATTGCATACAACTCAGTGGCAGTACTCAGTCACTACTTGGTATTCAGTGGTCGACCGTCATAACTACGGCTTCGTGTTGAAGGGCACTCTTGTGGCTAATACTGAACTGGATATCACCTTCGGAGCTCATCAAACAGCCATAGAGGGAACCGTTAATTCCATCATAACTCTGGTCACATATAATTGTTACCACAGATAGTAAAGCTATTATAAGGGGTTTATGATGTCATTAGGTAAAGGTAGGTCATCACTTTATTAGAGACAATACAGTAATAGGAAAATATTTTAATTTACTTTCTTCGTTTGATATTTTTTACTATGTATAATTTAATGGTTCGATTACAAATATGTTTTCTTTTCATGTACAATGCTTCCTTTGTATATGCTGAGCATTAGAGTAGGAGTCCTAGGTAAATAAAGATGTATTTTGGCTTGTTACATTTTTGAGGTTTACAAAAGTCGAATTAAAAAATAAAATAATAGAATCAAACTATTGAAAGCAATATTCTAGTCCAATATATTAGTTCCGATTTCTATGTATATAAGCTAACCTTTTTCATAATTCCTATTATACTACTTAAAGTAGTTTTAAATTTGTTAGTTTTATATCAATGCATGCTTTAAGGTCTATTTATAATTATTGACAAAGCATATTCTTGTATCAGTAAAAGAGAAATTATAAGGTACAAGTAAAAGCATGTACGATTTCTACACAATGTCCATAGCATTTTTGTATAGGAGTACATATATTAAACTTACTTAAGCATGCCCTCACTGTAAATGAATAATTCGAAATGAATTAGATATTAGTAATGAGGAACAATTTATAAAAAAATTACATTTTGCAGCCAATCCATTACAAACAACTATTCATGGGCAAAACCACAAGTACAAGAAACCTTTAATAAAAAATTAAGCAACATTTTAAAAACAATAAAGTGTATGCTTATTGTTTGGTCTAAGTTCGTTTACTGAGTTTAATCCATAATTCCTAAGTTATGGATGTATGCCACCCCATATAAATTACACTGTGTGAAAGTAATATATTTATATAATTATAAATTAGCTTATAAAATATTTTTTTTGTTTAGTTTATTTTGACCGTGTAGTATTGCGAGTCTCAATATTCTAAAATAAATCCGCCCCCATAGGGATACAATATAGCTCTGTGTCAGTATAAAGAGATTGGTGAGTATTTTCCAACTACAAAATTTATCCTGTGCGATAAAACATAATATATAGGATTGGTTGAACTGGGTCAAATATAGTAAGACTTTCCGGGGAACATAAATGGCAACCTCATTCCAGACCAGGTGTTGGTTATCTTGGGAGTGGTTATATTTCTAGCTTACCCTAACAGGGGTCTCAACTTGCTCGAAGATTTGAAATAAATTATAAAAGCTGTTTTTTCTGTATCTGGTTCTTAAAATAACTGTATTTAATTCCCTTTGGGAAATAGTTTAGAACATGGGTGTGTCTAAAGAAAATATTTTCAGTTCCTCTAAACAGCTGTCCTTATAAACCATTAGATATCGCCGTTTCAAATTTCAGTTGACGTATTGTCAATTACCTCCACCCCCACCTAGAGCAAAGTTTACAAGCTACTTACACTACAGTTTTTAATCACTACACTTTGGAAAAAATGTTGAATAGTACGGTATTTGTAAGGAATTAAGCTTAGTGAGAGAAAATAGAAGAGTAGTATAAGGGGTCTTAATTGAATGCTTGCAAACAAAAATAATCATGGCTCTAAAGTTTGGCTGGCTGTTTGATATTCCTGGACGGAAGTAACTTGTTCGGAAAGTAAACTAATTTGATTGTAACCTTCTACCTTCAGTTCAAGAAAAAAGAAACTCACTTTCAAGTTTTCGCTTCCTAAAGAAACACACAACTTCTGACATCCTTAATGTTTTGTATACATTTGTCTTCATTAGTTTGAATTGAATTGTTACTCTTTATTAAATATTCAAAATTAAAAATTATTATCTCTCAAACCAAATTGGTCATGTAAAAGTATCTTTAAATGTATATATTTTTTCCGTTGGGTAGAATAATGTTTTACATAAATTTATCATATAAAATACTACGCATTATATTACGATATTAATTAAAAATCTTGTAAGTTTCAATATTCCTGACCGGATATTCTACTCGGATTTTATTCGGTCAACCTAATGGGGTACTTAAATTTACCAATATGGTATTGTGTATTGTTATGTATGCTGTAATATCTCAAAACATGGAAAATAAATATATAATTATTATTATAGTATAAAATGAGTAAATAATTATGTATATAATTTTCAATAAGATTGCACATTTTAAAGATCATCTTGACTTGTTACTGACTAATGCTGACATGTTCCTTAGACAGAATTGTTAATTAATAGCCCAACAGCCGATGGCAATTAATGGACCTACAGTTTAACGTGGAATCCGAAACACGGCCTCTGAATTACGAATTGGTCTAGTTATGAGGATGGTATTTGTGGATTAATGTAGAATTCAATAGTGCGGACGTTAATCCACACAAGAGAACACTACATCCACTGACCATCACTCACAACTATCCAAAATTCGTAACCTCCAAGTAGCTGGATTACAGGACGTCGCCAGTGACGTCACCGTCCCAGTCAGTTAGGTTATTAGCTTCAACAATGGTCCCTCTGTCGGCCCAACTTAGCGGTGTGGTGACGAACATAGAACTCGTACACGCTTAATTATGGTAAAAGTGTTGAATATTCACTGTTTGTTCACCGATTTTTATCAGTTTAGTTTCATTTGATATGAAATTATAGTTTATAGAAACTTTTATTCTTAACTAGCTGACCTGGCGAACTCCGGAACGCCTAACAATAAATACATGTTAACTTTAAAGTCGAATACTATTACGGCTTCGTTGTGAAAGATTAGATATTCTGGGTCGTGGCTTAGTTACCATCAATACTGAAACGAAAAGACATATTAATAACATTCCCACAAAATAAATTCATTTAAGTGGATTCATTAACAATTTTCTAATCCAACCCGAGCCCAAACTAACCTTAACTGTAATACGGCTTTTGTAGGAAAGATTGAACCCTCTGAATTACGGTAATTTTTAAAATAATACTCGCATAATCTAGCATTCATTAATTCCACTCGCACAAAACAATAAACAACTAATAATTACACTGGGACAAACAAACCAAGCTGTTATCTATTCAATTGTTGAAAACAATCACAAACATTCGCTGAAAATGACGCAAAATGATAACGTCATTGTGCTGTTGGCTGTTTATATATATTGATATACACCAGCTGCATATCATAATAAACTTTATATTTTCAAACAATTTAATTATTATTTTTGAACTACAAATAAACACATGACTTTTAATCGAACAGAAAAATATATAATTACATAATCCCCCAAAACCGTAAACTATTAACGTGTTGAATAAAGCTAAATATTTTGTACAGCACATATTTACTTCATAGTTAATGAATGATGGAGATGGTATTGGATAGTAAAGCATATTGCTAATGGAAAGTAAACCAACAGCTGTAGCTTAAGAAATCAAATGTTTTTATTGTAGAACATATGTAAACAAACTTATTTCCCATAAGGTTAACATTAGAAATATAAAACGCTATAAAATGGAAACTATTTGAATTTATGGAAACTGAATATGCCTAAAGCATGACTGGAGCAGAGACAAATTCGAAAAATCAAAGATCATTAAAATCGGTCCAGCCGTTCTCGAGTTATATTGCGCATAACTAACACGACCTTGTTTTATATATTTAGATATCATGTTGTCAATAATACTTTTTATTTTTAATTCAAATTATTATTATCACTTGAAATCAGGAGGCAATTTTCCACCTCCAGAAACCTTATACAATTAATTAAATATATTGAATAAATTAATAGCCAGCAAAATTTTAGGGATTCTTTAGAAACGTAGGTTTATCATTGAACAATATTAAAATAAGGAAGGTGTGGAACAGAATACCAGCACGTAAAGCTATTACAGTTGAACTACTTTGGTAAATATGTTCTAAACTCATTAAACCTGTTTGTTCAAAGCCTCTTTCCTAATTGTTTCAAGAACAGTTTACTCGAGCTTGCCATATTAACATCGGTAAATATTGTTCAAGACTCTATAACTTAAAACAGAACTTCTCCATACTCCATTCTCTCCTTTACTAATATGTCTAAGATTGTCTAAAGCATTTTTTTGTAAAAAAATGTTATAGACTTTTGGAAACACATTAAATTTATGTCTTATATTTTATTACTTTTAAAGAAAAAAGTACCGATAACCATTATGCCTTTTTAACTATTAAATTGTTTTATAGCTTGTGTGTGAAAATTCTTTAATCTAATTACATGGTAAAAATTAATATAATATATATTTGAATTTACCAAACCTGAAATTATGAATAGAATTGTTTCCAATTTTTTCTTGTATTTTAGTTGTTCAGTTACTATATTGAGCAGCCAAAGTTTGTATAGGATTTTTAAAGATTGAAGAATAGTAGTGTGGAGGAGTGGAAATTAAACGAACAATTAATTATGTTCACTGAACCGGCTGGCAGTCTATTTCATCAAAATATACTGTGTAATAACACTAGACTCTTTTGCAAAATCCATTTTAAAATTCTTCAAAACAAATTACAGGATTGCGAACTTATCTGACTTCGAATGAATAGTTTTATTCATTGAATGTTGTGATTAGTCAAACTGATTACACATGAACCAATCACAGCCATCAATTGGGGAATGGAGTTCACTTGTATAGTTAAATTACTCCATTAGGCAACAATCGAAGGTTCGTTAACTGTACAAAAATAATCTCTAATAGTTTTAATAACAATTTGACGGAAACAAAAATAACCAATCAAAATTCATTAAAAGTATTAGCTCACAACCTAAATTTCTTTAAATGATTTAATGCTGTTGATTGTTTTTCATAAAGAACAAAGTGCATACTGTATTCCATAAGTAGGCATTTTAAATTTGTTTTCTTAGAAAACGGTCCAACAATGGTCTTGTATTACCCACCGTCAACATTTTATTAGCAGAGTAATTGATTTAAAGGTTAGTTGCTATTCGAATTTTGGACCCTTGACATGCGAGGTAACATCGACAATTCAACAACCCAGCCTATCGTTAGAAAAATTAAAATTTCAATACAGTTTTAATCATGCCCAAAACTTAAAGTCTCATATTTTAAACGACAAATGGTTACAGATTAGGTTGAAGTTATCAGCTGACAGTAGAGCCATCCGATGTTATTTCTAAATGGTGATTGGTATGCTTGACATATTAAAATCAACATATTTTAATTAGGGTTTGTCAAGTTATATTATGTGTACCATCCAATTAGGTGTTCACCACATAAGGGCGAGGGAAGGAAGTTTCCTTCAAACTTAAACACGAGTAGTTAATTACAGGGTACTGCTAACATGTAACAAGGTTGGTATAAAAGGCCAGCGAATGTTTATCGAAACACACTTTTGGGTAGTGGACCTATGTAAACATGATTACCACTGTATTTATAAAGACAAATAAGTAAAGAATAATCAACTCCAGGTAGTTTTCAACGCGTTTTACACAAATATAGATAAAGGAGAGATTAAAGGGTCTAAACTCCCCACAGGTTTGTTGTACAATGGAGTATATTTTCTCTCATGTACTTACATCAATATCATGAGTGGGTAAAAAAATGTAGAGTCTAATATTGGGTTCTTTTGTAGTAAATAAAAATATTACAGAGGAAATAAACTTCCTCTATGATACTACAAAGGATATAAATTTCATCCATAATAGTATTGAAAGACTAGGACACATGAAATTACGTATAGACCTAATAACTTGAAAAAGATAGCTACATGCACAACATGGCAGTACGTTAAAGTGGGATTAAAATGGACTCACTACATCAGTCTGCTGTTAATTAATCAATTTGCCTATTTTAACACGGGTTTTTGACAACACTCCATGAACTGACAGGTTGGAGACTCAAATCGGCATTCTGGTGGCAGCATAGAAGTCAGATTACCGACTCGTTGCCCCCCACCACCGCGTCAGATTGCTAACTTAAAAAGTTTAAACAACGACGCATACACAACAGGATTTTTTTAAATTACATAAAATATTTTAAGGTTTGAACTTATGCTATGATGTGATTGATTTATGTACAGGGATAACGTAAGACGGGTTCAAAATATTTAATTCAATCTTTTATACCAATACTTATTTTATTGAGCTTATGGGGCCAGCCTCCCCCCAAAAAAATAATGTTAAGAGCCTAATTTTATCGTACGATAAGTATTCAGGTCGAACCATATGGAGTTGTCTTTGAGTCTCCGTGACGAATGAACCTGTTTGGTTTCTTATGTGTGTAATGGTTAGTGAATGATTTGTTTGTAAGTTTTTTGTCTGCTTTAAACTTTTATGTTTTCAGCTTTACAATGGCTTAGTATGAATACTAATATCTATAACATAACATAATTAATACATAGTGTTATGTTTTAGATATTAGTTCACCTGAGGACGGGATCAGATTCCAGATCCCGAAATGTCGTGAATCTTCGTTTTACATAAAATTCCACAATAAAAACTAAAATAGCATAAATTTACCGTCACCAATAATGAATTACAAACAAAGAATTATTCAGGTTTAAACTTTTTTTAACTTTTTTAGTATTATGTTTCTTGTTGTTGTGCTAGCTATATTTTTTAAAATAACGAACTTTATGTGATAATAAACCGTTTTTGTAGAATTTTGAAAATAATTACACTCGAAACTCTAAACAAGTGGTATTTATTCAAAAATTGGGCCGCCTGTTCAGTTACAGACAGTTTAATCATTTTTACTAAAGATAATAAGATTTTTTTAAAGATATTTTCAACAGGAAGTAGTATTTAAGTTCACTAAGTCAGTTTGGTGAGTGCCCAGATAAGCTGTGGCTTTCTCAGTGACTAACCCGAGAGTAAAGTCACTTTAGCCTTAATTGACCTACATAATTCATCTTTGAAGCTTGATGGACAAGTCAAAGAGCGGAAATCCTTTGTGGCTTTAATGTTCAAACTTCATTAAAACACAATTTGCCCCTGGTCTTTGCCCAACACTTACAAACATTAAAATAACTATGTTATTTGAAAACTATTTCAATGTTTTTTGTGCTTCTGAAACTAGAAGGCTATAATGCATTCTTAAAGTGTTGCGTTTACAACTTAAATAAAGAATGGTTAAAATTCACTCTGGTAGCACAAAAATAGTGAATTATAAATAAAAAGAGTATTTAATCAACATTTTACGAAAATACGTCAATGTAATGTGACAAACTTTCTCAGAACTGAAACCGGGTTTATCTAGAACTGATCAGGTTTATCTGGATGTATGGCATTTTACAAAGATTGTACTATCAAACTGTATAAAATCATATTTTAAAGATATTGGAATGGGATATTGATGTAAAAGAGTAATATGGTTTTTGTAGTGAACTTGTTTTTACAGAGGTAAAAACTTTCAAAAGATATATTTTTCACATTTTTTCCAAGATGGTCAATTTTACTGGTGTGAAAAATTTTAGGTGCTTGGAATATATGAAAATGGAAAATGTGGATCACTGAGGCAATAATAACTAAATTTTGAGTAAAAGCTTAAATTTTGTGCTACTCTGCCATTACCCGATATTTCTGACATTTTAGTTTTTTTTCTGGCTTGGGATCTTCTTGGAAACGTTTGCGAAATAATGATGAAGAAGTAAGTAGCACAGAGATAAGGCTAGAGATCTGTACAAATATACACTGTCACAGAATAATTGTCTTTAAGGGTAGTCTGGACCTAGCATTAATTTTTTGGGGTGATAAAAAATACAAATGTGACTCGAATTTACAAAAAATACATTTCACATAATCCACACACAATCCAACACATAATCCACAATTTCACATAATCCAATTATTTTAACTTTTTTTGGAAACCCACTTTTTTTCTTAATGTTCTCAAAACATTAATTTTCTTTAGTTTCTTGATACATTTTTTAACTTCCCTTCTACCATTGCATTCTTCATTACATATTATTACGAATAGCTAGCTTTCGGCGAAACAGAAGTTTGAGAACGATTAGTAAAATCGATTAAAACTAAACAATTTTTTAATTTTTCAAAACAGAGTGAAAAACCTCAAGATATTTTTTTGAGTTGGTTAATAAAGAGTTGTAATTGCTATAACAACTGCTCCAAAATTAAACTTTCAAAAAATATCAAAGGCGTTTTATTTGCTACTTTTCAGTTGAGTGATGAAAGTAAGTCTAAACATTGTTTGAGGAAATCAAAAACACATTCTATAAAACAAAAAATACACACATAATAGATTTTATTGTAACGGAAATAACATGAGGCTTCAATATGTTTTACAATAAATTTTGACATGGGTCTTGGCTTGGGGGGGGGGTGTTGGGCATTTTTAAGATGGAAAATATGTAACAGGTTTCCATAGAACCTACCAGTGCTATTGTATTGCATTTTTAATATAAAAGGATCAGAACAGCTGTTTAGATTAACTAAAAACATTGCGTTTAGTTATATCAATTATCTAACCTATTTCTCATAGGGAAGTAAATACAAATATTTTTTACTGACTTTGTCAAATGATAAGAACTCCTTCCTTTTAATTTATTTTCAAGATGTCCTCCATTCTCCCTTATGTCCGGCTTTCTTCCGCATTGCTCCAACAGTCATTTAAAGGCTTAATTTATCCCTAACTGTCTGTGCTGCAATTTGAAGCATGTAGAAAAGTTCCTCTTCGCTATTCACTGAATCTACGTAGACTTCAGACTTTAAGTATATCCCCAGACAAAAAAGCCATTGGATTCAGATCGGTAGATACTGGAGGCTAGGGTATTTGACCTCTTCAGCCTATCCTTGTTGGATAATTAACACTCAGCCAATCTCAACGTGATTCGTGAAATGAGGAGGTGCTCCATCTTTTTGATAAATGATGTCTTGACGGAGCACAGGATCAATTACATCCAACATTTGAGGTAAGTCGTGTCGCAAAAAGTCAAGATACATCTCTCCATTCAAACTTCCATAAAAATGTGTTGACCCAAGAAGCAGTCGCTAATGACACCTGTTCAAACGTTTATGCAAAATATTTTCTGGGAGGACATCCTCTAACGTCCTGTGGATTTTAAACACAACCCATTTGCATACTATGAAAGTTAAACACACCTTGTCTTGTAAAAACATCTTCGTCCGAGGAACTTGTTTGAAAACGTGGTATTACACAATAGTCTAATTTTATAAACTGTGGATTTGAGTCACATTCGTGTTGCTCTCTCGCCATAAAAAAAGTTAAACCCTAGTTTCGGACCACCCTGTACATAATCTTCACTACACAGCAATCGACAGCAAAAATTTGCGCAGTTTAGGTTCCAGCCGCTACGTTATATTTAGGCAATACATATTTATCATACGTATATATTTTGCAAAACGTAATGCTGATAATTTAAAAGAAACCTCCATACGGCAAATTGGCAGGCTATTAGCACAATATTTGAAAAATGTAAATGAATATGTCATAACTAGTAGTATTATATAAGATACAATTGTAATATATAGGACAATAGCTCCACTTAAATGATTTAGGGAACCGTATGCTGTATGGTTGTCATTAAACCAAACGCATAGTTAGACCTAGATTGTAAAATTTCCCCACAATATTACAATATGATGCATTTTCTGGGATGTGAACCTTTAAAAACTCTCAAAAACTGTATCACTGAATACATCACAATCCTTCAAAAGATCCACCTCCTCACCAACACAGGATGGATGCAGGTCCATAATCAACATAGATTAGGCCCAGTTGACAACAGACTTAAACACCTAGCCTTACAACGTCAACGCCAGAAGACTAATATTACCTTCATATATGAGTATCCAATTGCTACTTAAATGTTATCATAATGAGATATTTCACGTATAATTTATTGCAAAGTGGTCTTCCTCAATATATAATTGGATTTTCTCCCACTTTCAATGGATGTAATCCTAAACAGATATTTCAAATGGGATATTACATCTATAAAACGTAATAGGAAAAGTTTAACTGCCAAGACAAGCAGGCCGGACATTTATTAATGTAACGGCCTCCTCAATATATCTGAACGAACACCTGCGTTTGTGTTTATGTTTTATAGCAATTAGTCAAGTTATCTGTCTTACTCATATCACCCTTTCTGGAATAATATCTATAAACAAAAATGTATGTATGTCCTTTAATGCGTTGCCAAATTACTCATCCGATCACATGACATTTTTGGAAGCTGCTCCATACGTGTTTGGGAAGGTTTCAGTAGAAAATGTTTTTTGAAAACTCTATAAGTTTCCATTTGATGACGTCTTAAATTTATAACGTTAATTTTACGGGAAAAAAGTTTGTTTACAAAACTTTTTATTTATTAAGCTACAGTGCTGTGGGTTTATCTCCCATTAGCAAAACATCTTTACCATCCAATGCCATCTGAATCATTCAATAATGTAAAACTATGAAGTAAATATGTGCTGTACAAAATGAACAGCTTTATATCAAACCAGGGGGGGGGGGGGGGGGGGGGGGGGGGGGGGGGGGGGGGGGGGGGGGGGGGGGGGGGGGGGGGGGGGGGGGGGGGGGGGGGGGGGGGGGGGGGGGGGGGGGGGGGGGGGGGGGGGGGGGGGGGGGGGGGGGGGCGGGGGGGGGGGGGGGAGGGGGGGGGGGGGGGGGGGGGGGGGGGGGGGGGGGGGGGGGGGGGGGGGGGGGTGGGGGGGGGGGGGGGGGGGGGGGGGGGGGGGGGGGGGGGGGGGGGGGGGGGGGGGGGGGGGGGGGGGGGGAGTTAATAGTTTACGGTTTTTGGGGATTACGCATTTATATTTTTTATTTTCTGTCTGATTAAAAGTCACGTGTTTATATGTTGTCTAAATAGAAAATAAGTACAATGTGTATACACATTATGTTTATTATAATAATCAGCTGCTGTATATCTTTCCTATGAAAACCGTATTACAGTTAGGTTTGCTTTGTGTTTAGGTTTAATTAGAAAGTTGTCAATCCACTCAGATTTATTTGTTTAGTAGGACTGTTATTAATATGTCTTATCGTTTCAGTATTGATTTTTTCACTTTGCTGCGACCCAGAATTACGGATTACGGAAATTGCGGAGCCAAAATTATACTTCAGAACATGGCCAATATTAAAGTTAACATGTATTTACTGATAGGCGTTACGAAGTGCACCGGGTCAGCTAGTACTTCTTATATAACGAACTGTAAAGTGCATTTTATAGTAAATATATTTGCAATGAGTAATACAAAACAATTTACTAAACTTAAAATTGCAGTATAAATTAAATTTTTATATTTAATAAATTATGTGTAATGAAAATACTCTTGAATCGTATAATGGTGTACTATTATATATCTATAATACTACAGTTTTACGTGATTCCATTTTTACTGGGATCCTTTTGATTCAAATAAAATGTTCAGCAATAAATAAAATGTAATCAAAGTAATGCATGTAGAGTGGGGAATAAATATGTTTTACAAAAGTACAACCTCATTCAGTTTTATTATTATGTAGTTTCCTATTTAATATGATTAAATCATCTCATGCTATGCTCTCATGATCAGCTGTTTCATTTATAAGTGGCCTACATAGCTTAAGTTTTTTTTCTGTAGTAACTTTTATTTTACTAGTACATATATATGTCGATATCCTTGATATATTCCCTGACTGTGGAACTCGTCTCGCCCACACAGGGTTCTGCCCATGTGGGGGTCTATATTTTATGTTTTTTTCTAAGACACCAGTATGTAACTATCTTCTTTTTGAAATAAACTGTTTTTTTCATTTCATTCAATTTACTTGAAAAAGTGTAATCATATTCTCAATTTTTAATAGGTTTCTCAAATGCATAATTAACATAAAATTTACAATAGCTCTAATTCTAAATATAAACTTAACACAGATAAAGAAGAACTTGGTGAATTTTTGCATATGTTCCTCCCATGAAACTATGACTTTCTAGGTTGTTATATGATAATCCTCTTGAACCTTCTCATATAGAGCTAGAATTATCTAGCTAATTAACAGTGGGGAATGTACTCTAACATGCGGATGTTGAGAGGTTTAGACGAGCACTAAGGGTGTAATAAGGCGAACATTTCCCTATATTAACTTTGGAAATAATCCTAGTAGTTTAACACTGCTAAACGTTTAATTTTCTTCATTAAATTTTAATACTGCTTTTAAATTAACATTTTAAACTCTTAAATCCTTAGATCATATTCGAAATATTTAAAGTATCAAAGATATTTAATATCTTTGATATTTTTCAGTTTCCTTGTTTATGAGCATAAAAAGATAGCTGTTTCAATATAGTTTTTGATTTTATTGTAAAACTGATAAGAGCTTTAACAGCTCAAAATATTTGAAATCATTTGTATCACAATACAAAAATTGTAATATTTTATATAGGTATTCCTATTATTTAACTCTTCACTCATTCATAAAAATACAACATACAATACTACAAAGAGTGAGAGTGAAGTACAAGTGTAAAGTTAACATTGTCAGAACGTAATATGCTTGACGTGTTATTTCAGCAATTTCTTACCCTTTTTGGACGTTTTTATAGCTGGAAAGGTGATCGGATCCTATACGTAATATTAAGAATTTTCCAATACATTTGCCCGAGCACCTGCTTCAGTATATAAGGTTATGGAGACTTT
Source organism: Nephotettix cincticeps (assembly GCA_023375725.1). NCBI lineage: Eukaryota > Metazoa > Arthropoda > Insecta > Hemiptera > Cicadellidae > Nephotettix > Nephotettix cincticeps. The sequence goes on from CM041786.1 coordinate 152,320,951, forward strand.
ACGGCGTTAAGTAAGGCGTCTCCTTTGTTCACCACCTAAGGATAAATTTTCCCTTAACTAAATCATCAATAATTTATAGTCATTTTATCATTACTGTTTTACCATTGTATTTAATTTTTTTTCAATTTTTACGCTCATCAGGTTCTTAGAGACTTCTTATTTTTCATAGACATTATGCTGTTGTTTTAAATATAGGCCTATACATTATTTTTTGGACTTAAAAACCATGAATGAAATATGCACATATATAAATTTGGCATACACTACTGAATAAAATCAATATAGTCAATAAATATTAATTTTCGAGTCCTTCAGATCTACTTATAGTCAATAGTAAATCAGTCTCTATTCACATTGTGCACATACTGTACAATATGTGCTTCTAGGCCAATAGTTGTTTAAATTACAGATATTTTTTAAATAAATAAATACGTAAAAATATGAAATAAAATATAATAAAACATATGTTGCTGTTTTATTTTAAGTAGAAAGATTCCTATCACGAGTTAAGCTGTTTGAAAACGATTTGATTTCGTTTTTTCAACTTAATTTCAAAGTATTTTTTAGTTTAATTGAGAAGTATAAATGGCTGAACCCAATTTAAGGGATAAAAGTATTTTTATTTAGTTATAGTATTCTATTTTTGATTCAAATTCTAAGTGATGAAAGAAATACTGTAATGGTAAATAGCGTAGTTTGAATTAACGGTTAGACTCGTGGCCGGGTAAGATATTAAGGTAATTAAGCCAGAGGAATGCGCAATATGGACTCGAAGGCGAGGTTATGTTCGACATTCCTCGCCTTCAGTTACCTCGTTATAAGCTCACGATCAATGATTTAAGTAGAAATTTCTTTCAAGAGACTAAATCACCAACGCCATCTTGGATTTTAAACCTGTATAAGCAAAGTTTAAAATCGGTAAGCATATAGTTTTAATTTAAAATTTCTATCCTTTTCAATAAATTTATAATTTAACATATTTCAGGATTTTATAACTATGTATCTGATTTTGCCTCATATTAAACGATATATAAATCGTAGGTGGTAGGCTGTGGTTGGACATATCTGCACACTTACTCGCAGGCGCATACTAAAAGTCAAGATATCACTTCGAAAACCTTTTTTTAGTGTTCAAAGGGGCTTCTTAAACGGACATATAAGACCTGAAATTTAACAGTTTCGCAAAATACAGTTATTTTCTTTATTGTATCGTACACTTCAGGCGGGGAATGAGAAAATACTGAAATACAAACGAGTTACTTCGTTAGGCTTAATAATATCATTACAAATGTCATCATATACCAGGTTTTCCGTACAGCTCCCGAAGCTCACCTTGTAACTCTTAAGTATTTCAAATTACAAGATTTTAAGTGGTTGTTAGAACATCCTTTTCATTACCTAGAAGAATTTTTCAATCTTCCTGACAAAAGAATAAGTTTTAAAATTTTGGGCTATAAGTGATTATATTTGTCTAAATGTTTCATTGTTCTAAGTTTCTAATTTCCGACAAAAACTCTGAGTTTTACCATTTTTAATTTCAACTTATACATTTTCATTTATGTTATTTCTTAACTGTCAGTTACTTTATTTGATTACATATTCACTACCCCCCCACCCCTCCCCCCCCCCCCCCCCCCCCCCCCCCCCCCCCCCCCCCCCCCCCCCCCCCCCCCCCCCCCCCCCCCCCCCCCCCCCCCCCCCCCCCCCCCCCCCCCCCCCCCCCCTTATTCTATTAGGCACATTAGCGCCCCTTTGCCTAAACTGTGCCTACGTAGGCACATAGACATTAATTTAGAGCCTAATATTGTAAAATATTACATACCTGGGGACTGTAATGCCAGGATTAAAAAGAGAAGACCTAGAAATACAGAATACACTAAATGCGGCAAAAATGTCTCAATGCCTACAAAAAATAATAAGCTAAAAATTACTATTCCACACAAAGAAACTGCTTTTGTGTAAAACAATAATGCGACCCGTAATTTTATATGGTTCCGAAACTTAAATGCTCAAACAAAAAGAAGAAAGAAAATTAGTAGTTTTTGAAAATAAAGTTTTGAGGAACATTCTTATCCTAACGAGAGGAAACAGAGAATGGAGGACAAGGCACGAACAGGAATTAAGAGAAATGTACAAAAATGCAGACAATATAGGATAAATGAGAAGTAGGAGACTAACATGGACGGGACACATATTAAAGAAGAGATGAAGGTTTGAACCTGAAGAACATAATGAAAGGAACACTTGAGGGAAGAACTGTACGTTCTATCTGACGATGAAAAATTTGATTTAATCTAGAAAACATCTAGATATATTGCTAAGGTAGACCATTAGCCCTAGAACTGGCCAAGTCGTAGTTCACGACGCATTTACAAATTCAATAAGAAGTTGCAGGTGGAGGCATATGTCGTCAATTTAGTGAAATAATTGTAAGACACTAGCACTTTTTTGACAGTGTTGCTCTCTGGGAGCAAGCAACCGAACCTGTTCACGCAGTTCACTAAACTACCAGTAGAGCATGTCTTATAGCCAAGTAAGCGCTCTCTACTCCTAAGCACGGTGGCTCAGCTGCTAAAGCGCTACACTGACGAGTGTAATGTTTTAGCCATTCAGAAGTGCTAGGGTTCGAATCCCGACCATGAGCAATCCCAATCCCAATTTGGCTTGCAAATGTATGGTATAGAGGAGTGGGTGCCACCTTAAATAAATGGTGGCCGGCTTGGGTGGAAGTTGACGGCATTTGTAGGCTTAATTGGGAATAAAGTGGACACCTGGATTGCTTTTGTGGTTAGTGGTTATAATTGGGGGGCATGTTTTATTCTTTTTTTTATACCTAATATTTCCAGAAGATATGAGTAATTATTTTTATGTTACAGTTAAAAGTAAAAAAGCTTGCCAATTCTAGGCTTAAATAACAATAAATTACTTAATTGTGTGTTTAAAAACCATTAAGTTTAGTAGAAAGTGATTTGGCCTTAAGCAACCTTATTTAAAGAAAATTACTTAAGAGTTTTGTAAAATTACCATTTTACATAAGTTGTATTCGAATACATCGGTAAACGTTACTTTTAATTTGTTTGTGTTTTCTGTTTGGGAGAGGACGCTATAACCACTCAGACAGTCAGCAGTTACTTGAATATAAAAAAAAACTTTATCCGCAAAATTCTATTTTGTTTATTTCATTAATCATTTTACTGAGTGGATCTATTAGATGTGAAAGTCACAGTTATTTTAGTGACCTTAACGTTATTTCAATAATTGAAATTTGTAACCAATTTTACTATAACTCTTTCATGGAATGAAAACTTTAAACAGATTACGAATCCTAACATTTAAATCGAGGAAACTAAGGAAGGGTAGGAAGGTATTTCACAAGTTGATCAATCAAACAGTTCTCTCGCAACTGTTGCGTAATCTGTACCATTGCTTTGTTTTTCACTGCTCATGAATATTTATTGGGGAACTGTAACTTGAATTTGAATAAAAACTCACTCTTAATAATTTCCGTTTCTTTTTACCTGTTTTTGAACTTTCAAAAGGTTTCTTTCATTTAACCGTAGTCGTATTGGCTGAAATACATGAGTAAAAGTTTATTTATGAATTAATTTGTTAATGCTCTAAATTAAAGGAACAATTTTTAATGTAATATTGCTGAATATAAGTTTTTCATGTTCACCCAATTCACAAAGTATTTACCAAAGTATACAACCTCAGTAAGTGATAACCTTCTATCAGCATTACATAGAGTATATCACGAACAACCTCAGTATTAAATAATAATTACATTATATATATGCGATTTTTACGCGAAAACACAAAATATTCCACACCCCTTAGCGATGATTGTATAGCTCAATATAGGATACGAGCTGAAGAGAAAGACGCAGTGGTTAGAGTTGAGAGATAACGCAATAGTGTAATGACTATGCATCAAGCCAGTGGGTAGCCTGGGGACATCCAGTCAAGATTGTATCACGATTGTTATAGTGCTCGCTGTTCTCCTTATCCTAGTTGTAGTGCATAATAATCACTTATTCACGATCTATTATTAATTTAAATATTTGTTTTTCTTATCGAAATAATAATATAAATTGATATGAAATAGTTTTTTTAAAGTCTTAAACAACTTATACAAGAACGTTGAAATTTGTATAATTATCAATTTTGATCTTGTTTGGTTTGTTTAAACTAACATTAATTAACATGGATAAAAAGTCTCTCTATCTTAGTACAGATTTACCGTAATATTAAAATTAGATTGTCCTTATGGCCTCAAAAAAGGGTATTTTCAGATTTGTAGTTATAAATATAACTATAATCGAGAATACCTTTTTCAAAGAAATTTGGAATATTTTAGGAGTAAAAATATTTTGAGTATAAACTAGGCTGAATTTTTTTAGTAATGCATATATTTACAAAAGATTAGTGTTGGAAAATATTTACAAATACAAAATACACCCCCGTCACAGCAGACCTGCGTAATTAGAGAATTTCCAAAGGAACAATATATTAATAGTATATGACAAGTTTGATCAATATCTGTCGATAAATATCAGAATTATTTGCCTATTATCCATAAAATTAACATGGGAAGGAGTGTGCAGATTTTCTGCTGTAAGGAACACTGAAAGTAGGAATTTCTACCGTAATCAATTTTCATTTTAACCATTTATACCAAATTCCATCAACATCTGTCCATAAATAAAGGAATTTGTCTATTCCCTATATAATTAACATGGGAAAAGAATATCCAGGTTAGCTGCGATAATAAGCACATAACTTTTATTTTTAAGCATATTGGATGGATATCAACCACATTAAGCTAAATATCAAGTTTCATCTAAAAATATAGATTGATAGATGAAATAATAACTTTTCCTTATCCTCCGTAAGATTAACATTGGAGCCCTAAAATTCAACGTACTATGTTTAGATTTTTAATACCTCGGTAACCATTTGAGATAGAGAAAAACATTTAAGTGCTAAACTGTGTATTTTTTGAGTTCATTCTTATGGTAAAGATAAATTTTTAATTTCCCTTTTTGAAAATTTTTAAAATTGTTTAAGCCATATGAAAACACAATCCCTAATTTTTGGGGTAAAAAATTCTCCAAAATAACCACATACACACACACACACACACACACACACACACACACACACACACACACACACACACACACACACACACACACACACACACACACACACACACACACACATATATATATATATATATATACATAAATTTAATATGTACATAAATTTAATGACTATTGCTTTTGGCCTCTGGTCGCCTAAAGTCGAAAAAATAACATGGCCCCGGGCTTAAGTCTTGACCTACGATAATAGCTTCTTTCCTATGGGAAATTTGAGAAAAAGTATTGAGTATTTTGTAGAAGATCATTCTCCAATACTGTTTGGCAATCATATACATGTACACAGGTATTGTAGACAGGAAGGACAAAGTTTACAAGCCACTTACCACGGTTTCCTTTATTGTTCTCTACCATAAAACCGTTCTATGAACAAAAGTTTTAAGAGCTTCAGACATTTGTCCACAGAGACCGCCACTTCAGTTCAAACAAAATATTCAGCTCCCGTCAAATACTTATCCAGATATTCTAAACCGATCCTCTGGGACAACCATGCATGCTGTGGGAATTCTATTGTCTTTTTATTGTAACAGCAATGGCTTTTCTCTCAAATTTTATATAGTGTAAGTTGTATTTTTTGTGAAAGTCAAATTAAATTCTTCTGTTCATGAAATAGTTTTTCCAAATAAGAGTAGTAAAAACTGAACGTTTATTTTTATAACACGAAAAATATAAATTCTATACAATAATACAGAATATTTGCGAAAAGTTTTGTAAGAAATTTAGCGGCGATGTATTTCATATTTAAGTCTTTAAAAGGGACGTTGTCATCACATGAAAAACTTAGAAATTACTTTATTACATTAGTTATAGAGCCACTTTCAATTGGAAAAAAATATTGTGATTTATTAATAAATGTAGTGCTATGCAGCTGTTGAATGAATTAAAAATAAATACATACCAAACTTACTAAAAGTATGAAAAACAATCTTAAAAACACAAATAAAAAGCTTTAAAACAAAAACTTGTCAAATGGGATTTCTTATTTTAATGTTTTCTATTAGCAATTTAACTATCTGTGACGTCATTTTCATTTCAGTGTTAGATTTATTTTACTAATGTAGTAAACTAAACAAAGGAATACAATTATCCATTATCGTAATTAATTACCTTATGCGTGTGCAATATTGATACCGATAATTAATTAGAATCTTTGTACAAATAAAACCATCATCAGCCTACTTATGCTACGAATTTTATTTTTCATATAGGCTAAATTGAGAGTAGAACTTAATATTTAATAAAAACCCATCAATTTTCAAAGTAAATAGGCTAACCAATGAAAAGTATGTTGGAATGAGCCAAAGTAAAATAATATTGTACTAAGAATATAGAAGGAATATTTTTTTAAGTTTCAAATTATTTTGTTCATTGTCTTTCGCAGATGTCTGTGTTTTGAATATGTCTAGCTCATAGTTTATCATATGGATTGAGAGATTGTTCGATCTCAGATCATTTTCCGAATGGTTAAAACTAACACCGTAAAGAAAAACATTGTTTTATCCTGTGATGAATTATACTATTTATACTTAACTTAACATCCTGCTGTTCTACATTGTGTAATAAATATATCAATAATGGGATGTACACGTAAATAAAAAAAAATTCAAAACATATTCGTATAGAAAATTGAGTTTTAAGAGTGAGGAAAGTGAGGAATATGAATTGTGTAGGTCTCAGTGAACGATAATATTTCATTTTTCATATGGATGAACAATTAATTATTTGTATCAATTAACAAAGTGGTGTCAATAAGTATTATAAATTTCGTACATATTATACTCTCAGAATTTCAAAACTAAATTATTATAAAATCTGGATGTTTGTTTGATAATAGTTATCGATACTTACTTACTTTTTTGTACATATGTATAGTATTTATTTTCCCTCTTATACCATTTTGATAATTTAGCATTATTAATGCAAGCCTCAAAGTTTACTTGAATGTTACACTAGTTAAACACAAATGTTAGCAATTAAAAATGTAAACAGGTTGTTTATCAAATGTGTATTATAATATATTTCATCTCCTCTTTCTATATTTAAAAAATATATTTTTCCTTTTTTGACACGGTTTATTTACCATATTAGAGGCCACATAAATAATAAAGTTTACTTACTTTCCCAAACCTCATAAAGAATTTGGTTTATTTTGAACTTTGGCCCGTCTCTTGAAAAGGTTTGATAACGCCAACATATTATGACGTTTAAACTTTGCTTTTAAGAAGGAAAAGTTGGACTTTTCCATTTTATCCTCTTTGGTTTCAGGAAAAATTTAGTTCCAAGACAAGATACTTCGTAAATGTTGTGAAAATTGCTAACCCTGTACTACATGAAATTCATTTACGAATATGACTCAAAAAATTTAAATGATATTAATTTAATTGCAATGACTCATTTATACAATTTTAAATAATAATGTGGTGAATGCAGTTTGAACTAAAAGTATCACTATTGAGACTCTAAATTTTTTCAACAAAAGTAATAACTCAGTCAATTTCTTCTGATAACCCAATATCAATATAAAAAACATTCGAAATGTGACTCATAGATTCTGTGGTTTCATTTCACGTCCATTATTAAAAAAACTAAATAAATTGAAGGGTTTTTTTAATTAATGCCAATTTATTTTATCCCCAACCTTCCCCGATAACAAGCCGCTTATACCTGTACTAGTGGATTATTTTATTTTTTTATTTATTTTTATTGGCTAATGCAAAGTTTCAAATAGTGGGTTTTACCCACCCCCATATTCTAACTGTTGGAGGGGTAAAAACCGTTCAGTGTTTCACAATGATGCCACAAATTTGACTATCAATTTGAAAATTGAACCGCTGATCCAAAAGATATTTTAAACACGAATCTCACTTAAAGTGTCTGAAGCAATTTAAATGATAATGCAGCCTCGACTGGTGTTAAGACCATTAAGATGAATTATTCAAACATCTGAGGGCTTTAACCTGTTTTCCTTACGAATTCTGTTTTTATAATAGGAAACGCCATATTTGACTGGCTTGTCTGGTTACAAGCGTAAATATTTAATTTGCATGAATAAGAAATTTTTCAAAATGATTTATTATGGGTCTAAATACTTTAATAATTGCTATTTAAATTAAGCCAGTTAATACAATATTGCTCGTAAAATTATGCTGTGCTGTGAATGTTATTATACAAAATGTATTGTTTTTCCAAAACAGTACAAATTGAATCAGCTATTTATATATATATTATTTTAGTTACCGAAGAATGTGATACAACGAAAAACAAATTTGTGGTAAAGTCAAAAATTGGAAATATTTAGTTTTTACTTTGAATATTTATTAACAATTGATATTTGAATGCTACGCTAAAACTAAACACATTACAAGGTCGTAATCTAGTAACTAAACTGGGTGTGTCGGTAAATTAGAGCGGAAGCACTCAATATGAATACCTGGAATATCTGGGTTGGAATATCTGGGGTAAATATGATGTTATCCGTACACGAATGCTACGCTAAAACTAAACACATTACAAGGTCGTAATCTAGTAAATAAACTGGGTGTGTCGGTAAATTAGAGCGGAAGCACTCAATATGAATACCTGGAATATCTGGGTTGGAATATCTGGGGTAAATATGATGTTCTCTTAAAAAGGTTTGATAACGCCAACATATTATGACGTTTAAACTTTGCTTTTAAGAAGGAAAAGTTGGACTTTTCCATTTTATCCTCTATTTGGTTTCAGGAAAAATTTAGTTCCAAGACAAGATACCTCGTAAATGTTGTGAAAATTGCTAACCCTGTACTGAAGGAAATTCATTTACGAATATGATTAAAAAATGTGAATAATATTCATCAAATTGCAATTTCTTATTCGTTAAAATTTAAATAATAATGTGATGAATGCAGTTCGAACTACAAGTATCACTATTGAGACACTAAAGTTTTTCAACAAAAGTAATAATTCAGTCAATTTCTTCTGATAACCCAATATCAATATAAAAAACATTCGAAATGTGACTCATAGATTCTGTGGTTTCATTTCACGTCCATTATTAAAAAAACTAAATAAATTTAAGGGTTTTTTTGAAATTTAATGCCAATTTATTTTATCCCAAACCTTCCCCGATAACAAGCCGTTTATACCTGTACCAGCGGATTATTTTTTTATTTTTTTTATTGGCTAATACAAAGTTTCAAATAATGGGTTTTACCCACCCCCAAATTCTAACTGTTGTAGGGGTAAAAAACTTTCAGTGTTTCACAATGATGCCACAAATTTGACTATCAATTTGAAAATTGAACCGCTGATCCAAAAGATATTTTAAACACGAATCTCACTTAAAGTGTCTGAAGCAATTTAAATGATAATGCAGCCTCGACTGGTGTTAAGACCATTAAGATGAATTATTCAAACATCTGAGGGCTTTAACCTGTTTTCCTTACGAATTCTGTTTTTATAATAGGAAACGCCATATTTGACTGGCTTGTCTGGTTACAAGCGTAAATATTTAATTTGCATGAATAAGAAACTGTTCAAAATGATTTACTATGGGTCTAAATTCTTTTAGAAATAAACTTTAGTCAATAGTATATTGCTATTTAAATTAAGCCAGTTAATACAATATTGCTCGTAAAATTATGCTGTGCTATAAATATTAAACTAAAAAATGTATTGTTTTCCTAAAACAGTACTAAGTGAATTAGCTATTTATAGATTTTTTGAGTGAGATACAACGAAACACTAATTTGTGGTAAAGTCAAAAATGTGAAAATATTTAGATTTTTTACTAATAATCGAGTTTTATTAGTTTTCATTAATAATCGATATTTGAATGTTACGCTAAAACTAAACACATTACAAGCTCGTAATCTAGTAACTAAACTGGGTGTGTCGGTAAATTAGAGCGGAAGCACTCAATATGAATACCTGGAATATCTGGGTTGGAATATCTGGGGTAAATATGATGTTATCCGTACACGGTGAGATTAATTTAAAATAATATCTCAATAAAACAAAGAAAATTGGTTACTACTAATGCATTGACTATGCGGTTAGTTATATTTAATTTTAAATAGCTATATTCGGATGGATTCCCCCCTAAGGAACTTGTTGAAACAAACATCTTCAATCAAAAGTTTACATGTCGTTGTAATTCTTGTTGAGTTTTGTTTCCAACGGATATAAACTAACTTGGAATTGAATTTGAGTTTGACTTTGTCTTCGGAAGTTATATCATACTGACTTATACAAATTCTAGAACAGTTTTTCGATGAGTTTTGCAGATAATATTATAAAGTTTTCTTAAATTGATAAAATATATGAATTAGTAGACTAAAGTTTTAGGTCTTATTGGTATTTAAAAATATAAATTATTTGTAGGATTATAAAATAATGAGATAACATTTCTCATACACTGCCATTGATTTTTTTATTTTATATTGTTTATAAAATAATAAAATTGTGTTTTACACGTTTTTTATAATAAATATTGCATTTCTTATAGTTTTTAAATCTTTCTAATTGATCTTTCTAGTTTATCAACATTCAATTATGAGTAAATAGTATCAAACATTTCTTTCTTAATAAAAAATGTTAATTTCAAGATAACAAAATGACATCAAGTATTTACATATTTATATCTTCTCTAGTAAAGCTATTATAAATTTCATTAGTGTAAGGGAACACTAATGGATCTCCCTTTTAATCCGACTTGCTCTCAGAAGCTCATTATTAGCTCTTAAATTTTTTACAAGTCCTAATGGTCTAAACTCATTAGTTTCTTGTCCATTTTGTCGTTGCCATAGTGATAAGAACCTCAGAGAGATACTGGATTAAAGATGTTTACTTGTCTTGAAAATGTTTTTTTAACGTTTAAATTTTTTAACAAGTCCATAATGTAGAAAAAATAGTTATTATCTCTGAACTACATAATGTGTTTGATAGTCATAACAGCTTTTGATAAACCAACAGATATTATGGATTTTTGTTCCATATTGTATAATGAAAAAATGAGATTTTGTGTTTTTCTAAAAAATTAAAATGATGTAATTACACTTCCTGCATTAAGATAGAAAAATATTAGTACTCTTACATTTATTATTTAGTCTGATGATCTTTTATATTACATTATGTCTGATTATGTTATAATCTTTTTTAAGACCAGTTCACCTCAATAATGTACTCTCGACACAAAACATACGGGAACAGACCTAGTTAAGGTTATCCGACAACATCCACCTACATTTCCTTCCTCCTTATTCCACCTTTTCACTTCTCACCGATTTTTCACACGACACTACCTTCCTCTCTTGTGTCTAAAATGTCTGTTGGTTATAATCAAAAAGTGTTTGTGACCCGTAGTCTCTTAAGAAACGTACGACATGCACGATGAGCAAAGAAGTGGAAACCATTTATCTGCAACGAAGTGATTGAACAACTTCTGCACGAACATCAGAGAATACCGATTCAGGAACTGGCTGTCGAGGCTTATGAAAGTTCAACACACATGGTTTTAGTAGGGAGGTTTCGGTTATTTCAAGGTGTGTTCACGTACGCGGGTCTTACATGCTTCCTGAAACCAAAGGTTGATCAGGTGTTTATTCGAAAATGGACGGGTACATATTTTTTTTAGACTTCATTGTTACTGAGAAACGTGGTGTCATTACGTTACTACAGAGTTTTAAACTAAATTTCGCGCGATAATCTTTTACCATATCTGAGTGATTTACAAGGGAATCAAAATGTATAGACAAATGGTATCTTTTCGGGTCTAGAGTATACATAAATAAATATACTGCCAGTACAAAGACCCACTCTGATACACACTTTATGGTGTGTATTTGTAAATAAAAAGTAAAAAAATTCTCATGAAGACTGTCAAACTTAGTCACATTCATCCCCAAAACTGTTTTGTAAAGCTTCGTCGCTAAACAGCTGCGTTTACCCAGTCACAACTGCACTGTTGAATTCAAGAGCTCTCTAGTGGACAATAGCGGAACTAGAGCACCTGGCCGACAAGTACCCGCAATAGTCCACGATACAAATCATTTTCACAGCGTTTTGTAAGAACAGATTGTAGTTCACTAGCGAGATTTATTTCTAATTCAATTTTTAGATCTACCGTATCCCATAACAATAGTTTTTGATTACTACCATAAAGAATATGAGTGAACTTGTTAAGGTCATACTATTATAAATTCACTATAATCTTGAAAATTATCAATTTTAGGAAGAATAATGTGTTTGGAAACAGTTATTAAATATAAAATTTTCTCGGTTGTTTTTTGTTTATAAAGGTTTTTAAAATTATTAAGAAACACGGTAGAATTACTTTTTGTTTACTGTATTGCCGATCTTTATTTTCATAAATAAAATTTAAATCCAACAGTATTTATCTGGCTCAAACAATAAAAAAACTATTTCTTGGAGTAAACATTTCATTAATATAATTTATGAAATATTTCTGGAATTATAATCAGATTAATTTGGTTTATGTACTTCTTACAGATAACAAATATAAGGATGTTTATATGTAGCCTATTTGCCTCATATTTAATATCCTAAATGTTTTTATAGATTTTTCGTACATATTCTGATCCCTAAATTAATAACAAAAAAAAAGGTTTTGTAAATAATTAATTTTTAGCCTAATATTAAAATGAGGCCGATTGCAATTAATTGTACTATTTTAAACGGTATCAATATATACGATTTACTGGTGTTATTCATGAATGTTGTATTAAATAGAACTTTTATAGATCAAATGAGCTATTACATGTTACATCCTGAAGTACATCCCCATCTTTTTGGTTTTTGTCCCATAAGAGTGATGTTAAAAATTTAGAAATATCAGAGCTTATCTTTAAACAACGAATCAGTTTAAAATCAAAATATCTTTTTTGAAAATATATCAGCGATCTAAGTGATTGAATACATCCTTTTTTGTTATGTGTCATTAATATTTTTTTGTACTGCTGATTTATTAGCAATAGAGTTAGGTATATCCACTGAGGAATTTTAAATCCCAACATAAATACATCGCTAATTATAAAGGAGTAATTTCAAATTACTTCAAGTACAAGATGTTCTGGTGCAAAATAACGTGATGGGGTTAGATTTAATATTGTTTTTATAATAGTGGGTAAAAGGTATAGGTAAGATAGAGATTGAATAATGTGTTGCATGAAATTCACTATAGAATCCCTTCTTATTGAACAGTGAACGTAGTCACATTATATTCACCGTTCAAGGAAAGTCCGTTTCAGAAAATGTAAAATGACAATAACATTATATGACCGTCAGGTGGCCTCGCCTCTGCTGCAGATGGTGTCGGATCTTCGAGTGGCCCGGTTAAAGGGTGTGATATCTGTAGCTGTGTTTACAGTTAAACTGCGTTTAATTTCTCAATAACTTTGAATGTATCATCACTAAAAACCTAATCTAAAGTTTTAATTGCTGCATGATAATATTTCTAGTAAATGTCTTTGGAAAATATTCCTCGTGAATTAAAATTTTTTACATATAATTAATTTACTTTTTCATAAAAATTATAACAAAAACATAAATCTTTAACTATGGAGCCTATATGTTTAAAAAAGTGACCTTTCAACTTAATATATAACCCTAACGACCAAACACTACTAGTTAAAAATTTCCTTTAAGTCATGAGTAATCAGTCAGGATTCTCCTTAATTAAAACCCCATCGTGATAAATTACCCCAATTCCTAGCCTTAATGGGTTGATTACATAATCTCATTAATTGATTCATCAGGTTAATATGATCACTTCACGCAACTCGCATTAACAAAGCTTATTTTCTCTGATCTTTATCAGAATTTAAATAGGGTTAATTTTAATATAACCAGGTTTAGTGATTTTAAAATTGAAATAATTTTAATAATAAACCTATTTGCATAAATTAACATGATAGACCACAATGCCGGGGGTGTTCGTAGTTGATGATCTCTGTATCCCCTGGAGGTATAGTAATTAATCACACGATCAGACAGCCAATAATAGAACGATAGTGCACTGGCTGTGGTTTTATTTCTCTTAAATGATTAAAAACTGTATAACCGTAAAATAAATAACGTGTGGTTAGTCCGTTGAAAAATCTAACGTATGTTCTAGTAGAGTGATTTTAAAAATTGATTAAAATTTGAGTGGTTTAAAAATAATTTAGACACTTCAGTCCCCTAACAAAAATATTTCTTGGAGTAAACATTTATTAATTTTTTATGACTAAGTATCATAAATAATTAATTTTGGTTTATGTATTCTTAAGATACAAATTAAGAGATATGTATATTAGCCTTAATTTATAGATCAATATGAACTTTTAATGTACATCTAAAATGTAATCATCTTTTTAAAATCAGTTTAAAATCAAAATATCTTTTTTGAAAATATATGCGATCTAAGTGATTGAATACATCCTTTTTTAGAACGTGTCATTAATATTTTTCCTGTACTGCTGATTTATTAGCAATAGAGTTAGGTATATCCACTGAGGAATTTTAAACCCCTACTTAAATACATCGCGAATTATAAAGGAGTAATTTCAAATTACTTCAAGTACAAGATGTTCAGGTGCAAAATAACGTGATGGGGTTAGATTTAATATTGTTTTTATAATAGTGGGTAAAAGGTATAGGTAAGATGGAGATTGAATAATGTGTTGCATGAAATTCACTATAGAATCCCTTCTTATTGAACAGTGAACGTCACATTATATTCACCGTTCAAGGAAAGTCCGTTTCAGAAAATGTAAAATGACAATAACATTATATGACCGTCAGGTGGCCTCGCCTCTGCTGCAGATGGTGTCGGATCTTCGAGTGGCCGGTTAAAGGGTGTGATATCTGTAGCAGAGTTTACAGTTAAACTGCGTTTAATTTCTCAATAACTCTGAATGTATCATCACTAAAAACCTAATCTAAAGTTTTAATCGCTGCATGGTAATATAACAAAATGTGTTTGGAAAATCTTCCTCGTGAATTACGATTTTTTACATGTAATTAATTTACTTTTTCATAAAAATTAAAACAAAAACATAAATCTTTAACTATGGAGCCTATATGTTTATATAAGTGACCTTTCAATTATAGAATCCTGACGACCAAACAGTACTAGTTGAAGAAATTCCCTCTAAAAGTCATCAGTAATCAGTCAGGATTCTCCTTAATTAAAACCCCATCCTGATAAATTACCCAGATTTCTAGCCTTAATGGGTTGATTACATAATCTCATTAATTGATTCATCAGGTTAATATGATCACGTCACATAACTCGCATTAACAAAGTTTATTTTCTCTGATCTTTATCAGAATTTAAATAGGATTATTTTGAATATAACCAGGTTTAGTGATTTTAAAATTGAAATAATTTTAATAATGATTCTATTTGCATAAATTAACATGATGGACCACAATGCCGGGGGTGTTCGTAGTTGATGATCTCTGTATCCCCTGGAGGTATAGTAATTAATCACACGATCAGACAGCCAATAATACAACGATAGTGCACTGACTATAGTTTTATTTCTCTTAAATGATAAAAAAACTGTATAACCGTAAAATAAATAACGTGTGGTTAGTCCGTTGAAAAATCTAACGTATGTTCTAGTAGAGTGATTTTAAAAATTGATTAAAATTTGAGTGGTTTAAAAATAATTTAGACACTTCAGTCCCTCATTACAGTATTTCTTTCTATAGTGTAATATAAGCAATGTGTGTACATTTGTCCCGAAATCATGAAAGAATCTAAATTCTATAAATGAACTATGCAGTCAAAAGTACAGGAAAACTGAAATTTGTGTGTAAAATAGTTTCAAATAAAAAATAGCATTGTTCTTTACTTATTGAAGACATAAAAAATCAGAACTGTTAATTGCTGTTAATTACCCTAACTGCTGTTAATTAACCTAATAGGTTTTCTAGATCGGGTATATTAACAGTAGGAAATTGGAGATAGAATTCAATGTATTTCTGTGAGTTTAATTAAAGGTTTCACATGCATGTATGTTAAATTTTGTAAACAGTTAAAACAAATAGAGGCAAATAAGTAATAAAAATACTAATGCTAAAAAATCTAATATTTTTTAATATTGTGCTATTTTTAAAACATAATGAATAGGCTATAATTAACATAAAAATTAATTTCTCTGTAAAATAAATAAATTTTAAATTAAAAGAGAAATAGACGCTGTGTACGACACACTGTAAAAAATGGTTCACTTAAGTAATTAATTGTGATAAGTAATCAAATTTTATTTATTTTTTTCTACATCGTTTACTTTTGCCTTATTAAGTCATAATTTTATATGGAGATTGTTTTTATTTCTAAAACGTATTTTAATTATTTATTTAAAATATAGTAAATACATATTTCGAAATACATATTTTGAATATGTATTTCAAAATTTACGAAATTATAAACCATGAAATGTAAATTTACATTAAAATTTTCATTCATATTCAACCAATCACATAACCTTTTCACTCTTATACTACTAATAACCTAGTTGTATGTTATGTAAACCAATTAGGATTATATATAAATAAAATATTAACTCTGTATTTATACGATGGTAAGGTAGTTAAAGTAAACAACTAGAAAATTAAGACGTGTTTATAGTAAAAATACTGTAGACCTTTCTACAAAGAAACAGATTTATTATTTCAGGAAGTTCTGCGATAAATGCTAGCTATTTCCTCTTACCTTAATATTTCACAAATGCTACTTTGTCTCTGAGTTGTGGTTGATTGGGAGAGAGAGAGAGAGAGAAATGCTTTTGTGTCTAATAACATCTCAAGGATAAGTCAATAAATGGCTATCGTAAATGATTTAAGGGAAACTAACTGCCAGTGTAACATTTTGATTGTGGTCGCTTTCTGGAATAATAAGCACCTAATCAATAACAAATGACCTAAATCACCAAACAAAATCTAAATAACATCAATAAAAATGATTTGCTATAATCCATGCTTATAATCCATGATAAGCTATAATCCATTTACATACCTCGTAAAAGTCGGCTGGATTATGATTGGCTCTTGGATTGAAAATTAGTTAAGTTTAATAATTTTGAAATACTTAAAAAATATCCCAATTAATTGCCAAGCGTAAGTAGTTGTTTTTAGTTTAATTATTAGCTTAGAGACTGAAAGTCACATTTAAGCCTGAAAAAATAACAACCTGCGGTTTTATGGAAAGTAAAATTAATTAATTATGAACATTCAAATACTCGTAAAATCTTTTATTATAATTTAAATTGTGTCTCGTGTTATCAATAATATATAAAATAAATTTAAAACGAGACCCTATAGGGTTAGTCTAACTGAGGGATTTTATATATGTATGACTTTATGACAACGTTCTTGAGGTATATTAAACTAGATAATGTAGAGGATAAGTGTTTAGAATAAGGTGTATGATAAGTATATACTACAATTTAACAAGAAAATATTCGTCGCCTTCTGTTGAAAAAAATTGTAAACATTTTGATTATAAATACACAAGGTAGGAATAAAATAATTTAGGCTACTGACTTCACCACTTCAAATAAATGGTAATCCCTAGAAAAACTAAATGTCTGCAAATCCTTATGCTCAACGGTAATTTATATAAATTTCTAATAGTTTGGATTTGACTCTCAAAAAATATGAAAGTGAACAATTTTAATGATAGAATTTTGTTGATCATGTGTCACAGGGTCATGGTGAGACTTTCTATAATATAATTTAGTAGTGTGTGCTTGGGTTTAAAGTAAGTTAACCGAAGTTGAGTGCTTGGGTTTAAAGTTAACCGAAGTTGAGCATCACACATCAGTTAAACAAATACCATTCTCGTATTATTGTGGCCAATTTTTTAAAATAAAATCCTTTTTACCTTGTGAAAAAATGTTTTTAACTGTTTAAAAAGGACTAAGACTTCTTTTAATA
Organism: Nephotettix cincticeps; assembly: GCA_023375725.1. Taxonomy (NCBI): domain Eukaryota; kingdom Metazoa; phylum Arthropoda; class Insecta; order Hemiptera; family Cicadellidae; genus Nephotettix; species Nephotettix cincticeps. Next base: position 152,339,034 of record CM041786.1, read on the forward strand.
AAAGCTTTATTTCATTAACTACTCAATTAATCTATTTTAGTTTAAACACCTTTGTGCCGGCCCCGGCAATACTATTTCCTCCGTCATATTTAAGAGGTTGATTTATCTGTGGAAGATTTAAACATTATTCATAATATGCATCCTGGGTTTATTGAATAACTAAAATAAAACAGGATACAGTTATGTCATCCTTTAATCCTTCAGGTGATTCCTACAGTTTCGGTGTTTTGGTCCCATTTTCAAATCCTTTCTATGAAACTTGTTTATTGCACTGGTTGTGGTAGTCTGGTTTCACTCTTTGCCAGCCACGCGTAATTTTAAATTTTTAAATTTATAAAAATGTCTCAGTATATGCGTTTGTGTAAGTGAAAGTGTGTTTTTATTATCAAGAATGGTGAAAGAAGTAAGGGAAAAAAGGAAAAGCGGAGAAAAACAGAGTGCAAAGGAAAAAAGAACAAAGAAAAAAAAAATCAAGAGAGAGAAGAGAAACGAGAATAGAAGTAACAAGTTTATAGAGGTGAGGTATAGGTTGGGTGTGCTGAATAAAATAGTTTGACAGAAAGGATTTGAAAATGGAGCCATAGCCACAAAACTATTGTAATCCGTTAAAATATTCAAGGATTGAAGGTCGACAGGTCTGTAACCTAATTTTATTTGATTTCGTACGTAAAATAGTTATATTTTTGCTTGATAGAAAACATTAATAGTGTATGACATATGGCCAGAAGTAACTAGTTTAACTTATCTACCACAGGGGCTGCTCCACCCCTAAAACGACTTGCGTGCATGTTTGGAGCAACAGCGATGTTTGCCCTGACAGTGAAGTGATTTATATCCTGGCAATCTCTCAACGTTGTATTTGGACCCGCTTAAAGTATTGCAAGATTTATGTTTCATTTAAAAACAATTTATCTCAAGTAGTTTCAGTTTTGTATCATCTTATTGAATAATTTTGTAATCTTGGGATGTCAAAGTTTAACACAGAGAAGGTAAAGTTCGAAGTATGATAGCTGATAGTAAACTATTGTGCAAGTAATATTCTGACTGGGACGGTGGCGTCGTCCTGTAATCCAGCTACTTGGAGGTCACGGATTGTGGATTGTTGTAAGCGATGGCAGTGGGTGTAGTGTTCTCTGGTGTGGATTAACGTCCGCAATATTGAATACTACGTTAATCCGCAAAGACCATCCTCATAATTAGACCAATTCGTAATTCAGAGGCCGTGGTTCGGATTCCTTGTTAAACTGTAGGTCCATTAGTTGCCATCGGCTTTTGGGCTATTAACTAACAGTCCTGTTTAAGGAACATGTCAACCTTAGTCAGTAACAAGACTACAAGATCACGCCACAATCATCTTAAACTCAATCCTCATTCATACTTGGCTTAAAATATTTACATTGTGTATGGTTGCCATTTCAATTATCTAATCTAATCTAATCTGATTGAGCTACAATCGGATAAAATAGTGAGTTTTCCTATTAGTTCAAAGTTAACTAAAGTAGTTACGGGATGGTTTTAGTTAAAATTCAATATGAATGATAAATGTATTAACTTTACTTTGGGAAATAACTTGGATCATGAGTATGTATAATGCGAATGTTTTCAACTCCTCTAAACAGTTGTCCAACAATATGACGTCACTTACATTAACATTTTTGCATGTCACGAATTGCCAACACCCTTTTCACAAAGCTTAGATATATCGATGGCAATACAATAAACTTTAGCTATGCAGCTAAAATCAGCTTTGATGTAACTGTTTAGGTAAATTCAAAAACATTAGGAAACTCAAGTAAAATTTAAACCCATTATTAATTTTTAGACTTGTGCAAAAATTTGTAAAACAGCTTTTATACTCAAACTAAAACATTGTTTACACCATCATCAACAAACGCACTAATGCACGCTCATTTTGTGGCAACATGTACATTTGTATGGTTAATTATGAGGAAAAGTTGTCGAGACAAGTTGAACGTTACACTTTCATCGCAACAAGAGGATATTAAGCCCAAGTGTTACTCTCAAGTGGGGAATTCGCATGGAAAGGAAGATTACACACTTGTAGGTTTATAAGGGGAAAAGCATATTTTTTATGAAAATACTAAATAGTCATTTCGTTCTAAGCTTATTATATTAAATCAATACCGATCTTTAATTTGTATTTTATCTAATAACATAGAGAAATGTTAAAATGTTATATTATTGTTGTATTGATTATTTAATTTTTTTAATAATACTTTTCGTTGTTATAAACGTTTTCATAAGTTAACTTATTCTCAAGTTTCAACCATGTTCTGTCTCACTATCCCATAACTAATTGTTTGTTCGATTAGAATAACCACTAAATTTACACTTTCATTAATTAAGTTACTTTTAAATATTTTATGAAATTCAAAGTCATATTCATACATAAGACATTGATTACAATGGTGAGTATTGAAAGGTGAATATGATAAAAGAGTTTAACGGATTTACGTACGTACCTATTAGTATTTCTGAAAAATACTACCTGATTCATTTGCTAGTGTCATTAATTCATAGCCCACTAAAAAGGGAGATGGGTCCAGTATAGAACAATCACAAATTTCTTTGTGATTTTGATTGGATTCAAGAACTTTGGGCTATACAAATTCATCCTTTTTATTCCAAGGTATGTATAAAATTCAAATGGAAACTCAAATGTCCTTATGCTACGGTATCTAACATTAGACAATTTTTTGCCTCATCGTGCAGGAGTGGCGTCTTGTAGAGATCCGTGTTCGGCCCGCAGAAGGACCAATTACCATATAAATAGTCCGTTATGAAGCGTAAAGCCTTCACTTCCACAAGTTACTCGTTAAATCTCGGCCTCATGAATATAAAACTCAGCCCAAGTCGTGAGGACACACCAGGGAGAGCTGTAACCACAGCCAGGGTCAACAATTATGACGGCGTTGTTTATTAGTTATACGAGTATGTTTATATAATGATAATACCACACATGGGAGTAACTTTATACAGGTTCAGTAACCTTCACATTTTATAATTTGAAAGCATATTTCTTTCCAAAATTTTAAGGGACCCGCCACTATTTATAGGGTACAAATAATTTGTTTCAATAGTTTTTGTTATAAAGCACTTTATTCTGAATAAGAATATGTAATGTTATGGCATTCTGACCATATTTAGATACTGAAATAAGCTAAAAAGTAAAATGTTGTGATTTGTGGTTTTACCATTGTTTCCAAGGTTGAGTAATCTTCTAAAAAGTGCAAAACTGAGAGAGGAAGAGCAGGAAAAAGAACTATAAAGAAAAACAAGTTTTTCCTGTTCTGAGTTTTCACTAATTTCAAATGTGAATACTTTTAAAACTTTTCAAACTGTTTTCTCCGATTTGTGTGTTTACAAATATGGTACAAACAAATGCGCAAATTTAAATAAATCTGTAACTACTGCATTTAATGTAATAAATATCAGTGTAAACCTTTTTAAAAATGCATTTCAATGTTTTAAATTAATCAAAACAACTGTTTTTAATTTGTGCAAGCATTTTTGAAAGTAATCTCTCCAATATGTTAATTTATTGGGTTACCATAGTTTACATACACCAAAATGCCCCTTGTTATCTTAGCACTATAAATATAACCTAGCTTTTGCAATTTATTGATAAATAAACAAGTTATTCAATAAAATATAGTTAAAAAATTTTAAAAACACTCATAATTGTATTTTTTGTCATATCACTTTTCACGTATGATATCTTTCAATTAGCCAAGGAACTATTAAAAAATAATTCATCGAAAACGCAAAATGGAAAAGGTTGAAGATAGTGTCAGATCCCTTTTAGGTAAAATAAGACTAGATTTGTTTTACAAAAGCACATATAGAGCCTGTATATTATTGGAAAAGATTGAACCTATACTGTTAAATCTGGATTGAAAAAATACATAGTTTTAACCTGAGAAATTTTAAAAATAACACGTGTAACAAGTAGAAAACAACATAACAAAACTCATTTTAACATTTTCCTCTGGGAAATTTAATACCAACCTTACAAACGAGAAATAATAAATCTTCCGTTTAAATGGAAACGTTATTCAAACGGAACATACCTTTGTTCTATTCGGTTGGTGTTGAATAACGTCACACGTTTTGTAGACCAGAAAACAAAACGTGTGTTACTCACTTGATACCATTCTCTTTGGAAACGCACAATGATTCACTAATGAGATTTTAATTTGGATCAATAACATGCCAAGACTAGATATATATAAAAAAATCTATATAAATAAAATTAGAGTTTTGTCTACATATTTTTCTGAGTTATACATTTTTGAGTTACTTTCACTTTTCGTGATTTAGAGAAACCGAAACAAGTCCTATCTAAATTTGTGTCTGTTTTTTGTCTGTCCGTGTGTGACGCTCCAAGAGGCATTTTACACCGTCTTCTCAGAAAAAATAATTTCAGAACCGATAGTAATGAAACTTATTTCATGCATTCTCTACATTCCAGAAAAGGGATTTCAATGCTTGAAATTGTCCGCCCCCCCTTGAAAAGTAAAAAACGAGCATTTAAACCCCATTTTACGCGATATTAATCGCACTTTGCTTTAAGATTTTAATGAATCTCCTATTGGTAATAATCAGCTGTCCTTGTAGTTTTTAATACTAAATTGTTTAGCATTGATTTTGAGAATATGTAATGTATAATGATTTAATAGAGAGAAAAATAAACAACTGTCAAATTAAAATTAATATTAGTTTTTTACGTTGATCATTGATTTTAAACCCACGTCAGATTCATACCATATTTAAATGTTATCCTGACGTATAACTAGTTTTTATCATTTACACATTTTCTGGTCGAATCTAATGAATTTCGTCATGTTAACAAGTATATTTTCCCCTAACACAGAAACCTACAAACCTACCTTTGTACCTACCCGTACAAAGTACGGGCGTACTTCTAGTAATAAAATAAAATAATAATGCCTACACTTTTAGTGATTTCTGTTTGTTTTATAATAAAAGTTTGTAATGTTAGGTATTTTTTCAGGATACAGTGTTTTTAATGAGAGGCTAGTTTTAATGGGTACAGGGTAGAAAATGTACCATATTAAACTCAAAAGACAAAGAAGATTTCACGCCTTAGAACAACAATATGAAACTTTTATATCCCCAGACAAAGGGGCCAAGCTATTTCCATAAAACAAAAGTTCGTTCGCCTTTGGCGGTTGCCCGAAACAATGCAATACCCTTGTCGTCGGGGTCTTGGACAAAGTTGCAAATCTCACTTACACTTCACTAAATATATTCATTTTCACCTATTGGACTTAATATTTCGTGGTTTACTGAACTGAAATTATTACTTTTTTAAATTTCTGCCAGATCATAAAAAATGATGTTCAGAGTTAATCTGTGGCAGTCATAGCTGAGTGGGTAGATTACTGGCCTACCATTCAAAACCCGGGTTCAATTCCCGGTCATGACACATGAAATTTAATTTTTCAGACTGCCACCGTGCTTCGGAAGGCACGTTAAGCCGTTGGTCCCGGCTACATAAGTAGTCGTTAGGTCACGTTAGAAGCAGTAGTGCGACCTGAAAACTCTAACATTAGACCTTGGCCAGAAGGTTACACCGAACTTTACTTTCCTTTTTGAGAGTAATCTTTGTAAATGTAGACACTAATTAGAAATATTTCATTTTAGTTAAGTTCGACAAAATATTTTTATAACTACATTAAAATTTACGTTTATTATCTAGTATACACCCTTAAAGGAATAATGTTTTTACCAACATAACTATACTATTATAACAAACTTGATTAACTTCAATGTAGCAACTGTATTATTATTGTTTTACAGTACTTTTACAAATCGTGACCTACCAAGGTAAGTATTTTAAGCCAAGTATGAATGAAAAATAGTGTAAGAAGATTGTGGCGTGATATTGTAGTTTTGTTGTCTTTGACACGAATGTTAGTTAATACCCCAACAGCAAATTGAGAGACTTAAGAGATCTAAGAGACTTATTTAGTGGGATCCGAATCACTTTTGCCTCTGAGTTAGAAACTGGTATAGTTATGAGGATGGAGTTTGTGGTTGAACGTCGTATTCAACAGTGCAGTATTTATATAGTATATAACATTGTATAAATATCTTTCAATACTTGGAAAATAACGGAACTTAGTGAGCGGCTATTGCAAATTCTGGTAGTAACATTAAGGGTTTTCATTTAAAAAAATTATATTTTTTTCTTTAAGAGAAAATAGACATATCTTATTGTACTATAATTGATTATAGTTGTTAATGAATTGACAGAAAAAACCCGTAGTTAAGATAATACTTTTTAGACAGAAAATAGCTTTTCTTAAATATTGACAACAAGTAAGCTATCTACTAGAATATATTTCAAAAAATATTCGATAAAAACATCTCAAATAAACCGTTGTTAACAAGATTTTAAACGTTTACATCAGCGAAATATAAACATCGCAGCTTAAACAATTTTCCCGCGGCGAGTAGATGTAAAATGGCAGAGTCGACCCTTCCTGGGGGGGGGATCATCGCCACTGCTCGGCTCTCCGTGTCATGATGGTTTTACTCTTGTCCCGATAATCCGACCCATCCGGAGCTTGACCGACCGGATTACAGCTCTGGCGACCCAGCCAGTGATTTCACTTGATTTCATGTATTTCCATCAACTCGTATACATTTTGTTAGTTAAAAGTCATTTGTATAGGTGTAACCTAACCTATTCACGGTTCAGGTTAGCATATTGTCGTAATGTTTATAGTTTCGGTTAACACTGGATAAGAAAATATATTGTATTGTGTAAAATAATATTGTTTAGAGTCACTTCTATATATAGCTAGGAACTTTGTCTACTCAATATATTGTAGCATGATAAAATATAATAAATGGTATCAGTGGACAGTCTTCATTAATTTTATTAAAAATACTACGACCGTTAATTAAGCTATTTATTTATTGTGTACAAAAAAATATAATCCTCCAATTTCTTAAATAAACGAGAAAAGAAAACAAATTAAAATAATATTTAATAATTTATGGGGACGCAATGGGGAGTTTGTGTCCCCCCATTGCGAACGCTCTCCGTATGAAACATATGAAAATAAATACGATACATTTTTGAGTGGGGTTGGGTGATGTGACCCTACACTGCATACCAAGTTTGATAGAAATAGGTTGAGAAATAAGAAAGAGATAGATTTTTCATTTCTATGGAACCGTTTGTCGTAGACTTTTGATTCTACATATAAATTTATTTAGCTTTTTCAGTTGGTTTTAATGGAGATAGTCAAATTGTTTGACAAATAAATGAATAATTTTGCTTGAAAATTTAAAGCAATATTGTTTGATATTTAAATGCCCTGGTGGTGTCATGTTTTTGGGATCATATTAACTATAAAATATGAAATTTTAAATACAATAAATAAAGATGATTTTGAGAAATTTGTATTTTTATATTGTTTAGGGGTTTAAATGATAAATTGCCCTTAAAACCGAAATTTATGGAAAGTTTAAAACGTTCTGGAGATATAACCAAAGCGCACTCGTGTAATTTCATAAAAAACATGATAATCAGTGTGATATCGGAGTTTATACATACATACATCAGTCCGAAAACCACTGTTTCAGATTCAGAGAGTTTCAAGATTGGGACGGTATGGCTACTTGGAGGTCACGAATTGTGGATAGTGATGAGCAATGTTTAGTAGATGTGATATTATTTGGTATGGTTTAACCTCCACACTATTGAATGCTACATTCTGTCACAAATGTCATCCTCATAATTAGTCTAGTTCATAGTTTAGAGGCAAAAGGGGTTCGGATTTCATGACAAACTGTAGTCCCTTCGATAGGCTGTGATTTTGAGTGTAGAGATGAACCGCGGTTTGGTATAAATTCAGTGAATAAAAGGACAAACTTTAGTACTGCTGATATTCGCCAGTTGTCTAAATATGACGTCAACGATAAATGTATCAAAATGTAATGTATGTATATACTTACTATACTATACTTACTATAGTATACTTACTCTTTTAAATACAAATGGTTTAACACATTTCATTACATATTTTTCCAAATGGACTCCAAAAAATATTTTCCTAGATCTCGGAGTAGGTAGTTATTTTTTTGTTACATTCATTTACAAATAAATTTGCTCTCAGTAAAAAGGTTAAGTGTCATTATAAAAAATTGTATGGTAAAAATATTCAACGAAAAGTATTTTTAAATTATATAGAGTTTAAACATGGGAATTTTATTAAAACTTATATATTGGACGTATTTTTAATTCACAGCTACCCAAATACTTGTTTAAACCCAACAACACGGGGTTTTGTTGTTCTTCATACCCAAATACTTGTTTAGACTAATATGATTTCAGCTGTAGTTTTAATGTAATCATATTATTCTCTTAACTTAAAAACTAGCAAATAAATCAGCAAATGATAAACTCAAATAGTTATTTGACTAACCTGCCTTTTGATAATGATCAGACCACACCGGAATCGCAAATTAATGTAGATTAATGGCTTCATGGTGGATGCATCTGACCGGAACAATTAATTTCTGATGAGGTGGCAACACTGGTTTCACCCAAACATACCAACCTCATTAACAGGTAATTCCCGCTTTGGTTTGTGGTGAAGGTGTGGCCGTGTTTAATTAAATATTAAGTTTCATGATTAAAAGGGAAATATATTTCTTCGGTGAATAATTTAATGGGTTTTTAAAATATTCGTGAGAAAATGGATTAACAATCTTAACAGTATTTACAAAAGGATTAAATTTAAATTCTATAAACTTGAAAAATCTAATTTGACCATGAATAAAATGAATAAGTACAGTTTATAATATATTTTCAATAAATATTATTATAATAAAACAGAATCTAAAATAGTTTTATTTCCAGGATAAAGCTTGAAAGGAAATACAACTTTTCTATTATAATAATATTTTAATGAGCATTATTAACTATTGTTAACTTATGAACATAATTAAGAGATAAATATATTATTTATTCTTAAAAACCTTTATCTTTAGTTTAACTGAGGATATTTTTAACAAGACATTTATAGCACTTATAATTAAATAGTTTGTAATATCTCTTGAGAAAATAATATTTTTCGATTCATTTAAATTAAGCATAAAATTGAATGGGATCTAGTGAATATTTTTTAAAAACATAATTTCATATTTTGAGTACAAAAGAACATCTCTCTCCTTTTATCCATCCATAACATTATTTCCCCACAGAGAAGGCACAAATACATTAGGTCTTGACATTTTGCAATACCCTTAACACCTGCTGAATACATTAATAAAATAAGTCCCAAGCCAAATACATCTTTGACCGTATCAAACATTAAACAAGCGATTACTGAGAAAAGTCCTAAAAGAAACATAAACTGCTATATCGTGCACTTATGTTTAGGATAACTATTTAATTTAAAATATTTTAAATTAAAAGACCTTTTAATGTATACTGGTATTTACACGTTTGTCAAGATAACAACAATCGTCATTAAAACTACATTTACATTATCTCAACAATCTCGCTCCATTCATCTCCAGAGTCACGTGACTCGTGTGATGTCACTTCATTAATCATTTCGTATCTTCTGTCTACTTGACGTTATACTATTCAGGATTATGTACTGTATGTTATTATTGAAATTAAAATGAAACAAAAAATAAATTATACATATGTTATATATATATTAAAGTAAGATACTTAAATTCTTACGATTGTTCAAGTTGGTACTCCTGGAAGTAGGAAATTGCTTGTATTAAATAAAATTTACATGATCGTGATTACTTGAAGATGTTGGTTAAACTGAAATGGCTGTATGTAGAAATTGTAAGTAAAGAAAGTATTATTTAATGAATTGAATTAAAATTGATATGTATAAAACTATTATCAATCAATTGAAGTATTATGTCGAATGTTTTAAAAGTAATTTTTTACTGTAAAAGTTTATAATTGATGAAACAATGGAGATTAATCTATGTAAATACATGTTTGATTTATATAACTTCTATTATATAATGTTGGGATCCTAAATCCAAGATGATTAGGAATAATATTTGAAATGCTTTATTATTATTTGAATTGTATTGTTTTTAGACATAAAAAGCCATCAAAGGTCTAGTACATCTCCTTGACGTATCCATCAAAGATCTAGTAGAAAACCATTAGCCAGCTTTTATCCATCAAGTCAAAATCAAGTATAAATCAAGTAAGAATGTTCTTTATTTTAAATTAAGACCGGTTACAATTATAGAAGGGAAAATTAATTTTTTATATAATCTGAACCTATACAGAGTTTAATTTAAATACCTGGTTGTAAGGTAAATGTCTAAATTCAACATTTATATTTCCTCAATTGGCTGCTATAAAAAGGGAGAATAATACTAATACTCTGTAAAGTCAAAATGTTTTAACAGCTAGTGTATAGTATCTGATGTTTTAACTACTGCTTTGATGTATGATTCATAAATTAGTATTCAAACGAATATTTTTTAAGTAATCAATTGATTTATTAATTTATTTTTAACCTGAAACTTCAATTTCCCATAACTATGGGCTAAAGATAGCGAGGCGTCGTAGTACCACTCATCACATAGCCTTAACGGAGGTGTCTGCTCCTGCTCGGACAGAAGGCTCTTGGTTTTGGTTTCGACCCGAAGAAGTTGGACTTTACCTTTAAAGTATCGCGTTGGTAGTAGACATAAACCTAATATATTCAACTATCCACATCAAATTAAAATTTAAACGATTACGTGTAATTTTAATACTCAGATTTAAAGTACTTACCCCGAATATGTTTCTCGAAATTTAATCTTATTTATGCAAAACAAAATATTAACGCAGTTGAATGTGAGTTTAAGATTTTGTAAGCTTAGAAAAAAGCGATGACCAAACGAAATGGCCAAAAACATTTTCCCAACAACTTACATCCAAACAGATGCCTGATGTCAGGAGTACGTTGGATATTTGTGTGTATACAGTTTCACATTTAGTTGAGTAGACTTCCCTTCCAACATCCGGTTGCCGGAACTTCCTCTGCAGTAACCAAACATCCGCCTCTAGAGGTGATGAGGAAGTCTTGGCGTTTTTTTGGTAAAATGGATTAAATTTGTGCTGTAATAAAATCCAGTGAAGACATTATTTGCTTTTAAATTATATTATTTTACACCTTTATTCAATATGTGGAGAAATTATTGTTTTTATCAATAATTTTGAATTTGTGTTTAGATATCTGCGTTTTGAGGCTCACTAAATTCAAAAATGTTCGGACCGATGTCTGTCTCTGTTCGTGTACGGATTTCGAGATCACACTGGACGTATGATTTGTATTGAATTTGGTTATATATCCAGGATTTTTTTCTTTTTAATTTTTATTTTTAAGAGTGGTTTACCCTGAAACCCCTAAAACCTGTGAAACCCCTCACAAAATGCATTTTGATTAAAACTGCATGGTTTATAAAAAATTTCATTGGAAGTATGACACCACCCGTACGCTTGTAAATCTAATGGTTTAAATTTTATGTGCTTTTAAGAGTAAGAAATTATTTTGAAATCGGATGGCAAAACAACGATATAACACTCGAATAATTTGAAAATCAGCATTTCCGGCCTAAAAAACGGAGTTGTCTCCCTCACCCCGAGACCCTGCATAAACACAGTCCACCCTACTAGTAAATACATTTTTTTATTTTTAAAGCAAGCAAGTATCATTTTTTTAAATATGAAAGTGTATTTACAAAAATATAATTATCACAGATGCAAGTATCTGATAAACACCAAAATAAATATATAACTATCAATATATCATAACCTATGTAACAAATAGTTTTCAACTAGGCCCTATTAATCAAACATTTTTGATTTAGGTGACAGATTCCTTGGAGCTATACTTTACTAATTAAAACTATATTTATTTACCTGATTAAATAAACTCAGTAAACAACACCAATAATCTTCAATAGGCCTAGGTTTATTAAAAATACGAAATTTTCAAATTGAACAATTTTTTACTAGAAGATAAAGATTGACAATTTCCTTTAGAAGGTTGATAAAGCCCCCAAATCAAAATTGTCTAGTCTGAATTGACTAGATGGAAAGATAAAAACAATACATTGACAGAATGAGTGTTAAAACTCAACATTTTTGTATCATACCTAAACATTTTGATTTGAGGTAACAAATTTATGTGGTTTTTATTACAACTCAATTATTTGTAAACCGAATTCGCTCAAACAGGTCTTAAACCAAACGGGAGCTCAGTCTCGGTCATTATGCCGACCGAAACCAACGGCAGGGTTTAAGTCCACTCTGAGGTTCAGCCGAGACAGGAAAAAACTCATCATAGAACAACACATGAACACAGATCACACACGTGGCATTGCACTATAACACTCGAAGAAATGAGGCGTGACTCCGTGCGGCGGACTTGTGACGGCTCACACAATTAGAAACGGTGACGCCATATGTTTAATGACGTCAACAGCTGTTCAGAAGACCTGGAAATATTATCTTTAGATCTATGATCTAACCTATTTCCCACATGGAAATTAATAAAACATTTTTTTGGATCGTTATCGTAATTTCGGCTGCTGTGGTGGAAGTTCGTTAACTTTTTGGGAATCGTTGGTTAATCCGAAGGGTGGTAAATCCACGGTCGGTTTAGGGAGCTTCCACTTCAATTTTCAAATTTATTCAAGATAGAAAACACTGTCAATTCACTGATACCGTTTATTTAAACAGTTAAATACTAAGAAACGGTGAGACAGAACGTAACCAATAACCTTTGTTGAAAAAAACTTGGTTATAGTTAACCCACAATAACGAATTCATAGATTTATTTGGTAAACCCAATTAAAACTATGAATCAGGAACCTATCTTAACCTGTGTCCTATTAAGAATAAATTTCAATTATTTATTTACTATTAATATAAAACAAAATTAAAAGTTTTTAAAATATCACGTAAAATACTTCAATTAATTGGTTTTGATTCAAAGAATTACAGAGAAACATTTTCATTCAATAAAACTGCACGTGGAAGCCAACTCCCACCTCTCTGTCTTAGTTTCAAAGAGGTGAATCAAATACAAAAACTAATTTAAAATTTTTTATGATAAAGCAATTCAAGATTATTTTACTTTGATAAAATGTAAACTCCTGTCAAAGGCTTAAAGAATAATACGTTAAGCTAAGAATATAGAAATTCTAAAAATTGAAATATGTGTATGAGTGTCTGTATTTCTGTAACACTAAAAAAGATATTTTTAATGCTTCTCTGTGAAAATTGGAGAGGCCACTAAGATCAAACTTATTTTTACTATTCTGTATTATTCTATTTTGTATTACTTTATATGGATAAGGTATTTTGCGTACGTTAAACTGACTCAAAATCTACTAAAATTAAATAACAAGGTCTCAAACAATCCAGTTTGGAGTATGTATCATATTTATTTAAAATTTTACTAAAAATGTGATCATTAAATTGATTTATAACAAAGAAATAACCGGCTTGAAAATAGAAAATATTAGTTTATTTACATTGATTATTAAATTTAAACCTACTTAAAAGCTTTATTATATTGTAATGTTGTATTAATGGAAAACATACTAACTATAAATATTTTCTAATTAAATTAATACTAAATAATTGACCTGAGAATGTACCTTTCCTTTTTAATTTTCAGTTAGTTTTTTACTTCCATTAATTTTACTTAAATACCGGGTGCCCCATGAAGAGGTTTAAACTTTTGTTTTTCATGACTTAGCCATTTATGGAACGACCATTTTGAAACTTTACACAACTCATAAAGTACGTTTTGAAAATATTCTGGTAAAGTTGAGCTCCCTAACCCGTGTAAGAGCAAAATGTTGACATATTGAAAAATGTAACTTTTAAAACATTTAAAACTGTGTTTTAGGTTTTTTAAAATATTTTTTAGGTCACATTCAATGAAATAAGGCCTTTAATGAGAAAAATAGAACATAGCTTCTCTCCGAGGGAAAATTTGCTAAAGCCTTAAAGCCGAGTCCAAAATTATTTAAACTGTGACTCATCCACAGCGACACGCTGATAACTGTTTTGACATGGATATGTCTTAGCTCTGGGAGGGGGGGTGTTGGTGATTTTTATGATGGAAAACATGTAACAGGTTTCCATAGAAACTACCAGGAACTATTGTATTGAATTTCAAATATAAAAGAATAAGAACAGCTGTTTAGATGAACTGAAGAAAGCATTCACTTTAGAAATATCCATGATCGAACCTATTTCCTACCGAGAAATAAATACAAACATTTTTCCCCTAGAATGTGTTATTAAAAATATTTAACACAGTCTAAAACTAATTTTTTAATGTTTTGAAAGTAGTTTTTTTCAATATGCCACCATTTTGTTCCTACAAGGGTTAGGGAGGTGGTATTTTACCAGAGTATTTTTAAACGTACTTTATAAGCTGTGTAACGTTTAAAAATGGTCGTTGCACAAATGGGTAAGTGATGAAAAAAAATATTTAAACCTCTTCGTGGGACACCCGGTATATAAAATTAACATTCATATTCTTAACATTTACTCATCTAGCCAGAACAAAGGATAGGCTGATTCTAAGTCAAGTAAGGAATTCTATTATATATTATTATATCATATTCAAGAAGTGAAGTTAGTTTAATCATATTCGATATACTACATCATAGTGTGAGTAACAAGTGGGTGTGATAAATGTATTACATCTGTTTTGGATTTACTAGAATCAATAAAAGCTATACGGAATAACAAATTGGACCAACACATCTGTTCAGAATATGCATAGTTTTGAACTTTCAGTTTATTATACTACCAACTGTTTTAAAAGACAGCTGTAAGTGACATTAACCTAACCAGCATAGTTGTTATTATATTTGAGAAATATATAATCGACTATTGAAAATTATTAAATCTAATTTGAACGAACAAGTTAAATATCAGTATGTAGCATGGAGTCAGACGCAGATGTGTGGGTTGGCGCGTCAGATATTGTTTATTGGTTACCGTGGCAACCGCTATTTGATCTACTACTCTCAAATTTACTGTGTTAATTAAATTTTGCCAGTTTTCCCTTTCCATTAACGTCACTAAAACATTCTACTAAAGTAAAATGTCAAAGGATTTGGTACCAGTGAGTGCATTTAATTCAACGGCATATCAGTTTGGGCCTTTTAGTAAAAACCATATAAACATTTTTAATTGATTAGCAAAACGGCATTTATGATAATGGGAAGCATGTTTAAAAACGTTTTAATGTGTTATTGACTAAATTAATTAAATCGTGTTTTATAACACTAAATATTATTATACTAAGAAAGAAGAAAAATAGTAGAGGTCAAAATGTAGTAAAAAAATGGTTGGGTAGTAAAATATAATAACATTGGTTAGACATAAGTATCTAAAGACTAATCTGATCATAGTATCATGAGTTAGATCTAACAAAACTTTGAAAACAGAGTTTCCCAACGGAATGAAACCTATCAGGTTTAACCTCACAAATCAGGAGCAAGTTGTAATCTAGAATCAAATTTCTCAGCTCAAGCCACACAAATCAGGAACTGTTAGTAATCTTTGACACGTCCAATTAAATTATCCAAGGGACTAATTCGTTACCGCACTGCTGGCTGGAGGGAGTATAAGTTATCAGGCTACGAGCGCGCTTTCTGCCTAATGAAAACTTGTCAAAGGTGGTATAATTCCTATCTCTGTCCTCCCTTTCACTCAAATGAAACCATCAGTGTGAAACATAATCACAATTTGTCACTTTATTTTTTACAGTTTTCCTCCTTTCTCTCCCATAATTGGGTACTGCGTTTTTCGTTAATTTTTATAAAAAGTAAGTATAGTATTTTTATTTCTTCCCCATAGCTTACATACAATATATAAAAATGGATATGACTGTTTTTTGGAAAACTTATATTCAAGCTTACGGTGAACATTTTGTTTGAGAATTATTAGAAGACGAAGAAATGGTTTTCACTGATACTTTTTACTTGTATATCTTTGTATGTGTCTCTCTATTTGTCGATCATTTTTGTATATATCTTTGACTATCCGATTGTTATGAAATATTATGAAAAACACATGAAAACACAATGTACAATACTACAATAAACTAAAATAGATTATGAACACAGTCAAACTCAGCCCCACGGAGTATAAACTCGTTTCCGACCATTGATTGAACTTCCGTTCGATTCAATTGGGGAACAAACACGTTAACTTTTGTGATTATATAAGTGCAAAACATAAATGGAAATAGACTATGTATGAAATACGAAATATGTCCCTTTTTCTACGAAATACTTCCAATAGTTAAACCGAAACTTCTGGTTTTTCGGTTCTGAAACTAACAACAAAAAATGGAATCGAAATATTTTATTTAAATCATGGTTACACCTTTGAACTACTTGCACAGTTGATATATTTTTTTCAAATCCTATATTTTATCAATTTTCGCTAAACATAAAAATATAATATTTTGTATACATATTAATATTTGTAAATATAGAACCCTTAACAAAGATTGGCGGCTCTGTGTGTAACTAAACACCTTTGAATGGGTTTTAAATAAGACATTTAAACTTTAAATGTAATACTTAGAAGGCAGATACGAAACTTCTTGTGTAATAAAATCTCCATTTATATAATTGGGGTTCAATCGAAAAGTTGCACCCTGTAATTCCAAAAGTAACAATATGTATTCAAATAAAAAAATATGTTGGTGATTTTTACGTTGTTAAGTGTGATGACAATTTTTAGCATTTTATGTAAATCAAACTAAGATCTTTTTAGGGTTGTACAATTTTTCTTTTAAATTTGACTAGGTTAAGCTAAAAAAGCTATGAATAAGTTGAAAAAATATTTTTTTTAACTAAACAATACTCTAAATCTGATAAAATTAAGGTTATGATACACAGAATTTACCTGTAGTAATGACCGAAAACTATTACGTTACTGTTAAGCTAAAAAACCATCTGTTAATTAAAATTATTCCATAAGATTTTTACTAATTGAAGACTTTAATCTAACGAAAAAAGGTTCAAGTCTAGTTAAGTTGAGGAAGGATTTTCACCGACGATAAATTAAAGTGAAATAAGATCTTTTGACGGACGGTGCTTTGAGTAAGCTTTTCCATTTAAAACACTTTCATTAAGTGAAAAATAGTAGGTACTATATGACATGTAGCAAATTATAAATTATGAATAAATAGATGATTCATTACAAATGATTGTTACCGTTAAAGGAATAGTGGAAAATGCATAGTACTTTATGAAACCTTTGATAATTTCCTTGATTATTTTTTAGCTGCATACCAAAAAATCACACTTTGAACTTTAATTTAAACTAGAATAAAAAGAAAACTAATAAAGTAGTTTTAAATATATAATAAATAATGAGAATGCATTATTTTTCTACACATAATATGAAAATCCGTACTTTTCATTTTGTAATAGAGTATTAAAGTAATCCTATTAGTACCAAGGGAGAAAAAGTATGTATTTTCTAGTTCAAATGAAAAAAGAAAGGCAGAAAAATTAGTCCTATAAAAATAACATAGGAAAACACCGGGAACAACATGTAATAAACCATCAGAAATAATAGCAGCTGACAGTAATAATTAATTCTTGAACGGTCAGCTGATAGATTCCATTGATTGCTTTGAGGTTGTGTTAGCGATCTTGGAAAATAATAGTGATTCAGTAAATAGTTCAGTTGGTTACTTTATAGCGGGTAATTGTTAACTTCTGTTACTTGTATGTTTGCAGCATGTGGGATTAAAGTTATTTTTGTGCTTCAGGAAAGTGTCGCCCTTGGCTACGTCTTAGGTGATAAGAGTGTCCTTCGAGGGCAAATGTTCCACTTTAATCCTTGTTGCACAAATAACTATTTATCATAAAATGTTTTCTAGCTTTTCCTCAATTTAAATAGAGTGTAAAACGTTTGATTTCAGCTCACCAGTTTTATTTCTGAAAGGAATAAAACTGTTGTGCTAAAGTTAGTACCTTTTTATGTCGACAATGCAGGTTCGTTTTACATTTGAAGAGTTAGGATTATTCTCTGTAGACCATTTTAGGTTGGTTACTGTTCTAAGAATATCATTACTGTAGTTATCTGATTCTTCAATATGTGATTTTATTGGAAATATCTAAATTTATTGTGTATGACTACATGGAATATTTATAACAATAGGGACGAAATTCATGTTAAAAGGATTTCAACAACTCTTCTTTTTTCTTATCTAGGAACACAAAACAAATGTTTATTTTAGTAGCAGGAGTTTCAAGATCCACAAATATGATGTGCCACAAATATAACATGTGTCTATATATTTCAGTTAACCTAATCCGACATATAGGTAATATGTGTCTAATATGTGCCTTTGTTGTTATTCATGAGATATAACAGATTCAATTTCGCCACAAAGGTGCCCCATTGGTATTCGGACCTTGATCGGCATCGGTAATTGAATACCTGCCTGGGATTGCGATACACCGGTATTCGAAGATGTATTGTATTTAATTTATTATTTGAAAATTCAAATAATGGCTTTAGAAATTTTGTATTGCGTTAGTTGTGTATAAAAACACGATATTACGAGTGCCATCAACCAATTAACGGAGCCAATAGCTGTCCGATCCTGGCGTCGATGCGTTAAAGTCACGTACTTGTTAAAATTTGATCTTTCATGTAAAACAGAGCAAGTTTTTTTAGAATTGATTTAGTTTATTTATTTTTATTATAATTTACATTTCTAAATACTCGTTTTTGGTGATTAGTTTGTTATAATAAAACCTACAGAAATATAAGCTTAAAATTGTTTCATTTTTTGACTGTCCTAAGATCCGGCTTGGCTGTTTTAAGCTTATGGAACCTATTATGCAATAGTTAAATAACCGATACTTTGTGGACTGAATGGTATGCGGCTGCTTCCCAAATTCCATATTTATTATATTTAACATAAAATTAAGTAATAATTTTTTCAGGATACAATATCAAAACATAATATAATTAATTGATGTAGAGATAAAATGTTAAACGTAATTATGTTGCAAAGAAGCTTCCATTTGCAATGTGAAGCAAAATTGGATTATAAATTAGTGTAATTAAATTGTCACACATCATTAAAATTTCTATCGGTAATTTTCACGTTAATGTAATAATTCTAAACATGAATCACTCGGTTAAACAATGATTTGCATAAACAATAATTAGTTTCCGTCATTTATTTGTGGGATTCGTTAGTGTTCAAAGGTCTTTACTGATTATTTTGTTGGTTTAATTTAGTAACTAATTCTCGACATTTAACTTTTAACCCAGGTAGTTTAATGACAATGATTTTAGGTTTTATTTTTAAAATAGGAATCTTCTCATGAAAATAAGTTATCTACCGACAAGGGAAAGCTTGATCAGTCAGTGGACCGTAATTATAAATTATAAATATAATATTTTACTCCGAGATGGCATTCAATAAATACTTCTCATGAGATGTTATTAATAAGAATCCGTTATAAAATATAGTTATGGATAAAACAGTTTAACCTAGAGGGAAGCTACTAAGTAATCTATAATATTACTAAAGAAGAATTGGTTTCTGTATGTTTTTTGTGGCAAGTAAACGCGAAAAAGAACTACAACTGGTTTGAAATTTTACACAAAGGTAGAACATAACTCAAGGAATACATGGACATATTCATATCCTTAAAATCTTCTCCGGGTTACCCCGTGAACACCCAATGTTTCAAAGTTTAAATGTTTACGTTTTCAAAGAATTAAAACATAAAATTACTACAGTGTCAACAGCTGTGAACTCTAAAATTTGACAGTTCGGGAAGAAGAAGCAAAAGAAAGAGCTGCCGTGACCGTCCTAGGCTTCAAAATTTACCTTTTTTAATGTCAATATCCGTTTACACTATATTTTGACAGTTCTTGAAGAAGAAGAGATCAAGTTCATTTTACAGATAAACTGCTGGATCGAAATTAGTGATCGAATCATTAGTTCGAAATAGTAGAATGGTAGATTTTAAGTTTTTTCCCGATGCCTTTTTCAATTACGTTGATTCTTTTGCTTTCCCAATATTTGAGAGGTGTTACGTTGTCATGTTATAGCCACTCGTGTTTTGTCATTTAATAAACAATAAAAAATTAATTAACAATAATTTAGGTATAAATGTATCACTACACTTCTCAGCCTTTTTACCCGTGCGAAGAACGGGTTTAAGGCTAGTCTCCAATAAAACTGAACTATAAAATATTATAAATTAATCCGCCAAGTATTAAAACGTTTAAGTGAACAACTTTTCGTAAAGAAGAAAATAAGTTGAATGTTTCCAAGTGAGCTGATTAAGCTTCGCAGCGATAAATAAACAAGATAGGCTAAAATCGTCAATGGGTGCTCCATTGACAACTATTGACAAACCATTGACAACCATTGACAGTAGTCCTACACCTGAACTCTGTCATTAGCACAGTCAATGAAGGAAGGACTCATCAGAGGCAGGGCAAATATGGCGTGTGCCTGCAAACACGACGAAACAATGATTAAGATCATTACAAACAACATGACAAATGGCTCTCCTGGGAACTGGCGCCATGATTTGTAACGTGGATCATTACTGTGAATCATTATGGTTGTTCTGCATCGCTCTTGATCACACTTACAGATCATTATTGTATATTCTTCGTAAATATCAGGACACGTGATAGATAAGATGTTTCCCGCGTAAATCAAGTTTTACTACGGATCCAGTAACCGTTTCGAGATGTGCTAATGACTAATCTTCTAAGACAATCTGGACAAATATCTTTAAATGTAAATAAGTTACGTCTGATATAACAAATTACATTACTCATTACACACATTACATTATTGTACAGTGAATAAAGATTATATTTTACAAAATGTTTTAGAGTTGGTAAAGTTAAAAATATGAACAGAGTTTTGAAAATTCATAAAGGCGTTGGTTATTAATTATTAAATTAACAATTAGTTGGACTTTTCTAACGCGTCTTGTGTTTAAAATCTACACAACGGTTCGAGAGTTGGATAAACTACTCTAGATTTCAAGTGCCCAACGATATTTACATTTATACAAACAAAAGGTTTAACCAAAATATTCCACCTTTGGAATATTGGAACATATTGTCTAGTGGAACACTAGACGCTTTGGAAAAGTTCAACTAATTATTATTTTAATAAAAATATTATAAGTATATTTTTGTGCTACAAAATGAACCGAAAATCTTTCATAAGTAAATGTCTATAATACACAAATGTGTTCATCTTAGTCCCTGATTTCCATAAACATAGTTCTGATATCACGATATTCTTTCCTGATCTCTTGATTTCTCTGTTTAAATTGGAGATCATTTTGATATTATAAGCAGTTAAAGTTATGTTAAAATATTGTGGTTTATCCTAAATGTAAAAATGTGATGTTTATTGGAAGAATAGATTCTATGGTGGTACTCTACGTTTAAGTCAATCCCATGGAGCTAATTGAACTTGAAATTTACAATAAAAACAACGGTGAAAACAAACTAAAAGTTTTCAACTTTAAAACTCACGTAACTCATATTTATGGCGACTTACTCAAAAGCTAGAAGATAGAAAATAATGATGAAGTTGGAGATGAATTAAACCAAATAAGAGAAAAGGTTCTTGGATAGTTTAAAGGACAAAAGTATTATTTTTCTTGTATGAAATAGGAAATAACATTATCTGGGGTAAAACTTCCAGTATTATTCTAGTTTACTGACTAGGTGATTTGGAACGTTGCCTATCAAACGTCTGAGAACATTACAAAAGTAAAAAAAATCCTTAAATATATGATATACATACTTAATATACATGATATACATTACCTTCAAGCACGATTACTGATAACTTACAGTAACAACGTTCATGTAATTTTATTTAGTGGATTACAATGTGGACAAGTTAAAGGCGTAACTTCAATTAGTGGAAGCTCTTTCGAACAAATCCTTTTGTTACCTGCCATTAGTGAAATTTGTTCTAGGTTAGAACCTAGAACAGGTTTGTAATCTGGAATTTGTGGAATCTGTTGTAGGTTAGAACCTTAAGTTAGGAATCAGTGGAATCAGGTATGTTTGTAACCTTTTGTTATCTGAAATTGGTGGAATCTGTCGTGTTCAATAAAATGATTAATGTCCTCAAAATATATATGCCTGAACGTACTCTCGTTCCTCAATCTATTTAATTCACCGCAAAAGCCCTGAGAGATGAACGGCTAAGGGTATTTTTAATGTGCACACGTCATAAATATAACTATCCATCATAAAGCATTAGTAATAGTGATGATGTAAAATTGGTAGTTTTTGTATAACTGCATGATTTTAGAGTTGATAATAAAAAGAGACTCAATATGATTTATGTTCATGTTGGAAATAAAAGTTAAAAAGTGATTATAAATAATGACAAACAACAACGAGAAGTAATGAAAAGCCAGGTGTAATTTACAGGTTTTGTTAAAGAGTGAAAAATCCCCTCTGTTACCGCTAATGGAAACGAGGGGGTCTATTACTTCAGATCAAGGTGACAAATACCGCTGCAAGTCTTCGTTTTATAATCTTGGGGATTTCCGTTGCTTTGATTTTTTTGTGTAAAGTAATAATATCTTAATTTTTTCTTGGAAACGTTTATTTTAATTAGTTTCATTTCACGAGATGGAGGAGAGCTGTGAAGACGAAATATTTCTGGAATATTTTATGTAAAAGGTCCGTTAAAAATAATGAATAACCAGTCAGTAGTCAGAAGCCCTATCCTTTCAATGTTGTTTTAACTATATTCTGGTACTCATTTCTCAGAAACTAAAAGACGTAGCTTTGCTTACATTACTGTCTAAACTAAACTTGTGATAATTAAAATAATTATATTTTAGCTTGTTCTTTAAAGAGCTATCTTTAGTCTCAATAACTATCCCTGGGCTAGGCCTAACATTAGAACAGCTAGGTTCATGGCTGTTTAAACTAAAAACTACACTACCACTAACATTATCACAATCCAGATTCAACTTTGATTTCTCCTTGGTTAAATCACTACAGAAAATATTTTTACATCCATTAAAAGCTTTAGGCCTAAGTAATTTTACTCATTATTACTAATCGCTATAAAAATGAAACTAAACAACGTAAAAATAAAACAGCAATAAACGTTAACAATGCCACACAATGTAAAACAAAACACGCAGACGATATATCATCTGAGTAAAAATACAACAGTAGCTTTTCAGACTTTTAGAAATGAGATGAACACACAGACTAAGTAAATATTGTGAACACATGGACAAATATTGTAATATAAGCTGATCGCTAATGGAGCGTTGCTTATGGGCATCGGGGACTCTTTCATAAAAAGTTTAATAATTCTGTTACTAGATGAAGGAAATTAATATGTTTGGTATAAAATTAAAGCTAAATAATTGGGAAAAAAGAATCTTCAAGAAAGGTTTTTTGAAAACAATTCGAATTCTTTCGATTGACTCCCTTTTTGAATGAAATAGAAAATAAAAGTGTATCAGTGGTAAATATAAATATATAAAAATGTTTATAAAGTAAATTTATAAACCATAATCTCTAGTTCTAAAAACAACCATGCAATTCTTTAAAGTTTGTATAAAATATCATGTAATAGTTTATAGCATTCAAATAATAATCAAATTTCTGAAAATAACAACGAGATAAATAGTGCTAAATTAATTGTTGGAATTATATGTGTGGAACCTCCCTACACCGTAATACCAAGCTTTTTAGTGGGTTTTTGTTGGATGATGTGACCTTACGCTACATACTACGTTTCATGGAAAAAGGTTAGGAAACAAGGAATAATTTTTTTTTATTCTCCATAAGAATAACTTTGAGCGATCTCAGATAACGTACTGCGTATATCATGGACAGTAAATTCAACTTTTCTCTGGAACCGTTAATCGAAGACAAATAATTAAACAAATTTATTTAGTTTTTTAGGCCATTTTCAATAGTATTAGTCATTTCACCTTTAGTATTTTTGTGCAAAACTAAACAAAAATTATAGTTTGATAATTTTAAGCCCATTGCTTTTAAATCGTCGTTTTACTGTCATGCGGGTGGTGTCATATTATTTAGTACTCTATGCACTATAAATTTTCAAATTTAAATTAAAATCGTCAGAGCTGTTTTTGAGAAGTTTAGATTATTCCCTTTTTTAGGGTTTTATGGGGTTAACTACCCTTAAGATCAAAAATTCTAAAAAATGAAAAACGCCTGGAACGGAAGTATCCACTCTCAACTCAAAATCGAAAATTTTGACGAAAACAATACATTCTCAATATACTATGTATAAGGGGAGAAATGACTAATTGTTCGTTTATTTCACGAATGAACCTCTATTCTGAAGTGATTGGTAGTTTAAATTACTAATTTTAATGAAATTCATTCAACTTATAATTTGATTCATTGGTACCTACTCATATACCTAATAGATGGTGTACTTCATCAGTGGCGTTTACGCATTTTGGGTGCTTTAATTATAGGGTGAAACGCATGAACAGAGAATCTTTGCTAAGTTATTAAATATGGTGTAGTAAATATTAAATATTTTCGTAAGTAATCTATTTAATACTAGATATAGGGTTTATGAGGTGAAATATGACGAACGCATTTTCATGATTAATAAAACGAAAATGAAATTAATTGGACTTTTTATTCGTATAACGGTGGAAAGAAGTTGAGTCAACTTTCTATTTGTTCCCAAATACTTTTCTCTTTAAGTAGTAGCCTTTTTACCCATACTCTGGATTTAGTGAGTTAAAAAATAACTTTTTTAATAAACATTTGAGGTAGAATCTGAAACTAAAAAATGAAGAACGTTAGGACTATATTTGAGAAATGTCAACAGTAAATGCCTCGCTTCAATCTAAACTTTGCAAGTCAACAAATATCATCACTCCTCCAGATCAGGTTTCAAAGTTTGTGCGTAGAAACTTTGAGTTAATTTGTTCCTTTATAACATGTAGTAGCATGAAAGTTTGTATTTGATAGTTCCTAGAAAATTTAGCTTGTATTTTATTGCCTGAAATCGAGGCTTGAATATGATGCGTGTTCAAAATCGTATTTCAGTAATGCAGCAATATTTGAGAGATTAGGCTAACCCTGGGGCACTGGCGCTAAGTCTCACAAACCAATTACGTAATGGTGCTTAAAATGTGGTTTTAATACGTAAAATAGTTTATCATTTATTTATTTTTTATATTATAAATGATTTATTAAAAAATATCAAATTATTGGTATTAAATAGTTTTAATGTACATTATAGAAAACCCTGGTTAAAAGTGCATTGGTTTTTTAATTGTACTAATAAATATCTTAAAAATTGCAATATTGACACAAGTGGTACATAATCATATTTTTTATAACCAAACTAAATAGCTACAACACACCTTAGTTTATTTTATTTTATTTTGTGTATTTACCTAATGTCGACCTGTTATTAGTAAACATAATTAATTAATAGCCCAATGACGAAATGGCAACTGGATCTAGATTTGAGCCTTGTGGGACTCGATCCGGCGACCTTCAGTTTTGAAGCCGGTTATTATAACCACCACACCACCCAGCCAGCAATCAGCTGACATTAGAACAATAACTCAATAACAATAGTTCTCAGCTGATTGCTGAACTATTGTTATTGCGTTATTGTTTTTTTTATTTTTTTATTGGTTTTTTAGTTGTTGATTATGTATTTGCCTACTTGTGCTTTGTCAATGTCTTCTTCAAAAACCTTCACATTGTAAATTTGAACATGGATACATCTTGGCTCTGGGGGGGGGTGTTAGCAATTTGTAGGATGAAAATGTTTAATCCTTGACATCGTACCTTCCTCCAAACCCTTTCTATCAAACTCGTCCAAAAGATTACTTATTCACTATCGATCTGTTTCACTGGCCAATTTTACTTATAAACTAATGAATCTATTTAAATACCATTGGCTCAGCACTATTATTTCCTACTTACGAAATCAAAATCCTAATTTATGAATAAAACAGAAATTATACACTTAAAAATGTTTAGCACCTGCACTGGCTAAATCTGACAGACCCTAAAGGCTAATAACTCTATAAGAGTTAGTAATGACACAACGATGGCCACTGGTGCATGATTGGGTTTAGGATAGAGGAGGCTATTGGGAATCACAAGTATTTCCAACCCGTCACCCAAAAAAATCAACTCTCTGGGCTGTAAGACTTGGCGTCAGTGTTCCAGGGTTAAAGAGCGTGTTCAGTGAGAAATTAACTGTAGCAGTCTGAAACACCATAACCCTATTATAGCTATTTGTGTAACCAGAGCGCAAACGATGTCATATTGCACGAGAGCGGCCATTACAGTTTGCACTCGTATTAAACACAAGTTTTTTCCTACAATAAAAAAGTAATTTAGGTTATGTTTGATTTTCCTGTTTGGGACAACTGTAAACATAACCTTTAGGTTTCCGGTAACCAGTTTCATTGCACAACACCGGAAGTTAGTGTTGTAGGAACGACTACCGTCTATCAGATGACTGAGCGCTTAGCGCAAGCTATTAGGTTAGTTTCAAATAGATTTGGAGCGTTCCACCCTTGTGATTGGCCGGTTTCTTATCCGCACTAGGGTGGATATTGGATCATATCCACCTTAGTGCGGATAAGTAGTAACTTATACGTTCTGTCAACAGGCTTAACGTGCCTGTTGCCGTCAACAGGCACATTAAGCCCTTGGTCCAGGCTACATAAGCAGTTGATAGATCACGTCAGAGGCTCTAGTGCTACCTCAAAGCCCTGACACTAGAGGATTTGGTCCGAAGGCTATGCAAAACTTTATTGTTTTTAAGAAAACGCCAAAAAACTGTAATGTATGGTTCTCCCAAATCAATCAACGAGTAGTTAAGAAAATATCATAGTCAATAATATTAGAAATTAATTCTCTGAAGAGTTTAATTGTTAAACTGGATGGTACATTTTGTTTGACTTCTCATATAATTATAGGGACTCACATAAATAGTAAAAACATATACCCAATTCGTGGTCAATACATTATGCACTAAATTTTTACATTGTATGTGACATTTTTGCATCAATCATATTTATAGATAAAACAGTATAACGAGATTATCACCGCGTTAGTTTCTGTGTATAGGTAATTTAAAGTAGCGTATGAATAGTTTGTACGCTTACCACAGTAACTGTTACGAGCCGAGAGTAGGGTCAAACTACAGGGTGTTCCTCTGGGAAATCTAGGGACATATGTGGAATCCCGGTCTTCTAACCAGCTTCTTGGCTTTGTGATGACGGCTCGTCAAAATATTTTACTTGCTTTCCAAAAGTTTTATTTTTAAGTTACACCATTGAACTATGATTTTAGGCTTGAATTTTATCAAGGTAAAACGGAAAATAATACATAGTAAATATGGGTGAAATGATATGCAAACAAATTGTGATTAACATACTGATTATTACTTTAAAAGTAGCAAAACAAAAAACATAAAGTGTTAAAATAATTTCAATTTCCTTACATTATACATGTATCTTCTATATTAAACATGAAAATGAGTGTTGAAAAGCTAAACTATAACGTGCAATTTATTGGCTTAATTTTTCCTCTTTATGAAACTACTAATAATTAATAGTAATAATACAATATTTTAAGTTCATTTACAAACAAGTATAAAAATATTTTAAAATAAATACATTTATTATTATTTTCAATTAACTGGATTCTATAGGATATGGTAATGATTATTTTTTATAACATTCTTTTTACAATTCTATCATTTTCATTTTTAGTTTTTCATTAAATAGCATTTCAGCTAGTTATAATTATTTAAACAAATTAATACTCCGTACCTTAAATATATAATCATTGACACTAGAAATAATGATGATTAAAGAATGAAAATGGCTTAGTATAACTTATGACCTTAAAAAACTTCACAACATCACTTATGTACATGCCATACACGCATAATATAATACACATGAGTTATTTACGTATGAGATTTTCATTTAGTCGTTTCCGGAGCTCGAAACATGCTGTCAAAATGCATAAGGACTAATAATAAAGTCGTTATAATATTATTGAAAATTATTTGACATTACAATTTTACTGTACAACCGACTATTAGTATAAAACTCATAATATTCTTAACACCCTAACTAAGTTTATTTTGTTTTACGAGGATGACATTTATGATTTTTTCAGGTTAAGATAAAAAATAATTTTTTTACTAAATTAAAATACAGTACGTTGTTGACTTGACAGACTTTTGGTTTTCACGGCGTCTACTATATCGTAGAAAGGTTTGCATAAAATTAGTGACAATTAATCAGATATTCCTACAAAGATTCCAGCGTAAAGATTTATAAAGGGTCTACGCTCCATATATAACAGGTAAACGAGTTCAATTAGTAAAGTTATAGAACAGTAAATTAATTGCTTTCTAGGAATAGAGACGGCAATCAGGTTTAATGAAAGCAATTTGAGCTCTAATATCTCCTTCGCTAGCTCCATTACTAATGCTAAGGTAAATGGGAGTAATAGTTGTAAATTGATCTTATCAGACGACATTAGTTCAAACATTTTCATTAAAACCTCAGTCATTTTTTCACAATGAGATTAAAATTCATGTATTCGTTACTATCAATTTCAGTAAAGATTTTTTTTAACGGAAAATTATTTTTAGCTTATCCTTTTATTTATTTAATTTATTTGTATTACATTGAAATACAAATTTAAATAACATTAACTTTTTTTAGTTGTTAATTTAATGCCAGAATGCATCTTGACTTTAAAGTAACTATGCGACGCAATGGAAATGCCCAATTTCATAAGTTACACTGGAATTTTTTTACTTATACTGAATTGTTCAACAAATATGAATCAAAATTTACTGCAACAAACAAAATCTTAATGATCATGAAAGTGTTCTCCACAGATAATTTGAAGGACTATGAATCAAACTTCAGTATGTTCTTCATATAATTTGTAATAAAGCTCTGATAATTATTTCATGTCATGACGTCAATGTT
Source organism: Nephotettix cincticeps (assembly GCA_023375725.1). Taxonomy (NCBI): domain Eukaryota; kingdom Metazoa; phylum Arthropoda; class Insecta; order Hemiptera; family Cicadellidae; genus Nephotettix; species Nephotettix cincticeps. The sequence continues at coordinate 152,368,149 of CM041786.1, forward strand.
AACTAGTTGTTAAGCCTAGATTTTCACTGTAATGAAATTTTTTAAATACAACAACGGGTAATTTGTAATAAAATATGACCGTGGCAGAAAACTTACATGTTAAGTGAATTTCCATCCATTTTTAATAACTTGACATGATACAAACCATTCTTGAATATACTGACTAAACAATATAAAAATCGTTATAACAGTATATCTGTAAAGACGGAAATTGTATTATTTATGTATACTGGGTAAAAATGTCATGCGAAATGAGACTGCAAAAAATAAATCTCTTAACCAACCTTACAAACATTGAGGTTTACTCCCTAAGAAACGAAAAAATAGATTTTAAGTATACATTATTAGAACTTTTGTTGATGAACCTTTATAGGTTTTAAGAACTAAGATTTATGACAATAATTAACAACATGAGCAATATACCAATTTTTCCTTTTCCCTTCAATTTCAGAGGTGCTAAAAAAATTAAATGTTTCAATATATAATACACCTAAATATTCCCAAAACGGGGGTTTTGCGCGTAAAATTCCCTCATTGGATAGACATATTCGACAAGATTTTGAACTTGATCAAATTACTGCGCAGTAAACATCTATACCAAATTTAATCGAGTATTTTCTTTTTTACGAGTTTATCTTGTTGAGTGACACAAACGAACATACACAGATTAATACAATTTATATTAAATAGCCTCACTTATAATTACTGTGACGTTTTTTCATTCTCTTATTTTTCCTCGTTACCTTTCATAAATATGTTTTACTCGCACAATATTATTTACCTATGTGCTAGCTTTAGCCATCACAAAATATACTATTTGAAAATTATAACGTGAAACCTTTTCGTAAAGTAAACGTGAATATTATTCTATAAGGAAAACATTTCCTTTTTATATTACAAACCCTCCCATTAAATGATTTTAAAAGAAAAAGCTACAAAAAACTCTGTAAAGGGTTCCCCGCTGATAGTAACTTCTGTTTCCTTTGAAAGTTTGTCGGAGCTTTCAAAGTTGCAGATCATTCTCCTTCATATTCACGAAGTTAAAGAAAGTAATTTTTGTTTTATGCAACATCTGAGAGAAATTTAAATTTATATTTTTAACATTTCCGATAATTTAAAAAAACTTTTTAGAGGAGGTTGATTTATTGTATAAAACATGTAGTGTTTTTAGAATTAATAATACAAACCATTTAAGAATTATATAAAATTATGGGTAACTAACTCCACTTCCTACTTTCACTTTCTTATTATCATTATAATGTGTCTTTACTAATGATAATGAAAGATATTTGAACTTTACTCTGCTGAAACTATGGTATTTGGTATATATATATATATATCCTTGATTTATGGCTATAATTTTATTTTTTTAGAGTTTATAAGAACTTCTGATACATCTAATTCTTCAAGATGAAACGGAAAAAATAAAGTTTCATTTACATATACTTATTGTTAAAGTATATTTGATCTTCATTTCAGAATATTTAGATCTTATAACTGGCGAAGAGTGTAATTTTTTTTACAAACAATACATTTTTTTCCAAATTTACAAAGAAATTAGGAAATATTTTGCGAAAAATCATGTCACATCTCTTGTTTCATCTTTATACGACCAGAGACTATGGCTTAACTTTTGTGTCACCGTTGGGAAATTAGAAAAGGACGGTAACACCTGCTCCAATTGTCATGTTTTCATATGAATATAGCCCAGACAGCATGCAGAGGAACAGTAAGTCCGGAACAGTAAGTTCCGGAGACAAAAAAGTTCTAAAATAAAAAATTTAATGATTTATCAATACAAAAATAACATAGATATTGAAATACAACCTATTTAGGGCTTGAGCACATGAGGGTGTTGCAACGCACGTTGTTGAAATTCAGTGGAAATTTTCAAACTTTACACTGATAAACAAAAATAATACAACATAATTAGTTTTGTTAAATCCTCATGAGATTTTAATTTTCTAATTTCAAAAAAATAAAATATTTCTAAACCTTAGTTTTGGTAGTTTAACACATCAATATGTCGATAAGGACCTATAAAATACTTTATATTTGGTATTTTGTTTTGATTAATTTTATTTACGAGCGAATAAAAGAAAATTAAACCCAGTTACAGTGAGCGCCTGGGCTGACTCCTGCCGCCTCTTAAAATTGGGTGTACCCTGTTCTTCCTTTGCCTTCGTTTTCGTGTCTTATATCTACGGTAAAATGCAAAGAAAAACTAAGCAAAATTTCCTTCAATCCAGCCGAGATCAACGCGATGCAACGCTTTCATGTGTATAAATCCGTATCACATATAATATAGACATATTGTACAAGATAATGATTTGTTATGGTTTGAAACACATAATACTACATTGTTAAATATAAAAGTTTATGGTTATAAAAACAAGCTAAAAATTATGCGGAATCTTGACAGAGTTCGATATAAATAATCGGTAATAAACTTGGTATTGAATAATTTTGAATAAAAGTTAAAGGTGCTTATAGCCTTTTTACTAAGTTCTTGCGCCAGGATTCGCAGTAGTATTGAAATAATTTTGCTCGATACCGAGGGATTCTTAAATTTGAATTTTAAAATATTGAAAATGCATTCACTTCAAAACAGTTCCAGTAAATAAATAGTAACTTATAATCTTAGGGTCCCTGTCGAAAAAATAACTGAAAAAACACAAAATGTACAGTGCCAAAGTTTCAGATAGAGCAAAACACGTAAACTTAATGGACTGATAACATTATAACTCATTACAAATTTAAATATATTCCTTATTTACAACACATTCTTTATGAGCCTAACAATTATTGCTGTATTATTAATACCGAATATTAAGGAATAATTGATTCTTTTATACTATTTTCGTTTATTGATGTTGTCACACCTGAGCTGTTTCATTTGCTACAAAATGCGTACCTAAGTGTACTAGCTATATTATGCATTATAAGAACGATAAGCCTTAGTTCGTAGGAGGAGTAAATTCGTAAAATAGCTAAGAGTGATAGAAATAACATGTAAAAATTCCATTTAGTATAATACCAAAACAATATAGTCAATATAAAAAGCCAATATTCCATATGTCACCACGTATATTTGGAACTTTTAAATAATTTTCCCTTAAATATGTAAATAGAGAAGAGTATTAATAGAGGGATTCATAAGTGGAATGTAATGACCACAAGGCCACTCAATATTCCTGAGAGAACATCGATTTTCTTTTTAATTACTTAAATTCTCGGAACCAAGCAGGAAAAGTAAGGAAAACCAGCATTTTTTCAGGAATTTCTGCTCCTATTTACTTGAAACTTTTACTATTTATGCAAAATATCATAGTCTAACCCCTTTTGCTTTGAAAGTAATCAGCAAAGGATTTTTGGGGTGCAAAATAAATATCACTAAAAACAAACAAAAAGCATTTAATTGCAGTACAAATATAAATTGTTTAGTTTTTTTAGTTAAAGCTTTCAACGTGGGGCTGTAGATAAAAGTATAGAAATCTTATGACAAAAGTATGACAAATTGCAAGCATTCATTTCAAATAGTGTTTGAGTAAATATAAAATGTATTTGCTAAAATTAACATGACAAAGATAGAGACGTCCGAACAAAACATTTATGCTACGCGCACCTTGTAATTTTACTTAGAGATACAGTAACTACATTACAATACAAAACTGCAAGATAACAATTTTTTACAGTAAACCAGAAAAAACACATATAAAGACCTCCACATAAAGGGAAAAACTTGCATTATGTAGTATAAGTATCAAAATTATACTATCGTAATGTAAACATAATATGTTTCATATGTATATACGCATAATATATGTACGTATTTGTAGCAGTAACTGTTACTGCTACAAATACGTGCTTACTGGTGATGGTAACGTACACGTCTGCCCAATTACCGACCGTATAATCCCCCCCCCCCGGATTTGGGGGACGGTCTACAAGGAGACAGATGAAGTTCTTAAATGGGAGCATAGGTCGAGTTTAGTTTCAATTAAAAGGTCTTACTTCGCACAGTACAATGCCAGAAACTGGACTTAAAAAAGGTGCATTCTGAATGAATGCACCTTTTGGGGGACGGTCAACGTCCCCCAAAAGGGTTATCCGTTCGGTAATTGGGCAGATGTGTGCGTTACTATCACCAGTAAGCAGGTGTGAACTTTGGTATGTTTTTCTATTGTGCTTTAAAAATTAAAAAAGAGGTTCCAGACTTAATTGTCACTCTGAATAACTAATCGGTAAGTAATACTAGTAAATTTTTCGGGCAAGAGATGGTTGTTTTGACAAAAAATAAACGGGAATGCAAACTTTCGTAAGAAGCAGGGAAAAGTTATAAATGGTCTATTTGACTACAAGAATAATGAGCTCAGTAAGCTAAATGCGAAAGGGAAGACTTATGCCGGTGGAGCCAGGAATCGCCCTCGTTATTTGGATGTACATTTAATTAATTCTCTCTTCCTCTAAAACAGTTTTCGTGTACTTATTTATTTAAATTGTTTCAGTCTCTAAATATTTTAAAACGTTGAAGAATTCTCAGTAAATCCTTATTTTATAAATCTCTTACACATTACACAATCGTAGGATGTGTTGGCGTTTTATACGCACGTAATTAATAATTAAGGAATACATAACCTAAAAACTACTTGCAGCTATCTTTCAAAAAAATAATTCATCATTATTTTAAGTACATAATTTAAACATGACATAGAAAGAATTTAATAACCAAATATGTTAATTTGTTACATTTTCGGCGAAGCTGTTGTTTTAGCTGTTCAAGCTTGAAAAGTTAAACACGTTTAAATATTCAATTACACAATAAAATAATACGATCTTAAGTACATGATTTAACAAGATAATACCGTTATTTAGATTTTTACCAAGGGAATTTTTAATCACGTGAAACAAAGTTTCACCAAACCAAACTTGTTTATATTTAGTTGTGATAGAAAACATGGTAGAAAACTTTTGAAACTAACTGAAATTTTTAAATTAATGAAAGGGGAAATCATTAGTAGTATATTAGTGGTTATAATGGGTTCTTTAATAGTTTATTCCATTATATCAAACTTTGGTAAAATAGTAAAAGAAAATTGTATAAACTATAAATTACCATGCAAATGCTAGTAAAGCGAGGCAAGGTTATTCATACTGGGCTTCTAGTAAAGCTTAGATGGAGTAATTTTCGACAACAACTAACTACAAATATATTTAGACGTTTGACGGCAACACAAGCGCCTCGAGGCCGGCAAGTGTGATGGAAGCAATTTAAATGATAATGTTCAACTCTTGGCTGGTATGGTTATACGAGTAGTTGGGCTGTCTACGTGCTTGCGGCTTACCGCATGATCGAGCTATGCAATATTAGCTGGCAGCCAGTCTCAAGTGGCACGTAATAACCGAACTATACACACATCCAACCACAGAAACTGCTACGTCACGCTATCTAAACTGTAAAGACAAACTACTATGTGATGCTGTAATTGGATACAAACTAAAATAAATACAACTAAAATAAATAAAAACTAAAATACATATTTCACTCATCACATTCACTCTTTGTTCATATTTACCTTTAGATACCCTCTAGGGTTGGCCGGTGTCTCAATGTAAATGTGTTTGTGCATTGCCATCTATATATAAGATTTTAGTTTTGTCTGTACATTGCTCAGAGCTATTAATTTTTTAGTTATTTTACGTTTCGTGCGTTAGAGAAGCCGAAACAAGCCTTATCTCAATTTGCGTCTTTGACGCTCCAGGAGGCATTTTACGCCATCTTCTCTGAAAATAGGGAGAACTGGTAACAATGAAACTTAATTCATACATTCTCTACATTTCAGAGAAGGGGTTTCAATGCTTGAAACTGTCCGCCGCTCCCTTGAAAAGTAAATAATGATCATTTAAAACACCGTCTTTTACGCAATATTGGTAGTTTAAATATTCAATAGAAATAAAAACAAACAACTGTCAATATTAGTTATTTTATATTGGTAATTGATGTTAAACCCATTTCGAAATCATAATATATTAAAAAGCTATTTTAACGTACAACTAATTATAATAATTGTATAAACATTCTAATCTATTTAATTGTAAAGTAAAGCTGGGTATTGATTTATTTTCTTTGTAATGATTTATTTAGGATTTCAGTGAACTCAATCCTACAATCTACCTACAATCTAATCTAATCCTCAATGCTAGTTTAAATATAATTTAATTTAATATAGCAGACAATAGAAATAGATTATTGTTATAGTATTAAATATATTTTCCTCGTAAGATTACTGAGGATTAATATGAAATTCTGTAAATTTTCAAGAGAAACCACATTGAATTCCGGCAAGTGTTACAGAAGGAGACCCTCTTCATAAATCTCCACCGGCAACTGTTTCTGACACTAACGTCCATACGTGTTCTCCTATTCGCTTTCATACTGCTTGTTTCATACAACTCTGACTCCGATACTGACTTCTCCAAACTTAAAATAATAGAAACTATCAATAGAATTAATTTCATCAGGCTTTTTTGTAGTTTTATACTGTATTGCTATCAATACTGTACAGTGGTTTTGATTTATAATATGTTGAATTTACTTATATTGGCAACCCATGAAAATTTGGCTCATTAAGTTTAAAGTTTTATTTTTTCTTTTCATGAGAGAAATAAAAATGTCTGTTTTAATATTTTTAATAAGAATGAAAAAGTTTTTTTATGTGTCTGTTTACGATACTCTTCATAGACAAATTTGGTTCTGGATGACTTCAACTTGGACTTCTAAAAGACATATCTCAATTAGTGTTTTGTTTTTGAAAAATGAGCGTTTTCAAGTAATTTTTACAAATTTCTAATTTTATATTTAATTGGATATAAAAACACACAATTAGTTTAAGTTTTTCTCTTATTAACTACGAGTATAAAAAAATCTAAACAACTTGTATTTTATCCAATGTTAATTATAATTGAAAAAAATAGTTTTCTATTATCTAATTTTGGATGTAAACTTGCTATTTAGAGTTTAGGATCCATATTTGTGCTAAAAAATTTATTTATGTTTTATCAACAGCAATCCTACAACTAATCTATCCTCATGTTATATATAATAATTTTAATTATGGACAAATGTTGATAATTGTTATAGTAAAAATAAAATGTTTGATGGTATTAATTGAATTTCAGTATTTCACAGAGAAACCATGAATTTTTTTCTGAAACAAAAATTCTAGTTTATCACAATTTTGACATTTCATATGTTATTATTTTCATAATTGTATTCTCATACGACTCTACGTTTTGTATATTTATTAGATATATATTGTTAAACAATATTCAAATTAATCAGCATTTTAGAACTGTATTCTACAATTAATTTAACAACACTAACAGAATATATCGGTTGATGGGAACTAGTTTGGGGGGGTTTTGTTCCCCAAAATGGTTTTTACGTTTTTCACATGTAATTTTAAAAAATTTAATTTCATATTTCACCATTAGAATAAGCTTAAAAAACTACACAATTAAGTTCCTTAAAGTTTTTCTCTATCTCCAACGGTTACCGAGATATTAAAAAATCTAAACACAGTACGTTGTATTGTGGGGCTCCAATGTTAATCTTATGGAGGATAGGGAAAAATTAATATTTCCCATATCAATCAATATTTTTGGATAAAACTTGATATTTAGCTTCATGTGGTTGAGATCTATCCATTTATGCTTAAAATCATAGTATGTGTTTATCATGGCAGCCAACCTGCATACTCTTTTCCCATATTAATCATATAGGGAATAGGCAAACTCCTTTATTTATGGACAGATGTTGATGAAAGTTGGTATAGATGTTAAGATAAAAATTATTCATGGTAGAAATGACTTCTTTCAGTTTTCCTCACAGCAGCTAACCTGCACACTCTTTGCCATGTTAATCTAATGGAGAATAGGCAAATAATTCTCATGTTTATGGACATATTTTTATAAAACTTTTCATATATTATTAATATTATTATATTATTGATTTGAAAATTCGCTGAGTACGCAGGCCTGCTGCGACGGGGGTATTTTATATTGTATTGATATCTATCAGAGTAGTAATGATCTAAGCTATTTCCCGAAGAGAACTAAACACATCATTTTATACTCTGTATACAGTTTGTCAGGTTTCATTTGAGCCCTGAGTTTTGGATGCGCAGTATGACTATGAAGCAAATATGGTGGTGGGGAGGAACGGCTGTTGTGTTGTTTACCTACCAGTTGACAAAGAAAGAAAAACAATCTAAATATAAACATATGTAAATAATAACATTTATAAAGTCTCGTGCATCTCAGGGCTTGTGTGAAACCTGACGAACTGTATTTTACGAGTGTTTTTCTAACAAGGAAGAGTTAACCTGAAGAGTGTATCCAAGTAGGAAATGATACCATGATATTTTATTGTCACGTAACCAAATGCATGGATATTAATATCCTCATAAACAATAGCCAATTCCAATTTTAATCTAGTTTGTTAATCTTGACACATAACATTTTCGTAGAATGTTCCACGCTATAAATATAAAATATAAACATATTGTTTAATGAATTTGCTTTACACTCTATAAAGTAACTAAACTAATGTAAACCAACAGAGAGGACGGCGAGTTTTTAATCACTCTGTATATAATAACGTCTCTGTGCCAGCAAGCGTTTGACGACTCATCAAATGGCGAATGTAGAGAATAATTTCACATGGTTTATGATTTCCCTCAGGAACCTTCCACCACGTTTGGCTACATCGTCGATGCCGCATCAGGTCCTTCTTAATAACTAAAACTAAATTGGAAATTTCCACTGGAAATTAAATTAATTAAAATCTTACTTATTAAGCTGAAGTGAACTCAAAATTATATTTATAAAATACCCTTAACGCTGCGGATACAATAATCATTACATCAAAACTTTTTGTTATATAAGTTATTATGTACATTTTTTATCAAAGGCAATAATTTCAGCATTTTTTACGAGTTTTAGAAGAGTTCAAAATTATATTATGTTCATAATTACTAAACTATTCCTTTCAAAAACAATAAAATGTAAAGTTCAAATTCTAATAACGGTTGTCAGAAGCTATTAAAAAGAACTTTTAAAACGTTCTACTTCTATTCTTCCTCTATTGGTTTTATTAAAACCCCGTGACATGCGTAAAAAACTAAACGGTGACTCGCTAGACAGGGATTCCATCAATTTCATTTTAGCTACATATTTGTTAAAGGATTATTTAATTTGTCTTAAAAACGTAGCCTACACATTAATCCTTTATACTTTATGTAAAACAGTTTAAAACTCAATATTCAGCTTTTTACTTGGGGTAAAAATCATAACATAACCTTAAGTAGTAAATCCTGATTCTACTCAAGTTTTGTAACATGGTGACACGCAAGGCGGGGATTCCCAATTTTCACTTAGAAAATGCTCGATGTATCTTGATTGACAGTTAAAAGACGACTGAATAAGTTACAAGGTCTCGTAACGGTGGATGGGGGAAGTTGGCACTGACTCATAACTACCTGGTTTGCTCAGCATAAAATTAAACATACAAAAACAATAAAAGCCAAGCGTGTCACGGTGTCTCAATACGTCATTCTTATTTTTATGTATCGTGAGTTTTCACTGCTATAACAGGAAAAATTAATGCAACGTAAATAAAAATACCGGTATGCTTATGTCAAGCACAGAACACCAGAGAACAAAGAAAAAAGCACGACCAAAAACGTCCGTTAAGCTTTAGGAACACTGTAAGTTTGTACGTTTGTTAATGCTTTACATATGTATTCGGAGGAATTGTGGATAGTTGTGAGTGATGGTCGGTGGATGTAGTGTTCTCTTGTGTGTATTGACGTCCGCACTATTTAATACTACGTTAAACCGCAAAGCCCATTAGATCAGTTCGTAGTTCAGAGTCAGTGTTGAAACACCACGTTAAGCTGTGGGTCCCTTAGATATGTCATTGACTGTTGGACTATTAATAAACAGTTCTGTCTAAGGAACATGTCAGTCTTAGTCAGTAACAAGACTACAAGATCGCACCACAATCATCCTACACTCATTTCTCATTCGTACTTGTCTTAAAATACCTACCATGGTAGGTTGCCATTTCAAATGATAATGTATATTTTTCAGCATTTTACCGGGTTAGTCCGGGTTGTTCCAATCTTGCCATGGTCTAGGTTCTATCTGTCCTAATGTGGGAATGATATTCCAGATCCTAAAAATGTCGTGAAAATTTGTTATAATTGATATTGTCCATAATTACAAAAAAATAACGTATTTTGTTAAATGTCAATTGAGTTTTTAATATTTTTCTTTTGATTTCACAGTTCCTAAATCAAAGAAAACCAATTTGCATACTGGCTAGAGCATGTAGTAAACATGTAAAAATTAAACTTCACTGTATAAGCATATACTAACACAATTAACACATAATGCTGTACAATTTCAACACCGGTAATTAGGCAACTACAACATTACTGTACTAAAGTATAATGCTATTGTAACCCCCACGAATGTGTAAGTTAGAATATAATTAATAGCCAAGTAATGCTAGACAAAGCCATTGTGACAAGATGCATTACAATGACGTGGTGCACATCTCCATCAAGTGGTTCATATCTCAGTACCATTGTGTCTAATACTATTGTCTCTAATCTGTCACCCTTCATTGCGTTGTAATGAATACTCGTTCAATCGAAACTCATTTACTCGGGTTCCATTAAAGTTCATATTAAACGTAATATTCGGTTGGTTATTAAGTTCTTATCATTTTCATTCGATGAGTTATTTTTGTTTTTAGAATTTATTGCTGTAATTTTCCACCAAGATTAGTAAAAACAAAGTTTCGGGATCTGGAATCTGATCTTGTCCTCAGTTGAGCTAGAACCTAAAACATTTGTACAAATATGTACATATTTGTACAAAGCTGAACACAACACGTTTAATCAGTAAAAAACTTACAAAAAATACCAAGTTACTATAAGTTATTGTTGATTGTTATTTTTTGTAAATTTTGGCTGCTTTTAACGGTCATGTTTTCAGCGTTGTACCAGCCCGACTTAGTTTTAACATGTAATATTTAGGTTTCGTTTTAGGTTATAACTGAGATGAGGACTATACCAGATTCCAGATCCCAAACAAGAAACTTTGTTTATATTTAAAAATCTTGTTGGATGCAATGTCCGCTATAGAAACCTAAAGGCATAAACCCACTATTACCAATACAGAATCTCAATAATTGTTCCTTACACATAGTAAATTAAAATTGTGTCAACCAAGGTAAGGTCGTGTTAATGCAATAGTGTTGCGTGTAGGGGAGAGCAGGGCAATGCTGAACAAACACCTTGCTCACTTTAAATGTGTTATTTTTTGTCCCATGAGGTGCTGCACCGTAGTGGGATTAATGTGAAACTACAGAGGTCAAAAGATGAGAAACAGATGTTAAACTACAAATATTGATATCGAATGTGTGTTATTGTCGCTTGTGACCTAAAAACATAACCTTATGTTTTAATATATGTAGGTGGTCGAATATGCATACTTAATACATATACAAGTAAATAGGAGACTATTTGTTCACGAGGTGTATTAAAAAAATGGCGGACTAATTTCGGGTAATGTTCGGTATGACCCTCCATTTGTTCGTCATCACCATAAACATTGCTCATGTCTTACACTTTTACATGTGTTACACGTTTGAAGCGAGCCGATTCCAAGCAAACGGAGAAAAACTCATGAAAAATCAAAGTGGTAAAAAGAAACATTATAGAGGCTAGGCCTATAGATTTAGTTAAAAAATGGCACACCACTAAAAAAGTGATCAATTTAGTATGGACAATGCATTATTATAGAAAAAAATTAACAGAGAATTCTCTTTGAGTTGTAGTGCCAACATTAATTGATTCTCTTTGTTATTTAAATGACAACAGATGTGTTCGCCATTACACGCCATTGCGGGCAATACGAAACATAGCAAGAGTTTCGTAATTTAAAATATAAACAAATTTATAGGTTATAGTAAATATAAAACTATTTTTTATTCTGTAGTAAAATACACTTAATTTAATCCAAACAAACTTATTTTAAAATCGGTTTAGTCATTTTGGATTTACCAATAAAATGCCTTAGTTGTTCCCCATTCCCCTACAGTATACAATAGAATTTTACCCTTATGGTAGCTCAGGGGTAAGGCACTCGCCCTGTAAGTGAATCTTTCCTAGGTAGAAACCAGTTGTTAGCGACTATTGTCACCGGAAGATACGTTACATGTGACGTCATACACCTGTGACATTGTCACATTGGAGTAGCCTATGTGACACCAACGTCACATGTGGCAAGCATATGTGACTAATACCTTTGACTATGGGATTTTAAAATCCATTGTCAAAGCCAATACACTTACCGTATCTCGCTATCTTTATTTCACAACACAGACCCACAGTGATATATAGTTGAGTATTCTTTTAAATTAATTATGTAACACAAATTAAGATTAAACGATATAAACCAGTAATGAAAACACATTAAATACTAATTAAATAAGATTTAATGGTTCCCTAAATAGGTCCTGGGTCAAAAGTGTTTTATGGATTATTAATAGACCATGGAAGTTGATCGGTTCAATAATTTATATTGGACTAACGATGTCTTCTGAAGGATGAAAACCAGGAATCGTTAAAAATAATGATCATCGTCCGGCTCTGACCGGTGGTTATCTGAGAGCCAGATATTGACGTATCTCGTTCAAGTAAATCTTCCGCATTTATGTCAAATGCTTAATCATAATAATAATTTATTCTATCAAATATGGACATAATCGTTTTCTAATATGTCAATAAACCGTATCAGTCTACTGATCCATAAAATGCTATATACCTATATATAGACTAAATGCCTGTTGTTATGCTAACAAATAGACAAGAATACATGAGTCCGAAACTTACATTTTTGGATTCAGGAATCCTACAACGGATATTTTCACTCTCAAATGAAATTTGAAAATAGTTACGCAAAACAATACTTTCCCATTATACAATGCATTTCAGAGGAGAAAGAACAATGCTTCACATAAAAGTCACGTTTTTACAACCAGAGTATTTTCCAGTATTTGAAACTAGAGTTTTAAAACTATACGAGAATAATTTCATAACTAAAATTGGTTATAAATACAGATAGATCTCTAATACATATCTTATTCGTGTTAAATTGGTGATTTGACACTTCAAAATCATGTCAACCCGATGCTGGCACATCAACAGTTATAAATTTTCGTAGAAAAAGATTCTAAACTACTGTGTATAAAGCTATAAAGAAACTTATTTATTACTAGGCTATTGAAGGATACAAACGACCATTTATTTTGCGTGAAGGAGTTAAAACTAATGATTCTTGGACAGAGTTCGAAACGGTAATCAATGTTAATCAAGCCTCTCGAGTCTAGTGTTAATTTCCTCTTTCTCCACCTGGTTCGGGCGGATCGGGCGATATTGTAAATGTTCCTCGGACACGGCTGTTTCTTCCTGCTATCCCTTGAGACTTCCCAACGTTTTGCATTTTAAAGCTAAAAATCACTTGATTTTCCTCCCGTTAGACTTGGTAATTATCTATTTTATTAATCAAATAGCAACAGAAAATAAGTTGAAATAATTGTTGGGTCGTTTTAGGACAGAAACCCCTTTTATTAAAACCTAACCATTTTGGTTGGGTTTTGTTGGTTAATGTGACCTTACACTTGCTATAAAGTTTTATAGAAAATGGTTTAGAATAAGGAAGAAATTTATTTTTAATATTCTAAGTAAGAATAACATACTTATCGTTTTGACTATGGACTCCGAGCCCACACCGAAAGTACGATTGTTATACACTATAATTATATCTCCAGAATTTTAGATTTTAGTCTTTCATTTTGTTTCTATGAACCCTTAAAAACGTAAAAACACTGATTGCTAATTAAATAAAATGTAATGGCTCCCTAAATAGCTCCTGAGCCAATACTGTTTTATAGACTATTAACAAACCATGAACGATGATCGGTTCAATAATTTATATTGGACTAACGATGTCTTCTGAAGGATGAAAACCAGGAACCGTTAAAAATAATGATCATCGTCCGGCTCTCACCGGTGGTTATCTGAGAGCCAGATATTGACGTATCTCGTTCACATAAATCTTTCGTACTTATGTCAAGTGCTTTAATCATAATAAACATTTATTCTATCAAATATGGACATAATTATTTTCTGTTATGTAAATAAACAGTATTAGTGGCCTGATCCACATAGAGCTAAATATCCATATATAGACTAAATGACAGTTGTTATGCTGCATGTTTTGAACTAGTGATTTAAATTATCAATTTGTTCAGCATTCACAGGTGGTTTTGATAGAAACAGTTAATTTATATTACACATTTTATTGTTTTGCCAAAAAATACATTTAATTGCCAACAGCTTTTATAACATTATTTTTACAGACAAACTGGTGGTGTAATATTATTTGGGGTTATAATGACTATAAATCATGCAATCAAAATTGAAATCGTTAGGGGGGTTTTGATAAATCAGTGTTTTTATCTTTTTAAGGATTTGTGGGGATAAAATACCAAACAAAAATTGAAAACTCTGGAGATATAATCATAGTGCACATGTTTTCATAACAATCAGACCATCGGTGTGGTCTCGGGGTCTATAGACAGACAGACAGACATACAGTGAGACAATCAGATGGAAAAATATTAGGTTAAAGCACATTCGGTTTTGAAATTGAGGTTATAAAACTATACTTGATTTTATGTTGTTTTATCGACTTTAACGTGAAATACTGTAAGTAGGTTTGGTGAGAATTGCGTGTCAGATGCTGCCATGCCTTTCTCCCTCATACGTTGTACTAATCTGGGGTATACTATTCCGAGGAGTACCTTTCCAGGGATACTGTTCCCTAAGGCACTATTATGGATTAATACAAATTTTAATAATTAATTTTCAAGCGAATTAGTGCTATAATTTGTTTATAAAGTGTTGAGGGGTATTTTATCAATCAAAAAATGTTAATAATGGTGGAAATATTAATGGTAATTTGGGCTCTGTCTATCATGACGTTAAAATGACGTACGATTTATTTTGTTTTGGGGGAGTATATTCTAACCTGGGGAACTTTTCGTGACTCCAAAAATCTAATGTACCTCAAAAAATATATTATATGGTTAAGAATGTGGCTACGTTTCAAGATTCACTCCACCTATATTAAAGATGTTCTGTGGTGGGTTCCTAGGGTCTACCTGACATAGCATATTAGTTTAATACATTAACAATACTAAACATAATTCCATATCATGAAGCATTAATTTAACTTTTCTGTCACCAAACAGTTACTGCAGTACCTATTTATTTTACGCGAATCTTCACGGGTATAGAACCCCTTATAGACGTAGGGTATTTTAATTTAATCTAACAACTTGTTACAAAATAAGTTTCATGGTCAAAACTAGAATTTTTAGCAGGCCACAGATTGTAAAGGGTGGCCACAAGAAACAACGTGGTCAACTTAAGTCAAGCATTCCTCTGGGAAATCACGAAATACGTGTTGAATCTGCCACTCTAAGATCAGCCTTTGTTGTCTGAGAATTTTATTTTAATAAGAATTTCAATTATTAAAACTAATTAAAACATGTATAATATTTATGATCACAATTTAATAATTATGTGGGAACTGACCAATTAACACAATGATACGAACGTTTGTGTAGCATCAATTTCAAAGAAACCCCCCTCAAAATACATTCTAGCAAAACAATATGTCTGTATGGATATTTGTTCACTACCTAAAAAAGTGAAGAATGTATTAGGAAGGAACCTAAAAGAACAGAAATGGAGAAATTTAGGTATAATATATTGGTTCGAAGAAATTGGTGGCAAAAGACCGTACAGACCATTATGTTTTATTTATTTTTGTTTGAAAAATGTATACTATGAAACCATTTTTATTAGATATATAGTTATGATTTCATAACATCTTCTAATGAATGTTCAGTATTGATATCATTCAGTGTTACACTGTAGTTTTAATTTGCAGATTTTTTTAAAAGGGAGGTTGTTTGTTGTATGACCATTTAGAAAAAGGGTTACTGACTAGCACTTACCAATTGATATCTTGTAAGTATAATATTTATAAACATAAACTTCAGTAAAACTGAGGTGTTATATTAGACCGTAAAATAATTTTGTTCAACAATTCAGTTAAATTGTTTATCATCAAAGGGATCACTGTAGTGTCTTATGCGATGAAAATTCGATTGAGTTAAAAACATTTAATCCTATTCAAGAGAAGGTAATTTCAAGGATAATAAACTAGAGGTATAATTATGAAGGATAGTCAGGGAGATTTGCCTTAATTGGACAGAAAATTACCTACCAAGGCGCTTATTATAAAACTTCTTCTGAAAATAATTCCAACATGTTTGATATCTTGAATAGATTAATAGTTTGCATTTTTATCGCATTTTCGATACTTTTTTAGTTTGCATTTTTAATACTTGCTATCATTCGCTATACAATAGTTACGTAATAAAAGAATAGTTTTCTTTTATGAATACCCTGCACTTAGGAAACAATAAATGGGTTTAAATTTAATTTATTAAAATATTATCTTATATAAACTAAGTAGTGAAAATAGGCATTTACTAAAATCTACTATGATCTTTGTTATATCTCATCTTCTGTTAAGAATATCTAAAAAAATCGTCACTTTGAAGTTAAGGTTATACTTCCCATTCAATTATCTAATAAAAGCCTAATTTTTACAATCCTAAAAAGCATTTAAATATTTTACACATCAATAATATATCAGGTATACCGATTTATTGAATCGCTTGATAGAGCTTTTTATTTTATAGCTGAAACACGCAGTATTATATAAACACTCGTTTCTGTATTCTGCTATAGTAGGTTGAACCGGTGCCAAAGTGCCATCGGAGAACTTGACCTTTTTATAAAATGTAGTGTTGAATATCAACCTATCATATCAGTTTCTGTCGCATAAGTTTTGGAAACATGTTGAAAAAATTAATTTTGAATGTTAACAGCGATAACACTCATGGATTTGTGAAGTTTTTGGTTTATAATTTTTCTGATAGTTTTTAATTTTACAATAACTGTCACACAATGTGGCTACACAATGAAAGTTATCTAAATGTTGACGTTTCCTATCTTGGTATATTCTTTGGACATTTTGGCCGCCTTTGGATTAATACCCATTCGATATTTGATAAATCGCTCCGGAGTCATCCTTTATAATAAATTGACAGGTCTATCACCACCGTGACCTATCCTCTGTCTCCTTTCCAAAATTGTATTTTCCTGAAATAGAAAAAACCTTCTTCTTGGTTTTTCTTCTTTATCTGTTCAATAAAAAAATCTCTTCATCGTATTTACTAAATAATAATAAAAAGCAAAAACAAGTTTGATGTTTTTATGTATTTAAGAATTTTTAATTTGTACACTTATACATTAAGAAGTATATTTTTGTCATACAACTTGAGAAATCCTGTAATGAAATGAATTAATATTTAAATAACCATCCATAAGTTAGAAAACTTTGACGAACTCTAATTTAAATCTTTGATGCAAGCTCTGTATTTCGTAGAAAACATATTATAAGCGGCCTTTGATTACCCTAAAGTTACATAATTAAATTTTGAATCCTACTTTAATCAGTTATAAAGTTTAAGCTTTTAAACTTGGTCTTATATTTACAGAGGAGTGTGATAATAGTATCAAAACGGATGTTCCGGACTTACTTGGAATATTTTAATTTCATCTGCGCTCCATTAAGTGGTTTATTTTTGTTTTATTTTTTGTAGTTGATATAATATAAATGAATAGTAAGAGAATTTGGTCTGTAAGAATGAAAGTTTCCATTCTTAAAATTCTTCCTTTCCTCTTCTGTTGACGGACGATTGATACAATTATTTCCTAATCGTTTCCATCATATTTTTATGACTCCACTTGAGCCTACGCACAGGCATTCTTGCCCGTGTAGGCTTATTCCATAGTTATTTTTGTTAATATTTCATCATGTGTAGGTTAAGATTGTGGCAATTGTGTCTAAATAATTGTAATATCTATATTGCTGAGGAATAAATTTCTTTTTCATTCATTCATTCATTTAACAAAACACCAAATATAGTTTTGATTATATTTTAGTCAAATATTTTGGCAAAAAATACTATATCCATATACCATATAAGTTTTTTATAAAAAACAACGTAGGCCTACAACGAAACGTATTTTTTCGTGACATTTTCTCCACTGGATAGTGGTTATTTAAAATAGATTTACACATAAATACCATAAGAAAGACAATGAGTCGGAACTTTTATTTGTTTAGAAACGTGTTTTTATTATTTGATATTATTTTTATTAATCGGTAAAATATATCGGAAACTTATTCTCCTAAATCTAATTTCATTTGGCCCTAATAGCACACAAAGTCAAGTGAAACCTATACAAAATTTGCAAATAAATAATATATATGATGGCGTATTCATAAATGTATGCGTTTGAAAATATCATCCATATAACCTAATGTGAAAGAATGAATATGACCACTTGCTGTGAAGCACAATAATTTGGTTCCTAAATCAGCAACGTAGAGCATAATTAAATTAACGTTTATAGAAGTCAGCGTGGAACAGGTGGGACGATTGTCACGCAATAGCTGTAGCTCTAGCTAGACATTCCGTGTTTTAATAATGGTTAATTAGTACCAACGAAAATGAGGTATTAATTAATTTTTTTTATAAAACTGAGTGAAAATCCACGATTACTAAGATTCGCCTTTAGAAATATGGGCTTTTCAACGACAGATGTGTTTTGAAAGGTCTCCGATCTCCCAAGTTACTGGCCTCGACTGTGAGGGATCTAAACATATTAATCATTTTGCGACCTGCTGCAGGCTAGGTCTAATTAATAACTACCCCCCCCGTTCATTCACCCGTAGCTTCAGTCTAATGTGATTACATCAATGGTTGACCCTTGGATATTTTTATTTCGTAAATTTTAAGTTTAAATTTCTATCTAAAATATGCTAGAATTAAACACTTTTGATTTTTATTAAATCAGCATATGGAGCCATTTGAATTAGTTAAAGCAAATGGAAAAAATATTTTTTGGCGTCTGTAGTGGCATTGTTATTTTTTAATAATTTAGTACATTGAAAATGTGGTAAATATTATTTTAAATAACTGATATAAAACGAAAATCCAGAATTTTTTACTAAAATATTATCTTTTTTATTGCTAAATAAGAAGTATCTATTTGGTGCTCTGGAGCTAATGGTCTAATTTACCCCCGTTTAATTATCTAGGTCAATATATAATCAGTTTACAGCTCTACAGGATAATAAATCAAATGGTACCGTAAATTTTAAGTTTATTAGCTTAGAGAAGCATAACTTGCTGATGGGATCAAGTATGTATTAAGGATACGATATTCATGTTGCGTAAACTATACATACTTTAAAAATAAACATGGTTTGCAATTTTAAAAACACACATTTGTTTCAAATGTTCAAACTAAATAAGATATGCTATGTTTGTATCTGGCTGTACCAACAGGGCATGCTAAACTACTTCTATTACAACAGGAAATTGGGTCCATGAATGAAATCAAATAAGGTCAAGAAATAAAGAATCAAATATACTGCTAGTACCAAATAAAATAAAGTCTTTTTACTGCCATGAGACAGTTTATACATTGCACAAGACCACGTATATTAAAGGTTTTCAGAGATTACGTATTCAGAGTGCACGTTTATTAAAGGTTTTCAGAGATTAAAGAAAATACTGTAGTATTTTCTTTAATCTCTAAAATCCTTTTACCTACAAAGTATTATTTAAATAAATAAAATGTCCAGTGGTTTTGACGGTTTGAAATCCTTTTGACTAATCCAAATTTTGTCTCATATTTAATAGTGCTTAGAAGGCTATACCTATATTGAGCTAGTCATGTCCCCTATATCGAGTGTCTTTAAAATTTATTATTTAAAAGACGTGGTATAATATAATTTAATTTGTTTGTTTATTATTCGTTGAGGGTTAAACTTTTAATAATATGTTTCTTGATTTTGAAACTATATTTGACAGCCAGTAACATAAATTTAGGGATTTTTAGCAGCTAAAACCCTGTAGATAGGTAGGACCCTGGATAATACGTTTGGTCAATTCTTGTATTTGACAACTATACACACAAACAACTAGGTAAAATGAAAATCAACTCTGGACAAATACGTTCTAAGTAGAATAAATAATAAAGATCTACAATAAGCTACAATTAATAACCATGATATTTACTAAATAGAGGAACAGTAGAAGTTTGCATTCACAATTTTGGGTTGCCCAAATAAATGATATTTACAAACTAATTAAATAATTGAATGAATGATCTCAATTTAATCGTCATGATTTAATAAGCTGTTCTTCATATGGGTTGTGAAACTTACAAAATGTTTCAATCGTACTGAGTTTAATTGAAGCTATGTTCACCTAACGTCTACTTTACTTTTACTTTACAAAAATATACACTCATAAGTAAAATTGACTCAATAACACGAGCAAACTGGTAATGTTATAGGTAGATGAGTAAGAAAATGTTTGTGTGTGTGTGAATTAGTTTAAACAAGCTTGGTATTAAATCCAATTACATTTTTCATCTTTGCTATAGTTTAGTTTATGCTATTATAAATCTTAAGGTTTCAGGGTAACTAGTCAAAATAGTCTACAGAGATAGCTTAATACTTCAAGAATGTCTCTAATATTAGTAGGTATTTCAATCAGACAGTAATGCCAGATTAAAAGGGATTAATTGATGTTTTAACCGAAGCTTCAAAGTAACTCAATTCAAGTTGAGAACTCATTTCCAACCGTTATCAAAGGAAAGGCTTATATTGTCAGGAATCCCTCTGTGCAGACGTAAAAGAACATTTGAATCCAATCAAATGCGTTTTATACGTTACTCAAAGAAATAAAATGTAAGCCTACGTATTTTTTTGTACAAGAATTTCTTAGAGATTTTCTCTATTGGTACTTATAGGAAGAATGTTTTAAGGAAAATAAAATAATGATATTTATGGATAGAGACAACATTCAGGTATTTATAATGTATTGTGTTTAACACAAGCAGTGCAGAATATACAAAAATGTTACGGGGACTGAAAAGTCTTACTATAGCATTATTTTTTATAAAGTAAAAGCGATATAATGTAATAACAAACTTTCTATAGTAATAACTGATTTTGAAAGTCTCGAAAACCATTACACTAAAATACACCCAAACCTATTATTTCAAACTACACTAAAACCATTTTTTCAATTTAAAACATAAGTTTTTAGTTCTGGTTCTAAAGAAGGTTACGTGTAAAATAAATGTAAAAACTAATATCTTAAAACATGGTTATGACTAAAGGAAATGGTTTTGAATACTCCAAACTGACTTCCTTAAAACGTCACTTCTATTTAAAATTTAGATTTCACGGATTTTGAATTCCCCCTTCCCCCAGAGCTAACACATATTCATGTTAAAAATGTCCTACTCAATTTTAATTATGAAAAGAATAGGATGTCTTAAGAAATGCTTTGAAATCGGGTGATCGGTCGACATGTGGTAACCTGGTGTTACCAGGCATCAAAATAGCGGATAAGATATTTTTAAAATGTATAAATCTCAAGAACTAATAATCTCATTAGAATGTAATACTTTAAGTTTTAGATAAGTTTTTTTAGTTTATATTTGTTACGCCTTTCCTTGTTTAAATGAATATTTCCATACAATTTTCAAACACAATCCTTTTACCTTTTCAGCATCTACACTTAACCATTTAAAAATAGAAAGTTTGAAAATGATCTTTCTTAAAAGGGTTTTATTTAGTTTAATTACTATTCCAATAGTATTATAAATACCATAAAATATTTGGTAACGTTTAAAAATAATTTTAAAACTCGAAACTATTAACCAAAAACACAAAAAAGTCCAGTGACTGCAAAATAGGATTAAATATGTATTGTGTGGTAATTTAGTTATACTCTACTATGACATATAGACAGTCGACTTAATGTATACTTAAATGTCTTTGCTCTATTATTTATATGTTTTTTCTATCCATACATCTATAATGTCTATAAAATTATTATACATTTAGTCATTTTTGGAAATGATACTCATCTGATAATCTTCCCTTGGATTTACTCTTTTACATTCTTACTTTCTTGCAAATATATAGTCTAAACCATTTTATAAATTAAAGGAGTATTTAATGTATATCCCATATGACATATCCTTGTCTAAATGTAAAAGCAATTAAAAGAAACATGGAAGAAGTGAAAGAACTATCTCAAGATAAACATGCGTATGAGTCTAACGATTACAAGTTTCCATTGAAGTGTATTTCAATTAATTTTCAGTTTCCAAACTGACATTCAGAAACGTCCATGTAGACATTATTTGCCAACCTATCCTACTCGGTGCAAAGTCAAACATAAATTCAATTTCAAGTTTGTTCGTACAAACTTTTGGGAACTGAGCTCAAACTTAATGACGAATGCTAGCTAGACTAATCTTCGTGTAACTGTAATAAAAAATACTTGTTTTCGTTGTTCAAAATTACACTGAAACCAATACAGTAATAAGTATTTTATTAACCTATATGAAGGTTATTTAAATTCTGGTAAACTTTATATGTTTAGCAGCATTTTTTCAGAAGATACAGGATTGTAAGGTTAAAAGGTTAGGATTGTGGGTTTTTAAAGCTTTGAAATCAGCCGTTAAAAATGGTTTGGTGGATTTTATTTGGAACCACATGGCCTTTGTAAGTATAATGCTCTTAAAGGAAGAATACATTATATTAGATTAAATTATATGAGACCATTGAAATGGCGACTCTACCACAAGGCAGGTATTTTAAGCCAAGTATGAATAAGAATTGAGTGTAGGATTATTGTTAATTGAAAGTAAATATTGCTTGAATGTCTTTCTTAAAATAAATTTGTCTCCTTTTATCTGTCACTGGATAAACTCGCTTGATATGGTATTGTCCCCAGAAGTACCTGGTTCTACGTTTCCACCGAGAACTATTGGTATTGTAATTTTGTAATTAAATTAAAGGGTATATGCTCAGAAATGAAGATGCAATAAAGGCAAAATAAGAACTATTTGGTAGTTCAAATCGCTATTCATAGGCTATGGACTATCCTTACTACAAAATGTGGTGCTACGCACAAAAATAAAATGCTGTGTGTGAACCAGAAATTGGCCAAATTGCTACAATATTAGAAGTGTATTATAGCAACTAGATTTAAAGTTGAAATGTGTAATTATAATAATGATTGTAGATTAATATTTCTATAACGATAAATGGGTTGTACTTACTAATGGGTTAGTTATTTGATGTATTTGATTTGGTCTACGTTAGTTATGAACTGATGGGTATACTTAATGTGATTATACCCAGAGGAACGCACGACGACACAACTAGGACTTCCATTGTACTGCATTGTCCTCTGCTAACATATAACAGTATGTCAAGGTCTGCCAGTGTTACAGGTGACCCATCTCCTTAAGTCACCCCAGTGGTGCCATTCCATCCCATCTTGGTTTCTTCCTCTTTCTAAAAAAAATATGATCAATACTATGACTGTACTGATAAAATGGATCTGGTAAACATTTATAAAACAGTAGCTTAATGGGGAGTAAAAGTGTCAATTAAAATAAAACTAACCAAGAAAAAAAGTGTGGTTTAGTTTAAACGAAAAAAATCAACTGCTATTACTCAGAAGGAGAGTGTAAATTATGTATTGCAGGTTCACAAAACTAACGGTTCAAGATATAGAGAATCTGCCACAAACAGACTAAGCTAAGATAAATAACTTTTCTTCTTCTTTCGAATCCACGTGTGGTGTTTGTCATTGCTATTTTCGGAAATTTTGTAAGTTTTATTTGGATTAAACTTTCAAAACTGATATAAATCTCAAACTAAAGTTAGGATTCCGGTTTGTAGTTCCTATCCAAGCCTCTGAATATAATAAAAAAACATTAAATGATAGAATTATTTAGAATGAATAAGGAGTTAAGATTATTTAGATTAAGATATTATTGTATTTAGGTATTTAGATTATACAGTTTACTAGGAGTACGAAATAGTAGTCTTTTATATTTAATATTCTTTTAAAATTGTTTATACTAAGTTTATGTGTAGTCAAATAACTATAAATTATTTATAGTTGCGAAACGAAATGAAAAAAAATAGTTTTGATAGTTACAGTAAACAATACATCTAGATAACAAACAACCACAATATTCAATACAATATAACGAGAAAACCAAGGTTGATTCTTTTTCAATGAACTAAAAACAATTAATCCTATCTGTAGGTTGGAAATAGTTAACAACTACTCTTATATGAGATTAATATTTGAAAAATTTCTACCTCAGAAATTTGATGATTTTATAGAAAAAAACTTAGTCCCTTCATGGGCAGAAGTGTGTGTTTTGTTTGTAATCCCAAATCAAGAATTATAAAGTAAAAAAAAAACTAAACATACCAAGAACAAGTAAAATAAATTAAAATAGAAAATAATACTATAAATTATGTTTTAACCTTATGGTTTAGAATAGTCGCAAGAATGGCTAAGGTTTCAGATACCAGACGGGGACAGGCCCTGGTTACAAAATGTACATTATGTACTTGCTTGTGGGAAAAAAACTAGATCGTGGATTTGTCTGAAGGGACCCGTTCTTATATAAACACATGACGTCACTTCCGTTACTATTTTGAATTACGCAAATTTAAAACATTCCTCAGAGTTCAGATATAGACATGCCAAAAAAGGTCAATCAATCCTTTCTCAATGTGCACCAAAAAATTGGTTCCGTCTGTAGATTGGAATTAGGTGACAAGATACTCTTATGAGTATTAGTCAATCTTGTTTTATAGTTTTTATTCCTCTTTAAAAGTTGATCAGACTTTTATTTCCAACTAAAGAGCAATCGATTAATAGAGATTAGTTGTTGGTCTCAATGATTATTATTTCGGCCTCAATACTACATTTATTGATTCATTTATTTTCCAACGATAAGTGTTTTAAGTAGAATGAACTTTATAACTTTCTAAATTATATTAACTAAATTTTATCAGTATAATAAAGCTAGAGCCTACTGGCAAAGGTCAGTAGACTATGTATGTTAATTTGCTGAGTTACTAATAATGATTGATTAAAAATTAATTCATGTTAAGTAAAAACTATGAAAAGTTTATGAAAGCCATATTAGCTCTAGCGGATACTGGCTTGTCTTCTAAGAAGGGTATTAGACTATTGTAATCTTATCCATTTATACAGAAATAAATATGTTTGAAAATGAAAAAAACTGCCACTAATATAAGATTTTGCTAACTTTGGTGACAAGCAAGCTCGAGTTGTGTTTAGGACTCCAATATAATAGGCCCTGAGATGAAAATTATCATTTAAATTGTTTCCATCACTTTTTCCCGCCTCAAGGTTCAACGTAAAGGTTTATCACATTTATTTTCACAAGCATTTGTTAAACCATTACAATAATTGGAATAAATATAAAAAAGTAAAAAAATAATTAATTTTGCACTTGATTTTCTAATAAATATATTTTTAATTGTTGTTTATTTAACTAATTTACTAATTAGAAGGATAAGTATTTTAAAATGTATAGAAACTCTTAAAAAAATTCCAAAATGTTTCATTTAAATGACTAAAATACTACAAATAAAAATAGTTTTTAAAAAGAAGGAGATATGATGTATATAGATTACCAGGAAACAATATTTTACTAATTGGTGAAATATATAACTACTTTAATTGAACTAAAGTTAAAAAATAACCGTTAAAACGCATAAAAATAATCGTTTTATTATTATGATTATTTTAAGTAGATTTCTTGTCACGTCTAATTAAAACTCAATTTTAACCTTTTAAGTTTTTCAAATTTAATTAAAAACCAGTAAAATGAGTTAATTTTCAAAGTAATTTCAGAGAACATTGTTTGGAATTAATGAACAAGAAACCTGCTTTAATTGAACTGTAATGAGCCTGTCAAATTGCTCATTGAATATTTTACATTAAAAGCAGAACATTTTAATTAACAAAATTAATTTTAAAATGCTTAAGTTAAGTGTTGATGTTTTTAATCCATTCCAATAAACTATTTGGGAAATTATTATTTGTTTTCTTTACAAATAAACTTGAGCTTCATGGAATATAATATTTAGTGCTTGTTTAGTATTACTAAGATATATTTTTATAATTTGGTATTATCTTTGAAATTCAGCCTTTTGTCAAACATCAGTTTCATTTTATCACGTCCTCACATTTTGACCGATAATATAAACTAAAATGTTTTTAGCGGAGCCTGCCATCACCTTGGACCTTGGACCAATAAATATAGATGAATAAATTCAATAACTATTTCAAAAATACTGTTCCATTCATGATCAACTGCTTAGCAGATAGCTTAAAGGTTTTATTATCCTAAATAAAATTGAAAAATATACTAAACCGGTTAAAAAATGTGAATGATCTAAAATGAAACTGGTTTCTACTAGTTTCTTTGAAAAATATGGCACATTTAATTGTATTTTATCTGAACTTCTTGTGATTAAATTGTTAATTTTGGCTGAAAAATTTGTGGACACATATTTTTAAATAATTGAAAATACATAGCATGTAAAATGTCATGACATTGTAAGTTGTTTTCAATAAGGTTCTGAACTTCTATACTTTTTGACTCCACACAATGTCCTCAGGGACATTTTCTGTGATTAGATTGGATTATTGGAATCGGGACCTTACCACAAGGTAGGAATTTTAAGCCAATTGATTATGAAGGGGAATTGAGTGTAATATGGTTATGTTGCGGTCTTCTAGTCTTCTTGCTGACTAAGGCTGACATGTTCCTTAGACAGGGCTGTTAATTAATAGCCAAACAGCCGATGTAAAATAAAGGAACCAAATTTTTAACGTGGAGTTGGAACCACTGCCTCTGAATTACGAATCAGTCTCACTATAAGGATGGTCTTTGTGGATTAACATAGTATTCAATTGTGCCGGCGTTTCTCCACAGGAGATAACATTACACCCACTGACCATCGCTCACAACTATCCACAATTCGTGATCTTCAAGTAGCAGGAGTACAGGACACACCACCAGCCCAGTCACGTTTATATATATTATAATACATGTTTACAAGATCATGAGCAACTGTGTAGATGAACCCCACGAATAACACGTTTGTAAGCCATTGAAAACATGTTTGAGAAGACGGTTCAATAGGCTGTTAGCCTCGACCAAAATAATCAACTAATGAGTACCAATGAGTAATAAGTTTGATAAAAGGTCGATTCTTTTTTTAGTGAAAAAACGTACGATATGAAATATGTGGTCACAAAGCCGTAAAAAACATGATCATGAAGATAGCCCACAAAGCTGAAATGCGCAACCAACATGGTTATGAACATGAAGATAACTATGTAGGCTGAAAAACATAACTAACAAGTCCATAAAGATGAATTTTTGAATTCAAAGCCTACCTAATATGTTATAGGTTAGTTATGTGGTATCAGAGCCTAACTAATATGTTATTTAGATTTTTATTGCAGGCATTTTCCATCACGATTTTATGTAAAACAAAGTTTCCTGACGTTTCGGGATCTGGAATCTGATCCTGTCCTCAGGTGAAATAATATTTAAAACTTAACTAACACATAATCCGGACTAAGACGTTATAACTAAAGCATTAGGAAATTATTAGGGAGAATTTGTATTTGAATAAAAATAATAATAATAATGAAATAAATCTGTCAGACATATTGCCCCCGGATTTCAGGTTTTTGCCGCGGCCACCTTGTTTCCGGTTCCGGTGGGACACGCCCACTCCTATTCAGTTGTCTTTGAGTCTCCGTGACGAGTGGACGTGTTCTGTTTCTTATGTGTGTAATGTTTAGTGAATGGTTTGCAAGTTTTTTGACTGCTTTTAACCTTTAACTTTCCAGCTTTATACCGGCTTAGTCCGGATTTTGTGTTAATTTTGTTATGTTTTAAATATTAGTTCACCTGAGTACAGGATCAGATTCCAGATCCGAAACGTCGTGAAACTTATTTTTACAAAAAATCGTAACGGAAAATGTCTGTAATAAAAATCTAAATAACACAAACCCACCATTACCAATAATGAATTTCAAACAAAGAATTTACTAATATGTCCATCAGGGTAGTTTAGGCTCAGGGACATGTTATGCAGACAATTATATGGACTCAAAACCTGACCAATAAGGGAAAATTGAGTATCTGGGACCAAAGCCTGACTTACTCGTCCATGAGAACAGTTATGTGGCTCAACGGCTGGTTATCCGTGTATCGGAAAACGATTTCCGAGTGATGAAATTGTCAGAGAATGCCGCACAGCTGGGAGTCGTTGATAACCTGGCGGTGTCGATACAGCTGTTAAGTTATACTAGCTTTTGGAAATAATTCAAGCAAATCCTTATGGCCAGTAACATATAAAATTTAGAAACTTAGTTTTAGTCAGTTAAAA